>JAHIAL010000046.1:0-1348518 GCA_021605145.1 Aegilops bicornis
CCTATACTAAGCATTAGGATAGCGGTGAAAAGTGTCGACAAGCTGTAGCGACAATGACGAATATACAACGGAATAGGATAATCGAAAGCGTTAACATGCTACACTACTCTAATGCAATGATGAGAGAGAGGAATAAGCGATATCACAGTGATCAAAGGAAGGGCTTGCAGAGGCTCAACCGAGAAGGAGGGTCGTCAACACCGTAATCGTCTTTGAGTAGCAGTGACGTCGATCTCGGTATCCTAGCGAGAGAAGGGGAAGAAATAATAAATACAATGCAAACAAATGCATGAAGATGCATGACATGACAAAAGCGTGATGCTAAGCGTTATCAATCGCGGTAGTAGGTAATCTGCGATTGAAGGGGGAAACATCCCAAGAGAAGTATTCCTGTGTTTAATTTTAAAGCGAGGAAAATGCAGGAGGGAAAGATTCGTGTTATTCGATATGCTAGGGGTGTGTGGTAGATGAGCAGACTGCGTATCAGGATTCGTCTCGTCGTTACGGAAGGCAACTTTCATGTATAAAATATTTTCATCCCGGAGATTCACAGATTATTTTCTATTAATTATTAAAGTTTTAAATCATTTTCTAGAATTCACTGCAATTGTTTAAATCCAAGTGAAGGCAGAATGTGCATTTGTTACGTGGTGTTATACTAGCCTATTTGTATGAAAGGAAATGGGACCCCGGGGAGCTGATCAACCATTTTACTTTGGTGGTCAAAAGGTGAGGTATGGCCCACATGTCACAGAGCATCTAAATTAAATTGAGTGTGGAGATTAGAATGAGGCCACATGTCATAGGCTATTAGGCTAATGCAGCACTAACTTTGATACTAACTAAACATGAAGTCAATCCTAGGACTAAACTAGCTAATTAAAGTAGACCTAACTAGTTTTTTGGTCAGTCCACTTTACGTGCACTCACACATCACACACTCACACAAGGCTAGAGGTTAAATACATTTTTACATTAGCAGGAAGATAGCATTTTGTGATTTTCATAGGACTTAAACCATGCATGTGAATGGATTTGGTCCAAGGTGGGATAAAATGGAGTTTGTCAAGTATACTACCTTCACATAATATTTTGCTACTGATACTTGGTTGTTTGGCAGCTCTTTAGTGGCTGACTAGAGATTAATCTTTGTAGAATTAGAAAAAGAAGCTAGCTATAAGAAGCTTAGCATTAACTAGCGATAGTACAAGCGAAACAGCAGTGGCAAGCATGGCGTAAGCGCGTGGCGCAGCGGGGCGTGTGCGTGGCGAAGCGCACTGGGCGCGTAAGCCTTTGACGACATCTTGGTAGCGGCCGTGATGATTGAGCAATAGCAATGACGCGCCCAAAAGGCTGCGGCAATAGCCCGAATGGCGGGGCGGCAAGCAGCAGCTGCGGTGGCGATAAAACAACTCCGGTAAGCCGACAGCGGTTGCCGCGAAACCGCGAACCGAACCTTGCCCAACCCACGGCAGGAGCAGCGGCGAAGCATGGCGCCGCACGTCCATCTCGAGCGAGAAGGGCGCTGACGACCGGCGAAGCCCAGCGAAGGCGGCGAAGCGGCGCACATCCCCAGGTGTGGCCCGGTATTTGCGCTGGCGCGTAGAAATGACTCGGTAGCGACCACGAAGGCGAAGGGCGAGGCGCACAGTAACGTAGCGCGGTGAGCATGAGATCGGCAGTGATGGCGCACGCAGGAGGGCATCTCTGGCGACCAAAATGAATAACGGCTCGAGGCATTCGAGCGAGGCCGCGCGCGTGCGTATAGCTGGGTCGAGCGTGAGCTAGGGGGCCGGGCTACCAGCAGTGGCAACGGCAACCTCGGCGCGGCGGCGGTGCAAGAGCTCAGCGAGACGGTCGTGAGGCACACAGAGAGGTAGGGGAGGCGCCCAGCCCGGTAGCGGCCGGCTTCTGGCCGAAACCCGTGGGGGACTCGGGGGGCAGGGGGCTCCAAGATGGGCTGGATCGTTGTCGAAGCGGTGGCCCGGCCAGCCAGGGGATCGTGCGGCGGCTGTTGCTGGTGCATCTCAGCCTCGATCCGATCGGCCAGGCAGTAGGCGACCACGCCTCGGCTCAGTCCCGGTGTCGGAATGACGTGTGGTGGCCGGTGGCCACGTGGGACGAGCAGCGTGGTGTGAAGGTGGCCAGGCGGCAGCGGAGAGCCTTGAGCGGGGCCCGGATCAGTGAGGGGAAGTGAGGAGAGAGCTAGGGTTTTGCAGGCCAAAGCCTTATAAGATGAGGTGCGGCGGATGGCACGCCACCGGTGACAGCAGTCTTGTCAGCGAGGCATAAGCCACGACCCTGAGGTGGTTAAAATGAAACGGGGGAGAGGAGGGTGCGCTGGTGATTGGTCCAAGTTGGGCGAAGGTGGGCGTTTTCTTTATTTTATTATTATTTTTTTGTTTGTTTTGTCACTTTCCTTTTTACATTTTATTTCTAGATTTCTCTTTTATTTTAGTTTTATAGATTATAAAAGTGGTCCATAATTTTGTCTAAATAAATATATTCTTTGCCACATAAGTTTGGCAACTTCATTAGATAATTTAATATTTTGCAAATCTTAAAAGGCATTTCATTATTGATTTTAGCTACTGTTTTAAATACCTTAGTGCATTTATTTATTTTTATAAAAATGTGGCTTCTCCACTGTAATTACCTATGCATTATTGGTGCACAACCACAGACATTTTAGTTTTGATATTTGAAAACATTTTATTGTTTGTCAAAAATTCTAAATTTGATTTTTTAAACGTTTTTGATCTAACGCCCAAGGTTATAGCAACTGATGTCGGTGGCGTGGCATCATTAGCGAGTTTCACATGGCTTGATTATCCGGGCGTCTGATTCTCCTCCACTACAAGAAATCTAGTCCACGGGGTTAAGAGAATATTAATGTAAGAGAAATTTGTGGTTGTGAAAATTCTAACTTGGTCGCTTCTCGGTCTTAGTTGTTCTTCTCGAAGGAATTTAATCCCTTTTCGATTTGATGTCTTCAATTCTTTATTCCAATGCATCATGATGAAATCGGTATCCTTTCTTGAGGGTCTTCATCACACTTCTACGAAAAGAATAAAGGAAGCATTCCAGGGAGAAGCGGACCTCGGCAAGGTTGATTGTCTACGGTAGATAACATTGGGGAAGGAGGCGGAAAGTAACTCTTGAATTGAAACCTCAGCGAAAATACTCGAGGAAGCAAAAGTAAGGTGGTATTATAGGAAATTTGGGCATTTGTCGAGCTGATGGATTACGTTACTGAAAGAGTAATGAAAGAGATTCGAACAGCAAATTGAAGTATGTGTGTTTAATACGAACTAGCGGATCCTGCGGAAGGTGGCTCAAATGAATTACTATCTGAAATAGCCAAGCGGGAGAATATCTTTGGAAGCTTAGAATTGTACATGAGAGTCGGGAGTTTAGATCACCCAGTGCAAGCTGTAGGTTATGGGCCCACCATGTAGTTAAAAAAAAATAGAAAATGCAGTGATATTTTGCCCGCGATCATGATAACAATGCATATCGAGAGGATAGCTTTACCGCGATTATATCGACAACACGTTAGTACCAAGAGGCGAGGATGAAGAGAACCTACATTTCCTGCCTTTCGTTGAGCGAAGGCGGACCAATAAACAGAGATTCTAAATCGCCGGTGAGTTACCCGAATATAATCAACAATAATGGCAGGGGGTCTTCTTGTGAGTTATACAACGAGTGTTTACATAAGCAAGAAAATATTATTGCCTAGATCATATATATATATCACAAGAAAGGTTAAACAAGACAATGGAAAAGAAAATGTTCATCCAAACACAAATTCTAGGGGGTATATTCTTCCCAAGGACCAAAAGCAAAAGCATGCACTATCGAAGTGGCTTGAGGGTATAATGCTGCGAAAACTCTTGCCCAGAGTGCAGAGAATTTTTCATGACATTACCCATACGGCGGTGTTTGGATAATTGAGTGGGAAATATTTAGCTTGTCAGACTTCAAATGTATTTCTGTTGAAAGTAGTCTTAGTAGACGTAGCCGAATACTTGAGATAGCATTGACATGGTCAGCAATTGTGTGAAGAATCGGACTTTGGAAACAAAAGGATCCATTAGGAACAACTTATAGAAATAGAATCTTACCATTTCCTCCACCGGAAGAATGACTAAGCATTGTTAAAAAGGAAACTATAACACCTAGGTCCTCCGGCCCCGGTGTGCTAGGCATGACATCACTTACCGTGTCATAAAGAGGACCAATGATATAACTCTTGAAAGTATGTTCCAACCATCATATCTGGCCAGAAATTCGGATACGGTGGAGTCGAGATACCTGAGACTTCGGGATGTCACGAGAAGAAAAGGTTCAACACAGAATTGTGGTGATGACATTGGTACTGTAAGATTCTGCAGACAGCGAACTATGGAGGCGTGTTAAAAACAAGATTTCATCATTAAACCAAGGGAGAGGAAGAAGGAGGTGGCTGATGGACTCGAGTGACATTTCAAGGTAGAGGTTGGACTAGGGTATTACTTGCTGCGAGAAGACAAGTGCTCAAACTTGCACGAGAAGCGGAATCAAGGAGAAACATGGTAAGAACCATAAGCTTCGCCAAGGAATCTAATTTCAAGAATGCGAAAGAATCATATAGCTGGATAATCGTCATTTGCAAGAAGCTTCGAAGACGGTCTACATCATTTTCATGAGGCATGAACACAAAGTTCAAGGTCGACTCCCACTTCTTTAATGCGCCATCATTTCCATTCACCTCTCGGCTTTGATATAAGCGTAGTGTTGGAGAATTTTTGTCTGGTAGAAACAACGGGAGAGAGTATGACTTCATGAAAACTTTTCGGGTTCTCACGTGGTTTGAAAGGAAGGCATGAGTTCGACCCATAGACATCATATGTAACATATACCACAAGTTTCCAAAGTAAATACACCAAGCTTCGAAAGCGAGCATGCTTGATCAAGCGAGGAAGGATACAATGTACCAAAGGCATTATGTGTCGAGGGGAAAGAACTCACAAGGTGATTAATTATAAGAAGACGCTTGTCAGAATAATAATCCAACGGTGGAGATGGCGATCCACAATGGAAGTGATGTGATGCTCGATACCCAATCGAGAGGAAAGAAAAAGAATGCAAATGCAGCCGGTTTGCGAACATCACTGAATAATTCAATGTTTTAATAACAAAAGAATTATGATTTTCAAATCAAGGGATCAAGAGCAAAGCAGCTCACGATCAAGTATGGATAAGTTGAATGAGACTTGAGGAGTATGTCGATGGCAATCAATTGGCGAACCGGCATCATGTTGAAGAAAGGCGTCTGAGCGGAAATTTAATTTATAAGGATCAAGCGATGATTACGTGCATTACGCAACATATTGAATCAAGGGACACAAAATGATAGTGACAAAAGATGCCAATAATAAGATTACTAGACTTATGGTAATGCCCGGAATGCAAACAAACAAAAATTTCAAGAGCAACCTTGGGCTACTACGAGCAGAGGTTTTCGGAAGGTCGAATAGCGCCCGAAGACTTTATGGAGACACCTGAACAACTTGGGATGGCCCGGATACTCGATAGAAAGTGCGAGGAATTATCCGTGGGGGGTATTCATTGAGCAAGAACTTTGCAGGGGCCGATGGCTCAAAGTTCTCGGAACAGCAGAAAAGGCAGTTCGGGGCATCTTGCCAACAACAAGATCAATGGGATTGAATGTAAGTAGTGTGTTCGAGTTATCCATCTACGAGATAATAGTGGTAGGGAATTTACCCAGCGGTCGGCACTGGCGTCTCGGAAAGCTCTTGAATGCCATCTTGGAACCTTCTGATGCGATGAGTGCTGTCGTGGGGAATACGCAAGAGTCACCATGGACACCTGAGGGACCAAGGAGCCCCCTTTTGATTCGGCGGGGAGGAGGCGCAAAAAGCGGATTAGGCGGCGATCCACGAGGATTTACCCAGCTTGAACTCTCAGGAGATAATACTCTCCTCTGCTGCTTGTCTGATTGTATTGTGTTCTTGCTAGGGCCTTGAGAACTCCTAAAAACCTAGCTTGAGTGCAGCCAGCTCGTCACGGTGCAGGCAAGACGAACGAGCGAACCCCCCTCTCACGTTGCGCTCGGGCCTCCTTTTTATAGAGTACAAAGGGTCACCACAGGTGGCAAGTGAGACAGGGGTAGAATAGGAAAAGCAAGAGGTTGGTACACCGCTTTATGCAGATTAATACGAGTGGACTATATACCTAACTCGTGACAAGGGACAAGGAGTCATAAAATGCCGAATCCACATACTTTGAAAGTGCAACTGGACCGAGTCAAAGTGCACCTCCAGGTTTGCCATAACCCGACGGCTTATCGAGCGCAGCCGCTTATGCCGCATCCCAGCTGCACAGCCCGTACCCGCAACCTGCGATGTCGCGTGCTGGGAAGCCCCATGGCGTGCGTTGGTGGATGAATGGAGAAAGCGAGGAGAGGAAGAGAGGTTACACCGCCGCGGCTTAAGCGCCTTGCCCGCTGACAAAGGTTCTGTCGGCAACAGGAACATAAGCCGGCACACCAAGCCTTCACGACAAGCTCCTCTTAGCGGGAGACAGCCTTATTCCTTCATGCACTCAAAAGCGGCCTTCGGCAAGCTCCTCTTGCCGGGGCCTTCTTCGATGCCTAAGGTGGCCTTCACGTAAAGCTCCTCTTGCGGGGAATCTTATCTCTTTGTTGAGAACACTTTGTTCTTGAATATATGGCTCGAAAAAGAGGCCGCGAAGAGCCTTGGTGATGACCATCTAATGCCAAGCCTTACAGCGGGGTACTTTGCGGCTGCCACGTGCCGCGAGTTCGGGATTCTAAGGTACCCCTACTTTAGTACACCGGCAAACGAGCCCCGAACTGGGCCATACTGCGGTGCGGCTGCATTGTTGGCCGGAGCCCAAAGCAATCTGCAAGTAGCAGCGGCCTGAATCTGCCGTTGCTCACCCCGGACCCACCACGTCCCCCACTAACGGCGCAGCGTCGAAACGCAGGCGTTGTCGGGAGAAACCGTGGGCTGCGGTCGCAGATGGTGAGAATCTTTTTGCTAGGGAGCCAGCGAAGCGTCCGCCCCCTCCCTCTTGCTCAAAGCGAGAGGATATCGAGACCAGCGCCCCACTGCGCCATTGCTGTTACATCGTAAACCCCGCTGCGCTTCATACTTTTCTTCTCGAGGGCTCCAAAAGGCGGAAATGGCGACGCGTCCTCCATCGCCACTCCGGCACCATCAATGTGGCACGGCCTCCTCCACCACACCTCTCCTTATGGCTCCAAAAAGGCGGAGCCTATTAAGAGAAGAGGCGTGATCGGCAACGTAGGGCGCAGCGTTAATGCATTGCCACAGCGCTGCGCAGGGAAGCAGGCCCTCTTCGACCCCGAAAGCCCACGCTGGCGAAAGGCGTTCGCGGAAGGAGTTCTACACCTCTTACAGGCGGCAGACGGGTCAGTGGAGACTCAGCACAAAGGGTGATCTCTGCTTGCCACATCAAGGAAGGTCTCAGCGTCCAGGTATCCCTTCATGCCAGCTTTTCTTCTCTCTGCCCGAGGGCTCTGCCCGCCCTTCTCTGAGTGCTTTTGTGATATCATGAACACCTATGGCTCTCCACCTCCTTGATTTTCACCCCTAAACGCGCCATCCCTCCCACCATGGTGGTTTTTCGCACCACCTTTGTGAGAATTTTGTCGAGGTCCACCCAAATGTCGCCCTCTTCCGTCACTTCTCTTTATGCCTCGGCCGTAGAGAGGAGCCACTTGCCGGATTAGCTTGGATCTCTAGGGTGCGGCAAGAAAGAGCATATGCGGAGGGAGTTCCGTGATAAGTGAGATGAGTGGAGAGGCAAGCGGTGTTGGATCATTGAGGAGAACCCGCAGCCTTTCCTTTCATAAAATGCGCGGACCCCCAATAGTGCGTGGTAATGATTGGGAAGTAACTTGGCGCCGAGGGCGAAGTCATGCAGATGCTTGTGACCGGATTTTGCGCATATAGGCTTGCGGATGACCGTTAACGCAGTTAAGCGCGAGATTTCCTCCGCCGCCGCGCCATACCCCCTTGCGAGAGAGGGGGAGACCTGCTTGGGAATTCAAACGCTTGGCAGAACGTCATGAGGTTGCACCCGGGCCTCAATCGAACTTCACGAGCCTTGGAGCTGCCCAGCGTATGTCTGCGGGGAGCTGTTTAAGTATGATCTCGAGCACCCGAGTGGTTCATGTTGCGGAAGGAGTCGTCCCCTTGTGCAGCAACTCGCCAGACTGGACCGCATCCGGCGCCATGATGCGGCGTGCGATTCCCATGGAATCGTCCGACTTGGCGAGAGCCTCCGGCGAATGTCGTCTGCGGCAGTTCTTGACGGCTTGGAGGAAATGCGTGGTCAGCGCCGAGAAGAAGTAAGCTCACCGGTGAAACCACCGACGAGAGATGGCGCGCGCTTCGCCTGAAGGTTGGAGGCCCGGCGGTAGTCTCTTTTCGCTGGTGTTCGAGGTTTACCGTGGAGGAGGCGGAGGCAGCCCGGTGGCGAGCCTTGCCGACCGAGAAAAGAGATTCGCCATCGAGGAGCAGGTCGAGCCAAGCCCGAGCCAATGAGCCAACCCGAGATACCGCTGCCCGTCATCCGGCTTATGCATGCAGGCCGGAGCCCCGGCTCCGCCAAGAAAGCGTCTTGGAGGGCGAGAGCGAAGCGAGGCAGCGGCAAGCGCGCCAACAACCCTTGGCGCCCGTCGACAAGCTCTACAGCAACAATACGGTTTACTGTGAGGCATCCCGCCACCGGTCCGGCAAGCTGAGGCGGAATCTTCCTGAGCGCCGCCGCTCGCCATGGCGCTAAAGGGAGCCACCCTCCACCTCTTCGCCGCGGAGGCGAGCGGAGTTTGATCTCTCGGCGCTCCAGCTCCGGCGGAGAAGAAGAAGAGTGAGTCCCCACTTTGCATTTGTATTCTTTTTAATTCCATTGCTTCATCTTGAATCTGATTTGCTTCATTTTTGGGGCCTTCCGCTCAAAGGGCGTCGAAGAGGGCCAAGACTCCATTGGTACGTCGTCAAAGACGCATTCCCCCATTGGTAGCAGGGAGGGGCGTCCAGAGACTCCTTGCCGGAATCCGGCAAGCCTTCAACACAGCTGAGTTTCGGCCCAGCCTGAGCCCAGGCGTAAGAGTTTGAAGAAATATTTCTTACGGTTGATTGTGCACAGGTGCTTCTTCTTGATATCTGACTTGTTGATTTGTGTAGGAGCAGGCAGCCTCATCAGGAGGCCCCGGAGGTCACTCCGGCCCAGCCTGCTTCAACCACGCCCGCCAAGGAGAGATCTCCGCCAAGGAAGATTCTCCGGCAAGGGAGGCCTCCCCAACAAGGGAGCTTCTTGACAAGGGCAGCGCCGACAATCCTCCGGCTGTGGAGGCCGCGGCCTCGACAGATCCCATTGCCGTAATCTTCTTTCTTGAGAATTTCCCTTGGGTTCTTTTCTTACATTCTTCTTTTCAGACACTTGCTTGACCTGTTCTTTTCTTTTGATCTTCAGATCCGTCCACGGAGAGCCGATGGAGACTAATGTTGCCGGCGAGAGGACGCCGGCGCAACAATGTCGACGCCACCAACATGGAGGAGGAGGTCATGGGATTAACCGGGTCCGGCCATGGAGAGGCCGAGGCTGCCGGGCGCAGAGGCCGGGAGGGCCTCAGGAGTCGATCGGGACGGCCCCGAGGTCGCAGGAGCGCCAGATGCTGCACCGACCGTCGATCCCCCGCCACCGATACTGCACCCGTCGAAAAAGAAACTGACCCAGCGCCTACTGAAGGTCAAGGCGAAGGTGTCTTCATCGAGCTCCCATGGGCGTCCGAAACTCCGAAGCGCCCGGTCGAGGAGACAACCGGCGAGTTGCTCGCCTGGCAGGTTGTCACTGGTCGACACGCCAAGCAGCGAGTGGCGGTCTGAGGAGGAGCAGTTATTGAAGAAGCGATAACGCCGCTCTATCGCGCCCGCCAAGCTAAGATTGAGTCAGCAGAAGCTCTCTTATCGCTTGGCGGGAGCTGATATAGAGAAGCGCGCCAGAAAAGAGCTCGGCGGCGTAACAAGGAAACCCTCCGAGACATAGCGGAGGCGCTGGAGCAACTTCTTTGAGGAAGCGCCGCGGCCTTCATCTTGGAGAAGGCCGAGGTCGACGAGCTGACAAAGGCTTGCCGGGCGAAGCTCTGCACAAGGAGAGGCTGGCGCGGCGGGAAGATCAACCTCGACAGCTATGAGGAAGATCTTGCGGCAGCGTCGATCAATACTTAGTGAGGCACTCCAAGAGGCAAAGGGCCTTGCCGCTTGAGCTGCCCGAGGCTTAAGGGGAATTGGAAGCGAAAGTGCGGCGCAGCCGAGGCCACCCTCGGGAAGAGGCGTGAGGAGGTCACCGGCGCTGAAGCACCCAGCGCGAAGGATCACCTACACTCTTGGCGAAGTTGCAGGCCGCCTCGCCCGAGAGTGATCAAAGAGATCGGCCGCGCCAAGGATGTCAGCGGTTGGAGCTGAACTGACCACCACAGCCGGAGGCGCTTGGGCCCACGGCGCCAGGGAGCAAGCAGGCATGTTGGAGAAGATCAAGGCCCGGCGAGGAGCTGCCGGCGGCCCGCCACTGCGCGCCATAACACCCTCGAGAAAGCGTGATGAGTACAGGCGGAGGGTCTTGTGAGATCGCCGCCACCATCGACAAGGAGCTAACGGAAGTCCGGATGGAAGACCTCGGATACTCACCTCAAGCAGGCACCTCCAGCCCAGCGCCAAGCTCGGCTTATTCTTCAATGGCGTCTTTGACGTGGCTCTCCGGCGATCCGGCCCGGCGATCCCGGCGACTGGCCGATGAGTCGCGCCAAATCTGCTCGGAAGTTCTCGAGAAGGTCTTGATGAAGGTATTTCTACCGCAACCCGAGACCTCGATCTCACCAACGTCCTCAAATCCTTGCCCACCGGATGCCCGGCGTGGAGCAGCTCAAGGCCTTTATGCACTTCATAAATGAGCGAAATTAAGCAAGGTCAAGAGGCTTGAGGGCGACCGTGTAGACTAGGCCGCCAAGTTTATCTTTCCCTTGTCACTGCAGATCGTATTTTAGGAAAACATTATATTAGATCCGCGACAAGTTATCCTGTAATATACACTATCTTAGGCAATCAAATGCAATGTTATTTCCTCTACTTTATTTCTTCCTTTGTATGTTTGTACCCTACGTTCTTAGGGAACTTGTCGGTGTAGGTACTTTTGCCGCGAGCGCTGAGTGCGGAACTTCCAACCTCGTCAGCTGGCGATGCTGCCTCCGACAAGCAACGCCATCGCAACTAGTTGCAGCTCACTTAAATTGTTGACGGGACTCGAAACAAAGTAAGAGGCGCACACTAGCTACGAGTTGGTTCCTCCACGCTGGAGTTTTCCATACAAAGTACTCATCGTTCGAGGAAGATAACTTAGAAATTTAAAAAGCTGATTGCTCAAATTCACAGCAACTTAGCTTTTTACGTCGTTTGCTTCCGGCAAGGCATTATCTCCTCGGCTGACGCTTGGCGGTCCATGTCTTCATCTTCTCCTTCCCCGGTTAACTTGTGGGTGGATGAACCTTCCTCATCTCTTTTGAGAAGAAAGAAGAGAAAAATAAAGTCATGGAGCCTAGTGGCTCGTTATTGCTTACGGTGTTGATCTTTGCACAAAAATGTCGTAATACATGCAAGTAGGTTATGAAAGCATGAATTTGACGTGATCTTTGCGCAACACATAGGCTTCTTACTGATGCTGCGGGTCTCATACCTCGGCTTTGTACAAAAGGATTACATGCAACAAGCGGCAAGACTTCTTGTACAAAAGGCAGTGGTTGCTTAGGAGCAGGTTCTCAAGAACCCCGCGCTCCTGCTCTGGGTAAAACTTACGAAGATGCTCTATATTCCGTGAGTTGCTCAATGGAACGCCATCTTCGTCTCAAAGCGGACAACGCCTTGAGGCCTAGTGACTCGTTTCACCGATAAAGGGCCTTCCCACCAAGGCGTAACTTGTTTGAATTCTTGGCGGATTGAACGCGCCCGAAGAACAAGGTCGCGCCTTCCTCGAAGCTTCGGCATTAACTTTGCGGCTATGGTAGCAAGGCAAGCAAAGCTTGCTGATAACGAAAGCAGCTCGTACAAAGCTCGAAGACGATCCTCCTCAAGGAGCAACAGCGCATCTTGTCGCAGCCGCTCTTGCTCAAGCTCATCATAAGCGAGCACTGAGGCGATCCGTGATCTGAAGTTCCTTGGAGAACCGCCTCTGCTCCATAGACTAGAAGCGAAGCAGGTATGCCCGCCGGTGGCTCGATTTGGTGTCAGCCCCGATTGACCATTAAAGAACCACCGGCGGCTCCTCGATTCCGATTTCTTCCGCACTTGTGCAGCACTGCCGAAAGTCCACGGTCTTGAGCCCACGCAGCTAGCTCAAAGATTTGCCTCTCCGCTTGACCGCCGCTTCTCGCGTGAGCAACAAGCCGAAGCAAGAACCTTGGCGCCAAGATCTTGGACGTAATGCATGAAGGTGCGTTTGCGTGAATTGTGTGTGTGCGTTGTCGGTAATGATCCCGTTAAAGGGATCCCGGCGGCAAACAATCGACTGAAAGAACTTGATCACGACTAACGTATGTCATTACCTTCCTCATCGCCTCCACCTCCGCCACTTTGTGAACTTGTCGATCGCTACGCATAAGGTACTCAAAGCTCCCCGACAACTCGGGGAAGGGGCCGAGGATATCGGCAGCCCCCGTGACCGAAAAGGGCCGTGATAAAGGGATTGTCCGGAGAGCTTGAGCCGGTCTGGGTGTATCACGCTGAAATGGAACTGCACGCTTCACACTTGGTTACTTGTGCGCCAGATCTCGGAGGGCTTCGCCAGAAGAAACCTTTGCCGGAAAGCTTTGCGGCAAGAAGCTCTTCGCCAATGTGGTGACCACATATGCCTCGATAATATCTCATGTAGCAATACATCCATCTTCCGTAAATGCACTTCAATTTCACACCGTTGAGTCTTCTTCCGCATGCAGGATGTTGTCAACAAACCCGGTACATACTTGACCGCCGGGTTACTCTTTCCGCCGCTTCTTGCTCTTCGGGAAGTTCTCCGTCTGAAAGGAAATGAACAATCTGCTGCGCCCATGCTTTGGAGCCGGAGCTCGCGTTTTACAACAAGGACTAAAGGCACATCTATCGTCTGGGAACATCGGCTTCTCTGGCAAGAACCTGAGTTCTGGCCATTGAGTTGACATTCCGGCAAGCTTGCCGAAGCAAAACTTGTTTGGGCGCTTTGCTTCAACGAAACAAACCCTAGGGCTTGCTCTGACGGCAGCTCCTCAAGACTCTCGGCGTTGACCTTGGAGACCTTCTTGGCGGCGGCCGGGAAGCTCTGCTTGGAAAGTAGTCGCCCGAAATCAACTTCCGCTTATTCTGTCTCACATTGATGGTGTTAAGATCGCTGAGTCGGCTTGAGCACAAAGATCCCGTTCCATTGTGTAGCTTGAGTGCGGGCGCACTTTGACAGACCTCATCGTTAACATCATTCTGAAGCTCTTGGAACATGTTCCATTTTAGTGCCTTCAAAGTGCTCTTCTAGCTTCCTCACTTCGCCGGCGTAGGCCTCCATCAATCGGACTCTGATAATCTTTATTTACTTGGCGGACGACAAGTTGCGAAGTCACCCACGATAATGAAGCTTCTTGATCCCAAGGTCCACCGCGATCCTCGAGACCAGCGAGCAAACCTTCATACTTTCTGCGGTATTGTTTGTTGCTTGTTCCTTGGGAAAGTGCATCGGGACTATGTACTTGAGGTGCTCTCCGGTGGGTGCGATAGCAAAGACGGCGAAGACCTTAAGCACAGCCTTGCGTAGAAGGCACCATCAAAGTACATCAGCCACTCTTTACTTGCTTCCTTGGCGGGATGCTCGTCTCTCGAATCTCTTCTTAAATGCGGCGTCGGCGTCCCATTCTGCTATGAACTCCGCCTAATGCTCGCTTTGGATAGTTGAAGTGCTTTCAAACTTGAGACCAAAGCAGCGGTTCCAAATAGCCCACTCGACTATCACCGCTGCTCACGGATTTTGCAATATCCTCTTTAAGCGGAAGCGAGTGACAACTGTTATCTCATGCGCTTGGAAGTAATGGCAGCTTTCTCGAGGCCATGAGGAGGCCGAAAGCAGCTTCTCGCACACCGAATACCTTGATTTAGCTCCCTGTAAAAGGGAACTAACAAAGTAGACTGGGCGCTGCACCATCCTTTTCCTCGGAATCTTGCCTAACTCCTGCGAGATCTATCCTTGTCGGGACCGGAAGCTTGTCGAGAAGCCCACAGCTTGTCATTTGGACGTACTTGCCGTGGTTGTTGGCCCCGCCGTCCGCCTCCCTCTCCGCTTCATTAACGCATAGCCACTAACCACTTGATTGGTTTGTCGCTAAATATAGCAACAACTTCTCTTGTGGTTTAGGTGCGACAAGTGTTGGAGGGAGGACAGTACCTCTTCAAGTCTTGCGAGCAGCCTCCGCTTCCTGAGTCCATTTCATTGGACCCGCCTTTTTCAAGATTTTGAAAAATGGCGAGCGCTCAGCTGACTTAGAGATAAACCTCTTTGAGAGCAGCTCATAACGCGAACCGCAAGTCTTCGCATCGCCCTGACACGCTTTGGTGCTTGATCTGCTCAATGGCCTTGATCTTGTCGGGATTGGCTTTCGATTCTCGCCGGAGACACAAAGAACCCGAGAAGCTTGCGGAAGGACTCCAAACACACACTTCTCGGGGTTAAGCTTGAGGTTGACCTTGGCGCAGATTTGCAAAGGTCTCGTCCAAATCTTGGATCGAGTTGCTTTATCTTTGCTTTTGACCACTATATCATCCATGTAGGCTTCTACATTTACGTGCATCTGCGGCTCAAAAGCGCCGTGGACTGCCCTTGCAAATGTTGAACCAGCATTCTTTAATCCGAAAGGCATCCGTATGAAGCAGTATGTGCCACATGGAGTTATGAATGCGTTTCTCTTCATCCTCTTCGCCATGAAGATCTGATGATATCCACGAGTATCGTCAAGAAAGCGAAAGCAGGTCACATCCTACCGTGGAGTCAACAATCTCTGGTCAATGCGGCAAGGGAAATGGGTCTTTGGGACAAGCTTTATTGACATCGATGAAGTCTATACAAAGCCTCCATTTCCCATTTGCTTTGGCGCACTACTACGAGTTGGCCAACCACGTGAGATGGAGCACTCCTCGACAAGGCCCTGCTTCTAGTTTCTTGATCTCTTCTCGCTATGAGTTCTTGGCGCTCCTTTGCTTGCTTCACGACCTTTTGCTTGGACGGTCGCAGCGTGAGGACCGGCAGCAAGGTGGTGCTCAATTACTTTCACAGGAACACGGGGATGTCGACGGTTGCCATGCAAACACATCGACATTCGCTCTCAGAAAGCAACGAGCTGCCGCTTTTCCTATTTAGGGGTCAAGCGCGGCAATCGATGGTGAAGGTACCACCGCAAAGTCCTCCTTGGCGGACACCTTCTTGGTTCTTTGGCGGAGCTGCCATTGTCTTCTTCTTGCGTGCGGTGGAGCTCGATGGTGCGTCCTCGTGACGGTAGCGCAGCACTCGAAGAGGTGCGCTTGCGGAGTGGGCATCGCAGCTCTTGCTTGGGACTTGGTCTTCTTCTTCCCCCAGAGCTTCAGCTGACAAGTGTCTTCTTTATCGCCACTACCGCTTCCCTAAGATCTGGTCGGCACAGATAAGTGCGTCCTTCTTGTCGCCAGGGACAGAGATGACACTTATCGGGCCTGGCATCTTGAGCACATTGTAGGCATAGTGAGAGGCTGCCATGAACTTGGCGAGCGCTGGACGGCCAAGTATCCCATTATAAGGCAACGGGAAATCAGCAACGTCGAACGTAACCCTCTCGGCCTCGAAGTTTAGCTCGCTGCCAAATGTCACCGAAGCGTTATCTTCCTTCGGCTTGCTGTCCTTCCTGTTGATCCCTTGGAACGTGCGGTCTCTTCGAGCTTCGCTGTCGTGATTTGTAGCTTTTGGAGCACTACGGAGGAGATCAGATTCAAGCCGCCCCGCCGTCAACTAACATCTTGGTGACCTTGAGGTTGCGGATAGTTGGTGAGACCAACATCGGCAAGCATCCGGACCGCAGATTATGCGATCAGGATGGTCCTCAATATCAAAGATGATAGGCGTCTTTGGACCACTTCTCAGAGGCTTCGCGTGACTCTATGGATGGTTCTGCTGCATTTACTTCCGCATCCACTGCTTGAGTTGGCGGTCGGCGTGCGTACGAAGCACCACCGCCAACGCATAAAGGACCTTCGTAGCTTTCTTCAAACTCCCGGTCGTCGGCTTCATCATCGTCATCTATGTCTTCGCCGCCGTCTTCGCTTTCATTCTTGTCGCTGCCACGGGAGGTATGTCTCCCCGCCCATTTGCTTACTTTGTCGCGGCGTCCCCCGGCTAGGGCGCTTCTTGCCAGCTCCTCCAAAGACCTTCACGGGCTTTCTCCTTGTCTCGCCGCTTCGTATTCAGCTCTCTGGTGTTCTACAAGCTGCTCGACCTTCTTACTCTCGGAGGTCGTGGCCCTTGGTGCGGTGGATCTTGCAATACTGTTTGTTGGAGTTGTCACGCTTGTCCGGCATCATGACGGCTTGGTCGTTAGCGCCCAAGCAGCCTCCTTTGCCGGAGCCGACAACCTTGGCGGCACCTCCGCGTTGCGGACTGCTTCGACAACCAGCAGCACATCTTTGCCCTTCTTTTTTACATTATTCCGCCTCCGGCCCTTCCTTGCCGGGAGCGGTCCCTCACCGCTGCCGACTCGCTCCCACATCCTCCCCGGGAGTCTCCTTCCTTCTTGGTAGCGTGCACACTTGTCGGCCAGGCGTAGAGCTCATTGGCGTGCTTCACTTTGCACATCGCCATCTCCTCCCTCATCCTCGCGGTTTCGTACATTCCGATGGAATGCACTTATCACCGCAGCAGAGGGTGGACGTCGGGGATGTTGTAGTGCACTCGATCAATCTCTGGATGAATCCTTGCGCAGGACTCTCCCTCCTTCGGGCAAGCAGGTGGAGATCACTCTCCACAGCCATGAGGCTTGTGGCCGCCCGTGAAGGCACCAACAAACTGGTGGCACAAATCTGCCCAAGAAGAAATAGAGCTATCCGCAAGTGCATGAGCCAAGATCCGACGCTTGGCTTGAGCACCAAGGGAAAGTAGTTGGCGAGGATCTTGTCATCTCGTCCCCCGCAGCTTGCACCGCGATGGTGTAGATGCCGAGGAACTCCGATGGGTGTGTCCTGCCATCATACTTCTCTGGCACATCTGGTTTGAAGTTTTTCTTGTCGGGCCACCGGACTTGCCGCAGCTCTCGAGTGAACGCAGGACAACCTACCGCGTACGGCAAGTCTCCTGGTTCCCCTGGCGCGCGCATATCGACGGTGGGCCCGGCGCGTTGGTCTGATTGACGGCGCGCTTCTCTTGGCGCCGATCTGGTTCGAAGCGTCTTCTTCTTGCCGTTCTCGGAGAACTTGGCGCTGATCGCGGCGAAGCTCGCGGATCCGGACGACGATGTGGAGTCGCCGCCGAGGTGGATCCGCGAGTCGGGCGATCTTGGTCTTCGGAAGGGAGTGCACGGTGGCTGCACCCCGCAAGTCTCGTCGCCATCAGCTCGCGCCTTGTTGCCTTACCCGCGGTTGCGAGGCATTCGGTTGCCGCGGGACGCCGCTGCTACGGCCGATGAGACTCTAAATTGTGGCTCCTCCATTCGTCGACCCGTATCGGCCGCTGGAGGGTAATCTAGAAGTAATCGAGCTCTAGCTAAGGCTTCCGCTGGTGTGGTTAAGCGGCAACGGCGCACGGAGCGAAGAACGGATGTGCTCGGACTCCTAACCAAATTAGGAGGAGCAGATCTCGCCCAAGCGACCGCACTCTCGCTTGTACCAGCATGCTTTGAGGTGCATGCGGGTCTCGAGGGCTCGAGATCCTCCAAATTTTGGCCTTGATCCGGCCGAGCGTATGATGCCGCGAGCATCATGACGCGTTGCCGGGTCCCGCCTCCTCGAAGGACGCGCGGTGCGGTCTCGACGCCGACGCTCAGGCTGCCTTGTCCTTGGATCTCGGGCGGCATTGTGGGCTCCTCGACGACGCCGGTTCCTCCGCTGGCTTCCCCCACCACCGACTCTTCCGGTGGCGGTGGGTTCGACGCGGATCGCTCACGCTGCTGCCGAAGGCTTCTTCTTCTACGCCATGTTGACGACGATGTTGATGAAGCTGCTCGTGCGACCTCCGAATCGGGTTCACACAGCCTCGACGCGCCCCCTACCTGGCGCGCCAAAGATGTCGTGGGGGGGAGGGGGGGAAATCTGCACCACCACGGACACCTACGGGACCGGAGCCCCTTTTCGGTTCGGCAGGGGCGGAGATTGGCGCAAAGAGCGGATTGAGGCGATCACACGAGGGGATTTTACCCAGCTTCGGAGCACTCCGGAGAGATAATACTCCTACTGCTGCTTGTCTGATTGTATTGTGTTCTTGCTAGGGAGTGCAGGGAGCTACAAAAACCTAGCTTGAGAGTCTCAGCGGCCTCAGACGAAGCTGAACCTGAACGAGCGAACCCCCCCCACGCTATGCCGGGCCTCCTTTTATAGGTACAAAGGGGTCACCACAGGTGGCAAGTAGACGTGGGTAGAATAGGAAAAATAGAGGTTGGTACACCGGCCAGGCCAAAGGTACAAAGGACTATACCAAACTCGACGGCAAGGGACAAGAGTCATAAATGCCGATCCACCTCGCTGAAAAGTGCAACTGGACCGTCAAGTGCACCTCCGTTTGCCACGACGACAGCTTGTCGCGCCGGCTTGTCGCCAGCTTCCCACGGCCGCACAGTTACCGACACGCGTGCGTCAGAAGCCCCATGGCGACATCGTTGGTGGATGAGCTGAGCGGAGAGGAAGAGAGGTTACTCAGAAGGGCAAGCGCCTTGTCAGCGGCAGCAAGGTTCTTGTCGCGCTTTGGGAGCTTGTCGCTCACCAAGCCTTCCCGACAAGCTCCTCTTGCCGGGCCTTTGTTTCCTTCATGCCTCAGCGGCCTTCCCGCAAGCTCCTCTTCTTGCCGGGCCTTCTTCGCGTTTGCAGGGCCTTCGGCAAGCTCCTCTTGCCGGGGTCTTATCTCTTTGACTGAGAACACTTTGTTCTTGAATGGCTCGAAAAGGGGCCACGAAGAGCCTTGGTGATCATCTGGCAAGCCTTACCGCGGGGTGCTGCGGCTACCCGTGCACGAGTTCGGGATACTAGGGTACCTCTACTTTGGTACACCAACATAGGCGGTCAATGTAATAAGGGGCTCTTCGGGAGGAAGTAGTTACGAGAACCTAGAGTCACATTTAGTAAAAACATTTAACCCGAATAGAAGAGAGATCATAGTCCGAGAGTATAGATCGAGGAATAAAAGATCCTAATACCACCCAATGGCAACGTGGGCCCATGGGCCGCACAGCCATGTTAGTAAAATAGTTTTCATCGACTAGACTCAACTTCGGCCAAGGAGTGTGGAAGGGCGATTCCACTGAAATGGCTCGATACCAATCTTGTAGACACCTCGATTCAATCAGACACTAATCATGCACGCAAATGTGTATGCGATCAAGATCGTGGACTCACAGGAGGATATCACAACACAACTCTAAAAACATAAATAAGTCATACAAGCATCATAATACAAGCCCGGGGCCTCAGGGCTCGAATACAAGTGCTCGATCATAGATGAGTCGGGCCGAAACAACAATATCTGAGTACAGACATAAGTTAAACAAGTTTGCCTTAAGAAGGCTAGCACAAACCGGGATACAGATCGAAGAGGCGCAGGCCTCCCTCGGGATCCTCCTAAACTACTCCCTGGTCATCGTCACCACGTGACACATTTACTAGTAGGCATCTCCAAAGGTAGTAGGAGTCATCGTCGACGGCGTATGCTCGCCCTTTCCAAAGATCTCGGTTGTGACAACCAGGTAGAATGGAAAGGGGAAAAGAGGAGAAAAGCAACCATGAGTACTCATCCAAAGTACTCGCAAGCAAGGATCTACACTACATATGCATGGGTATTCTGTAAAGGGCAATATCGCTGGACTGAATCGGCAGAAAGCCGTAATAAGAGGGGATAGCTAGTCCGTCAAAGACTATGCTTCCGTAGCCTCCATCTTGGCAAAGATGTAGAAGAAAGTAGATGGTAAGTTCACCAAGTAGCATCGTGATAGCATAATCCTACCCGGCGATCCTCCCTCGTCAGCCTGTGTTCGAGAGCGTATCACCGGGTCTTATCTGCACTTGGAAGGGTGTGTTTTATTAAGTATCCGGTTCTAGTTTTCATAAGGTCAAGGTACAACTCCAAGTCGTCACATTACATCAAGATCACGGGCTATTCGAATAGATTAACTTCCTGCGGTGCACCACATAACCCAACACGCCGATCCCATTTGGTCCGGACACACTTTTCTCGGGTCATGCCTGCCATGGAAGATCAACACGCCGTCAGCCCCACCTAGGCCAACAGAGAGGTCAAAGACGCCGTCTAAAACTAAGCGCGACACGGGGTCCGCCCATCGCCATTTAGCACACCAAGACGCTATGCGGCGGCCTAAGCGTAATCCAGCCCCTTAATACAAGAGCAGCCTTACGCTCCAATCCGGCGCAAGGCCGATACGACATCACGAAGGCTTCGCTGATACCACGACGCCGAAAGTGCCCATAACTTTCCCACGTAGTTGGTTAGTGCATTGATAGACCAAATGGTCGACTCAGATCAAATACCAAGATCTTGTTAAGCGTGTTAATGATGTAACCGCTGACACCGACCGTGGCCAGTGCCCACCTCTCACCTAAGGCGCCT
Source organism: Aegilops bicornis (assembly GCA_021605145.1). Lineage (NCBI taxonomy): Eukaryota > Viridiplantae > Streptophyta > Magnoliopsida > Poales > Poaceae > Aegilops > Aegilops bicornis. Next base: position 20,908 of record JAHIAL010000046.1, read on the forward strand.
CAACCTCGCCTTGTCGCCTCCGCCACAAAGTAATGTCAGGCCGTCGGGAACCTGTGCCCACCTCTACCGGGATGGAGCCACCTGCCCTTCAAAGCCCCCATCTCCTAACAAGTATCATAAGTAATGTAACAAGTATATACTATAGTAGCATATGCCCGTGATCACCTCCTCAAGTGATCACGGCCCAAAGAGTATAGCATGGTAGACGGACAAGAGTGTAGAAATAACGATGGAACATTAGCATCCTATACTAAGCATTATGATAGCGTGTAAAGGTATCAACAACTCAGAAAGCAACAATGACAAGCTATGCAACGGAATAGGATTAATCGAAGCGAGAATATGCTACACTACTCTAATGCAAGCAGAGAGAGAAGGAATAGGCGATATCTGGTGATCAAAGGGGGCTTGCTCGGAAGCTCACCGAGAAGGAGGGGTCGTCAACACCGTAGTCGTCTTGGAGTAGCAAATGGCGTCGGTCTCGGTGTCTAGCGAGAGAAGAGGGGGAAGAAATAATAAATACAATGCAAACAAATGCATGAAGATGCATGACATGACAAAGCGTGATGCTAGGCGTGCTCAATCGCGGTAGTAGGTGATACCGGTGAAGGGGGGGAAACATCCGGGAAAGTATTCCCTGTGTTTCGCGTTTTCGGGCAGAGGTACCGGAGGGGGAAAGTTGCGTGTTCGATATGCTAGGGGTGTGTGGCGGACGAACGGGCTGCGTATCCGGATTCGTCTCGCTGCTCGAGCAACTTTCTCTGTATAAAATATTTTCATCCGAAAGTTAAGGATTATTTTCGATTAATTATTAAAGTTTTAAATCATTTTCTAGAATTACTGCAATTGTTTAAATCGAATTGAAGGCAGAATGTGCATTTGTTACGTAGTGTTATACTAGCCTATTTGTATGACAATGGGACCTGAGGGGCTGGTGAACCATTTTACTTTGACTGGTCAAAAGGTGAGGTATGGCCCACATGTCATAGGCATCTAAATTAAATTAGTGTCTAGATTAGAATGAGGCCACATGTCATAGGCTATTAGGCTAATCTAGCACTAACCTGATACTAACTAAATAGCAGAATTAATCATAGGACTAATCTAGCTAATTAAATTAGACCTAACTAGTTTTGGGCCGGGTCAGACACATCGTGCGTTCGCATCACACTCACACAAGGCTAGAGGTTAAATCATTTTACGTTAACGTAAGATAGCATTTTGTGATTTTGATAGGACTTAAACCATGCATCGAATGGATTTGGTCCAGTGGGATAAAATGGAGTTTGTCAAGTATACTACCTTCACATAATATTTTTGCTACTGTTAACAGTTGTTTAGCCGCTGTTTAGTGGCTGACTAGGGGGTTAGTCTTTGTAGAATTAGAAAAGCTAGCTATAAGAAGCAAGTGAATTCAGCAGTAGTACAAGCGAGCAACGGTGGGCAACGGCGTGGCGCGTAAGGTAGCTAAGCGCGAGGGCGCTGTAGGTGGAGGCGGGGCACAGGCATGGCGCGACAAAGATGTGGGCGGCGGCGACGACAATTGAGTAGCGATGGCAGCCGGGCGATGGCAAGAACGCCCAAGCACCAAAGAATAGCGAGACGGCAGAGCGGCAAGCGGCTGCGATAACGTGCAGCAACTTCGTAGGCGGCGGAAGCTGCACGAAGCCATGAACCAGGCACGCAGCCACGAGCAGGAGCAGCAGAAGCATGGCGCACGCGCACGTCCATCTGGGTGTGGGCGGCGCGGGTGCACGTCCACGAGAAGGGGCGCGACGACCGGCCGCCGCGCGGGCGGCGCGGGTGCACATCTGGGTGTGGCCGAGCGCCAGAAGCGCATAGAAGCGAACTCGGCGCGACCACGGCAGGCGTGGGGCGCCGCACGGAAGTAGCATGGCCGCGGTGAGCATGAGATCGGCAGCGGTGACGCACGGGGAGGGCATCTACGGCGACCAAAATGAATAACGGCTCGAGGCATTCGAACGAGGGCACCGCGCCGCGTGCATGGCTGGGTCAGGCGTGAGCTAGGGCGGGCTACCGCGGTGGCAACGACAACCTCGCGCGGCGGCCGGAGCAAGAGCTCAACTGAACAGTCGACAGAGGCACACAGAGAGGTAGGAGAGGAGCGCTGGCAGCCGACGGCCAGCGGCTTCTGGCCTGAAGCACGTGGGGGACTCGGGGGCAGGGGCTCAAAGACGGCTGGATCGACGCCGAGGCGAGGCGGCGTGACCCGAAGGGGATCGACGCGAGCGACATTGCTGGTGCATCTCAGCGTCGATCCGATTAAGGCGGAGCGAAGTAGACGCGACCACGCCGGAGCTCAGTCGGGCCCGAATGACGAGCGGTGGCCGGTGGCCACGTGGACGAAAGGCCAGTGGTGACGGAAGGTGGCAGGCGACGAGCAGAACGCCACAGGCGTAGCGCCCAGATCCAAAGGGAAGTGAGGAGAGAGCTAGGATTTTGCCCGAGGCAAAGTCTTATAGGAATGGGGGTTCGGCGGATGGCCGCCACGGTGATTTACAGTGCCGGGATGTGGCATCTGGCCACGGCCACGGGTGGTTCGTGAACAGGGGAGGAGTGGCGGGGGTGCGCCTGGGCCGGTTGGTCCAGTTGGGCCAGGGGTGGGGCGTTTTCTTTATTTTTGTTTTTATTTTATTTTGTTTGTTTTGTCTTTTCCTTTTCTGTTTTATTTTTAGTTTCTCTTTTATTTTATTTTTATAGATTATAAAAGTATTCCCTAATTTTTTCTAAATAAATATTTTACTGCCACATAAGTTTGGGCAACTAAATAAGATAGTTTAATATTTTATAAATCTTAAAAGGAATTTCATTATTGATTTTAGCTACTGTTTTAAATACCTTAGTGCATTTATTTATTTTTATAAAAATGTGGCTTCTCCACCATAATTACCTATGCATTATTGGTCACAACACGAACATTTTAGTTTTGATATTTGAAAACATTTATTGTTTGTCAAAAATTCAAATTTGATTTTTAAACGTTTTGATCTAACGCAAGGTTAGCAACAGTAATCGAGGTGACGTGGCATCATTAGCAGAGGTTTACTGTAGGTTGATTATCCGGGCGTCACACAGGGCGTGCCTGGAGGCCCAAGCGCGCCCTGGTGGGTTGTGCCCACCTCGGTTTCCTCCTGAACCGCCTCTTTACTCTATAAATACCCCAATATTCCAGAAACCTTAGGGGAGTCGACGAAAATCAATCCCAGCCGCCGCAAGTTCCAGAACCACCAGATCCAATCTAGACACCATCACAGAGGGGTTCATCATTCCAATTGGTGCCTCTCCGATGATGCGTGAGTAGTTCTTTGTAGACCTACGGGTCCATAGTTAGTAGCTACATGGCTTTCTCTCTCTCTCGTTTGATTCTTAGTACAATGTTCTCTTGGAGATCCATATGATGTAACTCTTTTTGCAGTGTGTTTGTTGGGATCCGATGAACTTTGAGTTTATAATCAGAACTATCTTTTTATCCATGAAAGTTATTTGAGTCTTCTTTGATCTCTTATATGCACGATTGCTTATAGCCTCGTATTTCTTCTCTGATATTTTGGTTTTGTTTGGCCAACTTGATCTATTTATCTTGCAATGGGAAGAGGTGCTTTGTAATGGGTACGTTCTTACAGTGCTTGATCCCAGTGACAGAAGGGGAACTGGCATGTATGTATCGTTGCTATTAAGGATAACAAGATGGGGTCTATTTCTACATAAATAGATCTTGTCTACATCATGTCATCGTTCTTATTGCATTACTCCGTTTCTCCATGAACTCAATACACTAGATGCATGCTGGATAGTGGTCGATGTGTGGAGTAATAGCAGTAGATGCGGGCAGGAGTCGGTCTACTAATCTTGGAGGTGATGCCTATATAATGATCATAGCGTGGATGTCATCATGATTATTTTAAGTTCTATCAATTGCCCAACAGTAATTCGTTTACCCACCGTTTGCTATTTTTCTTGAGAGAATCTACTAGTGAAATCTACGGCCCCTAGGTCTCTTCTTTATTATATTTGCCTTTGTGATCTATTTTCCTTTGCTTTTATTTTCAGATCTATTAAACCAAAAATACAAAAATACCTTGCTACCTTTATTTATTTGGCATTCGATCTATCAATTTATTATAACTCTCTCACGTCCGCTTGCCAATTTTTGGCGCCATTACCCGAAAGGGATGGACAACCCCTTTAATATGTCGGGTTGCGAGTATTTGTTATTTGTGTGCGTGTGTTGTTTATGTAGTGTTGCTTGGTTCTCCTCTTGGTTCGATAACCTTGGTCTCATCAAGAGGAAATACCTACCGTCAACGTCTTTGCATCATCCCTTCCTCTTTGGGGAAATACCGACGTAGTTCTAGCAGACATCAGAGATATATCCACTTCAGGCAGAAAAACAACATAATTGCATGCTGAAGCTTGATAGTTTGTGGTAGAGTGAAGCTTAATCAACCGCATAACCCATGGTGCATAGAACTTGAGGCCAAACAGATCAATGCCTGAAGCTGCCAACTAACGGATGAAGAAATCTTGAGTATTGAACTAGATGCCATTCGGAATATAGAAGACCAATGTCTTCGTGGTGCCTCCAATCTTGGTGTGAGGAGAATGCCCTTTGATTGGCCATAGAGTATGCCTCAGTATATGATATATGGTGCGTGGCAGGTACTCGAGGTCATTGACAATTAATTCCTTGGGGTATTCAGCCTCCACTGGCAATGGCTTCACCATGCTTAGCATTTGGTTCATGTTGGGCTCTGTCTTCTGGAAGATGCTCTCCAGTTCTTGTTCATAGCACTGACAATCTGGCTCACAGAGATCACAAGGAGTGGGCAGGGAAGTAAGCTCGATAATATCTTGAGCTTTGGCTTCATGATGCACATCACCTGACATCCACTCAGGGACCCATGTCTTCGGATCCCTGTTGTAGCCTGAGATATGGAGTGGAATAAAATTGAAGAGCTCTTCGTTCCAGTGCTCCTTGTCAACGAAAAATGGGAGCAGAACAACTTCGCGAAAGCAATCAAGGGATTCTTCAAGGCAAGGGAGTCCAGCAATGCCATCACAACACAAGCACTTGTGAGGGAAGATCATGTCCTAGTTGTACAAGACGCATGAGTAATAGCTTCGTTGCCGATGGCTCCATGTAACATCCCAATTTTCAATTTGGATGTTATATATAGGTCATCATATGCATATCATCTTTTATTTGCATTTTGGTTGAGATCCTAGAAATCTTAAGCAACTCAAGGACCCAAGGAGAGAGTTGGAGGTTTCACATATTTTAATATTTGAATTTTTGTCAAATTTGAAAAGGGGATCAATTTGTCTTTAATATTTTTCTCTCCAATTATTTCCAATAATCAAAATAAATGAGAGAAGATAAAATGACTTCTTCAAAAGAGAGGAATATTGGAGAAGAGATTTTAAAATCAAAATTTATATTTTATTTGCTATTTTATTTGAATTAGAAAAATATGCATTTTTAGGCCAGAAAAATGCTCACTTTGTTCTAAATATTAGATTTAGACTGCGAAAATTGTTTCTGGTATTTTTAGAATTTTTTTCATATTTTATTAGGATTTTTATTTTGGTGAAATTTATTTTAAAAAAGTTTTGGACCGACTCAAGGCCCAACCCACTTGGCCAGCCGCTTTTCCTCCCGAGCGGGAGGTTTCCCGCCGCCGCACGGATGCCGAGGGAGTCTGAGCCGGACTCCCGTCGCGCCACCCCCTCGCCCAAGGTAGTCGCCGCCCCGCCCCTTTAAAGCCGGACCCTCCCCTCTCTTTTTCCTCCCCGCCTCCATCAAGAAGCCACTTGCTCAAGGCCGCCCTATCGCCAAGACGCCCGCACGCTTGCCCGGACGCCAGCTGCCACGTCCACGAGCCCGTCGCCCTCGCCGTCTCACCGGAAAGACCATCGCTGACCCAAATTGGTTTCTAGGTATAAACCGAGATCGGTTTTTTTGGTTTCGTCGGTTTATTTTGGTTTTCTCGGTTTATTTTTAGGGTTAGGGTTTTTCTCGGTTTATTTCCGATCGGTTCTAATTAGCGAACGTTATTTGTTGAGTTCGTTTTAACGAACACGTTCGTTTGTTTGGTTCTATTAGCGAACGTTCGCTCATTAGGATTTTTTGTTTTTATTTTATTTTCGGCCAGGGACCTATCCGCGATTTCTTTTATCATAGATTAGTCCCCGATCTTCAAACCCTCGTTACTTTTTGCTTGTTTGTCCAAATCCAGTGAAACCAACGCCAAAATCTTAGTCTTGTTCCCCCTTTCCAGATAATCAACTTGAACATGATTTTGAAAATTTAAAATTTAGTATCAAGCAGATTTGAATTCGAACTTCTTTTGGTCGTAGTTTGAGTTTCGTTGCTCCGATTTGATTGATTCTTTTTGCAAATCGAAGTTCTTATCTTGTACTTTCAGTTTGGATCTCTTCTCTTGAGTTTTACCCTTCATATTATGCTTGAGTGCTTATGTATATTATTGTTTTTTATGATAGAGTTTCCGGAGTACGAAGCGTGCTACTACGAGTCACTATGGTTTTCAAATCGTCAGCAAGGCAAGTAACACTTTGATCATATTCCTTTATTACCCAGTTTTTATGCATTAGTTTTCAATCCTCAAACACTGCATGGTTAGGATTTGTTAACATGTGGGTATCCGGAAGTAGTTGATGAGGTAGAACCTATTGTCTTTATTTCAAACCCTGGGAGTTACTTCTACGTTATGCTTATACTGTTATGGTATGCTCGTAGACGTGGATTGGTTTGAGTGTATTCATGAAAGATGTGAGAGATTATTGTTAACTAAGGTTTAACTTAAGGTGGCTACTTTAATACACATCTGGGTGGATTGGTTGAGACACCCTGGAGCACCCAGTGGTTGTCTGGGCACCTGGAGCAATCCAGCGTTGTCCTGGGATATCCCGGAGTACCCGTGTGATCATCCTATGGTTTGCCACCCAGGCTCAAAGGGATCATAAGATTATTCATGCTAGAAACTTCCGTGTGCAGCCACAAGCCATTATGGGCTCTGGCATAGTTGAGTAAGTTGTGGGAATCCTTTCCATGATGGGCTAGCAGATGTAGGGGATTGCAGGTATACCAGCCTATCTATCGGTTAAGGGGACCTCTTCGGAAAGAAGCGTGTCTCGGTCATCCGTTTCTCAAACACCATGTAGTGCGAGAAAACCAACGGAGGAGATCGAGTCTTGCGGGGAAAAGTGCGCAAACCTCTGCAGAGTGTATAAACTAATCATGGTTAGCCGTGTCCCTGGTTATGGACATCTTGAGTATCTGGTACTTGAATTATTGATTTGATCTCATCACTTTACTTAATTAATTTGTTGGGTTGTTAATTATGTTTAATTGGGATTGAGTTGGAGGAACCTTCTCAATATTTATCAACAAACTTGGTAGTTAAATAAAATATATTCCTTTGTTGTAGGAAAAAATTAGCTTTATGCAAATGATAACCATAGAGCCTTCACCAGCCAAATATGCATGTAGTTATAGTTGTTACTTGTTCATTGCTCTATAGTGCTATCCTGCCAGCATATTCCATGTGCTGACCTACACGGGCTGCAACGTATTATGTTGCAGAATTTTCAGACAAAGAGTAAGGTGCGCTAGGTCGTTGTCGTGCACTCAGCTATGCCGTTGGAGTTGATGGACTCATTTACCTTTGAAGCTTCCACAGTTATCTTATTTAGATGGCCTTCATCCATATTATTATAATAAGTTCTCCTTTGAGACATTCGATGTACTAAGTGTGTGATTGAGCTCTGTTATAAATCCTCGAGTACTGTGTGTGTCAGCATTACCGATCCAGGGATGACACTTATGCATAGAGATTTGACCGTCTGAGGTCGGATCGCTACAGGATGGTATCAGAGCACACTGACTGTAGGACACGACCACTTAGAAAAGCTATAGGACTTTCTTCTCTACTCATTTCTAACTCTTCTCCATTTTCTACTCTATAGATGGCGGACCCGAGGAACAAGTTTGCTCAACTGGATGAAGACACACCTTTTGGACGACACTTGAAGGAAGTCACTAGGTACCTGAGCATCGAAATACCAAGTTTCACTCAGACCTACACCGCCACTCTACACGAAGAAGAGCGTTGGACTATTCGAAATCTGAGTTCCGTGAAGGACGCTCACACCAGCATCGAGCCCATAGAGTTTTCTTTTGATGCACCAACCTGGAGTCTGGGAAAGAGCATGGCCGCTCACATCGCCATGGGACGCATCAGCGAAGTATACAACAAGGATATTAAGGACACCATCTACCAGACATGTGGGCGCCGAGATGAGCAATGGGAGATGATTAACACTAGGAGGGACAAGTCCATTGCAACCTATATCCAGGAGTTAAATCAGCACATTCGATGTCAGGAGAACCAGATGTGCGCCAATGTGATAGACATGAAGAAGGTGATGACCAAGAACATGGAGCTAGAAGATGAACTCAAGTCTACACGCGATGGATATGAAGAAGAAATTGCAGTACTACTGGAGAAGAATGAAGACCTGAAGAAGAAGCTAGGAATATTCATGGGAGATCCCGAACCTGAGGTGGACATCCGTTCTGAAGACTACATATCATCGACGACACCGACTCCGACCCCGACAGTGATGATGATTATGAAGACGAAGCTGGAGCGGATATCATGGAGTCTTCCACCGATCAAAAATTCTAGTCGACCACCATATTATCAGTAGTATTCCCCCATGCATATAGCATTAGTGCGAGTAGTTTGTAACGGTAGCTAGATTGTTTGTATGCCCTTGTTTGAATTGAGTGGTGTGAAATGAATGTGTTTGTCTCATGTGCATATGGGTAGTGTTTTTCTCTTTAGACCTTACTCTATTCTATTCTCACTCTAAACCTATCAGATGCCTCTGAGACGTGACACCGGGTTTGTCTTCACACCGGAGCTCACTAAGTTGATCCAACAGCAGAATGCCTTGATGCAGTTGTTAGTCCAGAACCAAGGCAACAACAACAACAACCCACCGCCACCACCTCCAGCTGACAACTTAGCCCGTTTTCTGATGTTGAATCTGCCGGTGTTTTCCAGTAGCACCGAGCTGATTGTTGCTGATGACTGGCTCTGTAGGATTGGAAGGGAGCTGACCACCACAGGTTGCACAGATGCTAAGAAGGTGAGCTTTTCCACACACCAACCGGATGGACCCGCAACCTCATGGTGGGAGAACTACACTACTACTTTCCCTGTAGCCAATATCACTTGGGATCAGTTTCAGCAAGCATTCCGCACTGCACATGTTTCAGCTGGAGCCATGAGTATGAAGAAGCGTGAGTTTTGCAACTTACGCCAGGGGAACCGTATTGTGGGGTAGTACGTGGATGAGTTTAGTAAGTTTATGGAGATGTCGCGAAGCAGGAGAAGTTTATGGAAGGACTGAATGATGAGATGAGTATGCAGTTGATGGTAGCAACATTTTGTAACTACCAGGAGTTGGTAGATAGGGCTCTTATGATTGAAGGCAAGCAGCAGCAGATAGAGAGCCACAAAAGGAAGTATGGACATGGGAAGTACAGTTCTGGAGCTCAGCAGAAGCCTCGTTTTACCCCGAACTCGGGAGGGCACACCCATCATAACCATGGAGGCCACACTCACAATGGAGGAAGTTCACACATCCACAGTGGCCCTAAGAATGGTAATGGGAATGGAGGAAACAACGGTCAGAACCGTTTCAACCCCACTACATCCGCCAAGAAGGATCTAAGTCACATTACTTGTTTCAAGTGCGGGAAGACTGGGCACTACACCACCGAGTGTCCTGAAGCAAAGAATGGAAATGGCAATTGAAGTTCTGGGTAGAAGCCCAACCCCTTCACCAGAGGTCAGGTGAACCACGTCAACATGGAGGAAGTTGAAGAGCAGCTCGATGCAGTTATCGGTAAGTTTTTGATTAAGTCATTTACTGCTACTTTTCTTTTTGATACTGGTGCATCGCATTCATACATATCAAGGGGATTTGTGGATTAGTATAAGTTGCCCACCAAAGTTCTTAAGACACCTATGTTAGTAAGCTCGCCGGAAGCAGAGTATATGGCAAGCATAGGATGTTTTCAGATGCCATTGACCATAGGTAGGCATGTTTTCCCCTCAGACCTAATAATATTGGAGTCGCAAGGATTGGATGTGATACTAGTCATGGATTGGCTATCGGTGTATGGAGGAAACATCGACTGCGCTAGCAAGTCAATTTTGCTCACCACCCTAGAGGGTAAACGGATCAAGTACGTGTCACGGCATGCGCCAAGGAGGACTCAAGTAAATTCGCTCTCGGGAGTTGTTCAGGAGGAAGTGCCTGTTGTGAAGGATTATCCTGATGTATTCCCAGAAGAATTACCAGGCATGCCATCAGATTGGGATATAGAGTTTTTGATAGAGCTATTGCCAGGCACCGGACCAATATTGCAGAGACCGTATCGGATGCCCGCAAATGATCTGGAGGAAATTAAGAAGCAGATCAAGGAGTTACTGGAGAAAGGTTATATCCGACCAAGTTCATCACCGTGGGGAGCCCCAGTGCTCTTAGTTGAGAAGAAGGATGGATCTTTGAGAATGGTTGTTGATTATCGGTCGTTGAATGAAGTGACGATCAAGAACAAGTACCCACTACCGATGATCAATGATTTGTTTGACCAACTACAAGGAGCTAAAGAATTCTCCAAAATCAATCTTTGACCAGGATACCACCAGTTGAAGCTCCGAGAACAGGATATACCAAAGACAACTTTTACTACAAGGTATGGGCTATATGAGTACACGGTTATGTCTTTTGGATTGACTAATGCCCCTGCCTATTTCATGAGTATGGTGAATAAGGTGTTCATGGAGTTCTTGTGTAACATCCCAAATTTTCAATTTGGAATGTTATACATAGGCCATTCTTGCACATCATATTTTAATGCATTTTCGTTCCTCAATCCTCGAAATCTTAAGCAACTCAAGGACCCTCGGAGAGAGTTGGGGATTTCCCTGTTTTCATATTTGATTTTTATCAAAAAATGAAACGAGGATTTTGATTTTAATTATTTTTTTCTCTGAAAAATATTTCATATTAAAAATATATGAGAGGAGATAATATGACTTCTCCAAAACAATTGAAATATTGGAGGAAAAATGTTAAAATCGTTTATTTGATTTTATTTGCATTAGAAAAATTGCACATTTTCAAAATTGTGTTTTAGGGCCAAGAAAATGTTCTTCTCGTTCTAAATATTTTATTTAGACGGTGAAAATTTGTTCTGGCATTTTTAGGTTTTTATTTTATTTTCCAGGATTTTTTTTTGTCGGCGAAATTATTTTTAAAAAAATCCTCCTCGCGTCTGACTGGGCCTAAGGCCCAGTGAGCCGGGCCGGCCCAACCGCCAGTGTTGCCGCCCTCCTCATACAAGGCCACCGCCGCCGACTCGGACGAGGAGTCCGAGCCGGACTCCACCGCCGCCGCCTTGGCCCCTCCTCCAAGCCGCCCCCTTATATACTCCCTCCCCGAGCCCCCCACCACCACCAACCACCGCCGCCGCCCCGAGCAGCGCCGCCTCCGCCCGCCCGCTCGCCGCCACAGTAGCTTCTGTTGCGCCGTCGCCGCTTGCCGCTGCCGCCGCCGCCCGCCGCCCCGCAAGCCGCCCAGCCGCCTAACCCCGCCTCGCCGGAGCCCCTCTCGCCGAGGTACCACTCTGGATCCGAAACGGCTGTTTTTTAAAAACCGTTCGTTTTTTAGATCGGTTCGCCGGTTTTCCAGTTCTTCTAATTAGCGGACGTTACGTCAAATCGCTCGCTTTTAACGAAAGGTTTTCTTCCGTTAGTTACAGCTAACGAGCGCTCGCTCGTTAGTCTGTCGCTCGATTTTCTTTATCGGATTTATTCTGCGATTATTTTCGATCGCGATTTTACGATCCGATCTTAGTTTCTGTTTATCTTTTTCGCTCGTTAGTGAATCGGGCGATTCAAACGCCTAGAGTTTCGTCTCGAGACCCTCTTTCTGTTTAATCAACTTAAACAAGATTTTGATACTATAAAATTTGACCTTAGTTCAGATTAGTAAACGGATCTTGTTTCTTTTGCCGTTTGAGTTTCGTTGCTCCGTTTGATTTGATTCTTTTTGCGAACCGGAGTTCTTAAGTTGAAATTTCTGGTCAACCTCTTTTATTTGAAGTTTTGCTTGTGCATTGCTTGTTGCTTATGTGTGTTATTGTTTGTTTGCGATAGAATTCCTGGAGTGCGAAGCGTGCTACTACGAGTCCCTAGGTTTTATGGATCGCCGACAAGGCAAGTAACACATTGATCATACTCTTTTCATACCCAGTTTTTATGCATTAGTTCAATCCTCAAACATTGCATGATTAGGATGTCATCAACTTGTGGGTTGGGAAGTAGTTGTTGAGGTAGAACCTATTGCCCTGTTACTATCAAACCCTTGGGAGTTACTTCACGCTGTTGCTTATATTGCTATGCTATGCTTTCAGTGAAGCGTGGTTTGGGTTTGAGTGGATCCATGACAGATGTGAGATTGTTAATTAATGGTTCAACTTAAGGTGGCAACTTAAATTAACATCTCTGGTGGATTGAGGCACTTGGGGAACCCAAAGGTTGTCTCGTATTTTTTGGAAATCCCGGGTACCCGTGTGATCTTCCTATGGACCGCCACCCAGCGCAAAGGGAATCTGAGATGATTCATGCTAGAAACTTCCGTGTGCAGCCACAAGCTATTATGGGCTCTAGCATAGTTGAGTAAGTTACGTGAAGCTCTTGAAGAGGTAGATCACAGGTAGTGGGTTTTGTAGGTTTGGTATGGTCTACACGGGTAGGGAGTTAATGTTTCGAAAGACTATGTCTCGGTCATCCGTTTCTCAAACACCATGCAAAGGCGAGAAATCCAACGGAAGCGATCGAAGTCTTGTGGGGAAAAGTCGCAAAACCTCTGCAGAGTGTACAATCTAATCATGGTTAGCCGTGTCCCCGGTTATGGACAATTTTGAGTATCTAGTACTTGGGTTATCACATGTATCTCATCACTCTTAATTAATATTGTTGGGTTGTTAATTACTTTAATTTGGGATTGAGTTGGGGTTATACCTTCTCAATGTTTCAACCACCATGATAGTTAAATTAAAATTTATTCCTTTGTTGTAGGTCAAAATTGGCTTTTCGCAAAACTATAACCTTAGAGCTTTCCATCAGCCAAATATGCATGTAGTGATAGCATTATCCTATTCTTGCTCTATTGTGTTACATTGCCAGCATATTCCATGTGCTAACCCGTTTTCGGGCTGCAACGTATTATGTTGCAGACTTTTCAGACGAGGAGAAAGGTTCGTTAGGGAATTAGTTGCCGCAAGGTCTGGTCGCTATCTTAGTTGGAGTTGATGGACTCACTTTATCTTCCAAGCCTTCCGTTGTTATCGCATTAGATGGCCTTAAGCCATATTATGGTAATAAGTTCTCTTTTGAGACATTCGATGTAATAAGTGTGTGATTGCTACCTCATATAAATCCTTCGAGTACCGTGTGTGTCAAGACATTCTTGATCCAGAATGACATCAAGCACGAGACTTGACCATCCGAGGTCGGGTCGCTACAAGATGGTATCGAGCACACGCCGAGTGTAGGACACGACCACTAAGATAAACCATATGTCACTCTTCTCTACTCATTTCTGACTCCTCTCCATTTTCTACTCTTTAGGATGACGGAGATGAAGAACAAGTTTGCACAACCAGATGAAGACACACCTTTTGGACGCCACTTGAAGGAAGTCACTAGGTATTTGAATATTGGAATACCAAGTTTCATCGGGACATACAACGCCACCTTACCAGAAGAGGAGCGCTTGATGATTCAAGTACAAGTTCCAGGAAGGACGTTCTCGCCAACTTCTAAACCCATAGAATTTTCCTTCCAAGCACCCACCTGGAGTCTAGGCAAGAGCATGGTAGCCCACATTACCATGGGACGCATTGGAGAAGTCTACAACAGGGAACTTAAGGACACTATCTATCAAATATGTGGGCACCGAGACGAGCAATGGGAAGTAATCAGCACCAGGAAGGACAGATCCATTGCAGCTTTTATCCAGGAGCTAAACCAGCACATTCGACATCAGGAGAACTAGATGTGCGCAGACATGATGGAATTGAAGAAGGCAAAGACTAGAATCATCGAGCTGGAGGAAGAACTCAAGTTTACACGCGATGGATATGAGGAGGAAATCAAGACACTACTGGAGAAGAATGACGACCTGGTTAAGAAGATCGGAGTATTCATGGGAGGACCAGCACCAGGAGAAGAAGACGACGACCCCACTTACCCGGACAACTACATCATCATCATTTACAGATTCTGCGATCCTAGTGATGATGACTTCAAGAAGAAGCTGGAGTGACATCATGGAGTCTTCCACCGATCAAAATTTCTAGATGACCACCATATATTAGAAGTATTTCCCCATGTATTTAGTAGTAGTTGAGCACTTTTGCGATAGTTCTAGACTGTTTGTATGCCCTTGCTTGATTGATTGAGGGAAATGATTGAGTTTGTCTCATGTGCAGATGGGTAGTGCTTTCTCGTTAGACCTTTTTCTATTCTAATCTCTTCCATCTAAACCCATCAGATGCCTCCGAGACGTGACACCGGTTTTGCTTTTCCACCGGAGCTCACCCAGTCGATCCAGCAGCAGAATGCTTTGATGCAATTGCTAGGTCAGAACCAGTGCAACAACAACAACAACAACAACAACAACAACAATGACCCGCCGCCAGTGGACAACCTAGTCCGTTTTCTAAGGTTACAGCCGCCGGTGTTTTCCAGTAGCACCGAGCCAATAGTCGCTGATGATTGGCTATGCCGTATTGGAAGGGAGTTGACCACCGCAGTTGCACAGATCTTGAGAAGGTGCGCTTGGTCAAGACACGCAATTGGATGGACCAAAGAGCTCCTCATGGTGGGAGAATTACACGGCTACTTTTCCTATAGCCAATGTCACTTGGGACCAGTTTCAGCAAGCTTTCCGCACAACCCATGTCTCAACTGGAGCTATGCAGATGAAGAAGCGGGAGTTCCGCAACTTAAGCCAGGGAAACCGTACTGTGGCTCAGTACATGGATGATTTTAGCAAACTATCACGATATGACCCTGTTGATGTGGCCACAGATGCTGCGAAACAGGAGAAGTTTATGGAAGGGCTGAATGATGAGATGAGCATGCAGTTGATGGTAGAAGCCTTCAACAACTACCAGGAGTTGGTAGATAAGGCTCTTATGATTAAAGTGAAGCAGCAGCAGATTGAGAGCCGTAAGAGGAAGTATGGACAAGGGAAGTATTACTCAGAGCTCAAAGCGTAAGCCTCGCTTAACCCCGAATTCGGGAGGATTGGTTCATAACCATGGAGGTCACACCCACACTGGAGGAGGATCGCATAACCACAATGGTGCTAAGAATGGAAATGGGAATGGAGCTAACAACAATCAGAATCGCCCCAATCCAGCCACACCCGCCAAAAGAGACTTAAGTCAAGTTACTTGATTTAAGTGCGGGAAGACAGGGTACTATGCCAATGATTGCCCTGAAGGAAGGAATGGAAACAGAAATGGGAGTGCTGGGAAGAAGCCTAATCCATTCAACAAAGGACAAGTGAACCACGTTAACATGGAGGAGGTTGAAGAAGCGCACCGGATGCGATGTAATAGGTAAGTTTTGGTTAAGTCATTTACCGCTCTTGTTCTTTTTGATACTGGTGCATCGCATTCATACATATCAAGGGGATTCGTGGATATGTTTAAACTACCTGGAGCAGAGTATATGGCTAGCCAATGGTGCAACCAGATACCCCTAACCATTGGTACCCATGTTTTTCTGTCTGACCTAATTATCTTGGAGTCACAAGGATTGGATGTGATATTAGGTATCGACTGGATGTCAAAGTATGGAGGAAGTATTGACTGTGCTAGTAAGTCAATTTATCTCACCACCCCGGAGGGAAAAAGGATTAAGTATGTATCTAGGCATGTGCCTAGGAGGAGCCAAGTGAATACCCTCATAGGAGTTGTGCAGGAGGAAGTGCACAGCAGTAAAGGATTTTCCGGATGTTTTCCCCCGAAGAGTTACGGGCATGCCACCGGATAGAGACATCGAAGTTTTTGATAGAGCTATTGCCAGGTACAGGGCCAATATCCAAGAGACCCTATCGGATGCCCGCAAATGATCTGGAGGAAATTAAGAAACAGATCAAGGAATTATTTGAGAAAGGTTACATTCGAAGGAGTTCATCACCTTGGGGAGCTCCAGTACTTTTGGTCGAAAAGAAGGATAAATCCCTAAGGATGGTTGTTGATTATCGAGCCTTGAATGAGGTAACGGTTAAGAACAAGTACCCACTACCGATGATCAATGATCTGTTTGATCAGCTGCAAGGAGCTAAGGTGTTTTCAAAGATTGATCTACGATCAGGATACCATCAGTTGAAAATTCAAGAGAAGGATATACTGAAGACAGCGTTCACCACGCGTGGTATGGATTATACTAGTATAGGGTCATGTCGTTTGACCCACTAACGCCCCGCCTATTTCATGAGCATGATGAACAAGGTGTTCATGGAGTATTTGGACAAGTTTGTTGTGGTGTTTATCGATGATATTATGGTATACTCGAAGAATGAAGAGGAGCACAAGGAGCATTTGCATTTAGTTCTCGAGAAACTCGAGAACACCGATTATACGCCAAGTTCGTGAAGTGCGAAGTTTTGGTTGAAGGAAGTTGGATTCCTTGGGCATGTTATATCAGAGAAGGTATAGCAATAGACCCGGCAAAGAAGGTTCGCCAACAACGAATGGTTGGCACCCACTTGATTAGCGAGATCCGCATGATTTCCTTGGACTCGCGAGGATACTATCGGAGATTCATTGAGAATTTTTCCAATATTGCAAAGCCAATGACTGAATTATTGAAGAAGGATACTAAGTTTAAATGGACAGAAGATTGCGAGGCAAGTTTTCAGGAGTTGAAGAAACGTTTGACTACAGCCGCAGTGCTAACACCGCCAGATATACATAAGGAATTTCAAGTGTATTGCGACGCCTCTCGCTTAGGACTTGGATGTGTGCTTATGCAAGACGGAAGAGTTGTTTTGTATGCCTCACGACAACTAAAACCCCATGAGTTGAACTATGCCACGCATGATTTGGAGCTAGCAGCCGTAGTGCATGCATTAAAGACTTGGAGACATTACCTTATTGGAAACCGCTGTGATGTGTACACGGATCATAAGAGTTTGAAGTACATTTTCACCCAAAAGGAGCTGAACCTTAGGCAGAGAAGATGGTTGGAGCTTATAAAGGATTACGACATGAAGCTGCACTATCATCCAGAAAGGCCAATGTCGTGAGGCACGCTTTGAGCGGAAGAGTTATGCCAATATCCTTGAAAGTAAGGGATTGCCGAAGGAGTTAGCTGAGGATATCATGGAACTTCGATTAGAGATTGTTCCCAGAGGTTTCGTTGCAACAATGGAAGTTCAGTCTACACTATTGGACAAGATTCGAGAAGCTCAGAAGGATGAAAAAGAGATTGCCGAGATAAAAGAGAAGATGAGCAAAGGAAAGGCCAAAGGTTTTCGTGAGGATGAGCACGATACCTTATGGTTTGAGGACCGAGTTTATGTGCCCAATAACCCAGAGAGCAGGAAGTTAATACTTCAGGAGGCTCATGACTCACCATACTCGATACACCCGGAAACACCAAGATGTATTTGGATTTGAAGGAACGTTTACGGTGGACTGGTATGAAGAAGGATATTGCCGAGTATGTAGCCGTATGTGATGTATGTCGTCGAAAGTGAAGGCAGATCATCGAAGCCGCCAGGACCGAGGGAGTCCCAGACTAGGGGTGACCGGATAGTCGCATTTCATCGTCCACGGCGGACTCCAAGACTATGAAGATACAAGATTGAAGACTTCGTCCCGTGTCCCGGATGGGACATTCCTTGGCGTGGAAGGCAAGCTTGGCGATACGGATATGTAGATCTCCTACCATTGTAACCGACTCTGTGTAACCCTAACCTATCCGGTGTCTATATAAACCGGAGGGTTTTAGTCCGTAGGGACGAACAACAATCATACCATAGGCTAGCTTCTAGGGTTTAGCCTCCTTGATCTCGTGGTAGATCTACTCTTGTACTACCCATATCATCAATATTAATCAAGCGGGGAGTAGGGTATTACCTCCATCGAGAGGGCCCAACCTGGGTAAAAACATCGTGTCCCTTGTCTCCTGTTACCATCCGCCCTAGACGCACGATTCGGGACCCCCCTACCGAGATCCGCTTGGTTTTGACACCGACATTGGTGCTTCCATTGAGAGCTCCCCTGTGTCGTCACCGATAGGCCTGATGGCTCCATCGATCATCAACAACGACGCGGT
This sequence comes from Aegilops bicornis, assembly GCA_021605145.1. Classification (NCBI taxonomy): domain Eukaryota; kingdom Viridiplantae; phylum Streptophyta; class Magnoliopsida; order Poales; family Poaceae; genus Aegilops; species Aegilops bicornis. Next base: position 39,390 of record JAHIAL010000046.1, read on the forward strand.
CCAGGGTGAGACTTTTCTCCCCGGACAGATCTTCGTGTTCGGTGGCTTTGCACTGCGGGCCAATTCGCTTTGCCATCTGGAGAAGATCGAAAGCTACGCCCCAGCCATCAGGTCAGATTTGGAAGTTTGAACTATACGGCCGATATCCGCGAGACTTGATCTTGACGGATTCGAAGCCGCAGCCCAAGTGTGTCCGACCTTGTCTCGATGGGCATGATCTAGCTCTTGCCTCAGCCGAAAGGCCACGGAGGTCGCACCGATGATCCGCTCCGACCCTTAATCCGGAAAGGATTCCCCGATCGAGGACGAGTGGTTGGACACCGTCTGGGGCTACAATCTCACTGGCGATCGAGGCGAACTCCATCCCTGTCTTTGCGAAGACCTCGACTCAGTGGTGCCGGACTCCTCTCCGGACTCCGAACCCTCCGCGCCCTCAATCGAATCCGAATGGGCGCGGTCATGGAGTTCAACGCCGCGGACATCTTTCAAGACTCGCCCTTTGGCGACATCCTGAATTCACTAAAGTCTCTCTCTTTATCCGGAGAGCCCTGGCCGAACTACGGATAGGAAGGTTGGGATGCGGACGACGAAGAAATTCAACGCCCACCCACCACCCACTTTGTAGCCACTGTCGATGATTTAAACGACAAGCTAGACTAAGACACCGAAGACAACGACGGTATGGAAGACGGCGCCGGAGATCGACCAAGACCCAGGCGCCATGAGGCACTGGAAGGCCACCTCGTCATATGACATATACATGGTGGGCATCCCAAAATATGGGAACGGCGATGGAACAACGGAGGATGACCCCTCCAAGAAACAGCCGAAGCGCCGACGTTAGCGGCGCCGCTCTAAATCCCACCACAATAAAAATGGTGATTCCGACATGGGATATAATAACACCCCGAACAGTGCCGAAGAGAACCCCCTCCAGCAGGACTCAACGCAGGAGGAGGGAGAAGCAAGTCCGCATGACAGTGCGGCAGAAAGAGAGGTCGAGGACGATAATTATGCGCCTCCTCCAAGATGAGGCAAGCCTCGACGATTTACCTAATTTGTCGTGCTCGAGGATCCCGCCAAACAGGAGCTGCGTTTCAAATGCGGACATATAGCCACGGCAAGCAGCCTCAAGAAAAAGCAGCAACAGCTTAGAGCTGATCAAGACCACGCTAGGCGATAGATGGACCAAGTCCTTGCAGCCAAGAGTATGAACTCGAACGCCTCCAAAAGCTACCCCGAACGCAGCCGTTGCCTCGGCTAGAGGAGGAAGCACCCAAGTCGCCGGTAAGACGACATGGCGGACCGCCACCCTGCGTGATCGCGACAGAGAAGCCTCTCGGCCCTCCACTCAAGCCACACCCCGACGCCGCTCAAAAGTACCAAGGCACGGAAAACGCTGCATTTAAGTAGATATATTGGAGGATAACGCAAAACATACAAGATCGATCTACGGATCGCGTGGGCGCCAGCAACGCGGGATGATTACTGTCAGCACGGATACAAAGAAACCCGGCCGGGCGAACACGATGAGACAAAGCTCATATGAGCTACGCCGCGATATATTGCCCAATACGTAGGCGCCAAGACACCCACTATGCTTCCACGTGATGAAGTAATGGATCATCAAATCCCAGGGCTTCAAGCCCGTAAACATCGAATCATACGATGGTACCACGCATCATGTGGTCCGGATCGAGGATTATCTCCTCCATATCCACATGGCCCGCGGTGATGATCTACATGCCATCAAATACCTCCCACTCAAGCTTAAAGGACCAGCTCGACATTGGCTCAATAGCTTGCCGGTGAGAGAATCAATTGGTTGTTGGGAGGACACGGAAGCCGCATTCCTTGATAACTTCCAGGCACATATGTGCGACCACTCAGGCGCCGATGACCTTAGCCACATAATTCAGCAGCTGAAGAATCGGCCGAGCCCGATTCTGGACTCGGTTCCTAACAAAGAAAAATCAAATCGTTGACCGTCCGGGATGCACGAGGCCCTTACGGCCTTCAAACATAACATCCATGACGTAGTGGCTTGCCCGGCACCTAGGACAGGAAAAGCCGAAATCTATGGCAGCCCTCACAACCCTCATGACTCACTTTTTGTGCGGGAGAGGACAGCTGGCTAGCTCAAAGCAACAACTTGGCAAACATCACGATAGTCCGGATACAAAGGAAAGCAATGGCAGGTCGGCGTCAGCAACAAGAACAAGCGCCGCATTAACGGCAATAATACTCAAGATACGGCCACAATGCGGATTCAGAGGCTCTAAACCCGGTCAATGAAGAAGCCATTCAAAGGAAATACCGAGGCCCGTCCAACTTGGACCGAATACTGATCGCTTGTGCCGGATACATAGCTTTTGAAAAACCAGCCAATCACACCAACAGGACTGTTGGGTGTTCAACTTTCAGCGAGCAAGTTAAGTGCGAACTCAATGAGAAGGGGCAGCATAGCGATGACGAGGAAGAGCCCCGGCCGCCGAACAATAAAGGACAGAAGGGTTTTCCTACACAAGTGCGGACGGTGAACATGATATACGCAACCCATATACCCAAAAGGGAGCGGAAGCGTGCACTAAGGGACATATGTCACGATGGAGCCGATCGCCCGAAGTTCAACCCATGGTCTTCCTGCCCAATCACCTTCGATCGAAGGACCACCCCACTAGCATCCGTCACGGCGGCTTCGCCGCATTGGTTCTTGACCCAATTATCGACGGATTTCACCTCACCGTAGTCCCGATGGACCCGGCAGCAACTGAACCTGCTTTATCGTGATATAGTGCGCAAATGGGCATTGACCCTCAAGGATTAAACCTACAAAGGCGACCTTTAAAAGGCGTCATACTTTGAGTGTAGAGGCCGGTTATGCGGGCTCGCCACACTCGAAGTGGTCTTCGGATCCCGGATAACTTTTCGGCGAAGAGTTAATCTTGACATCGTCCCATTCTGGCTATCATGCACTTTGCTTTCCGGGCGAACCGCATTTGCAAAATTCAATGCGGTGCCGTACCACGATACCTCAAGCTCAAGATGCCAGGCCCGCGAGGAGTAATCACGGTCAATGGAAACACCGAGCGCTCTCTCCGAACGGAGGAGCACCACGGCGTCCTCGCGGCGGAGGTACAAAGCAGCCTCTCACAGCAATTCTTGAGTCCGGCCACTAAGCGTCCGGACATCGTGGAAGCGCGCGAGTAACCTACAACAAGACCACCGGCACGATTCAAGCACGAGTAGCAATCCGCCTCGACCTCATTGACCCTCGCGAATATGCGAAGCTAGTATTACGCGTACATAATTACGCTCTGGAGATACCATGGGCATATGGGGAGGGGCAAGACAACGGAATGCCAAGAATGCGGCTCAACCGCACCAGGGGCTCCCGTTTGTGTCATTTCTTTTTTCCATTTTTCTTCCTTTTTTTACTTTCGTGACTTAGTCGTTGAGAAGCCCTGTCCCGCACTTGAATTGCCGAACTCCCGATGCAACAGCCAGGGAAGTGGAAAGCCACGACGAGTGTTCAGGTGGTCTCTATTACGAGCAGTATACCTGTTTTACATACCATCCCGCAGCTTACCCCTGGAGGGGGACATGTCAGATAGTCCCATCCCTTGCTTATCGCACTATTTGTATCGTTTCGCTTCCATTGTAGTACCTTTTGAATAAACAATACATAGCTTTTGCTTATTATTGCTCTACTTCCTTTATATATACATATGTTCATTTCACGACATGTTGCAACCGCATTACACTTTGGTACGGCCAATACACCAGGGCTTAAGTATCCCAAAATTATGGTGTGATAAGTCCTAACACTTTCACAAGTGCAGCACCCGAACTTATAGCATTATATGAATTGGCTCCGAATCATGTCTTGGGTCAATAGTTGGGTTTGCCCGGCTCCCGTGTTTTGGTACCTTACGTTCCTTCTATATTGGCTAAGGTAGCACCGGAGAACCATCAAGGACAGTGCCCCAGCTTATGCTGGGTCGAGCACCTCGATGGAGAAAAGCTAAAACTGACCGTCATGATAAGGCGAGAGCTCGCTGTTCGAGAGGTTTTTTCGGGTCCCTAAAGACTTATGCCGCTTAGAGCGAGGAACCGGAATTGTTCGCCAAGGCGTGGATAGCGCCTCGAACTCGGTCTTCCGAATATTAGGGGCTTCAAAAATTTAAAATTATAGAATTCTATGGCTAAGTGAGAGTGTTCAAGCATCATAAGTCCGGTTGCCTTGTTCGTTGTGTTGAGCGCCTCCCCTAGATGGACCCAAGAATGGGAACAAGAGTGCTCAAGTTTATCCCGAACACCCCAAAGACTCGTGGCATGGGGGTTGAAACCAACGACTTGCCATCTCTCAAATTTGATAAACCACGCACGTAAGGTAATATTTTAAATTAATAAAGCGTTGCTTAGCGCATATGAACAAGTTTCCAGCGTACAGGATAACAAACGCGAGCCTATTCAAAAAATTACATCCTTGGAGCACTCATCCGCTTATTCGGCGGGCACCCTTCAGAGGACCTCATAGTATGCGTTTGGCGTCGCGATGCTCATGGCCCTTCGGTGGCCCGTCCGTCACGCAGATTCTCCAGCCAGCTTGCCCCAAGCGCACTTTAGCACGGGCAAGGGCCCGACGGACCCCTTCAATGCAGACGGAGCGCTTGATGACTTCAAGCCGCAGACAGGCATCCACCGGCCAGCGGCACCAAGCCGAAAGTAGCTCCCGGCATGGCCTCCAATGGCCACGTACCGGCGCTATAAGGCCCTTCATGGCCTGTTGGCGACCTTGTGGAGCTTCGACCAGCTGCTTCAGCTGGTCGCTTAGGGCATCGGATGTCCGGCCTCAAAGATATTGAGACCAGTAACACCTTCTCCGTGGAGCTCCTCCCTGGCGCGGTAGAATGCGCAAAGCATCGGGGCGCACTATGGGGCAAATCTGCAATGCTCCTGGAGAGCTCCGAATCCGGGTAAGTAATAGGTAATTGACTTTTACATTCTTGCTTTGCATAAAGAATGCCTTACCCGCCGCTATCTTCTTTAAAGACTCAATTTCTTCTTGCGGGCTTTTTGGGCCTCGGCCTTGTGACTTTGGCACTCTCAAGGCGAGGCAAGCTCGGACTCTCGGCCTTTCTTGGAGGGTTTTTCACGAGAATCTGGAGCTCTTGCAGCACCTCCGCCCATGCGCCTCCCCTTTCTCTCGCTCAGGTGCGTTCCCTTGACAGCTTTGTTTCGAGCCCACGGACCGCTTCCTTGAGTCGCCACCTCGTTAAATGGCCCTACAGTACCCATGTTATTCCTGTTATTTTTGCAACCAAAACCTTTTCCATAAGGTATTTCTTTAATAAGGTAGTACATACCTTCCTTGTCCTCGAGCTGCTTCTTGGCTTGTCCGAAGCTCGTTCTCGGACCGCCGAGGTTACGCTTCAATGCATTGACATCCGCGGTCGGTCACGGTAGAGGTGACAGCCAGAAACTGCATTCCCATATTGACATACTTATGTTAGACTCCTGCGTATATCTTTTTAGATCCTTAGTCAAGCTTTTCTTCCAGACACCAAACTAAGCATCAGGGGCTACTGTCTATCGCGGTAATATTTTTGTATAATTTTAAACTTACCTCAAAGCCTATTAGAAGGTTGGTACAGGCTTGATCAATCAATCCGCTCTTGGCGACTGAATCAGTCTGGATCACCGCACTCATAACAAGGCGGTGCTCCTCCTTGATGGAGGCGCCGTTGGCGCCTCGATGCGCTATCCGGTGCCTCGGTTGGGCGGAGGACACGGCGTCTTACCCTTCTTGCGAAGGATCCGCTGTCCGGACTTGAACCGGCCGATGGTTCGGCATGGAGTCCCGGACGAGGTCGGGCTTAGAGCCCACAGGGGTCTTGCCCCAGCGCTGGAGTCCGGGAGGTGGCCTTGTGGCACCTCCTGCGCTACCTCCTCTTGACCAAGCCCCTTGGGGCCCCACCGCATGGCGTCGTCCACAAAGATGAGGCGTACGAGGCGGTGAGGCAGTACTCTCCATTTCCGGCCGAGCCTGGACCCGCTTCGATGAATCGTGAACTTCGCCCTTGTGCGGGCTGCATGATTGTTGACCGGCATTAGAGAACACTATGCAATTATGAAAAAGCCGTGGGTATCCGGGACACCACGATCTCGCCGAGGGCTTGGCCCTTGTTGGCCAATCCTCCTCCTCGTCGTCGACGTTGGTGGAGAAGTCCGGAGGAAGGTTCTTCCTTCTTGGACCCTCCGGCCTCCCCGTTGGGGCGGCTTTCCTTTTCTTCTCCTCCCATTTGGGGAGGAGCTTCTTCTTCTTCCTCCTCGTCCTCGGGAGAAGATTACCTTGAGAATCGTGACACACAGCGTCGGGGCTCCTTGAAGTTCAGTGGCCACCTTCTTAACCTTCTTCTCGGCACCACATGGGCGCCGGAGCAACCTTCTGTTAATCAGGCGTCCTCCGGGTCTTCCGGCAAAGGAAAGGAGACAGTTTAATCTGTCCAGGACGTCTTCGACCGATCTGTCCAAAGATTAGGGAGTTTTAGATCCCGTAGAGTCAATCTATGAAAAAAGAGTCTCGTAAAGGGTAAAATAACACCTCGCCCGGTTTGGGCGCGCCACGAAAGCTGTACCTGCGATCTTTGGTAGCGGATCTTTGAGGCCTTGGCGCCCTTGAACGGCACCTTCGAGGCATCTTCGTGCGTAGTGTCGAAGAGCCGGCTCAAAACTTCAGTGCTTTGTGCGGATCGAAACTCCACAAATTGAAGGCCCGTTGTTGGCATGGGAGAATCCGGCGGATGAGCATTACGGATTACGTCGACAAGCCTGAGATTCTTGTCCACCAGGGTTTTGACGCATGTCTGAGTCCGGATAGCTCTTCGAATTCCCCCCGTCGGTCCGTCTCTTTCCATGACGAGAGCCGTGTGGGGAAGCGGATCTGAATTGAGGCCGCCACCCATTGAAATTCGCGTGGCTCGTGATGTAGAACCACCCGATTGCCACCCCTTTATTGTCTCACAAAGGCGCCCTCGAGCCATAGGACCTTGGCCATCTTGCCAACCATGGCGCCTCCGCACTCCGCTTGATCGGCCGCCCACTACCTTGATTGAGCGATTGAAGATCTTCAGCCATAATTTGAAGTGGGGCTGAATCTTGAAGGAAGGCCTCACACCACGGCGATAAACGCCGAGATGTTAAGGATGAAATTGAGGCGAGGTCGTGGAAGACCAGGCTGTAGTAGAACATGAGCCCCCGGACAAATGGGTGAAGTGGAAAACCCTAGTCCATGGAGGAAGTGGGGTAGAAAACACTACCCTCTCATGGGGCCGGGGGTTGGAATAAGCTGCCCAGCGTGCAGGCAGCCTCTGTGATGTTCTTGGACAAGTATCCTGGCCTCCCTTGATCTTGTGATGTGCCCCTCCGTGACGGAGGAGACCATCCACCTGCCTCCCGCTCCTGACATGGTTGGAGAAAGGTCGAGGTGGGATGTGCGGACTTGGGCGCTGGAGGTCGAGTGCACGGAAATGGATAAGCAAAGAAGGAAGAAGGCGTAGGTGAAAAGGTGGATCCGTATCCCCTTATATGGACGGACGAAGCTATGCGTCCCCACCGACTGGTAAAACTCAGCTTATTTCCCAAGCGCCATAATCAATGGCGCGAGATGGGTTACCCAACGTCCGTGTTGATGAGAATCACGAAATAAGGGGCCACGATCTATGCTTTGATAAGGCGTGCCAAAGGAAACCGCCGCTAAACACGCTGAGGTGAAGCAGAAAAAAGCGATTCATATAAAGGCTGGCCGTGGTGTGATGTCACGCTTGGCGGAATACATCAACAGATCTGTGCAAAAATTATTCTCTCTCACGGTGTTATGTGGAACTTGTTTGCGTAGCGGACACTATCCTTGTGTTCAAAACCTTCTATGAAGTATTCGAGGAGGAACCCGCCTTGCAATGCCGAAGACAATATGCGCAGCGGACTCTGTCGTCATTGAAGCCTGGTTCAGGGAGCTCGAGGGAGTCCCGGACTAGGGGGTGTCCGGATAGCCGGACCATCATCACGGCCGGACTCCAAGACTATGAAGATACAAGATTGAAGACTCCCAGGTCCGGATGGGACTCTCCTTGGCATGGAAGGCAAGCTTGGCGATACGGATATGTAGATCTCCTACCATTGTAACCGACTCTGCGTAACCCTAACCTATCCGGTGTCTATATAAACCGGAGGGTTTTAGTCCAGTGGGGCGAAACAACAATCATACCATAGGCTAGCTTCTAGGGTTTAGCCTCCTTGATCTCGTGGTAGATCTACTCTTGTACTACCCATATCATCAATATTAATCAAGCGGAGTAGGGTTTTACCTCCATCGAGAGAACTGAACCTGGGTAAAAACATCGTGTCCCTTGTCTCCTGTTACCATCCGCCTAGACGCGATTCGGGACCCCCCTACTCCGAGATCCGCCCGGTTTGACACCGACAAGGAATGTTACAACCTATATGCCGATACCGAATGGAAGTGGGATAAACTTTGCATGGACTTTATCCGGACTACCTAGGACCAAAGCGGATATGATTCAATATGGGTAGTAGTTGATCGCTTGACCAAAGTGGCTCACTTTATCCCGATGAAAACCACCTATACAAGTGCGAAGTTGGCCAAGATATATATGTCCAGATCGTATGTTCCGCATGGAGTTCCGAGGACCATCGTATCGAGATAGAGGAACACAGTTTACTTCAAAGTTTGGCATCGGCTACACCGGACTTTGGAGTACGAGATTGGAGTTCAAGACAACATTCCACCCGCAGACGATGAATGGACAGACCGAGAGACTCAACCAGATACTGGAAGATATGTTAAGAGCTTGTGCGCTAGATTATGGATCTAGTTGGGATGACAATTTGCCCTATGCAGAGTTCTCGTACAACAATAGCTACCAAGCCAGTTTGAAGATGGCACCGTCGAAGCTCTGTATGGACGCAGATGCAGAACGCCGTTGATGTGGGATGAGGTAGGAGACCGACAGCTGTTTGGACCAGACTTGATCAAGGAATTTGAAGAGAAGGTTAAATCGAGATAGACTAAAGATTGCTCAGTCCACACAGAAGAGTTATGCAGACTCGAAAGGCAAGGAGGTAACTTATGAAATTGGAGATAGAGCATATCTGCGAGTATTACCCTTGCGAGGAGTGAAACATTTTGGAGTTAAGGGAAAGTTAGCTCCAAGATATGTAGGACCGTATCGTGTTTTGGAACGGATGGGAGAAGTTGCCTACAAGTTGGAGTTACCTGAAGGACTGTCGGGAGTTCATGATGTGTTCCACATCTCCACGTACTAAAGAAAGTGTCATGCTTTGAGATGGCCGATATACCGTTAAGAGATACGGTACCCTTGGAGGCAATTCAATTTGGAGCCAGGTGATTTGAGTTATGAGGAGAAGCCATAAAGATTCTTGAGTTTGCCACGGTAAAGTCACCCGCATGACAAGGTTATTAAGTTTTGCAAAAGTTCGATTGAAGCCACCATACCGCAAGCGATGAAGCCACCTAGGGAGCGAGAGGATGATCTTATAAAGATCACCCACACCTATTTTCTAGTTAACCCGAATCTAGGGCCGAGATTCATCTTAAAGGAGTAGGTTTGTAACATCCCAAATTTTCAATTTGGAATGTTATACATAGGTCATTCTTGCACATCAGATTTTAATGCATTTTCGTTCCGCAATCCTTGAAATCTTAAGCAAGTCAAGGACCCTCGGAGAGATTTGGGGATTTCCCGGTTTTCATGTTTTATTTTTATCAAATAATGAAACGAGGATTTTGATTTTAATTATTTTACTCTCTGAAAAATATTTCATATTAAAAATATATGAGAGGAGATAATATGACTTCTCCAAAACAATTGAAATATTGGAGGAAAATTGTTAAAATCATTTATTTGATTTTATTTGATTTTATTTGCATTAGAAAAATTGCACGTTTTCAAAATTGCATTTTAGGGCCAAGAAAATGTTCACCTCGTTCTAAATATTTTATTTAGACGGTGAAAATTTGTTTTGGCATTTTAGGAGTTTTATTTTATTTTCTAGGATTTTTTTGTCGGTGAAATTATTTTAGAAAAATCCTCCAGCTGACCGGGCCTAAGGCCCACTGAGCCAGCCGGCCAACCGCCATAGCCGCCCTCCTCTCACCAAGACGCCGCCGACTCGAGACGAGGAATCCGAGCCGACTCTCACGCCTTGTGGCCTCCTCCAAGCCCCCTATACTCCCTCCCGAGCCCCCACCACCACCAACCACCGCCCTTGTAGCCCGCCCGCAGCCGCCTCCCCGTCGCCTCATGGTGCCGCCTTGTAGCCGCCACGCCAGCGCTTGCCACCGAGCCTGCCGCCCATAAAGCCGCCGCCGCCGCCTAACCCCGCCTCATGGAGCCTCGCCCAGGTACCACGGATCCAAGCCATCGGTTTTTAAAAAAAAACCGTTCTGTTTTTTTAGAAACCCTAGTTCGGTTTTTTTAGATCGGTTCGCCGGTTTTCCGCGGTTCTTCTAACTAGCGGACGTTCGTCCGTATGTTTGTTTTAACGAACGGTTTTCTTCTGTTAGTTACAGCTAATGAACATTCGTTCGTTAGTCTGTTTGTCAGTTTTCTTTTATCGGATTTATCTGCGATTATTTTCTATCGCGATTTACGATCCGATCTTAGTTTCTGTTTATCTTTTCGCTCGTTAGTCGGAATCAGGCGATTCAAACACCTAGAGTTTCATTTCGAGACCCTCTTTCTGTTTAATCAACTTAAACAATATTTTGATACTGTAAAATTTGACCTTAGTTCAGATTAGTAAACGGATCTTGTTTCTTTCGCCGTTTGAGTTTCGTTGCTCAGTTTGATTTGATTCTTTTTGCGAACCGGAGTTCTTAAGTTGAACTTTCTGGTCAACCTCTTTTATTTGAAGTTTTGCTTGTGCATTTTTGCTTGTTGGTTATGTGTGTTATTGTTTGTTTGCGGTAGAATTCCCGGAGTGCGAAGCGTGCTACTTCGAGTCCCTAGGTTTTGCGGATCGTCAGCAAGGCAAGTAACACATCGATCATACTCTTTTCATACCCAGTTTTTATGCATTAGTTCAATCCTCAAACATTACATGATTAGGATGTCATTAACTTGTGGGTTGGGAAGTAGTTGTTGAGGTAGAACCTATTGCCCTGTTACTATCAAACCCTTGGGAGTTACTTCTACGCGTTGCTCATATTGCCATGCTATGCTCGTAGACGTGGTTTGGGTTTGAGTGGATCCATGACAGATGTGAGATTGTTAATTAATGGTTCAACTTAAGGTGGCAACTTAAATTAACATCTGGGTGGATTGAGGCACACAGGGGAACCCAGGTGTTATCTGTATTTTTGGAAATCCGGGTGCAGTGTGATCTTCCTATGGACCACCACCAGTAAAGGGAAGGCGAGATGATTCATGCTAGAAACTTCCGTGTGCAGCCACAAGCTATTATGGGCTCTAGCATAGTTGAGTAAATCACATGAAGCTCTTGAAGAGGTAGATCAGCAGGTAGTGGGTTTTGTAGGTTTGGTATGGTCTACCCGGAGTAGGGAGTTAATGTTTCCGAAAGACTATGTCTCGGTCATCCGTTTCTCAAACACCGTGCAGTGCGAGAAATCCAATGGAAGCAATGTAGTCTTGTGGGGAAAAGTGCGCAAACCTCTCCAGAGTGTACAATCTAATCATGGTTAGCCGTGTCCCCGGTTATGGACAATTTTGAGTATCTAGTACTTGGGTTATCACATGTATCTCATCACTCTTAATTAATATTGTTGGGTTGTTAATTACTTTAATTTGGGATTGAGTTGGGGTTATACCTTCTCAATGTTTCAACCACCATGATAGTTAAATTAAAATTTATTCCTTTGTTGTAGGTGAAAATTGGCTTTTCGCGAAACTATAACCTTAGAGCTTTCCATCAGCCAAATATGCATGTAGTGATAGCATTATCCTGTTCTTGCTCTACTGTGTTACATTGCTAGCATATTCCATGTGCTCACCCGTTTTCGGGCTGCAACGTATTATGTTGCAGACTTTTCGTGACGAGGAGTAAGGTTAGGTCGAGATGTTGCAATCGCATTTCGGCTATGCCGTTGGAGTTGATGGACTCACTTTATCTTCCAAGCCTTCAATTATCGCATTAGATGGCCTTAAGCCATATTATGGTAATAAGTTCTCTTGTGAGACATTCGATGTAATAAGTGTGTGATTGCTACTCGTTATAAATCCTTCGAGTCTTGTGTGTGTCAAAGATTGCTGATCCGTGGATGACACTGCTACGGAGACCTTGACCATCTCGAGGTCGGGTCGCTACATCTTGGATAAGTTAGTTGTGGTGTTCATTGATGATATATTGGTGTACACGAAAAATGAAGAGGAACACAAGGAGCATTTGCGCTTAGTTCTCGAGAAGCTCGGGGAACATCAGCTGTATGCTAAGTTCAGCAAATGTGAATTTTGGTTGAAGGAAGTTGGATTTCTTGGACATGTCATATCAGGAGAAGGTATAGCAGTAGAACCTACCAAGGTTCAGTCTGTCACTGAGTGGCTCGCACCCACCTTAGTTGGAGAAATCCACAAATTTCTGGGACTCGCAGGATATTATATAGGAGGTTCACTGAGAATTTTTCCAAGATTGCGAAACCCATGATGGAGTTGTTGAAGATGGACACCAAGTTCAAATGGACTGAAGAATGTGAGGCTAGTTTTTAGGAGTTGAAGAAACGGTTAGTTACAACCCCAGTGCTAATTCTTCCGGATATACGCAAGGATTTCCATGTGTATTGCGACGCTTCTCGCTTAGGACTTGGAGGTGTACTTATGCAGGACGGAAGAGTTGTTTCATATGCTTCACGTCAGCTTGGACTGCATGAGTTGAATTATGCCATGCATGATTTGGAGTTAGCAGCCGTAGTACATGCGCTCAAGACTTGGAGACATTTCCTTATTGGAAACCATTGCGATGTGTACACGAACCATAAGAGTTTGAAGTACATTTTCACGCAGAAGGAGCTGAATCTCAGGCAAAGGAGATGGTTGGAGCTCATAAAGGATTATGATATGAAGTTGCATTATCATCCAAGAAAGGTCAATGTTGTAGCAGACGCTTTGAGACGCAATAGTTAAGTCAATACCCTCTCGTGGCGAGAGGATTACCACAGGAGTTAGTCGATGATCTCAAGGAACTTTGTTTGGAGATAGTTCCAAGAGGTCTTGTTGCAGCAATGGAGGTTCAGTCCACGTTATTGGGAAAGATTCGAGAAGCCCAGAAGGATGACAAGGAAATTGCTGTGATAAAGGAGAGGATGAGCAAAGGAAAAGCCAAGGGTTTTTGTGAGGATGGGCACAAAACTTTATTGTTTGAGGATCGTGTATATGTGCCCAATGATGTGGAGATTAGGAAATTAATACTACAGGAAGCTCATGACTCGCCATACTCGATTCACCCTGGAAACACCAAGATGTATTTGGATTGGACCAAACGTTTCTGGTGGACAGGTATGAAAAAGGAGATTGCCGAGTATGTAGCAGTATGTGATGTATGTCAGAGAGTGAAGGCAGAACACCAGAAGCCAGAAGGATTACTCCTGCCTATGCCGATACCCGAATGGAAGTGGGACAAGCTTGGCATGGATTTCATCACCGGATTACCCAAAACACGATCGGGATATTATTCTAGCTGGGTAGTCGTTGATCGCTTGACCAAAGTGGCTCACTTTATCCCCGTGAAAACTACTTATACGAGCGTGAAGTTGGCCAAGATATATATGACCAGGATTGTATGTCTGCATGGAGTTCCGAGGGCCACCGTATCAGATAGAGGAACACAGTTTACCTCGAAGTTTTGGAATCGGTACGCACTGCACTTTGGGTACTAAGCTAGAGTTTAGTACAACCTTTCATCCGCCAGATAGATGGGACAGACAGAAGAGTAAAACCAGATTACGGAGGAGGACATGTTGAGGGCTTGTGCGCTAGATTATGGATCCAGTTGGGATGATCATTTTCCTTAGGCAGAGTTCTCATACAACAACAGCTACCAGGCTAGTTTGAAGATGGCCCCTTTTGAAGCCTTGTATGGAAGGAGGTGGAGGACACCATTGATGTGGGATGAAGTGGGAGACCGTCAGTTGTTTGGACCAGATTTAATTAAGGAGTCTGAAGAGAAGGTTAAGTTGATTCGGGATAGACTGAAGGTAGCTCAGTCCTGGCAGAAAAGTTATGCCGATACAAAACGCAAGGAGCTAGTCTATGAAATCGGAGACAGAGCGTATCTTCGCGTGTCACCTCTGCAGGACACCATTGCATGTGATGTTTATCATGTTTTTAAATCTTATTTGCTTAGAACGACGGTAGCATAAATAAGATGATCCTCATTAAAATATCAAGAATTGTGTTCCCCCTAAGCGTACCTTGTTGCTAAGGTCCGTTGTTCGAAGCACCACGTGATGATCGGGTGTGATAGGTTCTAACGTTCGCGCTGGTGGTGGTGTAAGCCAGATTTACACGCACGCAATACACTTAGGTTGACTTGTGCAGGCCTAGCATGTAGATACATGGCCTCAGAACACGGAAGATCGAAAGGTCGAACATGAGTCGTATAGAAGATACGATCAACATGAAGATGTTCACCGATGATGACTAGTCCGTCTCACGTGATGATCGGACACGGCCTAGTTGACTCGGATCATGTATCACTTAGATGACTAAAGGGATGTCTATCTGAGTGGGAGTTCATTAAATAATTTGATTAGATGAACTTAATTATCATGAACATAGCCTAAAAATTTGCAATATGTCTTGTAGATATAATGGCCCACGCTAATGTTGCCCTCAACTTCAACGCGTTCCTAGAGAAACCAAAATTTGAAAGACGATGGTAGCAACTACACGGATCGGGTCCGTAACTTTGAGGATTATCCTCATAGCTGCCAAGAAAGCATATGTCCTTGAAGCACCGCTAGGTGATGCAACTCCTGCTTTTCCAACAATACAAAGACGTTATGACCGCCTGACAGTCGGGTAGTGATGATCACTCCCTGGTTCAGTGCAGCATGCTTTACAGCTTAGAACCGGGGCTCCAAAAGCGTTTTCCAAGAGCATATGAGATGTTCCAAGAGCTGAAAATGGTTTTCCAAGCTCATGCCCGCGTTAAGAGATATGAAGTCTCCGACAAGTTCTATAGTTGTAAGATGGAGGAGAATAGTTCTGTCAGCGAGCACATACTCAAAATATCTGGGTTGCACAACCGCTTGTCTCAGCTGGGAGTTAATCTCCCGGATGATGCGGTCGTTGATAGAATCCTTCAGTCTCTCCCACCTAGCTACAAGAGCTTTGTGATGAACTTCAATATGCGAGGATGGAAAAGACCATTCTGAGGTATATTCAATGCTTTGAAATCAGCGGAGGTGGAGATCAAAAAGGAACATCAAGTGTTGATGGTGAATAAAACCACTAAGTTCAAGAAAGGCAACGGTAAGAAGAACTTCAAGAAGGACGGCAAGGAGTTGCCACGCCTTGGTAAGCCGATTGCTTAGAAGAAGCCAAAGCATGGACCCAAGCCTCGAGACCGAAAGTGCTTTTATTGCATGGCAAACGGTCACTGGAAGCGGAACTGCCACAAGTACTTAGCGGATAAGAAGGCCGGCAATACCAAAGGTATATGTGATATACATGTTATTGATGTGTACCTAACCAGCGCTCATAGTAGCTCCTGGGGTATTTGATACCGGTGCGGTTGCTCATATTTGTAACTCAAAACAGGAGCTGCGGAATAAGAGGAGACTGGCGAAGGACGAGGTGACGATGCGCGTCAGGAATAGTTCCAAGGTCAATGTGATGCTGCCGACACGCTACCTCTACATTTACCCTACGGGATTAGTTTTAAACCTCAATAATTGTTATTTAGTACCAGCTTTGAGCATGAACATTGTATCTGGATCTCGTTTAATGCTGAGATGGCTACTCATTTAAATCTGAGAATAATGGTTGTTCTATTTATATGAGGAGACATGTTTTATGGTCATGCCCATTTGGTCAATGGTTTATTTTTATTTAATCTCGAGCGTGATGTTACACATATTCATAGTGTGAATGCCAAAAGATGTAAGGTTGATAATGATAGTCCCACATACTTGTGGCACTGTGCCATATGGTCACATTGGTGTCACACACATGAAGAAACTCCATGCAGATGGACTTTTGGAATCTCTTGATTATGAATCATTTGACACGTGCGAACCATGCCTCATGGGCAAAATGACCAAGACTCCGTTCTCTGGAACAATGGAGCGAGCAACCAACTTATTGGAAATCATACATACTGATGTGTGCGGTCCAATGATTGAGGATCGCGGTGGTTATCGCTATGTTCTCACCCTCACGGATGACTTAAGTAGATATGGGTATGTCTAGTTAATGAAACCCAAGTCTGAGACCTTTGAAAAGTTCAAGGAATTTCAGAGTGAGGTTGAGAATCAACGTGAAAGGAAAATCAAGTTCTTATGATCAGATCATGGGGGAGAATATTTGAGTCACGAATTTGGCACGCACTTAAGGAAATGTGGAATTGTTTCACAACTCACGCCGCTGGAACACCTCAAGCGTAATGGTGTGTGTCCGAACGTCGTAATCGCACTCTATTAGATATGGTGCGATCTATGATGTCTCTTACCGATCTACCGCTATCATTTTGGGGTTATGCTATAGAGACTGCCGCATTCACTTTAAATAGCGCTCCGTCGAAATCCGTTGAGACGACACCGTATGAATTGTGGTTTGGGAAGAAACCTAAGCTGTCGTTTAAAGTTTGGGGATGCGATGCTTATGTCAAGAAACTTCAACCTGAAAAGCTCGAACCCAAATCGGAAAAATGCGTCTTCATAGGATACGCTAAGGAAACTATTGGGTATACCTTCTACCTCAGATCCGAAGGCAAGATCTTTGTTGCCAAGAATGGATCCTTTCTAGAGAAAGAGTTTCTCTCGAAAGAAGTAAGTGGGAGGAAACTAGAACTTGATGAAGTATTGCCTCTTGAACCGGAGAGTAGCGCGGCACAAGAAAATGTTTCGTGGTGCCCGTGACCGACTATAGAGGAAGTTAATGATGATGATCATGAAACTTCAGATCAAGTTGCTACTGAACTTTGTAGGTCCACAAGGACACGTTCCACACCAGAGTGGTACGACAACCCTGTCCTGGAAATCATGTTGTTAGACAATGGTGAAACTTTGAACTATGAAGAAGCGATGGCGGGTCCGGATTCCGACAAATGGCTTGAAGCCATGAAATCCCAGATAGGATCCATGTATGAAAACAAAGTATGGACTTTGACTGACTTGCCCGATGATCGGCGAGCCATCGAAAATAAATGGATCTTTAAGAAGTAGATATACGCAGATGGTAATGTAACCATCTATAAGGCTCGGCTTATTGCTAAGGGTTATCGACAAGTTCAAGGGGTTGACTACGATGAGACCTTCTCACCCGTAGCGAAGCTGAAGTCTGTCCGAATCATGTTAGAAATTGCCGCATTCTATGATTATGAGATATGGCAAACGGACGTCAAAACGGCATTCCTTAATGGTTTCCTTAAGGAAGAATTGTATATGATGCAACCGGAAGGTTTTGTCGATCCTAAGAATGCTGATAAGGTATGCAAGCTCCAACGCTCGATCTATGGGCTGGTGCAAGCATCTCAGAGTTGGAACATTCGTTTTGATGAGATGATCAAAGTGTTTGGGTTTACGCAGATTCATGGAGAAGCCTGTGTTTACAAGCAAGTGAGTGGGAGCTCTGTAGCATTTCTCATATTGTATGTGGTTGACATACTATTGATGGGAAATAATATAGAACTCTTGGAAAGCATAAAGGCCTACTTGAATAAGTGTTTTTCAATGAAGGACCTAGGAGAAGCTGCTTATATATTAGGCATCAAGATCTATAGAGATAGATCGAGACGCCTCATTGGTCTTTCACAAAGCACATACCTTGACAAGATATTGAAGAAGTTCAATATGGATCAGTCAAAGAAGGGGTTCTTGCCTGTATTACAAGGTGTGAAATTGAGCACTACCAATGCCCCACCACGCAAGCGTAAGATAGAGAAAAGATTTAGTGTCATCCCCTATGCCTCGGCCATAGGGTCTATTATGTATGCCATGCTGTGTATGAGACCTGATGTAAACCTTGCCGTAAGTTTGGTAGGAAGGTACCAAAGTAATCCCGGCATGAAACACTGGACAGCGATCAAGAATATCCTGAAGTACCTGAAAAGGACTAAGGATATGTTTCTCGTTTATGGAGGTGACGAAGAGCTCGTCGTAAATGGTTACGTCGATGCTAGTTTCGACCAGAATCTGGATGACTCAAGTCACAAACCGAATATGTGTATATTTTGAATGGTGGGGCGGTCATTTAGTGCAGTTGCAAGCAAAGCGTCGTGGCGGGATCTACATGTGAAGCGGAGTACATGGCAGCCTCGGGAGGCAGACATGAAGCAATCTGGATGAAGGAGTTCATTACCGACCTAGAAGTTATTCCCAATGCGTCGGGCCCGATGACTCTTCTTCCGTGACAACACTGAGCTATTGCCCTTGCCAAGGAGCCCAGTTTCACAAGAAGACCAGGTATATCGTTGCCGCTCCAACTCCATTCGTGAAAATGTTCAAGATGGAGACATAGAGATTTGTAAAGTGCATACGGGCACAGAATGTCGCAGATCCGCTGACTAAACCTCTTCCACGTGCAAAGCATGATCAACACCGTAACTCTATGGGTGTTCGATTCATCACAATGTAACTAGGTTATTGACTCTAGTGCAAGTGGGAGATCATGGAAATATGCCCTAGAGGCAATAATAAAATGGTTATTATTATATTTCCTTGTTCATGATAATTGTCTATTGTTCATGCTATAATTGTGTTATCCGGAAATCGTAATACATGTGTGAATACATAGACCACAACATGTCCCTAGTGAACCTCTAGTTGACTAGCTCGTTGATCAGTAGATGGTTACAGTTTCCTAACCATGGACAAAGGATGTCATTGATAACAGGATCACATCATTAGGATAATGATGTGATGGACAAGACCCAATCCTAAGCATAGCACAAGATCGTGTAGTTTGTCTGCTAAAGCTTTTCTAATGTCAAGTATCTTTTCCTTAGACCATGAGATTCTGAAACTCCCGGATACCGTAAGGGTACTTTGGGTGTGCCAAATGTCACAACGTAACTAGGTGGCTATAAAGGTACACTACGGGTATCCCCGAAAGTATCTGTTGGGTTGGCACGAATCGAGACCCGGATTTGTCACTCCGTATGATGGAGAGGTATCTCTGGGCCCACTCGGTAAGACATCATCATAATGAGCTCAATGTGACTACGGGGTTGGTCACGGGATGATGTGTTACGGAACGAGTAAAGAGACTTGCCGTAACGAGATTGAACAAGGTATCGGTATACCGATGATCGAATCTCGGGGAAGTGCTATATCGGTGAACAAAGGGAATCGTGATACGGGATTGATTGAATCCTTGACATTGTGGTTCATCCGATGAGATCATCGTGGAACATGTGGGAGCCAACATGGGTATCCAGATCCCGCTGTTGGTTATTGGCCGGAGAGATGTCTGGGTCATGTCTGCATAGTTCCCGAACCCGTAGGGTCTACACACTTAAGGTTCGATGACGCTAGGGTTATAGGGAATAGAAGTACGTGGTTACCGAATGTTGTTCGGAGTCTCGTATGAGATCCCGGACGTCACGAAGAGTTCCGGAATGGTCCGGAGGTGAAGATTTATATATGGGAAGTCCAGTTTCAGTCACTGGAAAGGTTTCGGGGTTTATCGGTATGGTACCGGGACCACCGAAGGGGTTCCGGGGGTCCACCGGGAGGGTCCACCTGCCCCGAAGGACCTAATGGGCCGTAGTTGGGTGGGAACCAGCCCCTTTGTGGGTTGGTGCGCCCCCCAAGGGCCCAAGGTGCCTTGGGTTGGAAACCCTAGGGGGCCGCTACCCCCCCCCCCCCCCGAGGGGCCGCCGCCCCCCCTCTAGATGGATCTAGGGGGCCGGCCCCCTCCCCTTCCCCTATATATAGTGGGGTTTTTGGGGCTGCTAGAGACACGAGTCTCCCTCTCTCTTGGCGCAGCCCTACCGCTCTCCCTCCTCATCTCTCGAAGTGCTTGGCGAAGCCCTGCTGGAGTGCCACACTCCTCCACCACCACCACGTCGTGGCTGCTCTACTGCTGGACGGAGTCTTCCCCAACCTCTCCCTCTCCCTTGCTGGATCAAGGCGCGGGAGACGTCACCGGGCTGCACGTGTGTTGAACGCGGAGGCACCGTTGTTCGGTGCTTAGATCGGATTCGGCCGCGATCTGAATCGCTTCGTGTACGACTCCACTGACCGGGTTCTTGCAACGCTTCCGCATCGCGATCTTAAAAGGTATGAAGATGCACTCCCCTCTTGTTGCTAGTAAAGTCCATAGATTGATCTTGGTGATGCGTAGAAAAAATTTAATTTCTGCAACGATCCCCAACAGTGGCATCATGAGCTAGGTCTATGCGTAGTTTCTATGCACGAGTAGAACACGAGTTGTTGTGGGCGTCGATTTTGTAAATTTACTTGCTGTTACTAGTCTTATCTTGATTCGGCAGCATCGTGGGATGAAGCGGCCCGGACCGACCTTACACGCATGCGCTTCGTGAGACGGGTTCCACCGAATCGACATGCACTAGTTGCATAAGGTGGCTAGCGGGTGTCTGTCTCTCCCACTTTAGT
Source organism: Aegilops bicornis (assembly GCA_021605145.1). Classification (NCBI taxonomy): domain Eukaryota; kingdom Viridiplantae; phylum Streptophyta; class Magnoliopsida; order Poales; family Poaceae; genus Aegilops; species Aegilops bicornis. The sequence goes on from JAHIAL010000046.1 coordinate 60,226, forward strand.
AAGATCGGATTCGATGAAAAGGGTCCTTATGAAGGGTAAATAGAAATTGGCATATCACGTTGTGGTTTTGGTGTAGGTAAGAAAGGTTCTTGCTAAGAAACATATAGCAGCCACGTAAAAATTTGCAACAACAATTAGAGGACGTCTAACTTGTTTTTGCAGCATATGCCGTGTGATGTGATATGGCCAAAAGGATGTGATGAATGATATATGTGATGTATGAGATTGATCATGTTCTTGTAATAGGAATCACGACTTGCATGTCGATGAGTATGACAACCGGCAGGAGCCATATGAGTTGTCTTAATTTATTTATGACCTGTGTGTCAACATAAACGTCATGTTATTACTTTACTTTGTTGCTAAACCGTTAGCCATAGTAGTAGAAGTAATAGTTGACGAGACAACTTCATTAAGACACGATGACGGAGAGCATGATGATGGAGATCATGGTGTCATGCCGGTAACTATGATGATCATGGTGCCCCAAAGATGGAGATCAAAAGGAGCAAAATGATATTGGCCATATCATGTCACTATTTGATTGCATGTGATGTTTATCATGTTTTTACATCTTATTTGCTTAGAACGACGGTAACATAAATAAGATGATACCTCATTAAAATATCAAGAATTGTGTTCCCCTTAACTGTGCACTATTGCTAAGGTTCGTTGTTCCGAAGCACCACGTGATGATCAGGTGTGATAGGTTCTAACGTTCGCATACAACGGGTGTAAGCCAGATTTACACACGCAATACACTTAGGTTGACTTGACGAGCCTAGCATGTAGAGACATGGCCTCGGAACACGGAAGACCGAAAGGTCGAACATGAGTCGTATAGAAGATACGATCAACATGAAGATGTTCACCGATGATGACTAGTCCGTCTCACGTGATGATCGGACACGGCCTAGTTGACTCGGATCATGTATCACTTAGATGACTAAAGGGATGTCTATCTGAGTGGGAGTTCATTAAATAAGTTGATTAGATGAACTTAATTATCATGAACATAGTCTCAAACTTTGCAATATGTCTTGTAGATCAAATGACCCATGCTAATGTTGCCCTCAACTTCAACACGTTCCTAGAGAAAACCAAGCTGAAAGACGATGGTAGCAACTACACGGACCGGGTCCGTGAATTGAGGATTATCCTCATAGCTACCAAGAAAGCATATGTCCTTGAAGCACCGCTAGGTGATGCACCTGTTTTCCCAAAGAACTCAAGAAGTTATGAACGCTGGCGATCGCAGAGTGATGATTACTCCCAGTTCGGTCAAGGCATGCTTTATAGCTTAGAACCGGGCTCCAAAAGCGTTTTGAGCAGCACGAGCATGTGAGATGTTCAAAGAGCTGAGAATGGTTTTCCAAGCTCATGCCCGGGTCGAGAGATATGAAGTCTCCGACAAGTTTTACAGTTGGAAGATGGAGGAGAATAGTTTTGTCTGCGAGCACATACTCAAAATGTCTGGGTTGCACAACCGCTTGTCTCAGCTGGGAGTTAATCTCCCGGATGATGCGGTCGTTGATAGAATCCTTCAGCCGCTTCCACCTAGCTACAAGAGCTTTGTGATGAACTTCAATATGCAGGGGATGGTAAAGACCATTCCTGAGGTATATTCAATGCTGAAATCAGCGGCGGTGGAGATCAAAAAGGAACATCAAGTGTTGATGGTGAATAAAACCACTAAGTTCAAGAAAGGCAAGGGTAAGAAGAACTTCAAGAAGGACGGCAAGGGAGTTGCCGCGCCCGGTAAGCCAGCTGCCGGCAAGAAGCCAAAGCATGGACCCAAGCCTGAGACCGAGTGCTTTTATTGCAAGGGAAACAGTCACTGGAAGTGGAACTGCCCCAAGTACTTAGCGGATAAGAAGGCCGGAAATATCAAAGGTATATGTGATATACATGTTATTGATGTGTACCTAACCAGGGCTCGTAGTAGCTCCTGGGTATTTGATACCGGTGCGGTTGCGAATATTTATAACTCAAAACAGGAGCTGTGGAATAAGCGGAGACTGGCGAAGGACGAGGTGACGATGCGCGTCGAGAATGGTTCTAAGGTCGATGTGATCGCCGTAGGCATGCTACCTCTACATTTACCTACGGGATTAGTTTTAAACCTCAATAATTGTTATTTAGTACCAGCTTTGAGCATGAACATTGTATCTGGATCTCGTTTAATGCGAGATGGCTACTCATTTAAATCTGAGAATAATTGTTTTTCTATTTATATGATAGACATGTTTTATGGTCATGCCCCGCTAGTCAATGGTTTATTCTTATTTAATCTCGAACGTGATGTTACACATATTCATAGTGTGAATGCCAAAAGATGTAAGGTTGATAATCATAGTCCCACATACTTGTGGCACTGCCGGGTTGGTCACATTGGTGTCAGACGCATGAAGAAACTCCATGCAGATGGACTTTTGGAGTCCCTTGATTATGAATCATTTGACACGTCTTGTAACCATGCCTCATGGGCAAAATGACCAAGACTCCGTTCTCCGGAACAATGGAGCGAGCAACCAACTTATTGGAAATCATACATACTGATGTGTGCGGTCCAATGAGCGTTGAGGCTCGCGGTGGTTATCGCTATGTTCTCACCCTCACGGATGACTTAAGTAGATATGGGTATGTTTACCGAATGAAACACAAGTCTGAGACCATTGAAAAGTTTAAGGAATTCAAAGGTGAGGTTGAGAATCAACGTGACAGAAAAATTAAGTTCTTACGATCAGATCGTGGGGGAGAATATTTGAGTCACGAATTTGGCACGCACTTAAGGAAATGTGGAATTGTTTCACAACTCATGCCGCCTGGAACACCTGAGCGTAATGGTGTGTCCAAACGTCGTAATCGCACTCTATTAGATATGGTGCGATCTATCATGTATCTTACCGATCTACCGCTATCATTTTATGGTTATGCTATAGAGACTGCCGCATTCACTTTATATAGGGCTTCGTCGAAATCCGTTGATACGACACCGTATGAATTTTCGTTTGGGAAGAAACCTAAGCTGTCGTTTCTGAAAGTTTGGGGATGCGATGCTTATGTCAAGAAACTTCAACCTGAAAAGCTCGAACCCAAATCGAAAAAATGCGTCTTCATAGGATACCCTAAGGAAACTATTGAGTATACCTTCTACCTCAGATCCGAAGGCAAGATCTTTGTTGCCAAGAATGGATCCTTTCTAGAGAAAGAGTTTCTCTCGAAAGAAGTACGTGGGAGGAAAGTAGAACTTGATGAAGTATTGCCTCTTGAACCGGAGAGTAGCGCAGCTCAGAAAATGTTTCGTGGTGCACCTTGCACCGACTAGAGAGGAAGTTAATGATGATGATCATGAAACTTGAGATCAAGTTGCTCTTGAACTTCGTGGGTCCACAAGGACACGTTCCGCACTGTGAGTGGTACGGCAACCCTGTCCCGGAAATCATGTTGTTAGACAATGGTGAAACTTCGAACTATGAAGAAGCGATGGCGGGCCCAGATTTCGACAAATGGCTTGAAGCCATGAAATCCGAGATAGGATCCATGTCTGAAAACAAAGTATGGACTTTGACTGACTTGCCCGATGATCGGCGAGCCATAGAAAATAAATGGATCTTTAAGAAGAAGATGCATACCACGGATGGTAATGTAACCATCTATAAGGCTCGGCTTGTCGCTAAGGGTTATCGACAAGTTCAAGGGGTTGACTACGATGAGACCTTCTCACCCATAGCGGTGAAGTCTGTCCAAATCATGTTAGCAATTGCCGCATTCTATGATTATGAGATATGGCAAATGGGCGTCGAAACGGCATTCCTTAATGGTTTCCTTAAGGAAGAATTGTATATGATGCAGCCGGAAGGTTTTGTCGATCCTAAGAATGCTGATAAGGTATGCAAGCTCCAAAGCTCGATCTATGGGCTGGTGCAAGCATCTCGGAGTTGGAACATTTGTTTTGATGAGATGATCAAAGTGTTTGGGTTTACGCAGATTTATGGAGAAGCATGTGTTTACAAGAAAGTGAGTGGGAGCTCTGTAGCATGTCTCATATTGTATGTGGATGACATACTATTGATGGGAAATAATATAGAACTCTTGGAAAGCATAAATGCCTGCTTGAATAAGTGTTTTTCAATGAAGGACCTTGGAGAAGCTGCTTATATATTAGGCATCAAGATCTATAGAGATAGACCGAGACACCTCATTGGTCTTTCACAAAGCACATACCTTGACAAGATATTGAAGAAGTTCAATATGGATCAGTCAAAGAAGGGGTTCTTGCCTATATTGCAAGGTGTGAGATTGAGCACGGCTCAATGCACGACCAAGACATAAGATATAGAAAAGATGAGTGTCGTCACCTATGCCTCGCCATAGGGTCTATTATGTATGCCATGTTGTGTACCGCACTGATGTAAACCTTGTCGTAAGTTTGGTAGGAAGGTACCAAAGTAATCCCGCATGGAACACTAGATACGTCAAGAATATCCTGGTACACGAAAAGGACTAAGGATATGTTTCTCATTTATGGAGGTGACGAAGAGCTCGTCGTAAAGGGTTTACGTCGATGCTAGTTTCGACACAGATCTGGATGACTCCAAGTCACAAACCGGATACGTGTATATTTTGAATCGTGGGGCGATCGGTGGTGCGATTGCAAGCAAAGCGTCGTGGCGGGATCTACATGTGAAGCGGAGTACATGGCAGCCTCGGAGGCAAAGACATGAAGCAATCTGGATGAAGGAGTTCATTACCGACCTAGGAGTTATTCCCAATGCGTCCGGGCCGATGACTCTCTTCTGTGACAACACCGGAGCTATTGCCCTTACCAAGGAGCCTGTGTTTCACAAGAAGACCGTGCATATCAAGCTGCCGCTTCAACTCCATTCGTGAAAATGTTCAAGATGGAGACATAGAGATTTAGAAGTGCATACGGACCTGAATGTCGCAGATCCGTTGACTAAACCTCTTCCACGTGCAAAGCATGATCAACACCAAAACTCTATGGGTGTTCGATTCATCGCAATGTAACTAGGTTATTTACTCTAGTGCAAGTGGGAGACTGTTGGAAATATGCCCTATAGGCAATAATAAAATGGTTATTATTATATTTCCTTGTTCATGATAATTGTCTATTGTTCATGCTATAATTGTGTTATCCGGAAATCATAATACATGTGTGAATACATAGACCACAACATGTCCCTAGTGAGCCTCTAGTTGACTAGCTCGTTGATCAGTAGATGGTTACAGTTTCCAAACCATGGACATAGGATGTCATTGATAACGGGATCACATCATTAGGATAATGATGTGATGGACAAGACCCAATCCTAAGCATAACACAAGATCGTGTAGTTTGTCTACTAAGGGGTTGGTCACGGGATGATGTGTTACGGAACGAGTAAAGAGACTTGCCGTAACGATATTGAACAAGGTATCGATATACCGACGATCGAATCTCGGGCAAGTGCTATATCGGTAGACAAAGGGAATCATATACGATATTGATTGAATCCTTAACATCGCGGTTCATTCGATGAGATCATCATGGAACATGTGGGAGCCAACATGGGTATTCAGATCCTGCTGTTGGTTATTGGCCGGAGAGATGTCTCGGTCATGTCTGCATAGTTCCCGAACCCATAGGGTCTACACACTTAAGGTTCGATGACGCTAGGGTTATAGGGAATAGATGTACGTGGTTAAAAAATGTATTTCGGAGTCCCGGATGAGATCCCGGACGTCACGAGCAGTTCCGGAATGGTCCGGAGGTGAAGATTTATATATGGGAAGTCCAGTTTCAGTCACCGGAAAGGTTTCGGGGTTTATCGGTATTGTACCGACCGCCAAGGGGTTCCGGGGTCCACCTGTCTGAAGGACCTAATGGGCTGTAGTTGGGTGGGAACCAGCCCCTTAGTGGGGTGCGCCCAAGAGCCCAAGGCGCCTAGGGTTGGAAACCCTAGGGGCCGCCCCTAATTGAACACTAAGGGGGGCCGCTTCTCGAGGGGCCACCGCCTCAGGCCGCCGCCTCTAGATGGATCTAGGCGGCCCCTCCCTTCCCCTACATATAGTGGGGGTTTGGGGCTGCTAGAGACACGAGTCTCCTCTCTCTTGGCGCAGCCCTACCCCTCTCCCTCCTCGTCTCTCGCAGTGCTTGGCGAAGCCCTGCTGGAGTGCCACGCTCCTCCACCACCACCACGCCGTCGTGTTGCTACTGGACGGAGTCTTCCCAACCTCTCCCTCTCCCTTGCTGGATCAAGGCGCAGGAAACATCACCGGGCTGCACGTGTGTTGAACGCGGAGGCACCGTTGTTCGGTGCTTAGATCGGATTCGGCCGCGATCTGAATCGCTTCGTGTACGACTCCACCAACCGCGTTCTTGCAACGCTTCTGCATCGCGATCTTCAAAGGTATGAAGATGCACTCCCCTCTCGTTGCTAGTAAACTCCATAGATTGATCTTGGTGATGCGTAGAAAAAATTTAATTTCTGCAACGATCCCCAACAGCAATTCAGTTGGACAGTGATCTAACTTACGAGGACAAACCCGTCAAAATTCTCGAGTTTGCCAGCCGAGTTACACATAGCAAGGATATCAAGTTTTGCAACGTACAATGGAGCCACCAAACCAAGGAAGAAGCCACCTGGGAGCGAGAAAAAGACCTACGGAAAAACCACCCGCACCTATTATCAAGGGGGTAGGTTTGTAACATCCCAATTTTCAATTTCGATGTTATACATAGGTCATCATATGCATATCATATTTTATTTGCATTTTGGTTGAGATCCTAGAAATCTTAAGCCACTCAAGGACCCAAGGAGAGAGTTGGAGGTTCACATATTTTCATATTTGATTTTTTCTCAAATTTGAAAAGGGGATCAATTTGGTTTTAATATTTTTCTCTCCAATAATTTCCAATAATCCAAATAAATGAGGGAAGATAAAATGACTTCTTCAAAAGAGAGGAATATTGGAGAAGAAATTTAAAAATCAAAATTTATATTTTATTTGAATTAGAAAAATATGCATTTTTGAAAATTGCATTTTCAGGCCACAAAAATGTTCACTTTGTTCTAAATATTAGATTTAGATCGTGAAAATTGATTCTAGTATTTTTAGAATTTTATTTAAAAAGTTTCAACCGGTGGGCCTTTCAAAGCCGCCACGCCTTTCCTCCCGAGCGGAGGTTTCACAAGACGAACGCCGAGGGAGTCCGAGCCGGACTCCCGTCGCGCCACTCCCTCGCCCAAGGTAGCCGCCGCCCCGCCCCTTTAAAGCTGGACCCCCCCCTCTTTGTCCTCTCCGCCTCCACAACAAGCCGTCACGACGCCGCCACTCACCCTTGCTCGTACGACATCAAGACCGTCTGGCCGTAGTCATTGCCCTGCCGGAAGGACCATCGCCGACCCCGCCGGTTTCTAGGTATAACCTAGATCGTTTTTTTGGTTTCGTCGGTTTATTTCGGTTTTCTCGGTTTTCCCGGTTTATTTTTAGTGTTAGGCTTTTTCTCGGTTTATTTTTGATCGGTTCTAATTAGCGGACGTTCTCTATTTAGTTTGTTTTAACGAGCACGTTCGTTCGTTTGGTTCTGTTAGCGAACGTTCGTTCGTTAGGATTTTTGTTTTTATTTTATTTTCGGCCAGGGACCTATCCATGATTTCTTTTATCACAGATTAGTCCCTGAGCTTCAAACCCTCGTTACTTTTTGCTCGTTTGTCCAAATCCAGTGAAACCAACGCCAAAATCTTCGTCTTGTTCCCCTCTTTCCAGACAATCAACTTGAACACGATTTTGACAAATTAAAATTTGGTTTCAAGCAGATTTGAATTTGAACTTCTTTTGACCGTAGTTTGAGTTTCGTAGCTCCGATTTGATTGATTCTTTTTGCAGATCGACGTTCTTCTCTTGTACTTTCGGTTTGGATATATTGTCTTGAGTTTTACCCTTGCATCTTATGCTTGAGTGCTTATATATGTTATTGTTTGTTTACGATAGAGTTTCCGGAGTGCGAAGCGTGCTACTACGAGTCACTAGCGTTTTCAGATCGTCAGCAAGGCAAGTAACACTTTGATCATATTCCTTTATTACCCAGTTTTTATGCATTAGTTTTCAATCCTCAAACACTGCATGGTTAGGATTTGTTTACATGTGGGTATCAGGAAGTAGTTGATGAGGTAGAAACTATTGTCTTTATTTCAAACTCTGGGAGTTACTTCTACGTTATGCTTATACTGCAATGCTATGCTCGTAGACGTGGATTGGTTTGAGTGTATCCATGAAAGATGTGAGCGATTAATGTTAACTAAGGTTTAACTTAAGGTGGCTACTTTAATACGCATCTGGGTGGATTGGTTGAGGCACCCTGGAGCACCCAGTGGTTGTCTGGGCACCTAGAGCAATCCAACGTTGTCCTGGGATATCCCGGAGTACCTGTGTGATCATCCTATGGTTTGCCACCCAGGCTCAAAGGGATCATAAGATTATTCATGCTAGAACCTTCCGTGTGCAGCCACAAGCCATTATGGGCTCTGGCATAGTTGAGTAAGTTGTGAGAATCCTTTCCATGATGGGCTAGCAGATGTAGGGGATTGTAGGTGTACCAGCCTATCTATTGGTTAAGGTGACCTCTTCGGAAAGACTGTGTCTCGGTCATCCGTTTCTCAAACACCATGTAGTGCAAGAAAACCAACCGAGGAGATCGAGTCTTGTGGGGAAAAGTGCGCAAACCTCTGCAGAGTGTTTAAACTAATCATGATTAGCCGTGTCCCCGGTTATGGACATCGTGAGTATCTGGTACTTGAATTATTGATTTGATCTCATCACATTACTTAATTAATTTGTTGGGTTGTTAATTATGTTTAATTGGGATTGAGTTGGAGGAACCTTCTAAATATTTATCAACAAACTTGGTAGTTAAATAAAATATAATCCTTTGTTGTAGGAAAAAAAATTAGCTTTATGCAAATGATAACCATAGAGCCTCCACCAGCCAAATATGCATGTAGTTATAGTTGTTACTTGTTCATTGCTATAGTGCTATGGAATTGCTCTAGTGCTTCACTTATATCTTTTTGAGAACGGTGTGCTTTAGTATTTTTGAAGAAATGCTCTCATACTTCACTTACATTCATTTGGGAGTTAGTAAATTTTTTAAGAAATTCTCTCTTGCTTCACTTAAATTAATTTGAGAGAAAGAAATATTATGCTCATGATATTCACTTATATTTGTTTGAGCTTATCAAAAGCAACACTTGAAAATTAGTTCCAAAGTGATAGATATCCAAGAAGGATATAATAAAAACTTTCATGAAGATCATTGGACAAAATAAACTTGATTCCTTATAATAGTTTTGAGATATGATGATGTGATATGTGAGTCATGTTGATGAGTAATTTTGCTTTAGTAAGAATATTGGTGTCCAGGTTTGTGATTCCCTATGCAAGCACGAAAGTCAATAGTTATGCAATGAAATTACATCCTACTTGTGGTGCATTATTCGGTGTTAATTATGGTCAATGCTCACTTATGAGATTATTCGTTTCTGGGTTGGTCGATTCTCAATCTTTTGCAAGCCTTCATTTTGCACTAAGTATGATCACTACTTGTGTATCCAATCCTTTAAACCAGTTTTGCCACATGAGTCCACTATACCTACCTATATGTGGTATTCTTTTGCCGTCCTAAGCAAATTTGTATGCTCCACCTCTAATTTTCAAAATAAACTTCTCTTTTGTGTGCTTGTACCGCTCATGAAGCGGCAAGGGGTGGCTAATATATTTCCATGCTAGATATGTTATTCTCACGATGAGTGTTTATTCACTTGTCATTGCACGAGATTAAGGCAAAGGTATTAGGGATGCCCAGTACCGAAATGAATTATGAATTACTTTATATTGTCAAATAATAAATTCCCTGGAAAGTGTTGGTATGGAAGGCACCCCTGGATACGGCTAGCCATGGAATGTGAAATTATGGTTGAAAAAGGAATAAACTTTAATTTCTGTTTGGTAACCGCCTATGATATATCTAGCATGGAAAGTATTGGGAACTACTCGATAATTCTCGTTGACAGGAAAAGCATGCCTCCCAAAATGTTTTATCTCTATGTTTTTCGCTTTGAGCTCTGGCACCTCTACAAATCCCTACCTCCCTCCGCGAAGGGCCTTTCTTTTACTGTATGCAATTTTTATTTTCAATTTGAGTCTCCATCTTCTCCGGGCACTATGATCGTACTTGAGCATTTGGTGTAGCTAATACACAAGTGTGTTTCATGAATGGATCAATGATTGAGCATAATGGGATAGGGATAACTTATTTTAGCGTTGATATTTTGAAAGACATGGTTGCTTGTTGATATGCTTGAGTATTTAAGTCTCATGTCAAAACTAGACTATTGCTTTGAACCATATAAAAGTCCAAATGTCCATGCTATAAAGAAAAGAATATGAGATGAACATGTTAGGCGGCATTCCACATCAAAAATCCTATTTTTATCATTTACCTACCGAGGACTAAAGCGTGAATTAAGCTTAGATGCTGATACGTCTCCAACGTATCTATAATTTTTTATTGTTCCATGCTGTTATATTATCATTATTGGATGTTTTACAATCATTTTATGGTCATTTTAGACCATTTTTTGGTACTAACCTATTGACATAGTGCCAAGTGCGAGTTGCTATTTTCTGCATGTTTTTTACATCACAGGAAATCAATACCAAACGAAGTCCAAACGCAGCGAAACTTTTTGTGGATTTTTTTGGACCAGAAGACATCCAGTGGGCCGGAGAAGCACTGGGGTGATCCGAGGAGCACAACCCACCGTATGCCGCTTTGGAGGCCCAGCGCCGCCTAGTGGGTTATGCCAAACACGGTTGCCTCCCGAACCGCCTCTTTACTCTTTAAATACCCCAATATTCCGTAAACCCTATGGGAGACGCATTTAAAATCAATTCCACTACCGCAAGTTCCGTAACCACCGTGATCCAATCTAGACACCATCACGGAGGGGTTCATCATGCCCATTGGTGCCTCTTCGATGATGCGTGAGTAGTTCTTTGTAGACCTACGGGTCCATAGTTAGTAGCTAGATGGCTTTCTCTCTCTCGTTTGATTCTCAATACAATGGTCTCTTGGAGATCCATATGATGTAACTCTTTTTGCGGTGTGTTTGTTGGGATCCGATGAATTTTGAGTTTACGATCAGATCTATCTTTTTATCCATGAAAGTTATTTGAGTCTTTTTTGATCTCTTATATGCACGATTGATTATAGCCTCGTATTTATTCTCTAATATTTTGGTTTTGTTTGGCCAACTTGATCTATTTATCTTGCAATGGGAAGAGATGCTTTGTAATGGGTTCGATCTTCATGATGCTTGATCCCAAAGGATGTAAGGGGAACTGACACGTATGTATCGTTGCTATCAAGGATAACTAGATGGGGTCTATTTCTACATAAATAGATCTTGTCTACATCATGTCATTCATTCTTATTGCATTACTCCATTTCTCCATGAACTTAATACAGTAGATGCATGCTGGATAGCGGTCGATGTGTGGACTAATAGCGATGAGATGCGAAAGGTGAGTCGGTCTACTAATATTGGACGTGATGCCTATATAATGATCATTGCCTGGATATCGTCATGATTATTTGAAGTTCTATCAATTGTCGAACAGTAATTCGTTTACCCACCGTTTGCTATTTTTCTCGAGAGAAGCTACTAGTGAAATCTACGACCCCCGGGTCTCTTCTTGATTATATTTGCCTTTGCGACCTATTTTCCTTTGCTTTTATTTTCAGATCTATTAAACCTAAAATACAAAAATTCCTTTCTACACTTTATTTATTTGGCGTTCGATCTATCAATTTATTATAACTCTCTCACGTCCGTTTGCCAACTTATGGCGCCATTACCCAAAAGGGATTGACAACCCCTTTAATACGTCGGGTTGCGAGTATTTCTTATTTGTGTGCAGGTGTTGTTTGCGTAGTGTTGCTTGGTTCTCCTACTGGTTCGAAAACCTTGGTCTCGTCACTGAGGGAAATACCTACCATCACTGTGTGCTGCATCATCCCTTCCTCTTTGGGGAAATACCGACGTAGTTCTAGCAGACATCAGAGACATATCCACTTCAGGCAGAAAAACAACATGATTGCGTGCTGAAGCTTGATAGTTTGTGGTAGAGTGAAGCTTAATCAACCGCATAACACATGGTGCATAGAACTTGAGGCCAAACAGATCAATGCCTGAAGCTGCCAACTGACGGATGAAGAAATCTTGAGTATTGAACCAGGTGCCATTCGGAATATAGAAGATCGATGTCTTCGTGGTGCCTTCAATCTTGGTGTGAGGAGAATGCCCTTTGATTGGCCATATAGTATGCCTCAATATATGATATATGGTGCATGGCAGGTACTCGAGGTCATTCACAATTAATTCCTTGGGGTATTCAGCCTCAACTGGCAATGGCTTCATCATGCTTAGCATTTGGTTCATGTTGGGCTCTGTCTTCTGGAAGATGCTCTCCAGTTCTTGTTCATAGCACTGACAACCTGGCTCATAGAGATCACAAGGAGTGGGCGGGGAAGTAAGATCGATAATATCTTGAGCTTTGGCTTCATGATGCAAATTACCTGACATCCACTCAAGGACCCATGTCTTCGGATCCCTGTTGTATCCTGAGATATGGAGTGGCATAAAATTGAAGAGCTCTTCGTTCCAGTGCTCCTTGTCAACGAAAAATGGGAGCAGAACAACTTCGCGAAAGCAATCAAGGGATTCTTCAAGGAAAGGGAGTCCAGCAATGCCATCACAACACAAGCGCTTGTGAGGGAAGATCCTGTCCTGGTTGTACAAGATGCATGAGTAATAGCTTCGTTGCCGATGGCTCCATGTAACATCCCAATTTTTAATGTGGATGTTATACATAGGTCATCAGATGCATATCATATTTTATTTGCATTTTGGTTGAGATCCTAGAAATCTTAAGCAACTCAAGGACCCAAGGAGCGAGTTGGAGGTTTCACATATTTTCATATTTGAATTTTTCTCAAATTTGAAAAGGGGATCAATTTGGTTTTTATATTTTTTCTCCAATTATTTCCAATAATCAAAATAAATGAGAGAAGATTAAATGACTTCTTCAAAAGAGAGGAATATTGGAGAAGAAATTTTAAAATCAAAATTTATATTTTATTTGAATTTTATTTGCTATTTTATTTGAATTAGAAAAATATGCATTTTTAGGCCAGAAAAATGTTCGCTTTTCTCTAAATATTAGATTTAGACTGTGCTGGTATTTTTAGAATTTTTTTTGATATTTTATTAGGATTTTTATTTCGGGCGAAATTTATTTTAAAAAAAGTTTTGACAGACGTCAAGGCCCAGACGACCACTAGGTCAGCTGGCCTGCTTCCTCCCGAGCTGGAGGTTTCCACGCCAAGACGGATGTCGAGGGAGTCTGAGCTGGACTGTCAAGGCCGCCTCGGCTTAAGGCAGCTGTCAGCCCGCTGTGCTTCAAGGCCGCCATCGCTCACGCTTCGCCTGACAAGACGCTACTCATGCCATTGCTGGCCACAAGGCCGTCTGGCCGAGTCCGCCATTGCCTCACCGAAAGACCATCGCCGACCCCGCCGGTTTCTAGGTATAAACCTAGATCGTTTTTTTTGGTTTTGTCGGTTTATTTCAGTTTTCTCGGTTTATTTTTAGGGTTAGGGTTTTTCTCGGTTTATTTCCGATCGGTTCTAATTAGCGAACGTTCTTTGTTTAGTTTGTTTTAACGAGAACGTTCGTTTGTTTGGTTCTGTTAGCGAACGTTCATTCGTTAGGATTTTTCTTTTTATTTTATTTTCGGCCAGGGACCTACCCGCGATTTCTTTTATCACATATTAGCCCCTGATCTTCAAACCCTCGTTACTTTTTGCTCGTTTGTCCAAATCCAGTGAAACCAACACCAAAATCTTTGTCTTGTTCCCCCCTTTCCATATAATCAACTTGAACATGATTTTGAAAATTTAAAATTTGGTTCCAAGTAGATTTGAATTTGAACTTTTTTTTACCGTAGTTTGAGTTTCGTAGCTGCGATTTGATTGATTCTTTTTGCAAATCAAAGTTCTTCTCTTGTACTTTCAGTTCGGATCTCTTCTCTTTAGTTTTAGCCTTCAACTTATGATTGAGTGCTTATGTATGTTATTGTTTGTTTATGATAGAGTTTCTGGAGTGCGAAGCGTGCTACTACGAGTCACTAGGGTTTTCAGATCGTCAGCAAGGCAAGTAACACTTTGATCATATTCCTTTATTACCCAGTTTTTATGCATTAGTTTTCAATCCTCAAACACTGCATGGTTAGGATATGTTAACATGTGGGTATCGGGAAGTAGTTGATGAGGTAGAACCTATTGTCTTCATTTCAAACCCTGGGAGTTACTTCTACGTTATGCTTATACTGCTATGCTTTGCTCGTAGCCATGGATTGGTTTGAGTGTATCCATGAAAGATGTGAGAGATTAATGTTAACTAAGGTTTAACTTAAGGTGGCTACTTTAATACACATCTGGGTGGATTGTTTGAGGCACCCTGGAGCACCCAGTGGTTGTCTGGGCACCCGGAGCAATCCAGCATTGTCCTGGGATATCCCGGAGTACCCGTGTGATCATCCTATGGTTTGCCACCCAGCCTCAAAGGGATCATAAGATTATTCATGCTAGAAACTTCCGTGTGCAGCCACAAGACATTATGGGCTCTGGTATAGCTGAGTAAGTTGTGGGAATCCTCTCCATGATGGGCTAGCAGATGTAGGGGATTGTAGGTGTACCGGCCTATCTATCGGTTAAGGGGACCTCTTCGAAAAGATTGTGTCTCGGTCATCCGTTTCTCAAACACTATGTACTGCAAGAAAACCAACGGAGGAGATTGAGTCTTGTGGGGAAAAGTGCGCAAACCTCTGCAGAGTGTATAAACTAATCATGATTAGCCGTGTCCCCGGTTATGGACATCTTGAGTATCTGGTACTTGAATTATTGATTTGATCTCATCACTTTACTTAATTAATTTGTTGGGTTGTTAATTATGTTTAATTGGGATTGAGTTGGAGGAACCTTCTCAATATTTATCAACAAACTTGGTAGTTAAATAAAATATATTCCTTTGTTGTAGGAAAAGAATAGCTTTATGCAAATGATAACCATAGAGCCTCCACCGGCCAAATATGCATGTTGTTATAGTTGTTACTTGTTCATTGCTCTATAGTGCTATCTTGCCAGCATATTCCATGTGCGGACCTACACGGGCTGCAACATATTATGTTGCAGAATTTTCAGACGAATAGTAAGGTGCGCTAGGTCGTTGTCATGCACTCAGCTATGACGTTGGAGTTGATGGACTCATTTACCTTTGAAGCTTCCGCAGTTATCTTATTTAGATGGCCTTCAGCTATATTATTGCAATAAGTTCTCCTTTGATACATTCGATGTACTAAGTGTGTGATTGAACTCTGTTATAAATCCTCGAGTACTGTGTGTGTCAGCATTACCGATCCAGGGATGACAATTATGCACAGAGATTTGACCGTCTGAGGTCGGATCGCTATACTCCAGAACCTGTCAGAATATATCTCGGGCTTCTTGTAAGGATTCTTGGCCTTGTCAAAGAATGTGTTGTGCTCTATGAAGCTTAATACACTGAGGGAGCCCTGGGTGGTGACAGCACTTGGAATCCTTGGCAATCTTGGTATTGGCTTCAGCGTCTGAGGTCTTTGCTCAATATGGTAGGCATATTGAGGACCAGGAGCAATATCAGGTGTCATAATGGGCCATTGCTACCTCTTGAGCAATGCGTTGGTTTTCCCTTGAAGAGGAAAGGGTGATGCAGTAAAGTAGCGTAAGTATTTCCCTCAGTTTTTGAGAACCAAGGTATCAATCCAGTAGGAGATCACGCTCGAGTCCCACGCACCTACACAAACAAATAAGAACCTCGCAACCAACGCGATCAAGGTGTTTTCAATCCCTTCACGGTCACTTACGAGAGTGAGATCTGGTAGATATGATAAGATAATATTTTTGGTATTTTTATGATAAAGAGAAATAAAGATGCAAAGTAAAATAAACGACAATAGAAATAGCTAAGTGTTGGAAGATTAATATGATGGAAAATAGACCCGGGGCCCATAGGTTTCACTAGTGGCTTCTCTCAAGAGCATAAGTATTACGGTGGGTAAACGAATTAGTGTCGAGCAATTGATAGAATTGAGCATAGTTATGACAATATCTAGGTATGATCATGTATATAGGCATCACGTCCGAGACAAGTAGACCGAAACGATTCTCGCATCTATTACTATTACTCCACACATCGGCCAACAAAGATCGTGGATGTCGCCTAGAGGGGGGTGAATAGGCGCTTTAAAATAATTACGGTTGAGGCTTGAACAAATGCGGAATAAACCTAGCGGTTAATTTGTCAAGCACAAAACCTACAAACAACTAGGCACACCTATGTGCACCAACAACATATGATAAGAAAGAAAAACTACTTATGTGATAGCAAGATATATGACAAGAAACAATATGGCTATCACAAAGTAAAGTGCATAAGTAAAGGGCTCGGGTAAGAGATAACCGAGGCATGCGGAGATGACGATGTATCCCGAAGTTCACACCCTTGCGGATGCTAATCTCCGTTTGGAGCGGTGTGGAGGCACAATGCTCCCCAAGAAGCCACTAGGGCCACCATAATCTCCTCACACCCTCGCACAATGCAAGGTGCCGTGATTCCACTAAGGGACCCTTGAGGGCGGTCACCGAAACCGTACAAATGGCAACCCTTGGGGGCGGTCACCGGTACCCGTCAAATTGCCCGGAGCTTTACACCACAATGATTGAGCTCCGAACACCACCAACCGTCTAGGGCGCCCAAGCACCCAAGAGGAAAAAGGTCAAGGGCACCAAGCACCCAAGAGTAATAAGGTTCTCAACTTGTAACTTCCACGTATCACCGTGGAGAACTCAAACCGATGCACCAAATGCAATGGCAAGGGCACACGGAGTGCCCAAGTCCTTCTCTCCCAAATCCCACCAAAGCAACTAATGCTAGGGAGGAAAATGAGAGGAAGAACAAAAGAAGAACACGAAGAACTCCAAGATCTAGATCCAAGGGTTCCCCTCACTTAGAGGAGAAAGTGATTGGTGGAAACGTGGATCTAGATCTCCTCTCTTTTCCCTCAAAACTAGCAAGAATCCATGGAGGGATTGAGAGTTAGCAAGCTCAAGAAGGTCAACAATGGGGAAGAACACGAGCTTAAAGGATAAGGTTCAATGGGAAGAAGACCCCTTTTATAGGAGGGGAAAATCCAACCGTTATGTGCTCAGCCCTTGCAGGCGGTACTACCGCTCCACGAGCGGCACTACCTTCAGTGAAGAAGCAGGGAAAAGGAGCAACAACACATGAACCTTGAGGCGGTAGAAAGCAGAGCGGTACTACCGGAGCGGTACTACTGGGCTGGGCGTGATACTACCGCTTAACAGCCTAAGCGGTACTACCGCTCCTCCTCAAGGGTACTACCGCTCGAGAGCGGTACAACCACCACTCGCTGCCATGGCAGGTACCGTAAAGTCCGACATTTAAAACGAGGCCCTCGAATCGAGGCGGCACTAGCACGAAACCGCAGCGGTACTACGGCTGGGGCTACAAGCGGTACTACCGCTGTGGAGCGGTACTGCCGCTTATAGCACCTAAGCGGTACTACCGCTCCGGCCCTCGGTACTACCGCTCAGACCAGAGCAGGGCGAAAAGCAGAAATGCCATAACTTCTTCATAAGAGCTCCGAATTGAGCAAACTCAAGCTTGTTGGATACAAGACAATGAGTAGCATCAAAACAGCGAAGAGGCAGGGGAGGTATGCCTAACAAATAAAGGAGTGAAAACTCCAACAGAGAAGAACCGGCATTACCCTCCCACATCGAAAACATCATAGAAGAGGCAAGTGAACTCCGTTTTCGATGAACTCGAGCTTGTCATAAAAATGACCATAAGCTCCAAATCTCACAAGGAGAAGAACCAAACAAGAACCAATAAAGATGATGCAAGGATGCAATGGTTTGAGCTCTCTATGAACGATACGATCAAGCAACTCATCGAGAGCCCCTTGATAGTACTGACAATCGATCCTATAACCTAGTCTCCCACAACTACCATGAGACCGGTAAAATAGAAAGCCTATCAAGGGCAAACCTTTGCCTTGCACATGATCCACTTGAGCTAGAAGATGACGATCTTCTCCTCCTCAAGATGGACCACCTTTCTTGATTGCGTTGGCTCGATGAAGACTAGTAGATTGCTCCCCCATACTACACTATGGGTGAACCACTCTTCTACACATCTTCACAAGTCCATTGTCACCACAATGGACGGCAAGCTTCAAGCATTCGATCTCTTCGTGATGCTTCACTTGAACTTGCACACCACAACCTAACCCCACAAAGAACTCTCACGAAGATCATGGGTTAGTACACAAAGCATAATTTACAATGCTTACCATACCATGGGATCGCTTGATCCCTCTCGGTACATCTTCTACGCTTTGTGTGTTGATCAACTTGATTCACTCTTTGACTAAGTCTTGATCAACCTTGAATCTTTCCAACTCTCTTCATTTGGATGATGTCTTGAAGGTAAACATGAATGATCACACACTCTTCTTCTTCAAGACATGCTTGCTATAAGCTCAATACTCATAAGACCAATCTTTGGATAATTCCTTAATAGCACCTTGGTCATTACAAACTCTCTTTGAAACCAACAAATGGACTCCAAGAAAAGCCTATGGACAAACTCTTCAAATATAACTCAAGGCAACCATTAGTCCATAGAGATTGTCATCAATTGCCAAAACCAAACATGGGGGCACCGCATGTTCAGCATGCATCTAGAGTATTAAGTTCATAAGAACAGAAGTAATGCTTTAAGTAAGATGACATGATGTAGAGGGATAAACTCATGCAATATGATATAAACCCCATCTTTTTATCCTCGATGGCAACAATACAATACGTGCCTTGCTGCCCTAACATCGTGGAAAAGGACACCGCAAGATTGAACCCAAAGCTAAGCACTTCTCCCATTGCAAGAAAGGTCAATCTAGTAGGCCAAACCAAACTGATAATTCAAAGAGACTTGCAAAGATAACCAATCATACATAAAAGAATTCAGAGAAGATTCAAATATTGTTCATAGATAATCTTGATCATAAACCCACAATTCATCCGATCTCGACAAACACAACGCAAAAGAAGATTACATCGAATAGATCTCCAAGAAGATCGAGGAGAACTTTGTATTGAGATCCAAAGAGAGAGAAGAAGCCATCTAGCTAATAACTATGGAGCCAAAGGTCTGAGGTAAACTACTCACACATCATCGGAGAGGCTATGGTGTTGATGTAGAAGCCCTCCGTGATCAATGCCACCTCAAGTGAGCGCCGGAAAAAGGCCCCAAGATGGGATCTCACAGTACGAGAAGGTTCTTGGCGGTGGAAATAGGGTTTTGGCTCTGTATCTGATGTTTCCATGGTATATGGGTATATATAGGACGAAGAAGTACGTCGGTGGAGCAACGAGGGGCTCACGAGGGTGGAGGGCGCGCCCAGGGGGGATAGGCGCGCCCCCCTGCCTCGTGCCTTCCTCGTTGATTGCTTTACGTAGACTCAAGTCCTCTGGATCATGTTTGTTCCGAAAATCACGTTCCCGAAGGTTTCATTCCGTTTGGACTCCGTTTGATATCCTTTTCCTTCGAAACACTGAAATAGGCAAAAAACAACAATTTGGTCTGGGCCTCCTGTTAATAGGTTAGTCCCAAAAATAATATAAAAGTGTATGATAAAGCCCATTAAACATCCAAAACAGAATATATGATAGCATGGAACAACAAAAAATTATAGATACGTTGGAGACGTATCAAGCATCCCCAAGCTTAATTCCTGCTCGTCCTCGAGTAGGTAAATGATAAAAAAACAGAATTTTTGATGTGGAATGCTACTTAGCATAATTTTCAATGTAATTCTCTTATTTGTGGTATGAATATTGAGATCCGAAAGATTCAAGATAAAAGTTTAATATTTACATAAAAATAATAATACTTCAAGCATACTAACTAAGCAATTATGTCTTCTCAAAATAACATGGCCAAAGTGAGTTATCCCTACAAAATAATATAGTCTGGCTATGCTCTATCTTCACCACACAAAATATTTAAATCATGCACAACCCCGATGACAAGCCAATCCATTGTTTCATACTTTTGGTGTTCTCAAACTTTTTCAATCTTCAGGCAATACATGAGCGTGAGCCATGGACATAGCACTATATGTGGAATAGAATGGTGGTTGTGGAGAAAACAAAAAAGGTGAAGATAGTCTCACATCAACTAGGCGTATCAACGGGCTATGGAGATGCCCATTAATAGATATCAATGTGAGTGAGTAGGGATTGCCATGCAACGGATGCACTAGAGCTATAAGTATATGAAATCTCAACAAAAGAAACTAAGTGGGTGTGCATCCAACTTGCTTGCTCATGAAGACCTAGGGCATTTTGAGGAAGCCCATCATTGGAATATACAAGCCAAGTTCTATAATGAAAAATTCCCACTAGTATATGAAAGTGATACCATAGGAGACTCTCTATCATGAAGATCATGGTGCTACTTTGAAGCACAAGTGTGGAAAAAGGATAGTAGCATTGTCCCTTCTCTCTTTTTCTCTCATTTTTTTGGGCCTTCTCCTTTTTTATGGATTTCTTTTTTTTCATCCGGAGTCTCATCCCCACTTGTGGGGGAATCATAGTATCCATCATCCTTTCCTCACTTGGGACAATGCTCTAATAATGATGATCATCACACTTTTATTTACTTACAACTCAAGAATTACAACTCAATACTTAGAACAAATTATGACTCAATGTGAATGCCTCCGGCGGTGTACCTGGATATGCAATGAATCAAGAGTGACATGTATGAAAGAATTATGAACGGTGGCTTTGCCACAAATACGATGTCAACTACATGATCACGCAAAGCAATATGACAATGATAAAGCGTGTCATAGTAAATGAAACGGTGGTAAGTTGCATGGCAATATATCTTGGAATGGCTATGGAAATGCCATGATAGGTAGGTATGGTGGCTGTTTTGAGGAAGGTATATGGTGGGTGTCTGATACCGGCGAAAAGTGCACCGTACTAGAGAGGCTAGCAATGGTGGAAGGATGAGAGTGTGTATAATCCATGGACTCAACATTAGTCATAAAGAACTCATATACTTGTTGCAAAAATCTACAAGTTATCAAAGCAAAGTATTACGCGCATGCTCCTAGGGGATAGATTGGTAGGAAAATACCATCGCCGTCCCCGACCGCCACTCATAAGGAAGACAATCAATAAATAAATCATGCTCCGACTTCATCACATAACGGTTCACCATACGTGCATGCTACGGGAATCACAAACTTTAACACAAGTATTCCTCAAATTCACAACTACTCAACTAGCATGACTCTAATATCACCATCCTCATATCTCAAAACAATTATCAAGCATCAAACTTCTCATAGTATTCAACACACTCATAAGATTTTTTTTACTAATCTTGGATGCCTATTATATTAGGACCAATTTTTATGATTAAAGCAAATTACCATGCTGTTTTGTAGGACTCTCAAAATAATTTAAGTGAATCATGAGAGAACAATAGTTTCTATAAAACAAATCCACCACCGTGCTCTAAAAGATATAAGTGAAGCACTAGAGCAAAAACTATATAGCTCAAAAGATATAAGTGAAGCGCATAGAGTATTCTAATAAATTCCGAATCATGTGTGTCTCTCTCAAAAGGTGTGTACAGAAAGGATGATTGTGGTAAACTAAAAAGCAAATACTCAAATCATACAAGATGCTCCAAGTAAAACACATATCATGTGGTGAATAAAAATATAGCTCCAAGTAAAGTTACCGATGGGACGAAGGCGAAGAGGGATGCCTTCAGGGCATCCCCAAGCTTTGGCTTTTTGGTGTCCTTAGATTATCTTGGGGTGCCATGGGCACACCCAAGCTTAGGCTCTTGCCACTCCTTGTTCCATAATCCATCAAATCTTTACCCAAAACTTGAAAACTTCACAACACAAAACTCAACAGAAAATCTCGCGAGCTCCGTTAGCGAAAGAAAACAAAACACCAATTCAAGGTACTGTATTTAACTCATTATTTATTTATATTGGTGTTAAAAATACTGTATTCCAACTTCTCTATGGTTTATAAACTCTTTTACTAGCCATAGATTCATCAAAATAGGCAAACAACACACGAAAAACAGAACCTGTCAAAAACAGAACAGTCTGTAGTAATCTGTAACTAACGCAAACTTCTGGAACTCAAAAAATTCTACAAAAATAGGAAAACCTATAAAATTTGTTTATTGACATACTTCAATTGGAATCAATATTTTATCACGTTCTGGTGATTTTAAACAATTGTTTACATGAACAGAAAGTTTCTGGAATTTTCAGCAAGATCAAATAACTATTATCCAAGAAGATCCTATAGGTTTAACTTGGCAAAAACACTAATTAAAACATAAAAAAAATCTAACCAGAGGCTAGATCAAATATTTATTCCTAAACAGAAGAAAAAGGCAAAAAACTAAAATAAAATTGGGTTGCCTCCCAACAAGCGCTATTGTTTAACGCCCTTAGCTAGGCATAAAAGCAAGGATAGATCTAGGTATTGCCGTCTTTGGTAGGCAATCCATAAGTAGCTCTCATAATAGGTTCATATGGTAATTTTATTTTCTTTCTATGAAAGTGTTCCATACCTTTCGTTAATGGAAATTGGAATCTAATATTCCCTTCCTTCATATCAATAATTGCACCAATCGTTCTAAGGAAAGGTCTACCAAGAATAATAGGACATGAAGGATTGCAATCTATGTCAAGAACAATAAAATCTACGGGCACATAGTTCCTATTTGCAACAATAAGAACATCATTAATTCTTACCATAGGTTTCTTAATAGTGGAATCTGCAAGGTGCAAGTTTAAAGAACAATCATCAAATTCACGGAAACCTAAGAAATCACATAAAGTTTTTGGAATTGTGGAAACACTAGCACCCAAATCACACAAAGCATAGCATTCATGATCTTTAATTCTAATTTTAGTAGTAGGTTCCCACTCATCATAAATTTTTCTAGGGATAGAAACTTCCAACTCAAGTTTTTGTTCATAAGATTGCATCAAAGCATCAACGATATGTTTAATAAAAGCTTTATTTTGGCTATAAGCATGAGGAGAATTTAGCACAGATTGCAACGAGGAAATACAATCTATCAAACAGAAATTATCATAATTAAATTCCTTGAAATACAAAATAGTGGGTTCATTAATATCTAAAGTTTTGATCTCTTCAATCCCACTTTTACCAATTTTTGCATCAAGACCTAAAAACTCCGAATTTTTGGAACGCCTTCTAGGTAAATGTGACTCATCTCCAGTCCCATCATTATCAAGATTCATATTGCAAAACAAAGATTTAATAGGAGACACGTCAATAACTTTTAGATCTTCATCTTTATTTTCATAAAAAAAAATCCGGCTTAGCGGCCATCTTATTAACTAAGGTGGCCTGCTTATCAGAAACTTCAGCTATTAATTTTTCGAGGTGAGCAATCTGCGATTTCAAACCATAAAATTCTTTAGACATATCATCGAGCTCTTTATTCAGATAACCCATAAAGCTTTTTTGTTCCTTAAGCTCGTTCCTAAAGAAATTATTATGCTCAAATTGTAAAGTCATAAAACTCCTGACGTTGCTTTCGATCTCTTCTAACCTTTTAAGTTGAAGACCACCAACTCTAGGTAGATCCATCGTGACAAGCAAGCAATCCAACACATGAGCAAACAAGAAGCAAGCAAGAAAGAGGCTAACGGAAAAGAGAGGGCGAATAAAACGGCAATGGTGAAGTGGGGGAGAGGAAAAAGAGAGGCAAATGGCAAATAATGTAATGCGAGGGGTAAGAGTTTGTGATGGGTACTTGGTATGTCTTGACTTGTGCATAGACTCCCTAGCAACGGCGCCAGAAATGGCTCGTTGCTGGAGTCAAATCTTGACTTGACTTGGCGCGAATCTCCCGGCAACGGTGCCAGAAATCCTTCTTGCTACCTCTTGAGCACTGCATTGGTTTTCCCTTGAAGAGGAAAGGGTGATGCAGTAAAGTAAGCGTAAGTATTTCCCTCAGTTTTTGAGAACCAAGGTATCAATCCGGTAGGAGATCACGCCGAGTCCCACGCACCTACACAAACAAATAAGAACCTCGCAACCAACGCGATAAAGGGGTTGTCAATCCCTTCAGGCCACTTACGAGAGTGAGATCTGATAGATATGATAAGATAATATTTTTGGTATTTTTATGATAAAGAGAAATAAAGATGCAAAGTAAAATAAACGGCAATAGAAATAGCTAGGTGTTGGAAGATTAATATGATGGAAAATAGACCCGGGGCCATAGGTTTCACTAGTGGCTTCTCTCAAGAGCATAAGTATTATGGTGGGTAAACGAATTACTGTCGAGCAATTGATAGGATTGAGCATAGTTATGAGAATATCTAGGTATGATCACGTATATAGGCATCACGTCCGTGACAAGTAGACCGAAACGATTCTGCATCTACTACTATTTCTCCACACATCGACCGCTTTCCAGCATGCATTTAGAGTATTAAGTTCATAAGAACAGAGTAATGCTTTAAGTAAGATGACATGATGTAGAGGGATAAACTCATGCAATATGACATAAACCCCATCTTTTTATCTTCGATGGCAACAATACAATACGTGCCTTGCTGCCCTAACATCCGGGAAAGGACACCGCAAGATTGAACCCAAAGCTAAGCACTTCTCCCATTGCAAGAAAGATCAATCTAGTAGGCCAAACTAAACTGATAATTCGAAGAGACTTGCAAAGATAACCAATCATACATAAAATAATTCAGAGAAGATTCAAATATTGTTCATAGGTAATCTTGATCATAAACCCACAATTCATCCGATCTCGACAAACACACCGCAAAAGAAGATTACATCGTATAGATCTCCAAGAAGATCGAGGAGAACTTTGTATTGAGATCCAAAGAGAGAGAAGAAGCCATCTAGATAATAACTATGGACCCGAAGGTCTGAGGTAAACTACTCACACATCATCGGAGAGGCTATGGTGTTGATGTAGAAGCCCTCCGTGATCAATGCCCCTCCGACGGAAAGCGCCGGAAAAAGGCCCCAAGATGGGATCTCACGGCATGTAAGGTTATTGCGCGGTGGAAATAGGGTTTTGGCTCCGTATCTGATGTTTCCAGGGTATATGGGTATATATAGGAGGAAGAAGTACGTCGGTGGAGCAACGAAGGGCCCACGAGGGTGGAGGGCGTGCCCAGTGGGGTAGGCGCGCCCCCTGCCTCGTGCCTTCCTCGTTGATTGCTTTACATAGACTCCAAGTCCTTTGTATCACGTTTGTTCCGAAAATCACGTTCACGAAGGTTTCATTCTGTTTGGACTCCGTTTGATATCCTTTTCCTTCGAAACACCGAAATAGGCAAAAAAAAACAGCAATTTGGGCTGGGCCTCCGGTTAATAGGTTAGTCCCAAAAATAATATAAACGTGTATAATAAAGCCCATTAAACATCCAAAACATAATATAATATAGCATGGAACAATAATAAATTATAGATACGTTGGAGATGTATCAGCCATC
The DNA here is from genome assembly GCA_021605145.1 of Aegilops bicornis. NCBI lineage: Eukaryota > Viridiplantae > Streptophyta > Magnoliopsida > Poales > Poaceae > Aegilops > Aegilops bicornis. The sequence continues at coordinate 86,023 of JAHIAL010000046.1, forward strand.
TGACGCTGATCAGCTCACCTTCACGATTGAAGGATCTTGCCATAGTCTGAGGTACAGGTGGAGCAGTAGCAACATACGAAGTGGATGGCTGAATGTCTTCTGTGGCATCAAGGGCTTCAGTCTGAAGAGTGACTTCAGGATGCGCATTGTCTTCAGCCATGACGACGTCATTGGCTTCAATAGCAGTGGCACTAGTAGCATCATTTGTAGTGGCTACAGGAGCATCAAGAACTGGTGGGTCTGGCACAATTACATCTGGAATCACGCTTGGTTCAGTGGGGGGAATAAAAACTTGTTCTTCTTCTTCTCTTTCCTCGGCTGATGCAGCCAGAATATCTTCAACCTCTTGGGCTTCACACTCTTGAGCAGCTTTTGAGGGAATGGCTTCAGGGAACACTTGACGTGCTACTGAGCTTGTGGTATGCACATCCTTCTCAGGAATGCTGGACATGGAGAACGTTGGCCTTGGGCCTCGGTGAAGCCTTCGGAAAGAGGACGGCGTGTTTGGTGAGGGAGTGGTCTTCTCCATGTCTTCCGGGGTGTCTTGTGGAGTCTCAATCACTAGAGTGGTGACTTGAGCTGGTGCAGTGGGCGGAATGACTTCATGAAGTGGAGTGTTGGGGTGTTGCTCTTCCCATAAATCATCATGAGTGATTGGCGCCAGAGGACCGCCAATGTTGATCTATTCACTGCTCGTGGGAGCAGGTGATGATACTGGTTTTGGCATGATCCGGGGAACCTGAGGAAGGACCTCATCATCATCTACATTATCTTCATGACCAATGTCTTCAGCTGCGATGGTGTCAGCAACTAGAATCTCTTCAGACTCATGAGCCTCTATGGTAGGAGGCTCATGTACAACTAGGCGGCGCTCGCGGTTGGACGAAGCAGGTAGGGCAATAGAGATTGGCTCAACTAGCAGCGACTCTTGAGGTGCAACTTGATCTTTTCTTGAAGACTTTGAAGATTTTGTCTTCATCTTCTTCTTGGACGGAGCGGCATCAGAGGCATCGTGATGCTTGTGCTTTCTAGCTTCAGCCTCAGCCTGCTTTGTCTTCTTTCCCTCAGAAGCGGTTGATGGGACCTTTGGCTTCGAGCCAGTCATGCTTGAGGGGAAGATGATGCTTGGCCTTTCTTGCCTTGGAGCCTTAGCTTCAGCTTGCATTGGCTTCTTCTTCTTAGCTGCCAACTTGGGGTCAATGCCTGGATGCCCAAGTGATTTCCTCTTCAAGGCTTCATTGTGAGCCTGAACACATTTCTCAGCATAATATTTGAGGCGCTCTTGAGAGCCTTTGGCTTCATCACGACGCTTGACAAATTCAGCCTTGAGATCAGCCATCAATGTCTTGAAGTTCTTAACATCATTGACACTGAGCTTGTCCATATGCTTCTTTAAGAGAACCTTCTCATGGTCGATCTTGTTTTTATGTTCAATGACCTTTTGAGCGATGGCAAGCTCTTTAGCAATATAGCCTTGAAATGTCACATTGATGCCAATGGGAAGCTGCAGATCATCAATGTAAGAGAAGTGTCTTCAAACCACTCATCGATGAAGTTGTTCAGAATGTCAGCGTCAAACAGAGGCAAATCATTGAAGATTTCGGCCTCCTGTTTGCTCTTGATAAGTAGCTCAAGGGCATCATCAGCAAGATCTTCATCGCTAGATAGATCGACTTTATCTTCATCATTTCAAAGAATGCTTCCTGGAGTAAGGCCTTGCCCTGAGATTTTCTTCTTCTTCGCAGAAGTACGAGACAGGTCTTCAGACTATACACTGGATTCAGGAGGTTCAAATTTTAGTGGCTTCACTCGTGAAGCTTTTGGTGCAGTAGAGGACATTGATGCCTTAGCCTTCTTCACAGGCTTCAGGGGCTCTGGAGCTGCAGTGTCTTCCTCGTCCTCATCAGCATCTTCAATGCTGGCCCTCTGTGCAGCTCAATGTGCCAGAAATGAGTCGAAGTCATCAAAGGGACCAACAAGTTTTGGTTCAGCCTCCCAACTGCCATCGGGCCTTAGGGCAGCTGGACCTGGGTTAAAGTCAATCCCAAAGTCCTTCTTGTTCTGAGCTACTGAAGCTTTAGCAAATTGGTGATTGGCTTCAAACAGATCATCTTCACGGCACCATCGAAGACTGGATGAGTCAGCATTTTCAAACATTGGGCCTCTAACAATGCAAGGGAAGAAGCCTCTCTCAATGGCTTCAGCCTTGGTCTTGGGGTGAAGTTTCTTGTATATAATATCAGCCCAGGGTGGCCTCACAGTGTTCTTGTCTGCATATTCTGGAGTCACAAAGTGATACAGGAACCACTACTCTTCCCAATATCTTCGAATCCATTGGGCTCTAGACTTGCATTGTGTATAGTATTCATCTGGATCTGACTTGTACATTTCATAGAGATCAGGAGGCAGGTCCAATGCAGTGTTATCACGACGCTGGCAGCCTCCTTTCTTTGCATATTTTCCACCTGCCATTGGCTTCGCATCGAAAAGGCTTCACAACAGTGTTAGGCTTCCTGCTTGTCAGACAAGAACTGGCTTCAGGTGATTCAATATGATGCTGTAAAAACTCTGCAAATGAATGCATACTGTGAGAGCCAAGAGACTCTCCCACGGACATGTACCTCTGACAGCATTAGAGATGCGAGGGAAGGGGAAGAGGTCATATGCATTCTCAGAGGTTTTGAAGATAAATCAGTTTGAAGACATTGACCTCATAGTGCGAAGACATTCACTTATGGATGTGAGTTGGTTCCAGATTTCTACGAATCCATGAATAAGTACAAGTGAGGAATCTAACTAGTTGTGAAGCATAAGTGAAAGTACTTGCGAGTCATGAGATACATAGAAGTAAAGATCCAGATTTGGAAAGTGAAGAAACAACTTACCGAAGATATATAAATTTTTAGCGGATCAAACGTGCGGTAAAAAAAGGCTTTTAATTACCGCTCAAGAACAGAAGAGACTGCTAGACGAGTTGTGGTTGGAGGTCGAGTAGTCCAACCTTCAGCGCCCTAACTCGGCGGAAGACACCTACCACGGCGGCGGATGGAGGAAGATGTCCATGGCTGGCGTGACGACGATGACGGAGAAGTGGCGGCAGCGAAGCGCTTCATCTCCGGCGACGACAGGAGCTAGCGATGGCGCCAGGGTTTGAGCGAGACGGTGAGGGGAGTAGGGAATAATGACCTCAGGGGGGTTGAGTATTTATTAGGAGGGGAGCGGTGCAGTGTAATTACTCAGCAGCCCCTGGCGGTTCACATCTGAGGGGCACGTGGAATGCATGCAACAGCTTAAATGTTGTGCCACGACCCCATGCGTGCCTGGTTTGTCGGGTGGTCGTTCCGGCTTCTCCGGGTTCAAGCAAACATGATAGAGATATTAAAATCCTTTTCAATGATTGTCTCTATATCTTCGACTGACAAGGACACAATGAAGACAATCGACACATGTCAATAGAATGCATATCAAGAGATAGAGAGAGTTGGAGAGATAAGCACATATGAGGTTAGGGTCCGATCACATTCACTTAGTGCAGAAAATGGCAACTTGAAGACATAGCTATAAGTGAATGTTGTAGAGGACAGAACTATTCTGCTAACACCCTTAAGACTATTATTCTGCTAACAGTAAACCTTATTCTGCTAACACCATAGCTACAAACTAACCCAGGATGAACAGAACCGAACTACACGGGCAAAAAAAAACCCACCCCACCCTTATCTCCTCTCTCTCCCATGACTTCTCCCTCCTAGCCGGGACCTCCCCACGCCGCCGCACCAACTCCCCCTCCCCATGCACCGCCACACCACCTCCTCCCACCCACCGCGCCGCTGGACCACCTCCTCACTCCCGCGCCGCTGCACCACCTCCTCCCTCTCGTGCCGCCGCACCAACTCCCCCTCCCTCCCGCACCACCGCACCACCTCCTCCCTCCCTCCCGCTGCCCAAGACCACCTCCCCCTCTCGCACCAGACCACCTCCTCTCGCCACACTGACCACCTTCTCCCCACCGCCAAGACAACCTCCTCCGCCCACCCCCGGCCATCCTGCTGGGTCTGGTGACCCTGGCCATGGATCCATGGATCCCGCGCCAGATCCGAGTTTAAGCCATGCCCCTCCCCCCTTCTCTCCCGCCTCCCCTTGTTTTTAGCTCCTTTGATTTTTTTTGTAGCTCATTGAATTTTGTTTTGCAGTTCACTCCGTTGTGGTTCTCTTCTTCCCAACAACAGAAGATGAGGTGTGGCTACGACACGGTTGAAGTTCGGGTCATTTTTTGTTGCTTTTTCATATTTTGCAGGGCATCCGTTGGCGAGCTCTCCCCTGACGTGTCGTGCAGCTCGCCGGTCCACATCGTGCGGTTCACTGGCCATGTGACTGCAGTGTAGTCGACCCCCTCGTGTGCGGCGTGTGCGGCGTGCAGCTCGGAGCAAGCAAGCATGCAGTTTAGTCCGCTGTTTGTGATTTTTTGGCGTGTCTATCGAAAGTATCTGGTTGGGATATGATGTATTGTGTGTAAAAAAAATTGTTGAGAAGTTCTTTCCAACAAGCATTAATGGTTCATTTTCAAGGGAAAAATGGATTGATGCATCCCACTTCGAGGAGTCTTGTGGTTCACTGCATTCAATAAGGAAGAAATAGAGTGTCTTTATCAGATAGATGTGGCTTTGAAGCTCACTTTGTTGTCTCATGCAGTTTGTTATAATACTCCTCCGTGGTTCGCTTGGTAAATAGGAAAAAATATACTCTATCTCAAAGAAGCTCACTTTTTTATTATATGTAGTTCACTCGTTCAGACCCCGCGGTCCACTCGCCCGGTTAATGCACGTAAAAAATATTGAGTTTGGAAAAAACTCAAGCGGTTCACTTTCGGTAGTGTCGCGGCCCGTTTACGGTAGTCTCGAGGTTCACTTTTCATATTATTGCGATCCACCAATGCTTGACATGAAGTGCATTTCACCTCGTTTGGGAAAATTTACGTCTCACAAAAAAGAAATCATGCAGTGCACTTGTCCATGTGATGAAGTGCAGTTTTAGTCTAAAGCAGTGCGGTTTGCTACCTTGTTTGGGAAAATTTACGTCCCAAAAAAAAGGAAATCATGCAGTGCACTTGTCTGTCTGATGAAGTGTGGTTTTAGTCTAAAGAAGTGTGGTTTTTTGTCGGATGCAGTACATACGACGATTATGGTGTCGCGGAAAAACATAGTGTCCGCATTTCGTTAAAATCAAAATTGCTCTTAAACCGTAAGGAATCGGCGAGAGTGTTCTACATGAAAAAGTTGCGCCTCATCAATATCTTTCCAACGGCATATAATTTGAATCATTTCGACCAGCGGTTTGTAAAAATTTCATGAAAAACGGCTGCTGCCTCTCATCGTTAGCCGCACGATTTTCAAAATTAACTAAAAACTATAAGGAATCTCAAAAACATTTCAACATATGAAAGTTTCGCCTCGTCCGTAGCTTTCTAACGGCATATAATATGCCTCGTTTTGACAAACGGTTCAAAAATTCGAGCGAAAACAGTACCAAAAATTGCAAAAATTAAAAAAAAACTGAATTTCGCTATTTAGAAAATTTAAAACTGCTATTAAACCGTAACGAATTAGAGAAAATAATAGACATGAAAAAGATGCGCCTCGATGATATCTTTCGAACGGTGTATCATTTTCTTCATTCCGATGAGCAGTTTAGAAAAAAAATGCAAAAAAAGCTCGCTGTCGTTCGTCGTAAGCCGCACCATTTTTTAAACTGCTCTTAAAGTATGATGAATCTCGAAAAGTGCTCAACATAACGAAGTTGCGCCTAATCCATAGCTTCTCAACGGTATATTACACGCGTCATTCTGATAAACAGTTAAAAAAACTAGAGCAAAAAAGGTACCCAAAAAACACCGGGTGCAGTTTTTTTTTTGACATGAAGTTCACTAGTCTCTGTATTGCAGTACCTTTGCTACTGAAAGTGCAGCGCGCTCGTGTTGAGCGTGCAGTGCGAAAGTGTTATCAGAATAGTTTTATATATATATATATATATATATATATATATATATATATATAGGGTGGGTCTGTTCTGCTAACACCCCCTAAGAGTTATTCTGCTAACAAAAAATCCTTATTCTGATAACACCCCAACCCACCTCCCGCACGACCACGACAACAATCCCTCCACCTCTCCCCGTCCTCCACTCAAGACCTCTCCCCTCCACCTCCTTCCTTTAGCCGGGGCTGCGCCCACCCCACCCTGCACTACCTCCCACCACCACGCCACAGCAGCACCTTCCTTCCCCGTGCCGCCATCCTACCTCCCTCCCACCGCGCCACGTGCCCACCACCACAGGCGTGTTTCAATCCGCCACGGCCCGCCCACCCCAAAGCCGCCGCTGCGTTTCGCCGCGAAAGCATCGTGGGCGTTGACCACCTGCCACAGTCCCCCCCCCCTCGCCCGGGTAACCTCCTGTTGCGCCGTCGCGACCGGATCCAGTCGACCTCCTGCCGGATCCGGCCTCCACGGCGTAGTCCACGACGCCTCGCCCGCCTAAGCCTCGACGCAGCCGCGAGCCTCTCGCTTCCAACCTCTAGTCCAACGTGATGGCGTGACATAGTACACGTCGGCCACCACCCGCGTCAGGCCACCGTGGAGGTTACGGGAAACAACCAGGGTCCACCTGGACTCCGTCAACTGATGGATCTGAGCCCCCGACCGAGCTCTGGATCGGTGGACGGTGAGCTCCCGTTGACTCCTCTGCTCACCAGTGTCCCACCAAAAATCAAGGCTTCTCGTTCTCGTTGGCGGCTCCTTGCTGTTCGGCTTGTCGCCGGTCTCCTCCGGGAGAGATGAGGAGGACCGCCACCCCAAGCCTTCGCGCAGTTCACGCAACGCGCCCGTGCGGTGCGTAGGCCATCTTCGTGCGGTCTGCCGGCCGTGCTTGTGGTCCGCCTCCCCCCGTGCATGTGTGCAGTACAGAGCCCCAATGGCCAAAAACAAAATTTTGCCAGATCCACGACTTTGCACGGGCTGCAAATCTTGGAAAAACAGAATTGGTGGATGAAGTTCACTGTTTTTGTGTTTTCAGTATAGAAATCAAAGTAGAAAAATGCAATCCACTGTTCCTTTTGATATTGGGAATCATTTGATGATTTTTTGCAGGAAAAAATATAGGTGGTGCAGTTCGGTTCGATAGACCGTTGCTCGAAGTTTTTTTGTTGAAAGATGCAGTTCACTGTAAAAGAACTTTGAATGCCATTTGGTGCAGTTTGTAAAAGAACTCTGAATGTCATTTGTTGCAGTTCATTGCTATAAAAATGTGTGTGGTTAAACTCAAAAAGAAACATGCGTTTTAGTGCTCTCAACTCTTGGGGGCTCCATCCCACATGAAGTGCACTACTATTATATATATCGCACTTCAGATAGATCCCCCTCAAAATACATTGGAGATGTACAAAAAAAACTATGTCGAGAGGTTCACTTTTATCCAAAGAGGTTCAGTTTTCTTGCGTGGAGAGAAGAGGTTCAGTTTTATTGTGTGGAGAGGTTCTCTCCACTGTACTATGCACATCTTTTTTGCTTTTTTAGAGGTTCACTCCACTTTATTATGCATTTCTTTCTGTTTAAAAAATAACAAAAAGAATCGCGTGTAGTCCTCTCTCATGACATTGCAGTGTGCTTTCTCATCTAATGCAGCACACTAACATTGATAATATGGCCCACTTTGTGCCTATGATGTTTTTTAAAAAAAATCATATGGTTCACTTAGACTTGTGTCTCGGTTCATTTTTCACTTGATGTGGTTCACTTAGACCCGATGTGAAGTACATTCCACTTCCTCGTCTAAGAAAATTTTGGTTCGACAAAAAAATGATGCAGTTCGTTTGCTCGTCTGATGCAGTGCGCTTTCCCGTCGGATGCATCACACTAACATTGACAAGTATGGTCGACTTAATCGTACGAAACAAGTTAGAAAATGACAAAAAATCACACGGTGCACTTAGACTCATGTCTCGGTTCGTTTTTCGCTTGATGTGGTTCACTTAGACCCAATGTGAAGTACACTCCACTTCCTCGTCTAAGAAAATTTTGGTTCGAAAAAAATGATGCAGTTCATTTTCCCGTCTAATGCAGTGCAGTTTTCGGTATGAAGTAGTGCGTTTTCTTCCGATGCGCTCCTTCACGATTTTGGGTCCGCGAAAAATAGAGTGTCCGCATTTTCGTAAAATCAAAACTGCTCTTAAACCGTAAGGAATTAGTGGAAGTGTTCTACATGAAAAAGTTGTGCCTCGTCGACATCTTTCCAGTGGCATATAATTGGAATCATTTCGACCAGTGGTTTGTGAAAATTTCATGAAAAACGGCCGCTGCCTCTCGTCGTCAGCCACACAATTTTCAAAATTAACTAAAAACCTTAAGGAATCTCAGAAACATTTCAACATATGAAAGTTGGGCCTCATTCGTAGCTTTCCAATGGCGTATCACACGCCTTGTTTTGACAAATGGTTCAAAAACTGGAGCGAAAACAGTACGAAAATTGTTAAAAATTCGAAAAAACAGAATTCCGTGATTTACTAAATTTAAAACTGCTCTTAAACCGTAATGAATTAGAGAAAATAATAGATATGAAAAAGATGCGCCTCGACGATATCTTTCCAATGGTGTATGAGGGAGTCCTGGACTAGGGGGTGTCCGGATAGCCGAACTATCATCTTTGGCCGGACTCCTGGACTATGAAGATACAAGATTGAAGACTCCGTCCCGTGTCCGGATAGGACTTTCCTTGGCGTGGAAGGCAAGCTTGGCGATACGGATATGTAGATTTCCTACCATTGTAATCGACTCTGTAACCCTAACCCTATTCGGTGTCTATATAAACCGAAGGGTTTTAGTCCGAGGACTAACAACAATCATACCATAGGCTAGCTTCTAGGGTTTAGCCTCTCCGATCTCGTGGTAGATCTACTCTTGTACTACCCATATCATCAATATTAATCAAGCGGGAGTAGGGTATTACCTCCATCGAGAGGGCCCGAACCTGGGTAAAAACATCGTGTCCCTTGTCTCCTGTTACCATCCGCCTAGACGCACAGTTCGGGACCCCCTACCCGAGATCCGCCAGTTTTGACACCGACAGTGTATCATTTTCTCCATTCCAGAGAGTGGTTTAAAAAAAAGCGAAAAAATGCTCGCTGCCACTCGTCGTGCGCCGCACCATTTTCAAAACTGCACTTAAACCGTGAAGAATCTCGAAAAGTGTTCAACCTGGTGAGTTGCGCCTAATCCATAGCTTCTCAACGGTATATTACATGTCTCATTTCCATAAACGGTTAAAAAATTAGAGTGAAAAAGGTACCGAAAAAACACGACGTGCAATTTTTTTGACACGAAGTTCACTAGTCTATGTATTGCAAGATTCTCGCTATTGAAATCGGCAGTGTTCTCGCGTGAGCGTGCAGTAGTGGAAGTGTTATCGAATAGTTATTCTCGATAATATTAGTCAATAGATGGGGTATATATATATATATATATATATATATATATATATATATATATATATATATATATATATATATATATATATATATGACATAATGTCATACCAAGCTAGGATGCTTGGCCCACCACCTCCCACTTCGTGTCAGCGGGGCGGATGCATGTAATGATCGATACTTTGGTCATACATGCATGTCGCCATGACCTACCATAAACCCTAAACCCTAAATCATGAAGATAAACCAAACATTGTGAAGATAAATCTTGAAGATAAACCAATGTTGAAGACAAATCAATTTTGAAGACAATGCAATGTGACGCCAGACGAAAAACTTCAAGAAAGATTGGTGGTGGCGTTACCCACCGTATAGGAAGTATCAGACCCAGACACGATGCAAAATTATCATGGTGCTCCGAAGTCAATTTCCACTTTAATATATTCACACTCAGAGGGTAAGTCTTCATGAATTGAAGATATACGTTACTTTGTGTGTTGCGCAACTAAGTCATCAATATGCATAAGCATTAGGATGTGTGTCCATTCACAGGACATTTGAGGATTCTAAGATATTTAGCTCACACCACAGCTTGCAAAACTTTTTCTCATCCAAGGGCTTTGTGAAGATATCTGTCAATTGATCTTCAGTGTTGACGTAAATGATATCAATGTCTTCCATCAACACATGGTCTCTGAGAAAGTGATGACAGATCTGAATGTGCTTTGTCTTCGAGTGCTGAACTGGATTGTGAGCAATCTTGATGGCTCTTTCATTGTCACAGTAGAGGGGCACCTTCTTCTTGTTGATGCCATAATCCTTGAGGGTTTGCTTCGTCCAGAGAAGCTAAGTGCAACAATATCCAACAGCAATGTATTCAGATTCAGCAGTGGAGAGCGATACACAGTTTTGCTTCTTGGAAGACCAACAAACAAGAGATCGTCCAAGAAAGTGACATGTGCCTGATGTAGACTTGCGATCAACCTTGTCACCAACATAATCAGCATATGAGAATCCAACTAGATCAGACTCTGAGCCCATTGGATACCATAATCCTAGCGTTGGGGTGCGAGCCAAATATTGAAGAATTTGCTTCACTGCGAGGTGATGCGATTCGTTTGGTGCCACTTGGAATCGGGCACACATGCAAACGCTAAGCATTATATCTGGCCTAGATGCACATAAGTACAATAAAGAACCAATCATGGAGCGATATACCTTTTGATCGAACTCTTTACCATTGTCGTCGGGACCTAATTGGCCTTTGGTTGGCATTGGCGTCGTGTACCCTTTGCAATTTTCCATTCCAAACTTCTTCAGGCAATTTTTGAGGTACTTTTCTTGTGATATGAAAATACCATTCCTCCGTTGATGGATTTGAAGACCTAGGAAGAATTCGAGCTCCCCCATCATGGACATCTGATATTGCTCTTGCATCATATGCCCAAACTCATCGCTGTATCTTTGGTCAGTGCAGCCGAAGTTAATGTCATCCACATAGATTTGGCATACAAGTAGTTCTCCATCATATGTCTTCGTGAAGAGAGCGGGATCTAGATAACCAGGTTTGAAGCCTTTGCTCTTTAGGAAGGCTTTGAGAGTGTCATACCAAGCTCTAGGTGCTTGTTTGAGGCCATGCAGTGCCTTGTTGAGCTTGTATACCATATCAGGAAGCTTTGAATCTTCAAAACCAGGAGGTTGAGCTACATATACTTCTTCTTCAATTTTGTCGTTGAGGAAGGCACTCTTCACATCCATTCGATAAAGGAGGATGTTGTTGTGGTTTGCATATAGGATAGCAGTATGCGAATAGCTTCAAGCCTAGCCACAGAAGCAAAGGTTTCATCGAAGTCAATTCCCTCTACTTGTGTGTAACCTTGAGCAATGAGACGAGCTTTGTTTATGACAACTAGACCATGTTCATCTTGCTTGTTGCGATAGATCCATTTGGTGCCAATAATGTTGTGCTTGCGAGGATCAGGACGCTTGAAAAGTTCCTAGATGTTGTTCAGCTCAAACTGTTGAAGCTCTTCTTGCATATCTTGAATCCATTCAGGTTCCATGAAGGCTTCACCAACTTTCTTGGGTTCAGATATGGAGACAAATGCAAAGTGCCCACAGAAGTTTGCTAGTTGTGTAGCTCTTGACCGAGTTAGCCGACCAGATCCATTGATAGTTTGATACTATCAAGAATCTTCTCAATCTGAACTTCATTGTCCACACGAGGATGAACAGGGTGAAGACTTTGCTGTTGCTGATCATTGTCCTCGCGTTCAACATTGTCTTCAGGCTCAGCATTGTCTTCACGTTGAGTAGGAGCTGGAATGACAATTTCCTCTTTAGCCTATTCCTCAGTGGGTATGATTTCTCCAGTTCCCATTATCTTAATAGTTTCACTGGGAGAAGATTCAGCTAGCACATTTAGCAGGTACTCTCTTTGAGAGCCGTTAGTTTCATCGAACCGCACATCTACAGTTTCAACCACTTTATAGTGAAAGAGATTGAAGACTCTGTAGGTGTGCGAATCCTTTCTGTAACCAAGTATAAAACCTTCATATGCTTTCGGTGCAAATTTGGAAGTGTGATGTGGATCCTTGATGTAGCACCTAGTACCGAAGACTTTGAAATAGCTTACGTTTGGCTTCTTACCAGTGAGTAGTTCATAAGATGTCTTCATGAAGAATTTGTGAAGATAAACTTTGTTAATGATATGGCATGTAGTATCAATAGCTCCAAGCTAGAACTTTCTTGGCGTCTTGTATTCATCGAGCATCATTCGGGCCATCTCAATAAGAGTCATGTTCTTGCGCTCCATGACGCCAGTCGGCTGAGGTGTGTATGGAGCGGATAGCTCATGAATGATGCCCGGTGCATCAAGATAAGTGTCGAGGTTAGTGTTCTTGAATTCCGTGCCATTGTCACTCCTGATGTGCTTGATCTTGATGCCATAGCTGGTCATGTCATGATTGGCGAATCGTGTGAAGACATCCTACACTTCAGTCTTGTAGAGAATTATATGCACCCAAGTATATCTAGAGTAATCATCAACAATCACGAAGCCATAAAGATGTGAAGTGGTAGTAAGGGTAGAGTAGTGAGTAGGGCCAAATAAGTCCATGTGTAACAGCTCGAAGGGACGTGAAGTCGTCATGATCGTCTTCGAGGGATGTTTTGCCCTAGTCATCTTCCCGGCTTCGTAAGCACCACACAAATGGTCCTTCTTGAACTTGACGCCCTCGATGCCAATGGTGTGCTTCTTCTTCACGAGAGTGTGCAAGTTCCTCATGTCCGCATGTCCTAGCCTTTGATGCCAAAGCCAATACTCTGTAGCTTTTGCTAGAAGACATACGGGAAGCTGTGGTCCTGCGGAGAAATCTACCATATACAGATCACCTCTTCGATAATCTTCGAAGACTAGAGATTTGTCAAGAGCCACAAGCACAAGGCATCGATATTTTCCAAATATCACAATCATGTCAAGATCACAAAGCATTGAGATAGACATTAAGTTGTATCCAAGGGATTCAACAAGCTTCACTTTATCCATGTTTTGATCCTTTGAGATAGCAACTCTACCTAGACCCAATACCTTAGTTTTACCCGTGTCAGTGAATGTGATATGGTTTTAGAAGGTGGTCGGAGAGTTGAATCCATGAGAAGACTTTGATCACCAGTCAGGTGGTTAGTTCATGTTGGCTTGAACTATGTCGATATTTCCCAAAAGAGGAAGGGCTGATGCGGCACAACAACGGTGAGTATTTCCCTCAGTGATGAGACCAAGGTTATCGAACCAGTAGGAGAACAAAGAAACACTATGTAAACAACACCTACACACAAATAACAAATACTCACAACCCGACGTGTTAAAGGGGTTGTCAATCCCTTTCGGGCAACGGCGCCAGAAATTGGCAAACGGATGTGAGAGAGTTGTAAATATTGATAGATTGAATGCCAAATAAAATAAATTGCAGCAAGGTATGTTTGTATTTTAGGTTTAATAGATCTGAAAATAAAAGCAAAGAAAAATAGATCGCAAAGGCAAATATAATAAAGAAGAGACTAGGGGGCCTTAGATTTCACTAGTGGCTTCTCTCGAGAGAAATAGCAAACGGTGGGTCAACAAATTACTGTTCGGAAATTGATAGAACTGCAAATAATCATGACGATATCCACGCAACGATCATTATATAGGAATCACGTCCAATATTAGTAGACCGACCCCTGCCTGCATCTACTACTATTACTCCACACATCGACCGCAATCCAGGATGCATCTAGTGTATTAAGTTCATGGAGAAATGGAGTAATGCAATAAGAATGATTACATGATGTAGACAAGATCTATTTATGTAGAAATAGACCCCATCTTGTTATCCTTAATAGCAACGATACATACGCAGTCGGTTCCCTTTACGTCACATCGGGATCAAGCACCGTAAGATTGAACCCATCACAAAGCACCTCTTCCCATTGCAAGATAAATAGTTCAAGTTGGCCAAACAAAATCCAAATATCGGAGAAGAAATACGAGGCTATAAGTAATCATGCATATAAGAGATCAAAGAAGACTCAAATAACTTTCATGGATAAAAAGATAGATCTGATCATAAACTCAAAGTTCATCGGATCCCAACAAACACACCGCAAAAAGAGTTACATCATGTGGATCTCCAAGAGACCATTGTATTCAGAATCAAACGAGAGAGAGGAAGTCATCTAGCTACTAACTACGGACCCGTAGGTCTACGAAGAACTACTCATGCATCTTCGAAGAGGCACCAATGGACATGATGCACCCCTCCGTGATGGTGTCTAGATTGGATCTGGTGGTTCTGGAGCTTGCGGCGGCTAGAATTGATTTTCGTCGACTCCCCTAGGGTTTCTGGAATATTGGGGTATTTATAGAGCAAAGAGGCGGTTCAGGGGGCACTCGAGGTGGGCACAACCCACCAGGGCGCGCCTGAGCCTCCAGGCGTGCCCTGGTGGGTGTGCTCCCTCGAAGCACCCCCCCAGGTGCTTCTCCGGCCCACTGGATGTCTTCTGGTCCAAAAAAATTCACAAAAAGTTTCGCTGCGTTTGGAGTCCATTTGGTATTGATTTCCTGCGATGTAAGAAACATGCAGAAAAGAGCAATTGGCACTTGGCACTATGTCAATGGGTTAGTACCAAAAATGATATAAAATGACTATAAAATGATTATAAAACATCCAAGAATGATAATATAACAGCATGGAACTGTCGGTGTACGAAAATAGGGGCACGCTTTTGTACCCCTTTACCTGTGCACAGGCAATCAGAGCCGCGCCCACGACCACACCAAGCAGAGCAGGGGAGGTAAGCCGGAGAGAAGCCAAAGGCACAAGACAAAGCGAAGCGACGACAAGGACCAAGGCCACAAAGATCAGACGGACGAAGCAGGTTTCCCCGGCAAGGACCCTTGCCAGGGCAGCTCGCCCACGCCAGCCGAGCGAGCCACCCTTGAGCCCACCAAACACTCGACAAACGCATTGGGACAGGGCTCGGGAGGCACCTCCGTGGTGGCATGCAGATCTTTGTGAAGACAAAGAATAGTCAAGATCAAATGGGGATAGGAAGGCAACCATCCTCACCGAAGAAACCCACAAGACCCCGCAAGATCCTTGTTTGGGGACGCCCTCTGCTTACGGCAAGACCCTTGCCGGGCCAACCGGCAAGACTCTCTCCAAGCCACGGCAGGTGCCACCGCCAGGCCCGCACTACCAAGTCTCCGCCATTGCTCGCATGCAGCTGCCGACCCAACCAGTTGGGCAGGCACTTGCGTGGCAACATGCAACCCTTCGTGGAGGCTCCACCACCGCGCCACCTCGCCTGCCTGCCTCGCCTACATGGCACCGCATGCACCGCTGGCCGTGGCGCTGTGGTCGAAGCAAGGAGGAGCGGCGACGGACGGGACAGCTCGCTTCCCGTCCCCCGATAAAGCGGGCGGACACCTAAGCCTCGCATTAAATGCGCTTTGTCCCAGAACGCGAAAGTGATAAGCTCAGGGCATCAGACGCCTTTCCACCTCCGTGTGCCACCGTGGCAGCCCCTTCAGACTATAAAAGGAGGCCCATGGCATACATGAGGGGATTCGGCTCTTGGAACCACGCTGACCACCATTTAGTTCGAGAGCTCAAGAACTCTCGTAAATACACCCACCAAAGCAGGACTAGGGTTTTACGCATCTTTGCGGCCCGAACCTGTAAATCCCCTTTGTGTTGTCTACTAGTCCCGCTCTTGTCACGATCCTCAAGGCTACCGCAACCGTAGAAGGGATTCCAGTGATCCCATAGGTGTCGTTTCTCACCGACATCTTTGGCGTGCCAGGTAGGGGGCGCAGTTGTGAGAATCCAGTCTAGCAGTTGACCCAGCTGTTCTTCATCGCCATGGCTCCTAAGAAGAAGACGACCACGGTGATCGGTTCGTCCGGGACTGGGTTGGTCCTGGCGCGGACCGGTAGCGGGCCAGTTGCGGAGAGAACCCGTGGTGCAGCCCGCGATCATCCACATCACCATGATGGTCCAGGCCTGGCGAGTGGCGTCGTTCGCGCGCCTGGCGATGAGCCACCAGTTGCGGGCTCCAGAGGTGGAGTCAGGCCCCCCGCGGGCGTCGCGGGGCCCTCCAGGGGCGTCGCCATCCCGCCAGATGGCGGCATGGCAACCTCCAAGACGCCAACACCAGCGCCCACGGCGCGCTCTTCCCAGGTCGTGCGTGATGAGCATCGTCGCCCTGTTGGTGACCCTGCGCGCCACCCTGGGAAGAGTCCCGTGCACCCATCACATGAAGAAGAGGGTCAGCATGCGCGCCGAGGTGCTGATGGTGGTGGCGATCGGCTACGGGGCCGTGACGCGGCTCCTTCTAACCTGGTTAGAAGTCGAGGCGCATCGTGGTCCACCCAGCTTTCGCGCCACCCACGCCAGCGGAGGCCCTAGCACGCGAACAGCTACTCCTCGATTTTCCTCCCACCACGGAGAAGCTTGACGAATGGAGGGCCACCATCCGGAGCCTCGTCGGTATCGCCAACAACGATGAGTTGCGACCGGCAGGACCCGTAGGCCGTCGCTCCGCTGGGCCACCGCATGCCAGCGGAGGCCGTGCCGGAGGCGACGCGGCCACGGTGTACTCCCCACCTCCATCCCGGCCGCCCCGGGCGTCGGTCCATCGCGACGACGCTCGTGATGGCATCTCCATCGTGTCGTCCGACCTGAGAACCAACCGCGATTAGCGTCAAGTCCTTCGGGAGCGGGCTCATGAGGACGCTCGAACTACGATCGAGCGCCGACGTGCCAAGCGCCACTGGCCGGACAGACGGCAGGCGGGAGCCACGGACCGCCCAAAGACCGGAGGCTACGGTGGCCTACCTTACGAGGTGGGTTGTCCGGCTTTCACCCGTGAGCTGCGGCAGTTCCAGTGGCCCTCCCACCGTACGTTCAAGCCCGATGTCGGCGAGGAGTACAACGGCAAGACTCACCCATCAGAGTTCCTCAGCATCTACACCATCGCGATGCAAGCTGCTGGGGCCCGCGACGATAAGGTGCTTGCCAACTACTTCCCGTTGGCACTCAAGCCTAATGTTATGTCATGGTTGATGCACTTGCCGGTGGATTCCATCTCTTCTTGGGCTGATCTATGCCATGAGTTTGTTGGCGCCTTTACCGGAGGCCACCAAGCTCATGGCCAGGCGGGTGATTTACACATCATCCCCCAGAAGGAAGGAGAAAACTTGTGCAAGTACATCCAAAGGTTCAGCCGGGTGCAATACATCATCCCCGATGTTCATCCCGCCGCCGCGTGATCGGGATCGTTCCATCGTAACATGCGCAACCACAAGATGCGTGAAGAGTCGGGCGATGAACAAGGTTAAGGATGTGGCCGAGCTCTATGTCCCCGGCGATCGATGCGCTGCTACCAAGAGGGAAGGAAGTACCCAAGCGAAGATGCCGGTGCGGAAACCGACTACCGGGCAACACCGCCACCCAAATGAAGAAGGGCCGACGCCGTAATCAGAAGCGCAAGGCAAGGCCATGCTTGCCATCTAGGGATCCCACGACACCGGCACCACCAAGAAGACCAAAGGCGGCGACCCGGCATGGAGGTTGCCGGGTGTGTCGCTTGCCGGGCCTTGGCGGCTGCCGACAAGCCAGGAGGCTCCGACAAGCAGTACTGCAAGATCTACCGCACCAAGGGCCATGACCTCCAAAACTGCCGGCAGGTAGAGTTACTCACCGAGAAGCAGAAAGCCGAGTATGAGCGGCGGGAGAAGGAGAAAGGTCCAGATGGTGCCGAGGGGTCTGGCAAGAAACATGGCGGCCAAGGAGGCCGCCGTGGCAAGGATAATCAGCAAGAGAGGCCCGCCCGGGGCCACGACAAGAAGCAGGAAGACGATGATCATGACGAGGACGACGAGTCCGGCGACCACGAGTTTTAGAAAGCCACAGAGGCCATGTGCGTCGATGGTGGCGGCTCGTTGCATTCATCCCACCGCCAACTCAAGCAGTGGGCGCATGAGATCACAGCGTTGGAGCCATTGTTTGACGCACAGAAGCCGCTGAAATGGTCCAGCACGCCCATCATCTTCGACGCCGAGGACCACCCCGACCGCACTACTGCGGTCAGGTGTTTGCCATTGTTGGTTTCACCAACAATCCGCAACCTCAAGGTGACGAAGATGTTGGTTGACGGCGGGCCGGGCCTGAACTTGATCTCGCCCGTTGTGGTCGGAAGGCTGCAGATCCCCGATGGAGACCTCGAGGAGACGGGCACGTTCCAAGGGGTTAACCCGGGGAGGAGCCAGCCAAAGTGAAAGATCACGCTGCCCGTGACATTTGGAGGCGATATGAACCACGGGGTGAGAGAGGATTGTTTTGATGTAGCCGAGATCCCTTGCCGCATAACGGATCCTCGGCCGCACTTGGCCAAGTTCATGGCGGCTTCACACTACGCCTACAACATGCTAAAGATGCCCAGCCGATGAACATCATCACCGCCCCTCCGACAAGAAAGATGCGTTGGTCTGCGCCGACCAACTCTACCAGAAGCGATTACGGCGAGCTTGTCATGGCACCTGCTCCTGCCGACGGAGCCCCGGGAAGAAGATGGCGAGATCCTCGCACTCCACTCCGCAAGCGCACCTCTTCTGGGTGTTGCGCTCCTGCTGAGGACGCGTGAGAGCTCCGCGGCAAGAGCAAGAAGTCCGTGAGCCACACCACCAGAGACCAAGAAGGTGCCCGCTAAGGAGGACGGTACGGGGAGTTTTTGCCATAAGCTCCACCCTCGACAAAGAATAGGAAAGCGAGCTCGTCACCTTCCTCAAGGGCGAATGTCGATGTGTTTGCATGGCAAGCCTCCGACATCCCCAAAGATTCCTGTGGAGGTGATTGAGCACCACCTTGCAGTTCTGTCTCATCGCGCCACCTCTCAAGTAGAAGGTCAGGAAGCAAGCTCTGGAGAGGCAGGAATTCATCATGGAGGAAATCAGAAAGCTAGAGGCGGCAGGTTTGGTGAGAGGAGTACTCCATCCGACGTGGTTGGCCAATCCGGTTGTAGTGCGCAAGGCAAATGGGAAGTGGAGGCTGTGTATTGACTACACAGACATCAATAAGGCTTGTCCAAAGGATCCTTTCCCGTTGCCGCGCATTGACCAGATTGTTGACCCCACGGCTAGATCTGACCTCTTATCGTTCCTTGACGCCTACTCAGGATACCACCAGATCTTCATGACAAAGGAAGACGGGGAAAAGACAGCATTCATCACCCCATGTGGTACGTATTGCTTTTATGGATGCCTTTAGGGTTGAAGAGTGTCAGCTCAACCTTTGCAAGAGCAGTCCAAATTGGTTTTGAGCCCCAGCTACATTGAAATATGGAAGCTTATATGGATGACATAGTGGTCAAAACCAAGGACAAAGCAACACTTGTACAGGATCTGGAGGAAACATTTGGGAACCTGCACAAGATCAACCTCAAATTGAACCTTGAGAAGTGTGTCTTCGGCGTCCCGTCCGGCAAGCTTCTCGGGTTCTTTGTGTCCCAGCGCGGGATTGAAGCAAACCCAGATAAGATCAAGGCCATCGAGCAGATTGAGGCACCCAAACGGATCAAGGACGTGCGTCGGCTCACTGGCTGCGTTGCTGCCATGAGCCGGTTCATCTCCAAGTCCGCGGAGCGTGCCCTTCCTTTTTCAAGATCTTGAAGAAGGCATGGCCAATGGAGTGGACCCCAGATGCCGAGGCAGCGCTGCAAGATTTGAAGAAATACCTCTCCTCTACCCCAGTGCTGGTTGCGCCCAAACCACAAGAACCGTTGCTGCTTTATCTAGCGGCAACAAATCAGGTGGTTAGCGCCGCACTGGTGACTCAGAGATAGGTTGATGAGGAGACAACAGCAGCGGCAGAGTCGACGGTTGGCGGGCCGGAACCCTCCCCGGCAGGGCTCGGTCCCGGCAAGACTGAGTCCCCGGCAAGGCTCGGTCCCGCCAAGACTGGCGCCAGTACGACGGGACCCACGCGACCGGGTGAGGAGGCGCAGAAGAAGAAAATGGTACATCACCCAGTTTACTTCGTCAGCTCCCTCTTGCAGGGGGCTAGATCGAGGTACTCGTGTGTGCAAAAGTTGCTCTTCGGCCTCCTTATGGCTTCAAGGAAGCTGCGCCATTACTTCCAAGCGCACGAGATCACGGTGGTCACCCGCCTCCCATTGCAACGGATACTGCATAACCCAGATGCAACGGGGAGGATCGTGGAATGGGCCCTGGAGCTGTCAAGTTTCCGATTGAAGTTTGAAAGTACCTCGACGGTTCAGAGCAGAGTCTTGGTAGAGTTTCTTGCAGAATGGACCTCGACGCCCGACGAAGAGGTACAAGAGACCACTCTTCCCGGCAAGGAAACGAGCCGCAACTAGATCATGTACTTTGATGGTGCCTTCTCGCTGCAAGGCGCCGGTGCTGGTGTGCTGCTTGTCGCACCCACCGGAGAACACCTCAAGTATGTCATCCAGATGCACTTCCCCCGGGAGATGTCAACCAACAACACCGCCGAGTACGAGGGTTTGCTTGCCGGTCTCAGGATCGCGGCGGACCTCAGAGTTAAAAAGCTCATCGTCGGGAGCGACTCACAGCTCGTCGTCAGGCAGATCAACAAAGATTATCAAAGCCCGTTGATGGAAGCTTACGTAGATGAGGTGAGGAAACTGGAGGGACGCTTTGACGGTGTACAAGCGGAGCACGTCCCTCGGGCGGAGAACGACATCGCCGACTACCTGTCAAAGCGCGCCGACCCTATGTGGAACCAGGTACTTTTGTGCTTCAGTTAACTCAGCCATCCGTTGAGCCGTCGACTGGGCAGAACAAGCGGAGGAAGCTAGGCCCCGGCAAGTACTTCCCCACCGAGCTCCCCGGAGCCGCCGGCGAAGATGTTGCCGTGGATGCCGATCCTGCCCGCAGGGCAACCGACTCGGCAGGACCTCAGGTCATGGCCGTGGAGGCGGCCGCTCTCAGAGTAAAAAGAAATGCCTTTGGTCCTTGTCGCCGAGCCACGAGCTCCGCATGGGCACAAAGACACCGTCCGATTCCTTCACAAAGGAGAGCTTCACGAGGAGCAGGAAGAGGCGTAAAGAGTAGCCTACCGGTCTGCCTGCACTCAATTCATCGATAACGAACTATACGTAAGAAGACCGAATGGGGTGAAATTGAAGTGCATCTCCGGGAGGAAGGACTAAAGCTGCTGGCAGAGATACATGGAGGCATATGTGGCTCCCACATAGGTCGAGGGCCCTTGGCTGGCAAGGCTTTCCGCAAGGTTTCTTCTGCCCACCGCCTCCGTGATGCGATGGCACTAGTAACCAAGTGTGAAGCGTGCCAGTTCCATTCGGAGAAGCTCCATCAACCAGCTCAAGCCCTTCAAACTATCCCTCTCTCCTGGCCCTTCTCGGTCTGGGGGCTTGACATATTGGGCCCTTTCCCCTGTGCTGTCGGGGGCTTTGAGTACTTGTACATCGCAATCGACAAGTTCACAAAGTGGCCAGAGGTGGAAGCAGTGAGGAAGGTGACAGCGCAGTCAGCCATCAAGTTCTTCAAGGGACTAGTGTGCCGTTTTGGGGTGCCCAACAGGATCATCACTGACAACGACACACAGTTCACAAGCCATGCCTTCATGTAATACATTGAGGATCTCGGCAGCAGAGTTTGTTTTGCTTCCGTGGCACATCCACGGAGCAACGGCCAAGCGGAGAGAGCAAATGCTGAAGTCCTGCGAGGCTTAAGAACGAAGACTTTCGACAGGCTGCGCAAGAGTGGAAGGCGCTGGATTGATGAGTTGCCGGCGGTTCTTTGGTCGATCAGAACGACGCCAAATCGAGCCACCGGCCAGACACCCTTTGCCCTGGTTTATGGGGCAGAAGCAGTTCTCCCACGTAACTCATATACGGGTCACCTCGGTGCTCGCTATGATGAGCTTAAGCAAGAGAGATAGCGGCAAGATGACGCCACGCTCCTTGAGGAAGATCGTCTCCGGGCGGCTGTGAGAGCAGCACGCTACCAACAAGCCTTGCGCCGCTACCATAGCCGCAAGGTTCATGCCCGGAGCTTTGAGGAAGGCAACCTTGTTCTTCGGCACGTTCAGTCAGCCAAGAATTCCAACAAGTTGACGTCGAAGTGGGAAGGCCCTTATCGGGTAACACGAGTCACCAGGCCCGGTGCAGTCCGGCTCGAGACCGAAGATGTCATTCCAGTGAGCAACTCCTGGAACATTGAGCATCTCCGCAAGTTTTACCCATAAGGCGCGGCTGCCGGGCCTCCCAGCAAGCTCCCCTTTTGTACAAGCCTTGCCGGCAAGGCATGTAACCCTTCGTACAAAGCCAGGCGCAGACCCTGAGCATAAATAAACGAAGCGCTAGCGCCCTAGTTATAGCATGGATGCTAGGTCGAGTCTCTTCCTTGGTTAGTGTTGATAGTGCTTAGCGGCGACTAACCCCTAGCCTAGAGGTCGAGTGCGCGTCTATCTATTCCTTTTCTGTCCTCCTTTGGTTCGCAGGGCATATGAGCACTTCTGCTGAGCTACTCGGAAAGAAGGAAACGGATCGGCGCCCCGACCCCGGCAAACCAGAGTTGTCGGGGGCTGCAAGCACAAGGATCCAACCGCGGCAAGATGAGATTGTCGAGGGCTGCAGATCCAGATAAGTCTTTTATCCTTTGTCATGCATTTCGGAACAGAACTGGGGTATGTGAAACCTCGTTTTTATCTCTAGGCTACCATGCTCCCTTTTTCCTATACCTAAGGATTATTTCCGGGTCCGGATTTGGTCAGTGGCCGGCGGCAAGGAGGTAGGACGAGGAGCTCAAGCCCACTTCATCCCTGCCTCCGCCAAGAGCGCGAGAACGGTCGAGTGGAGTGGGGGACGGCAAGGCCTCATTGCTGGGCGAAAAATGTTTATCTTAAACAATAACAAGGGTTCGCTCCTTGTCGCGGGATTTACCCGCGAACGAAAAACCCGGCAAGCAACCCTTTTTCATTAAAAACATCCCATACAGGTACAGTTCGTGCGAGATGAAAAACATGAGCAAGGGGATTACAAGTTTTAAATTTAACAAAGGCCCGCGGGCTTACAAACTAAAAAAGAGATAAGATGCCCGTAATCCCTTTCTTGTCCCTCTCCTCAGGAGGCAGGTCAAGGAGGCGAAAGGGCAAAAGGGGCGCCTAGGCGAGCTATGAGCAGCAGAAAGCACCAAGAGAACACCTCAAAGTGCATGGGGGACGCGTGGCGGACGTGCAGTACCGAGGGGACAGGCGAAGCGACCTCTCCCCACCCCGTGATCGTGGGGAGTGGACGCCTTGAAGACCGCGCCCCGGCCCCATTCAGTAAATGAGCCGCACCTCCACGCCTCCCTCTTTTCACAGGGAAGGCGCGAGCTGCCTCTTTACTGCGATGTGACGCATGCGTGTGAAAACTGCCCCACGCATGCCGCCCACGTCACGCACACCCCTCCACGCCACACCGCACGCGGGTGTCATGGGAAGCGGAGCGCGCGAAAAGTCCTACCGCGGTAAAACCGCTTCGCCGCCTGCCAAGACCGCTTTTGGGCTGCACTCCAACAACGTGTCGGCGCTTATGTGTGGCCCAGGGTCTGGGGCTCCTGCCGGTGTCTGAAAAGAGGGCATGCTTTTGTACCCCTTTACCTGTGCACGGGCAGTCAAAGCCCCGCCCACGACCACACCAAGCAGAGCAGGGGAGGTAAGCCGGAGAGAAGCCAAAGGCACAAGACAAAGCGAAGCACTAACAAGGACCAAGGCCACAAAGATCAGACAGACAAAGCAGGTTTCCCCGGCAAGGACCTTGCAAGGGCGGTCATTTCATACGCCCGGTGAGCGAGCCACCCTTGAGCCCACCAAACACTCGACAAACGCATTGGGACAGGGCTCGGGAGGCACCTCCGTGGTGGCATGCAGATCTTTGTGAAGACAAAGAATAGTCAAGATCAAATGGGGATAGGAAGGCAACCATCCTCACCGAAGAAACCCACAAGACCCCCAGCAAGATCCTTGCCGGGGATGCCTGCACGCCACGGCAAGACCCTTGCCGGGCCACCCGGCAAGACCCTTGCCGGGCCACCCGGCAAGACTCTCGCCAAGCGCGCCGCAGGGCCACTGCCAGGCCCACACCAGCCAAGTCTCGCCGCCGTCCGCATGCAGCTGCCGACCCAACCAACTGGGCAGGCACCTGCGTGGCAACATGCAACCCTTCATGGAGGCTCCACCACCGCGCCACCTCACCGTCAGCCTACATGGCACCGCATGCACCGCTGGCGTATGTGTCGAAGCAAGGAGGAGCGGCGACGGACGGAGAGGCCTCGCTCCCATCCCCGATAAAGCCGGCGGGACACCTAAGCCTCGCATTAAATGCGCTTTGTCCTCGTAAGCGAGCGATAAGCTCAGGCATCAGACGCCTTTCCACCTCCCGCTCGCCATCGTGGCAGCCCCTTCGACTATAAAAGGAGGCCCATGGCATACCGGAGGGGATTCGGCTCTTTGGAACCACGCTACCGACCACTAGTTCGAGAGCTCAAGAACTCTCGAAATACACCCACCAAAGCAGGACTAGGGTTTTACGCATCTTTGCGGCCCGAACCTGGGTAAATCCCCTTTGTGTTGTCTACTAGTCTTGCTCTTCTCACGATCCCCGCGCCCCTCAACCGTAGAAGGGATTCCAGTGATCCCATAGGTGTCGTTTCTCACCGACAGGAACAATCAAAAATTATAGATACGTTGGAGACGACAAGATCCCTAAGCTTAATTCACTGCCGCCCCTCGAGTAGGTAGATGATAAAAATAGAATTTTTGATGTGGAATGCTTCCAAACATGTCACCTCATATTCTTTCTTTATAGCATGGACATTTGGACTTTTATATGGTTCAAAGCAATAGTCTGGTTTTGACATGACAACTTAAATACTCAAGCATATCAACAAGCAACCATGTCTTTCAAAATATCAACACTAAAATAAGTTATCCCTAGCCCATTATGCTTAATCATTGATCCATTCATGAAACACACTCGCATATTAGCTATACCCAATGCTCAAGTACGATCATAGTGCCTCCTAGTTGGTGCTTTATAAGAGAAGATGAAGACTCAAATTACAAATAAAAATTGCATAAAGTAGAAGAAAGGCCCTTCGCAGAGGGAAGTGGGGATTTGTAGAGGTGTGATAACCCACAAGTATAGGGGATCATTTGTAGCCTTGTTCAATAAATAAGAGTGTCGAACCCAATGAGGAGCTAAAGGTAGAACAAATATTCCCTCAAGTTCTACCGACCACCGATACAATTCTACGCACACTTGACGTTCGCTTTACCTAGAAAAAGTATGAAGCTAGAAGTACTTTGTAGGTGTGATAGGGTAGGTTTGCAAGATAATAAAGATCACGTAAATAAAATCTTGGGGCTGTTTAGATAAAGACACAACTAAGTTAGTTATAGTAGAGAGCTTGAAAGTCAGTTGTCCCTAGGCAATCGATAACAAGTACCGGTAATCATTCTTGTAAATTTATATGAGGGAGAGGCATGAGCTAACATACTTTCTCTACTTGGATCATATGCACTTATGATTGGAACTCTAGCAAGCATCCACAACTACTAAAGATCATTAAGGTCGTGAAACCCAACCATAGCATTAAGTATCACGTCCTCTTTACTCCCATACGCAACAACCTACCTACTCGGATTTAAGCTTCTGTCATTCTCGCAACCCACCATAGGCAAATCATGAACATATTGCAACACCCTACAGCAAGGGCCCCTCACGTTTGCACGAGAACGGAGGGCACCGTAGGACAGCACCATAAATAAAATATACAATCATACAAACTAAGATCACGATTAACCCACAGGACAAAATGGATCTACTCAAACATCATAGGATAACCATAGATCATTGGGAAATAATATATGGAGTTGAGTGATACGTCTCCAACGTATCTATAATTTTTTATTGTTCCATGCTATTATATTATCTGTTTTGGATGTTTAATGGGCTTTACTATGCACTTTTATATTATTTTTGGGACTAACCTAATAATCGAAGGCCCAGTGCAAATTGTTGTTTTTTGGCTATTTCAAGAGTTTTCTCGCAGAAAAGGAATATCAAACGGAATCCAAATGGAATGAAACCTTCGGGAGAGTTATTTTTGGAACAAACGCAATCCAGAAGACTTGGAGTGGACGTCAAGGAAGCGACGAGGAAGCCACGAGGCAGGGAGGCGAGCCCCCACCCTCGTGGGCCCCTCGTGGCTCCACCGACCTACTTCTTTCGCCTATATATACTCATATACCCTGAAAACATCCGAGAGCAGCACGAAACCCTATTTCCACCGCCAAGAACCTTCTCGCATCTGTGAGATCCCATCTTGGGGCCTTTTTCCGCTACGCTTTTGAGGGGAGAATCGATCTCGGAGGGCTTCTACATCAACACGATACCCTATCCGATGATGTGTGAGTAGTTTACCTCAGACCTTCGGGTCCATAGTTATTAGCTAGATGGCTTCTTCTCTCTCTTTGGATCTCAATACAAAGTTCTCCTCGATCTTCTTGGAGATCTATTCGATGTAATTCTTTTTGCGGTGTGTTTGTCGAGACCCAATGAATTGTGGGTTTATGATCAAGATTATCTATGAACAATATTTGGTTCTTCTCTGAATTCTTATATGTATGATTTAAATATCTTTGCAAGTCTCTTCGAATTATCAGTTTGGTTTGGCCTACTAGATTGATCTTTCTTGCCATGGGAGAAGTGCTTAGCTTTGGGTTCAATCTTGCGGTGTCCTTTCTTAGTGGCAGTAGGGGCAGCAAGGCACGTATTGTATTGTTCCCATCGAGGATAAAAAGATGGGGTTTATATCATATTGCTTGAGTTTATCCCTCTACATCATGTCATCTTGCCTAATGGGTCACTATGTTCTTATGAACTTAATACTCCAGATGCATGCTGGATAGCGGTCGATGTGTGGAGTAATAGTAGTAGATGCGTAATCATTTCGGGTCATACTTGTCGCGACGTGATGCCTATATATATGATCATGCCTAGATATTCTCATAACTATGTGCTTTTCTATCAAATGCTCGACAGTAATTCGTTCACCCACCGTAAATTATGCTATCTTGAGAGAAGCCACTAGTGAAACCTATGGCCCCCGGGTCTATCTTCCATCATATTACTTCCTATCAATTTACTATTTCTTCCGTCTTTTATTTTGCAATCTTTACTTTCCAATCTATATCATAAAAATACCAAAAATATTTATCTTATTATCTCTATCAGATCTCACTTTTGCAAGTGGCCGTGAAGAGTTGACAACCCCTTTACCGCGTTGGTTGCAAGGTTCTTATTTGTTTGTGTAGGTACGAGGCGACTTGCATGTAACCTCCTACTGGATTGATACCTTGGTTCTCAAAAACTGAGGGAAATACTTACGCTACTTTGCTGCATCACCCTTTCCTCTTCAAGGGAAAACCAACGCATGCTCAAGAGGTAGCAAGAAGGATTTCTGGCGCCGTTGCCGGGGAGGCTTACGCCAAGTCAAGTCAAGTCAAGACATACCAAGTACCCATCACAAACTCTTATCCCTCGCATTACATTATTTGCCATTTGCCTCTCGTTTTCCTCTCCCCCACTTCACCTTTGCCTTTTCTTCGCCTTCTTACCGTATGTCTTTTTGTTTGTGTTTCCATGTGTCTTCTATTTGCTTGCATCTTTGCTTGCTAAAAATCTATTGACATGGACCCACTTAAAGTGTTCTACTTGGATCATCTTTGATCCTTATGCGCTCGTGCTGATACCCCAACTAGCCTAGTTGATGGGAAATCTTTAGATGAGCATGCTCATTTTAAAGGCCACCGCTTATCCGAAAGGGGAGACTCTTATGGGATCAAATAAACAGATTGTTGTGTTATGCTTGGAATCGCTCAAATTTGTGATTTTACTTGTTGCTCTAAGAACCCTAAAAACACCTTCCCTACCTATGTGAGTTTAATGATAATGAAATCTTATCTTCTTATGCAAAGGGTGTTTACAAGCATTACTACGATATCGAACAAATTGAAGAATTTGTTGCTTTTAAGGGTGCTTATGAAGTTGCTTCTTTGATTGAAGAGTATGATATTACTCTCTACGAATCTGAAAATTTTGACATACTTAAATATTGCTATGAAACTATGCTCATAACGTCTATGTCAAAGAATTTATTGAAAGAATGACCGTTGCTTCTGAACAAAATAATTATATGCATGAATCTATAGATAATTATGATTCCTATGATTTGATTGAAATATTCCTTTATGAACATGATGCTTGCTATTCTTGTGGCCATGATGCCAATATTTATGAAGATGAATTTGCTATAGCTCCTTATGTTAAACATGAGATCGTTGCTATTGCACCCATACTTGATAGTTCCTTCGATGAAAAGCATGATTGCAATGATGTTAGTATAAATTCTCTTAATGTTAGTTGTGTTAATGATATGCAAAACCCTAAGCTTGGGGATGCTAGTTTTGCTATGTCCACTACTTGTTGCAATGATCATGATTGGGGTGATTCTTCTTATAATCTTGAAATTTTATTTAAGCCTCATGATGAATATGAGATTGATAATAATATTTGCAATAATATTGAAAGTGGGTTTGGAGAGGTCATGACTTTAGTTAATGTTAATCCCACTATTTTGGAAGAGTGTCAACTTTGCATAGATGTGGATCGTGTTAAGAATATGTTGTGATAGCTATATTGTTGAATTTTCTTATGATCCTACATGTAATTATTATGAGAGAGGAAAATATGATTGTAGAAATTTTTATCTTACTAAATTACCTCTCGTCATGTTGAGATTGCTATCGTCTCTTTCTTCTTCCTTGCATATGCTAATTTTTGCTTGCTATGATAATTTGTTTGCTTATAAAATGCCTATGTATAGGAAGTATGTTAGACTTAGATGTGTTTACGACGTGTTCTTGTAGCGACCTGACCTTAAACGGTCAAGTATCTGTGCTTCAGTGTCATCCCTGGACCGGTAATGCTGACACACACAGTACTCGAAGGATTTATAACAGAGTAGCAATCACACACTTATTACATCGAATGTCTCAAAAGAGAGCCTATTACAATAAATATGGCTTAAGGCCATCCTATACGATAACAGCGGAAGGCTTGGAAGATAAAGTGAGTCCATCAACTCCAACGGCATAGCTGAGCTGCACGGCAACGACCTAACGAACCTTACTCCTCGTCTGAAAAGTCTGCAACATAATACGCCAGTAGCCCGAAAACGGGTCAGCACACGGAATATGCTGGCAATATAACACAGTAGAGCAAGAACAGAATAATGCTATCACTACATGCATATTTGGCCGGTGGAAAGCTCTATGGTTATCATTTTTGCCAAAAGCCAATTTTTCCCTACAACAAAGGAATAGATTTTATTTAACTATCATGGTGGTTGAAACATCATTGAGAAGGTTCCTCCAACTCAACCCCAATTAAAGTAATTGTCAACCCAACAATATTAATTAAGAGTGATGAGATACTTAGGATACTCCAAGTACTAGATACTCAAGATTGTCCATAACCGGGGACACGGCTAACCATGAGTAGATTGTACACTCTGCAGAGGTTTGCGCACTTTTCCCCACAAGGCTCGATCGCCTCTATTGGATTTCTCGCACTACATGGTGTTTGAGAAACGGATGACCGAGACACAGTCTTTCAGAAATATTAACTCTTTACTCCGGGCAGACCATACCAAACCTACATCCCTCTACCTGCTGAACCACCTCTTCAAGAGCTTCATGTAACCTACTCAACTACGCTAGAGCCCATAATAGCTTGTGGCTGCACACGGAAGTTTCTAGCATGAATATATCTCAGTTCCCTTTGAGCCTGGGTGGCGGACCTTAGGATGATCACACGGTACTCCGGGATATCCTAGGACAACACCGGATTCTCCAGTGTTCGACAAGCAATCCACCCAGATGTGTATTAAAGTTGCCACCTTAAGTTGAACCATTAATTAAAAATCTCACATCTGTCATGGATTTCACTCACCCAAACCACGTCTACGAGCATAGCATAGCAATATAAGAAATAAGTAGAAGTAACTCAAAAGGGTTTGAATATAACAGGGCAATAGCTTCTACCTCATCATCTACTTCCCAACCCACATGTTAATCACATCCTAATCATGCAATGTTTGAGGATTGAACTAATGCATAAAAACTGGGTATGGAAAGAGTATGATCAATGTGTTACTTGCCTTGCTGACGATCCGCAAAACCTAGGGACTCGTAGTAGCACGCTTCGCACTCTGGGAATTCTATCGCAAACAAACAATAGCATACATAAGCAACCAAGCAAAGATGCACGGGCAAAACTCAAATAAGAAGAATTGACCGGAAAGTTCAAATTAAGAACTCCGGTTTGCAAAAAGAATCAAACCAAACGGAGCAACGAAACTCAAACTACGAAAGAAACAAGATCCGTTTACTAATCTGAACTAAAGTCAAATTTTACAATACCAAAATCTTGTTCAAGTTGATTAAACAGAAAGAGGGTTTCAAGACGAAGATCGAGGCGCTTGAATTGCCTGATTCCGATAAACGAGCGAAAAGATAAACTGAAACAAAAATCGGATCAGAAATCGCTATCGAAAATAATCGCGGAAAAATCCGACAAAAAGAAAACTGACGAACAGGCTAACGAACGAGCGTTTGTTGTCTGCAACTAACGAGCGAAAACCGTTCGTTAAAACGAACGTACGGACGAACCTCCGCTAAGTAAGTAAACCGAGAAAAACCGGCGAAGCGATTTAAAAAAAATCAAACTAGGGTTTCTAAAAAAACCGGATCAGTTTTCTTAAAAAAACCGGCGGCAGCGTTACCTCGGCATGACGCTGGCTGCGCGGCGGCGTGCGAGGGTCTGGCGCGGCGCTGTAGAGGCGGGCGGCGCTTCTTGGTCGGGCGGGCACGCGGCGGGTTGGGTGGTGGAGGGGTTCCGGCGGGGTATTTAAGGAGGGGCTGCTTGGAGGAGGGACAAGGCGGCGGGAGGCGGAGTCCCACGACTCTGGTCAGGCGGCGGCCTCGCCTCTCCGAGGGAGACGGGCAGCGCTGGGAGAGGGCTGCTAAGCTGGCTTCAAACTTCAGCCAACAAACTTTTTTTAATAATTCCATGAACTAAAAAATCCTAGAAAATAAAATAAAATCTAAAAATGCCAAAACAAATTTTCACCGTCTAAATAAAATATTTAGAACGAGATGAACATTTTCTTGGCCCTAAAATGCAATTTTGAAAAACGTGCAATTTTTCCAATGCAAATAAAATAGAAATAAAATCCGAATAAAATCAAATATTTGATTTTAATATTTTTCCTCCAATATTTCAATTATTTCGGAGAAGTCATATTATCTCCTCTCATATATTTTAATATGAAATATTTTCGGAGAGAAAAACAAATAAAATCAATAATCCTCGTTTGAATATTTGATAGAATTCAAATATGAAAACAGAGAAATCCCCAACTCTCTCCGAGGGTCCTTGAGTTGCTTAGGATTTCAAGGATCGCGAAACGAAATGCAACAGAAATATGATATGCATGAATGATATATGTATAACATTCCAAATTAAAATTTTGGGGTGTTACAGTTCTATGATGCTCTCTTTGTGCTTTAATTCTTGCTTTTATGCCTAGCTACTCTTATTTTTACAACTTCTCCCATAAATTGTGGTAAACTAATGCTTGTTGGGAGGCAACCCAATTTTATTTTTGTTTCTTGCTTTTTGTTTCTGTTTAGTAATAAATAATTCATCTAGCCTCTGGTTAGATGTGGTTTTATGTTTTAATTAGTGTTTGTGCCAAGTAAAGCCTATAGGATCTTTTTGGGTGATAATTATTTGATCTTGCTGAAAAAGACAGAAACTTTCTGCTCACGAAAACAATTGTTAAAAATTACCAGAAAGTGATAAAATACAGATTCCAATTGCAATAGATCAATAAACAAATTATCTAGGTCATCCTAGTTTGTTAGAATTTTGGAGTTCCATAAGTTGCTTTTGTTACAGATTACTACAGACTGTTCTGTTTTTGACAGATTCTGTTTTTCGTGTGTTGTTTGCTTATTTTGATGAATCTATGGCTAGTATCGGGGGGTATGAACCATATAGGAGTTGGAATACCGTAGGTTTAACACCAATATAAATAAAGAATGAGTTCATTACAGTACTTTATTGTGGTGGTTTGTTTACTTGCACTAACGGAGCTCATGAAATTTTCTGTTGAGTTTTGTGTTGTGAAGTTTTCAAGTTTTGGGTAAAGATTTGATGGATTATGGAATAAGGAGTGGCAAGAGCCTAAGCTTGGGGATGCACAAGGCACCCCAAGGTAAAATTCAAGGACAACCAAAAGCCTAAGCTTGGGGATGCCTCAGAAGGCATCCCCTCTTTCGTCTTCGTCCATCGGTAACTTCACTTGAGGCTATATTTTTATTCACCACATGATATGTGTTTTGCTTGTAGCATCTTGTATGATTTGAGTCTTTGCTTTTTAGTTTACCACAATCATCCTTGCTGTGCACACCTTTTGTGAGAGACACACATGAATCGGAATTTATTAGAATATTCTATGTGCTTCACTTATATCTTTTGAGCTAGATAATTTTGCTCTAGTGCTTCGCTTATATCTTTTAGAGCATGGTGGTGGTTTTATTTTATAGAAATTATTGTTCTATCATGCTTCACTTATATTATTTTGAGAGTTTTATAGAACAACATGGTAATTTGCCTTTGGTTAAAATCTTAGTCCTAAAAGTGATGAGCATCCAAGATAGGTATAATAAAAACTATCATATAAAGTGCATTGAATACTATGAGAAGTTTGATTCTTTATAATTGTTTTGAGATATGAAGATGGTGATATTAGAGTCATGCTAGTTGAGTAGTTGTGAATTTGAGAAATACCTCTTCTAAAGTTTGTGATTCCCGTAGCATGCACGTATGGTGAACCGTTATGTGATGAAGTCGGAGCATGATTTATTTATTGATTGTCTTCCTTATGAGTGGCGGTCGGGGACGAAGCGATGGTCTTTTTCCTACCAATCTATCCCCCTTGGAGCATGCACGTAGTACTTCGTTTCGATAACTAATAGATTTTTGCAATAAGTATGTGAGTTCTTTATGACTAATGTTGAGTCCATGGATTATACGCACTCTCACCCTTCCACCATTGCCCGCCTCTCTAATACCGTGCACCCTTCACCGGTATCATACACCCACCATATACCTTCCTCAAAACAGCCAGCATACCTACCTATTATGGAATTTCCGTAGCCATTCCGAGATATATTGTCATGCAAATTTCCACCGTTCCGTTTATTATGACACGCTCCATCATTGTCATATTGCTTTGCATGATCATGTAGTTGACATCGTATTTTTGGCAAAGCCACCTTTATAATTCTTTCATACATGTCACTCTTGATTCATTGCATATCCCGTACACACTTGAGGCATTCACATAGAGTCATATTTTGTTCTAAGTATTGAGTTGTAATTTTTGAGTTGTAAGTAAATAAAAGTGTGATGATCATCATTATTAGCGCATTGTCCCAAGTGAGGAAAGGATGATGGAGACTGTGATTCCCCCATAAGTCGGGATGAGACTCCAGACGAAAAAAAAGAACAAGAAAAAAAAGAGGCCAAAAAAAGAGAAAAGGCCCAAAAAAATTATAATAAAAAAAGGAGAGAAAAAGAGAGAACCGACAATGTTACTATCATTTTACCACACTTGTGCTTCAAAGTAGCACCATGATCTTTATGATAGAGAGTCTCCTATGTTGTCACTTTCATATACTAGTGGGAATTTTACATTATAGAACTTGGATTGTATATTCCAATGATGGGCTTCCTGAAAGTGCCATAGGTCTTCGTGAGCAAGCGAGTTGGATGCACACCCACTTAGTTTCTTTTGATTGAGCTGTCATACACTTATAGCTCTAGTGCATCCTTTGCATGGCAATCCCTACTCACTCGCATTAAAATCTATTGATGGGCATCTCGATAGCCCGTTGATACGCCTAGTTGATGTGAGACTATCTTCTCCCTTTTTGTCTTCTCCACAACCACCATTCTATTCCACATATAGTGCTATGTCTATGGCTCGCGCTCATGTATTGCGTGAAGGTTGAAAAAGTTTGAGAACATCAAAAGTATGAAACAATTGCTTGGACTGTCATCGGGGTTGTGCATGATTTAAATAGTTTGTGTGATGAAGATAGAGCATAGCCAGACTATATGATTTTGTAGGGATAGCTTTCTTTGGCCATGTTATTTTGAGAAGATATGATTGCTTTGTAAGTATGCTTGAAGTATTATTATTTTTATGTCAATATTAAACTTTATCTTGAATCTTTCGGATCTGAACATTCATGCCACAATAAAGAAAATTACATTGAGAATTATGCCAGGTAGCATTCCACATCAAAAATTCTATTTTTATCATTTACCTACTCGAGGACGAGCAGGAATAAAGCTTAGATTCTTGATACGTCTCCAACGTATCTATAATTTTTTATTGTTCCATGCTATTATATTATCTGTTTTGGATGTTTAATGGGCTTTACTATGCACTTTTATATTATTTTTGAGACTAACCTACTAATCGAAGGCCTAGTGCAAATTGCTGTTATTTTGCCTATTTCAGTGTTTCGCAGAAAAGGAATATCAAACGGAATCCAAACGGAATGAAACCTTCAGGAGAGTTATTTTTGGAACAAACGCAATCCAGGAGACTTGGAGTGGACGTCAAAGAAGCAACGAGGAAGCCACGAGGCAGGGATCCACCGACCTACTTCTTTCACCTATATATACTCATATACCCTGAAAACATCCGAGAGCACCACGAAACCCTGTTTCCACCACCGCAACCTTCTGTACCCGTGAGATCCCATCTTGGGGCCTTTTCCGGCGCTCTGCCGGAGGGGGAAACGATAACGGAGGGCTTCTACATCAACACCATAGCCTCTCCGATGATGTGTGAGCAGTTAACCTCAGACCTTCGGGTCCATAGTTATTAGCAAGATGGCTTCTTCTCTCTCTTTGGATCTCAATACAAAGTTCTCCTCGATCTTCTTGGAGATCTATTCGATGTAATTCTTTCTGCGGTGTGTTTGTCGAGATCCGATGAATTGTGGATTTATGATCAAGATTATCTATGAACAATATTTGGTTCTTCTCTGAATTCTTATATGTATGATTTAAACATCTTTGAAAGTCTCTTCGAATTATCAGTTTAGTTTGGCCTACTAGATTGATCTTTCTTGAAATGGGAGAAGTCCTTAGCTTTGGGTTCAATCTTGCGGTGTCCTTTCCCAGTGACAGCAGGGGCAGCAAGGCATGTATTGTATTGTTGCCATCGAGGATAAAAAGATGGGTTTTATATCATATTGCTTGAGTTTATCCCTCTACATCATGTCATCTTGCCTAATGCGTTACTCTGTTCTTATGAACTTAATACTCTAGATGCATGCCGGATAGCCAGTCGATGTGTGGAGTAACAAAGAGTAGATGCAGAATCATTTGGTCTACTTATACATGGACATGATGCCTATATATATATGATCATGCCTAGATATTCTCATAACTATGCGCTTTTCTATCAATTGCTCGACAGTAATTTGTTCACCCACCATAAATTATGCTATCTTGAGAGAAGCCACTAGTGAAACCTATGGCCCTCGGGTCTATCTTCCATCATATTACTTCCTATCAATTTACTATGTCTTCCGTCTTTTATTTTGCAATGTTTACTTTCCAATCTATATCATAAAAATACCAAAAAATATTTATCTTATTATCTCTACCAGATCTCACTGTTGCAAGTGGCCGTGAAGGGATTGACAACCCCTTTATCGCGTTGGTTGCAAGGTTCTTATTTGTGTGTGTAGGACAAGGCGACTTGCGTGTAACCTCCTACTAGATTGATACCTTGGTTCCCAAAAACTGAGGAAATACTTACGCTACTTTGCTGCATCACCCTTTCCTCTTCAAGGGAAAACCATGCTCAAGAGGTAGCATTGAGCACCATGTTTAAGCAGAGATTACAGCGGGGAGAAGAGGTGTTACACCGCTGCATGGAGGGGGAGAGAGATTTGGTGTTGACGGTAGCAAGATTGTTGATGTAGATCGTCGTCCCGATCGTTGCCCCGGTGGCACTCCGGCGCCACCGGGAGCGAGGGGGAGAGAGCCCCCCTACTTCTTCTTCTTCCATGGCCTCCCCCCTATATGGGGAGGAGAGTTCCCCCTCTGGTCCTTGGTCTCCATGGTGGCGGAGGGGCGGGAGCCCCTCCGAGATTGGATCTCCCTCTCTGTTCTCTTCTATTTCGAATTCTCTAGATCTGGCCGAAAACCGTTTCTTATATTCCGGGAGATCCGTAACTCCGTTTGCGCAGAGATTTGAACATGATTTTTTTCCGGATATAAGCTTCCTTGCTCCCAGAGTAGAGCTCCAACCTACGTACGAGGTGGGCACAACCCACCATGGCACGCCTGGCTCCGGGACTGGCATACGGTGGGTTGTGCCCACCACGAGCCTCCTCCGCTTATGTGATTCCAACTCCCAAAAATCACATATATTCCAAAATAATTCTCCGTGAAATTTTATTTCATTTGGACTTCGTTTGATATGGATACTCTGCGATACAAAAAACATGCAAAAAACAGGTACTGGCACTGGGCACTGGATCAATAGGTTAGTCCAATAAATCATATAAAAAGTTGCAAAAAGTATGTGAATGTGGTATAATATTGGCATGAGACAATCAAAAATTATAGATACGACGGAGACGTATGAGCACCCCAAGCTTAATTCCTGCTTGTCCTCGAGCAGGTAAATGATAAAAAAGATAATTTTTTATGTGGAATGCTGCCTAGCATAAACTTGATCGTATATCTAATCATGGCATGAATATTAAGACATAAGTGATTCAAAGCAATAGTCTATAATTTGACATAAAGACATCAATACTCCGGCATCCCAACAAACAATCATGTCTTTCAAAATATCATTGCTAACGAAAGCTATCCCTACAAAATCATATAGTCTTGTCATGCTCTGTCTTCTTAACACAAAGTATTTATCATGCACAACCCCGATGACAAGCCGAGCAATTGGTTCATACTTTTTAACACGCTTCAGCTTTTTCAACCCTCACACAATACATGAGCGCAAGCCATGGATATAGCACTACGGGTGCAATAGAGTATGATGATAGGGGTAAATATAAAGAAGACAAAAAATTAAGAGAGTCTCACACTGATGCGGCTAACCAACGGGTTATGGAGATGCCCATCAATCGATATCAATGCGAGGAGTAGGGATTGCCATGCAACGAATGCACTAAGATCTATAAGTGTATGAAAGCTCAATATGAAAACTAAGTGGGTGTGCATCTAATCCTATAATGAAAATTTCCCACTAGTATATGAAAGTGACAACATAGGAGACTCTCCATATGAAAAACATGGTGCTACTTTGAAGCACAAGTGTGGTAAAGGATACTAACAATGCCCATTCTCTCTTTGTTTATTTTTTTTATTTTTATTTTCTTTTTTTATTTTTCTTTTTCTTTTTTTTCTCTCATTGTCCGGAGTCTCATCCCGACTTGTGGGGGAATCATAGTCTCCATCATCCTTTTCCTCAACAGGGCAATTGCTATATAAAAATG
Source organism: Aegilops bicornis (assembly GCA_021605145.1). Classification (NCBI taxonomy): domain Eukaryota; kingdom Viridiplantae; phylum Streptophyta; class Magnoliopsida; order Poales; family Poaceae; genus Aegilops; species Aegilops bicornis. The sequence continues at coordinate 123,767 of JAHIAL010000046.1, forward strand.
AATAATGATGATCATCACACTTCTATTTACTTATAACTCAAAAGAAATAAAAATAACAATACGATACCTATGACAAAGTATGACTCTATATGAATGCCTCTGGCAATGTACCAGGATGTGCAATGATCTAGCGTAACATGTATGAAGAATGATGAACGTTGGCTGAGCCACAACTACTATGTCAACTATATGATCATGCAAAGCAATATGACAATTAATGCTCAGGTCATCAAACGGAAGCGGTGGAAGTTACATGGCAATATATCTCATAATGGTATGGTGGCTGTTTTGAGGAAGATATACTAAGGCTTATGTGTGATAGACCTACGAAGTTTGCGCCACGTCTCGAGGTGAGAAAGGGGCAATGCACGGTAACGTAGAGGCTAGCAAATTGCGGAAAGGTAAGAGTGCGTATAATCCATGGACTCACATTAGTCATAAAGAACTCATATACTTATTGCAAAGTTTATTAGCCCTCAAAGCAAAGTACTACTACGCATGCCCCTAGGGGGATAGATTGGTAGGAAAAGACCATCGCTCGTCCCCGACCGCCACTCATAAGGAGGACAATCAATAATAAATCATGCTCTAACTTCATAGCATAACGAGAGAATATACGTGCATGCTTCGGGAATCACAAACCTTAACACCAATATTCTTACTAACCACAACCGTTTACTAGTACCTCCCACATATTCCATCTCTATATCGCAAAACTATTGCAAGGAATCAAACATATCATATTCAGTGATCCATAAGTTTTATGTAGGATTTCATGACTAACCATGCAATTGATCAATTCCTTTTGACTCTCTAAATAGATATAAGTGAAGCATGAGAGTTTAGTTCTTTCTACAAAAGACCATGCTCGAATATAAGTGAAGCAAGAGAGCATTCTACAAACAACGGTTTTCTATGTGAAGAGAAACAGGCAATCCAAACTTCAAATGATATAAGTGAAGCACATGAAGCATTCTATAAAGCCATACTCAAAAGATATAAGTGAAGTGCAATGAGCATTCTATAAATCAACCATGGACTATCTCATACCAACATAGTGCATAAAGGAAAAATGAAAAACTAAATGCAAAAGACGCTGCAAGATTTGCACATATCATGTGAACGAAACGAAACCGAAAACATATCGATACTTGTTGAAGAAAGATGGGATGCCTTCCGGGGCATCCCCAAGCTTAGATTCTTGAGTCTCCTTGAATATTTACTTGGGGTGCCTTGGGCATCCCCAAGCTTGAGCTCTTGCCTCTCCTCCTTCTCCTCACATCGAGACTTCCTTGATCTTCGAACACTTCATCCACACAAAACTTAACAGAACTTTTAGCGGCGGGGTTAGTGAATATGGCAATGAAATCCCATCATGTACTGTTGTAACATTATTTTATAATTATAAACAAACATTACCCATTGTATGCTATCGCAATTCTATGGCCCCAAGTCAAGGAGGCTTCAACAAGAATTCAAACATACGCAAATAATGAAGCTATAACAGCAATCTGTGAAAACAGGACAGTCTGTAAAGATTCGAACATCCACCATACTTCTGTAACTCAAAATATTATAAAACAATTAGGAAAAATAAACATTTTTTATAGAAAGACAGTGCAAAAAGTTTCACAACCGTTTGACGTTCCAGTAAAAATGTAAAATCATGCACTACAGCCAAAGTTTCTGTTTTGCACCGCACAAACCAACAAGCAATCTAATCATCCTAAAGGCAAACCTTGGCACATTATTTTTATAATACAATGGAATTGTACAAGGGGATAATTATTTTTGTGAGAATCTTCATGAACAATTCTACATTGTTTCCATGAGCATGAACACAAGTGTTCAAGGTCGACCCTCACTTCTCCAATGCATAACTTCCAATCGCTTCTCTTTTGTGAAAAAGTTTTTAAGTTCCCTTCTATATTTTTTGTTTTTAAACTTTATAAAAGCACTCAACAGAAATAAATAACTCTCTAAGACTTCCGGGTTGTCTCCCTGGCAGCGCTTTCTTTAAAGCCATTAAGCTAGGCATAAAGTGCTCAAGTAATGAATCCACCCGGATCCCAAGGTATATCAAAGCCAATTTGAATCAACAATGATTTAGCATTTAGTAGTGAGCAAAAAGGAACATATATCAAGCAATGACAAAGTATAAATCTCTTCCTATGCATCGGCATGTCATACAAAAACAATTCATGCACATCAAGTAAAGGCCAATACATAGCATAATTAGTTTCTTGCAATTTTATCGTGTTGGAAATATAGAGAGGTGGAGATGTAGTTCCTCTCTCATAATAATTGCAAGTAGGAGCAGCAAGCACATGCATATTATATTCATCCAAATCATCATGTGTAGTAGCAAAATGCAACCCATCAATATAATCCTTAATAAGTGCAAATTTCTCCGATATAGTGTAGTCTGGAGAATTCAAAGAGATAATAGGACTATCATGTGTGGGTGCAATAGCAACAATTTCATTCTTAACATATGGAACTATAGCAAGTTCATCTCCATAAGCATAATTCATATTGGCATCTTGGCCACAAGTATCAAGTTCATCAAAAAGGGATATTTCAAATGAATCAACGGGATCATAGCAATTATCATAGCATTCATCCTTTGGTAAGAACGAAAGGGCATTAAATAATGTATGAGTTGAAGAGTTACTCTCATTAGAAGGTAGGCACGGGTAGCTAGTCCGCTCTTCCTCTATTTGTTCTTCGCTCTCCTCATCATCTTTTTCATCCAATGAGCTCGCAGTGTCATCAATTTCTTCTCCCATAGACTCCTGCAAAATATTAGTCTCTTCTTGGACAGCGGAGTTATTCTCAATAAATACATCAATATCGAAATTGTATTTATAATTATCATAGCAATATTTAACGATAGCAAGATTTTCAGGTCTATAAACTGAATCATCAAAATCTTCAAACTTTTTAAACAAAGATTCAATTTCATAAGCACCCTTAAAAGCAACAAATTCTTCTATTCGTTCCACATCATAGTAATCATATATACCTCTAGAATAAGAAGCCAAGGTTTCATTATCATTGAATTCGCATGAAAAGGGAAGATGTGGAGCATTCATTCTAGAGCAACAAGTATAATCAGATCCCGAGCATACCAATGCAACATATAATTTGATCCCATAAAAGTTTCCCATTTTGTGTCAACCAATAATCCCTAAAGTATTCACGTTGATCCAACGTTACTCCCATTATATAGTTGAATGGGGTTTTCTCAGGATTATCAAAGTAGTGCATAATATCTTTACATAACGAGCATCGAGGGTTTTAGGAGGTTCCCCATGTCCATGAGTAGCAAGTAACACTAATTGTTTTGGTGTTTCGTGTTCCATATCCATAACTAAAGATAGAGAACAACTTAGAACAAGAAATAAAAACTACTTAGTGATAAAGCAAACAAGCACACGAGAATATTCACCCCACACTATTGCTCCCCGAAAGAACGGGCGCTAAAAAGGTCTTGATAACCCACAAGTATAGGGGATCGTTTGTAGCCTTCTTCGATAAATAAGAGTGTCGAACCCAACGAGGAGCTAAAGGTAGAACAAATATTCCCTCAAGTTCTATCGACCATCGATACAACTCTATGCACACTTGACGTTCGCTTTACCTAGAACAAGTATGAAACTAGAAGTACTTTGTTGGTGTGATAGGGTAGGTTTACAAGATAATAAAGAGCACGTAAATAAAATCTAGGGGCTGTTTAGATAAAACACAACTAAGTTAGTTTTAGTAGAGGGCTTTTGTCAACAAGAAAGTCATTTGTCCCTAGGCAATCCATAACAAGTACCGGTAATCATTCTTGTAATTTTATATGAGGGAGAGGCATGAGCTAACATACTTTCTCTAGTTGGATCATATGCACTTATGATTGGAACTCTAGCAAGCATCCGCAACTACTAAATATCATTAAGGTCGTGAAACCCAACCATAGCATTAAGTATCAAGTCCTCTTTACTCCCATATGCAACAACCCACGTACTCGGATTTAAGCTTTTGTCGCTCTCGCAACCCACCATAGGAAAATCATGAACATATTGCAACACCCTACAGCGAGGGCCCCTCATGTTTGCGCGAGAACGGAGGGCACCGTAGGACAGCACCATAAATAAAATATACAATCATACCAACCAAGATCACGATTAACCCACAGGACAAAACAGATCTACTCAAACATCATAGGATAACCATAGATCATTGGGAAATAATATATGGAGTTGAGCACCATGTTTAAGTAGAGATTACAGCGGGGAGAAGAGGTGTTACACCGCTGCATAGAGGGGGAGAGAGTTGGTGTTGACGGTAGCAAGATTGTTGATGTAGATCGTCATCCGATCCTTGCGCCGGTGGCACTCCGGCGCCACTGAGAGCGAGGGGGAGAGAGCCCCCTACTTCTTCTTCTTCCTTGGCCTCCCCCCTAGATGGGGAGGAGAGTTCCCCCTCTGGTCCTTAGTCTGCATGGCGGCGGAGGCGCGGGAGCCCCTCAGAGATTGGATCTCCCTCTCTGTTCTTTTCTGTTTCGCGTTCTCCAGATCTGGCCGAAAATCGTTTCTTATATTTCGGGAGATCCTAACTCCGATTGCGCTGAGATTTGAACACGATTTTTTTCCGGATATAAGCTTCCTTGTGCCTGAAGTAGAGCTCCAACCGACGTACGAGGTGGGCACAACCCACCACGGCACGCCTGGCTCCGGGACCACGCCCTGGTGGGTTGTGCCCACCACGGGCCTCCGTTTGCGGTGATTCCAACTCCAAAAAATCACATATATTCCAAAATAATTCTCCGTGAAATTTTATTGTATTTGGACTTCGTTTGATATGGATACTCTGCGATACAAAAAACATGCAGAAAGCAGGAACTGGCACTGGGCACTGGATCAATAGGTTAGTCCAATAAATCATATAAAAAGTTGCCAAAAGTATGTGAAAGTGGTATAATATTGGCATTAAACAATCAAAAATTATAGATACGACGGAGACGTATCAAGGTGCCAGAGCTCAAAGCGAAAAACTTAGAGATAAAAACATTTTGAGACGCATACTTTTCCCACCAACGAAAACAACTTAGAGTTCCCCACACTTTCCATGCTAGATATATCATAAGCGGTTCCCAAACAAAAAGTAAAGTTTATTCCTTTTTCCATCATACTTTCACTTTCCATGGCTAGCCGTATCCACGGGTGCCTTCCATACCGACACTTTCTAAGGAATTTATTATTTGACAACATAAAATAAATTCATTTTTGCATTTCGGGACTGGGCATCCCTAATACCTTTTCCTTTCTCTCGTGCAATGGCAAGTGAATAAACACTCATCATGAGAATAACACATCTAGCATGGAAAATATCAGCCACCCCTCGCCGCCTCGCATGCGGTACGAGCACACAAAAAAGAAATTTATTTTGCAAATTAGAGATGGCACATACAAATTTTCTTAGAACGGCAAAAGAATATCGCATATAGGTAGATATACTTGAGTCATGTGACAAAACTGGTTTAAAGGTTTTTGGATGCACAAGTAGTGATCATACTTAGTGCAAAATGAAGACTAGCAAAAGATTGAGAAGCGATCAACCAAGAAATGAATAATCTCATAAGCGAGCATTAAGCATAATTAACACCGAATAATGCACCACAAGTAGGATATAATTTCATTGCATGACTATTGACTTTCGTGCTTACATAGGGAATCACAAACCTTAACACCAATATTCTTACTAAAGCACAATTACTCATCAACATGACTCACATATCACATCATCATATCTCAAAACTATTACAAGGAATCAAGTTTATTTTGTCTGATGATCTTCATGAAAGTTTTTATTATATCCTTCTTGGATATCTATCACTTCAGAACTAATTTTCATGTGTTGCTTTTGATAAGCTCAAACAAATATAAGTGAAGATCATGAGCATAATATTTCTTTATCTCAGATTAATTTAAGTGAAGCAAGAGAGAATTTCTTAATTTTTTTACTAACTCTCAAATAAATTTAAGTGAAGCAAGAGAGCATTTCTTCAAAAATACTAAAGCACACCATGCTCAAAAAGATATAAGTGAAGCACTAGAGCAATTCCATAGCTCATAAAGATTTAAGTGAAGCATAGAGAGCAATTCTAACAAGTCATGGCATAATGTTGGCTCTCTTAAATAGGTGTGTCCAGCAAGGATTCAAGACTTAAAAAGAAAAACAAAACAAGCAAAGTCTCATATCATACAAGACGCTCCAAGCAAAACTCATAGTATGTGACGAATACAAATATAGCTTCGAGTAAAATACCGATGGTCGTTAGAAGAAAGAGGGATGCCAGTCGGGGAATCCCCAAGCTTAGTTGCTTGCTTCTATTTGGATAATAGCTTGGGATGCCATGGGAATCCCCAAGCTTAGGCTCTTCTTACTCCTTATTCCTTCATCCATCGTATCATCACCCAAAACTTGAAAACTTCAATCACACAAAACTCAACAAAACCTTCATGAGATCCTTTAGTATAAGAAAGCAAATCACTAATATAAGTACTGTAGCAAACCAATTCATATTTTATTCTTGCATTATATCTACTGTATTCCAACTTTTCTATGGCAAAAATTCATCAAAGAAAACCATAGAATCATCAAAACAAGCACACAACACAAAGAAAACAGAATCTGTCAAAAACAGAACAGTCTGTAGCAATCTGTCTATTTCGAATACTTATGTAACTCTAAATATTCTGAAAAATTAGGAAAACATAGGTAATTTGTATATCAATCTTTTGTAAAAAAACTCAGAATTATATCACGCTTCTGTGATTTTAAACAATTCTGTGACTTGCGCACAAAGTTTCTGTTTTTCAACAAAATCAAATCAACTATCACCCAAGAAGATCCTAAAGGCTTTACTTGGCACAAAAACACCAATTAAAACACAAAAAACACAATCATAACAGTAGCATAATTTTGCAAACACTCAAGAACATAAAGGAAAAGACAAAAATAAATTTTATTCATTGGGTTGCCTCCCAAAAAGCGCTATCATTTTACGCCCTTAGGTAGGCATATAGCAAGGATCTAAGTATTGTTGTCCTTCTCCTTAATTTCCTTAAAGGTGTGCTTGTCTTGAGGTTTTGTAAATACAACATAAAACATATTATCCATAGGAACTTTAGTACTATTAAGTTGCCCATCATCATAACCCCTTTGATTTCCGGCAACAATCCAAGAGTAATGTTGATTAACATTATTGAAGACTTGTTGGATTACATCTAAAATGGGGACTTCTTTTTTAAGATTCTCATCAAAGATTTTATTATCACCAAGCAATGTCTTAATGTAATCACTACTGTAAAGAATTTCATCTATCACAGGCTTTTCACGATTCATACCATAAAAAGCAAAGATTTCCCTAGCTTCCCGTATTATGTAGTCAAATTCATTCATAAGTACGAGAGTGGCCAACTTTTTAGCTTTAGGATTCTTTGTGACGGGAAGCTCAAAAAACAATCTTTGCAAAGTAGGATGAGTGCGGATAAATTTGCTTTCAAGTTTCAGAACTAGTGTTGAAATATTATCCGCATATGATCTAGTAGTCCTAAGTATAGGAGCATCATCAAGACTTAGATTTCCAACACAATTGAAAAATTCTTGGATACGTTCTTTTCCCATAACATTCCCTTGCCCCAAGATAAAAAATTTAGCATCCAGATTGCCCGTACGTACAATCTTAGGAGTTAGGCCATCATATGCTGCTGCCATACCGAAATCACTCATGATTGCAAGCAAATGATAGATCTGATGAGAAATCGGCAAACGAAAAAGAGGGCGAATAAAACGGCAAATTTTTGTGAAGTGGGGGAGAGCAAAACGAGATGCAAATGGCAAATAATGTAATTGCGAGGAGATGAGATTTGTGATTAGGAACCTGGTAGATGTTGATGATGTCTCCCGAGCAACGGCACCAGAAATTACTTTTGATGTTAGCTTGAACTACGTCGGTATTTCACCAAAGAGGAAGGGATGATGCAGCATAGCGACGGCAGGTATTTCCCTCAGTGATGAGACCAAGATTATCAAACTAGTAGGAGAACCAAGAAACACTACATAAATAGCACCTGCACACAAATAACAAATACTCAAAACTCAACGTGTTAAAGGGGTTGTCAATCCCTTTCGGGCAACGGCGCCAGAAATTGGCAAACAGACGTGAGAGAGTTGTAAATATTGATAGATCGAACGCCAAATAAAATAAATTGCAGCAAGGTATTTTTGTATTTTTGGTTTAATAGATCTAAAAATAAAAGCAAAGGAAAATAGATTGCAAAGGCAAATATAATAAAGAAGAGACCCGGGGCCCGTATATTTCACTAGTGGCTTCTCTCGAGAAAAATAGCAAACGGTGGGTGAACAAATTACTGTTGGGCAATTGATAGAACTTCAAATAATCATGACGATATCCATGCAATGATTATTATATAGGCATCACGTCCAAGATTAGTAGACCGACTCCTGCCTGAATCTACTACTATTACTCCACACATCGACCGCTATCCAGCATGCATCTAGTGTATTAAGTTCATGGAGAAACGGAGTAATGCAACAAGAACGATGACATGATGTAGACAAGATCTATTTATGTAGAAATAGACCCCATCTTGTTATCCTTAATAGAAACTATACATACGTGTCGGTTCCCTTTTTGTCACTGGGAACAAGCACCGTAAGATCGAACCCATCACAAAGCACCTCTTCCCATTGCAAGATAAATAGATCAAGTTGGCCAAACAAAACCCAAATATCGGAGAAGAAATACGAGGCTATAAGTAATCATGCATATAAGAGATCAAAGAAGACTCAAATAACTTTCGTGGATAAAAAGATAGATTTGATCATAAACCCAACAAACACACCGCAAAAAGAGTTACATCATATGTATCTCCAAGAGACCATTGTATTGAGAATCAAATGAGAGAGAGGAAGCCATCTAGATACTAACTACGGACCCGTAGATCTACAAAGAACTATGCATGCATCATCGGAGAGGTACCAATGGACATGATGCACCCCTCCGTGATGGTGTCTAGATTGGATTTGGTGGTTCTAGAACTTGCGGCGGCTGGAATTGATTTTCTTCGAATCCCCTAGGGTTTATGGAATATTGAGGTATTTATAGAGCAAAGAGGCTGTTCAGGGGGCACCCGAGGTGGGCACAACCCACTGTGGCGTGCACAGGCCTCGAGCGCGCCTCTGGTGAGTTTTGCTCCTCGAGCACCCCCAGCGCCTCCCGGCCCCTTTGGATGTCTTCCGTCCAAAATAAATCCACAAAAATTTCGCTGTGTTTGGACTCCGTTGGGTATTGATTTCCTGCGATGTAAAAAACATGCAGAAAACAGCAACTGGCACTTGGCATTATGTCAATAGGTTAGTACCAAAAAATGATATAAAACATCTAAGAATGATAATATAACAGCATGGAACAATAAAAAATTATAGATACGTTGGGAACGTATCATTAGTGCATCCACTATCTATGATCCATTCTGTTGTTTCAGGAGACGTATCCTACAATGCAGTTACTGGGATAGGCTTCACCAACAGTATTGTGAAGCACAAACATTTGACGTACAAGGATACTATCAAAGTTAAGGTTCTTAGGTGGTAAGATAGGATGTTTATCAAGAAATCCAGGGACAAAATAAATGTTAAGACCATTTTGGCATTTTATCTTGCGTCTCAACAGATGTTTATGTCCCCAGCATTGTCTTCAGAAGTCAATGATTTTCGGCTGGAGACCTGACCCTACATGAGAATTTAATTCTTCTTAACAACCCACATCTGAAGGGGTGGCATAGAAGCAATGAGTCTAAGTGCAACATCTGAGAACTTTGGCCTTGAAGCCCTAGCAAATAGTTTTGTAGGAGGAGAATAGTACTCAAACGTATATGGAGAAAAATTCTTTGATTTGTGAACATAGCGGTTTGACGAAACACACTCATATTCATGAGTCTGATGATAGTTTCCCTGCAAAACATTGGCGTTAGGTTAACCTTGTGAGGTCCTCTGTCTGTATGAAACCTTTGGGCCGTATGATGCCTTTGTCTGGGGTTTGTCTTCTTCCCTGGTGATGTCATGATGACATTCACGGGAAGCTTCTCAAGACAACTTCTAGGTACCCAGATCTTCTTCATAGGTGGCCCATTCCTGCAGTTAGTTCTAATAAACCTGGCAAACACTTCACCGCTCTGATTCTTGAACAAATTATAGTTCGAATCAAATGACTCATCAATGATAATAGGGTTAGCACAAGTGAAGCCAGATAAGGTGGATGGATCTACTGAAGGGCCCTTTGCAAAGAACTCCATGTGGTTTTGGGGTATCTTTGCTTCCAAGAAGAACCATCGTGGTTCATTTTCCTCTCAAAACCAACACCCTCTTTCCTAGGGTTTCTGTTCGTAATCTGCTTTCGAGGAAATCACATAGTGTCCGATACCCTTTGAGGCTTTTGTACATGCCCGTTTCAAGCAATGTCTTCAACCTGGCATTCTCATCAGCAATAGTAGTGGTATCCTCAGAAGAGGGGTTAGTTACCACATCAATAGTTGAAGACATTGTGGCTTCAGAAGCAGTAGAACATTCAGCAACAGATACAACATTGTCGCGCTCAAGACATATTAAACAAGGTGGCACAAAATCTTCCTGAGCGTAACTGATCTGTTGAGCGAGTAGTGAATCATTTTCCTTTTGAAGATCCTCATGAGACGCTCTCAGTTTCTCTAGATCTTGCTTCCTTTGAATATAATCATAGGAAAGCTTCTCATGAGTGGTTGGGAGGGTTTCATGACAACTTTCAAGTTCCTCGTTTTTAATGCGAAGATTTTTTTATGTCTTCGATTAAGGACTGGGTTTGATTCATTTCCTCGTCCAACAGGTCATCGCTTTTGTCTAACAGTTTTTGAATCTTTTCCATGGTTGTTTGTTGTTCAGTTGCAATTTTAGCAAGAGCCTAATAACTGGGTTTGGATTCACATTCAGAGTCATCTTCACTGGAGGTCTGAAAGTAAGCATCGCGAGAGTTTACCTTGGCACCTCGTGCCATGAAGCAGTAGGTTGGAGCAGAGTCGTCCTCATCATTGGCTTCAGCATCGGCGGTGTGACCATTGTCTTCAGTGTTGAAGATGGACATGGCGACGCATGCCGAAGCTAGAGCCAGGCTTGCCACGCTAGAATCAGACTCCTCCTCAGACTCCACCTCCGCCTCCTCAGACTCCACCTCCGCCTCCTCAGAAGCAGACTCCTCCTCTAAATCCATTTCCTTCCCAATGGAAGCACGTGCCTTGCCAGATGAGCTCTTCTTGTAAGATGAAGACGTTGATGAAGACTTTGAAGAAGACTTTGAGGATTTCTTCTCCTTGTTGTCATCAGAGTCATATTCCTTGCTCTTCTTCTTTTTCTTTGCTTCCTTGTCCCATTGAGGACATTCAGATATGTAGTGGCATGGCTTCTTGCATTTGTGGCATGGTATCTTCTTGTAGTCATGAGTGGAAGCCTCATCATTCTTGGAACTGGATCTTGAAGACTTTCCGATGTGATTATTCTTGGAGAACTTTTGGAACTTTCTCATAAGAATTGCAAGCTCTTTGCCAATGTCTTCAGGATCATCAGAACTGCAGTCAGATTCTTTTTCAGATGAGGAAACATTTTTTGCCTTCAAAGCACTGGATCGACCATAGTTGGGGCTATAGATATCTCTCTTCTAGAATAGCTGGAACTCATGTGTGTTGAGGCTCTCAAGTATATTAGATGGGTCGAGATCCTTGAAGTCGGGACGTTCTTGGATAATCAAGGCTAGAGTGTCAAATGAGTTGTCAAGCGATCTCAGTAGCTTCTTCACAACTTCATGCTTGGCTATCTCAGTGGCGCCAAGAGCAAACAACTCATTGGTGATATCAGTAAGATGGTCAAAGGTGTGCTGGATGTTCTCATTGTCAAGCCTTTTGAAGCGGTTGAAGAGATTGCGAAGCGCATCAATCCTAGAGTCTCTCTGAGTTGAGAGCCTTCGTTAACCTTGGACAGCTAGTCCCAGACAAGCTTCGCAGACTCTAGTGCACTCACACGGCCATACTGCCCTTTGGTCAGATGACCACAGATGATGTTCTTGGCGGTTGAGTCCAATTGCGTGAATCTCTTCACATCAGCTGCGGTGACAACTTCACCGACTTTGGGAACTCCAGTCTTGATGACATACCAGAGATCATTGTCAATGGCTTCAAGATACTGATGACCCACAAGTATAGGGGATCTATCGTAGTCCTTTCGATAAGTAAGAGTGTCGAACCCAGCGAGGAGCAGAAGAAATGATAAGCGGTTTTCAGTAAGGTATTCTCTGCAAGTTAATCAAATTATCGGTAATGATAGTTTTGTGATAAGGTAATTTGTGACGGGTAACAAGTGATGAAAGTAAATAAGGTGCAGCAAGATGGCCCAATCCTTTTTGTAGCAAAGGACAAGCCTGGACAAACTCTTATATAAAGGAAAACGCTCCCGAGGACATATGGGAATTATTGTCAAGCTAGTTTTCATCACGCTCATATGATTCACATTCGTTACTTTGATAATTTGGTATGCGGGTGGACCGGTGCTTGGGTGCTGCCCTTTCTTGGACGAGCATCCCACTTATGATTAACTCCTATTGCAAGCATCCGCAACTACAAAAGAAGTATTAAGGTAAACCTAATCATAGCATGAAACATATGGATCCAAATCAGCCCCTTAAAAAGCAAGTCATAAACTCGGGTTTAAGCTTGTGTCACTCTAGCAACCCATCATCTACTTATTACTTCCCAATGCCTTCCTCTAGGCCCAAATAATGGTGAAGTGTCATGTAGTCGACGTTCACATAACACCACTAGAGGAGAGACAACATACATCTCATCAAAATATCGAATCTAATACCAAATTCACATGACTACTTATAGCAAGACTTCTCCCATGTCCTCAGGAACAAACGTAACTACTCACAAATCATATTCATGTTCATAATCAGAGGAATATTAATATGCATAAAGGATTGAACATATGATCTTCCACCAAATAAACCAACTAGCATCAACTACAAGGAGTAATCAACATTACTAGCAACCCACAGATACCAATCTGAGGCTTTGGGACAAAGATTGGATACAAGAGATGAACTAGGGTTTTAGAGGAGATGGTGCTGCTGAAGATGTTGAAGGAGATTGACCCCCTCCCGATGAGAGGATCGTTGGTGATGACGATGGCGATTATTTCCCTCCCGAGGGAATGTTTCCGAGAACAGCTCCGTCGAGCCTAGATTGGTTCCGCCAAGGTTCCGCTTCGGCGGCGGAGTTTCTTCAGCTTGCTTATGATTTTTTTTTCCAGGTAAAAGACTTCATATAGCGTAAGATGGGCACCGAGGCCTGCCAGGGGCATGGCAGGCGGAGCTGTGGGGTAGGGAGGCCCCCACCCACGTGGCCACGGTGTGGGCCCCTCGGTGGATTCTTTCGCTAGTATTTTTTATTAATTCCAAAAATAACTTTCATGAAGTTTCAGGACTTTTGGAGCTGTGCAGAATAGGTCTCTAATATTTGCTCCTTTTCCAAATTCAATTCCAAATTTGGCATTCTCCTCTTCATGTAAACCTTGTAAAATAAGAGAGAAAAGGCATAAGTATTGTGACATAACGTGTAATAACAGCCCATAAAGCAATAAATATCGATATAAAAGCATGATGCAAAATGGACGTATCAACTCCCCCAAGCTTAGACCTCGCTTGTCCTCAAGCGAAAGCCGATAACGATAAACAATAGAGGTGTCGATAAAATAAAATATGGACATGAGGGCATCATGATCATTCTTATAACAGCAACATATAATGATATTGTCATATGATTTCTTATGCTCAATCTATTCACAATGTCAAGTATGAATCAGAAACTTCATTGAGAACTAACAAACTATGATCTTGGTCATTGAAGCAATTGCAACTTATCATAACATCAGAAATAGTCAATATAAGAGCTTTTCAGCAAGTCCACATACTCAACTATCATTTAGTCCTTCACAATTGCTAACACTCACGCAATACTTATGGTTATGGAGTCTTAATCGGACAGAGAGAAAGACAGGGGCTTATAGTGTTGCCTCCCAACCTTTTACCTCAAGGGTAATGTCAACAATAATAATTCATGCTAACTTACATCCAATTGGAATATATATCAGGATCTTTCCAACACAATGTGCTTGCCAAAGGATAAAATGTAAAAAAAAGAAAGGTGAAGATCACCATGACTCTTGTAAGGTAAAAGACAAAAGTAAAAGATAGGCCCTTCGCAGAGGGAAGAAGAGGTTGTCATGTGCTTTTATGGTTGGATGCACGAAATCTTAATGCAAAAAAATGTCACTTTATATTGCCACTTGTGATATGGACCTTTATTATGCAAAATTGGCCGCTTTTATTGCTTCCATATCACAAGATCGTATAAAGTTTATTTTCTCCACACTAATAAATCATACATATTTAGAGAGCTATTTTTATTGCATGCAACATGACAACTTACTTGAAGGATCTTACTCAATCCATAGGTAGATATGGTGGACACTCATGGCAAGACTGGTTTTAAGGGTATTCGGAAGCACAAGTAGTATCTCTACTTAGTGCAAGGAATTTGGCTAGCATGAGGAGGAAAGGCAAGCTCAACATGTTGGAAGATCCATGACAATATACTTTCTTTCGGATATAAGAAAACATAACCCATTACGTTGTCTTCCTTGTCCAACATCAACTATTTAGCATGTCATATTTTAATGAGTGCTCACAATCATAAAAAATGTCCAAGATAGTAAATTTATATGTGAAAATCTCTCTTTCTTAGTTACTTCCTATTAATTGCGATGATGACCAAAACTATGTTTGTCAACTCTCAACAACTTTTATTCATCATACTATTTATATGTGAAGTCATTACTCTCCATAAGATCAATATGATCTCTTTATTTCTTTTTATTCTTTCTCTTTTATTCTCTCAAGATCATACCAAGATAATCAAGCCCTTGACTCAACACTAATCTTTATTATATATAGCTCACGGACTCGATTACATAGAAGGATCATAAAGCAAAACTCAAAACCAAATCATACTAGAACTTTATTCTACTAGATCAAGATATTACCAAAAGGATCAAACTAAGAAATACGGTAAAGATAGGAGTGTGATGGTGATAAGATACCGGGGCACCTCCCCAAAGCTTGGCAGCTGCCAAGGGGAGTGCCCATACCCATGTGATTATGTCTCCTTCCTTGGAAATGGTGGTGATGGGGTTGTTGATGATGTAGGCTTGTCATCCATCTTCCAGGCATAGGCTCACCATCATATAAGGATGATCGAGTCTTCGGGATCCTTAAATCTGTAGCCAAACTCATCCTATTGAATCTATATTCATACTCACAGTTTTAGTTTTGTAGGTCATAGATCTGGGCTTGGAGGTGCTCGATTTTCTTGTGAAGCTCGAAGATGGCCTCCCCAATGTCCTTGGCGTCCAGCTTGTGGTTGTTGGTGAACTCCGTGATCATTATGTGATTGGTGTCGAGTCCATGCTCCACCATCTCCTGACACTTGAAAACTTTTTGCTCCATTGCTTCAAGCCTTGTCTCCACGCTTCTGGTCCTCCTTGGTCCCCCAACATCGCGAATGTGCAGCACGCCCTCATGCATCTCAATGGTGTGAAGATGTTGTAGCACTTCCGCGAGGTAGGGGTTGATGACCTTCTCAAAGAACTTGTCCTTGGGGGCACTTGGAGATGTCATGGTGATCTAGATCTGTCAGAAAAATAGCTCGAAACAAAAACAGAGGTAATTTGCGTGGTACGGTGGTCAAAACCTTCGGGAGATTATATAATGAATTTTGACCGACCAAAAGAAGTATCCTGCAAGAAAACGGAGTCCGGAGAGCACACGAGGTGCCCACGCGGCAGGGGGCGCGCCCAGGGGGGTAGGGCGCGCCCTCCACCCTCGTGGCCGCCTCGTGTCCTTCCCGGACTACTTCTTATTTTACCATTTTCTTAAATATTCCAAAACGGAGAAGAATTGCCATTAGAACTATTTTGGAGTCGGTTTACTTACCGTACCACGTACTCTATTCCTTTCGTGAGTCCTAAACGTTACGAAAGTGTCCTTATGTATTCCTCCGGTGTTACGGTTTCAATAACATTAGTTTCAACATTTATAGGATTACCTGAGATATAATGTTTGATTCTTTGACCGTTCACCACCTTTGGATTTGTGCCTTCGAAGTTGTTGATTTTTATGGCACCGAAACGATAGACCTCCTCGATAACGTAAGGACCTTCCCATTTAGAGAGAAGTTTTCCTGCAAAAAATCTTAAACGAGAGTTGAATAGCAACACATAATCACCTACATTAAACTCACGCTTTTGTATCCTTTTGTCATGCCATCTCTTAACCTTTTGTTTAAATAATTTGGCATTCTCATAGGCCTGGGTTCTCCATTCATCAAGTGAGCTAATGTCAAATAGCCTCTTCTCACTGGCAAGTTTGAAATCATAATTGAGCTCTTTAATGGCCCAATATGCCTTATGTTCTAGTTCGAGAGGTAAGTGACATGCTTTTCCAAAAACCATTCTATACGGAGACATACCCATAGGATTTTTATATGCAGTTCTATAGGCCCATAATGCACCATCAAGTTTCTTGGACCAATTCTTTCTAGATCTATTGAAAGTCTTTTGCAAAATTAATTTGAGCTCTCTATTACTCCATTCTACTTAACCACTAGACTATGGGTGATAAGGGGATGCAATTCTATGATTAACATCAAACTTAGCAAGCATTTTACAGAAAGCACCATGAATAAAATGTGAACCACCATCAGTCATCAAATATCTAGGGACTCCAAACCTCAGAAAAATAACTTCTTTAAGCATCTTAATAGAGGTGTTAGGATCAGCACTACTAGTTGGATTAGCTTCTACCCACTTAGTAACGTAATCAACAAAGAACTAAAATATGTGTATACCCATTAGAGGAAGGAAACGGTCCCATATAATCAAAGCCTCAAACATCAAATGGTTCAATAACGAGTGAATAATTCATAGGCATTTCTTGACGTCTACTAATATTACCAATTATTTGACATTCATCACAAGATAAGACAAACTTACGGGCATCTTTGAAGAGAGTAGGCCAATAAAAACCGGATTGCAATACCTTATGTGTCAGTTCTGTCTCCAGGTGGTGTCCTCCATAAGCTTCGAAGTGACTCTTGCGTAGGATCTGTTCCTGTTCATGCTCAGGTATACAAAATCTAATAACACCATCTACTCCTTCTTTATAAAGGTGTGGGTCATCCCAGAAGTAATGTCTTAAATCATACAAAAACTTTTTCTTTTGCTAGTATGTGAAACTAGGTGGTATAAATTTAGCAACAATGTAATTAGCATAATCAGCATACCATGGAGCAGCATGAGAAGCATTTATGACAGCCAATTGTTCATCAGGAAAGCTATCATCAATAGGTAGTGGGTCATCAAGAACATTCTCTAACCTAGACAAGTTGTCTGCAACGGGGTTCTCAGCTCCCTTTCTATCAATAATATGCAAATCCAATTCTTGTAGCAAGAGAACCCATCTAATAAGTCTAGGTTTAGCATCTTTCTTTTCCATAAGATATTTAATAGCAGCATGATCAGTGTGAACAGTTACTTTAGAATCAACAATATAAGGTATGAACTTATCACAAGCAAATACAACTGCTAAAAATTCTTTCTCAGTATTAGCATAATTTCTCTGGGCATTGTCTACAGTTTTACTAGCATATTGGATAACATTTAGTTTCTTATCAACTCTTTGTCCTAGAACAGCACCTACAGCATAATCACTAGCATCACACATAATTTCAAAGGATAGATTCCAATCAGGTGGCTGAACAATAGGTGCAGAAATCAAAGCTTTCTTAAGTATTTCAAATACTTCCAAACAATCATCATCAAAGAAAAAAGGAATATGATTAGTCAGAGGCCTGGAGATTTTAGAGAAGTCCTTAATGAACCTCCTATAAAATCCGGCATGACTAAGGAAACTTCTTATACCTTTAATGTCCTTGGGACATGGCATCTTTTCAATAGCATCAACTTTAGCTTTATCAACTTCAATACCTCTTTCAGAAATTTTGTGCCCCAAGACAATACCTTCGTTAACCATAAAGTGGCACTTCTCCCAATTCAAGACAAGGTCGGGTTCTTCACATCTCCGCAAAAAGTCGATCAAGGTTGCTCAAGCAATCATCAAAAGAAGTTCCATATCGGAGAAATCATCCATGAAAACCTCAACAATCTTTTCACAAAAATCAAAGAATATAGCCATCATGCATCTTTGAAAGGTAGCAGGTGCGTTACATAAACCAAAAGGCATACGTCTATAAGCAAAGGTACCAAAAGGGCAGGTAAAAGTGGTCTTTTCTTGATCCTCTTTTGACACGGGTATTTGAGAGAAACCGGAATAACCATCTAGAAAGCAAAAATGCGTATGTTTGGATAATCTTTCTAGCATTTGATCAATAAAAGGTAAGGGGTAATGATCCTTTTTAGTAGCTTTATTTAATTTGCGGAAATCAATTACCATTCTATAACCTATAATAATTCTTTGTGGGATCAATTCATCTTTATCATTAGGAAGAACGGTAATACCTCCCTTCTTAGGGACACAATGGACAGGACTTACCCACTGACTATCAGCAATGGGATAAATTATACCTGCCTCCAGAAGCTTTAGTATTTCTTTCCTTACCACTTCTTTCATCTTAGGATTTAACCGTCGTTGGTGATCAACAACTGGTTTAGCGTCTTTCTACAATTTTATTTTGTGCTGGCATAGAGTGGGACTAATGCCCTTAAGATCATCAAGAGTATATCCAATAGCAGCACGGTGCCTCTTAAGAGTTTTCAATAATTTCTTTTCTTCATGCTCTGAAAGGTTAGCACTAATAATAACAGGATATATCTTTTTCTCATCAGGATAAGCATATTTAAGAGTATCAGGTAATGGTTTAAGCTCAAACACGGGATCACCCTTGGGTGGAGGAGGATCCCCTAGGATTTCAACAGGCAAGTTGTGTTTCAAGATAAGTCCTTGTTTAAAGAATACTTCATCTATTTCTATTCTTTCATTCATAAACATATCATTTTCATGGTCGAGCAAATATTGTTCTAAAGGATCATTAGGAGGCACAGCAATAGAAGCAAGACCAATAATTTCATCTTTACTAGGCAATTCTTTATCATGGGGTGTCTATGAAATTTAGCAAAATTAAACTCAAGAGACATATCCCCCAAGCCAATAGTAACAACATCCTTTTTGCAATCTATATTATCATTAACAGTATTTAAGAAGGGTCTACCAAATATAATGGGACAAAAGTCATCTTGTGGGGAACCAAGAACAAGAAAATCAGCAGGATATTTAGTTTTCCCACACAAGACTTCAACATCTCTAACAATCCCAACTGGTGAAATAGTGTCTCTATTGGCAAGCTTAATTGTAACATCAATTTCTTCTATCTTAGCAGGTGCAATATCATGCATAATTTCTTTGTATAAGGAATGAGGTATTGCACTTGCACTAGCACCCATATCACATAAGCCATGATAACAATGATCTCCTATCTTAATAGAAATAACAGACATGCCTACAACAGGTTTATGTTTATTTTTAGTATCAGGTCTAGCAATTCTAGCAGCTTCATTACAGAAGTAAATAACATGTCCATCAATACTATCAGCCAAGAGATCTTTAACCATAGCAACACTAGGTTCAACTTTAATTTGCTCAGGGGGTTTGGGTGTCTTAATGTTACTTTTGTTTACCACTGTTGAAGCTTTAGCATGATCCTTTATTCTAACAGGGAAAGGTGGTTTCTCAATATAAGCAGTAGGAACGACAGGATCATTATAAGTGATAGTCTTTTATTCAACTTTAATAGGTGCAACTACTTTTACTTCAATGGGAGGATTATATTTAAACCACTTCTCCTTAGGGAGATCAACATGAGTAGCAAAGGATTCACAGAAAGAAGCTACTATCTCAGAGTCAATTCCATATTTAGTGCTAAATTCACGGAAAACATCGGTATCCATAAAAGATTTAACACAATCAAACTTAGGTGTTATACCTGACTCCTTACCTTCGCCGAGATCCCAATCTTTAGAGTTGCGTTTAATTCTTTCCAATAAATCCCATTTGAATTCAATAGTCTTCATCATAAAAGAGCCAGTACAAGAAGTATCGAGCATGGAGCGATTACTGAGAGAAAGCCGAGCGTAAATTTTTGAATAATCATTTCTCTTGAGAGCTCATGATTGGGGCATGAATATAACATTGACTTAAGCCTCCCCCAATCTTGAGCGATGCTCTCTCCTTCGCGACGCCAAAAATTATATATATAATTACGATCACGATGAACAAGATGCATAGGATAAAACTTCTAATGAAATTCCAATTTCAATCGGTTGTAGTTCCATGATCCCATATCATCACATAGCCTAAACCATGTCAATGCCTCTCCCTTCAAAGATACCTTCTTCTTGATAACATCCTCGGGCATACCTGCAAGCTTAAATAATCCACAAACTTCATCCACATAGATTAGGTGCAAATCGGGATGTAATATTCCATCTCCTGTAAAAGGATTAGCTAGCAGTTTCTCTATCATACCCAAAGGAATTTCAAAGTAAACATTTTCAGTAGGTTGAGGAGAAACTCTTTGCTCTACTGGTCAGGGTGAAGATACCCGGAACAAGCCCCTTAGAGGATTACTTTCCATAGTAACAAGTGAGAGTAAATTTCAGCACACTATATAAATTTTTCCTTACCAAATTCCACCTACCAAAGGCGCTTCACTCCCCGGCAACGGCGCCAGAAAAGAGTCTTGATGACCCACATGTATAGGGGATCTATCGTAGTCCTTTCGATAAGTAAGAGTGTCGAACCCAACGAGGAGCAGAAGGAAATGATAAGCGGTTTTCTGTAAGGTATTCTCTACAAGCACTGAAATTATCGGTAACAGATAGTTTTGTAATAAGGTAATTTGTGACGGGTAACAAGTAATGAAAGCAAATAAGGTGCAACAAGATGGCCCAATCCTTTTTGTAGCAAAGGACAAGCCTGGACAAACTATTATATAGAGAAAAGCGCTCCCGAGGACACATGGGAATTATCGTCAAGCTAGTTTTCATCACGCTCATATGATTCACGTTCGTTACTTTGATAATTTGGTATGTGGGTGGACCAGTGCTTGGGTGCTTCCCTTTGTTGGACAAGCATCCCACTTATGATTAACCCCTATTGCAAGCATCCGCAACTACAAAAGAAGTATTAAGGTAAACCTAACCATAGCATGAAACATATGGATCCAAATCAGCCCCTTACGAAGCAAGTCATAAACTAGGGTTTAAGCTTCTGTCACTCTAGCAACCCATCATCTACTTATTACTTCCCAATGCCTTCCTCTAGGCCCAAATAATGGTGAAGTGTCATGTAGTCGATGTTCAAATAACACCACTAGAGGAGACATAACATACATCTCATCAAAATATCGAACGAATACCAAATTCACATGACTACTTATAGCAAGACTTCTCCCATGTCCTCAGGAACAAATGTAACTACTCACAAATCATATTCATGTTCATAATCAGAGGGATATTAATATGCATAAAAGATCTGAACATATGATCTTCCACCAAATAAACCAACTAGCATCAACTACAAGGAGTAATCAACACTACTAGCAACCCACAGATACCAATCTGAGGCTTTGGGACAAAGATTGGATACAAGAGATGAACTAGGGTTTTAGAGGAGATGGTCTTTGGTGAAGATGTTGATGGAGATTGACCCTCCCAATGAGAGGATCGTTGGTGATGACGATGGCGATGATTTCCCCCTCCCAGAGGGATGTTTCCCCGGCAGAACAGCTCCGCCGGAGCCCTAGATTGGTTCCACCAAGGTTCCGCTTCGTGCTGGCGGAGTTTCTTCCTGAAAGCTTGCTTATGATTTTTTTCCAGGGCAAAAAAACTTCATATAGCAGAAGATGGGCACCGGAGGCTGCCAGGGGCCCACGAGGCGGGCGCCCGAGGTAGGCGCGCCCCACCCTCGTGGCAGTGGTGTGGGCCCTCCGTGGATTCTTTCACCAATATTTTTTATTAATTCCAAAAATAACTTCCGTGAAGTTTCGTAACTTTTGAGCTGTGCAATAGGTCTCTAATATTTGCTCCTTTTCCAAATTTCGTAATTCCTGCCAAAGATTCTCCTCTTCATGTAAACCTTGTAAAATAAGAGATAAAAGGCATAAGTATTGTGACATAACGTTTAATAACAGCCCATAAAGCAATAAATATTAATATAAAAGCATGATGCAAAATGGACGTATCAGATACATGCGCATCTTATTCTTCCAGTAGGGGTAATCAGTGCCATCAAAGTTAGGGCACGTAGTGGAGACCTTGATTATCCCTGTAGTCGACATAGCTAAAACTCCAGGTGGTTAACCGAATCACACAGAAAAAGGGAGCACCTTGCTCTGATACCAATTGAAAGTGCTAGTTATCAACTAGAGGGGGTGAATTGGCGATTTTCATGGAAGAGTTCAAAAGATGCAAGATCTTCGAACACAGACAACCAAACAACACCTATATGATATGTCGTGGAAGATAAGCTACGGTAGACATGCCATACTCACGTAAACATTACAATGGAAGCACGAAGACTAATAGCAGCTAGGTAGAACAGATCGGAATGGGAAGACAGTATGAAGCCAAACATGTGAAAGTCTTCACACAGTGAAGTCAAATAGATCAAGAAAGCAAGCTATGACTTCACGTAGACAAACTGAAATGTAAAGGAGGTAGGGGGTAGAACCAGTGGCTTGATGAAGACAAGGATCTGGTAGACCAGTTCGAGTTGCTGTGACAACTGTACGTCTGGTTAGGGAGGCTGAGATTGAACTCAGAATACCACGTCTTCACCTTATTCCCCTTGAGATAAGGACACTTAGTCCTCACCCAATCACTCAGGTAAGTCTTCAAGGCAGACTTCCAAACCTTCACAGACTTCGTTCACCAGCGATCCAAAATGACTCTTGGATCCTCATAACGTGACACCTAACCGGCTGGAGGATACACAAGCCACAAGTGTAATAAGTCTTCAGATCACGTAGACAGAAAGACTTCAGTGACGCCAACACTCTTTGGGCTTTGGGTGTTTTGGGTTTGTCCTTAGAATGATTTCTCTCTCAAAGCCTTCGGAGGTGGGTTCCATTCTGTAACGACCCGAGGCCGACGCTCCAGACACCATCCATGTATTTTGAGTTTCGTCGTGTGTGTTTTATTTGTTTATTGCATTTCATCATGGCATCATACGCATTGCATCCGCATGTTTTCTTAAAACTTGCATCCGTTTATAGTAGTCATTTCCCTCTTTGTCTCTGTTGATCTTCTCACACCAACCGGGTTTTCGATTCCCTCTTGTCAAACCACCTAGCCTCTCCGCATAGCGCACATGCACCCTCGCGCGTGCATCCGGAAACTTCCCCGAACACGATCCGGGCGGTTGTGACCAATGGGTCCGGATCATCCCCAAACATCCCTAAAATATCTTCGGTTCTTTGTTGGACTCTCCTAACCTATTTATCTCGGACCGTCCGACTACGATCGGAGGGACCAAATGATCCTAAGCCTAGCCAACTTGCTATATATAGATGGAAACCCTGGATCCTACGGGCTTGTCGCATCAGTCCCGTCGCCGCCGCCAGTCTCCTCCATCCTCGGGATCATGCCTCCCCACTCAAATCGAGCCACACCAACCCAAACCTTCTCTGTCGAAGCCGCCACCCACCTCCCTCGATTTCCCAAACTGGCCAACCACCTCTCCTCTCAGATCCACCAAGCAACAACCTCCAAAGGCAACCCAATCGAGCGCTCGCAACCCTCCTCGCTCGATCCTGAGCGGGAGAGGACCCCGATGCTTCCTCATCCCCACGCAGCCCGCGAGGCACCGGCCACCTCAGCTCCTCCGGCCCTGCAACAACCTCACTAGAGTACCCAACCAGGCCAGCCCTTTCACAGTTCGTCATCGCCGGAGCATCCCTCCACTCAGGCCGCTCCCTGCTGCAGTTCTCCCTCTCCCTTCTTCTCCCGTACCCTGCCTTTTCTCTACCTCACCTCCCCATTTCTTCCCCTGCAGGAACCCATGGCGCCCTCCCCATGGAGCTGCGACCGCCGCCGCCGAATGTCTCTGATGCCGTCCAAGTCCTCCTCGCTGCTGGATCTGGCCTCCCACGCAGCCCCGCTCCCGGATCCACCCATTACCCGGCCTCCCGTAGCTGCGTCGCCGCCCCGCTGGCAGCAAGCTCCTCCCACGCCATGGCTACTTTGAGCCAAGGAGGAGACTCCATGCTTCCCCTGGATTGAACGGCAGGACCTGCTGCCTCGTCTGTTGCTACCTCTTGAGCCTGCGTTGGTTTTTCCCTTGAAGAGGAAAGGGTGATGCAGCAAAGTTGAGTAAGTATATCCCTCAGCTTTTGAGAACCAAGGTATCAATCCAGTAGGAGATTACACTCAAGTCACCGGATACCTGCGCAAACAAAAACCAACCTTGCACCCAATGCGATAAGGGGTTGTCAATCCCTTCACGGTTATTTGCAATGTGAGATCTGATAGAGATGATAAACAGTAAAGTAATATTTTTGTATTTTTGGTATATGGAATGGAAAGTAAAGATTGCAAAGTAAAAGAACGTCGACAGGAATTGGCATGTTGACGGGAAACTAATATGATGTAAAATAGACCCGGGGCAATAGGTTTCACTAGAGGCTTCTCTCAAGATAGAAAATATTACGGTGGGTGAACAAATTACTGCCGAGAAATTGATAGAAAAGCGCAAAGTTATGACGATATCTAAGGCAATGATCATGAATATAGGCATCATGTCCGTGTCAAGTAGACCGAAACGATTCTGCATCTACTACTATTACTCCAAACATCGACCGCTATCTAGCATGCATCTAGAGTATTAAGTTCATGAAGAACGGAGTAACGCATTAGGCAAGATGACATGATGTAGAGGAATTAACTCAAGCAATATGATGAAAACCCCATCTTTTTATCCTCGATGGCAACAATACAATACGTGCCTTCTGCTGCCCTAGCATCACATCGGGAAAGGACACCGCAAGATTGAACCCAAAGCTAAGCACTTCCCCATTGCAAGAAAAACCAATCTAGTTGGCCAAACCAAATCGATAGTTCGAAGAGACTTGCAAAGATATCAAATCATGCATATAAGAATTCAGAGAAGATTCAAATAATATTCATAAATAAACTTGATCATAAATCTACAATTCATCGGATCTCGCAAACACACCGCAAAAGAGTATTACATCAAATAGATATCCAAGAACATCGAGGAGACCTTTGTATGAGAATCAAAGGAAGAGAAGAAGCCATCTAGCTACTAGCTATGGACCCGTAGGTCTGAGGTAAACTACTCACGCTTCATCGGAGAGGCAATGGTGTTGGCGTAGAAGCCCTCCGTGATCGATTCCCCCTCCGGCAGGACGCCGGCAAAGGCCCCAAGATGGGATCTCATGAGTACAGAAGGTTGCGGCGGTGGAAAAGTAGTTTCGTTGCTCCCCTGGATGTTTTTGGGGTATAAGAGTATATATAGGAGGAAGAATTAGGTTAGGAGAGCTACGAGGGGCCCACAAGGTTGGGGACGCACCCCACCCCCTGGGCGCGACTTCCACCCTTGTGGCCGCCTCGAAGCTTCTCTAACTTGTACTCCAAGTCTCCTGAGTGTCTTCTGGTCCAAGAAAAATCATGGCGAAAGTTTTATTCTGTTTGGACTCCATTTGGTATTCCTTTTCTGCAAAACTCTAAAACAAGAAAAAAACAGAAATTGGCACTGGGCTCTAGGTTAATAGGTTAGTCCCAAAAATCATATAAAATAGCATATTAATGCATATAAAACATCCAAAATAGATAATATAATAGCATGGAACAATAAAAAATTATAAATACATTGGAGGCGTATCAAGCATCCCCAAGCTTAATTCGTGCTCGTCCTCGAGTAGGTAAATGATAAAAACAGAATTTTTGATGTGGAATGCTACCTAACATATTTATTCATGTAATTCTCTTTATTGTGGCATGAATGTTCAGATACGTAACATAAAATTGACATAAGTTTTGTTCAGATACGTAACACTCAAAACAAAAGTTTAATATTGACATAAAATTGATAATACTTCAAGCATACTAACAAAATAATTATGTCTTCTCAAAATAATATGGCCAAAGAAAGCTTATCCCTACAAATCATATAGTCTGGCTATGCTCCATCTTCATCACGCAAAACATTTAAATCATTCACAACCCCAATGACAAGCCAAGCAATTGTTTCATACTTTTGACGTTCTCACACCTTTTCAACTTTCACGCAATACATAAGCGTGAGCCGTGGACATAGCACTATAGGTGGAATAGACGGTGGTTGTGGAAGACAAAAAGAGGAGATAGTCTCACATCAACTAGGCGTATCAGCGGGCTATGGAGATGCCCATTAATAGATATCAATGTGAGTGAGTAGGGATTGCCGTACAACGGATGCACTAGAGCTATAAGTTTATGAAAGCTCAAAAAGAAAACTAAGTGGGTGTGCATCCAACTTGCTTGCTCATGAAGACCTAGGGCGTTTGAGGAAGCCCATCATTGGAATATACAAGCCAAGTTCCATAATGAAAAATTCCCACTAGTATATGAAAGTGATATCATAGGAGACTCTCTATCATGAAGATCATGGTGCTACTTTGAAGCACAAGTGTGGCAAAAAGGATAGTAACATTGTCCCTTCTCTCTTTTTCTCTCATTTTTTTGGGCCTTCTCTTTTTTTATTTGGCCTTTCTTTTTTTTTAATTTCCTCACATGGGACAATGCTCTAATAATGAAAATCATCACACTTCTATTTACTTACAACTCAAAAATTACAAATCAATGCTAGAACAAGATATGACTCTATGTGTATGCCTCCGGCAGTGTACCGGGATGTGAAATGAATCAAGAGTGACATGTATAAAAAATATGAAGAACAGTGGCTTTGCCACAAATACGATGTCAACTACATGATCATGCAAAGCAAAATGACAATGATGATGTATGTCATAATAAACGGAACGGTGGAAAGTTGCATGGCAATATATCTCGGAATGCCTATGGAAATGCCATGATAGGTAGGTATGGTGGTTGTTTGGAGGAAGGATATGTGACGGGTTTATGGTACCGGCGAAAGTTGCGTGGTACAAGAGAGGCTAGCAATGGCGGAGAGGTGAGAGTGCGTATAATCCATGGACTCAAAATTAGTCATAAAGAACTCACATACTTATTGCAAAAATCTATTAGTCATAGAAACAAGGTACTACGCGCATGCTCCTAGGGGGTAGATTGGTAGGAAAAGACCATCGCTTGTCCCCGACCGCCACTCATAAGGAAGACAATCAAAAAACATCTCATGCTCCAACTTCGTTACATAACGGTTCACCATATGTGCATGCTACGGGACTCACAAACTTTAACACAAGTATTTCTCAAATTCACAACTATTTCACTAGCATGACTCTAATATCACCATCTTCATATCTCAAAACAATCATAAGGAATCAAACTTCTCATAGTATTCAATGCACTATATATGATAGTTTTTATTATATCCCTTTTGGATGCCTATCATATTAGGACTAATTTTATAACCAAAGAAAATTACCATGCTGTTCTAAGGACTCTCAAAATAATATAAGTGAAGTATGAGAGTTCATCAATTTCTATAAAATAAAATCACCGTTGTGCTCTAAAAAGATATAAGTGAAGCACTAGAGCAAAATTGTCTAGCTCAAAAGATATAAGTGAAGCACATAGAGCATTCTAATAAATCACGATTCATGTTTGTCTCTCTCAAAAGGTGTGTACAGCAAGTATGATTGTGGCAAACTAAAAAGGAAAGACTCAAATCATACAAGACACTCCAAGCAAAACACATATCATTGGTGAATAAAAATATGGCCTCGAGTAAGTTACCGATAGACGAAGACGAAAGAGGTGATGCCTTCCCGGGGCATCCCCAAGCTTACGCTTTTTGACATCCTTGAATATTAAATTGGGGTGCCTTGGGCATCCCCAAGCTTAGGCTCTCTCCTTATTCCATAGTCCATCAAATCCTTACCCAAAACTTGAAAACTTCACAACACAAAACTCAACAGAAAATCTTGTAAGCTTCGTTAGTATAAGAAAACAAATCACCACTTTTGTTACTGTTGTGAACTCATTCTTTATTTATATTGGTGTAATATATACTGTATTCCAACTTTTCCATGGTTCATACCACCCGATGCTAGCCATAGATTCATCAAAATAAGCAAACAACACGCGAAAAATAGAATCTGTCAAAAATAGAACAGTCTGTAGCAATCTAGATAGTTCGAATACTTCTGTAACTCAAAAAATTCTGAAACAAATAGGACGTCCTATATACTTTCTTTATTAATCTTCTGCAAAAAGAATCAACTAAAAATCACTCTCCAGCTAAAAATAAGAATTGTTTTCGTGAGCACAAAAGTTTCTGCTTTTCAGCAAGATCAAATTAACTATCATCGTAGGCTATCCCATAGGTCTTACTTGGCACCAACACTAATTAAAACACAAAACCACATCTAACCAGGGGCTAGATGATTTATTCAAAGCAAAACAGAACCTAAAAAGCAAGAACAAAAATAAAATTGGGTTGCCTCCCAACAAGCGCTATTGTTTAACGCCCCTAGCTAGGCATAAAACCCGAATAGATCTAAGTATTATAATCTTTGGCATGCAATCCATAAGTGGCTCTCATAATAGATTCATAAGGAAATTTAATTTTTTTCTAGGGAAGTGTTCCATGCCTTTCCTTAATGGAAATTGAAATATAATGTTTCCTTCTTTCATATCAATTATTGCACCAATCGTTCTAAGGAAAGATCTACCAAGAATAATAGGACATGTAGGATTGCAATCTATATCAAGAACAATGAAATCTACGGGTACATATTCCTATTTGCAATAATAAGAACATCATTAATTCTTCCCATAGGTTTCATAATAGTGGAATCCTCGAGATGAAAATTTAAGGAACAATCATCAAATTCACGGAAACCTAACACATCACACAAAGTTTTCGGAATTCTGGAAACACTAGCACCCAAATCACACAAAGCATAGCATTCATAATATTTAATCTTAATCTTAATAGTAGGTTCCCACTCATCATAAAGTTTTCTAGGAATAGAGACTTCCAAATTAAGCGTTTCTTCAAAAGATTGCATCCAAGCATCAACAATATGTTTAGTAAAAGCTTTGTTTTGATTATAAGCATGAGGAGAATTCAACATGGATTGCAACAAGGAAATGCTATCTATCAAAGAACAATTATCATAATTAAATTCCTTGAAATCCAAAATAGTGGGTTCATTGTATCTAAAGTTTTGACCTCTCCAATCCCACTTTTGTCAATTTTTGCATCAAGATCTAAAAACTCTGAATCATTGGGACGCCTTCTAAGTAAAGTTGACTCATCTCCAGTCCCATCTTTATCAAGATTTACATTGGAAAACAAAGATTCAATAGGAGTCACATCAATCACTTTAAGATCTTCATCATTATTTTCACGGAAACTAGAAGAACACGTTTTTATAAACTAATATTTTTAACGCGCATCTTAGCGGTTCTTTCTTTGCACTCATCAATGGAAATTATCATGGCTTTGAGAGACTCATTGATATCATGCTTGGGTGGAATAGATCTAAATTTCAAAGAATCAACATCAAGAGAAATTATATCCACGTTCCTAGCCAAATCATCAATCTTAAGCAATTTTTCTTCAATCAAAGCATTGAAATTCTGTTGCGAACTAATAAATTCTTTAACACTATTCTCAAATTCAGAGGGCATCTTATTATAATTTTCATAAAAAATTGTTGTAGTAATTACCGTACTTATTAGAGGAATTACTAGGAAACGACCTAGGATTAAAATTACCTCTATACGCGTTATTACCAAAATTGTTCCTACCAACAAAATTCACATCCATAGATTCATTATTGTCTTCAATCAAAGTAGACAAAGGCATACCATTAGGATCAATAGGAGCACTCTTACTAGCAAATAATTTCATAAGCTCATCCATCTTTCCACTAAAAACATTTATTTCTTCAATTGCATGCACTTTTTTACTAGTGGAAGATCCTTCAGTATGCCATTGAGAATAATTAACCATAATATTATCTAGGAGTTTAGTAGCTTCTCCTAAATTAATTTCCATAAAAGTGCCTCCCGTGGCTGAATCTAAAAGATTTCTAGAAGCAAAATTCAATCCGGCATAAATTTTTTGTATAATCATCCACAAATTCAAACCATGAGTAGGAAAATTTCTAAGCATCAATTTCATCCTCTCCCAAGATTGTGCAACATGTTCATGATCAAGTTGCTTAAAATTCATAATATCGTTCCTAAGGGAGTTGATCTTAGCGGGAGGAAAGTACTTGGAAATAAAAGCATCTTTACACTTATTCCATGAATCAATACTATTTTTAGGCAAAGATGAAAACCAAGTTTTAGCGCGATCTCTAAGAGAGAACGGAAATAGCTTCAACTTAACAATATCATTATCCACATCTTTTTTCTTTTGCATGTCACACAAATCAACGAAATTATTAAGATGGGATGCGACATCTTCATTACGAAGGCCGGAAAATTGATCTTTCATAACAAGATTCAGCAAAGCAGTATTAATTTCACAAGATTCCGCATTAGCATCGGGAGCAATCGGAGTACTAATGAAATCATTATTATTGGTGTTGAAAAAGTCACACAATTTAGTATTATCTTGAGCCATCGTGACAAAGCAAGCAATCCAACACACGAGCACACAAAAAGCAAGCGAAGAAGACGAACGGAAGAGGGGCGAAGAAAAGGCGTATCTTTTCGAAAATCGTTTTAGAAGTGGGGGAGAGGAAAACTAGAGGCGAATGGCAAATAATGTAGTGCGAGGGATGAGAGTTTATGATGGGTACTTGGTATGTCTTGACTTGATGTAGATCTCTAACAACGGTAGCGAGAATTCTTCTTGCTACCTCTTGAGCTTGCGTTGGTTTTTCCCTTGAAGAGGAAAGGGTGATGCAGCAAAGTAGAGTAAGTATTTCCCTCAGCTTTTGAGAACCAAGGTATCAATTCAGTAGGAGATTACACTCAAGTCACTAAATACCTGCACAAAAAAACACCAACATTGCACCCAACGCGATAAGGGGTTGTCAATCCCTTCACGGTTATTTGCAATGTGAGATCTGATAGAGATGATAAACGGTAAAGTAATATTTTTGGTATTTTTGGTATATGGAACGGAAAGTAAAGATTGCAAAGTAAAAGAACAGCGACAGAAATTGGCAAGTTGACAAGAAATAAATATGATGTAAAATAGACCCGGGGGCCATAGGTTTCACAAGAGGCTTCTCTCAAGATAGAAAATATTACGGTGGGTGAACAAATTGCTGCCGAGCAATTGATAGAGAAGCGCAAAGTTATGACGATTTCTAAGGCAACGATCATGAATATAGGCATCACGTCCGTGTCAAAGTAGAACCCGAAACGATTACGCATCTACTACTATTACTCCACACATTGACCGCTTATCCGGATGCATCTAGAGTATTAAGTTCATAAAGAGCGAATGCGCATTAGGCAAGATGACATGATGTAGGGAATTAACTCAAGCAATATGACGAAAACCCCATCTTTTTATCCTCGATGGCAACAATACAATACGTGCCTTGCTGCCCCTGCTGTCACCGGGAAAGGACACCGCAAGATTGAACCCAAAGCTAAGCGCTTCTCCCATTGCAAGAAAAACCAATCTAGTTGGCCAAACAAAATCGATAGTTCGAAGAGACTTGCAAAGATATCAAATCATGCATATAAAATTCAGAGAAGATTCAAATAATATTCATAGATAAACTTGATCATAAATCCACAATTCATCAGATCTTGGCAAACACATCGCAAAAGAGTATTACATCGAATAGATCTCCAAGAACATCGAGGAGAACTTTGTATTGAGAATCAAAGAGAGAGAAGAAGCCATCTAGCTACTAGCTATGGACCCATAGGCTTGTGGTAAACTACTCACGCTTCATCAGAGAGGCAATGGTGTTAGCGTAGAAGCCTTCCGTGAACGATCCACCCTCCGGCAGGACACCGGAAAAGGCCCCAAGATGGGATCTCACGGGTACAGAAGGTTGCGGCGGTGGAAAAGTGGTTTCGTTGCTCCCCTGGATGTTTTTGGGGTATAAGAGTATATATAGGAGGAAGAATTAGGTCAGGAGAGCTACGAGGGGCCCACAAGGTTGGGGTACGCGCCCCACCTCCTGGGCGCGCCCTCCACCCTTGTGGCTTCCTCGAAGCTTCTCTGACTTGTACTCCAAGTCTCCTAGGTGTCTTCTGGTCCAAGAAAAATCATGGAGAAAGTTTTATTCCGTTTGGTATTTATTTTCTGCGAAACTCTAAAACAAGGGGAAAAACATAAACTGGCACTGGGCTCTAGGTTAATAGGATAGTCCCAAAAATCATCTAAAATAGCATATTAATGCATATAAAACATCCAAAGCAGATAATATAATAGCATGGAACAATAAAAATTTATAGATACATTGGAGACGTATCAACTTCTGCGTTAACTTGGCGTGTCTTGTGCGCGTCGACTGAGGCCCCCTCTCTCGCCACATCCGCCTTTGCCTCCTCTCTCGGTAGCCCAACTCCCACGTCGTCGTTATTTGTTCCCTGCGCGCGCCTGTTCTTCCTGCAGCGGCGTGCCCGTGCAAGGGTTGACCCTCTTCCGGTGAGCTCGGCATTTGCCAAATCCATCGGCCCAACACTGCGGGCTTTGTCAAAGCCCGACGTGAGCAGCACCCAACCTAGCCTCGCTTTGTTTGTTACGAGTTTGGCCCGATGGTTGAGCAGATTCAGCCCGTGTCATGTTTTTTTCTACTGCTATTTTGCTATTTATTCAAGGAATTGTTGTTTTCTGAAAACCCCTCACCGTTCATGCATATAATAACTCCTCACCCATGCATTGGAATTAAACAAACTATATATGTAAAATGCTTAGAATTTCATCTAGTTTCATAACTTGCAACTTTCATCCATGTTACAAATGTTTAAATTGATGTTTGCATTTAATTTGCATAAATGACTTGCTAAAATGGTTTATTTCATAACTAAATAACCATAGCTCCGAAGTAAAATTTATATGTTAATTGTGTAGAGAAATGCATAGATTAACATCGTGTACTTACTTTGCATGTTTAACAACACTAAAATTGTGTATAGGGCAGAAGAGTACCAAATTCGAAATCTGCACATGAGGATTTTCCGGAATTGTTGTTTGTTGTCCCGGCCCCATTTAAACTTGCCTAAATAGTTAGTTTACTTATGCTTCACCTCTTTCCATGTTAACCAACATTTAATATTGATGAGTAAGCTTAAGCGGAGTGAACTAAATAATTGGATGTGGTGTTTCGTCAATATGCAACTCGTTGCATATTGAGCTCCACTTAATTTGTAGTTTTTGGTTGTTGCACTTTGCCATGCCATGCCTCATTAAACCGGACATGCATCATACTTGATTGTGCATCATGCCATCTTTATGTGATGGTTGTTTATCGGATTGTTTGCTTCTTTCCGGTTGTGCTTCTTCTCGACAGTTTCGGTTTCGTTGCGATTGTGAGAATTCGTTCGACTACGCCTGTTCGTCTTCTTCATGGATTCAATCTTCTTCCAAGCGGGATTTCAGGCAAGATGACCGTTACCCTGGATGCCACTACTATATTTGCTTGCTAGTTGTCTCGGTGCTATCGCTATGTCGCGCTACCTACCACTTGTTTATCAAGACTACCAATTTGCCATGATAAGCCTCTAACGCTTTCCACCATCCCAGCAAACCGTTGTTTGGCTATGTCACCGCTTTGCTCAGCCCCTCTTATAGCGTTGCTAGTTGCAGGTGCTGTTACAGGTTGTTCCATGTTGGTACATGGATATCATGGGATATCACAATATCTCTTATTTAACTAATGCATCTATATACTTGGTAAAGGGTGGAAGGCTTGGCCTTTAGCTTGGTGTTTTGTTCCACTCTTGCTGCCCTAGTTTCTGTCATACCGGTGTTATGTTCCTTGATTTGCATTCCTAACACGGTCGGGGTTTATGCCCCCCCCTTGGATGATTAAGCGAATAAAACTCCTCCAGCAAGGCCCAACATTGGTTTTAACATTTTCCCAACATAATAAACATGATAATAAATTCGACGCATAGGGAGTTAGCACTACCCGAGGTTCGTTATTCAACATAATACAAGGGGGCCAGTGCTGCTGGTGCTGGTCCAAACTAGAGCATCGTGCGGGCTACCTAGGGCAACTCAGGACGTCAGTTATTGTACACTTAGCTCATCCACCGTGTCCTGAGAACGAGATACGCGACTCATATCCGGATTGTCGACACGTCGGGAGGTCTTGCTGGACTTTAATTTACCATTGTCGAAATGTCTTGTGCACCGGGATTCCGAGTTTGATCGGGTTGTCCCGAGATGGAGATTTACCTTCGCAGATCATGAGAGTTTGTGATGGACTAAGTTGGGACACCCCTGCAGGGTTTAATCTTTTTGAGAGGCGTGGCCGCGGTTCTGTGGCAGATTGGAAATTTATAATATCCGGTTGTAGAGAACTTGACACCACATCCGAATTAAAATACACCAACGCGTGCGTAACCATGATTGTCTCTTTTCGAGTGAGTTTGAGAAGAGAACACGGTGGGGTTATGTTTGACTCGTAAGTAGTTCAGGATCACTTCTTGATCACTACTAGTTTGTGACCGTTATGCATAGTTACTCTTCTTAATCTTATACTCGTAAGTTAGCCACCATACAATGCTTAGTGCTGCTGCAACGTCACTACTTATCCATTCCATACCCATTAAGCTTTGCTAGTCTTGATACCCATGGTAATGAGATTGCTGAGTCCTCGTGGCTCACAGATTACTACAACAACAGGTGCAGGTACAGGTAATGCGATGATCTGACGAGAGAGCGATGCTTGCTTGTTTTGGAGTTCTTCCGCTTCTTCTTCGATCAAGGATAGGTTCCGGGTCGGGAGCCTAGGATTAGCAGGGTGGATGTCGTTCTTCTTTTTCGTTTGGTTTGATCCGTAGTCGGATCCTGCTCTTCTGTATGATGATTGCTATGTATTGATGAACTGTTGTACTCATGTTGTAGCTTGTGGCGAGTGTAAGCCTTGATCTTGTATTCTCATATATTCAGTGCATGGTATGTTGTAATGATATCCACCTTGCTATGCGCTCAAAATGCGGTTGTGCCCCAATCATGAATTCATCATGTCATTGGGATAGAATCGCATCTTGGGTGCTATAAGGGTGTATCAGAGCCTTACTGACTGCAGGAGCCCCTTGATTGATCAAACCGTTGCCGTTGTCGAGTCTAGAAAGAAAACTATTTTGAGTCTAGTTATATATCGGAGAGTAGGAATTATTTTTACTCCTTATCCCTTTCGTCGCTCTGGTGAGGAATTGTGACGTAATTGTTTTGATTCCATTACTCTTCCCACTTGATTTTTTTTAGGATCACGTGGGTATTGTTGGAATCGTTGCGATATCAATGTGACGGGAACTCTGTTCTTGGTGCCTCCTGACATTTAGGGGTTGTGGCAGTGTCCCGGGGAGTTGAGCTCCAAGGTGTTTTAAATCGCAGTGTTATCGTTTGATTACGGAATACGGAAGGGCGCCGACATGGAAAACGCTTCTATACTCTTTGTGGTGAGAGTAGTTTGGCGCCACCCAGTACTTGGGAGAGCTATCAGATGTATTTCCACAGCTACTATATAGTTGTTGTTTTTCGAAGGTCTGAGGTACATGGTTTCTGAGGTTCTTGGTTATGTGTTGATGGAGGCAGTACATTTGGAGCGTAGAATTCTGATAGGAGTTGTGTGATGATATTTTGCTCCTTGTACTTGTTGTACCAGATTGCATAACCGAGAATTTTGGGAGTTCATAGGTGGGAATTCAAGTAGTTACCTAGGATATCTTTCTGACAGACGCATGATATGAGATTGGGGTTCAACGTCTAGTTGTCCGCCTGTCCATGGTCGTTTTTATAGTGCTCTCGTTGTGTCTTGAAGAGTCCTTGGCTATGCTGACTCGGGGACGCTTCGTATGTCATACACACTGGCTTGTACATGATGGTGTTGTACAATCGAGCCCGTCTGGGCCCCACCACAAAAACTTCGGACGAAATCTCTATAATATGTTGATTCCGGCTTATTCTACAAGCCAAATCCTTTGTTTTGTTTTGGTTGTGGTACTCGAGTTGCTTCGAAGTCAAGTGTTGATTCCATACCTTTTGCTAAGCGGTGTTCACATATTTCTATGCGAATGCTAATCCTTCTGGATCATTGAGATTATCATGTCAATCCTTTTCAGCCAGTGTACTTCTCTTCAAGTTATTCCATCTTGGGCGCCGCTGAGAAGCCTGAGGATTTGTCCGTTCCATCTGTCCCAAGTTGCCTTTGTTTTCGCCGCCCTCCCACCCTTTTTATTTGCAAAGTCAAACTTCCCAAATCAAGTATCAATTTTATTCATGTGAAGTTTCTACATTCTTTTCCTTCAATGTTCTTACCCGGTGATTTCTCGTGAAGATGCACATGAGCTACAAGTTCATCATTCTTCGTTTTCTTTTTCTTCTCTGGTGGATTCAATTCAAGTTTTTAGTGTTGATCATATCCATTTCTTTTGTTAAACGCTTTATCATGTTGAAAGTTCTATCCAACGCTCTCTTATTTATTCATCTCCCTCTATTTCTTCTCTGGAGTGCTGAAGATATATCAAAAGATTCATGTTTCCATTCTTAATCCGTTCATGCTAATTCGAGGTTGCTATCTTATTCAAGCTATTTAAATCAACCAGTGCAATATCTCTTTAAAATCGTCCAACGATGTTTCTTTTGAGTAGTTCCATAACCCACGGGTCTTTTCCCAAGATCTTACCTCACTCTTCTAATTTTTTCGGATCTATTTTCAAATATTTTCAAAGTTTGACGTAAGAATGAATTTTCATCAGTCAGATGCCTTTCCCAGATCGCTTTCAAATTTTTTTCATCTTTGGCTCAACCTTTTCTCTTTTCATTCTTCCGGAGTGTCTCAACAATTTTGGTGCTGTTTCTAGTCGTCATTCAAAGCTTTGAAGACCGAAGAAGAGTTTTCCTCCAAATTTTGCCCGTTACTCGAGAGATTCATGGTTCTAGCTTCATGCCATCCTGATAATTTTATTCGATTGTGAGAATTCTTTTCATACCCATCCAAAGCATTTCAGGAGTTGTTTTTGTTTCTAGATCATCCAGAGGTCATCATTTCAGAATTCCGTTCTCAGCTTTCATTCTCCAATCATTCTAAATTGATGTCTCTTCATTCATTCCCCAATTCTTCCGGTGCATCATTCAAATATCCTCTAATCAGTTCATGATCTCTTCGTTCTCTCGTATATGAATTCCCTCAAGTATCTTCGTTCGTTTCTAAATTCTTCCCGGTGTTTCCTTCACTTTTCTTCAATCGTTTTCAATTCTTACGATGGTTCGTTCAAGATTCCTTTTCCTTTGTTACCATATCAATTCACTCGTTCTTTCCGAAATCACACTGGTGGTTCGCTGAAGATCTTATTCAAGTTCGCGTTACATCTCCCTTCAATCTTTTTCAAGAATAATAAGTAGTATGCAAAACCTATTGTTTGTCATCATCAGTTTAAGTTGATGAAGGATAAGCATAACATAATCCTTATTCTTGCACCTCAAGGTGATCTAATTCCTTATTCCAGAGTTTGTTCATGATGAAGTAATTCTCGGTTTCTAGTTGTTCATCTTCCTTTTCCGGAGTTCAAAGTCTTCTCATTATATCATCACAAAGCGCCATCTAATCATTGCAAGGCTCCAATCTTCTTCTCTTCAATTTCCGCTTCCTTGCTATCATTCTTTTAAACCATAGTTCATGGTTGTTCGTTAAGGACTTAATTCATTCTCGAAGTGCTCATCAAGATTATTGATGGAGGAGCTCAAGTATTCTTCTTCTTGTTTTTCAAAGTGCAGTCAGTTCTCCATTGTCTTTTTAGGTGGTGGTATTTCACTCTTGACAATTTTCCTTCGTGTTTCACGATTCACTACTTGTCAGGATTGAGATATTTTAAAACCATCATTTTCTCTTTGTTCATGAGACCCTTTCTACCCAGCAATTTCTTTGTTGGAATTATCTTGGGTTGTATTTCACCTAAAGCCTTCCATTGGGAATGTTGCTATTTGTGGTGCTTATCAATGATCCAAGTTTTCTCCTATCCTCTCGGCGAAAGAAGTGTTCATCTCTTTGTTGATCTCAAGCAAGCAATTGTTCCCGTTAGTGGCAAAATTTCACCTCTAGTTTTGAGGTGTTTTCATAAGCCCACAAGGAGTATATCATTTGATTGTTGATTCTTCAACAACTTCGTTCAATCCTTTTTTTTAAGGATGCTCTCTCAAATTCATTTGGGGTAGAACATGATGTTTTCTTCTCCGTTCTTTTCATTCCATTCTTTCATTTCTTCTAGAGGCATTGTGATGTTGCTCTCTTCGTCCCATCATCTTG
Source organism: Aegilops bicornis (assembly GCA_021605145.1). Taxonomy (NCBI): domain Eukaryota; kingdom Viridiplantae; phylum Streptophyta; class Magnoliopsida; order Poales; family Poaceae; genus Aegilops; species Aegilops bicornis. Next base: position 162,604 of record JAHIAL010000046.1, read on the forward strand.
TTTTGCCAAGATCATGTTTTTTCTTTGCTTATCCATTTAACCCGAGTGTTGTGCCATCTCTTCAAATTGTTTTCATCTTATCAAGTTTTGCTCCTCTTCTCAACCGGAGTGCTACCCAAATTCATTCTTTCGCATTCCTTGTATATATCATTTCAACCAGAGTGGTTTCAATTCATCCTTGCCCACTGTGTTTTTTTTCATGTCTTTGCAACCTTTAAGATTCGTGGTTTCACTCATTTGTCGAAGAAGCGACTTAGTTTTACCTCTTCTCTTTCTCTTCCGTTTGTCATCCCTAGATCTCGGGGCGAGATCTCTTGTAAGTGGTGGAGAGTTATAACGACCCGAGACCGACGCTCCAGACGCCTTCCATGTATTTCGAGTTTCGGCGTGTGTGTTTTATTTGTTTGTTGCATTTCATCATGGCATCATACGCATTGCATCCGCATGTTTTCTTAAAACTTGCATCTGTTTGTAGTAGTCGTTTCCCTCTTTGTCTCCGTTGATCTTCTCACACCAACAGGGTATTCGATTCCCTCTTGTCAAACCACCTAGCCTCTCTGCATAGTGCACAGGCCCCCTAGCGCGTGCATCCGAAAACTTTCCTGAACTTGATCCGGGCGGTCGTGACCGATGGGTCCGGATCATCCCCGAACATACCTAAAATATCTTCATTTCTTTGTTGGACTCTCCTAACCTATTTATTTCGGACCATCCGAATATAATCGGTGGGACCAAATGACCCTAAGCCTAGCCAACTTGCTATATATGGAGAAACCGTAGATCCTGGGGGCTTGTCCCATCACCGCCGCTAGTCTCCTCCATCCTCGGGATCGTGCCTCCCCACTCAAATTGAGCCACACCAACCCAAACCGTCTCTGCCGAAGCCGCCACCCACCTCCCTCGATTTCCCCAACTGGCCAACCATCTCTCCTCCCCGATCCACCAAGCAACAGCCTCCAGAGGCAACCCAATCGAGCGCTCGCAACCCTCCTCGCTCGATCCTGAGCGGGAGAGGACCCCAACGCCTCCTTGTCCCCGCGCAGCCCGCGAGGCACCGGCCTCCTCAGCTCCTCCGGCCCTGCAACCTCGCCGGAGTACCCAACCAGGCCGGCCCTTCTGCAGTTCGTCATCGCTGGAGCATCCCTCCACTCAGGCCGCTCCCCACTGCACTTCTCCCTCTCGCTTCTTCTCCCGTGCCCTGCCTTTTCTCTGCCTCACCTCCTCATCTCTTCCCCCTCTGCAGGAACCCATGGCGCCCTCCCCATGGAGCTGCGACCGCCGCCGCCGGACGTCTCTGATGCCGTCCAAGTCCTCCTCGCTGCTGGATCCAGCCTCCCACGCACCCCCGCTCCAGGATCCACCCATTACCTGGCCTCCCGTAGCTGCGTCGTCGCCCCGCTGGCAGCAAGCTCCTCTCGCGCCATGGCTGCTTCGAGCCAAGGAGGAGACGCCCTGCTTTCCCTGCATTGAACGGCAGGAGCTGCTGCCTCGACTGCCTGCATTGACCGCGCCTGCGCCGCGTCAGCCCTTAGGCCCCCTCCTGCCACATCCGTAGCCTGCCTCCTCTCCAGCGCCGCGCCCAAGTCCCACGTTGTCGTTGCTATCCCCTGCGCCGCGCCCCTGTTCGTCTGCAGCGAGCGCGCCCGTGCGGGTTGACCCTCTTCTGGTCGAGCTGGGCTACCAGATCCATCGGCCCAACACCCCTGCCTTTGCCAGGCCCGACGTGAGAAGCACCCAACCCAGCCTCGCCTGTTTGTTCTGAGTTTGGCCCAGTAGTTGAGCAGATTCAGCCCGTGTCATGTTTTTTTTTTCAGTTCTGCGATTTTCTATTTATCTAGTGAATTGTTGTTTTACAGAAAACCCCTCACTGTTCATGCATATAATAACTCCTCACCCGTGCATCGGAATTAAACAAACTATATATGTAAAATACTTAGAATTTCATCTAGTTTCATAATTTGCAACTTTCATCCATGTTAAAAATGTTTAAATTGATGTTTGCATTTAATTTGCATAGTGACTTGTTAAAATGGTTTATTTCATAACGAAATAACCGTAGCTCCGAATTAAGTAAAGTATGTAAATGAGGTAGAAAAAAACATGGTGTACTTAATTTGCATGTTTAACAACATTAAAATTGTGTATAGGGCAGAACAGTACCAAATTCGAAATATGCACATGAGGATTTTCCGGAATTGTTGTTTGTTGTTCCGGGCCCATTTGAACTTGCCTAAATAGTTAGTTTACTTATGCTTCACCTTTTGCCATGTTAACCAACATTTAATATTGATGAGTAGCTTAAACAGGAGTGAACTAAATAATTGGATGTGGTGTTTCGTCAATATGCAACTCGTTGCATATTCAGCTCCACTTAATTTGTAGTATTTGATTGTTGCACTTTGACATGCCATGCCTCATTAAACCAGACATGCATCATACTTGATTGTGCATCATGCCATTTTTATGTGATGGTTGTTTATCGGAATGTTTGCTTCTTTCCGGTTGTGCTTCTTCTCTATAGTTCCGGTTTCGTTGCGATTGTGAGGATTCGTTCGACTACGCTCGTTCGTCTTCTTCATGGATTCGATCTTCTTCCGAGCGGGATTTCAGGCAAGATGACCATTACCCTGGATACCACTACTATCTCTGCTTGCTAGTTGTCTCGATGCTATCGTTATGTCGCGCTACCTACCACTTGTTTATCAAGCCTCCCAATTTGCCATGATAAGCCTCTAACCTTTTCCACCGTCCCAGCAAACCGTTGTTTGGCTATATTACCGCTTTGCTCAGCCCCTCTTATAGCGTTGCTAGTTGCGAGTGGTGATTCGAGGTTGTTCCATGTTGGGACATGGATATCATGGGATATCACAATCTCTTATTTAATTAATACATCTATATACTTGGTAAAGGGCGGAAGCTTGGCCTTTTGCTTGGTGTTTTGTTCCACTCTTGCCGCCCTAGTTTTCGTCATAACTGTGTTATTTTCCTTGACTTGCGTTCCTAACATTGTCGAGGTTGATGGGCCCCCCTTGATAGTTCACTTTGAATATAACTCCTTCAGCAAGGCCCAACATTGGTTTTAACATTTGCCCAACATAATAAACATGTTAATAAATTTGACGCATAGGGAGTTAGCGCTATCCGAGGTTCGTTATTCAACATAATACAGGGGGCCAGTGTTGCTGGTGCTGGTCCAAACTAGAGCACCATGCGGGCTACCTGGGGCAACTTGGGATGTCAGTTAGTGTATGCTTAGCTCATCCGCCATGTCCTGAGAACGAGATACGGGGCTCCTATCGGGATCGTCGACACGTCAGGAGGTCTTGCTGGACTTCTTTTACCATTGTTGAAATGTCTTGTGCACCGGAATTCCGAGTTTGATTGGGTTGTCCCGAGATGGAGATTTACCTCCGCGGATCGTGAGAGTTTGTGATGGACTAAGTTGGGACACCCTGCAGGGTTTAATCTTTTTGAGAGGCGTGGCCGCGGTTCTGTGGCAGATTGGAAATTTATAATATCCGGTTGTAGAGAACTTGACACCAGATCCCAATTAAAATACACCAACCGCGTGCTTAACCATGACCGTCTTTTTTTGAGTGAGTTCGAGAAGAGAACATGGCGGGGTTATGTTTGACTCGTAAGTAGTTTAGGATCACTTCTTGATCATTACTAGTTTTTGACCGTTATGCGTAGTTACTCTTCTTACTTTTATACTCGTAAGTTAGCCCCCATACAATGCTTAGTGCTACTGCAACCTCACCACTTATCCATTTCATACCCATTAAGCTTTGCTAGTCTTGATACCCATGGTAATTCGATTGATGAGTCCTTGTGGCTCACAGATTACTACAACAATAGGTGGAGGTCTTAAGTAATGCGATGATCTGACGAGAGAGCGATGCTTGCTTGTTTTGGAGTTCTTCCGCTTCTTCTTCTTCGATCAAGGATAGGTTCTGGGTCAGGAGCCTGGGATTAGCAGGGTGGATGTCGTTCTTCTTTATCGTTTGGTTTCATCCGTAGTCGGATCTTGCTCTTTTGTATGATGATTGCTATGTATTGATGAACTGTTGTACTCATGTTGTAGCTTGTGGCGAGTGTAAGCCTTTATCTTGTATTCTCATCTGTTCAGTACATGGCATGTTGTAATGATATCCACCTTGCTATGCGCTCGAAATGCGGTTGTACCCCAATCATGAATTCATCACGTGATTGGGATAGAACAGCATCTTGGGCACTACACTCTGAAACGACAGAAGTCGTGCACTAACTCTAAGCAGCCACCAATTTATGTTGGAGGGGGTGGGCTATTTATAGCAAGTAGGCAACCCAACATGATATGTCCGAAATGACCCTGGGTCACTAAGGAACCGACACGTGTCCATCGGTCGGATTTCAAACACATGCGACAGCTTGACTTGGGCTACAAGCAAAGCTGACTCATCCAACTCTGGATAAGATTTGCTCTCATTGTCTTCACTCGAAGACATAGGAATTGGGTTGAGCATCACGTCAGTCTTCTGACTTTGTTCACTTGGACCCCACTAGACAGTTCGGTGGTTCCTATGGCTCAAGAAACAAGAAAATGAACTATGAAAGAAACTATGTCTTCACACTTCATAGTCTTCAAGTGAATGTCTTCATACGTCATTATCTTCGACGTGAATGTCTTCACAAACCACCATTGTCTTCAATGTCTTCATACATTTTTATGGGTCATCTCTGATAGGTAAACCGAATCGATGAGGGATTTCTACCTGTGTTATCCTACAATTCTCACAAACACATTAGTCCCTCAACCACGTTTGTCATCAATACTCCAAAACCAACTAGGGGTGGCACTAGATGCACTTACAGACACAAACGGAGAATACAAAACTCTTCAAGATCCAAGGAGCTCCCGTCTCTCAGCGCCAAGATGGCATCCAGAGGCGTGTGATACGTCAATTTTGTCATGTTTTTGTACTGTTATTTATAATGTTTTAGGACCATATTTCACTTCAGGATGTAATTCTAATGCCTTTTCTCTCTTATTATGCAAGATCTTTATGAAGAGGAACATTGACGGCAACTGAAATTCTGGACCTGAAAAGAGCTAGAACAGAGATAGATATTCTGTGGAGCTCCAAATGATCTGAAAATTTACGGAGATTTATTTTAGAATTAATAAAAAATACTGGAAGAAGAATCACCAGGAGGGGCCCCACCATTGAGCCAGAAGCTCAGGTGGCACGCCCACCTGAGCTTGTGGGCCCACCAGGTTGCCTCTGTGGCCCTCCTTCTCCTATATGAAGCCTTTTGCGCTAGAAAAAAATCAAAAGAAGACTTTCGGGACAAAGTGCCACCGCCTCGAGGGGGAACCTGGGCGGGAGCACTTTTAATCTCCGACAGAGTGATTCCGCAGGGATACTTCCCTCCGGGATGGGGAACTCGAAGCCTTCGTCATCACCAACGTTCCTCCCATCGTGGGAGGACTCATCTCCATCAACATCTTCACCAACACCATCTCCATCAACATCGGTTGTTACTAATTTCTTGGAAAACCAAAAACAGGCAAAAAAACAGCAACTGGCACTTGGCACTAGATTAATCGGACAAATTCTTGTATTCAATCTTTGTCTCAAAATCTCAGATCGGTACCTGTGGGTTGCTAGTAGCGTTGATTACATCATGTAGTTGATGCTAGTTGGTTTATTTGGTGAAAGATCATATGTTCAGATCCTTAATCATATATTATACTCCTCTAATCTTGAACATGAATATGATTTGTGAGTAGTTGTGTTTGTTCTAGAGGACACGGGAGAGGTCTTGTTATAAGTAATCATGTGAAGTTGGTAGTCATTCAATATTTTGATGATGTGTATGTTGTTCTTCCTCTAGTGGTGTCGTGTGAACGTCGACTACATGACACTTCACCATGCTTGGTGTCGGTGTCAAAACAGGTAGATCTCGAGTAGGGGGGGCCGAGCTGCTAGATCAGATCGATGGGTAACAAGAGAGAACACAAACAAAGTTTACCCAGGTTTGGGCCCTCTCTATGGAGGTAAAATCCTATGTCCTGCTCTTGCTTTTACTGTGGAAGTATCAAGGTACAGAGTAGATCTACCTCGAGATCGTGAGTTGTGGTCTAAACCCTAGCGGCATGATGATAGTATGAATGGGTGTATGGATGGCCTCCTGACACGTCTCCAACATATCTATATTTTTTTATTTTTCCATGCTATTATAGTATCAATCTCGGATGTTTTATATGCAATTATATATCATCTGTTGGGAATAATCTATTAACCTAGTGCCAAGTGTCAGTTGATATTTTTTTGCCTGTTTTTGGTTTTCCAGGAAATCAATACCAACCGAAGTCCAAACGCTACGAAACCTTTTGATGATTTTTTCTGGACAAGAGAGACCCCAGAAGCTTTGGGAGGAGACCAGAAGGAAAACGAGGAGACAGCAAGGCAACAGGGCGCACCTAGGGGGTAGGCACGCCTTGATGCCTTGTGGGCCCCTCGTGGCTCCGTCTGACCTAATTCCACCTCTATGGATTCTCTAAAATCGGGAAACCAACAGAGAGCCACCCAAGATACTTTTTTCACCATAGCAAGTTTCTATTCTTCCGCGATCCCATGTGGAGGCCTTTTCTGATACTTTGCCGGAGCGGGAATCGATCACGGAGGGCTTCTACATAAACCTTGCTACCCTTCCGATGATGTGTGAGTAGTTTACTACAGACCTACGGGTCCATAGCTAGTAGCTAGATGGCTTCTTGTCTCTCTTTGATCTTCAATACATTGTTCTCCTCGATGTTCTTAGAGTTCTATTCAACTTAATCTTCTTTTGCGGTGTGTTTGTTGGGATCTGATGAATTGTGGGTTTATGATGAGATTATTAATGAATATTAATTGAGTGTTCTCTAAATTCTTTTATGCATGATTATTATAGTTTTGTATTTCTCTTTGATTTATCCTTTTGGTTTGGCCAACTAGATTGATTTATCTTGCAATGAGAGAGGTGCTTTGTAATGGGTTCAATCTTGCGGTGCTCTGTATCCCAGTGACAAAGTAGGGGACAAGACATGTATTTGTATTGTTGCCATTAAGGGGAAAACAAAGGGGTTTATTCATATTGGTTGGATTTACTTTGTCTACATCATGTCATCTTGCTTAAGGCGTTACTTCGTTTTCATGTACTTAATACTCTAGATGCATGCTGGATAGCGGTCGTGGGTGGAGTAATAGTACTAGATGCAGGCAGGAGTTGGTCTGCTTGTCTCGGACATGATGCCTATATACATGATTATTGCCTTGAATATCGTCATAACTATGCGCTTTTCTATCTATTGCCCAACAATAATTTGTTTACCCACCATATGTTTTTTGTTCAAGAGAGAAGCCTCTAGTGAAAACTATGGCCCCGGGTCTACTTTTATCATATATAAAATCCAAAAATACCTTGCTGCAATTTATTTACCATTATTTTATTTTGTATTTTATTTTATCTATCTATCACTACGAGATTTGATCCTTGCAAATAAATAACCTGAGGGGATTGACAACCCGCTTGATCGCGTTGGGTGCAAGTATTTGCTCTTTTGTGTGTAGGTGTTGTTAACGAGATTTCATGTGGTTCTCCTACTAGATTGATAACCTTGATTCTTAACTGAGGGAAATACTTATATCTACTGTACTACATCATCCTCTCCTCTTTGAGGAAATCCCACCCTTATTTTTGTTTGCTTGCCTACCATTATGGCTAGTTCTTCGCTTGTTATGTGTACCCCTGAAAGTGAGGTTCTCAATTTTAAACAAAGGGGATGAGAGAATTTAGAAGATGCTTGTTATAGAATTTGTGATGCTCAAAATAGATCAACCCGTAAGCAATCTACTACCGTTCTTCTTTGCAATTTTTATGTGGGTGTAACTACTTGTATTGATTTGTGCTAGATACTATTACCAAAGGGAATTTCTTGAGTAGTCACCCTATGCATGGTTTCGATGCTATGGGAAATTTAGTGGGATCACCACCTATCACTACTAATGAAACAGCGTTGACTTTGGAGCATGTTATGCAAAGGTTAGAAGCTATTGAAAATAAAATGCCTACCATATAGCATATTGAAAATCTAGATAAAAAGATTCATAATCATATTAATCAATATGGATCAAGGCTAGGAATTGCTTTGAAAATTCTAAAAGAGAAAGAGTCGGTAATCAATGAAAGGATGGAACAAAGTCCCAATAGAATTGATAAACTGGAAGAAGTTATTAATAATTTGGTTTTTCTTTTTCTTCCATTAAAACTATTGAAAGAGCTCCTCCTAGTAAGAATTGAAAGTTTATGTATGTTCCTAAGAACAGGGGTGCCACTTCTAGTAATGGGAGTTAAGATCTTAAAATTATTAGTGTTCTCCCCAGTTTCATTGATTTAATAAAAGGAACCCATCTATGAGAATAAAATCTTTAGTTTTGTTCCTAGGAGTTTGACCATGGAAATTATTCATGCTAAGCCTCCTAGGAAGCGTGGTTGTGTAATTGAGTAATTGGAAACTAAGTATGATTACACTTAAAACTATGCATTATGCCTAGCTAGGGGCGTAAAACAATATCGCTTGTTGGGAGACAACCCAATAGCTATCTTTATTTCCCTTTTTCTTTTCTGTTTTTGAGTGTTCACAAAATTATGCCACTATTATGATTGTGTTTTTGTGTTTAAAATAGTGTTTGTGCCAAGTAATGCCTTTGTGATGATTTGCTTGAGAGTTGATTTGATTCTATGAAAAAATAGGAACTTTTGCGTCCAGTAACAGAATTGTCTAAATTGACTGGAACGTGATAAAATTCTGAATTTTTTACACATGATTGTTATACAAATTTCCCACGTTGTCCGAATTGTTTAGAATTTTTGGAGTTACATCAGTGTTGCGTTTGTTCAAATCATTATAGACTGTTCTGTTTTAGTTTCATAGTTTGCTTGTTTTAATGAATCTATGGATTGTATCGTGGAGGGGGGGTATAAGTCATGGTGAAGTTAGAATACAGTAGGTATTGTGCAATAGTACCTAAAGTTTATGATTTGCTTGTTATAATAACGGGTCTCACGAGTTTTCTGGTGATATCAGTAAGACGGTCGAAGGTGAGCTGGACATTATCATTGTCAAGCCTCTTGAAGCGGTTGAAGAGATTGCAAAGAACATCGATTTTTGAGTCTCTCTGAGTTAAGACGCTTCATTGACCTTGAACAGCCAGTCTGAGACAAGCTTCACAGACTCCAAAGCACTCACACAGCCATACTGTCCCTTCATGGTGTACCACAAATGATGTTCTTGGCAGTAGAGTCCAGTTGCGCGAACCTCTTCACATCAACAGCGGTGACACCTTCACCGACTTTGGGAACACTAGTCCTGACGACATACTAGAGGTCGTAGTCAATGGCTTCAAGATGCATGCGCATCTTATTCTTCTAGTAGGGGTAATCAGTGCCATTAAAGAAGGGGCACACAGTAGAGACCTTGATTGTCCCTGCAGTCGACATACCTTGCTCTGATACCAATTGAAAGTGCTAGTTATCGACTAGAGGGGGGTGAATATATAGGCGCTTTTTAAGAAAGTCTTCAAGACAGGCAATGTTTTCGAAGACATGTAGTTAATACAGTAACTAAATGAAGGAAATATGCCCTAGAGGCAATAATAAAGTTGTTATTTATATTTCCTTATATCATGATAAATTTTTATTATTCACGCTAGAATTGTATTAACCAGAAACTTAGTACATGTGTGAGTACATAGACAAAACAAAGTGTCCCTAGTATGCTTCTACTTGACTAGCTCGTTAATCAAAGATGGTTAAGTTTCCTGACCATAGACATGTGTTGTCATTTGATGAATGGGATCACATCATTAGAGAATGATGTGATGGACAAGACCCATCCATTAGCTTAGCATTAATGATTGCTTAGTTTTATTGCTATTGCTTTCTTCATGACTTATACATGTTCCTCTGACTATGAGATTATGCAACTCCCAAATACCGGAGGAACACCTTGTGTGCTATCAAACGTCACAACGTAACTGGGTGATTATAAGGATGCTCTATAGGTGTCTCCGATGGTTTTTGTTGAGTTGGCATAGATCGAGATTAGGATTTGTCACTCCGTGAACCGGAGAGGTATCTCTGGGCCCTCTCGATAATGCACATCACTAAAAGCCTTGCAAGCAATGTGACTAATGAGTTAGTTGCGGGATGATGCATTACGGAACGAGTAAAGGGAATTGCCAGTAACAAGATTGAACTAGGTATGATGATACCGACGATCGAATCTCAGGCAAGTAACATACCGATGACAAAGGGAACAACGTATGTTATTATGCGGTTTGACCGATAAAGATCTTCGTAGAATATGTAGGAGCCAATATGAGCATCCAGGTTCCGCTATTGGTTATTGACCGGAGATGTGTCTCGGTCATGTCTACATAGTTCTCGAACCCGTAGGGTCCGCACGCTTAACGTTCGATGATCGTTTGTATTATGAGTTATGTGATTTGATGACCGAAGTTTGTTCGGAGTCCTGGATGAGATCACGGACATGACAAGGAGTGTCGAAATGGTCGAGAGGTAAAAATTCATATATTGGAAGGTTACATTCGGACACCGGAATGGTTTCGGGAAGTATCGGATAAGTTTCGGAGTACCGGGAGGTTACCGGAACCCCCCGGGGAAGTATTGGCCCTTAATGGGATTTAGTGGAAAGGAGAGAAGGGCCACAAGGGGTGGCAGCGCCCCCCGCATGGCTGGTCCGAATTGGACTAGGAGGGGGCGACGCCCCCCCCTCTTTCCTTCTCCCCTCTTCCTCCTTCCCTCTCCCCCCCTTGTTGGAATAGGAAAGGGGGAGGGGGGATCCTACTTGGACCGGGAGTCCAAGTAGGACTCTCCCCTTGGCGCGCCCCCTCTAGGGCCGGCCTCCTCCTCCCCCTCCTTTATATACATCGGAGGGGGCACACCAAGTCTTCTCTTAGCCATGTGCGGTGCCCCCCTCCACAGTTACACACCTCGGTCATATCGTCGTAGTGTTTAGGTGAAGCCCCGCGCCAGTAACATCATCATCACCGTCGCCACACCGTCGTGCTGACGGAACTCTCCCTCGTCCTCAACTGGATCAAGATCTCGAGGGACGTCATCGTGCTGAACGTGTGCTGAACACGGAGGTGCCGTACGTTCGGTACTTGGATCGGTTGGATCATGAAGACGTTCGACTACATCAACCGCGTTACTAAACGCTTCTGCTTTCGGTCTACGAGGGTACGTGGACACACTCTCCCAGCTTGTTGCTATGCCTCTCCTGAGGGAGTCCCGGATTAAAAATTTTCGGGCGTCGGCCTGTTATCCATGGGCGGACCGATGGGCTGAGAAGACATGAAGATCAAGACCATACTCGTGTCCGGATTGGACTCTCCTTGGCGTGGAAGGCAAGCTTGGCGACCAATTATGAAGATTCCTTCTTATGTAACCGACTCCATGTAAACCCTAGATCCCCGTTGTCTATATAAACCGGAGGGGTTAGTCCAGAAAGGATATATACATTACCATAGTCATACAGGCTAGACTTCTAGGGTTTTAGCCATTACGATCTCGTGGTAGATCAACTCTTGTAACACTCATATTCATCAAGATTAATCAAGCAGGAAGTAGGGTATTACCTCCATAGAGACGACCCGAACCTGGGTAAACATCGTTTCCCCCGTCTCCTGTTACCATCGATCCTAGACGCACAGTCCAGGACCCCCTACCCGAGATCCGCCGGTTTTGACACCGACATTGGTGCTTTCACTGAGAGTTCCACTGTGCCGTCGGCAAAGGGCTCGATGGCCCCTTCGATCATCAGTAATGACGTTGTCCAGGGAGAAACCTTTCTCCCCGGACAGATCTTCGTATTCGGCAGCTTCGTACTGCGGGCCAACTCGTTTGGCCATCTGGAGCAGATCGACAGCTACGCCCCTGGCCATCAGGTCAGATTCGGAAGCTTGAATTACGTTGCGGACATCCGTGGAGACTTGATCTTTGACGGATTCGAGACCGCGGCCACCGCTCCCCGTCGCCCTGATGAACATGTCTTAAACCTGTCATCGGGCCGCATCCAAGAGATAGCTCCTGTAGCAGCTCTGGCCTTAAATTCGGAGCAGATCAAGTCGTCCAAAGATGGGAAGCTCGACCCCATCACGGGGGCTACCGATTCCGCGACGCTGGAGCCGCACATAGATTCCACATCATACGGTATCTCCATCAACGGAACCTCGGACTCGCCTCCAATGTCGAACTCCGAACCCTGCGAGCTAGCGTATACCGAACTCGGTCGGTTATCGATCCTCAAGTTCAGCGCCGCAGATGTCTTCCAACACTCGCCCATGGGCGACATACTAAACTCGCTAAAAAACCTATCCCTGGCAGACGACCCGTCGCCGACTATGTTCGGTTCGAAATTTTGGCGGACGATGGAGAATTTTGCTTCCCACCCGCCACCCAGTTCATAGCCACTGTTGAAAGCTAACAACACGCCTGACCCCCGCTCCGAAGACATCGACGGTGTGGACGATGATGAGGGGCAAGGCCTGAGCTTATTGCCCGCTAGACACGGGATGACCACTTCCTGGTATGACGTGTGTATGATAGACACACCTTACGGTGCTCTCGACGATAACAAGGAGGATCCGGTCGAGGATAAACCGCCTGGTACACAGCCCGGACACCGGCGCTCTAGGTCACATCGCCCAAGAGAAAACACTGCCAGCACTAGAGAAGACGATACTCCGAACAACGAAGACCCTGTTGAGGTAGAATCCGAGCAGGAGGAACAGGAAGGCGGGCAGGACAGCTCTGATGAACAGACCACATATGGGGACTCGGAGGACAGCAATTATCTCCCACTCTCCGAGGAAGAGGAGATCCTCGGCAATGAGGATTTTATCGTGCCCAAGGAACCTCTTGAGCAGGAGCGCTTTAAATGCCGGCTTATAGCCACTACAAGGAGCCTAAGAAAGAAGCAGCTGCAGCTTCAAGCAAGCCAAGATTTGCTCAATGATAGATGGACCGAGGTCTTGGCCGCCGAAGAATACGGCCGTAGCAGCCCAGACAAAAGCCACACCAAGAGCGGGTGGCTCCCTCAATGCGATGGCAAGGCGATGGAGCCCATACCACCATCGAACAATGCGGCGGGCCGACCACAGTTCGGTCCAGACAAAGCAGCAACCCAAGCAGAGCACCATACCAACCCATCCGGCCGTCAAAGCAAAAACAAAACAGCTCGGGGGAACACTCGCGATATCAACCAAGACACGGAGGGTAGAGCAGGACGCACATGATCGATGTACAGATCACGAAGATATACCCCCAACCGACGATGATGGTCGCCTATTCGGACACTACAGTGCCGACCATGCCCAGTCCAAGCACCGTAAACGGAGCCCGCCGGAAGTTCTTCATAGTGTGGCCCAACATAGAGGAGCCGCACACCCTCTCTGCTTCACCAACAAAGTAATGGAGCATGAATTTCCAGACGGGTTTAAACCCATTAACATCGAATCATACGATGGGACAATAGATCTCGCAGTATGGATCGAGGATTACCTCCTCCATATTCACATGGCTCGTGGAGACGACCTCCATGCCATCAAATACCTACCTCTCAAGCCTAAAGGGCCAGCTCGGCACTGGCTAAACAGTTTGCTAGAAAATTCTATTGGCAACTGGGAAGATTTGGAAGACGCCTTTCGAGGCAACTTCCAGGGAACATATGTCCGGCCATTATCGCCCGATGACTTAAGTCACATTGTCCAGAGCCCGGCGAGTTAGCTGTGGAGCTCTGGACCAGGTTCTTAGTCAAAAAGAACCAAATTGTCGACTGTCCGGACGCAGAAGCCCTTGCGGCCTTCAAACATAGTGTCCGTGATGAATGGCTAGCGCGTCAGCTCGGCCAGGAAGGACCCAAATCCATGACAGCCCTTACCGCTCTAATGACCCGCTTCTGCACGGGAGAAGACAACTGGCTTGCTCGTAAAAGCAACGACGCCAGTGGCCCGGGCACTTCTGAAATCCGAGATGGCAATGGCAAGCCACGACGAACCGAACACAATAGTAGCAGTAATATACGCGACACAGCGGTGAACGCCGGATTTCACAATCCGAAGCCCGCTCAACGGAAGAAGCCACTAAAGGCAAACCAGGATGGACCATCCACCCTTGACATGATATTGGACCGACCTTGTAAGATTCACGGTCACCCTGATAGGGCAGCTAATCATACCAACCGGAACTGTTGGGTCTTCAAGCAGGCAGGCAAGCTTAACGCTGATCACAAGGGGAGGAGGCCACCACGCGGTAAAGACGACGGATCGGCTCGCCAGCAGAACACCAGGGGCCAGAAACAGTTTCCCTCCGATGTTCGACCACTCCCGGAACGCAAATAGCAGTTCGGCTTCCGCCACTCACCCATCAGACCGGCAAATTTGCTGCACCACGCATCACTATGCACTCAAGATACCATGGGCATCGGTGGAAGCACAATACGGACAACCCTACAGGCATTCCCGTAACTTTTTTTATCTGTTTTCCTTATTTTTCTGTATCATCCCTAAAGAACAGGTGCCCAACTGGACAGCATCTACAACAGACTCTATCGGAGTTTGGATCTGTATGCTCACCTAAGGGGCTACTTCCGTTAAGGATTACCCTCCCCGAGGACGGGCGACGCAGACGTGCGACAGGAGGTCCAAAATAACTTTTTGCAGACCACACTCTTTATTCCGAGCCTGTGCTATGCCCTTTTTCCTCTGATCCCGACCCCGAGCATGTCAAATAGCCGGGTCCGTGATTTCTTTATATATAGACACACACACACATAAACACTATTCTGATCATGGGAGCAGAATAATATTCTGATCACAACCAGAACTTCCTGAGTTACACGCCTGAACTTCCCTGTCATTTAACCCGACCTTCTGCTATCTTCGCAACTGTGTCTCCCCGCATCTAATTTTTTCCGTTAGTCGTGTTCTATGTGATGTAAGTGTAATCTGCAAACTATTTCTAGCAACTAAATGCCCGTTTTAAATATGAATCTCGCTCGTTGGCGGATTTGCTCTTGGGTCATGATGAAACATGCCTCTGTTGCAATTTTACTGCCCGAGTTGTTCGACCTGAACTTCCCTCTGAACTAGGTTGAACTTCCGCCAACACTGCCCAAACGGGGTTTGCGACATATCGTTGGAAAGCTATGGACACCAGTATCATGACCCGACTTAAATTTTTGTCAAAATGTAAGCGGTTTAAGAGCAGTTTTGAAAACCGTTTTTTCTTCACACAAAAAATGTGAACCGTATTTTCGATCGCATTTCTGAACCGTTTATCGGAATGAGGCAAATAATATGTCGTTGGAAAGCTGCTGCAAAACCGCTCCTTCCACATGTTGAAAGTTTTCTCTAATTCCCTATGGTTAAAGATTAATTTGGAAACACGTAAAATTTTGCAAATCGAACTGCGAGTTTGTATTTTCGATGCCATTTCTAAATGGCTAATTGAATTGAGGCAAATAATATGGCGTTGGAAAGCTTATGAAAATGCGCTACTTTTTCATGTTGAAGGTTTTTCCTATATTTGAACGGTTTAAGAGTAATGTAGAAAACAGTGCAAGTTCCACTGAGTTCGTATTTTCGATCTAATTTTTTAGCCGTACGTCCAAATGCAGCAAATGATATGGCATTTGAAATATTGAGTAAATGCGAAACTTTTTGATATGTATTGTTTCTCCCAATTCCTTACGATTTTATGTCAGTTTTGAAAATGGGTAAAAACGTATTTTTGCCGTAATTTCTACAAACTTTGTCGGAATGCGGCGAATTATATACCGTTCAAAAGCTACGAAAAATGCGAAACTTTTTCATGTTGAGGGTTTTCTCTGATTCCGAGCCGTTTTCAAGTAATTTCAAAAACGGCAAGATCATTCGTTCTGCTTTTATCGCGAAACAGATTCGTGTAAAATGCATCGCGTGAAGTAATTGAACTTCTATGACAGTTCTGCGTGAACTTCACTCTGTTTTTCACGTGCTTTTTTTGCTCGCAGCTCTTCATTCACTGCTTGTAGCTCTCCATCCACTCACCGGAATTGAGCAAGTGATATACCGATGGAAAGCTGCTGTAAACACGCAAATTTCCCGTGTTGATCATTTTTTCATACTCGCGATGGTTTTAAAAGTTTTTCATCTGAAATTCATTCAGTGTAGTAGTTGAATTTCTTGTTGTTTTCCCGTTGAACTTCTGTGACGTATTTTTCGTTTGTAATTTCCCCATACATTCGTCAATGTCACACAAATGATATTCCTTTTGTACAAACCTCTCTCACAATAAATTTTTTAACTTTCTCCGACCGAGGACTTGAACTTACACAAATGATATTTCTACCGTTTTGAAGTAAATTAGAAAATGACGAGATCATGATTTCTGCCTTCATCGCGAATGGAAATGCACTGCGTGAAGTAGTTGAACTTCTCGGGCATGTCTGTTCAAACTTCACACTATTTTTGACGTGTTGTTTTTTGACGTGCTGTTTTTTGCACTGCACGAAGTAGTTGAACTTCTAGGACATGTCTGTTTGAACTTTACTCTGTTTTTGACGTGCTGTTTTCTGATGTGTTGTTTCTTGCACTGCGTGAAGTAGTTGAACTTCTAGAACATGTCTGTTTGAACTTCACTCTGTTTCACTTTATTATTATTTTTCTATATGAAATACACACCATGTAGAACGTGAATTTCCGATTGTTATCACTTTGAACTTCTCTCTGGTTTGAGAGAATTATTTTAAAATACAAAGAACAACATATTTTTTAATGTATTTTGGACATCTAAATACACAGTGAACCTCTCTCACAAGATTTTTTTGAACTTTTCCTCGCCGAGCACTTGAACTTCTAGCAACCATCTTTTCGTTCTGCCTTTATCGCCAAACATATTCGTCGAAAATGCATCGAGTGAAGAACCTGAACTTCTCTGCATGTGCACTTGAACTTCACTCTATTTTTCACGTGCTTTTTTGCCTCGTATCTCTCCATCCACTCACCGGAACACTCACCGGAATTGAGCAAGTGACATACCGGTGGAAAGCTATTGTAAACACGCAACTTTCCCGTGTTGATCGTTTTTCATACTCGCAATGATTTTAAAAGTTTTCATATAAAATTCATTCAGTGTAGTAGTTGAACTTCCTACTGTTTGCACGTTCAACTTCTGTGACGTATTTTCGTTTGTAACTTCCTCATCCATTCGTTAGTATTACACAAATGATATTCCTTTTGTAGAGACCACTTTCACAATAAATCTTTATCTTTCTCCCACCAAGGACTTGAACTTATAACAACAAAAAATTTAGACCTTGCCTTTTTATTCATTTTCTCATATTAAACACACACAATGTAGTACATTAATTTTTTTTCGTTTTTATAATTTGATTTTTTAATCAAATTGCTCCAAAATAATAACTGAACTTCCTTGTGGATTGAGAGAATTAATTTAAAATGTAGAAAACATTTTTTGTGTGTTTTCGAACATGGAAATACAAGGTGAACCTCTCTCGCAAGAATTTTTGAACTTCCCCGGACAGAGCACTTTAACTTTTTTCAACAAATCTTTTAAGCTTTTATTTTTCTATACTTTTATTGTCACCTGAAATACAATCCTTGTAGGACTTGAACTTCTCTGTTTTTTTAATTTGAACTTCTTAGTTTTATTCTTTAGTAACGAGGAAAATTGAGTTTTTTGAACTTCTTTGTTTTAAAATTTTGAACTTCTTGGTTTTATTTTTAAATAATGTGAAAATCCGATTTTTATAGACATCGAACTTCATCATTTTTAAAATTTGAACTTCTTATTTTTATTGGTTAGTAAGGGGGAAAATGCTTTTTTATATAAACAATGATACCGCGCCCTTATTTTAATTTGAACTTCTCGTTTTTATAGAATGGGGAAAATCAGTTTTTATACGATCTTTTCAAATGCTCCTCTTTAAATTTGAACTTCTCTAAATTTTTTACAAACGGGGAAAATCCGTTATAAAGATTTTTGAACTACTTTTCTTTTGAACTTCTTGCTCAAATTTTTTGAACTTCCAAATTTTTCTTTGAAATATTAAAAACTTCATTTTCTTTAACGTTGACCTGCTTCGGTTTTTAAATTTGAACTTATAGAATTTTGTCACGATATTTTATACATTTTTTGCTTTTCGGTGAAATGGCCTAGGCGATCTCTGTTTTCATTTGATCATTTTTCTTCTGTACGTGGTACAGGTAAACTTCGAAATTTCTAAAACATGAACTTCGCGTGCTATTTTTTTTAATGAAACTCCATAGTTTTTATTCTTTGAGTTCCATGATTTTTTTGTTTACATTTTTTGGTTTGAACTTCGATGTTCGTTAGACCTGAACTTCCGAAATCACACCTTTTTATACACAATTTTCCTTGAATCCAACATGTGCAAAAACAATAGGGAAATTTGGGTCAATTCTCATAAGCAATAGGACAAACATTTAGAGGGCACCCATAAAAGCTTTTTTGTTCTATTTAGTGTACTATGCACAAGCACATGCACAACACATCCACACAAAAATTTGGCTCACCTAAAATGAAAAAGATGCCAGTGTCACAGGATGACCATATAAGGATCTGGAATTAGACTTTATAAACTTTTCGAACTGCTCCATTTTTAATTTTCAAACTTCTTGGTTTATTCTATAGTAACGGGAAAACCCACATGTTTGTAATAAACATTGAACCACCCTATTATTTAAATTTGAACTTCAACGTATTTTTTTAGAAATGGTTAAACTACAAAACAAAAAAAAACCACTTTCTACGATTTGTCTTTTTGTCTCACAACATTATAAGGCATTTTTCTGCTGTCTGTGAAATGGCCTAGGCAGTCCTTTTCTTCATTGATGAATTATATCTAGTAAGTATACTTTGAGTCTGCTCCCTGTGACCCGGTGTATACATTTATAGGAAAGAAATTGCCAAGGCAGACAAATGTAAAATTCCTGGAATACCAACCTAGAAATTATGTTCGCAATGGTCATATGTAAAATTAGAAAAAACTTCACCTAGAATGGAACTTTTGTTGAACGTTCTTTACCACAAATAATACTATAAAAGCTCCCCCAAGTATTAAAACAAACATGTAGAGGGCACACTCAAATTGTTAGAAACGTATGTAGCTTTCTTGCGTACTTATAAAGAAGGCACTAACTGGTGGTCAAATTGAAGTAGATGTCTCCACCGCTCTTTTCATTAGTACTCTCTCACCCTATCCTCACCACACGATGCCATCTCTCTCTCTAGAGATCTCTTCACTGTATACTGAAGCTTTCAATGCATAGTGCATATGCAGAAGTTGACAGCTTACCTAGTGTTATCCATCTCTCAGGTAGAAGAAGTACGACAACAAAAACAAAAAATATGACGTTTTGCAACTGAACTGGACGTCATACTTGTATAAGGGAAATTACTACCCGCTTATGCAAGTGCAGAAATCTGAATTATTCAGAGAAGGGAGAAACTCTGAACTTGTAGCTCGATTGAACCTGAACTTCTGCTTTATTTGTGATTTGGGAGACTGAGGAGCGGCAGCGCAATAGTATACGTTTGTGTACAGATCCATAGTGCATAGCTTCCACAAAACTTGTACCAAAATTATCTCCAAAGAAGCATGGGACCAGGGGACTAGCCGGTCGCAGGAGATGCATCAATTACAGGGTTGAAGCACACAAATGGAAGAATCTCAATAGAGACTAGCAGTCCAAGTACGGTTGCAGCGACAGCACTGCCCGATGCAGCTGGAACGGCTACACTCGCACGAGGATCCGACCCCGATCCAAAGGAAGTGGCCTGGGAGGAGGAGGCACATGACAGTGCGTGGCCTAGCGGCAGCGCGCAGGTGGCCTTGGACAGCCGAATTGGAGAGATGCAGGGACGGCGGTGGAGGTCGACCGAGGTGACGCACTGACGACGGATCCGCCACCAACTCTGGCCGGTGAACTTCGTGCGGCGGCGCAATCGACCTACAGGAGCATGGTGGGTTGAACAGCCTGCACGGGGAGCGGCGGCGGGTGGTGCAGCTCGTGCTCCCCCCGAGCAGTCCTGACCCTGAGCCCACGTCCAAGTGGGCGGATGGACGTGGTCGCCCGCGGTGGCAGCTGAAGATGCTGGTGGGTAGTTACTGCATCTGGAGTGGGGAGGAGCTCGAAGGGATGGGGCGCGCCAGAGCACACGCGGCAGATCGGCTAGGAAGGGCGGGCAGGTCGCGCCGGATTAGTAGGCGACAGGGGTGGTCGGGGCGGGGGGCGGAGGAGGTGGATGTCGGCGGTGGTTGCGGAGGTGGTCGGGGTGGTGGGCGGCGGCGGTTGTGAAGGTGGTAGGCAGTGGCGGCGACATCTCCAGTTGGGGGCGGGGGCGGGGCCGGGCAGCATCTTCTCGGGTTGAGGGCGGCGGCGGCGGCTCCGGTTGAGGGGGTGGCGGCGGCGGCTCCGGTTGAGGGGGTGGCGGCGCGGCGGTTGGGGGCCGGTCGGCGTCGGGAGTGGGGGATCAGGGGAAGGTCGAGGATGGTTCGGCCTTCGGGGATTGGGGTGGGTTTTTTTTTCTGCCGGTTCGAGCCTTCGGCGGAGTTCGGGAACATGTAATCGCGTCTATATATAGGAGCGCCATGATCCAAACCGATCTTTCATACTCTTTCAACAATAAGTACGGCCTCAACGGCTACTTTGAAGATGCACCTCGGCGCACCTGCCAGGGGCTCGGCATGGGAACGAATGAGTTGCCAGTAAAAGTCCAAACAACTCTATAGCGTACTTCGGCGTCGCAAGTTTGGCTTTATATGCATCAGCTCCGAATCATTGTCTTGGGTCAATAGTTGGTTTGCCTGGCTCCTGTGCTTGCTACCCTACGTTCCGCTCTATCGGCTAGGGTAGTAAAGGAAAAACTACTGCGATTGTGCCCTGGCCTAAACCGGATGAGCACCTCAGTAGAGGAAGCCGAAAACTGACTGTCATGATGCGGCGAGAGCTAGTCAACCACTTGACGACTTATTGGAATCTTTAGCGATTCTCCGTGTAACACGAGGGATCTTTTTCAGATCAGATATGTAAGGCACCATACGCCGCATACACACCAGGGGCTATGTCGTAGCCCCACCATAAAACTCCTATGGTTAAGTGAAAGTGTTAACGCCTTATAGTCCGATTGCCTGGTTCGCCGCATTATCACCTCCTTCATGCACCAAGACGTTGGTTAAAGAGTGATTAAATGGTTTTCCGAACACCCCCATACTTCCTACGAGGGGGTTGAAGCGGCTTATTTGGAAAACTTTCAGATTATATTAAAACGGCCGCACAGGAGGAATTCAAGCTTTTCGAGCAAAACATAAATCGATTAACTATAAAATTGTCTTTTACAATCATCATACACCTCACTCAAACATTATGTTTTTCGAGCATTGACCCTCTATCAAGCGGGCGGCCTCCAGGACGTCTTCAAAATAACGCTCCGGTTCCGGACGGTCCTTGCCTTTGGGCGGACCCTTCATCGTGACGTTGATGGCCTTCATCTTTCCCGAATGTCTTGACTCTCAGTAAAGGCCATCCATGCACCTTCAATGCACGCCGACCGCTTTGCAGCATCGATTCGCGGCACCACAACGACAAGCTTCTGCACCAAACCAAAATAGCGATTCGGCGCAGGCTCGGTTGGCCACAGCCGGATTATGGCATCCTTCATGGCAGCGCCAGATACCCTATGAAGTTCGGCCCATTGGGACATCTGTTCATTGAGCAGCAGAGGGCGCTCTGACGCGCCAAACTATGACCAAAAAAGCTTCTCCGTTGCATATCCAGCTCGCGCTTGGTAATACCAGGCTACATCGGAAGAACTCTTTGGCAAGTCCAAATACTCGTCCAGAGAACTCCACACTTGGTTCAGCTGAGCATAGTCCGGGTCACCGAACTTAGTCTGCAGCAGAAAAGGCTTTCCAGCCACTATCTCCTTCGCCTGCCGAACCTCCTCACGGAGTGCTCTGGATTCTGATCGCGCTTCTCTCGCCTCCTGTCGGGCCTTGTCCAGTTCAGCCGCTAAGGCTTTATTCTCCTTCTCAAGAAATTCGCAGCGGCCAGTAGCACTCTCCAACGTGAGTGTCTTCGTGGATATCTTCTCCTCGCCTTTGGTATCGCAGCGGCTTGTTCGACCTTCAATTCGGTAGATGTCCTTTCAAAGAAGACATCACTAACCGGGCCGCTCCTTGGCCCGGACTAGCTCCGCCCGAAGAGCCTCCACGATAGCAGCACCATCTGCATTCCATGCACATTTCATATAAAGCTCTTTTCCGCGTCAAGCACACCGGTGTAAAGAATGCTCGAAATACATACCTTGCGAGTCGCCAAGACGCCTGTTGATCAATGCAATGTCATCCTCCACAATATCCGACTTCGGCTGCGGATTCAAGCTACTTTAATTATTTGAGCGACCCACGGAAGGGAAGCAGCCTGTATTTCAAATTACATCAAGGTTAATACCTGAGCATATCTCTTTGATCCTCCGATCGCTTCCTTCAGAAGGCAATCCGAGTCTCAGGGGCTACTGCATATACAACAGGCGCATTCTGTCAATAAAATTCAATTGACAAAACTACATCACAAACCTCAAAACCTCTTAGAAGGCTCGTGAAGGCCTCGTTCAATCCACTCTTCGCGGATAGAACCCTTTTGACCACTGTATCCATCAAGGTACGGTGCTCTTCTGAAATGGACGCTCGTCGTAGCATGTCCGTCAGCATTTCCGGCGCTCCTGGGTCTTCGGAAACCGCCGCCGGAGTACGGCATTCCTGTGAAGGAACCCGCTTACTTGCCTCCAGAATCGTCTCCGGTTGTAAACCGGACGGTTTGGGGACGCCAGTCTTGATCCGAGAACCCCGAGTGACAGAGGCACCACCTTCGGTAACGCCTTCTTCGTTTCCTGTACTACTTGGCGTTCGGGAGGAGCCCTTCGAGACGATACCTCGGTATCATCCCCCCTATTGGGAGATGAGGCCGGAGAAGGCGTGTCACTCTCCATCATCTCCGGAAGAAGATCTCTCGAGGAGGAGGACGATTGAGAAACACCATGCGTTAACCTGCGTGGATGAACATATATCGGATGATTACTTCACTAGTAGGAAAGGAATGAGGTGCGTTTAAAGTGCCCCAGCCTCACTTACGGTTTGCCTCGAGGTTCGTCATCAAGCTCTACGTTGCCTCGCTCGCCCGGCCCAAGCCGCTCGACGATGGCGTTTTTCCTCTCTTGGAAAGCTTACCCTCCTGATCTTCGGAAGCGGCCCTCTTCTTGCCATGGAGGGCTCCCTCTGCATCCTTACCCTTGGGCAAAAGGATTTCGGTTTCCCCGAACGCAGCCACAATGCAGTGTCGAATCAGCATTCGTCGGCCAGGCGGTCGCGAGGTCTTCGAAGGAAGGCGCCGGACACCATATTAGCACCGCTTTCTTTATCCAGTCCTGTACAGGGACGGATTGTTCAGTATCTTGTTAAGAGATGCTTGAATGGAAGGTGCTCGGATATCGAGTACTTATCAAAGTGTCCGGATGATTGCAGTCAAGGCCAACGTCTTCGGTGGTGTCCGGCCATTGCTCTTTTTCCCCGAAATATAATTTCCACATTCCTTCATGCGTAGTGCTGAAGAAGTGTTGTAGAGTCCGCCGCCCTTCTGGGTTAAACTCCCACATATGGAGAGGCCGCCGCTGACATGGCAGGATCCGGCAGACTAGCATTACTTGAACGACGTTCACAAGATCGATGCCCTTCTCGATAAGGCTTTGGATGCGACTTTGCAGAGTCTGCACTTCATTGACAGATCCCCAGTCCAATCCCTTATTGATCCACGAAGCGAGCTGAATTGGAGGGCCGGGTCGGAACGCAGGTGTAGCCGCCCACTTGGAGCCCCGCGGCTCGTTGATATAAAACCACCTCTGCTGCCATAGGTCAGAAGATTCGGCGAAGGATCCTTCAGGCCAAACCGCGCCGGCCAGTTTGCCTATTATGACGCTGCCGCACTCTGCCTGCTCCTCCTCTGTCACCTGCAGCCTCACATCAAAGGTCTTGAGCCACAAACCAAAGTGCGGAGGAGTCCGGAGGAAGGCCTCACACGTGACGATATATGTCGAGATGAGGAGAATAGAGTCCGGGGCCAGATCGTGAAAATCTAGCCCATAGTAGAACATGAGCCCCCGAACGAAGGGGTTAAGCGAGAACCTTAGCCCGTGAAGGAAGTGGGATACAAATACTACCCTCTCGCCAGATCTGGGGGTCGGTATAACTTGCCCTTGTCTTGGGAAGCCGATGAAGGATTTCGGTCGATACCTGCTGCAGCGGAGCCTTAAATATCCTCCTCTGTGACAGAAGAAGCCACCCACTGGCCCTGATGGTTGGATCCGGACATGATTAGGGCTGGTGGCGATTGGAACCCGAGGGTTTGAACTTGGGGTGGCTCGGGTTGAGGAAGGAGCAAGCGCAAGGGAAGAAAGGCGAGGCTGGTCTCTATATAAAGGCCCCGAATACTGGGCGTCTCCCCCTGGGTCTCTAAACTTACCTATCACCAAGGAGTTGTACCGAGGGGACGGTTGGGTTACCCATGCCTTGACGAGACGTGCCAATAAAAACCGCGCCCCGAGACGTGGGGCGGCTCGCTAGCTGACGGTTGGAAATAGTAACCGGGCAGGCATGATACGATGTCATGAACAGTTATCAACAAGTTGGCTCGTGGGATATTGTATTCTCTGCAATTATATACACAGGTACGGATATACTTACTTCCTCTGAAGACTATTCTGGAGTTCGAAAGGAGGGAACCCACCTTACAATGCCGAAGACAAATCTGCGCGCCGGACTCCTCGTCATTGAAGTCAGGTTCAGGGGCTACTAAGGGAGTCCCAGATTAAGGGGTACTCGGGCGTCCGGCCTGTTATCCATGGGCCGGACTAATGGGCTGAGAAGACATGAAGACCGAAGACCATAATCGTGTCCGGATTGGACTCTCCTTGGTGTGGAAGGCAAGCTTGGCGACCAATTATGAAGATTCCTTCTTATGTAACCAACTCCATGTAAAACCTAGATCCCCCTGGTGTCTATATAAACCGGAGGGGTTAGCCCGGAAAGGATATATACATTAACATAGTCATACAGGCTAGACTTCTAGGGTTTCAGCCATTACGATCTCGTGGTAGATCAACTCTTGTAACACTCATATTCATCAAGATCAATCAAGCAGGAAGTAGGGTATTACCTCCATAGAGAGGGCCCGAACCTGGGTAAACTTCGTGTCCCCCGTCTCCTGTTACCATCGATCCTAGACGCACAGTTCGGGACCCCCTACCCGAGATCCGTCGGTTTTGACACCAACAGTCCCCAACACTAAATATGATACAACGGAAGATAAAATACACTACTGCAATATTTTCAAAGTACAGTACAGATGATGCACAAAGACAAGTTGCTGATAGGTAGACCAGATCAGAATTGGAAGACAGTATGAAGCCAAATATGCAATTAGAGTGAATGTCTTCGCACAATGTCTTCGAACAGAACATGCAAGCAATAACTTCATGAAGTTAAACTGTAAGTGAAGGAGTGAAGTGATAGAACCAGTTGCTCGATGAAGACAAGGATCTGGTAGACCAGTTCCAGTTGCTGTGATAACTGTACATCTGGTTAGGGAGGCTGAGATTGAACTCAGAAGACAGCGTCTTCACCTTATTCCCCTTGAGCTAAGGTCACTTAGACCTCACCCAATCACTTAGGTAAGTCTTCAAGGTAGACTTCCAAACCTTCACAGAGTTCGTTCACTGGCAATCCACAATGACTCTTGGAAGCTCAGAACGCGACGCCTAACCGACTGGAAGATCACAGTCTTCAAGTGTAATAAGTCTTCGGTTTACGCAGAACAGAAATATTTCAGTGATGCCAAACACCCTTTGGGCTACGGGTGTTTTGGGTTTTGTCCTCACAAGGATTCTCTCTCAAAGGCTTCGCAGGTGGGTTGCTCTCAAAAAACAAAAGCCTTGCACTAACTCGGAGCAGCCACCAATTTATGGTGGAGGGGGTGGGCTATTTATAGCCAAGAGGCAACCCGACTTGATATGTCCTAAATGACCCTGGGTCAATGGACAACCGACACATGTTCAATGGTCGGATTTCAAACACATGCGGCATCTTGACTTGGGCTACAAACAAAGCTGACTCATCCAACCCAAGACAAGATTTTCTCTCATTTGTCTTCTCTCGAAGACATAGGATTTTGGGTTGAGCATCACGTCAGTCTTCTGACTTTGTTTACTTGGACCCCATTTAACAGTTCGGTGGTTCCTATGACTCAGGTAAGAAGGAAATGAAACAAAGAAAGAAACTATGTCTTCGCGCCCCATTGTCTTCACGCGAATGTCTTCACGTGTCATTTCTTCGACACAAATGTCTTCATGAACCACCAATGTCTTTAACTTATTCATACATTTTTAGGGGTCATCTTCGATGGGTAAACCGAGTCAATAGGGACTACTACCTGTGTTCTCCTGTGAATCTCACGAACACATTAGTCCCTCAACCAAGTTTGTCATCGATACTCCAAAACGAACTAGGGGTGGCACTAGATGCACTTACATTGTTCTCTAGTTCCATCTTCGTCTGATGAAGCTTAGACAAATACGATTTCACCGGGGAACTTTTGAGGTTTCTGTTCCCCTCCCACATCTGACCGGAGTTGGATTATTGTCTGGCTCTCCTCAACGTTAGCTTCTTCGGAACGACGATCCTTCTAGATCACGGTCGCTGGTGTCTTCTGGTCTACATCACTGACTTTTCGGTTGTTGCTTGTACAACCTCCGTGGTTTAAATAAGGTGATCTCCTTGATCTCCGAAAATGTTACGCCAATAATATAAGTAGTCAGTCCACATATCTTGTGTTCAAGGAATGAACTAGTGACATAGGTATAACCCTTCTAGAAGAAAAAATGAAAATAACTAAAACAAATAATGACAAAATTTAGACAAAAATTGCGGCTTTTATAATATGCAAAAATAAGTATATAATAGTCTTTTTTTGAAAAAACAAAGTTTTCTAAGAAGGAATGAATTAGTAGCATTGGCATTGCCCTTAAAGAAGAAATAAAATAAAATCAAAACAAAATCAAAATAATGAAGTTTTCTAAGAAAGAATGGATTAGTGACATTGATATTACCCTTCCAAAAGAAATAAAATAAATAAAGAAACTGATAGAATTTGCACATAATTACACAAAATTGCCCCTTTAATTAATATGCAAGAATAAGCATATAATAGCGGAATTTGCGCAAAAGAAGAAGTTTCCTAAGAAGTAATTAATTGGTGGTGTTGGTATTAACCTTACAGAAAAAATAGAATGAAATAAAAAGCAAAACAACATCAAAATAGTGAAGTTTTTCTAAGAAAGAATGAATTAGTGGCCTTGATATTACCCTTGAAGAAGAAAGAAAAATGAAATAAAAACTAAAACAGAATCACAACAATAAAGTTTTCTAAGAAAAAAATGAATTAGTGGCATTGTATTACGCTTTACAAAGAAAGAACACACACACACACACACACACACACATATATACTAATAAAACAAATAATGACAAAATTTGCATACACAATCTACATAGAGATTGCACTTTTTTATATAATTTGCATGTATAAGCATATAATAGTGGAATTTTCATAAATAAATGAACTTTCCTATTAAGAAGTGAATTAGTGACATTGTTATTACAATTAAAGAAGAAATAAAATGAAAGAAAAACTGAAACAAAATCAAGATAATGAAGTTTTTTCAGAAAGAATGAATTGGTAGCTTTGGTATCACCCTTTAACTAGAGAGAATATGAAACGAAAACTAAAAAGAAAATCAAAATAATTAAGTTTCTAAGAAAGAATGAATTAGTGGCGTGGTATTACCATTTAACAAGAAAGAGAATTAAAAAGAGTCTAAAACAACTAATGCCAAAATTTGCACACAGTATACACCAAAATTGCGTTTTTTCAATTATGATAGTGGACTATGCTTGTAATAGTAAAGAAATTCAAAAAAATGTTTCTCAAAAAGGAATGAATTAGTGGCATTGATATTACCCTTAAAGAACAAAGAAAACGAACAATACTAACTAAATAAAATCGAAATATTTAAATTTTATAAGAAACAATGAATTAGTGACATTGGTATTACCCTTTAAGAAGAAAGAAAATGAAGAAAAAATAAAAAAAAGTTACATTCAACTTTGCACTGAATAATCATATAATAGTGCAAATTTTGCATATACTCACCCAATATCCCAAAATATCCACAAAAGAAGAAGAAAGCGACTAATAAAGAAAAACAAAAAACAAAAGCAAAAAGATAGAAAGAAAAACAAAGTACCAGAAAAGAACAAAGGGGGAGAGGGGATGGCTGGATCGCACATGTAACAAGCCCGTTAAAAAATTGACTAGCCCAAATGTGTAATTAGTAAAAGAAACCCAGTCCACAACAACTCACATAAAAAAACTGAAAAAGGGACCACAAATCTCAAAGAAGAAATCAACTGTGAAAAAACGGCTAACCAAAATCAATTCTCAAGCGAAACACATATAGCTAAACTGATGCCGAAAATACTCATTTAAAATAGAAAAAACAACTAAGAAAAATACTCCCTCCGTCCCAAAATAAGTGACTCAACTTTTAGTACAAAGTTGAGTCACTTATTTTGGGACGGATAAAGTATAAGGAAAAATAAAATAAAAAATATGCACAAACAAAACAATATGCAATGTGTAACGGGCCTCAAGCCCAATAGAAAAACCGAATTACGTTAAACAAGGACAAGTCAAAAAATTAGCATAAGGAAAACCGACTTACCCCAAACAGGGACAAGTCAAAAATCCAACCGAAGAACAAGATCAAGGGCAAGTCAAAAATCAGCCAAAGAAGCCATGAAAAAGAAAACAACACGAATCTTGACAAATGAATCAACGGTTAGAAAATCGGTTTACCCAAATCAAAAATTCAGACGACTTACATATAGCTAAAGTGATAAAAATAAAGTCAAAACCAGAGATCAAATCAAGAATATAATAACTTACATGATAGGATAAACACAAGAGGTATGCTTAAGGGGAGGTCCTTGTATTTGGAATCCTATGGTTGTGTCTTCTCAATGATACTGCTGAGGAGTATGTCATACATTTGCTCTGGGATTGCAATTTTGCTCAATCTTGTCGGGCCCCCATATCAGGCCTGCAGGATTGAGCTATTCTGTGCTTGAAATCGAGCTACGGAGGATGCACGACAGAACTTACACCAAACAAGACATCCTTTTATTTCCAATGGAATATTAACTATACTACATCCTATTCAAAAATTCGTCCGATTAACCAGTTAACTTGTCAATTAATCCCTACTCGTAGGGTCACCGAGTAGCCGATAAACCGATAAATCGTCCGATTAATTAATTAAATGGCCGATTAACTTGCTGATTAGCTTATTAATCCCCTATTCGCCAGCCAACCGAGCAGCTATCAGTTAACGATTTTCTCAACAATAGACTACATATACTTTGTAAACAACACTATGAACCTGGCAGCAACGAATTATGTACACATTACACATTGTGCATTACTTCAGCACTGATAATCGGACCGGGCTACGTACGAACACAATTCCCTGTAGTTTCACCTCCCGTATACAACATCGCACATCTGTCTATACATCACTACGTGTATACCTTTTTCCATCCTTTCTACAGAAAACTACTACTACTAGCGATCTGACTATCTTTGTAGCGACACAAACATCCACGTGTGCAACCACCGACCTGGATTCGTTTTTCTTTCTTTTAGCGACCACCGACTTGGATTCGCTGACCCTGTATGCGAGAGGCTAGCACAGAAACAATGGCACCGGATGGTTCTCTGGCTGGTCTGTTACTTGTCCCTGGGCACCCAGCAGCAGTGCAAGCCGTAGGGCAGCCCGTAGGGGAACTTGGCCCGGGCAATCTCCTTGAAGGTCTTGGCGTCCAGCACCAGCGCGTAGCCCGACCCGTCCTTGGCGCTCACCATGGATATCGCTACGCCTACACCACAATTTCCCAACCGAAGTCAGATAATACAGTCAGAACAAATAGCGATGGGCGCACGTGGAAGAAGAAGAAGAAACTAACCGTCGTCTTCCTCTACGGCGCCGGGGCGCGCCACGAAGTAGGGCTCTGACGGCACGGCGCCCTCCTCGTACCAATTCTTGGCCGTCTTCTCCACCAGGTCGATCTTGGTGAGCGTGTTGGGGAAGTTGCACGGCCGGCGCGCGCCGCAGGCGTAGGCGTAGCGGTACTCCTTGCCGAGGTGGGCGGGGTTGATGCTGCACATGTCCATGCCGCGGCCGTGCTCCTCCGGGTCCAGCGCCGCCTCCAGCTCGCCGAACGGGCTGCCGTCCAGCGGTATCCTGAACCGCCCCACCCTGCACATCCATGACCAAACAGATATACCTTAGTATTAGCCCATGCGTCAAGATTCGCGCTCTGATAGAAAAATGATTTAGTATCGTACTAGTACGTACCTGGCATCGGTGAGGACATCCTCGCCGGTGAATGCCCGGAGATTGTGGAGACGGAGGTTGTCGAGGATGGAGGTGTCGGCGTTGTGCTCGCAGCAGTCGGCGATGATCGCTGTCACACGCCCCTCCTCGTCCTTCTCCTCGTACGCGTTGATGAAGTGGAACGTCACGAACGGCGGCACCTCCACGCTCGCCACCTTTTGGTAAAATACAATTCCAACCCAAAATATGTCAGAAACCCAGATCAAACGGCTATGGCTAGTACGTATACGACGGATCGGTCGTAATATAGTACTAGTAGAACTTACGATCTTGCCGCTGGCCTTGCACATGACGTGCATGTAGCTCCCGGACTCGAGGTGCCACTGGAACTTGTACAGCGGCGTGGGCTCGGCGCGGAGGAGGTTCGCGGCGCAGTACCGGAGCGGCATCTCCGGCACGACCACGTAGTTCTCGGTAACGGGGAACGAGTGCACCCACCCAGGCGCCGGCCCGCCGCGGCAGTCCACCCTGCCCACGAACTGCCGCTCGTTGCTCCCGGCGTCCATCCTCGCCACCACGTAGCCGGGCCGGATCAGGTCCGGGATGAGCGTCCAGAACTCGCTGTCGGTGACGATGGGGTGCGCCGAGTGGATCAGGCCGCCCAGCTTGTCCTCGTACTCGAACTTGCTCACCGTGTCCAGTGTGTCCGGGTCCACGACGATGGAGCCCTTGACGGTCTCCGTGAGGCAGAGCACGCGGCCGTCGCCGAGCCTGACGACGCCGGTGTTGGAGTTGTCGGTGAGGGAGTTGCCGGAGAAGAGGCTGGCCAGCTGCCCGACGAAGGACTTGAAGCTGTCCGGCTTGGGCACCTCCGAGAACTCGCGGTAGCACACCTTGCCGTGCCGGCGCGCCGCCTTGTAGGCCTCGGACTCGATCTGCCGGTGCGCGCCCACGGCGTGGCCGTCGCGGAACGAGACGCGCACCAGCGTGGCGTAGCCGTCGAACAGGTGGCGGAAGCCGTAGTCCCCGAGGTCCCATAGGCCCGGGCCGTTCCTCAGGTACGTGCCATCCTGCAACAGAGCGCATATAATAAAACACCCGATCAATTATCGCGGCGCAACAAACAAATCCGTCGAGGTAGATTAAGTTATCGATCGTAGATGATTGCAAAGATGATTAGCTGGACGGTTACAATCACAGCTTAGTCACGGACTCTAACTGTATTATACTGCTGCAACATACACCTGCAGATTTAATTCCTCCAAGTCACTGTCGAAGTGGCACGAACAGTGAGCTCATCACTGGAAGTGGAGGGAGGGACAAGAAGGTTTTAGCCTTTGTCTGGAATTTGCGGGGAACAAAGCTAGCTTCGACAGAAAAAGTTGCAGGAAGCAACAAAACTATCATCATGAGACAGCGACGCCATTGTCGCCGTCGTGAGCGCTCAAGAGCGGAGCAGCAGAGAATCTTGGGATATATGTTGTCTTCCCCGGTCGCGAGCATGCATCGTGAGTGCCGAGATGCCATCTCGTTATCGATCGCTAGCTAGGCCTTCTGTTCTATTCGTTCTATACTAGTGTAAATTAGTACACCAGTGTGGCCTTCTTCGCTGTCGATCACAGCTAAAGATGCGCGCCAAGTGCTTCCCCTCCTCGTTAGGCTAGCTATTAGATCGATACGCTGATGAGCATGCCATGGACGTGTCCAACGCTGGCCCAAACTTTTCTTTTGTTAATTGCTTGTACGAGTATAATATATGCTTTCCCCGCAGAAAAAGGAGAAGAGTATCATATATGCTTGCTTTAATTCACCTTTTGTGAGTGTGGATGCTTGGCGTTGCCGACACCTTGATGAAAGCAGTTAGGTTAATGGAAAGAATGTGTTACGCTGTGTGGCCTGGTCTAAAAGTGCTTACATGCATATGCCTTCCAAATTTTCTTTTCGTTTTTTGTGAGCAACAGGAAGATGTGCATGCTTTTATCAGACATTTTCTAGAAACATATGCATGCATGCGGTCAAGGTTTGAATCGAAGTAACGGAAAAGATTCACATTCTTGAAGAGAAAACGCACGGCTAACCTTCGCCTGGGCGACCGGCAGACAGTATAAGATGTTTGAGGTTAGTACGTCAGTTCAGGAATGAATAATATTCTACTAGGAAGGAAGAGAAAACAAGACGAAAACCATGCATAGATAGAGAGATTTGTGCAACCAAAGCATTTCACCCACCAGCCACGTAGGGAGCTTGCCCTCCACTTCCAGCGCGCCCTCCCACCTCTCCTGCCGGATGCTCTTCCACGCCACGAGCTCGTCGGCGCCACCGTCCACGCCGCGCCCACCACGGCGCCGGGGAGCGCCGACGACCGGGCGTGGTGGCGGGGCTATGACCGCCGGCGGCGCCTCCGTGACCGCGGCAGCCGCGAGAGGCTGCGCCACCGCCCGCTTGTTGCCTCCCGGCTGGCCGGCACGACGGCCCGGCCGGCCGGACAGGGCGGCGACGGTACAGAGCGAAGATGAGATCGCGGGAGACATGGCTGTTCTCTGGCAATCTAGCAAGATCAAGCCGGTGTGCTGTGGCGCCACCCAAGTGAGCAGAGCTAGCTAGGCAGGTGTACTGCTGCTAAGATTTGGTCTGGAGTGATACCCCGGTGAAGGGATGTATATATAGCCCGCCCGAAGAGACCCGGCCCAGGGGTGTGTGTGTGTGTGTGTGGCGCATATCTGATGATCTGCGGACGTAATGAGACGGATCGATGGGCGAGGCAATGAGATTCGGCATCTCCACTGCTCGAAACCAATGGATGCCGGGTTTGTTTGCACCCAGCTTGTCATGTTGCAGCTCGGGTCGCTCCGGTTGGTCCAGCGACCACGTAGTAGTAGTGCCTCTCGTAACGTACGTAAGAACGTGTGCGTGGAGCGTCGCGGTCGCGGTCCGGGAAAGTTAAACTCTGGTTTTGCGGGGCGAGGCCGGAGATCGTTGTCGGGGGCAGACGACTTTCGGCGCGACGAACCGGACGCATGTACGCACGTACATACGCACCGGCGTTTTCAGCGGGTTAACCTCATCGCTGGGTCTTTCGCTTGCTTCGGCTCTCTCGGTTTTAACCGTTCGATGTGGACAAACAGGAGTGGTACATATTTGTCACTGGGACGGAGCTTGCGTGGGGAAACGCGATGCGGATATGGGAAAATTCCAAAGCGATTCTTCAAAGCTAGCGTTCTGTAAAATAGCATAGATACAACTATAAGGCTGGTCATAGTGAGAGTAACATAGATAATAACATAGATGCCACATAAGCAAAAATGTTAATATGACAAGTAGTTAATGAGGAGAGAGGTAAATAGAGTAACCTAATATGTTACCATCACATAACGCTTTCCAATGCAAAATGAGTCTACAAGACAATAAATGAACATGTGTATGTTACTACACATATGACACTTCCTACTATAAAGATATTAACATATGCATGTTACTAGTCTAAGTTACTTCCCACTATGACTAGCCTAACGGTGTCATGTTCTGGCCGAGTCGACCTAGTACCAGTTGCGATTGCTCGTTTGGTGCTCAGCGCTCAGCTAAACCACATATGTGATTACTTGGCATTATTACCAAAACCTTGTTCCCGTGACAATGGCCTAATTGTTCTTTACTAACTACTAATAATCCAATTGACCGTTGGCTCATACTCCTGCAGAGTGACTCGTCGCTAGTAACTCGCCACTGATAACCAAATATCTGCCTTGAAGCCGACACGTGGAGGATCGTCAAGCTCGACGTCTTTAACGGGTATCAGATCTGGAACCCACACCTGATAGCTTATCGGCGACCCGTTATGATGCCTGCAACGTGTCGGCTACCTTTGACGAAACACTTGTATGAAAGATCATTTTTGTCATGGAAGTGGACATTACCATAATGAAAAAGTGATTATTGTCATGGAACACATCGACGATAACACATTTATGACTATCTTGATTCTATCATAAAACCGTGAGAGATACATGGGTGACAGAAAATGTACCCACTATGGCAAAGACGTATCATTCCTATATATCTAAGACAGTCTCCCCACTAACTTATTTATCTTAGCATGCAAGCATGTCACCTCATCATATTTTTGGGGAACGTAGTAATTTCAAAAAAAAAAATTCTACGCACACACAGGATCATGGTGATGCATAGCAACGAGAGGGGAGAGTGTTGTCCACGTACCCTCGTAGACCGAAAGCAGAAGCGTTAGCACAACACGGTTGATGTAGTCGTACATCTTCACGATCCGACCGATCCAAGTACCGAACGTCACGGCACCTCCGAAGTTCACACGTGCGTTCAGCTCGACGTGGCGTCCCCGAACTCCGATCCAGCAGAGCTTCACGGAGAGTTCCGCCAAGATGACGGGCGTGATGACGGTGATGATGTTGCTATCGACGCAGGCTTCGCCTAAGCACCGCTATGATATGATCGAGGTGGAATATGGTGGAGAGAGGGCACACTTTGCAGCTAAGAGATCAAGAGATCAATTGTTGTGTTCTAGGGTGCCCCCCTGCCCCCGTATATAAAGGAGCAAGGAGGGAGGCGACTGACCAGGAGGAGGGCGCGCCAAGGGGGAGTCCTACTCCCACCGGGAGTAGGACTCCTCCTTTTCCTTGTTGGAGTAGGAGGGGGAAGGAAGGGAGAGAGGAGGAGAAGGAAAAAGGGGGGCGCCGCCCTTCCTTGTCAATTCGGACTAGAGGGGAGGGCGCAGCTGCCTGGCCGCCTCCTCTTATCCCACTAAGGCCCATGAGGCCCAATTAACTCCCGGGGTTCCAGTAACCCCGGTACTGGTTTACTCGAAACCACTCGGAACACTTCCGGTGTCCGAATATAGTAAATCCAATATATTGATCTTTATGTCTCGACCATTTCAAGACTCATCTTCATGTCATGATCATATCCGGACTCGAACTACCTTGGTACATCAAAACACAAAACTCATAATACCGATCGTCACCAAACTTTAAGCGTCACGGACCCTACGAGTTCGAGAACTATGTAGACATGACCGAGACACGTCTCCGGTCAATAACCAATAGCGGAACCTGGATGCTCATATTGGCTCCCACATATTCTACGAAGATCTTTATCGGTCAAACCGCAAAACAACATACATTGTTCCCTTTGTCATCGGTATGTAACTTGCCCGAGATTCGATCGTCCGTATCTCAATACCTAGTTCAATCTCATTACCGGCAAGTCTCTTTACTCGTTCCATAATGCATCATCTCGCAACTAACTAATTAGTCACATTGTTTGCAAGGCTTATAGTGATGTGCATTACCGAGAGGCCCCAGAGATACCTATCCGACAATCGAAGTGACAAATCCTAATCTCGAAATACGCCAACTCAACAAGTACCTTCGAAGACACCTGTAGACCACCTTTATAATCACCCAGTTACTTGTGACGTTTGGTAGCACACAAAGTGATCCTCCGGTAAACGGAGTTGTGTAATCTCATAGTCATAGGAACATGTATAAGTCATGAAGAAAGCAATAGGAACATACTAAACGATCAAGTGCTAAGCTAACGGAATGGGTCAAGTCAATCACATCATTCTCCTAATGATGTGATCCCGTTAATCAGATGACAACTCATGTCTATGCCTAGGAAACTTAACCATCTTCGATCAACTAGCCAGTCAAGTAGAGCCATACTAGTGACACTATGTTTGTCTATGTATTCACACATGTATTATGTTTCCGGTTAATACAATTCTAGCATGAATAACAAACATTTATCATGATATGAGGAAATAAATAATAACTCTATTATTGCCTCTAGGGCATATTTCTTCAGTCTCCCACTTGCACTAGAGTCAGTAATCTAGATTACACAGTAATGACTCTAACACCCATGGAGTTTTGGTGC
The DNA here is from genome assembly GCA_021605145.1 of Aegilops bicornis. NCBI lineage: Eukaryota > Viridiplantae > Streptophyta > Magnoliopsida > Poales > Poaceae > Aegilops > Aegilops bicornis. Next base: position 199,150 of record JAHIAL010000046.1, read on the forward strand.
TGATAATGTTTTGCTCGTGGAAGAGGCTTAGTCAACGGGTCTGCAACATTCACATCCGTATGTATCTTGCAAATCTCTATGTCTCCCACCTGGACTTGGTCCCAGATGGAATTGAAGCGTCTCTTGATGTGCTTGGTCCTCTTGTGAAATCTGGATTCCTTTGCCAAGGCAATTGCACCAGTATTGTCACAAAATATTTTCATTTTACCCGATGCACTAGGTATGACACCTAGATCGGATATGAACTCCTTCATCCAAACTCCTTCATTTGTTGCTTCAGGCAGCTATGTACTCCGCTTCACCACGTAGATCCCGCCACGGCGCTTTGTTTAGAATGCACCAACCGGACAGCTCCACCGTTCAATGTAAACACGTATCCGGGTTTTGCGATTTAGAATCGTCCGGGATTAGTGTCAAAAGCTTACATCGGCGTAACCATTTACGACTAGCTCTTTGTCACCTCCATAAACGAGAAACATATCCTTAGTCCTTTTCAGGTATTTCATGATGTTCTTGACCGCTGTCCAGGGATCCACTCCTGGATTACTTTGGCACCTCCCTGCTAGGCTAATAGTAAGACACACATCCGGTCTGGTACACAACATTGCATACATGATAAAGCCTATGGCTGAAGCATAGGGTACATCTTTCATTTTTCTCTCTATCTTCTGCAGTGGTCGGGCATTGAGTCTTACTCAACTTCACACCTTGTAACACAGGCAAGAACCGTTTCTTTGCCTGATCCATTTTGAACTTCTTCAAAACTTTGTCAAGGTATGTGTTTTGTGAAAGTCCAATTAAGCATCTTGATCTATCTCTATAGATCATGATGCCCAATATGTAAGCAGCTTCACCGAGGTCCTTCATTGAAAAACTCTTATTCAAGTATTGATACGTCCATTTTGCATCATGCTTTTATATCGATATTTATTGCATTATGGGCTATTATTACACATTATGTCACGTTACTTATGCCTATTCTCTCTTATTTTACAAGGTTTACATAAGGAGGGAGAATGCGGCAATTTGAATTACGGGCTGGAAAAGGAGCAAATATTAGAGACCTATTACGCACAACTCCAAAAGTCCACGAAAATCCCACGAAAGTTATTTTTGGAAATAATAAAAATATTGAGCGGAAGAAGTACGTCGAGAGGGGCCCACACAGCCCACGAGGGTGGGCGCGCCCTACCCCAGGCGCGCCCCTGCCTCGTGGGCCCCCTGTTGGCTCTCCTGTGGCCATCTTATTCTATATGAAGTCTTTCGTCCGAACAAAATCATAAGCAACCTTTCGGGAATGAGACTCACTTGCCGCCACGAGGCGGAACCTTCATGAAACCAATCTAGGGCTCCGGCAGAGCTGTTCTGCCCGGGGCACTTCCCTCCAGGAGGGGGAAATCATCACCATCGTCATCACCAACGCTCCTCTCATCGGGAGAGGGCAATCACCATCAACATCTTCATCAGCACCATCTCCTCTCAAAACCCTAGTTCACCTCTTGTATCCAATTCTTGTCTCTAAGTCCGGGATTGGTACTTGTAGGTTGCTAGTAGTGTTGATTACTCCTTGTAGTTGATGCTAGTTGGTTTATTTGGTGGAAGATCATATGTTCAGATCATTTATGCATATTAATAACCCTCTGATTATGAACATGAATATGCTTTGTGAGTAGTTGCGTTTGTTCCTGAGGACATGGGAGAAGTCTTGCTATTAGTAGTCATGTGAATTTGGTATTCGTTCGATATTTTGATGAGATGTATGTTGTCTATCCTCTAGTGGTGTTATGTGAACGTCGACTACATAACACTTAACCATTATTTGGGCCTAGAGGAAGGCATTGGGAAGTAATAAGTAGATGATGGGTTGCTAGAGTGATGAAGCTTAAACCCTAGTTTATGCGTTGCTTTTCAAGGAGCTGATTTGGATCCATATGTTTCATGCTATGGTTAGGTTTACCTTAATACTTTTGTTGTAGTTGCGGATGCTTGCAATAGGGGTTAATCATAAGTGGGATGCTTGTCCAAGTAAGGGCAGTACCCAAGCACCGGTCCACCCACATATCAAATTATCAAAGTACCGAACGCGAATCATATGAACGTGATGAAAACTAGCTTGACGATAATTCCCATGTGTCCTCGGGGCGCTTTTCTCCATATAAGAGTTTGTCGAGGCTTGTCCTTTGCTACAAAAAAGGATTGGGCCACCTTGCTGCACTTTATTTACTTTTGTTACTTGTTGCTCGTTACAAATTATCCTATCACAAAACTATCTGTTACCACTTATTTCAAGATTTTGCAGAGAATACCTTGCTGAACACCGCTTATCATTTCCTTCTGCTCCTCATTGGGTTCAACACTCTTACTTATTGAAAGGACTACGATAGATCCCCTACACTTGTGGGTCATCAAGACTCTTTTCTGGCGCCGTTGCCGGGGAGTAAAGCGCCTTTGGTAGGTGGAATTTGGTAAGGAAAAAACTTATATAGCGTGCTGAAATTTACTGTCACTTGTTACTATGGAAAGTAATCCTCTGAGGGGCTTGTTTGGGGTATCTTCACCCCGACCGAAGAGAAACAAAGAGATGCTCCTCAACCCAATCGAACCTACTGATAATGAAAATGAAAAATGTAAAGGTCCACTTTGAGATTCCTTCGGGTATGTTAGAAAAACTGCTAGCTAATCCTTTTGCAGGAGATGGAACAAAGCATCCTGATGAGCACCTAATATATGTGGATGAAGTTTGTGGATTATTTAAGCTTGCAGGTATACCCGGTGATGTTATTAAGAAGAAGGTCTTCCCTTTATCTTTAAAGGGAGATGCATCGACATGGTATAGGCTATGTGATGATACGAGATCATGGAACTACAAACGATTGAAATTGGAATTTCATCAGAAATTTTATCCTATGCATCTTGTTCATCGTGATCGCAATTATATATATAATTTTTTGCCTCGAGAAGGAGAAAGCATCGCTCAAGCTTGGGGGAGGCTTAAATCAATGTTATATTCATGCCCCAATCATGAGCTTCCAAGATAAATAATTATTCAAAGTTTTTATGCTCGGCTTTCTGATAACAATCGCACCATGCTTGATACTTCTTGTCTTTGGCTCTTTTATGATGAAGACTATTGAATTCAAATGGAATTTATTGGATAGAATTAAACGCAACTCTGAAGATTGGGACCTCGACGAAGGTAAGGAGTCAGGTATGACAGCTAAGTTTGATTGTGTTAAAAAATTTATGGATACCGATGTTTTCCGTAAGTTTAGCACTAAATATGGACTTGACTCTGAGATAGTAGCCTCTTCCTGTGAATCTTGTGCTGCTTATGTTGATCTTCCTAAGGAGAAGTGGTTTAAATATCATCCTCCCATAGAAGTAAAAGTAGCTGCACCTATTAAAGTTGAAGAAAAGACTATCACTTATAATGATCCTATTGTTCCTACTTCTTATGTTGAGAAACCACCTTTCCTGTTAGAATAAAGGATCATGCTAAATCTTCAAGCGTAGTTAAGTAAAAAGCAATATTAGAACTTATACACCTCTGAGCAAGTTAAAGTTGAACCTAATATTTCTATTGTTAAAGATCTCTTAGCTGATAATATTGATGGGCATGTTATTAATTTCTGCGGTGAAACCGCTATAATTTCCAAACATTGTGCTAAAGATAAACATAGACCTGTTGTAGGCATGCCCATTATTTACATTAAAATAGGAGATCATTGTTATCATGGCTTGTGTGATATGGGTGCTAGTGTTAGTGCAATACCTTATGACTTGTACAAAGAAATTATGCATGATATTGCACCTGCTGAGATAGAAGATATTGATGTCACAATTAAACTTGCCAATAGAGATACTATTTCACCAATGGGAATTGTAAGAGATGTTGAAGTCTTGTGTGGGAAAACTAAATATTCTGCTGATTTTCTTGTTCTTGGTTCCCCACAAGATAGCTTTTGTCCCATTATATTTGGTAGGCCCTTCTTGAACACCGTCAATGCTAGGATAGACTGCGAAAAGTATGTTGTTACTATAGGCTTGGGTGATATGTCTCATGAGTTTAATTTCTCTAAATTTAGTAGACAACACCGTGAAGAAGAATTGCCTAGTAAGGATGAGATTATTGGTCTTGCTTCTATTGCCGTGCCTCCTAGTGATCCTTTAGAACAATATTTGCTAGACCATGAAAATGATATGTTTATGAATGAAAGAAGGGAAATAGATGAAGTATTCTTTAAACAGGAACCTATCCTGAAACACAATTTGCTGTTGTTGAAATCCTAGGGGATCCTCCTCCACCCAAGGGTAATCCCGTGTTTGAGCTTAAATCATTGCCTGATACTCTTAAATATGCTTATCTTGATGAGAAAAAGATATATCCTGTTATTATTAGTGCTAACCTTTCAGAACATAAAGAAGAGAGATTATTGAAGACTCTGAGGAAGCACCGTGCTGCTATTGGATATACTCTTGATGATCTTAAGGGCATTAGTCCCACTCTATGTCAACATAAAATAAATTTGGAAGAAGATGCCAAACCAGTTCGTGATCATCAACGGCAATTTGAATCCTAAGATGAAAGAAGTGGTAAGAAAGGAAATACTAAAGCTCCTTGAGGCAGGTATAATTTATCCCGTTCTTGATAGTCGATTGGGTAAGTCCTGTCCATTGTGTCCCTAAGAAGGGAGGTATTACCGTCGTTCCTAATGATAAAGATGAGTTGATCCGCAAAGAATTATTACAGGTTATAGGATGGTAATTGATTTCCATAAATTAAATAAGGCTACTAAAAATGATCATTACCCCTACCTTTTATCGATCAAATGCTAGAAAGATTATCCAAACATACACATTTTTGCTTTCTAGATGGTTATTCGGTTTCTCTCAAATACACAGTATAGGCCAATGATCAATCAAAGACTACTTTTACTTGCCATTTTGGTACTTTTGCTTATAGGCGTATGCCTTTTGGTTTTATGTAATGCACTGCTACCTTTCAAAGATGCATGATGGCTATATTCTCTGACTTTTGTGAAAAGATTTGTGAGGTTTTCATGGACGATTTCTCTGTGTATGGATCCTCTTTTGATGATTGCTTGAGCAACATTGATCGAGTTTTGCGGAGATGTGAAGAAACTAATCTTGTCTTGAATTGGGAAAAGTGCCACTTTATGGTTAATGAAGGTATTGTCTTGGGGCATAAAGTTTCTGAAAGAGGTATTGAAGTTGATAAAGCCAAGGTTGATGCTATTGAAAAGATGCCATGTCCCAAGGACATCAAAGGTATAAGAAGTTTCCTTGGTCACGCGGATTTTATAGGAGGTACATCAAGGACTTCTCAAAATTTCTCGACCTCTCGACTAATTTATTACAAAAAGATATACCATTTGTTTTTTATGATGATTGTGTAGAAGCATTTGAAATACTTAAGAAAGCATTGATCTCCGCACCTATTGTTCACCACACGATTGGAATTTACCCTTTGAAATTATGTGTGATGCTAGTGATTATGCTTTGTAGGTGTTGTTCTAGGGCAAAGAGTTGATAAGAAATTAAATATTATTCAATATGCTAGCAAAACTCTAGACAATGCTCAAAGAAACTATGCTACTACTGAAAAAGAATTCTTAATAGTTGTATTTGCATGTGATAAGTTCAGACCTTATATTATTGATTCCAAAGTAACTATTCACACTGATCATGCTGCTATTAAATATCTTATGGAAAAGAAAGATGCTAAACCTAGACTTATTAGATGGGTTCTCTTGCTACAAGAATTTGATTTGCATATTGCTGATAGAAAAGGAGCTGAGAACCCGATTCTTGAATAACTTGTCTATGTTAGAAAATGTTCTTGATGACCCACTACCTATTGATGATAGCTTTCCTGATGAGCAATTACATGTCATAAATACTTCTCGTACCTCTCCATGGTATGCTGATTATGCTAATTACATCGTTGCTAAATTTATACCACCTAGTTTCACATACCAGCAAAAGAAAAATTTCTTCTATCATTTGAGACATTACTTTTGGGATGACCCACATCTTTATAAAGAAGGAGTAGATGGTGTTATTAGACGTTGTGTACCGAGCATGAGCAGGGAGCGGATCCTCATAAGTGTCACTCCGAGGCATATGGAGGACACCACGCTGGAGACAGAACTGCACATAAGGTATTGCAATTCGGTTTTTATTGGCCTACTCTCTTCAAGGATGCCCGTAAGTTTGTCCTATCTTGTGATGAGTGTCAAAGAATTGGTAATATTAGTAGACGTCAAGAAATGCCTATGAACTATTCACTTGTTATTGAACCATTTGATGTTTGGGGCTTTGATTATATGGGACCTTTTCCTTCCTCTAATGGATATACACATATTTTAGTTGCTGTTGACTACGTTACTAAGTGGGTAGAAGCTATTCCAACTAGTAGTGCTCATCATAACACCTCTATTAAAATGCTTAAAGAAGTTATTTTTCCGAGGTTTGGAGTCCCTAGATATTTAATGGCCGATGGTGGTTCACACTTTATTCATGGTGCTTTTAAGTAAAATGCTTGCTAAATATGATGTTAATCATAGAATTGCATCTCCTTATCACCCGGAGTCTAGTGGTCAAGTAGAATTGAGTAATAGAGAGCTCAAATTAATTTTGCAAAAGGCATTAATAGATCTAGAAAGAATTGGTCCAAGAAACTTGATGATGCATTATGGGCCTATAGAATTGCATATAAAAATCCTATGGGTATGTCTTCGTATCAAATTGGTTTATGGAAAGCATGTCACTTACCTCTCGAACTAGAACATAAGGCTTATTGGGCTATTAAAGAGCTCAATTATGATTTCAAACTTGCCGATGAGAAGAAGTTAGTTGACATTAGCTCACTTGATGAATGGAGAACCCAAGCCTATGAGAATGCCAAGTTGTTTAAAGAAAAGGTTAAAAGATGGCATGACAAAAGAATACAAAAGCGTGAGTTCAATGTAGGTGATTATGTATTGCTATAAAACTCTCATTTAAGATTTTTTGCAGGAAAACTTATCTCCAAATGGGAAGGTCCTTACGTTATCGAGGAGGTCTATCGTTCCGGTGCCATAAAAATCAACAACTTCGAAGGCACAAATCCGAAGGTGGTGAGCAGTCAAAGAATCAAACATTATATCTTAGGTAATCCCATAAATGTTGAAACCAATGTTATTGAAATCAGAATCTCGGAGAAATACATAAGGACACTTTCAAGACGTTTGGACTCGAAAAGGAATAGGTATGTGATGCAGTAAGTAAACCGACTCCAAAACAGTTCTAAAAGGCAATATTTCTCCGTTTTGGAATATTTAGAAAAATAGAAAAATAAGAAGCGGTCGGGAAGGACACGAGGCCTCCACGAGGTGGAGGCGCGCCTACCCCTACTCGGGCGCGCCCCCTACCTCGTGGGCACCTCGTGTGCTCTCGGACTCCGTTTTCTTACTGTCACAATACGTATTTTGGTCGGTAAAAATTCATTATATAATCTCTCGAAGGTTTTGACTCTGTATCATGCAAATATCCTCTGCATTCTTGTTTCAGCTGTTTTTACGACAGATCTAGATCATCATAGCGTCTCCAAGTGCCCCCAAGGACAAGTTAAAGAGAAGGTCATCAATCCCTACCTCACGGAGGTGATGCAACACCCTCAAACCATTGAGATTCATGAGGTGGTGTTGCACATCCGCGATGTTGAGGGACCATGGAGGACCGGAAGCGTGGAGATGAGGCTTGAAGCAATGGAGCAACTGGTTTTTAAGTGCCAGGAGATGGTGGAGCGTGGACTTGACTCCAATCACATAATGATCACGGAGTTCACCAACAACCACAAGCTGGATGCCAAGGACATTGGGAGGCCATCTTCAAGCTCCACGAGAAAATCGAGCACCTCCAAGCTCAAATCTATGACTGCAAAACCAAAACTGTGAGCATGAATATAGATTCAAAAGGATGAGTTTTGGCTGCAGATTTAAGGATCCGAGACTCGATCATCCTTCTATGATGGTGAGCCTATGCCTTGGAAGATGAGCGACAAGCCTACATCATCAACAATCCCTTCACCAAAGAAGGAGACATAATCATATGGGTATGGGCACTCCCCTTGTGGCCCTTGCCAAGCTTGGGGAGATACTTGATGTCGTCATCACCATCACACTCCTATCTTTACCGTTTTTCTTAGTTTGATCCTATTAGTAGTATCTTGTTCTAGTAGAATAAAGTTTTGGTATGATCTAGTTTTGAGTTTTGCTTTATGATCCCTTCTATGTAATCGAGTCCGTGAGCTATATATAATAAAGATTAGTGTTGAGTCAAGGGCTTGATTATTTTGCCATGTTCTTGAGTGAATAAAAGAAAGAGAAAAGAATAAAAAGAAACAAAGAGATCATATTGATCTTATAGAGAGTAATGACTTCACATAGAAAGAGTATGATGATTAAAAATTGTTGGGAGTTGGCAAACTTAGTTTTGGTCATCACTGCAATTAATAGGAAGTAATAAGGAAAGAGAGGTTTCACATATAAATATACTATCTTGGACATCTTTTATGATTGGGAGCACTCATTAAGATATGACATGCACTACAAAAAAAATACACTTCCGTGATGATACGTGTTTGTCACAGTAGGTCGCGTTTTTTGTCATGCATGTACATCCATGACAAATTTATGACAGAATCAAAATAGTCATACAATGTCTTTGTCAGTAGAAGTGTTCCATGACATTACCAAAATTATCATCACGGAAATGTCCACTTCCATGACGATAAATCGCGCGTCCGCGAAGTGCTTTACGTCAAGGGTGACCGGACACGTGGCATCCACCGTAATCGAACGCCGTTAAGCTATTGGGTCGGGTTTTGGATCCGATAACCCGTTAATGACCCCAACCAATGGGGATTTTCCACGTGTAAAATCATCATTGGGCTGGAGGAAACACGTGTCGGCTCACCGTTGGGGACAGATGTCATCCACTCATTGGATGAAGGCGCCTATGATACGTCGACACGTGGCACGACCCAACAGAGGCCCATTCACGTGAAAAGGCGGCCCATTTGACTTGGTCAGGTGGCGGGCCAGCCCATGTAAAGCACATTAACGGCATGTTCGCATATAGCCCATTTACCCGCTAACCCAAGGCCCGTTCGCCCTATCCGAATTAGGCCCGATGGCGTCATCCGGCCACCTAATATGATTCGACCCGTTTTCACTTATGGCCCATGTATGGCCCATGACGTCTTCGGCCCATATGAGGCCCTATGTAACTCTTGGCCTATTAACGGCCCGTGGTGAAAGCGCCCGTAATGAATAGTGTATTACTTTACACCCATTAACGCCCCGTGCGGTGAAATCGCCCGTAATGAACAAAGTGTATCACTTTATACCCATTAAGGGCCCGTTATTCCGTTGGGCCGTTTCCAGCCCATTTATTCTTGGGCTCATTTCCAGCATTCGTTTACTTACGACCTGACTGTCATTTTCTGCTTATGGGCCAAATTCAGCCCGTGGTTACGGTCGGCCCGTTTGTGGTCCGATTAATACGTTGGGCCGTTTCTGGCGATCGCAAACACGGCCTGACTATGTAACGATGGCCCGTTATAATTCGGCCCATGAACAGACGATTCCAACTCTAGCCCGTTCACGACCATAATGCGACTGTTATTGGCCCATGTTTGTGTCGATCATACTTTGCCCGTATAAGGCCCATTCATGATACGGCCCGTAGAAGGCCCATTGTTTCTCTGACGTAGAAGGCCCATTGTTTCTGACCCGTGGAAGGCCCCCTTGTTTATACGGCCCGTAGAAGGCCCATCTGTTTCTCTGACCCGTGGGTGCGGTGTCACTCTGATAAATATTAGCCCATGGTTATTATGGCCTAGTTTTAAAAAATAGGTTGTTGCAGCCACTAGCAAACCGCAGAAAAAGAACTGCACTGACTAGAAGCAAACAAATAAACAAGACAACAAGGAAATAAATAAGCAAGCAACTTACACTAGGCTATCACGGCTATTACACATATTACATCCACTGGGCATCAAAGTTCGCCACCAGTGCAAATATAGGGAACACAACAGCATATAAACACCGTAGCAAAACAAGTCCAGAACTGAAACCACTTGAAGAGCTCAAGAAACAATATCACAGGTACCCATAATGTGGCAAGATGCTTATGCAAGCTTATTAACTTTCTCTTGTTTGGCGCTTAAGTCCTCCAGCCTTTCTTTGTTGCACGAAAAGTATGCATCTGAATTCTGCGAGGACTTCCTCAGTCCTTGACTTCTGTCGCATAACATCTAATCGATGTCTTTCAACTTGAAGTTGAGACTCAAGAAGCCAAACTGATTGAGCAGCGAAGTTCAAGAAGCTGGTGCCAAAGATGGTAGCCGATAACTCGAACACTACATCAAAGACAGGACTTTGGGGTTGTCTCGGTGTCCTCAATATAGTTTTTATCAGCTTTCTTGGAGACCAACGAGGATGTCTCACTATCTTGAACCTTATGCATTACTTCCTTTACCATTGCATAACAGGTACTCTTCTCCAATATATTATCCAGCGTTCTAAAAGGGAAACAAACAAACACATCTCAGGTTTACAATGTAGTATATGAAACTCATTTTGGTAAACCAGTTCAGTAGTAAGGTGGACAGGATAACAGCATGAAACAAACATATATCTATGTAGTATGTTCACTGTATGGTCTATATCATTCTAGTTTATGTTGCCAAATCAAGATAGATACAGTTCGAATCATATCTATTAAAGACAAAGCAACATAGACAGAATATAAGTGTGGGAAACTACACAAACAATAACAACACTTGTAATGTGCATGGCATGAGAACATAGCTGTTTATTCAATTGAAACTGAAATCAACATAGACCAAGTTACAACGACAAACAGCGAAACATGTTGAAGAAAGCAGGTTTAAAACATACACATTTGCGCCATTGGAGTTTCAATTGCATCCTTCAAATTTGAAATTGGTTGGTATCGATGCAATACAGTGATGCAAGAGCAAAGTAGTATGAACCATAGCTACGGAACACGACACGAGAACAATTCTTCTTACGCTTTAAGCGTTGACTTCAAGGTTCGGAGTGGTGGTCCTCGTGATTTGGGCGATGTAGTTGCCTTACTAACTGCTTTCGTGTTTGGGTGCTCTGTGGTGGAGGCGGTCTTTGTGTCGGCCAGAGGCCCAGGTGTCTATCTCTTTGGGGTTGGGGTTAGAAGGGGTGTAGCTGGTTCTCTGTCCAACTGGGTAGGGGTACAATCTGCATGAGTGTGGGTTATGTGTGGTGGGGCTGATTCTTGGGCAAGTACAACCGTGGTTCTATCTGCATCGACGGTGTATACGATCTTTTCTAAAGACCGTGTTTTACTCCCACAGATACTGCCATCACTCCCTCCAATTGAAATGGCTGATAAACAAGAAAAGTAATTGAATGTCTGAACATTGTAAGATGAAACAGTGCAATGGATAGTAGGGAAGAAAACTGGGCATTAAATAATTCACATTTATGTTGTCTAAGCAAACAGAATAGCGGGACATAATTTCACATATATGATGGCTAATTAAGCGAGGATAGCATGACTCAATTTCACATGTATGATGGCTAACTAAATAGGATAGAATGACATACTTCAAAATATGATGACTATGTAAGCAGAGGATGACATGATATAACTATATGATGTGTCTATTAAAGTGGTTGGCATGCCATAAATCACAAACATGCCGTTGATGGAAACATGATGGCATGATACAATTCACGGATAGAATGACATAATTTAAAATATGATGACTATGTAAGCAAGGATGAGATGATATAACTATATTATGTCTTTAGAAAATGGGTTGGCATGCCATAATTTAGATACATGCTGTCTATGTAAACATCATGGCATGACATAATTCAAATATATGATTTATATACTAAGGAAGTGAGCAGAGGGCAATTGCATATATGATGTGTCAACTAAGGAGATGGCATTCAATATTGTGTATATGATGTAAAAAATAAGCATTGCAATACAACATATGCATTATATGAGTAATATAACCGAGCTAAGTTTGAGCATACACCTCGGGGATAATAGGAATTTGGTCATCGCCTCCTGAATCCTCCTCTGAAGAGCTATCTCAGAATCAACGAAGATATCTGCTTCAGCCGGAGTAGCATTATACCGCTTTCTGAAGACCTTGTTTTCACTCGATTTCTGCATCACCAATTCAAATGGCTGATGCACAGGAAGAAAGCGATTGAATATACAAACATTATCGACAAAAGCAATGAGAAATACAAAAAAAGAATGACATGATATAATTCACATATATGACGCTTTCCTAAACAACATGGCATTGCATAATTCACATACATAATGCCTTGCAACAAGATAACATTGCATAATTCACATATATAATGTCTTGCAACAAGATGGCATTGCATAATTCACATATATGGTAATTAGACACTAAGCGAATTGGCATTCACACAAAGCATGTCTAAACTAAGCAAATGACATAGCAATGCAAGATACCATACGCACGATATGAGTAACATAACCACCGCCAAGTTAGGGCATGCACCTCGGGGGGGAAATATGATCGTCATCTGCCTCTGAATCCTCCTCACGAGGAGCTATCGGTAACCGACAAGACATGCGTTTAGATCGAGATAGCATTATGCGCTCTGAAGACCTTTTCCACTCCAGATTTTTCCATGACCGTGCCGAATGGCTGATGCACGCAGGAAGAGTAATTGAATGTACTAAAATTGTTGACAAATTTAACACATAATAAAAAATGATGGCATGATATAATTCACATATAAGATGGTGGCTAACCAGGGTGGCATTGCAAAATTCACATATATGATGCACGGCTAGACAAGATGGCATTGCATGATTCACATATCACGATAAAGAAACAAAACAGATGGCATTGACACAAAGCATGTCTAAACTAAGCAGATGACATCTTTAATGTATCTGATAAGCAATGCAAGGCACCATATGCATGATATTACCAACATCGGCATGCCAAGTTAGAGCGAAGACCTCATGGGGTAAATAGGAGTGGTCTTCTCCTTAGAATCCCCCTCGAGCAGTTATCTTCCTCTTGATTACGATCCGAAATGAGTGGAGGGGGCTGCCTTTGCGCCCACCATGGAGCAACGCCCTGCATGAAATTTTATTGCCACGCAAGGCTCGTCTCTTTTGCTCTACATGATCAGTTCCATTGTGTACAATAACCGGCATGCATAGGAACAAAACATAGTGAGATTATGTAAGGAGTGCATGCACAAATCCAGGTGATGGTAGCAAGCGTGGATATACCCAAAACCAATGATAGCGGTAGATAATAGCTTTAGTTAAAAATCTGAGATAATGGCTCCTTTAATGTTTGTTTGCACCCAACATGAAACTCATAGTGAACAGGAGATTAACCGGATAGTAGGCAGATAGTACTGATTGCTGCCCCAATAAGTACCCCACAACCATTTAAAAACTCAAGTTTCAGCATTAGTTTGGACCTGACTCGATGTCTAATAGGTGAACACGACGATAATGTAGCATGTCATCATATTAAGCGACACATAACATAAGCAGACACGAAAGAGTGCAACCTCTCTTGCGGACCCGTGTAGTCCTCAAGGTCATCTTCTCAGTTGATGATGGTAATGCGGTTATCATTGGCTGCGGTAACGAGGAAGAAAGATCTCGAGGCGTGAAAAGAGCGGTCTAGAGAGCGGATCCTCGCTGTGGTGAACCCTTAAAATGCGTTGGGCAAATTTGAGGTGGAACATAAGCGCCCATGAGCGAGGACAAACCACACAAGGTTTTCTTTGACACATATCTCAGAATAAGTAATTGAGTAAGGGCTTGTTTGAATTTGAGGATTCTAACAATGCGAGGATAGGAAATAGACAGGAATAGGATAGGAATGCACGGCAAAACAAGAGAATTTAAAACACGAGGATTTACATGCCAATAAAGGTGTTTGATTCACAACAATTGGAAGATCACAGGATGCAAAAAGCATGGTGAGATTAAGTCAAACCACAAGAAAATGTACGGTTATAATGCTATTATGCTACTATCTCTTAGTCTTGTGCTTGATGAATAGGAATATGAAAAGTAGGAGAAGTGGAAATTAGAATTCCTATGGTTTTTCTTTCAAGGAGACACTAAAGGAACAAATCCTACAGTTTTCCTTTGCTCCATTCCTTTGCACCAAATTCATGAAAAGTAGTAACATAGGAAACTTTCCAATTCCTATGTTTTTCATTCACTTTTCCTTTCAAGCACTGGCGATTCTAGTAGGCGAGCTTGAGCAAGGAAAAATCCTACACTAAATTTTTTTGTGCTACTTCTATTACTTTGGACCCGAGGCCACTGCCATACTAGCTCAACTCCGGGCCCATCGACAAATGCACAGCTCAAAAGCGAGAGATAAATAATGATGGCGTTCAAGAGAGTCCATCACCGGATAGCTAAGTTGCACAGTACCTCACCGCTTGTCATATAGTAGGATAAAATAATCGTATTTCCCGTTACTCACGAGTGCTCGATGGACAATATATATAACATGTAGAGTAAAAAGAGATGCAACAAGTGTACAACCTCTTTGGAGAAGCCATGTCGATCTCGGCGTGATTGGGTTGGCGGTGAGGATGCTCACGGTGACTTTCTTGGTCGGAGGAGGAAGAAGATCTTAGGCATCTGGAGATGGAGCCAGAAGTCTTTGCTCATTGTGATGGAGGGTTTTAAATCGTTGGAGTAGCTCCGGTGAGTTATCTGACGCCGAGGTGAAGCAGGACAAGAGAGACAACGAAAAAGCGTTAGTGAGTGGAATTCTAATAGCATCTCAATACATGATGTAAAATACATAACCACAAAGTGCTAGATGTAAAATACATCAGCCGCTCATCTCTGAACTTAAGCTGTCAAAACTGAACTTAAGCTGTCGAAACTGAACCTAGCTGTCGGCCCAGAATTTTCTTTGTCGAAACTGAATTTTCTTTGTCAAAGCTGAAAGCACTAGCAAGGTGAGGCTACGTCGGTCAGTGACTTTTTCATCTACAGTGGGTCGATTTTGCAGCCGTTGGATACAAAATCAAGGGCCTGCGGTTCATCTTCAACCTCCACCCCACAGGCCTTGACCACCACCAGCCCAAACAGCAGCCCCCCCGCCGCCCATGGCCGTGATCGCCCGCTCCACCGCCGAAAACCTCCCCACCGCCCGGTCCGCCGCCCGGCCTCCTCTAGCCCCCGTGCCGAGCTTTTCTCCGGC
The DNA here is from genome assembly GCA_021605145.1 of Aegilops bicornis. Classification (NCBI taxonomy): domain Eukaryota; kingdom Viridiplantae; phylum Streptophyta; class Magnoliopsida; order Poales; family Poaceae; genus Aegilops; species Aegilops bicornis. The sequence continues at coordinate 214,475 of JAHIAL010000046.1, forward strand.
GATCCCACGCCATACCGCCCATACGCCCCGCCACCATGGCCACCGCCCCATCCTGAACCCTAAGATAGATAGTGGGGTACCTCTCCCGTGAGCTCCCCCTCCCAGCGGCTGGTTCTTCCTTCACCCAATGAGCCCACCCCTTGAAATCGGCCCGGCCCAAAAGTCGATTCAGGTCGGCCCAAAGTGTAAGCAATCGGAGCAGCATCGCCAAGCAAGAGCAAGAGCGAGAGCAAGCGTGGTATAAGCAAGAGCAATAGCAAGAGCGGACGGGCAGGGGACCCGAGAGCAAGAAGCGGAAACAGCGGTGGCGAGCTAAAGCGGCAACAGCTCCTCTTGATGTGGACGTCGCCACGAGGAAGCGGCGCCGTGGAGGAAGTGGCGGCGCGCGCCCGTGGATGGAGCACGCACCGTGTATTTTCGGGACCAAGCGCCGGCAGCACCGTGAGATCGAATCAAGAAGAAATGCGGCGATTAGTGTACAACCTCTTTAGTGGCGCCGATTAGGCCGCAACTTCATCCGAGGAAATGTTGATGATGATGCTCTTCCGGTGGTGCAGGTGAAGACGGCGGTGTGGGAATGGAGGTGGCATGAAAAGGCGAGGAGCGTCGGGGCAGCTCCTTGGAGGTGGAGGGGCGAATTGGCTGATCTGGCGGGGCGATGAGATCGACAAGCGGATCCTCATCCCGATGCGGTGGATGAGGGGCGTGAGGTGTTCTTGTGGGCGACGTCGTCGGGAAGAAGCTCGGCTGGGTGGCGGACGGGCGGGTGTGGGGTTTCGTCGCGGGTTTTCGCGGCCTCGGTGTCTGAATGGGTGGGCGGATGGGATGGCGGTGGGGAACCATGGCTTAGAGGCAGCGCTTGTCCGAAATGTGGGGTAAGTTCTGAAAGTACCCCCCAGCGATTTGAGGCGGTTCTTTCGATTCGAGGGTACCACCGGGCATTTCGCATGTCGGGATTTCATAGGAGGTGGGAGTTTTTTTAGCGGCGTTGTAATTTCGAATAGCAAAGTGGCGGGTTGAGATGGAGGGAGTTGTCTGAACTGCTTGAGACAAAGATATATCTTAAATATTTCGGGCTAACAAAGGCGCGGGTTGAAGAGGCGGGAGTTTGTAGCACGATAGATAGAGAGCGCTTAGCTTTAATTTTTGGCATAACAAGTAGCGGCTTGAAATTTGGAAGAACAAAGCTTAACGTGTACAAAAAGACAATTTGCACCTCAACACGCTGACACACACACAAACACCATTTAGACTAGAGTAAGGTACACGTGCATTGCACGCATGAGATTTAAACCAAATTATGAATAACTACCACATTATAGCATGCAAGCTTTGAGTCATATATGCATGATATAGATGTTCGTTTAATTCTTATAGTTCATTTCATTCAAAATCATCTAGTTTTTATAAGAAAGCTAATCTATTTTAAGATTCATGGAATTGTGGTTGTAAGACATAAAGTAAAAACAAATAATGGCAAATCATGTAGAAAAACATTTGGGCAATTATGATACGGAAGATTCTAGAACAAATAAGAAGTGCTTGTGTTTTGATGTTTGTGCATTATGCTTAAGTTCAACCATGGAGTCTTCTAGATTATACATGTGGCGAAATCTGGTGGAATCTAGATGATATCCAATGGCCAATAGTGCTCAAATTTGCCATCTTTGGACCTTCGGATTCGCCTCATCCAACGACCATCTTTCAAAGTTAAAGTTGCCCGCTCACAAAAATATATATAGGGATTGTCTATTCGTCACCCTGGGTGAGGAATAGTTATTCTTCACCCCCTCTATTTTACCATCAATGCACCGTAATTTTACGTTTCGTAAGTTTTGTCTTATTTTCGACACAAAAAGAGGCGTAAGAAAATATATAATAAATAAGTGAAAAATATTTTATGTTATGTAAAATTACAAAGCGTAAAAACATAGTGTAAAATACACATAAACTGCAAATTTTCTTGTCTTATGACCTATATTTTTATTTTCTTATGTCAAATATTACGTAGTGAATGAATATGAATGTAACTATTTGAATTCCAAACATAATTTAATTATGAAATGATCGTAAAATTACCTCGGTGAAGAATAAGTTATTACGCACCACAGGTGATGAATAACATCACTATATATATATATATATATATATATATATATATATATATATATATATATATATATATATATATAGGGGTATAGATATAGATATGTGATGTAAAGTCACCATCATCTCCAATTACATGCACGGATGCGACATGGGCAAATGATATACGCCGCCGGTATCTCAAATTCAAATCGATTCGACCTTGTTCAATGTGTATACATTACAACATGCTCGTTTCCAAAGCACACCGCGCAGATCTCCGTTATATTCATGCATGCATGGGTTTCAAACATCAGGATCTCTTATTCAAATATTTGAATTCAACTTTACATTGATTATGACCTCACCTATTCTTTTACACCCACACAGTAGTATTCTCTTTATAATTGTACCACTAACTTTCTCTCGTGCATGGATGCACACACAGTACCAGTCGGCATTATCTATCGCACGCATGCAATCTTTTTCTTCAGGTCGGTCTCCCATGAAGGCACACACCCACACACATCCCCCTCTCCCTCATATCGGGCATTCTTTATCTCTCACGCGTGCATGCGCTTAGCGATTGATGTTCCTCTATGTATGTGTGTATATAGCTAGGTCTTTCATAGTTTTCCACACAAACCGATCAATCGATATATCCAGTGAGGTCTCACCCTCTTTCCCACGTCCACATCAATCAATCTATACCTCTCCCACGTCCACATCGATCAATCTATACCTCTCTATATAGGATTAACATAAATAGCTAATACACCCACATTAATTATATATCCAACGTCCCCTTCTCATCATCCATGCCTTCCGCTTCATCTCTCAGATGCGTGCACAATGGCGAAGACGAGGGCGATAAGGGCCTTGCCCCTAACATCACTATATATCGAGGCTAATATGAATGTGATCATTAGACAATTGCTGCTAAAAAGGTTTAATTTCATGAATTGACCCTCCTCGTAAAGGATTAGCAATGCTTGGCCCCTAGCTCATTTATTTTTCATGGCTCATACTGCGATGCAACAACGCTTGCGTGTTCGCCCCCCTCTCTCTAAATATCGATCTTGCACTTGTGCATTCCTTCATAGTCTCCTCCACTCGGCCCCTCGCACCATCTTCTAGCCCCCACGGATTTTGCCACATGTACAATCTAGCAGACTCCATGGTTGAACTTAAGCATAATGCACAAGCCTCAAAACAACAGTGGTTCTCTTTTGTTCTAGAATCTTCCGTATCATAACTGCCCAAACTTTTTTCTAGTTGAATTGCCATTATTTGTTTTTTACTTTATGCTTTACAACGCACAATTCCATGAATCATAAAAAATAGATTAAGGGCTTCTTTGATTCAAAGGATTCTCAAAGGAATTTTGGAGGATTCTAATCATTAGGAATTTTTCCTATCTTGGTTGTTTGATTCAGTAGGATTGTAAACCATAGGAATTTTTCCATATGATTCATTTGCACTAGATTTCATAGGAAACATCCCATCCACTCAAACCTCTTTGAAATAATTTTGCGTTTTTTCTATGCACAATCAAACACTCGTACAATCCTGTAGGATTCAATACGACATTCCACTATAATCCCATGTTTTTCCTATTCACGCGTTCTTAGCTTTTTTGTAAAAACTAATTTGATTTTTGAATGAGATGAACTATAAAGAATTAAGCGAAGGGCTACATCACGCATATATGACTAAGAGCTTACAGGCTATAGTGTGGTATTTATTCATAATTTGGTTTGCAAAGCGTGTAAATTACTAGTACTTCGAGTATGTGCAAAACACGTAAATTAGAATACCAATGGCACGCTACACAGTGTCTCTCTTACATTTCATGAAGCCATGTGGCACATGTGGAGGCGTTGTCATGACCTCCTTGCGTGGATTGATCACAGTGACGTGCTGCTGGTTCCAGAAGAATGTACTCGTCCTCCCTGAGCCATACTGGCGGTACATGCACAAAGCAAAGATGTGAACGCACGCCACGCATGCACTCATTCCCTCGCACGCACACGCGGGTACACGGGCGATTTAATTTTGTACCAAGATCCACCCATGTGATAATTTGACGCGTGTAAAGTCGTTCACTTCATTGATGGTCAATTAATACAACAAGCATGCAAATTGAGTGGACGTGAGGGTGGAAGAAATACATTATTACTCCTAACTTGGCGCATGTGAGTAGTTAAATCGTGGGTTGCTAGTAGTACTTCCATCGGTCTCCTTCAGATTTTTGTGCCAATTTTTGACAAGAACATAATATTTACGCATTTGAGCAGTGTAGTCTACTTGAAATTTATGTTCCACTAAACTCATGGGGAGCCGTTTTGAGACCTCAAACCAAAACCATCAATTAATCTTTACCTTGTTCCCATCACATTCGAAGCTCGCTCACACCTACTAGTACTAGGTACCAAACTTGAACGTGTTCCCACTATGCACGGTATTAATACTACTAGTGCTAGTACTTAGGTTATAAAAGGGAACTACCTAACGAAAATTACTCTACCTTTCCTCCTCATAAGTGCTTCTTCTTCGTCCGTCGTTGCCATGGCGGTGAGCGAGCTCTGGAGTCGAGAACTACTACGTAACAAGGGAGGCGGCAACCAAGGCTGCGGAAAAAGAGAGGGCTCGCCGCCACGCAGAGACCTCAAAAGATCTCTCATGGGCTGACGATGGCTCCCGGGAGGCGCCCCCTAGCCATGGAGGCGAACATGCCGAGGCATGGAGCTGAGTCGTTATCCTCGACGGCATGCCCGATCAGCTCAATAAGCACCTCAATAAGCGAAGGAGTTCATCCAAGGCTTGACGGAGTTGCTTTGAAGGAGAGCCTCGGCGACATGCCCGCCGAGCTCAATCGGTCTGCGGGGAGTTGACCGCTTGGCTTGGTGATCTTTCTTGAAGAAGAGCATTGCCTCGGAGAAAGAAGGCGGCAGCAAAATCCCTGCGACTTGAGGGAGGACAAGGCGAAGCTTCGGCACGAGATCGACTGTTGAAGGAGAAGAACGCCAGCTGGAAGAAGCTGCATGAGAATAGTAGTTCCTCGATGAAGATCTTGCGCAGGCCCTGCGTCATGGAGCAGAAGGAGGAGTTGGCGAAGCTCCGCGCCGAGCACGCGGCTCTTGTCAAAGGTACGTAATGCGGTAGTGGAGCGAGATGATGAAGGGCTCGCGTCGAGAAATCGCGTCATGGACATAATGAAGAAGATGGCGGAGGAGGCGTGCAAGGAGATGGAGGTCATGGGCGATGAAGAAGCGATTCACGACTCCATGACAAATTAGATCATTTGGGGTGATAATCCTCCTTCTTCTTTTAACTTCTTATGTTTCATCTTTTGCTTGGTGTTTAGCCGCTTGCGTGTCACGTTCTCTGCGAGGCATGAATAGAACAATGGTTTTTGTTTTTCGAGGAATGAATAGAACAATGCTAACAATGAGATGACTAGCAAATTAGATCATTTTTATCGCCATATGGCCTTTGGGCTGCCATGTTTCGTGCTCCTCCGTCAGCGATACTACTCGGTGGAAAACTTGAGTATACCTTGCAGTTCTTTGCTCCTCCTCGATCGGTCGTAAATCGGCGCATTTTACTCTGACGAACGAATCACAAAGGCCGCCTTCCGGCAGTAATGAACCGTCAAATCACAAAGGCCCTAGCCTCTCGTGAAACCGACCAAGCTAGATTGCCCGCCCTCTAGCCTTTTTAAAAATGTATACTTTTGTATGCAATGATGGTATCGATGGATTGCGCCATGGAGCAAAACTTGAAATTAAAAAAATTGGTACATATAGAGGAAGGCACTAAATAAGCCAAATTATGCATATAGTACTATTAAAAGGCTAGTCACAATAATGGTGTCCAGCACAACCCACCCTCAAATAAAACTAAGCACCCTAGAATTCTTTGACAAAACTAAAGCACCACAGAAATTCTTTGACAACTAAGCTGCTGGCTATATGATGTTGGCCATATATATTATGCGTCTATAATGTGAATAAGCAGGTGGTAGTACTATACCAACTAAAAAGATGAAATGTAAGAAATACTAGTATGTACTTACCGAAGAGTTAAAGTAACAAGAAGAAACATAACATGGATTACGCTTTGGGGCTCAACACAACACACCCTTAAATTAAATTAAGCACACACGAAATTAAACTTTGCAACTATTCCGGTAGACACTACATTAGAACCACCATGAAGCGGCAACGACAACTGCTTACCTTACTCGGAGTCCTCGTCCACGTCCTCGACTTCGTCCTTGTCCCTCTTCCTCTTGGCCGATACTTCTTTGCTTGAACGCCAACTTGGCCGTTGCTCTTCATCCAACCCTTGTAGATATTGAAACAAAGGTAGCCATCCATTGCAGCGTAGTGGATGTGGTCTATATCTAGTACATTCGCTGCCATGCATGACGATGAAAGCGTGTAATGAGGTTTCTCCGGTTTACCGTCTGAAGGATGAACCATGGCTCTGCGGTCGGCGTGAAAGGCGGCGATGAGGACACCGGCCGATTCTTTTGGAGGTCGAAGGTGTTGCCTACAACAAAGAGGCCTATCCGGCAGGACTTCTTTATGCGTTACCAAAGTCTCTGATGTGAATTTGACTAGGTTGCTCTCGAGGAAGTCCTTAAAATCACGGCACTCAACGTCGGCATGGCATATGTGGTAGACCAAGCATAAGTCATGCACGCAAACACTGGATCACGGCGGGCTTCTTCCTCTCTTCGTCCTTTAGATCCTTCTCTCGTCCCACGGTATGGTGTACTCAACATCTAGCACAGCCCGACCCACTCATCATGTGAGTCTTCGAACATGCGTCTGGCGAAGCGAGAAAGGCATCCTTTCACCGTCATGGAAGAAGCAGGTGTAGATGACGTCGAACTCATCGCCGGTGATGGTTCTAACCTTGTACTCACCGCCCGATCGGGGAGATTTGGGGCGCCATGGATTTGGGAGGAGGGTTAGGATTAGTGGAACTTCCGTAATGTGAATGGGCCAGGGGCGACTAAGGAAGCGAACCGCCATAGTATTAAAGGGCGTGCGAGGGGCGAGTAGGAAGCGAACTGCCGGCGTCGCGAGCAGCGAGGTAGTGGCTTTCCATTCTCCCATGATACAGGCTTCGAGAGCCCTTGGATCGGAGATCGAGCAGTTGCATGGCGTGATTCTAGACCAATGGGTGAATATCCTATCACGGAGGGTTATTACGCAAATTTTTCAGCAACTTAGCATGCGGCCGTTTGATCTCGGATCCAAAGGGCTGCCGTATCATGGCTATCACATCGCGTCGCTCAGCTTGGAGATTTAACACGATGCCTACAGCGAGGCCTATCGTAGGACTTCTTTATCGTTCTTAAATCGATGCCATGAATTTGGTATTTTGTCCTCGAAAGTTCTTAAAATCCGGCACTCAACAAGGTTGGCATATGTGGTTAGACCAAGCTAAAGCGTTATCTCTAGACCTCGATCACGGCGGGCTTCTTCCTCTCTTACGTACTCCTTCTCTTGTCCCATAATACTCAACATCTATTTTGACCCTCATCATGTGTAGTGCCGAAAAAGGCATCCTTTACCGTCGGCGGAATATGTGTAGTGATGTCGAACTCGCCATGGTGATGGTTCTAACCTTTGCCAAGGTGACCTCTTGGGATGCCATGGATTTGCTAGGAGGATTAGTGCTTCATTTAATGTGAATGGGCTATAGACTACGCCCGTAGTATTAAAGGGCGTCGGGAAAGTAGTCATATACTAATATCATGCATGATACTAGTGTATGACATTCTCATCAATCTGCCTTACCTCCCTAAATGCATATACATATGATTCTAGACCTATGGATGAATATCCTATCACGGAGGTTATTCTTAAAATTTTCAGCAACTTAGCATGCGACCGTTTGATCTCGAGATCCAAAGGGCTACCGACAGCCGTATCATGATCGCGCCTACCACGACCGTCCATTTCGCGTGGTCGCGCCCTTAATGGGAAGATTTAACACGGTGCGTTAGGCTGTCGATGTTGGCATATCATACATAGTCATCACTTAGTCACTCATACTAAAACAAGGTTGGCTATAAGTGTATTTTTTACTCCTCTCTATCTCTTTCTTGGTACTCCCTACGTCACATAATATATAGAACGTTTTGACACTAGCTAGTGTAGTGTCAAAAACATTCTTATAATGGGAACCAGAGGCTCTAGCATTATTGTATTTGCCAAGGGTGACCTCTTCCAATGAAATGGTGTTTGCTAAGTTTGCTTCATTTAATTAGCTATAGACTCAAAATTGTCTTTTTCACCTAGGTACAGCGCTTAGGATCGTTTCTTCCTTGGGTCACCAAACTAGTCTCTCTCTTCTTGATTAACTTGCCACATCGGACTTTATGCCTATGTGGCAGCTTAAGCATGAGGAACAAGTAAGTACAATAGTCGCTTTGCGCTTTACATGGCATTTTGCATATGTGGAGGAAAGAGAGGCAAGGAAAAAGTGGAGAAGTGGGCTCTCATGCAATAGCCAGCCTCTACTACTACATGGTGGAGCATTGGGAGAGGCACACATGTATGGAGGTGGTCGGGGAATCGGAGACTCACGCGGTCATAAGCGCCCATGATTAGAATGATAATGGCAGAAGTCAAATCACGAGGCCCCACCTATCCAGTAGTAACTTCATTTGTCAAATCACACAGCCCTCGTTTGTAGCGGCCTACTCCCTCGATCTTCTCGCGTCTCTGTCGAACCGACTAGGCGGGCTTGTCTACGCCGCCTACGGGCAGAAAAGCCCGCCCTCGACTTTTAAATAGTATCTGATATACTAATTTTGTATCCATGGATTGCGCCGTGCCATGGAGCAAAGCGTCTAGAAAAGCAGTGGTACACATGTGGAGTATATCTGACCGCATACGTCGCGTTCGCGTCGCACCCAGAACCGGTCGGTCGGTGCACGGCATATTGCTCTCCAAATGGAGCAGCAGCGTCATATTGTGTTCGCACACACATGTGGGGCTGACAGTGAGAACCGACCATAGGCACACTCCCAACCCACGCAAGTCGGGTGACTTAATAGAAGAGGGAGGCGGCGATAGTACTAGAGAAGTGTTGTACTACGTTGGTGCACAGGCGATCCACGCAAGACCACGGAAGATCGGTTCGTCCATGCATGTGACCCGGAGACTCAGCCAGAACTGCGCTGGATTGGCTATAAATCTACATATCATGCAGAGCTGTGTTGTACATGGCTGTAGTTGTGGTGAGAAATCTAAAAAAGGTTTCTTGTCATCTCGCAAAATTATGTGTCATAGCTTGGATCACTACAAGGGTTAAACAGCGACAAGCTGAGTTGGGCTAGTCATTGGGGGCACATGCACGAATAGTGACTATTCGGATGCCATCTAGGTCAAGCCGGCTATATTAATTAGGACATCTGTCAGGCGGACCCCTTTTCTACGAGTTTATCTTTAATTTGAGCTTTGTTCCTCGTCTAGTTTGTCCGTCGAGATTCATGTTGTCTCCTTTGGGCGGTGAGGTTATGATTTCTTGTCATGTGGCAGTTTTTTCATGTTATATGTTATAATCCGCGCTTTATATCAAAATGGCGACAATTGCGCCTCCGAGACCCACGTGCATGAAGACTTCTCGGCAGTCATTGGCGAGGTCAAGCCGGCTCCGGTAGACAAAGAAAACTAAGTACTACTCCACTATATAGGCGAGGAGCCTCCGGCGCTTGCTTGCTAGTGTTGCTCTCTTCACACCATCTCGGCCTCTCCGGATCTAAACCACGGCAATGGTGACCATACTCTCACTCTCTCTCTCTGCTCACCCGGTCACGCGAATCCACCGGATCCTCTCCGCCCGGGGAAAGTGAGAAGGTGCAACGTTAACGCTGCGATCGTCGTCGGCGATGGCTCTTACCCAACTTCTTTGGGCGTCCCGATCCTGCCTTGCCGTTCTCTCCCAAGCACCGCTGGCGAGGAGGGCCTCAGACCTCTTCTTCCTCATTTGCCGTGGTGTGGCGAATCCGGCCTCCGCCCGCCCACCTAGCGACATCCGGCGACCATCGGTATAACTTCCTTCGAAACCGGCCTTGCTCCACTTCTCGAGCTCCTGACGTCGCTGCATTTGTAACTTTTACTATTTCTCAGGCCCCCTCGTAGATAGGATCGATCGGCTGTTTGAAAACCACCTAATTTTTTTACGTTTAAGAGGTAAAACTAGTTCATGCACTCGAATCTAGTACTACTTGGTTCAAACAAGGAAGAAAGGGGTTAAGGGGGTGGGGTGGGGGAGGATTTGTTACCTGAATCTAGGACTTGGTCGAAAGAGGAAATAATGGGGGCGAAAAGTAGCAGAGACTGGCTATCCAACTGGTCTCTAGGTCTAATAGGAAATAAAGGGAAACACAATACAAACTCAATATAAACCCGATCTATTGGTTGAAAAAGGAAAGAAAGTGGGAGTAGGGGGACAAGTCAAGCGAGTAAGTCCGACACTAGATTTTCTAGCCTCACAGTATAAGGTGGCTATACCGAACAAAATGGGACCAACCCGGATATCCTGTTGTGATGTTTGTTGCCCGAGCCACTCTTATGTAATACTCATTGGTAAAAATGTAGCGATCGCCTTTATTAAAAGTAAGGACACGTTAAACCAATGTTGTTTTCAATGTAATGCCTCGATAATATGAATCAATGGCACTTCTTTACATGTCCTGCTAAAATTTCCCATTAAGATAAGTTGGTTCTTTTCATTAGAAATGCAAGCATCTTGGTCCGCCTACTCTCCCGTGCCCAAAAGTAATGTCGTATTTAATGGTTGTCATAGTTAATCCTGATGCCCACACTAATATCTAGCAATGCCACTTTGCTTTAGAAATTACTCTTGTCCTTGTGGGATTGCCATTCAGATAAGGAACATACTTCTTTTCATTTGATGCATGTTTCATCACTTATTACTTATTAGTCACCCTCCTTTTCCACCTTTTTTGTGCAAGCAGAGATATACATTTCACGCTCGATCTTAGTTGAACTGCACAAATGATATCCAAATTATAGTTGAGCATTCTAGGAGCTTCACAACCAACCTTGATGTTGCTCAATTTTATTGCAACTAATGAAGAAGAAGCTCTATGGGTTTAGTTTTTACGATGGAAATGGAGCAGGGCTGGAAACCCTTTTCTTAAAAAATTGAAGAAGAAGCTGCTAGCTCACGGGACATTGCTTCATTTTAAGGTGAACTGCACCAAAAGGTCCCATGAATTGAATCATCCATGTTGGTGGTGAAAGAGCCGACTTGACATCGATCCTAAGCACCCGGCCTCCATCCTTGCGGCATACGATACACCTCGTTTGCCACCTTCTACGACCCTAGTGTCCTTGATAAAATGAAGTAATAATACTGATTAAAATAGAAATAGTGTCATCTCTATCATTTCATTTCAATGTAGATAAAGAAAGTGCTTCTCTTTGTTAAAGTATGTTTCATCAACTAGTCCCATTGTTAATGTTTAAGCGTTTACAAAGCTGGGGTGCTTAATTTTTAGTTGATATGTACAAAAATAGAGATTTGAATGTCTCAAAGTGCCTCCTTGTACTCTTGCTGTACTGCTGATGTTCATCCTTGTGGCGGAAAGGTGTATCTGGGAGACTTGGGACGATGTCGATATGAGGCGTGCCGTATGAGGCGTCGCGAGGCCCATCTCGCCCTCGCATGACATGGCATACTATGATACTATCGCCAATATTTTCTTCTATTTATTTTGTATGTTTCATCAACTAGTGCCACTATAATGTAATCACGCTTTTTCATTATCTGTGCAAACAGGGTTATTCAATTGCATTTTGGTGGGCGCACAAATGTGCGTATGGAACCGGCATATATATGAAGTGCGAGGTGTGCCAAGTAAAATTACCGACACCAACCATGCTGCATGCGCATTGGCATCCACCACAACCCGATTGGGATGTGTGGCGCTCTCTGTGGATGGATCTTTCTCGGTAACAAATCCTCTAACCAAATACTAGTAGCTTATATTGGCAGTTTTCTAGGGAGTACTCTTTTACGAAAAGAAGCGCAATCTATTTTTCTTTATTTGTACCTTTGTGTCACAACTTTGACCCAAAGGTCGAGCTATTTTAGGGTGATTGGCGTAGTACTTGGGAGGTGATTGTAAGCATGATTTTCATTAGGCATCACCTTGATTGTAAGCATGAGCGGTGGAAGATTAGGTTAGTCTGAAGCTTACCTTAAACCCTACCGCCGCCCGTTGAAAGCAAAGGCGGCGTCGAGGGAACCGTGGAGAACGTCGGGGAAGCGGCGTCGCGCCATCCGACCTCCTCTTGCGGTGGGAGAAGCGAATACTCCTGTGGCTCCGGTGGATCTGCACCCTCACGAGCGGCACACCATACTCGATCGATTCGTTATCCTTTGGGTGCTCGACCTTGACGACCTGTCGCCCACCACCTCTGCACTTTTGTCGCCTCGCGGGCGAATCATGCACGCTCCATCGCCCATAGGAGATACTCGATGAACTTCGGACGACTGCGTCGTGGCCCGCCATCGAGGAGTACATGTACATCGCCGCCCTCATCGCCCGTCTCGCTCTTTCGCATACATTGCCACATGTCCCGCACCATCCTCGAAATCTCCCACTCATTGTCAAACCAACTAAGGATCTCCTTCAACACAGCTAACTTTGCACAGTGCCGCCCGATGAAATCTGCACGATTAATTCTTGCATCCTCTCCATAGATGTCGTTACAGGTGGTGGGTGCTAGCTTTGGAAGATGGGAGGAGGCGGTGGTCTTGCAATAGAGAAGAGGGAGAGTAGAGGAGGTGGTTTTGGAATGGAGATGATGGAGAGGAGAGGAGGTGGTTTTGCAATGGAGAAGAAGATCGATAAGAGGAGAGAGGCGAGGCGGTGGTTTTGGAATGGAGATGATGGAGAGGAGAGGAGGTGGTTTTGGAATGGAGATGATGGAGAGGAGAGGAGGTGGTTTTGCAATGGAGAAGATCGAGAAGAGGGAGAGGCGAGGCGGTGGTTTTGGAATGGAGATGATGGAGAGGAGAGGAGGTGGTTTTGCAATGGAGAAGATCGAGGAAGAGGGAGGCGAGGCGGTGGTTTTGGAATGGAGATGATGGAGAGGAGGCGGAGGTGGTTTTGCAATGGAGAAGAGAGGAGAGGAGGCGTGCTTGACAGCGATTTAGGATTAGGCGAGGAAGGGCGGCGGCGCTGTGGCTGGATCAAAATCAAAATCAATTTACCCTTCAATTAAAAGCGACCCCATTAACTAGTCTCCCTTTTATTCTGGTCATAATTGACCATCATTTTACTTTATAAAATATATGTTATCGTTGCAAAAATAATATAATTTGAAAGCACATTCAGATCACAAACCAAAGCGACACAATTTTTGGTGACATGCATTCACATTTTGCTTGTCACACTACGATGAAATGGTCAAACTTTGACCCAAAATCATAAAACAACAAAAAAAATACTTCCAAGACCCGGCGCCGCTCTTCGCTCTTCTCTGTTCAATCTAAATCCACTTTGCCGCTCCTCTCCTGTTCCAATCTAAATCCAAGCGCTGCTCCTCTCCTCTTCCATTTCAAAACCACCGCCCCTCCTCTCTGTTCCGGTCCAAAACCAAGCGTCGCTCCTCTCCGTTCTAATCCAAAACCAGCGCCGCTCCTCTCCTCTTCCATTCAAAAACCACACTTGCCGAGTGAAGGTCTTTGTGGAGAAATGGATCGATGGAGGAGTACAACCGATCGTGAGGATCGCGTGAGCGACTCTATGAAGCTAGCTAGGATGTTGGAGATCTGATCTTGGTTTGACAACAAGGACCAACTAAGCGGCGATGACAGTGACATCCATGGCCAAATATCTGCCAGCAGGCGAAAAGGCGGCGATACTCCTGGAGAAATCGCAGCCGGAGTACATAGAGCTGCTCCTCTAGGCCATGGAGCAAACAGATTCACGAATCCGATCGTGAGGAGGCGGTGGTGGGAGTATCGATCGGATGGAGCATCCACCAAAGATTGAAGGATCGAGCATCTCTGAGTGCCGTTTGTGAGGTGTCACTGCGGAGCAAGCCGGTGGAAGTCTTCGTCGACCCGAACCCAAGCGCAAGAGGAGAAAGCGATTGGCAAGCGGCGCTTGCCGCCATTGTCTCCCTCGCCCGTTCCACATCGTCTCACGCAGGCGGTATGCCGCCGAGGAATAGGAGGGGCCCCCCAGCCCAATAGTCCGGGCAGGTTGTGAATTGTCGGGAGGAGCTTAGGGTTGGCGGTATTTGAGGTTGTGAATTGTGTTTTTGTGTTGTGTATTTTGAGTACTTTCGAGATATGAATGTCTTTTTGAATTTCAGATTTGCGATATTGAGCATATGAAGAATTTTATGAATTCTAGAGATCTATTTTTAGCACTTAAAAATGTAGTTTCATAGGAGTATAAAAGTGCGGAGCCGAGAAGAAAGCGCTTGTTTTAGTTTGAGATAAGCGCAAGTTCAGATTCGAGATAAGAAGCGCAACTTCGGAGGGAGAGCATTTATATTAACACGGCCTTTTCATACAGGGTTAACATCATGTTGGAAGTTTTATTCCTGGTTGAAAATGGAACTACCAGCCGATTAACATCATCTTTGATCAACATTCATGCATAGCACATCTTCATATGATGCCACAGTCAAAATGCCCACACAATGTTGAGTGTGCGAAACACGGAAAAGCGAGGGGCGAAGTTTTGGCAAGTGTTGGAGCGTGGTTTTAGGCTGCCCGTCTAGGCTTTCATTTTTAACATCGCATTACGACCTCGGATGGGAGGGCCTGTTTGTATTTTCTTAGGGCCGTCATGTATCGACGACCTATGGACCTCCCATCAGAGGTTTTATTTTGGCAGCCCAATTTATGTATTTTTTTGAAGAAAGCGCGGAAGTCTGTTCTATTTTTTCTATATAAGAATAGGAGCATGGGTACAACTTATGTTTCCTTTTAACTATATTATATATATTTAAATTATTTTATATGTTATTATATATTATTTTTATTGTCATCATATATTTAACGAGATACTTACATATGTAAGAAAACAATATCCCACATCTTATTAACTTATAAAAATAATTTCTTAACAAATAAAATCCTGGATTGTTTTGTACGAAAATCCTAGTGATTGTGTACAAAAGCTTGGTAAGATTTAAGGGCGAATGTAATAATATCACTTATTATTTAAATATATTTATAACAAAATGCTCAGCCCTTTTTATTTTTTGATAACATTCTTGCCCAACCCAACATTATAATTAGAATCAATGACAAAATCGTGTATCTAGATAAAGTGCAAATGGCACTGTAATTTTTAGGAAATAAAATAAATGGGCCGCATAAAGCTACATTAATTGTTCACCCAGCCCGACTAATGGCTGTAATTCAAAAATGATCAAATTATTTGTAAATTCTACCGGCATAAAAAAAAGGCATAAATTAAGAAAAAATGGGTTGAATCGTGCCACATTTTTGGAGGCTGAAATGTGGGCCAATAGGTGAAGCAAAAGGCAAGTCGTTTGTAAATTTAGTCAACAAATGATTACGACATGTTAGCCGTTGGATTTACATCCAATGGTGACATCCATCTTCAATCTCGTCTTCTTCCTCTAGCGCCCAGCGAGACCACCTCCCGCCTCCTGCTGCTAGCAGCTTCTGCTTATGCAACCGCTATGGCGCTACTCCACCGTTAGCCGGGCCATCTCTCCAACCCTCCACACCTCTTGTTCTTCTCCACCCATTGCCCGAACCACACGCACTAGAACCGATTAACCGTCATACACCTCTTAAATGCGACTCTACTCTCGCATCTTCCCATCTCGGCTCATTCTTTGTCTGGGGCCTCGCCGTCATCCACCACCTTGGATGCGCTCGGTAGCGGCGTGGTCAACGTGGTCGACAAACGACACCATCGGAGTAAATTTGTGTGTGGAGAGGCGACAGTGGGTCCACGGCCGCACACAAGGAAATGCCTCCTTATTCTGGCGCAAAATAATGATTCCTCCACGACATATGGGACCCACCGGAAGAGCCTCTGTATTCGTGAAAAAAACATGCCCCCGGCTGACTTGTCGGACCCACCAGCTATCTTAGCACACAAGGAAGTGCCTCCTTATGGCCTTTAAAAAATGAATACTCCCCACTTGGTGGATCGGCCTCTTTGGGAGGCTGACTTGTGGGCCTACCAAGTTAGCGGGGCGGAGGGCTTTGTCAACTTAGTCAATATGAGCGATTCTAGCTCACATTACTTTGTCTGATGTTCATCCAGCAGTTTGTAGTGCTTCTTCAACCTCTGGTCTTCTTGCTCCAACCGCCCAAACCCAGCGCCCGGTCATGCAGCGTGCTCACGCCTCCGTGGTCGGTTGTGATGCCACAGCCTCCACTCCGCCCCTACTACTCCCACGCTGGCTAGGCCATCCCTCTACTCACCCACACCCCACTGCAAATCTCTGGCGGCAATGACCTCACACTGCATGGCCGAACCGGTGAACCCTCGTACACCTCTTGGCGTGGGCATCCACTCTGCGTCTTCCCGGCTCCAGTCGTCCCTTCCTAGGCCTGCGCCGTCGTCCACCACCGTGGTGCTTTGTCGGCCTTGGCGGAGTCGGCTGTCAACATGGTCAAGGCGACTTCCATCGGACGTGGGCTGTCGTGGAGAAGGCGGCAGATTTGGGTCCATAGGCCGCACAAGGAAGTGCCTCCTTATTATGCGGAAAATAATGATTCCTCCACGGCGACAAGGGACCAACGGACGGGCCACCGTATTTCACGAAAAAAGTTTCCCACGATTCTTTGGGACCCACCAGCTACATCTTATACGCATAAAGAAGTGCGTCAGGGCAAAAAAAAAGCGATTCGCCCCCACGATGCTGGGACCCACTGGCTACATCTTATACGCAAGGAAGTGCGTCGGGCAAAAAACCATTCGCCCCCATTGCTGGGACCCACCGGCTACATCTTTCTGCATAAAGGAAGTGCGTCCGGGCAAAAGCGATTCGCCCTCATTGCTGGGACCCACCAGCTATATTTTTATACGCAAGGAACTGCACGGCGATGCGGGACCCACCTAGTCGAGCGTCACGTGGCGTTGTCATTCTAATTGCTGACGATAATGCATTACATCTTTGGTCGATGTAGAAGCGCCGTACGTGTCGTAGATGTACAGGCATGCATGCGTAGCATGTCTGCAGCGTCGTCTGCGGCGAGGGTGCAAGAAAGAAAATATGGCCCGCGTCATTACATCTGGCGAGGTCTCTAACGCCTTCTCAGCGCATCACGTACATGGCTGGGTGAACGGAGAAACAACGTCGTCGTCGTGTTCATGAGAGCCAACCGGCTGGGTCGGAGCAGAATGCGTAGTGTCGTATTCGCCGGGAGGGCTTGGGCGGAACATGTGATGGAAAGCGAGGCACAGTGTACACCGCCTGTGGAGGAAAGCTTGAGCCTTGTGTTCGACCGGCCCACGTTCAAAGCGGGGCCTGTTGATCGGTAGGGCTGGCGTGCCGCAGCAAAGCGGAGAAAGCGGACCTCCTACGGTGAAGCAGGGAGTCCTGTTGATGGGGAGGGTGTGGCGTGCCATAAAGCAGACCAGAAAGCAGAGACATGTGTTGGAGCACTACGGTCGAAGCAGAGGGTGTGGCGTGCCGCAAAAGCGGGACTCCACGGGATCTGTTCATCTCACACGTCGACCTCCTCCAGTCTCCACAGGCTCACGTCGACCTCCTCCAGCCTCCACGGGCTCCTATTCATCCGGCCTCCACCGCGCTTCTCAGCAGCTCTGTTCAACCACCCCTCTCCATGGGCACCCCTCCACGTCTCATTCATCCG
Source organism: Aegilops bicornis (assembly GCA_021605145.1). Lineage (NCBI taxonomy): Eukaryota > Viridiplantae > Streptophyta > Magnoliopsida > Poales > Poaceae > Aegilops > Aegilops bicornis. The sequence goes on from JAHIAL010000046.1 coordinate 232,445, forward strand.
ACCCTCCACACAGGGGTCCTGTTCAACCACCCCTCCACGGCCACCCCTCCACCGTCTCGCTTCATCGACCCTCCACACCACGGGTTCCTGTTCATCCGGAAGCAACGCCACTCGCTGTTCATCGCCCCCCCTTAGCGCTCACTAGCAGCGATAGCGAAGGAATCACTCCATCGAGTTGATTAACAGCCATCGATCGATCGCTTTCCGGGTTCGATGCTTGCGTAACCTGCGGTGCAATCGCTTTCAGGTTCGATTAGAGCCCAGCGCCTCGCTGGGGTTCGATTAAATAACGCCTCGCACACTGTGCAGCATCGTCTGAGAAAGCGAAGCATCGCTCCGCCGCCGACCTCCACCGTAACCGGCAACTCCCGAAATTTTCCTCCCCTCGCTTCTACCATGGTTTTACCGTCATGGGCCCATTAAAGAATGTCATGCAGGCTGCGTCTCGGCCCGCCCAGGCCGAAAAGCCCATTTTTCTGTCATGATTTTTTCATAGAAGTAGGAGCCCACCACATCTATGATGATACGGGTTTTGTGACAATTATCGTCATAGAAGTGTCATATGTATAATGAAAAAAATTTGGTTCGGCCCAAAATGTCACGGATGTGTCTTTTTTGTAGTGTCCGCCACCGGAACACCACAGCGTAATGGTGTGTCGAGCGTCATGTCGTACTTTACTTGATATGGTGCGATCTATGATGTCTCTTACAGTTACCGCTATCATTTTGGGGTTATGCTTTAGAGGCGGCCGCATTCACGTTAAATAGGGCACCATCAAAATCCGTTGAGGCGGCCTTATGAACTATGGTTTGGCGAAACCAAAGTTATGCGTTTACGAAAGTTTGGGGCTGCGATGCTTATGTGAAAAGCTTCAACGATAAGCTCGAACCCAAATCGAATGTGTCTTCATAGGATACCCAAAGGGGAGGCCCAGGTACACCTTCTATCCACAGATCCGAAGGCAAGACATTAGTTGCTAAGAATGGATCCTTTCTAGAGAAGGAGTTTCTCTCAAAAGAAGTGAGTGGGAGGAAAGTAGAACTTGATGAGAGTAAGCATACCTGCTCCCTTATTGGAAAGTAGTACATCACCGAAGCGGTTTTACCTTGACACCTACCAATTAGTGAGGAAGCTAATGATGATGATCATGAAACTTGAGATCAAGTTACCTCTTGAACCTCGTAGATCAACCAGAGTAAGATCCACACACGAGTGATGCGGTAATCCTGTTTACGGAATTCATGCTACTAGATCATGATGAACCTACGAACTATGAAGAAGCGATGGTGAGCCCAGATTCATAAAATGGCTTGAAGCCATGAAATGCGAGATGGGATCCATGTATGAGAACAAAGTGTGGACTTTGGTTGACTTGCACGATGATCGTGACCAATTGAGAATAAATGGATCTTCAAGAAGATGGTAGCCAGCTGACGGTAATGTTCATCTACAAAAGCTTGACTTGTTGCAAAGGTTTTCGACAAGTTCAAGGGATTGACTCTGATGAGACCTTCTCACCCGTGGCGATGCTTAAGTCTGTCCGATCATGTTAGCGATTGCCGCATTTTATGATTATGAAATTTGGCAAATGGATGTCAAAACTGCATTCTGAATGGATTTACGGAAGAAGAGTTGTATATGATGCAACAGGAAGGTTTTGTCGATCCAAAGGAGGCGACAAAGTGTGCAAGCTCGGCGATCCATTTATGGACTGGTGCAAGCCTCTCGGAGTTGGAATAAAGCACGCTTTGATAATGTGATCAAAGCATTTGGTTTTATCTGGACTTTTGGAGTAGCACTGTATTTACAAGAAAGTGAGTGGGAGCTCTATAGCATTTTGATATTATATGTGGATGACATATTATTGATTGGAAATGATATAGAATTCTGGATAGCATAAAGGATACCTGAATAAGAGTTTTTCAATGAAAGACCTCGGTGAAGCTGCTTACATATTGGGCATTAAGATCTATAGAGATAGATCAAGGCGCTTAATTGGACTTTCACAAAGCACATACCTTGACAAAGTTTTGAAGAAGTTCAAAATGGATCAAGCAAAGAAAGGGTTCTTGCCTGTGTTACAAGGTGTGAAGTTGAGTAAGACTCAATGCCCGACCAACTGCGAAGATAGAGAGAAGATGAAAGATGTTCCTATGCTTGACCATAGGCTCTATCATGTATGCAATGTTGTGTACCAGACCTGATGTGTGCCTTGCTATAAGTCGGCGGGGAGGTACCAAAAGTAATCCGAGTGGATCAACTGGACAGCGGTCAAGAACATCTGATGCACGAAAAGGACTAAGGATATGTTTCTCAAGTATATGGAGGTGACAAAGAGCTCATCGTAAATGGTTACGTTGATGCAAGCTTTGACACTGATCGAACGATTCAAATCGCCGTCGGATCGTGTTTACATTAAATGGTGGAGCCGTCAGTTGGTGCAGTTCTAAACAAAGCGTCATGGCGGGATCTACATGTGAAGCGGAGTACATAGCTGCTTCAGAAGTAGCAAAATAAGGAGTCTGGATGAAGGAGTTCATATCTGATCTAGGTGTCGTACCTAGTGCATCGGGTCCAACGAAAATCTTTCGTGACAATACTAGAGCAATTGCCTTAGCGAAGGAATCCAAATTTCACAAGAGAACCAAGCACATCAAGAGACGCTTCAATTCCATCCGGGATCTAGTCCAGGTGGGAGACATAGAAATTTGCAAGATACATACGGATCTACATGTAGCAGACCCGTTGACTAAGCCTCTTCCACGATCAAAATATGATCAGCACCAAAGCTCCATGGGTGTAAGAATCATTACTGTGTAATCTAGATTATTGACTCTAGTGCAAGTGGGAGACTGAAGGAAATATGCCCTAGAGGCAATAATAAAGTTATTATTTATTTCCTTATATCATGATAAATGTTTATTATTCATGCTAGAATTGTATTAACGGAAACATAATGCATGTGTGAATACATAGACAAGCGAGTGTCACTAGTAATGCCTCTACTTGAATAGCTCGTTGATCCAAAGATGGTTATGTTTCCTAACCATAGACATGAGTTGTCATTTTGATTAGCGAGATCACATCATTAGGAGAATGATGTGATTGACATGACCCATTCCATTAGCTTAGCACCCGATCGTTTAGTATGTTGCTATTGCTTTCTTCATGACTTATACATGTTCCTATGACTATGAGATTATGCAACTCCCGTTTACCGGAGGAACACTTTGTGTGCTACCAAACGTCACAACGTATTTGGATGATTATAAAAGGTGCTCTATAGGTGTCTCCGAAGGTACATATTGGGTTAGGCGTGTTTGAGATTAGGATTTGTCACTCCGATTGTGTCGGAGAGGTATCTCTGGGCCCTCTCGGTAATGCACATCACTTAAGCCTTGCAAGCATTGCAACTAATGAGTTAGTTGCGGGATGATGTATTACGGAGCGAGTAAAGAGACTTGCGATAGCAGAGATTGAACTAGGTATTGAGATACCGACGATCGAATCTCGGGCAAGCAACATACCGATGACAAAGGGAACAACGTATGTTGTTATGCGATCTGACCGATAAAGATCTTACGTAGAATATGCTTAAAGAGCCAATATGAGCATCAGGTTCCGCTATTGGTTATTGACCGGAGGCGTGTCTCGGTCATGTCTACATAGTTCTCGAACCCGTAGGGTCCACTTGCACGCTTAACGTTCACGATGACGGTTTCATTATGAGTTTATATGTTTTGATGTGCGAAGGTTGTTGAGTCCCGAATGTGATCATGGACATGACGAGGAGTCTCGAAATGGTCGAGACATGAAGATTGATATATTGGAAGCCTACGTTTGGACATCGAAGTGTTAAGGGTGAAATCGAGTTTTCACAGAATCTGCAGGAGGTTACGGAACCCCTGGTAACTTAATGGGCCTTAATGGGCCTAGTGGAGGAAGAGGAGAGGAGGCAAAGGGGCATCCATGGCGCCCCTCCCCAAGTCCGACTGGACAAGGAGGCGGCGCCTTCCTTTCCCCTCTCTCTCCTCCCCCCCCCCAAGTCCTAGTCCAACATGGAAAAGGGGGGAGTCCTACTCCCGGTAGGAGTAGGACTCCTCTGTGTATGCTGCTGGCCGCACCTCCTCCCCCTTGCTCCTTTATATCTCACGAGGCAGGGGGCACCCATAGACAACAATTGATCATTGATCTCTTAGCGTGTCTGGTGCCCCCTCCACCATAGTCCACCTCGATATCTTGGCGGTGCTTGGCGAAGCCTGCGTTGGTAGAATATCAACATCGTCACCACGCCGTCGTGATAATGAAACTCTCCCTCAACACTCGGTGGCTCGAGAGTTCGAGGGCGTCATTGGGCTGAGCGTGTGTCTGAACTCGGAGGTGCCGTGCGTTCGGTACTTGATCGGTCGGATCGTGAAAAGGCGTCTGACTACATCAACAGCGTTGTGCTAACGCTTACGCTTTGATCTCACGAGAGTGCGTGGACAACACTCTCCCCTCTCGTTGCTATGCATCACCATGATCTTGCGTGTGCATAGGAATTTTTTTTTGAAATTACTATGTTCTCCAACAAATGGGAGTGCTGGGAAGAAGCCTAATCCATTCAACAAAGGACAAGTGAACCACGTTAACGTGGAGGAGGTTGAAGAAAGCGGCCAGACCTTTGATAATAGAGTGAGATTTTGGTTAAGTCATTTACCGCTCTTGTTCTTTTCGATCTTTGGTGCATCGCATTCATACATATCAAGGGATTAATGGATAAGTTTAAGCTACCAACCCAAACCCTTAGGACCCCTCTTTTAGTAAGTTCACGGGAGGCCGAGAATACATGGCTGGTCGATGGTGCGACCAGGATACCCTAACCATTGGCACTCATGTTTTTCCATCCAGACCTAATTATCTTGGAGTCACAAGGATTGGATGTGATATTGGGTATGGAATTTGGATGTCAAAGTATGGAGGAAGCATTATTTGTGGTAGTAAATCAATTTATCTCACCACCGGGAGAAAAAGGATTAAGTATGTATCTAGGCATGTGCCTAGAAGGAGCCAAGTGAATGCCCTCACATGAGTTGTTCAGGAGGAAGTGCCTGTAGTAAAGGACTACCCGGATGTTTTTCCAGAGGAGTTACCTGGCATGCCACCAGATAGATACATTGAGTTTTTGATAGAGCTATTGCCAGGTACCGGGCCAATATCCAAGAGACCCTATCGGATGCCCGCAAATGATCTGGAGCAAATTAAGAAATAGATCAAGGAGTTATTGGAGAAAGGTTACATTCGAAGAAGTTCGTCACCTTGGGGAGTCCCAGTACTTTTGGTTGAGAAGAAGGATAAATCCCTAAGGATGGTTGTTGATTATCGAGATTCGAATGAAGTAACGATTAAGAATAAGTATCCACTGCCGATGATCAATGATCTGTTCGATCAGTTGCAAGGAGCTAAGGTGTTTTCTAAGATCGATCTGCGATCAGGGTACCATCAGTTGAAAATCCGAGAGAAGGATATACCAAAGGCGCGTTCTGTAGCGGTATGGATTATCTGAGTATCTGGTCATGTCGTTTGGACTGACTAATGCCCCTGCCTATTTCATGAGCATGATGAACAAGGTGTTCATGGAGTATTTGGACAAGTTTGTTATGGTGTTTATTGATGATATTATGGTATACTCGAAGAACGAAGAGGAGCACAAGGAGCATCTCCACTTAGTTATTGAGAAACTCAGGGAACACCAGTTGTACGCTAAGTTCAGCAAATGCGAGTTTTGGTTGAAGGAAGACGGATTCACAGGACCGTTATATCGAGGAGAAAGGTATAGCGATAGACCCGGCAAGGTTCGGTCGGTCCTTTGAATGGTTGGCACCCACTTGATTAGCGAGATCCATGATTTCCTTGGACTCATGAGGATACTACGAGAGATTCATTGAGAATTTTTCTAAGATTGCGAAACCAATGACTGAACTATTGAAGAAGGACACAAAGTTTAAATGGACAGAAGATTGCGAGACAAGTTTCCAGGAGTTGAAGACACGTTTGACTACAACCCCAGTGCTAACATTGCCACATATACATAAGGAGTTGCAAGTGTATTGCGACGCCTCTCGCTTAGGACTTGGATGTGTGCTTATGCAGGACGGAAGAGTTGTTTCGTATGCCTCACGACAACTAAAACCCCATGAGTTGAACTATGCCACCCATGATTTGGAGTTAGCAGCCGTAGTGCATGCGTTGAAATCTTGGAGACATTACCTCATTGGAAACCGTTGTGATGTGTACACGGATCATAAGAGTTTGAAGTACATTTTCACCCAGAAGGAGCTGAACCTTAGATAGAGGAGATGTTTGGAGCTTATAAAGGATTATGACATGAAGCTACACTATCATCCAGGGAAGGCCAATGTCGTAGCAGACGCTTTGAGCAGGAAGAGTTATGCTAATATCCTTGAAAGTAAGAGACTGCCGAAAGAGTTAGCAGAAGATATCATGGAACTTCGATTAGAGATTGTTCCTAGAGGTTTTGTTGCAACAATGGAGGTTCGATGAACCTTGTTGGGTAAGATTAAGGAAGCTCGGAGGGATGACAAGGAGATTGCCGAGATAAAGGAGAAGATGGGCAAAGGAAAGGCCAAAGGTTTTCGTGAGGATGAGCACGGTACCTTATGGTTTGAGGACCGAGTTTATGTGCCCAATAACCCAGAGATCAGGAAGTTAATACTTCAAGAGGCTCATGACTCACCATACTCGATAAACCCCGGAAATACCAAGATGTATTTGGATTTGAAGGAGCGTTTACGGTGAATTTGGTATGAAGAAGGATATTGCGAGTATGTGGCCGTATGTGATGTATGTCGAGAGTGAAGGCCGAACATCGAAGCCAGCCAGGACTATTACAGCCTATCTATGCGATACCCGAACTTGGCATGGACTTTATCACCGAATTGCCCAGAACCAAAGCGGGATATGATTCAATATGGGTAGTAGTTGATCTCTTGACCAAAGTGGCTCACTTCATCCCAGTGAAAACCACTTATACAAGTGCAAAGTTGGCCAAGATATATATGTCCAGGATTGTATATGCGCATGGAGTTCGAGGACCATCAGTCGAGATAGAGGAACACAGTTTACTTCAAAGTTTTGGCATCGGTTACACTAGACTTTGGAGTGCGAGATTGGAGTTCGATACTGACATTTCACCCGCGAGCGGATGGAGCCAGACCGAGAGAGTCAGTCAACGAATCTTTGGAAGATATGTTGAGAGCTTGTGCGCTAGATTATGGATCTAGTTGGGATGACAATTTGCCTTACGCAGAGTTCTCATACAACAACAACTATCTTGCCAGTTTGAAGATGGCACCGTTTGAAGCTCTATATGGACGCAGATGCATAACGCCGCTGATGTGGGATGAGGTAGGAGACCAAGCGATTATTTGGACGAGACTTGATCAAGGAGTGCGAGGAGAAGGTTAAAGCGATTAAGTGACGGTGAAGATTGCTCAGTTCGAGCGGAAAGAGTTACGCATAAATTCAAAATGCAAGGAGGTAACGTCGATATTGGAGATAGGCGTGTCTGCGAGTATCACCATTCTTGAGGTGTGAAAGCGTTTTGGAGTTAAGGAAAGTTAGCCCCAAGATTTGTAGGACCATATACGTGTTTTGGAGCGGATGGGAGAAGTTGCCTACAAGTTGGAATTACGAGGGATTGTCGGGGAGTTCATGAAGTGTTCCACGTTTCCAGCTAAAGAAGTGTCATCTTTGAGATGGCCGATATACCGTTAAGTGATCTGATTACCCTTGGAAGCGATTGAGTTGGGCCGGTGATTTGACTTACGAGGAGAAGCCGATTAAGATTCTTGAGTTTGCGGCCAGTCACCCGCAGCAAGGTTATCAAGTTTTGCAAAGTTCGGTGGAGCCACCATACCGAGGATGAAGCCACAGGAGCAGGAAGATGATCTCCATAAAGACCACCCACACCTATTTTCTAGCCAACCCGAATCTCGAGGGCGAGATTCATCTTAAGGGGGGCAGGTTTGTAACATCCCAAATTTTCAATTTGGAATGTTATATATAGGTCATTCATGCATATCATATTTTATTGCATTTCCTTCCGCAATCCTCGAAATCCTAAGCAAATCTTAAGGGGGGATTTTCCTGGTTTTCATATTTGATTTTATCAAATAATGAAACGAGGATTTTTATTTTAATTATTTTTCTCTCCGAAAAATATTTCATGTCAAAATAAATGAGAGGAGATAATATGACTTCTCCCAAAATAATTGAAATATTGGAGGAAAAATATTAAAATCATTTATTTGATTTTATTTGGTTTTATTAGGATTTTATTTGCATTAGAAAAATTACTTACGTTCTCAAAATTGCATTTTAGGGCCAAGAAAATGTTCATCTCGATTCTAAATATTTTATTTAGGCGGTGAAAATTTATTTTGGCATTTTTAGGTTTTTATTTTATTTTCTAGGATTTTTTCTGTCGGTAAATTATTTAAAAAAAGTTTCCCGGCAGCCCGGTGGGCCTAAGGCCAGTACCGAGCCAGGCAGCCCGAGCCGCCACTGCCCAGCGTCGCCCGCCCATGACCGCTCGGGACGGAGTCAGCGGGACTCATCCGCCCGCCCGCTTGCCCCTTCCCAAGCAGCTGCCCCCTCCTTATAAGCGCCCGCCCAGCTGTCGTGCGTTAAAACAGGGGTCCCAGAGACATGCCTGCGGCTGCGGGCGTGGCTCAAGGGAGGCCAGCCACGGCCCATCTTCATCGGCACAAGCTCAAGACCCTCGTGAGGCCAAGCCTCATGATGCAGACGGCAGGGAGCTTCCTCGAGTGCACGGCCTCGTCCAGTGGCTCGCGAGGCGGAGAGATCAAGGCGGGTACCTCACGAGGTGCCCATGGCGCCAAGCCATGACGACCAAAGGCGTCGGTGAGGCGCGCCGACCAGCCAGCAGTGTCCTCCTTTCCTCTTTGGTGCAAAGGGACAAGCGCGGCGAGCATCAAGCAAAAGGCATCCGTTTGGTGCAACAAGACCAAGACCATCATAGCGGCAGGAAGGAAGTCATTGTGGAGCCCAAGCAGGCGTCACCACGAGCCTTTGACGGTGAGGACCAACTTTAGTCGGGATAAGTGTACCGAGGATGTTCCCTTCAAAATGGCCAATTGTTGGGCGCTCTTCCCGCTCAATATTTGGGGAGAGGCCCGAGGGGCCTTTGCCTATAAATAGGACTAGCCACCCACGAGGTAGAGGCATCTGAGCATCATCAAGAGAGAGAGAGAGAAGCGGTGAACTCCCCCTAGCGATTCATCGCACCAGCCAAGAACAGAGACCCTCGAGGCTGTTCTTCCTTGTATTGTTCATCAACATCAGTTAAGAGGCAATCCACCACACCACAAACAAGAGTAGGGTATTACACCACAGCAGTGGCCCAAACTAGTATAAACCACTGTGTCTCTTGCGTTGCTCTTTTCATAGCTTAAATCCTAAGCGGCGGCGAGGTGCGAGTAGGTAGAGGCGAAATCTCTCTGCGCGCACCCGGTGTTCGAACCTAGAGGGTCTGCGGAACCCGAAATCCGACATTTAAGCGCGCCCGGGTAAAGGGGTGCCGAGTCTTCCCTTCCGTGACCCGCTCTCCGCCGACACGCGACTCACCATACGATGAGCAGCGCGCCGCCACTCCGTCGCCGGCCGGCGCTTGTGAGGGCTAAAGGGGCTCCGAGCCACAGCTGACCTTCAAACAGTGCGGTGGCGGGCGAGTTCAAGCGGCGACACGCCGCGCTTCGGCAACTGCACAACCGATCCGCTGGCCTTCCTGCTGGCGTCTGAGGAGGCCGTCCTTGAAGCGAGGCGGCAGCGAGGGCCATGGCCAAGCGGCTTCCCATAGCCCTCACCGGCCTTCGGCGCATATGGCTGCTCCACTGCCCGGCGGCTTCAACCTCTTGGGAAGAGCTGCGGCCTCTTCCTCGCCCGCATGTGGCGCCCGGTCTTCAGCGGCCCTCATGGGCGGCTCGCGGCGCCGCCTTCAAGCGCCGCGTCAAGCCATTCATCCGCCAGGTGGCGCCGCCTCCAGCGGTGGGGAGCTCCCAGGCGGTCGGCGCCAAAGGCGATCGGCCTTGGCTCGAGAGGACCACCCCTCTAACTTTCGGCCTGCTCGGCGCGCTCCCAATCTTGTGCACCCCACCATCTGCCGGTGGTCGTCACCAGACTCTCATGTCGGCAATGGCGCGGGCCTCGGCGTGCTCTCGGTTGAAGCCTTCAGCCTCCTCCACATACCACCGGGCGGCTTCAGCCAGCCGGCCCTTCTTGGGCGTCGAGGCGGGTCGTCCGGCTCCTTGGGGCAGATCCGACTCCGGTAACCTTTGGCACCTCGACAAGTTCCGCCGGAGCTAGTCGACTTGACATAGCCCCCCATCGGCCTCCCATACAACGCCATCCTCGGCTATCCGGCCTTTGGCCGGTTCATGGCCGCGACTCACCCAGCGTACAACCTCATGAAGATGCAGGAGCAATGGCGTCCTCACCGTGTCCGGGGACACCGGGATCGTTACAAGTGCTCGAGCTTCGCCTTCAAGGCCAGGCGTCGGCAGCCCGCCAACTTCAGACGCCCGTGCGTGAGCCCAAGGGGCTCGCCAGCCAAGAAAAGCGATTGTTCACCCAAGACAAAGGCGGAAACCAAGCAAATACCGGTCGACGAGAGCAGATCCACTAACGCCACCTTCACCATAGGCGCCAACCTCGAGCCCGGCGGGGAGGAAGCCACGGTCAAGTTCTGCGCCATAAGCGAGAAGGTATTAGCACTGGGAGCCTGATCGGTGGCGGGGATCCCTAGAGGCGTAATCGAGCATCACCTCAGCGTGTGCCCCAATGTGCATACAATGAAGCGGCGAGACGGCGGTCCGCGAAAAGCAGGCTTTCATCGTCTAGGAGACCCATAAGCTGGAAGCTACGAGGGGTCATTCAGCGAGTCCGATATCCAGTTGGTAGCCAACCCGTTGTTGTGCGAAGAAGAAGGGGAAGAGCGCGCATGTGTGTCGACTTCACCAACCTCAACAAAGGCCTGCCATAAGACCCATTCCGCTCCCTCGCATCGATCGGATCGTTGATTCCACCGCTTGAGTGCGACCTATTATGCTGCTTGGATGCCTTCTCCGGGTATCACTAGGTCAAGATGGCGGTAGAAAGGCGTGGAAAAAGCGGCCTTCGACCCCGTGTGGGGTGTCTTGCTACTACGTGCATGCCGTTAAGACTTTCATTGCTTGGAAGCGACCTTTCGTGACTTATGCACATCACCTTGGGCCAACAGCTCGGGAAGAATGTGGAAGCTTACGTCGGCGACATTGTGGTGAAGTCTCGCGAGGCCAAGACCCTGATACAAAACACAGGAGAGGAAACCCATGAGCCTCAGCACTTGATGAACACCTGCAGCTCAACCCGGAGAAGTGTGTGTTTGGGGTCCCCTCGGGCAAGCTCACAGGTTTCCTCGTGTCCCACCGAGGAATCGAAGCTAACCCGAGAAAAGGTCAAGGCGGTCGAGGACATGAGGCCACGAAGACCCTCGAGAGAAATCTGACTCAGGGCGCGTGGCAGCTAGGGCCCTTCATCTCCAAGATTGAAGCAGTCTTGCCTTTCTTCTAGCTGATGAAGAAGAAGGGGCCCTTCGAATGGACTGAGGAGGCCGACAGGGCATTTGAAGATCTCAAGAGGTACCTGACCAGCCCTCCGGTAATGGTGGCCCCACGCCCGCAGAACCCACTGATTGCTCTACCTCTCCGCCACTCCCTACTCACTTGTGCCACTGGTGAGTGGTTAGGGAGGGCGTCAGAACCAAAACCAGGGAGCAGCCAGGTCAAGGCGGCCGGGATCAAGGAAGACCCACGAAGCCACTACCACAGCCGAGAAGGACCCGGCCGCCCATGAAAGCGCTTGGGGCGGAAGAGACCTCCTCCCTGGCGACCAGCCTCTGCAGGCTTCATTGCCTCGAGGCGCCCACAGTCTCGGGCGCCATCGACACCAGCACTCCAAACCTCGTTGAGCATCCTGTGTACTTAATCGGCCGCGGTGTTGCGGGGCCTTGAGGCCAGCAGTACCCATGCCTCGAAACTCCTCCTCGCGCTATTGGTGGCCTCGCGCAGCTGCGGCATTATTTTCAGGCCACCCCATCAAGGTTGTCTCAAGCGTACCCCTTGGAAAGGGTGCTGGGAGCCCCTAACTCAGCCCGGAAGAGTCGCTGAGTGGAACATTGAGCCTGCAAGCGTTTATTTCGAATTCAGCACAACCCGAGTCATCAAGGGGCGCATTAGCAGATTTCATGGCAGAATGGGCCAGGCGCCCGGGCCTCAAGGCTGATGAGGATCGATCCTCTCTCCGGGAGTGAGGCGGCCGGAAGGATTGGGTCATGTACTTGACAGGGGCATTCTCCGAGCACGGCAACCTTTGGGGCTGGGCGGTGCTCATATCTCCCACTCGGGGACAAGCTCTACTGACATGCAGCTCTCTTTCGGCCAGGGGAAAGGTCTCCAACAACATAGCAGAATATGAAGGTCTAATAGCGGGCTGAAGGCGCGGCTGCACCCCTAGGGGTGAAGCGCCTTACCATCGAGGCGATTCGCAACTCCTCGTCAACTTCTCCAACAAGGTGTCTGAGGCAAGGATGAGCACATGGAAGCCTACCTTGCGGAGGTCCGCAGGATGGAGAAAGCAGTTACGGGGTTGGAGTTGCGGCATGTGCCCGTGGCACCAATCGAGAGGCCGGCGACATCGTAAGCGAGCATCCGGCGGCTACCTCGGGGCCAGCGTCTTGAGGCGGCTCTTCAAGCCCTCGGCCATGCCATCACTATTAAGCGCGGCGCAGCCTGGGAGGACCTCCCCGGCCACCAGCCTTGGGAGCCCGATGCATGGCCCGGCCTCGAGGCGCTTTGCTCTTGATGATGGAGCCTCGGGGAGGAGTCTTTGGATCCACGAGCTCGGAGCTACTTGGCGCAAAGGGACCACAGTCGGAGAAGGAGGAGGAAGCGGAGGCGTGTGTACGGCAAGCCACAACATCTTGCATCGAGGATGGAGAGCTCTATCGGAAGCGACCAAATGATGTGTGTCCTCTGTTGCATCTCCGGGGAGCAAGGGAAGGAACTATTTGGCGGATATATACGATGGAGGCCATGGCCATCATTCATCATCGCGGACCCTCGTGGGCAAGGTGTTCGCAGCCGGTTTCTCTTTGGACTCTTTGCGCTCAATGATCTTTGTCGAACTAGTGAAGGCTTGCGAAACTGCCAATTCCATGCCAGCGAGATCCATCGATCGGCGGGAGGTGCGCAAACTATACCCTCTCGTGGCCGTTCGCGGTGCAGGGGCTGGATATCTGGGCCCATTTCCTCGGCGCCGGGGCTATCGCTACCTCTCGTCGCCATGGACAAGTTCACCAAGTGGGCTAAAGTGGAAGCCGTCCGCACCATCCGCCGAGTTACTGCGGTTAAGTTCATCAAGGGCATCGTGAGCGGTTAAAGGTGCCGAACCGCATCATCACCGACAACGGTTCGCAGTTCACCAGTAATCTCTTCAAAACATCTTGTGCTAACCTTGGGGCCAGCGAGATATGCTACGCTTCGATGGCGCACCAGCGGAGAACAGCAGTCGGTCGAAAGCGGCGCCAGCAGAGGTCTGAGAGGCCTCAAGACCGGGACATTCAAGAAGAAAGTGGAGGCCTGCGGCCAAGGTTAGTACGACAAGCTTCAATCCGTGTTATGGTCCATCCGCTTGCGACCGCGACCAAGCCAAGCTGGCGAGACCCGTTCTTCCTGGTTTATGGGGCTGAAGCGGTCCTCCCTCCACAGTCGGGCGTCGTTCCGCCGGTCTGGCGTTCGTGACGGTAGCGCAGGGATGCCATCACGGGGGCGGACCTCGTCTTTGAGGGAAGGAACTTACGTCGGGAAGCAGCGCTACAAGCGGCGAGATACCAATAGGCCCTATGGCGATACCCTTTGCCGCAACATTCGCTGAGGACTCTCGAGGTAGGGACCTCGTACTCGGCGGGTTCTCTCCGGGGAGGGACTGCATAAGCTCTCTCCCATGTGGGAGGGCCCGTTCAAGGTTGTTCATGTTTCGAGGCCCGGCTCCGCGTGCGCTTGGAGACTCGGGGAGGGAGTGCCGTCCGAGCAGCGTGGAACATCCAACACCTTGAAGGTTTTACCCTAAAAGGCCGGTGGTACATGAAGAAAGGCGAATGCTGTGAAGGCTGTCGCGTTTTGGAAAAGGCCCGAGCACATGAAGAAGGCGAATGCACGTGAAGCTATCGCGTTACGGAAAAGGCCCGAGCACTGTGAAGAGGGCCAATGCAGCATGAAGGCTATCGCGTTTTGGAAAAGGCCCAGAGCCTGTGAAAAGGGCCAATGCATGTGAAGTTGTCGCGTTTTGGAAAAGGCCCGGTGCCTGTGAAGAAGGCAAACGCGTGTGAAGTTTATCTTTCTAAGAAAGGCCCAGAGCCTGTGAAGAAGGCCAACGCCTATGAAGCTCGCCGCCCATGACACTCTCACGTAATAATGAGTTGGGGCTGTACCGCCCGAGTCTTAGGGCGCCGGCCTCGGGCCACAGGGCTCCCTCCCACGCCTAGTGGCAGCACTTAGCTCATATTTGGTGAGAAGACGTCGAAGACTAGACTAGGTGCCAGACGCGGCTTTTCTCGTTTGCTTTCTGCAGTTGGCTTGTTCATCCCAATTCGAGGTTTTATTGAAGCTGTTGCTGTCTTTGGCTAGTGACTCTTTGCCTTTTTCGCTCTCTTGCCTCGATTTCTCTCGCGCAAAGTCTCGCGAGGGAGCAACATGAACACCCTCATGATGTTTTCTGCCTTATCGTTCGAGGCTTCCCTGCACAGGTCCCTACTGAGGCACCCCTCCGATCCGTACCCCACGGGCACCATGACCTGAGCGGGACTGGGTGATCGCCTCCACAGAGGTGGGAACTATCTCTGGCGTGGGCGTGCGGCCCGAAGGCACAATACCGAAATAAGCGGAAGCAGTCACGATAGTGCAGCAATAGTCCAAGCACTCCCAGCGGGGCCTACACTCTTGTCTTTCACGGGGAAAAGGAAAAAAGGAGCAAAAGCAGTGTGACTACTTGGCGACACCAGCCGGGGGACTCGAGCTGCCTCCGGAGCTCAGGCGGACTCCCTCTCATGCTTCACCGGGGCGCGGCGGTGGGCGGACCCACTACCTCCCTCCAAGCGGGCCGCAGCGGAGGCTGATCGCGGACCCTTCTTTGGAAGAGCAGCTGCCCAGAAGAACCGTCGAGCTTCGAGAGCCTTGGGCGCCCGCCGACCACTGCCTGTCATCTCCATCATCGCCGGGGCTGAACCTACGGCCGCGGTCGTCGTCCTCAGGGCAGCACCCGGCGCGGCGACCATCGTCCCCGAACACCCTCACATAGAGGGTGGCATCGCCATCGAACTTGAAGTGCAGGGTGCACCGCCCGGCTCGAGACCATGGCGAACAAGCGTTTGCCGGCCAGGTCAGGCCCGGGCTCCCGGCTGCGAGACCTCCGGTGAAGCCAGGGAGGCCGGTGGAGCAACCATCCGCTTGAAGCCGGAGGCCGCCCAGGGCACGGTAGGAAGCTCACCTAGGAGGCGAGAAGGCTGGGCCGGGTGCTGGTCGGCTCCGCCCACACCACTATGAACTCCGGCGGCACCTGCAGCCGGCGTGGGCCTTGACCTGGGGGGTCGCCGCGGCTGTAGCTCGCTCCCGACAGCGGCCTGCCGCCCGTCACCGCAGGAGGTCACCTCCGTGACAGCGAGGAGCCACCATGGGAGCCACAGGGGTGTTGCGAGGCGGCCTCGGCAGCGCTTAGGCGAGGAGAGTCGGGCTCAACTTTGGCGGGCTTTCCCCTTCTCCGCGGCCGAGAACTTCCTTGACGGAGCCATGAAGAAGAAGGAGAAGCGAGAGGGGATAGACTGGAAGGACACGCGCCGTTCCGTACTTATAACCAGAGGAATTCAACCGTCGAACTCCACGACCACAGGTAATCATGACCCGCTTTGCATGCAGGGACTTGTCAATTCGCCGATTGCCAAAGGCGTCGTGAGAAGCGAGCACCCACGTCCAATCAACGCCCGCACCCGGCACCAGAACGCGCGAGCTGTTAGACTCTTAGCCAGGCGCATCGCACCCCTTTGCTTCTCTGCTCAGCCAAGTCGAAGCGCCTTGGGCCCAGAGACTCTGATCGGCGATGCAGGAGCAGGGGTCCCCGGACTTGCTGCCAGCGGCTTTGGCGTGGCTCAAGGGGAGGCAGAGCGGCCCATCTTCCTTGGCACAAGCTCGGGACTATCGCGAGGCCAAGCCTCGCGAAGCGGGCAGCGAGGGGCTTCCTCGAGCCTGACCTTGTCGAGCTGGCTCGTGTGAGGAGCCGGAGAGATCAAGCGGGGTACCTCACGAGGTGCCCATGGCGCAAGCCATGGCGACCAAAAGGCGCCGGTGAGGCGCCCAGCGCCAGTGTCCTCCTTTCCTCTTTGGTGCAAAGGGGCAAGCGCGGCGAGAGCATCAAGCAAAAGGCATCCGTTTGATTGCAACAAGACCAAGACCGTCATAGCGGCAGGAAGGAAGTCATTATGGAGCCCAAGCGAGCGTCACCACAAAAGCCTTTGTGAGGCGAGGACCAACTTTAGTCGGGATAAGTGTACCAGATGTTCCCCTTCAAAATGGCCAATTGTTGGCGCCCTTCCCGCTCAATATTTGGGGAGAGGCCCAGGGCCTTTGCCTATAAATAGGACTAGCCACCCACAGGGTAGAGGCATCCTGAGCATCATCAAGAGAGAGAGAGAGAAGCGACTGAACTCCCCCTAGCAGTTCATCGCACCAGCCAAGAACAGACCCTCGCGAAATTTGTTCTTCCTTGTATGTGTTCATCAACATCAGCCCAAGAGGCAATCCACCACACCACAAACTAGAGTAGGGTATTACACCTGGCGGTGGCCCGAACTAGTATAAACCACTGTGTCTCTTGCGTTGCTCTTTTCATAGCTTAGATCCTAAGCGGCGGCGAGGTGCGAGTAGGTAGAGGCGAAATCTCCGCGCGCAGTGTTGAATCTAGAAGGTCTGCGGATCCTGAAATCCGACACCCGCGCCAAACCACCACCGCAGCCCGCCGCCTCGCCAGCCGCCGCCCGCCTCGAGCCGCCGCAGCCGCTTGCCCGCCGTCGCCTGCCCGCGCGCCGCTTAGCCCGCCTCGTTGCCCCTTGCGGTTTTTTTAAAACCGTTCAGTTTTTTTGGAAACCCTAGATCGTTTTTTTCGGATCGCCGGTTTTTCTCGGTTTTCTATTTAGCGGACATTCGTCCATACGTTCGCTTTAACGAACGGTTCTTCGCCCGTTAGTTACAGCTAATTAACGCTCGTTCGTTAGTCATTACGTCGATTTTCTTTTATCGGATTTATCCGCGGTTATTTTCGATCGCAATTTCTGATCCGATCTTAGTTTCTGTTTATCTTTTCGCTCGCTATTCGGAATCAGGCGATTCAAACGCCTAGATCTTCGTCTCGAGACCCTCTTTCTGTTTAACCAACTTAAACAAGATTTTAAAACTGTAAAATTTGACCTTAGTCCAAATTAGTAAACGGATCTTGTTTCTTCCGCCGTTTGAGTTTCGTTGCTTCTTTTGATTTGATTCTATTTGTAAACCGGAGTTCTTAAGTTGAAATTTCTGGTCAACCTATCTTATTCGAATTTTGTTTGTGCATCTTTGCTTGATTGCTAATGTATGCTATTGTTTGCTTGCGACAGAATTCCCGGAGTCGGCGTGTTACTCTGAGTCTCTAGGATTCACGGATCGTCGGCCAAAGGCAAGTAACACATTGATCATACTCTTTTCATACCCTGTTTTTATGCATTAGTTTCAATCCTCAAACATTGCATGATTAGGATGTCATTAACATGTGGGTTGGGAAGTAGTTATTGAGGTAGAACCTATTGCCCTGTTACTATCAAACCTTGGGAGTTACTTCTACGCTTGCTATTATATTATTATGCTATGCTATGCTCGTAGACGTGGTTCGGGTTTGAGTGAAATCCATGACAGATGTGAGATTGATAATTAATGGTTGAACTTAAGGTGGCAACTTAAATTAACATCTGGGTGGATTGAGGCACCTGGGGAACCCAGTGTTGTGTATTTTTTGGAAATCCCGGGGTACCCGTGTGATCTTCCTATGGACCGCCACCCAGGGCTCAAAGGGAGGCTGAGATGATTCATGCTAGAAACTTCCGTGTGCAGCCACAAGCTATTATGGGCTCTAGCATAGTTGAGTAAATTACGTGAAGCTCTTGAAGAGGTAGATCAAGGTGAGTGGGTTTTATCGTTTGGTATGGTCTACCCGGAGTAGAGAGTTAATGTTTTTGAAGGCTGTGTCTCGGTCATCCGTTCTCAAACACCATGTAGTCGAGAAATCCAGCGGAGATGATCGAGTCTTAATGGGGAAAAAGTCATGAAACCTCTGCAGAGTGTACAATCTAATCATGGTTAGCCATGTCCCCGGTTATGGACAATTTTGAGTATCTAGTACTTGGGTTATCACATGTATCTCATCACTTTTAATTAATATTGTTGGGTTGTTAACTACTTTAATTGGGATTGAGTTGGGGGTACCTTCTCAATGTTTCAACCACCATGATAGTTAAATAAAAATCTATTCCTTTGTTGTAGGAAAAAATTGGCTTTTCGCAAAAAACTATAACCATAGAGCTTTCCACCAGCCATATATGCATGTAGTGATAGCATTATTCTGTTTATGCTCTACTGTGTTACATTGCCAGCATATTCCATGTGCTGACCCGTTCTCGGGCTGCAACATATTATGTTGCAGACTTTTCAGATGAGGAGTAAGGTTTGTTAGAGTGGTTGCCGTCGCATTCGGCTATCTTAGTTGGAGTTGATGGACTCACTTTATCTTCCAAGCCTTCCGCTGTTATCATATTAAAAGGCCTTAAGCCATATTATTGTAATGGTTCTCTATTGAGACATTCGATGTAATAAGTGTGTGATTGCTACTCTGTTATAAATCCTTGATGCGTATTGTGTCAGCATTACCGATCCAGGGATTACACTGAAGCACAGAGACTTGACCATCTGAGGTCGGGTCGCTACATATATTCTCAAAAACATCATCTTCATCAAACAGAGCATCCCCAAGCTTGGGCCTTTTCATATCATAAGCATAATCACTCTCATCATTAATAGTATGGATAGCACCAATAGTATAGGAGTTATCATCATCATAATGGGTAATAGGAGCAACATCATTTGGGAGAGATACCTTTCTACCTTTGCTTCTCCGTCTTTTCTTTTTCTTCTTCACAAAATGTGTAGGTTCAATCCTCTTTTTGGAGCTCCTTATTAATGAGATTGGTTGAATAGAAGGCTCCTCCTCGTTACTGATTCATCATAAGAAATAATAGAAGGATATTGGAAGTCTCTTCCCTTTCATTAGTATTCTCTTCATCCTCTATTTGTTTTCTTTTCTTTATGTAATTGGCAATATAAAGGATTTTCAATGCAATTCACCGCTTTAATACATATAAATTTCCTCTAGATCAAAATCAAGAAGTTTATCACGGGAAAATCTTGGAAGATAGTTAGTTATCGTTTCATTTCTTCATAACCCATAAGCAAACTAAGTTCATTATGATGTGCAAGGGAAATCAAGTCATCACAATTTTTGGAAAGCTTGATTAGATCATGAAACAATTTGCATCGGATAGTTAAATGACCATGTTCATTGCAAAGTTCACAAGTACGGCTAAGAAAATTTAAATTTTCAGCACAAACATCTATCCTTTCTTGCAACCATTTAGTTTCTAAATACTTATGCCTCTTGCAAAATCTATCTTCTCTATTTGGTATCTATTTGCAAACTCTATGCACTCCACAAAAATCGACATGCTTATAAGAGATATTTTCATCATGACTAGTGCAATCATCATTAGTACCATGGATATTCAAGGAGTTCCTACTAACAACATTGCAATCTTTCTCATCATTCAAAGATTTAGTGCCAAACATTTTAATGCATTCTTTTTCTAACACTTTGGCACAATTTTCCTTCCCATCATACTCACGAAAGATATTAAAAAGATTAAGCGTATGAGGTAAACTCAATTCCATTTTTTGTAGTTTTCTGTTATAAACTAATCTAGTGCTAAAACAAGAAACAAAAAGATTCGATTGCAAGATCTAAGATATACCTTCAAGCACTCACCTCCCGACAGCAGCGCGAGAAATGAGCTTAGTTGGCCAGGTGTGAGTGCTCTGCTTCCTAACCTCCCCGGCAAGCACCCGAGAAAAGAGCTTGATGTCTACTCATAACCTTTTCCTTGTAGGCGTTATTTGGGCCTCAAAATAATAGAGGTTTGTAGAAACAGTAGAAAATTTCCCTCAAGTGGATGACCTAAGGTTTACCAATCCGTGGGAGGCGTGGGATGAAGATGGTCTCTCTCAAGCAACCCTGCAACCAAATAACAAAAGAGTCTCTTGTGTCCCCAACACACCCAATACAATGGTAAATTTTATAGGTGCACTAGTTCGGCGAAGATATGGTGATACAAGTGCAATATGGATGGTAGATATAGGTTTTGTAATCTGAAAATATAAATACAGCAAGGTAACTAATGATAACTTGATGAGCACAAAGCGGTATTGCAATGCTAGGAAACAAGGCCTAGGGTTCATACTTTCACTAGTGCAAGTTCTCTCAACAATAATAACATAATTGGATCATATAACTATCCCTCAACATGCAACAAAGAGTCACTCCAAAGTCACTAATCGCGGAGAACAAACGAAGAGATTATGGTAGGAATCTGAAACCACCTCAAAGTTTTCGTTTATGTTCGATCTTTTCAAGAGTCCGTATTAAAATAAAGTTAAGCTATTCTTTACATTCGTTCTATCCTATTGTTCGTAATATAATAACAACTTAAGACAGAAATCAACAAAAACCCTAATGTCACCTAGATACTCCAATGTCACCTCAAGTATCCGTGGGTATGATTATACGATATGCATCACATAATCTCAGATTCATCTATTGAACCAACACAAAAGTACTTCAAAGAGTGCCCCAAAGTTTCTACGGAGAGTCAAGAGGCAACGTGTGCCAACCCCATGCATGAGATCATAGGCGGAACCCATAAGTTGATCACCAAAACATACATCAAGTGGATCACGTGAATATCCCATTGTCACCACAGATAAGCACGGCAAGACATACATCAAGTGTTCTCAAATCCTTAAAGACTCAATCCGATAAGATATCTTCAAGGAAAACTCAATCCGTTACAAAGAGAGTAGAGGGGAAACATCATAAGATCCAACTATAATAGCAAAGCTCGTGATACATCAAGATCGTATGACCTCAAGAACATGAGAGAGAGAGAGAGATCAAACACATAGCTCTTTGGTACATACCCTTAGCCCAGGGTGAACTACTCCCTCCTCTTCATGGAGAGTGCGGGATGATGAAGATGGCCACGGTGAGGTTCCCGCTCCGGCGGTGCTTGGAATAGGGTCCCGATTGGTTTTTGGTGGCTGCAGAGACTTGTGGCGGCGGAAATCCCGATCTATTCTATTCCGCGATGGTTTTAGGGTATATGGACATATGTAGGCGAAAGAAGTCGGTCAGGGGAGCCAGGAGGGGCCCACGAGGGTGGAGGGTGCGCCCAGGGGGTGGGCGCACCCCCTGCCTCGTGCCTTCCTCGTTGCTTCCCTTATGTATACTCCAAGTTGTTGGCGTTCTGGGAACGGGGGTACCCAGACTTGCCTGCCTACGGCCTGCGGCGTGGCTCAAGGGGTGGCCCAGCACGGCCCATCTTCATCAGCACAAGCTCAAGACCCTCGCGAGGGGCCAAGCCTCGCGGGGCGGGTGACAGGAAGCCTCCTCGAGCCTGGCCTCGTCGAGGCTGGCTCGCGAGGCGGAGAGATCAAGGCGGGAGTACCTCAAGAGGTGGCGATGGCGCAAGCCATGATTTACCAAGGGCGCCCGGCGGGCGCCAGCCAGCATGAGGTCCTCATTTCCTCTTTGGTGCAAAGGGGCAAGCGCAGCGAGAGCATCAAGCAAAGGCACCCGTTTGATTGCAACAAGACCAAGACCGTCGCCATGGCGGGAAGGAAGTCATCGTGGAGCCCAAGCCGGCGTCACCACGAGCCTTTGACGAGGCGAGGACCAACTTTAGTCGGGATAAGTGTACTAGATGTTCCCCTTCAAAATGGCCAATTGTTGGCGCCCTTCCCGCTCAATATTTGGGAAGAGGCCCAGGGCCTCTGCCTATAAATAGGACTAGCCACCCACAGGGTAGAGGCATCTCGGATCAAGGCAGAGAGCGAGAAAGAAGCGACTGAACTCCCCCTTGCAGTTCATCGCACCAGCCAAGAATAGACACTCGCGAGGCTGTTCTTCCTTGTATTATTCATCATCAGCCCCAGAGGCAATCCACCACACCACAAACTAGAGTAGGGTATTACACCACAATGGTGGCCCGAACTAGTATAAACCCTGTGTCTCTTGTGTTGCTCTTTTAGTAGTTTAGATCCTAGCGGTGGCGAGGTGCGAGTAGGTAGGGGCGATATCTCGCGTGCACCCAGGAGTTGAACCTAGAGGATCTGCGGAACCCGAAATCCGACATTTGGCGCGCCCGGGTAGGTGCACGGAATCCGTCTTCCGCCGCCCTGTTCTTCGCCACTCATCGCATCCATGTCAGACGCTCGTCGGGCCCGCGCCGAGCGCTGAGCCGCCCTCGCTACCAGCATCGCCCAGACAGCCCCCGTCGGCGGCCGCCCCTGCCGTTCCCCATCACCTGCCGTCAACGTCGCCACCGGCCCGGCGGGGAATGAGTAGCTAGCGTCGTCCCAGCATCCGTCTGTGAGGCGAGACGGCCGCACCGCTACTCCTTCACTCGCCCCAGCAGGTTCTTCGTCCAGCAGCGCTCCAGCGCTACCATGGAAACTCGAGCTGCGCTCATCGCGGCAAAGCGAGCTCCCTCGCTACCGCCCTATCGACGGCGTCTCTGAAGAGTGGCTCTCGACTGCGCTGCTCGTCCGCCCCGCATAGGCTCCCCAGCGCCGTCCTTCTCGCTGCGGCGCCCGCCCTCTTGTGGCGATGAAGCTCGAGCGCCTCAGCCGCCTCCCCCTCAAGAAGGCGCCTTGGCCCCAAAGCGCGTGGCCCCGGGCGGAACCCACTCTGTCCGGCACTAGCGCAGCAAGAGCAGAGCTGCCAAGAGGTCCCTCGCCCCCAAGAAGCTGCCCGCGTGCTCCCTGCACCGGCTCGTCACGACCATGCTCCTGCTCCAGCATGCCAAGACCCCGCGCTGCTCCAAGCGGCAGCGCATGGGGACCCGCAAGACCAGGCTCTTTATCACCAAAGGCCTCCCGTGGCCACAGAAGCTGCTGCAGCGCCTTCACCACCCGAGCTGCGCAGCGTCAGCGTGGCCCGGCAAGTTCAAGCCGGACCTGCCTCCTCGCTCTGACGGCACACGGCCGACCTGCGGAGTTCCTCCAGCTCTCTGAGCTGGGCATCGAGCCGCCATACGGGACGAGAAGGTCATGGCGAACAGGTTTCCCATGGCACTCAAGGGCAGAGGCCCGCACAGCTCTGGCACAATCTCCTCCTGGGGCGAGATGCGCACCCGCTTCATCGCCAACTTCCAAGGTACTCGTGACCCGGCCTCCGATGCGTGGCGACATGCGCCACATCAAGCGGCAGCAGGAGACCTGCGAAGTACATCCAGCGCTTCAACAACGCACGCCTCAAGATTCCCAAGGTGACCAAGGAGGCCATCATCTCAGCCTTCTCCGACGGGTGTCTTGAGGCGTCAAGGTGAAGGAGGAGCTGGCGATGCATGAAGATTTGTGCACTTCCTTGGAGCTGTTCAACTTGGCGACCAAGTCGCGAGGCTGAGGAAGGGCGCCTTTCCCTCCTCGAGTTGCCAAACCCTGCAGAGAATAGAAGGCGTCCAAGGCCAAGGGCGTGAGCGCAAAGGGGGCTGCCGTGCTCGCGCAGAACACGACACCAGCGGCATGAGAGATCAGCCCGAGTCTTCTAAGGGCAGCCGGTCTTCATGCGTACCACAGGCTCCACACCCACAACACCAGCAGAATGTCAAGAGCTCCGAGCCGTGCGAGAAGGGAGAATTGGTCAGCGCCCGGACCGCAATGATCGAGGCTTCTGACCGAGGAGGAGGAAGAAATGCGGACGGGAAGACCGTGGCCCTCGCCAAGGGTGGCATGACCCGACCTCGCGAGGATGTTGGCGGAGATCAGCCTCGCGAGGGAGGCTGGAGGATCAGCCTCGCGAGGATCACCCGCAAGAGCGTGAGCCTCCCTCCTCTGCCGCCCGCAGCCAAGGAGAAAGGAGGACCATCATCGGGGCCGAGGGGCTCGGGGCTTCCGGGGCAGCAGCGATCGCTTGTATCCTGGGCGGAGCTCAAGCCCCAGCCTCCCAACGCATCTTCAAGCGGTTAAGCCCATGAAGTGAATGCATTAATCCCAAGCTCGAGGCCACACGCCCTCTCGGGTGGTCGGCGTCGCCATCACGTTCAGCTCGATGGATCAGCTCAAGTGCGCGGCCACAGCTCCCGATGCTTTGTTCCCCGATCATCGACAGCGTGCAAGTCACCGTAACCCTCATCGATGGGGAGCGGGGCTCAATGTCACTGTCCGTAGAGACATTCAACAATCTCCAAGTGCCTTTAATCAGCTTCAGCCAACCAAGCCTTTCTCCGAGTCACGATGGCTCCACAGTCCGATTGGGCAGGTCCGCCTCCTGTCACCTTCGGGCGGCGTGATAACTACCGCACCGAGCTCATCGACTTGATGTCGCCACATTCGCTGCCGTACAATGCAATCCTCGGGTACCCAGCTCTGGCCAAGTTCATGGTCGTGACTCATCACGGCTACAACGTCCTCAAGATGCCAGGAATCGGCGGAGTCATCACGGTGCCTTGTGAAGAGAGAGACGCAGTGTGCTCCACAGAGCAAGCTTTCCAAGCTGCATCACTTGAAGACCCAGATCGCAGGAGCAGGAGGCTCCCCGAGACTGCTCCCAAGAAGAAGAAGACATCGCCAGGCCCGACCCCTCGGGAGGCAGGCCCCTCAGGGTCCGCGCCTGTTCAGGGGGCACCTCCTTCTATCGCATAGGAAGGCGTGCCCGACGCCCTCCTCAAGCAAGGCTCGAGGGCTCTCTCCTGGAGGGCCACCGACCTTGCTAAGGTCATGAGTGAGGCGCTTGGGCACCACTTGGAGGCGTGTTTCAAAGCACGTTTCCCTCAGGAAGGAGCGAGGCAAGGAGGGCCGAACCCTCAGGAGTTCGTCAGCCAGATCATTCAGGAGTGGCAGCCGCCGCTTACCCGCCATAGCTCCCCATCCAGGCGAGGATGGTGGGCTGTGCATTTGCATCGACATACCAGGGCTCAACCGAGCCGCCTCTCGAGGCGCTTGGCCCTCGCGCAGCGGCGGCGGCTGCGAAGTCCATCCCATATCTACGTTCGCATGCCCTACGATTTGCTGAACGCGGCTGCCACGCACCAGCGCCTCGTGAGGGGCATCCTGGAGGCTCAAGAAACCAGGCATTCCACAGTCCTGGCGGAGATGGAGATGGTCCGCGAGGAGCCACCAGCGCCTCCGGAGCCTCCCGAGGCTCCCTGGGCACTGGGGCTCGTGAAGGTTGGCTTCCGCAGCCCACGGCGTCGCTACTTCAGCATCGCCGTCTTCAACGTCATCAGGTGACATCCTTCAAGTTTCATTTCCAGCTGGGAGCGCTCCCAGGGCTGCATTATTCCCAGGCCGCGTGGGTCCGTCCCTACGGTGTGTAACCCCTTTACTTCATGTTCCTAGCTTACTTTGTTGGGGGCGCCCCTTGGGCTGCATCATCCCCAAGTCGCTCGGGCCAGACCCAGCGGCATGTACCCCTCTTGCGTTTATTTCGGGTCATACGTTCGACCCATCATGATTGTTATGCCTGTCCACGGCACCCCTTCTTCCTTCATGTCGGCCGCTTGCACGTTAAAGTGGGGGTACCTGAGCATCGTGACTCATGGGCTCCTACTGGCTCTCCAGCCCTCACCCTTTGGCCTTGTCCACGGCATCGCGACCTAGCATACCAGCGGCTGGTGAGACCCGCTCGAGGGCCGGGACGAGGGCGTGGGCGTCGGCATCTAACCAAATTTGCGGGAACACATCACAAGTTAAGGCCAGTGCGGCGCAACCCGCCTTGAGGTAGGGCCCGTGAGTCCGGCTGGCTCACGGGTGCCCAGATACACCTCGTCGAAGCCCCTACCGTGCCAGCCCACGTGTCGGGCCAGGGGCTGTACACGCCCGAGGCTCCTTCCGGAGAGTCCCCTCCACACACCAAGTAGAAGCACCATGCTCCACTGGTGGCGACAACTGCCGAGGCGGCTATGCCCGTACACACTCTGAGCGCTTATGCTCCGCTGGTGATAAACAAGCGAGGTGGCCCGGCACATCAACCTCGAGGCCCAGCTCAATGTCTGGCCTCATTGCACGCCTCCCCTCGGGAGTGCCGCCGCCCGAGGGGCTGGGCAGGGCTACGCACTGAGTCACGCCCAGACGCACGCCACCCAGCCAGGCCCCTCGGGCCTGGTTCATCGCACGTCTCTCCCCGAGCGGAGCCAAGGTACGAAGGCCGTTCTAACGTCAAGCGGGACTCCTGAGCATCGCGACTCAGGAGCCTAACTGGTCACGTAGCCCCTCACTCCTTAGTTCCGAAAGGCTAACGGCGGTTGAGGTATCTTGTGGGCCGGACTCTGCAGACGTGGAATGGTAGATTCACCCCACATCTCACCTCCCTACTTGCTTCGTTTGCGCCAAGGGGGACTCCTGAGCATCGCGACTCGGGAGCCTAACTTGTCACATAGCCCCTCACTCCTTCGTCCCGTCTGGTTTCGGTCGGGGCTAATGGCCGAGGTATCTGTGAGGCCGGGCTCTGCCGGTGTAGAACATAAGCAAGTAGGAAGGAAAAGCGCAAATCTCAAGGAATTCAAAAGCAAATATAACAGTCCATAACTGTCGTCACAACACCAAAGCGCTTTTAAACGCCTCCCGAGGCATGATGCATGTTGCGAGAGCTGAAAGCGTATCAGGAGCCACAAAGGAGTCACTTGTTGACGGCGGAGCTGTGCTGGGCGGGTTTGCCTCGTGAAGCCTCAGGACCGGCAGCGCCTCACTTCGGCTTGGTGCTGAAGGCCCGGAACTTCACCAGCAGAGCCTCCGCTCGACCCTTCACGACCTCAGCAACGGCAGCGGCAAGCTCACCGCTCACGGGTTCAAAGAAGCTGTCGAGGTCGGCGTCGGGATCGCGAAAGGTAGGCGTGGGTAAGGACGCGTCGGCCATGCGGAAAGATAGGACCGCAGCGCCTCGGCCTCGGCCGTGAGGGCCAAAGGCCGAGGTGGCGTCTTCAAGGGAGCGCGGATCGGGGAAGGAAGCAGCTTGGCGGGAGCCGTCCTCGGCGCGCCGGCCAGCCGGGCTTTCCAGCGGCTGTCGTACCGCGACCTCGGCAAAGGTGCGAGACTTCACCTCCATCTCCCATGAAGGCCACGCGGTCCTCAAGAAGGACCCGCGCCTTGCCGTCGGCTCGACCCTCTTTAGCCTCCAGCTCCTGCTCCAGCACACCCAGCGGTCACGGCGCTTGTTAAGCTTAAGCGTCCCGGTGGGTGTGACGGCCGCCATGAGCCTTCATGTCTTCCTCCTTCTCTTGGCGGCCTTGAGCCTCCTTGGCAAGCTGGTCACGCAGGCCACTGGCTTCGCTCTCCAGCGCCTTGCGGCGACCTCGGACATCGGCCAGCTCCCCAAGCGGCGTCGCGAGCAGCCTTCGCTCCGAGGGCGGCCTGCTTCTCCTCGTCAGCTTAAGCCCGTCGCGGCCTGAACCAAGCGCGCCCGAATCAAAGCGTCCGAGCGAACCCAACCCGGAGGCCAGCTCAAGCGCCCGGGCACCAAGCGAGGGTCGGCGCCCATAAGATCTTGCCGCAACCGGTCCAGTTCAGCAGCAGCACGATCCAGGACAGTGGGAGGAGTCGGAGAGACAGCAGTTGGTGGAGTAGGAGGAGAGGACGGCAGCGTCACCACAGCACCCTGAGGCAGGGCCTTCTGCGCCCCAACAGCTGCGGCGGTGGCATCAGGCAAGGATACCTCAGGAGTCGCTTGGGCCATGGGGAAATTTGGCTTCGCCCAGCTAGCTCCGCCAGCCTCGCGAGGATGACGGGCAGGAGAGGCCCGTGTCTTGCCATCACCTTCTTTTTCTTGGGCGAAGGCACTGCCCAGCAGAGCCTCGGGGAGCCCCTTGACTTCTTCGCCGCAGGCACCAGCCTAGCCAAGGAATACAGATATCAAGCCTCAGCGACAAAGCAAGGAATAGAACAAGAATCAAGCACTTACTGGTCATCAATCGCGAGCTCGAGCAACCTCCGGCCATACTTGAAGCCCGAGAGCCGGCTCCAGGGATCAACTTCAAGAGGCCCGGGGACAGGAGGCATGTCTGCGGACCGCCTCGGAGCCGGGGCGGACCCGCGGGGGACCAGCCCAGTCCCGTCCTTCTTCGGGATCAGGGGCAAGCTCTCGCCGCCCCGCTCATCACCATCCTCGTCGTCGCTCGGCAAGAGGCGGAGGCCAGCGTGACTGCCTCTGCCGGGGAGGCGCTCTCGACTCCCGTCAGTCGCCTCGGTCGAGGCCCCCCTCCCGCTCCTCTTCTTCCTCCTCTTATTTGGAGTCACCGGAGGACACGTTCCACCGATCGCTAGGGCCGCCGTGTCCTCGGGAACCTCCAGCGAACGCAGGCCCGTCCCCCATTGAAGGCAGGGCATGGATTCCACTTTTGCTCCCAATCATCTCGAAAGAATAGAGTGCAGGCGCCCTCCAGCCTCGCCACGTCTCCCCCAACCAAAGATTGGAGGGCCGGCCAGCTCTTCGTTAGCCAAGACTGCGGGGCTCGGCGGGGCCTCCACCAGGCGAAGCGGCAGCCAAGCGGGGCCACCTGGTGCTCGAGGAACTCCCTCAGGAGCGACGCCCCGGTCAGCTTCGTCGTCGCCATGTTGCTCGGCCACAGATCCGCGTCCATCTTCTCCAGCACCGGCTTATACGGGGATCCACGAGTTCAGCGCCATAAGACCAATCGTCGGAGCTCGTGGGCTGCTCCGTGGGCGAGAATCACCGAGATGGATGGATGGCGTCTACCATGACCCACTTGCTCCTCAAGCCCTCAATCCTCTTCCGGGCTTCGAGATGGGCGTTAGCAGCTGCCATACTGTGACAAAGCTCGCGCCGCGAGATGGGACATGAGAGGTCCGGAGGTAGAAGTAGTGGCGCAGCAAGGCCACTGAGGGCTGCACACCAACGTGAGCCTCACAATAGTAGGCGAAGATCGCCAGAAGAAGAACAGAGTTGGGGTGGAGGTGCAGAGCTTGCAGTTTGTAATGGCGGAGGACAGTGAACAAGAACTCAGAAAAGGGAGGCACCAGACCGGTAGCAATGGCGCTCACGAAGAGCGGATAGAAGGTGCTTCCTTGGCCCTCGGGAAGGGCGGAGCCAGCCCTGAGCACCTCTGCCCCGTCGTTGCCTTGCGCCGCCACCATCCGGCGCACCCGGGCAAGGCCCTTCTCCGACACGTTCGGCGAGTCCAAGGCGGGTGAGTACCAAGCTCCGGCGAAGTGCAGCGGCGCCATGCCTTGCTAGGGCACGCAATCGAAAGTAGATCTGGAGAATTGGAGGCGGGAAGGAATGGCGCGAGAAAGGGATCGAGCAATGACCGGAGGAGGCAAGGGAAGCAAAAACCTAGACAGATGCCGCTCTTTTTGTCGATTCGCAGCCGATTCTTCAAAGCGCCCCACGTCCAATCAACCGCTCTGGCGCCCAAGGCCGCAGGCTGTTAGGGCCCGCGGCGCTCCGCACTTGCCCCTTCGCTTCTCTGCTCAGCCAAGTCCGGGCGCGCCTTGGGCCCGGGGGCTACTGTCGGCGTTACAGGGCAGGGTACTCAGACTTGCACACTGCCTGGCGTGGCTCAAGGGTGGCCCGGCCACGGCCCATCTTCATCGGCACAAGCTCAAGACCCTCGCGAGGGCCAAGCCTGTGAGGCGGGGCGACGGGAAGCTTCCTCGAGCCGCAGCCTCGTCGGCTGGCTCGCGAGGAGGTGGAGAGATCAAGGCGGGGTACCTCACGAGGTGCCCATGACGCATAGCCATGACGACCAAGAGGCGCGGTGGCGCCCGGCCAGCGTGAGTGTCCCTCATTTCCTCTTTGGTGCAAAGGGGGGCAAGCGCAGAGCATCAAGCAAAGGCACCCGTTTGATTGCAACAAGACCAAGACTGTCGCAACGGCAGGAAGGAAGTCATCATGGATCCCAAGCCAAGGCGTCACCAGAGCCTTTGACAAAGCGAGGACCAACTTTAGTCGAGGATAAGTGTACTAGATGTTCCCCTTCAAAATGGCCAATTGTTGGCGCCCTTCCCGCTCAATATTTGGGAAGAGGCCCAGGGCCTCTGCCTATAAATAGGACTAGCCACCCACAGGGTAGAGGCATCTCGGATCAAGGCAGAGAGAGAGAAAGAAGCGACTGTACTCCCCCTTGCAGTTCATCGCACCAGCCAAGAACAGACCCTCGCGAAGCTGTTCTTCCTTGTATTGTTCATCATTAGCCCTAGAGGCAATCCACCACACCACAAACTAGAGTAGGGTATTACACCACAATGGTGGCCCGAACTAGTATAAACCTTTTGTCTCTTGTGTTGCTCTTTTAGTAGTTTAGATCCTAGCGAGGCGGCGAGGTGCAGGTAGGTAGGGGGTGAGATCTCCGCGTGCACCCCAGAGTTCGAACCTAGAGGGTCTGCCGGAACCCGAAATTCGACACAAGTATTCTGGATTGCTTCCATTCCAAAAATAACTCTCCCGAGGGTTTCATTCCGTTTGGACTCCGTTTGATATTCCTTTTCTACGAAACACTGAAACAAGGGAAAATGAAACTGCCTTTGGGCTCTGGTTTAATAGGTTAGTCCCAAAAATAATATATAAGTGTTTAATAAAGCCCATAAACATCCAAACAGACAATATAATAGCATGGAACAATCAAAAATTATAGATACGTTGGAGACGTATCAGATTCCTCGGAAGGTTGCGCTACTTCGCTTGATGCGGCTCCTGTCTATTTCCATTTTGTGGAGTGTGTCCTCATAAATGAGGTTTAGTCCGCTGCCGCCATCCATGAGGACCTTAGTAAGTCGAAACCCGTCCACGATGGGGCTGAGGACTAATGCGGCTGGTGCTCAGACTGTCCTGTACCTCGGTTCGTCCCCAGCATTAAATGTTATAGCCGTGTCGTTCCACGGGTTTATTGCAGCGATTTGGCAGACTTCGGCGAGGTCGCGAAGTGCCCTTTTGTGCTTGTTGTTTGAAGCGAATGTCTCGAAGACCGTCAATACTCTTGTGTCATTGTTTTCTGGAGGGTGCTGCTCTGGGTGTCCTTGATAAGGATGTCCTCGCCGCTCTTGGCTACCTGCCGGAGTATCCAACACGCTCTAAGGTTGTGGGTTGCCACGGTATCTGGTGTCGTGTGTATTTTGCATGGGCCGTCGAGCCATCCCTCCAGGACGGTGCCATGCCGCGTAATGGGTTTATTTTTCTTGACTGTTGAACTGGGCGTGCGCCCTCTTCGCCTGTAGGAGGAGTTGAGTTGGGACCGATGGTTCCCAGCAAGCTGCCTGAGTTTTCCAGGCGCTTTCCATCGCGCTGTACTTCTGTACGATAGTTGCTAAGTCAACGAACTTCAGTATGCGGCGGCGATTGATGGCGTTGAGAATTCCTTCGTCCGCGCAATTGTTGCAGAACGCTGATATCGCGTCCTCGTCGCGGCAATCTTTTACCTTGTCTTTGACTAGGAGGAATCTGGCCCAGAAGTGGTGGACCGTTTCCTAAGACTGTTGTTTTAAGCTCACGAGAGCGTCTATGTCCGGGTGGGTGGGTGGAATTAAATCCGAACCCTGACCTGACCGATTATCTGCAGTCCGAAGACCTTCCAGACTCAATAGTCCGGGCTTCGGAGTATCTTCTGATTGTTTAGGACTTCCGTCCGATTCTATGTTCGGAGGGCTAGTAGCATCCTTTCACTGGTGGGTATCCGGTTCTTCCTGATCGGTGATCCGAACATAGTACGTCTTCGATATAGAAGAAGACTCGCCGTCCCGCTCCTCGACTACCCCTATCTGGTGGGTGACCGGTGGAGTTTTGATTTCTCCTTGATCGGTTTGAAGCCCGATCCGATTGTAATCTGTAGCGATTCCCAAAGCGGCGATACGATCTAGGAGCTCGTTCAAGGACGAAAACTCTGCCGGATCCATCTGCTTGGAGTGTTCGTAGTTGATGCGAATGGGGCTTTTCGATGGCCCGAGAGGTCATCGTCGGCTCAACGGCGAGCAGGCGATCATGGTAAAGCCGCCCCGGTAGGAGGGTTTGGCACAGGGCGAGACTCCCGGAGGTGATGTTGTCTTTAGAGACAAGGCGAGCCATCGAACCTTTCATCGACGTCACAGCGGAACTCTCAATGAAAGCACCAATGTCGGTGTCAAAACCGGCGGATCTCGGGTAGGGGGTCCCGAATTGTGCGTCTAGGATCGATGGTTACAGGAGACAGGGGACACGATGTTTTCCCAGGTTCGGGCCCTCTCTATGGAGGCAATACCCTACTTCCTGCTTGGTCGATCTTGATGAATATGAGTGTTACAAGAGTTGATCTACCACGAGATCGTAATGGCTAAACCCTAGAAGTCTAGCCTATATGACTATGGTAATGAGTATCCTTTCCGGACTACACCCTCCGGTTTATATAGACACTGGGGGGATCTAGGGTTACATAGAGTCGGTTACATAGGAAGGAAAAATCATAGTTTATAGCTAAGCATGCCATCCAAGCCAAGGAGAGTCCAATCCGGACATGGGTACGGTCTTGACCTTCATGTCTTCATTTCTACCGCTCGGCCCATGGATAACAGGCGGACGCCGAGGACCCCTTTAGTCCAGACTCCCTCGGTAGCCCGAACAGTCTTCAATAGCGAGGTGTTCGGCACACAAATTGTCTTGACATTGCAAGGCGGGTTCCTCCCGGTAATGTATTCAGCCGTTGATCCAATGTCGCTCCCCTCGGCTTCTCTGTGTTAAATAACTTTGTCTTCCACGTGTCGAGCGAATGTGAAAGGTCAGGGTATTTTTGCAAATAGCACCCCGTCCAAGCAAGGAGGAGCGCCTATTTAAAGAGATTGGATCTTAGACCCATTCGGCACCACGCAGAGAAAAATCCCCGGAGACAGCTAGGAGAAAACATTCCAACATGGTTAGCGTTCCCAGCTCCTCCTCCCGTTCCAGCCCAGAGAAAGGCGAGCTGGAGGGGCGCTCTGTGTCCCACAGTCAATTAGCAAAGCTGCAAACGCAGGGATTTCTTCCCCCTGCAGATCTGGTCCCTGTTCGAGCGGGGCTGGCCTCCTTTAATGGTGAGACTCAGGCAGAGGAGTTCCCCAATCCATCCGAGGGGAGCGAGTGTGTTTCTTCCCCTATCGGCTAAGAGGCGTCGGATTTCCAATCCATCCGTTCCTCCGAGGGTTGCTGGAATTCCTATGGCCTCGACTGCACAACTTCACCCCTGCCTCCATTACGCACATTGCTGGTTATGTTGCTTTATCACGAATTATTCACAGGCATTGAGGCCCATTTTGAAGCTGTGGAGGAAGTTGTTCTGTCTTGTCCCGTGTAACCATGAGGGGTCCATATTTGAAGTGGGCGGAGCTGAAGTATGGCGCATTACCCGATACCGGATATCTGTCAAGCACACCAAGGAAGGCATCTGAAGAATGGCCTTCCGAATGGATTTACATTGAGGACGTCAGCGCTTCCGAGCCAGTTCGAAGGGTCTTCCTGAATTTGTGAGCGTTCCGCTGAAGAAACGCCACAGTTGGCATCCTCGGAGTCTTGAAGAGGATGATAGCGCGGAAGTCTGTCAGCTCGTGAGCAAGATAAAGATGCTCGCTCAGTCCGGACTCACAATAGTCGAGGTTATGGCGATCTACATAGTGCGAGGGGTTCAACCACTTTAATACAGAGGGCTTCCAATGTGGCACTATAATGGAGAGGATGACGCCTCCCGCTGTGGCCGGAAGGGTTTGGATACCCCCGCCGCTCGGGCCAAGATATTGGCCGAGCTGTTTAAAAGGGAGGAAGAGGAATTTCTTCACATTAAGCGCAGAGATGGGTATTCCATGTACGATCCTCCCAGTTGGGTAAGCCCCAACCCCTCTGTCTTACTATTTCCAATTCCGGAATGCCTTTGATAAATTTCTAATCCGTTTGTTATGACAGCACTGGCGAAAGGTCACCCAAGGACTTCATAGTCCCGCCCCACACCCGGAGAACCACAACCGGGAGCTTGATCCCGGGTTTGAAGAGGATCCGGATATATTCGTGGTGCTCGCGGAGGGGCTGTTTTACCAGACGAGCTATGATGGCACAGAAGTGGCCATCACCGCCGACTACCCCGGCCTTCTTCCCGCTTCACATGTAAGTAACCAAGAGCCACCTCCCCTAAAAGGGTGATCTTATTCTGCCTCACCCCACGCCTGTCTCGGGCTCCACAGGGAGGCATTGGCTGATTCAAGAGATCGGTTCCCACGCCCGAGCAAGCCTTCGAAGAGGAAGGCCGATGAAGACACCTGAGCAGGCCCTCATCGAGGAGGAAGTGCGGATTTATAAATATGTTTTTCAGCAGCGTATCTCGAGGGAGTCCTGGACTAAGGGGTCCTCGGGCGTCCCGGCACATTATCCGTGGGCGGGTGATGGGCTGTGAAGACATGAAGACCGAAGACTATACCCGTGTCCGGATTGGACTCTACTTGGCGTGGAAGGCAAGCTTGGCAACCGATTATGTACATTCCCTCCGGTGTAACCAACTCCATGTAACCCTAGATCTCTCCGGTGTCTATATACACCGGAGAGCGTAGTCCGGATAGGGAGATACACATTACCATAGTCATACAGGCTAGACTTCTAGGGTTTAGCCATTACGATCTCTAAATGGTAGATCAACTCTTGTAACACTCATATTAATCAAGATCAATCAAGCAGGAAGTAGGGCATTACCTACATAGAGAGGGCCCGAACCTGGGTAAACATCGTGTCCCCCATTGATACGTCCATTTTGCATCGTGCTTTTATATCGATATTTATTGCATTATGGGATGTTACTACACGTTATGTCACGATACTTATGCCTATTCTCTCTTATTTTACAAGGTTTACATAAGGAGGGAGAATGCCTTCAAATTTGGAATTCTGGGCTGGAAAAGGAGCAAATATTAGAGACCTATTCTGCACAACTCCAAAAGTCCTGAAACTCCACGAAAGTTATTTTTGGAAATAATAAAAAATATTGAGCGGAAGAAGTATGCCAGAGGGGGACCCACCTGGCCACGAGGGTGGGGGGCGCGCCCTACCCCCCAGGGCGCGCCCCTGCCTCGTGGGCCCCCTGTTGGCTCTCCGGTGGCCATCTTCTGCTATATGAAGTCTTTCGTCAAGGAAAAAATCATAAGCAACCTTTCGGGATGAGACTCCGCCGCTACGAGGCGGAACCTTGGCGGAACCAATCTAGGGCTCCGTGAGCTGTTCTCTGGGGACACTTCCCTCCAGGAGGGGGAAATCATCGCCATCTTCATCACCAACGCTCCTCTCATCGGGAGAGGGCAATCTCCATCAACATCTTCACCAGCACCATCTCCTCTCAAAACCCTAGTTCATCTCTTGTATCCAATTCTTGTCTCTAAGTCCGGGATTGGTACTAGTAGGTTGCTAGTAGTGTTGATTACTCCTTGTAGTTGATGCTAGTTGGTTTATTTTGTGGAAGATCATATGTTCAGATCCTTTATGCATATTAATACCCCTCTGATTATAAACATGGATATGCTTTCTGAGTTGTTACGTTTGTTCCTGAGGACATGGGAGAAGTCTTGCTATTAATAGTCATGTGAATTTGGTATTCGTTCGATATTTTGATGAGATGTATGTTGTCTAGCCTCTAGTGGTGTTATGTGAACGTCGACTACATAACACTTCACCATTATTTGGGCCTAGAGAAAGGCATTGGGAAGTAATAAGTAGATGACGGGTTGGTAGAGTGACAGAAGCTTAAACCCTAGTTTATGCGTTGCTTCGTAAGGGGCTGATTTGGATCCATATGTTTCAGGCTATGGTTAGGTTTACCTTAATACTTTTGTTGTAGTTGCGGATGCTTGCAATAGAGGTTAATCATAAGTGGGATGCTTGTTCAAGTAAGAACAGCACCCAAGCACCGGTCCACCCACATATCAAATTATCAAAGTACCGACCGCGAATCATATGAACGTGATGAAAACTAGCTTGACGATAATTCCCATGTGTCCTCGGGAGCGCTTTTCTCCATATAAGTTGTCCAGGCTTGTCCTTTGCTATAAAAAGGATTGGGCCACCTTGCTGCACTTTATTTACTTTTTTTACTTGTTGCTCGTTACAAATTATCCTATCACAAAACTATCTGTTACCACTTATTTCAGTACTTACGAGAGAATACCTTGCTGAAAACCGCTTATCATTTCCTTCGCTCCTCGTTGGGTTCGACACTCTTACTTATCGAAAGGACTACTATAGATCCCCTATACTTGTGGGTCATCAAGACTCTTTTTAAATGCGCCGTTGTCGGTGAAGCGCCTTTTGGTACGTGGAATTTGGTAAGGAAAAATTTATATAGTGTGCTGAAATTTCTTGTCACTTGTTACTATGGAAAGTAGTCCTCTGAGGGGCTTGTTAGGGGTATCTTCACCCCGACCGATGAGAGCAAAGAGTTGCTCCTAAACCTACTGAACCTATTGAAAATGAAAATGTTCCCTTTGAAGTTCCTTCGGGTATGTTAGAAAAACTACTAGCTAATCCTTTTGCAGGAGATGGAAGAAAGCATCCTGATGAGCACCTAATCTATGTGGATGAAGTCTGTGGATTATTTAAGCTTCCAGGTATACCCGATGATGTTGTTAAGAAGAATGTCTTCCCTTTATCTTTGGAGGGAGATGCATCGACATGGTATAGGCTATGTCATGATACGGGGTCATGGAACAACAAACGATTGAAATTGGAATTTCATCAGAAATTTTATCCTATGCATCTTGTTCATCGTGATCGCAATTATATATATAATTTTTGGCCTCGCGAAGGAGAAAGCATCGCTCAAGCTTGGGGGAGGCTTAAATCAATGTTATATTCATGCCCCAATCACGAGCTCCCAAGAGAAATAAGTATTCAAAGTTTTTATGCTCGGCTTTACGATAACAATCGCACCATGCTCGATACTTCTTGTCTTTGGCTCTTTTATGATGAAGACTATTGAATTCAAATGGAATTTATTGGATAGAATTAAACGCAACTCTGAAGATTGGGATCTCGATGAAGGTAAGGAGTCGTGTATGACACCTAAGTTTGATTGTGTTAAATCTTTTATGGATACCTATGTTTTCCGTAAATTTAGCACTAAATATGGACTTGACTACTGAGATAGTAGCTTCTTTTACTCAATGAATCTTTTGCTACTTATGTTGATCTCCCCAAGGGAAGTGGTTTAAATATCATCCTCCCATAGAAGTAAAAGTAGCTGCACCTATTAAAGTTGAAGAAAAGACTGTCACTTATAATGATCATGTTGTTCCTACTTCTTATGTTGAGAAACCACCTTTCCCTGTTAGGATAAAGGATCATGCTAAAGCTTCAACTGTGGTTCGTAAAAGCAATATTGGAACTTATACACCTCTTGAGCAGATTAAAGTTGAACCTAATATTGCTATTGTTAAAGATCTCTTGGCTGATAATATTGATGGGAATGTTATTTATTTTTGCGGTGAAACTACTAGAATTGTCAAACCTTGTGCTAAAGATAAACATAGACCTGTGGTAGGCATGCCTGTTATTTCTGTTAAAATAGGAGATCATTGTTATCATGGCTTATGTGATATGGGTGCTAGTGCTAGTGCTATACCTCATGACCTATACAAAGAAATTATGCATGAAATTGCACATGCTGAGATAGAAGGTATTGATGTTACCATCAAACTTGCTAATAGAGATACAGTATCGCCCATTGGAATTGTTAGAGATGTTGAAGTCTTGTGTGGGAAAACTAAATATCCTGCTGATTTACTTGTTCTTGGTTCCCCACAAGATAGCTTTTGTCCCATTATTTTTGGTAGACCCTTCTTGAACACTGTCAATGCTAGAATAGACTGCGAAAAGAGTGTTGTTACTATTGGCTTGGGTGATATGTCCCATGAGTTCAATTTCTCTAAATTTAGTAGACAAAACCGTGAAGAAGAATTTCCTAGTAAGGATTAAAAAAATGGTCATTATTCTATAGCCGTACCTACAAATGATCCTTAATAACAATATTTTATAGACCATGAATATGATATTTTTTAGAATGAAATAAGGGAAATAGATGAAGTATTCTTTAAACAGAACCTATTACGAAACACAATTTTCTGTTGAAATCCTAGGGGATCCTCCTCCACCCAAGGTGATCCGTGTTTGAGCTTAAACCGTTGCACGATACTCTTAAATATGCTTATCTTGATGAAAAGAAGATATATCATGTTATTATTAGTGCTAACCTTTCAGAGCATGAAGAAGAGAGATTATTGAAAACTCAAGAAGCACCGAGCTGCTATTGGATATACTCTTGATGATCTTAAGGAATTAGTCCCACTCTATGTCAACATAAAATAAATTTGCAAGAAGATGCCAAACCAGTTCGTGATCATCAACGGCAATTTGAATCCTAAGATGAAAAGAAGTGGTAAGAAAAGAAATACTAAAGATCACGGAGGTAGGTATAATTTATCCCGTTGCTGATAGTCAGTGGGTAAGTCATGTCCATTGTGTCCCTAAGAAGGGTGGTATTACTATCGTCCCTAATGATAAAGATGAATTGATTCCGCAAAGAATTATTATAGGTTATAGGATGGTAATTGATTTCCGCAAATTAAATAAGGCTACTAAGAAAGATCATTACCCCTTACCTTTTATCGATCAAATGCTAGAAAGATTATCTAAACATACACATTTTTGCTTTCTAGATGGTTACTCTGGTTTCTCTCAAATACCCGTGTCAGCCAATGATCAATCAAAGACTACTTTTACTTGCCCTTTTGGTACTTTTGGTTATAGACGTATGCCTTTTGGTTTATGTAATGCACCTGCTACCTTTCAAAGATGCATGATGGCTATATTCTCTAACTTTTGTGAACAAATTTGTGAGGTTTTCATGGATGACTTTTCCGTCTATGGATCCTCTTTTGACGATTGCTTGAGCAACCTTGATCGAGTTTTGCAGAGATGTGAAGAAACTAATCTTGTCTTGAATTGGGAAAAGTGCCACTTTATGGTTAATGAAGGTATTGTCTTGGGTCATAAAGTTTTTGAAAGAGGTATTGAGGTTGATAAAGCCAAGGTTGATGCTATGGAAAAGATGCCATGTCCCAAGGACATCAAAGGTATAAGAAGTTTCCTTGGTCACGCCGGATTTTATAGGAGGTTCATTAAGGACTTCTCAAAAATTTCTCGGCCTCTGACTAATCTATTGCAAAAAGATATACCATTTGTCTTTGATGATGATTGTGTAGAAGCATTTGAAATACTTAAGAAAGCATTGATCTCTGCACCTATTGTTCAGCCACCTGATTGGAATTTACCCTTTGAAATTATGTGTGGTGCTAGTGATTATGCTGTAGGTGCTGTTCTAGGGCAAAGAGTGGATAAGAAATTAAATGTTATTGAATATGCTAGTAAAACTATAGACAAAGCTCAGAGAAATTATGCTACTACTGAAAAAGAATTCTTAGCAGTCGTATTTGCTTGTGATAAGTTTAGACCTTATATTGTTGATTCTAAAGTAACTATTCACACTGATCATGCTGCTATTAAATATCTTATGGAAAAGAAAGATGCTAAACCTAGACTCATTAGATGGGTTCTCCTGCTACAAGAATTTGATTTGCATATTGTTGATAGAAAAGGAGCTGAGAACCCCGTTGCAGACAACTTGTCTAGGTTAGAAAATGTTCTTGATGACCCACTACCTATTGGTGATAGCTTTCCTGATGAGCAATTGAATGTCATAAATACTTCTCGTACTGCTCCGTGGTATGCTGATTATGCTAATTATATTGTTGCTAAATTCATACCACCTAGTTTCACATACCAACAAAAGAAAAAGTTCTTATATGATTTGAGACATTACTTTTGGGATGACCCACATCCTTATAAAGAAGGAGTAGATGGTGTTATTATACGTTGTGTACCTGAGCATGAACAGGAGCAGATCCTACGCAAGTGTCACTCCGAAGCTTATGGAGGACACCGCGCTGGAGATAGAACTACACATAAGGTATTGCAATCCGGTTTCTATTGGCCTAATCTCTTCAAGGATGCCCGTAAGTTTGTCTAATCTTGTGATGAATGTCGAAGTATTGGTAATATTAGTAGACGTCAAGAAATGCCTATGAATTATTCACTTGTTATTGAACCATTTGATGTTTGGGGCTTTGA
Source organism: Aegilops bicornis (assembly GCA_021605145.1). NCBI lineage: Eukaryota > Viridiplantae > Streptophyta > Magnoliopsida > Poales > Poaceae > Aegilops > Aegilops bicornis. The sequence continues at coordinate 273,069 of JAHIAL010000046.1, forward strand.
TTATATGGGACCCTTTCCTGCCTCTAATGGATATACACATATTTTAGTCGCTGTTGATTACGTTACTAAGTGGGTAGAAGCTATTCCAACTAGTAGTGCTGATCATAACACTTCTATTAAGATGCTTAAGGAAGTTATTTTTCAGAGGTTTGGAGTCCCTAGATATTTAATGACCGATGGTGATTCACATTTTATTCATGGTGCTTTTCGTAAAATGCTTGTTAAGTATGATGTTAATCATAGAATTGCATCTCCTTATCACCCACAGTCTAGTGGTCAAGTAGAATTGAGTAATAGAGAACTCAAATTAATTTTTCAAAAGACTGTCAATAGATCTAGAAAAAATTGGTCCAAGAAACTTGATGATGCATTATGGGCCTATAGAACTGCATACAAAAATTCTATGGGTATGTCTCCGTATAAAATGGTTTATGGAAAAGCATGTCATTTACCTCTCGAACTTGAACATAAGGCATATTGGGCTATTAAAGAGCTCAACTATGATTTCAAAATTTTCGATGAGAAGAGGTTATTTGATATTAGCTCACTTGATGAATGGAGAACCCAAGCTTATGAAAATGCCAAGTTTTTTAAAGAAGAAGTTAAAAGATGGCATGACAAAAGGATACAAAAGCGTGAGTTTAATGTAGGTGATTATGTATTGCTATACAACTCTCGTTTAAGATTCTTTGCAGGAAAACTTCTCTCTATATGGGAAGGTCCTTACGTTATCGAGGAGGTCTATCGTTCGGTGCCATAAAATCAACAACTTCGAAGGCACAAATCCGAAGGTTGTGAACGGTCAAAGAGTTAAAAATTATATCTCAGGTAATCCCATAAATGTTGAAACCAATGTTATTGAAACTGTAACCCCGGAGGAATACATAAGGGACACTTTCTGGAACGTTTCAGACTCCGAAAAGGAATAGGTATGTGATATGGTAAGTAAACCGACTCCAAAACAGTTTTAAGGCAATATTTCTCCGTTTTGGAATATTTAGAAAAATAGAAAAATAAGAAGCAGTCCGGGAAGGACACAAGGCCTCCACGAGGGTGGAGGGCGTGCCCTACCCTTCTGGGCGCGCCCCCCTATCTCATGGGCACCTCGTGTGCCTTCCGGACTCCGTTTTCTTGCACGATACGTATTTTGGTCAGTAAAAATTCATTATATAATCTCCCAAAGGTTTTGACTCCTGTATCACGCAATTATTCTCTGTTCTTGTTTCGAGCTGTTTTTCTAACAAATCTAGATTATCATGACGTCTCCAAGTGCCCCCAAGGACAAGTTCTTCGAGAAGGTCATCAACCCTTACCTCGTGGAGGTGCTGCGACACCCTCAAACCATTGAGATGCGTGATGGGTTGCTGCACATCCGCGATGTTGAGGGACCGAAGGGGACCGGAAGCGTGGAGACGAGGCTCGAAGCAATGGAGCAACAAGTTTTCAAGTGCCAGGGGATGGTGGAACGTGGACTCAACTCCAACCACATGATGACCGCAGAGTTCACCAACAACAACAAGCTGGATGCCAACAACATTGGGGAGACCATCTTCAAGCTTCATGAGAAGATTGAGCACCTTCAAGCCCAAATCTATGACCTGCAAAACCAAAACTGTGAGTATGAATATAGTGTAGCGACTGACCCAAAATCGGTCAAATCTACGTATGCATACCATCCCAAGATCATGCTTTGGTACTCACAAGACATCGATATAGTAATCAAAGTTCAATCACACCTGAATTTTATTACACGATTCTCATATAGAGTCTTTATTACAAGAGAATAAATTAGGCTCAAGGCCAACTCATGAGAAATAAACTACTAATGCTTTGGAAGCGTCGAAGGTAAAGCGAGTCCATCCGACTCCAAAGGGCAATCGCCAAGCGCGGGCGTAGCCTCACTCCTGATCGAATATATCTCTGCAACATAATACGTTGCAGCCATGTAGGTCGACTTTTGGAATAAGCTGGCAAGTCATGAAGAATAACAATAATAGAGTTACTACACTATATGCATTTTGGCTGTGGAGCTCTAAGTTTCATCATTTTTGCGTAAAGCCAATTTTATCCTACTACTGATGGACTTGTTTGCAAATTGCTACAAATTGTTGGTAGTTATTGAGATGGTTCCGCCAACCAATATCTCGTTCCCAAATTATTAAGTCATAAACCCCTCAAATTAATTCATTAGTTTCAGTGTTGAGAATTCCGAATACTTCCAAGGTCCAGAGGCTCAAATGTCCGTAACCGGGGACACGGCTAATCGATTAGGTTATAACTCTGCAGAGGCTTGCGCACTTTTCCCATAAGAATCATTCCCTCCTTTAAAGTCTTCGCACTTCATGGTGTTTGAAGGCGGGACAGATGAAACAGGGTCTTCCAAAGAGTTCTTACAGCTCTTGCCGGTACCCATCCAATCCTACCGTTCTTCTACATCTCGTAGTACCCGTCAGCCAAGCGTCACTACTAGGGTTGACCCAGCAGAGCCCATAATGGCTTGCGGCTGCACAGGTAAGCTTCGGTCATGGGGCATCCATCCTTCTCTTTGTGGCTGGGTGAAGCTTTCCATGAGGATGTCATGGCGCTTCTCCATGCATCCCGGCCACCACCAGGTGCTCCAGGTGCCCGTCAACCGTCCTCCACCCAGTAGTGATTTTCCAAGTCCATCTTGATCATTGTAGTTCATGGGGTTGTCATCATCATTGACTCTCACATCTTGCTTATGAATATCACTCATCCCAAATCCGTCTCTGAGCATAGCAAAGTAACTACTACGTCCGGGATCATGGTAACAAGGGATTGGTTCATCCTACCACATGATACTACTCAAGTTTAATGACTTCAAGATTTCACTCTTGCATGCATGGTGGGGTGGTGACAACTACTAATGCACAAAAACATAGGTATAGAAATAACATGATCAAAACTTGCCTTCTTGATGATCCTCGTAAGCTAAAAGAGTCAGAGTAGCAAGCTTAGCACTCGGAAACTCTACCGAGACAAACAATAACACAATAAGCACAAAGCCATAGGATCACACAACATAACAAAAGTAACATAACACAACAAAACAATCAAAAACCAAATCCAAAAGAAAAACTCAAAGAAACCAATTCAAAGTTTTTCCCTACTCCAAACAATAACTAAAATAGTTTTTATATAACAAAAATTTCTTAAAATAACCTAATCATGGTTTTAGGTTAACTTAACAGAAAAAGGATTCACTAAGCAACTAGGAGCAAAAAGAATTAATTAAAAAGCTATTATAAAACTCATTTTAGGCCTAATCCAATTTCTATTAAGAAAAATAATTTAAAACTTTTATTAATTATAAATAAAAGCTCAACTATTAGGATGACAGAAACTAACCTAGAATAACTAATCACAAGTTAAAAATAAATTAATTTACTAATTAATTTAATAGGAAAACAGGAACTAGTTAATTAATTAGGATTAATAGGATTCTGCTTAAAACTAATTATTTATTAATCCTAAAATACCCAAGTTAATTTCTAGGGTTTGGCAATGTCAAAATAAAGTGATGACAAAAAGAATCATGCAAAAATAAATTTTCTAACTAAAGTTATAGCAGATTTACTATTCTGACCAAAACTAAAATAAAGTAATTTTAATTATTTTTAACATAGCTAAATATTTATTCTACAGAAACTACACAAAATTTGCAATCCAACAAAAAAAGAATCATCTAAAAATATTAAACAGAATAAAAGATATACATTTTTGAAAACTGAAACTATTCGGCTAAAACAGAAAATCAAAATAAAAAGAAAAAGGCCTAATGGGCCTATACTGTGCACTAGGCGTAATATAGCTAAACGGGCCCTAGGGTTAAACTGAAATGAACCGGGCCTAAAAATAAAAAAACCTAACTAATACTAAACCGATTGAACCGGCCGGTTTTATAAATAAAACCTAACCCTTGAGTTTCTAATCCTAGCCCTAGATCTGATCGACGGACGGGGGAGGTGAGGCAGTGACTTACCGGACTCCGGCTGACGGGCGGCGGCGAAAGTGTCAGGCGTCAGGCGTCAGCCGAGCTCAGCGACTCGTCGGGAGATGCTTGCACGAGCACGGGGAGGAGGTTCGGTGGTGTTGAGGGAGGTCGGGAGTGCACCAGGCGTCGGCAGGCAACAATGGCGGCGGGGAGGTTCGATTCCGCGACGTCGAGCGGGAGGAAGAGGGGTGCAGCGAGCTCTCGGGGAATGGGGTGCGAGGCCCGGCCCTTTATCGCCCTGGGGTCGGGCTTGCTCCGGACGGGCATCGGGGTGGTCGGGGGATCCCGGATCCTTCGGGATCCGGTGGATCTCCGGCGAGGGCGTGGCGTGGGCGAGGGGGAAGGAAGACGGGGCGGGTCCCACGAGTCGTGAGGAGAGAGAGGCGAGGTCGGGTGGCGAAGCCTAGGCTTTCGGCCGGGGCGAGGATCTTGGCGCCGGCTGGCCGGGTAGTCTTTGGGCTGCCAGTTGGGCCGGGCTCATTGGCTGGCCTGAGGGTGAGGTGGTGGTAGTGGGCTGGGTGGCTCGGCCAAGCCCTGGGTGTTTTTCTTTATTTTTTAAATAAAACAAAAACAAAATAAAACAGTATCTATAAATATTTTATATAGGGTATATATATACCAAAATGATCAGGAATATTCCCTTTCATTTGAACATTTTTCCAAAGGCAAAATCAAACTTCATAAAATCTATTTTTTCAAATTCAAATAAATTTCAGATTTGAATTCCAAAACTTTTAGCATTGTTTCCTCTGATATTTTTGGAGTGTCATGTTTGCTCCTCTCATACTTTTGATCAAGTATTTATCAGGCTTAGTTTTTGAATTGTTTCCCACATGCCAAAGTTTGAAATTTCAAATTCAAAACTCAACTTGCTCTGAAACTTCAAATGGCATTCAAATTTCAAACAGGATGCATAGGATGCTTAGCTATAATTGTAAAACATTCCAAATAGGAAATTTGGGATGTTACAAACCTACCCACCTTAAGATGAATCTCGTCCTCGAGATTCGGGTTGGCTAGCAAATAGGTGCGGGTGGTCTCGAAGAAGATCTTCTTCGCGCTCCCAGGTGGCTTCTTCCTCGGTGTGGTGACTCCACAGCACCTTGCAAAATTTGATGACCTTGCTGCGGGTGACTCTGCTTGCAGTCTCGAGAATTCTGACGGGTTTCTCCTTGTAAGTCAGATCACTATCAAGCTGTATGGCCTCTAGGGGCACTGTGTCTCTCAACGGAACATCGGCCATGTCGGCATGACACTTCTTCAGCTGAGAAACATGGAAGACATCATGAACTCCGGACAATCCTTCCGGCAATTCCAACTTGTATGCAACTTCTCCACGACGTTCGAGGATTTTGTATGGGCCAATGAATCGGGTGCTAACTTTCCTTTGACTCCAAACCTCTTGATCCCACGAAGTGAGACACACGAAGATATGTTCGGTCTCCGACTTCGTAAGTTACCTCCTTAAACTTCTTTGTCGGCATAACTCTTCTGTCTCGACTGTGCTATCTTGAGCCTGTCTCGAATCAGCTTGACTTTCTCTTCGGAATCCTTGATAAGATCGGGACCGAAAAGTGATCGATCTCCAACACTATCCCACAGCAATGGTGTTCTACACCTCCTTCCGTATAGAGCTTGAAGGGGCCATCTTCAAACCGGATTGATAATCGTTGTTGTACGAGAACTCTGCGTATGGCAAATTATCATCCCAGCTAGACCCATAGTCTAGCACACAAGCTCTCAACATGTCCTCCGAATCTGATTGACTCTCTCGGTCTGGCCCATCTCCGTCTGCGGATGAAAAGCTGTCTTGAATTCCAGCCTCGGACCCAAAGTTTCATGCAATCGCTTCCAAAACTTTGAGGTAAATCAGGTTCCTCTATCTCGACACGATTTTCCTCGGAACTCCATGCAGACATACGATCCTGGTCATGTATATCTTGGCCAACTTAGCACTTTGGTATAGGTAGTCTTCACGGGAATGAAGTGAGCTACCTTGGTCAAACGATCAACCACTACCCGAGATAGAATCATAACCCGAGCGGGTCTGGGTAATCCTGTGATGAAATCCATTCCAAGTTTCTCCCATTTCCAATCGGGAATCGGCAAAGGTTGAAGTAACCTGCTGGCTTCGATGTTACGCCTTTACACGTTGACAAACATCGCCATACGGCAACGTGCTCGGCAATATCCTTCTTCATACCTGTCCACCAGAAACTTTGCTTCAAATCCAGGTACATCTTGGTGTTGCTGGGGTGAATCGAGTACGGTGAATCATGAGCCTCCTGAAGAATTAGCTTCTTGAGTTCGGGATCATTGGGCACATAAATACGATCCTCGAACCATATAGCTCCGTATTCATCCTTACGAAATCCTTTAGCTTTTCCTTCATTCAACTTTGCTTAATTTCATCAATTTCCTTGTCCGACTTCTGGGCTTCACGGATCCTTTCGGTCAAGGTGGACTGAACTTCCAGAGTTGCAACAAATCCTCTTGGAACTATCTCCAGTCGGAGATCTCTGAGGTCATCGACCAATTCCTGGGGTAATCCTCCTGTGGTAAGAGTATTCACATAACTCTTACGGCTCAAAGCATCTGCTACAACATTGGCCTTACCGGGGTGGTAATGCAATCTCATGTCATAGTCCTTTATCAATTCTAGCCATCTCCTCTGCACGAGATTCAATTCCTTCGTGTGAAAATATACTTCAAGCTCTTGTGATCTCAGTGTAAACATCACAACGGTTTCCGATGAGGAAATGTCTCCAGTCTTGAGTGCATGCACTACGGTCGCTAACTCCAAATCATGTGTGGCATAATTCAGCTCGTGTGGTCGTGGCTGTCCGGAGGTATAAGCTACAACTTTTCCTTCCTGCATGAGTACTCCTCCGAGTCCACTGACGAGAAGCGTCACAATATACCGTAATCCTTGTGTATGTCCGCAAAATCGATCGGGCTGTAACCAAACGTTTCTTCAATTCTGGAAAACTCGCTTCACAAGCCTCGGTCCAAACATACTTGGCTTCCTTCTTCAACAGCTCAGTCATGGGCTTGGCAATCTTCGAGAAATTCTCAATAAACCTCCGATAATATCCTGCGAGTCCGAGAAAACTGCGGATCTCATTGATTGACGTGGGTGATCGCTGTCAATCGGTGACTGATACAACCTTGGTGGGGTCAACTGCTATTCCTTCTCCTGAAATAACATGTCCGAGGAATCCGACTTCCTTCAAAATTTTAATTCACATTTCTTGAACTTGGCATACAAGCGATGTTCTCGAAGTTTCTCGTAACTAGACGCAAATGTTCCTTATGCTCTTCCTCGCTCTTGGAGAAAAATCAGATATCATCGATGAACACCACGACAAACTTGTCCAGATATTCCATAAATACCTTGTTCATCAAATTCATGAAGTATGCAGGAGCATTAGTCAATCCAAACGACATGACGGTATACTCCATATAAACCATACACAGTAGTGAATGCTGTTTTGGGTATATCCTTTTCACGGATCTTCAATCGATGATACCTGATCGAAGATCGATCTTGGAGAATACCTTGGCTCCAACTAGCTGATCAAATAAATCATTAATCATCGGTAGAGGGTACTTGTTCTTGATGGTCACGTCGTTCAGCGAGCGATAATCAACAACCATTCTCAAGGTTCCATCCTTCTTCTCTACCAAAAGAACTGGGGCTCCCAAGGTGATGAGCTTGGCGAATATATCCCTTCTCCAATAGCTCATTAATTTGGTTCTTGATCTCCTTCAAATCGTTCGGTGGCATCCGATAAGGTCTCTTGGATATTGGGGCTGTGCGGCAACAACTCAATCAGAAATTCAATGTCCCTGTCCGGTGGCATTCTGGTAATTCCTCCTAAACACATCGGAAAGTCTTGCACCATCTGGCACTTCCTCCTAACAACTCCGTGAGGGAATGCACTGATTCTTCATCCTGGCTGTGCTGGCTACATACTTGATCCTCTTCTGCTCCGGTGGTGAGCGGAATAGACTTCTTGAACACGATCTATGTTCCCTTCAAACTTCGTCAACCAATCCATGCCTAGGATTACATCCAAGGTCTGGGTTTCCAACACTATGAGGTCTGCGGAAATTTATGGTTCCCGATGTTGAGGGTTGCATGACAGCCTAAAGCTCGCCATCATTTCTCCTCCTGCATCGGCGCGAAGGGGGCTTCTAAGGGTTTTAGTGGGCAACCCGTACTTTTCCACAACTACCCTTGATATGAATGAATGCGTTGCACCGTAATCAAAGAGTACCAATACTGAACTTTAATTAAATAAAAACTTAACAACAACATTGTCTGGCTGATCATAGACGTCCTCCTCGTCGATGTGGTTCACCTGAGCACGAGGGATCGGATTGGGCTTCTTATTTGAGCCTCCATTGCCATTTCCATTCCTCTCTGCTTGGCCTCCCGGGCAGTCGGTGGCGTAGTGCCTGTCTTGGCACTTGAAACAGTGATGTGGCTTAGATCCTTGAGCCGGGCAGAAGCAGTGCTGATTGCCATTACCATTGCCATTGCCATTGCCATGGCCTGACTTGTTGTCCTGGTTGCGGTTGTTCCCATTTCCTCCATGGTTATGACCTCCATGGTTATGATGGGTGTGCCCTCCCCAGTATGGTGCATAACGGGCTTCTGCTGAGCTCCGGAGTTGTGCTTCCCAGCTGTACTTCCGCTTATGCTTCTATCTGCTGCTGCTTGCTTTCCAGAATGGTGGCCTTGTCTACCAGCTCCTGGTAGTTGTTGAAGGTAGCCACCACAAGCTGCATGCCCAGTTCATCATTGAGTCCCTCGAGGAACTTCTCCTGCTTGGCGGCATCTGTGGCCACATCATCAGGGGCATAGCGAGCAAGCTTGCTGAATTCATCCACGTACTGTGCCACAAGACGGTTCCCTGGCGTAAGTTGCGGAACTCACGCTTCTTCGCACTCATGGCTCCAGCTGAGACATGAGCGGTGCGGAAGGCCTGCTGGAATTGATCCCATGTGATGGCACCAATGGGAAAAGTGGCGGTGTAGTTCTCCCACCAAGAAGCTGCAGGTCCATCCAGTTGATGCGCGGCAAAGCGCACCTTCTCAGCATCAGTGCATCCAACGGTGACTAGCTCTCTTCCGATTTTGCGGAGCCAATCATCAGCCACAATCGGCTCAGTGCTACTAGAGAACACCGCGGATTCAACCTCGTAAATCGAGTCAAGTTGTCCACAGTGGGTGGTGGTGGTGGCGGTGGGTTGTTGGCGGTGTTGTTCTGATTCTGAATCAGGAGCTGCATCAGTGCATTCTGCTGCTGGAGCAGCTGGGTGAGCTCCGGCGGGAAACCAGTGTCACGTCTCGGAGGCATCTGGTGTTTTGGAGGGGATGAGAAATTAGAATAGAACAATGGTCTATGAGGAATAACACTACCCATATGCATGCACAATCATATAACACACCAATCATTTATTCATTCCACTCAAACATGGTTCAAACTCGATTACAAAAGCTCATGACTAATCGAGGGGAAAACATCGGCCTAATCGATCGTCGAAAAAGTAAAAGATAACATGGTGGTCGACTAAAAAGTCTTCATCGATGGCGCCTCCTCTTGGGGTTTCCTTGATTGGTACTCCCTTGAAATCCCGATCATTGCTCACGAGGGTCCTTCATCTCCACTCGGATAAAGGTCCTCTCCCAAGTCCATCTTTTCCTCTATCGCGGCAAGCTTCATCTTGGTCGTCGACTATCTCCATGAAGTCCGTGATTTCTTCCTCATGGCCAAGGAAGTCTGCGCGTGCCTTCTCCTCCGAGTTCAGATTCATGGAACAAAGCTTCCGTGTGTCTTCGAGTTACGGCGAGTCTGAATCTCCCGTTTCTCGAGAAGACACTCCAAGTCCTGGACATAAGAGAGAATGGAATCGTCCTCGGCATGCGGATGATATCTCCATTCCTTGCCCTGCGAGAAACCATGGCGAGGTCGAGTGATCGAGCTCGGCCTGTACTCCTCTCGGAGATGTCCAAGTGCTCGATAGATCGCCACGTCCCTTCCGATGATCCAGCTTGAACTCGGTGAACTCAAAGTTGATAGGCTCCGTGTGTCCTCCAAAGGTTCTCCACAGGATATGCACTTCAATCCTCAGAGCGGGTGTCCGTCGGAAGTGCATTGGTTGGCTTCCCGGTGATCGAGGGCGAGCTATCTTCAGCTTCTTTACCATCTGGACCAGCTTCTGCCGAAGGGCATCGTCTCATCGGGTGGCAAAACTCCGGTAGCAAAAGCGGGGTGAACTCGCGCCATCTAGAATGTTGCAAAGGGGAGAAGAGTCAGAATAGAACAGGGGAGAATTTACGGAATGAAAAGGATTTAAAGTAAATGGTCTCTGCTAATGGCTTTCCGATCCTAGGGGTTACGATCCTACGGTCAGCGTGTGCTCTGATACCATCTCTGTAGCGACTGACCCAAAATCGGTCAAATCTACGTATGCATACCATCCCAAGATCATCTTTGGTACTCACAGGACATCGATATAGTAATCAAAGTTCAATCACACCTGAATTTTATTACACGATTCTCATATAGAGTCTTTATTACAAGAGAATAAATTGGCTCAAGGCCAACTCATGAGAAATAAACTACTAATGCTGCGGAAGCGTCGAAGGTAAAGCGAGTCCATCCGACTCCAAAGGGCAATCGCCAAGCGCGGGCGTAGCCTCACCTCTGATCGGAATATATCTACGCAACATAATACGTTGCAGCCATGTAGGTCGACTTTTGGAATAAGTGGCAAGTCATGAAGAATAACAATAATAGAGTTACTACACTATATGCATTTTGGTACGTGGAGCTCTAAGTTTCATCATTTTGCGTAAAGCCAATTTTATCCTACTACAGTGGACTTGTTTGCAAATTGCTACAAATTGTTGGTAGTTATTGAGATGGTTCCGCCAACCAATATCTCGTTCCCAAATTATTAAGTCATAAACCCCTCAAATTAATTCATTAGTTTCAGTGTTGAGAATTCCGAATACTTCCAAGGTCCGGAGGCTCAAATGTCCGTAATCGGGACACGGCTAATCGATTAGGTTATAACTCTGCGAGAGGCTTGCACTTTCCCATAAGAATCATTCCCTCCTTTTAAAGTCTTCGCACTCCATGGTGTTTGAAGGCGGGGACGAATAAACAGGGTCTTCCAAAGAGTTCTTCTGGCTCTGCTGCGGTACCCATCCAATCCTACCGTTCTTCTACATCTCGTAGTACCGGCCAGCCAGCGTCACTACTAGGGTTGACCCAGCCAGAGCCCATAATGGCTTCTGCGGCTGCAGTAAGCTTCCGGTCATGGGGCATCCATCCTTCTCTTTGTGGCTGGGTGAAGCTTTCCTTGAGGATGTCATGGCGCTTCTCCATGCATCCCGGCCACCACCGGGTGCTCCAGGTGCCCGTCAACCGTCCTCCACCCGAGAGTGATTTTCCTCAAGTCCATCTTGATCATTGTAGTTCATGGGGTTGTCATCATCATTGACTCTCACATCTTGCTTATGAATATCACTCATCCCAAATCCGTCTCTGAGCATAGCAAAGTAACTACTACGTCCGGGATCATGGTAACAAGGGGATTGGTTCATCCTACCACATGATACTACTCAAGTTTAATGACTTCAAGATTTCACTGCTGCATGCATGGTGGGGTGGTGACAACTACTAATGCACAAAAACATAGGTATAGAAATAACATGATCAAAACTTGCCTTGCTGATGATCCTCGTAAGCTAAAGAGTCGTAGTAGCAAGCTTCGCACTCCGGAAACTCTACCGAGACAAACAATAACACAATAAGCACAAAGCCATAGGATCACACAACATAACAAAAGTAACATAACACAACAAAACAATCAAAAACCAAATCCAAAAGAAAAACTCAAAGAAACCAATTCAAAGTTTTTCCCTACTCCAAACAATAACTAAAATAGTTTTTATATAACAAAAATTTCTTAAAATAACCTAATCATGGTTTTAGGTTAACTTAACAGAAATGGATTCACTAAGCAACTAGGAGCAATGAGAATTAATTAAAATGCTAATATGAAACTCATTGTAGGCCTAATCCAATTTCTGTTAAGTAAATTTAGTTAGAACTTTTGTTAATTATAAATAAAAGCTCAACTATTAGGATGACAGAAACTAACCTAGAATAACTAATCACAAGTTAAAAATAAATTAATTTACTAATTAATTTAATAGGAAAACAGGAACTAGTTAATTAATTAGGATTAATAGGATTCTGCTTAAAACTAATTATTTATTAATCCTAAAATACCCAAGTTAATTTCTAGGGTTTGGCAATGTCAAAATAAAGTGATGACAAAAGAATCATGCAAAAATAAATTTTCTAACTAAAGTTATAGCAGATTTACTATTCTGACCAAAACTAAAATAAAGTAATTTTAATTATTTTAACATAGCTAAATATTTATTCTCTGAAACTACACAAAATTTGCAATCCAACAAAAAGAATCATCTAAAAATATTAAACAGAATAAAAGATATACATTTTGAAAAGCTGAAACTATTCGCTAAACAGAAAATCAAAATAAAAAGAAAAAGGCCTAATGGGCCTATACTGTGCACTAGGCGTAATATAGCTAAACGGGCCCTAGGGTTAAACTGAAATGAACCGGGCCTAAAAATAAAAAAACCTAACTAATACTAAACCGATTGAACCGGCCGGTTTTATAAATAAAACCTAACCCTTGAGGTTTCTAATCCTAGCCCTAGATCTACGATCGGACGGAGGGAGGTGAGGCAGTGACTTACCTGGGACTCCGGCGACAAGGGCGGGCGGCGGCGAAAGTGTCAGGCGTCCCGGGCGTCAGCGAGCTCCGGCGACTCGTCGGGAGATCTTGCCGAGCACGGGAGGGTTCGGTGGTGTTGGGAGGGTCAGGTGCACCAGGCGTCGGACGCGGCAACAATGGCGTGAGGAGGGGTTCGGGATTCCGTGACGCCGAGCGGGAGGAAGAGGTGCGGCGAGCTCTCGGGGAATGGGGTGCGAGGCTCGGCCCTTTATAGCCCTGGGTCGGGCTTGCTCCGGAAGAACATCAGGGTGGTCGGGGATCCGGATCCTTCGGGATCCGGTGGATCTCGGCGAGGGCGTGGCGGGCGAGGGAAGGAAGGCAGGCGGGTCCCACGAGTCGGGGAGAGAGAGGCGAGGGTCGGGTGGCAAGCCTAGGCTTTTGGTGAGGCGAGGGATGCGCTGGGCTGGCCTGGCTGGTGCTGGGCTGCCAGCTTGGGTCGGCTCAGCTCATTTGGGCTGGGTGAAATTTGAGGTGGCGGTATTTGGGCACTGGGTGGGTGGCTGGCTGGCGCCAGGGGTGTTTTTTCTTTATTTTTTAAATAAAACAAAACAAAAATAAATAAATATCTATAAATATTTTATATATGGTATATATATACCAAAATGATCAGGGGAATATTCCCTTTCATTTGAACATTTTTCCAAAGGCAAAATCCAAACTTCATAAAAATCTATTTTTTTCAAATTCAAATAAATTTCAGATTTGAATTCCAAAACTTTTGGCATTGTTTCCTCTGATATTTTTGGAGTGTCATGTTTGCTCCTCTCATACTTTTGATCAAGTATTTATCAGGCTTAGTTTTTGAATTGTTTCCCACATGCCAAAGTTTGAAATTTCAAATTCAAAACTCAACTTGCTCTGAAACTTCAAATGGCATTCAAATTTCAAACAGGATGCATAGGATGCTTAGCTATAATTGTAAAACATTCCAAATAGGAAATTTGGGATGTTACATATAGATTCAAAAGGATGAGTTTGGCTGCAGATTTGAGGATGCCGGAGACTCGATCATCCTTCTATGATGGGGAGCCTATGCCTTGGAAGATGGACGACAAGCCCGCATCATCAACATCACCACCTCCACCTTCTTCACCAACAAAGAAGGAGACATAATCACATGGGTATGGGCACTCCCCTTGGCAACTGCCAAGCTTGGGGGAGGTGCCCGGGTATTGTATCACCATCACACTCCTATTTTTATCGTTTTTCTTAGTTCGATCATATTAGTAGTATCTTGATCTAGTAGAATGAAGTTTATAGTATGATCTAGTTTTGAGTTTTTGCTTTATGATCCCTCTTTGTAATCGAGTCCGTGAGCTATATAATAAAGATTAGTGTTGAGTCAAGGGCTTGATTGTTTTGCCACGATCTTGAGTGAATAAAAGAGAAGAGAAAAAGAATAAAAAGAAACAAAGAGATCATATTGATCTTACTGAGAGTAATGACTTCACATAGAAAGAGTATGATGATTAAAAATTGTTGAGAGTTGGCAAACATAGCTTTGGTCATCGTTTCAATTAATAGGAAGTAATAAAGAAAGAGAGGTTTCACATATAGATATACTGTCTTGGACATCTTTTATGATTGGGAGCACTCATTAAAATATGACATGCTAAAGAGTTGATGTTGGACAAGGAAGACAACGTAATGGGTTATGTTTTCTTATATCTGAGATAAAGTATATTGTCATGGATCATCCAACATGTTGAGCTTGCCTTTCCCCCTCATGCTAGCCAAATTCTTAGCACCAAGTAGAGATACTACTTGTGCTTCCAAAAACCCTTAAACCAGTTTTGCCATGAGAGTCCACCATATCTACCTATGGATTGAGTAAGATCCTTCAAGTAAGTTGTCATCGGTGCAAGCAATAAAAATTGCTCCCAAAATATGTATCATTGATTGGTGTGGAGGAAATAAGCTTTATACGATCTTGTGATGTGGAAGAAATAAAGCGATGGACTACATAATAAAGGTTCATATCACAAGGGGCAATATAAAGTGACGTTCTTTCGCATTAAGATTTTGTGCATCCAACCATAAAAGCGCATGGCAACCTCTGCTTCCCTCTGTGAAGGGCCTATCTTTTATTATTATCTTCTACCTTATGCAAGAGTCATGGTGATCTTCACCTTTCCTTTTTATACTTTATCCTTTGGCAAGCACAGTATGTTGGAAAGATCCTGATAGATATATCTAATTGGATGTAAGTCAGCATGAGTTATTATTGTTGACATTACCCTTGAGGTAAAAAGTTGGGAAGCGAAACAATAAGCCCCTATCTTTCTCTGTGTCCGGTTAAAACTCCGTAACCACAAGTATTGCGTGAGTGTTAGCAATTATAAAAGATTAAATGATAGTTGAGTATGTGGACTTGCTAGAAAGCTCTGACATAGAATCTTTCTGATGTTATGATAAATTGCAATTGCTTCAATGACTGAGATTATAGTTTGTTAGTTCTCAATAAAGTTTCTGATTCATACATTGCATCGCGAATATATTATTACTTGAGCATAAGAAATCATATGACAATATTCATATATGTTGCTGTTATGAGAATAATCATGATGCCCTCATGTCCGTATTTTATTTTTATCGACACCTCTACCTCTAAACATGTGGACATATTTATCATTATCGGCTTCTGCTTGAGGACAAGCGAGGTCTAAGCTTGGGATACGCAACCATCCTCTCCTCCTAGCCTCTCCTCCTAGCCTCACGCGCCGGTGGCCACTCCAGCCCCGGCGGCCACACCCTCCCCTGCCGGTGGCCACTCCGGCCTCGGCAGCCACCACAAGATCCACGATGGCTCCTTTTGCTCTCAACTTTGATCGTGGAAAGAAATTCCAGGCAGACATGAGAACCACGTTTGGCCATCTAGTGGTTTTCTCCCCGGGCTTTCGTCAAAAGGAGTTCACCATGGTGGTTTCTTTCTCCAGGGCATCCTTCAAGGTTGATGCTCACACGGTTAGTGTCTCTCTCCTTGCTATGTTTGGAGGTTATTCACAAGGATTTAGAGTCCGCTTCTTAAGGAATAGATCTTATAAGTTTTCGGTGGCTTCAAAGTCAGTGGGGTTTGAGATTTACAATGCGGGTAAAATTGTGGAAAAGGACTTTGAGATGGTTTTTAGCCTGTGGAATTATGGTGGTCCTAATTTGATCAGAGAAGAACATGCTTATTATGCTGAGCTTGACAATGAGTGGACTCTAGTGGGCAGGAATGGACGTGTCGTCGATCCTAACTCCGGTGATCGCCGGAGTTACAGCTCGGTCGTTCAGGGAGGCCGGTCAGTTTTTGAGCGGTTATCGGGGCCTAGTCATGATGGCCATAATCAAGAAATTATCCCCTCTTCATCACTGCCTATTCACGGTGTTAACCAGCCTCAAATTGAGCCTCATAATGCTTCACGTCTGCATGGGGTGTCGTACGTTACCTACCATGCATGTGGAGACAGGGGGCATATTGCGCGCAACTGTCCGAACCGAAACCTTCCTGGGCTTTGGCCTTTCATTAAATTTGACTCTTTCCCTAGCCCACCTGAAGAAGCTTGGGCTGAGGGTGCCGTTGAGGCCTGGTTCCACTGTATTGGGTCGAAAGCACCGATAAGGCAGGTTTCGTCATTTAAGGAGCTAGTCAAGGACCATTTCCATAATTTCCAACCGAGACCGTCGCTTGCCTCCTCGCATTCGACTACGCCTACCAACTCTACTACTTCCTCTGCTCCCACCTCGACAAGCTCTCCTGGTTCCTCCTCGTCGCCAGCAAGGGCTGTGGTAGCCGCCTCGTCGGTGAATGATCTGATGGCCAACATTCCCATCGACCCCCTCTCGTTTGTGCCAGAAGGTTTTCAGATACAAGAAATCGAGGGAAGAACTGGGGTTTCTCGTGCCATTCTTCCACACCGCCCTCGACGACACGAAGCTTGGGCGATAGCTTCCATCCATCCACATCCTGATGAGGTATTTTTCCCTAATGTCCGAGAGGTTCTAGAGGAGTTTTTTGAAGAGGATGCTCATGTTGGGTTCAGAGAGATCCAATCCTGCCCCTTTGGAGAAGCTTACGTCCAGTTCTTGCATGTGAGAGATGGAGACAGGCTCATTCGGCAGAGTCCGATGCATTTGGAGATGTGTTTATTTCTTTTACTAAGCACAATGAGGGCAGAAACTGGTGTAGGTTCAATTTCAATAGGATTTGTCGGCTGCTGTTCATCGGTGTTCCGTTCGATTTCTGTAATACTGAAGACATTGCTGCTGCCATATCCAAATGGGGAAGAATCATCAGCTGGGAAAGGGAGGATGGTTTGAGAGGGAAAATTCTGGTTAAGGCTAGGGTGACAGAACTCATTGATGTACCTAAAAGTATCAGGTGGTCGAGATTTGAAGAAGAATCTTGGACCAGTTCGGTTGAAGTTCTCCTGGAGGAGATGCTGGGTGGTGGGCCAACAGATGAGGACCCTATCCCACCAGATGGTGTGGACCCACACCCAGTTCCACAACATGCAAATGACTTCCCAGGTTTCCAGCCTCTGCCAGTGCACAATGTTCACATTCAGAATGAGGGCTGGGATGCCTGGGAGGAACCTGTTGAGCAAGATAATCAGGAGCAGCATTATGCATTTCCACAGCAAGACCCAGTGGCAGCACTGCAGCAGCAGGTTGAACTTCTAGTTCAGCAGGATGATGGACACCCTAATAGCAGCATTACTACAACTGTCTCTCTGCTGTCTCTCACTCATTCTGCAAGTAAAGAGGTCAATCAGGCCATGCATGTTCAGCCAAATGGCCTTGGGTCTGTTGAATATTGCATTGGCATACCAGGCAGATGAGGAGGAAGAAGATTTGCAGATGGATAACAACCTGCAACTTAATGATGAGCAACAGAATATTTCTGAAGGACTTCTGGTTGGCACTGAAGCTATTAACCAATCTGCTGAAATGATATCCACTGTCAAGGAAGGGGGAGATCCATCTACTGTTAATCAACATAACCAGCTACAACACACCCTGTCAGATGAGGGGATTGCTCCTGCTCCCTTTGAACAAAATTCTGTCACTGCTGTCAACAATACTGCTGAAGAAGCACTTACATCTCATCCACAGTCATTGTCTGCATTAGATAAAGGGAAAGAAGATGTGCCAATCCCTCATGGGGGAACATCCTCCAATTTTAGCAACAAAGGTACTTCTGGGAATACCTTACCCTTAGTTTCTTCAGCCATGTTTGATTTACATTCAATTGCTGAGAAACATGCTCTGGATATTATTGATGGTTCTCATTTAATTTTTGAAGAAGGTCTGGACCTTTGGATTCAAAACTTTGCCCCAGCAACTCAAGGAGGGAAAAACACTTTCGGGATTGAAATACCTGTAAGTTGGTTCAACTTCATAATACATCTGCTGCTGACACCAGATAAGTTTGGTTGGACAATGCATCTGCTTAAGTCTGATTTATGGAAATTGCTTACTGATAATTATGACAATGAAGAGACTATCCTCTTCCATATTCCTGATGGCTGCATAACTTCACAAGACCCAACATGTAAGGAGATCTTCCAGGGTGTGGGCAAAGAAAATGAAGGGATAAGCCCAGCTGCACACTCTCCAAGTGGTGCTGGCAGCCCCCTGCAGCAGGTGTCTCCCAACAAAATCATCTTACTGCCTCTTGGAGAAGCAACATCTAAGAAAAGAAGAGAGAAAGAGCCACTGGCTGAAACTCAGGTAAGAAGAAGTGATAGAATTAAGAAGGATAACAATGGTTATAGGAGGAAAATTTGTGATACTCAATCTTGCTTAAAATGCAATGCCATTCCTCCTGTTATTCAGAATAAAGTGGTTAAGAACCTGACAAAATCTTTCTTTAAGGTGGCTGAGGATGAGCTCCAAGAAAAGTTATCCAAGAGGCCCAAGAAGAGGGGGCAAGAGGAGGTGGCCAAGGAGCCCAAGGCCACTGGATCTGGAAATCAACCAAACTTTGCATAATGATAGGGTGCTTTAATAGTTATAGGCCCTGCTGCTGCATAATGCTGTGATATTATCTTAAGACTGCCTGTGTTATGTGTAATGGGTGTAGCAGCTTTAGTAATCTGGTGAACCATGGCCCTGTGAGGCACATTTTGTTTCAACCTGAGTTATGCCACTGCATTAAAACTACTGGAATTAAGCTACTTGAGAGAATTGCTCTGTTATCCTTCCTGGTTATGCTGAAATGGTTGTTATCCTTCCTGGTTATGCTGAAATGGTTGTTATCCTTCCTGGTTATGCTGAAATGGTTGTTATCCTTCCTGGTTATGCTGAAATTGTTGTTATCCTTCACATGTAATATTTCTGCAAACAAGTGGATTCTCTCAAACATTTATGGGCCTTGCAGACACGAGGAAAAGATTGAATTTATTGATTGGTTTAGCAATATTCAAATGCCAAATGATGTGGATTGGATAGTCATGGGTGATTTTAATTTCATCAGATCACCAGAGAATAGAAACAAACCTGGTGGAGATGTCAATGAGATGCTTTTATTTAATGAGGCCATCAGTAACCTGGGATTGATTGAATTACCTTTGAAAGGAAGATAGTAATGCAACCGAGCAACATGCGGGACTCCCTCCGCTTGAAAAGTTGGATTGGTTCTTCACTTCTGCAGCCTGGATGACCAGTTACCCTAACTCCATGGCCCTTCCCCTGGCAAAACCTATCTCTGATCACCTTCCATGCATGATCAAGATTTGCACAAATATTCCAAAGTCCAAGGTATTCAGATTTGAAAACTACTGGTTAAAACACAGCTCTTTTAAACAAGTGGTGCAATCAGCTTGGAATATTCCAGTGGGTTTTACTGACCAAGCCAAAAAGATTAATGCCAAATTAAAAAACCTCAGAAGAGCTCTGAAGTTGTGGGCTAGAAGTCTGTCCTGCATGAAAAAACAAATTGAGGAACTCAATGCGCATATTTTTTTGGGACATGGTTGATTAATTCAGGAACCTTTCTTTATTTGAGGCCAACTGCAGAACTATGCTTAAGGAGTACTTGTTGACTGTTCTTAATAATCAGAAGATTTACTGGAAGCAGAGAGGCAAAATTAAAGGTGTTAAGTTTGGGGATGAAAACACAATTTTTTTTCACACAAAGGCTTCCATTAATCATAGGAATAATAAAATAGCAATGTTGTTGAATAAGGACCAAGTGGAAGTTACAGAGCATGAAAGAAAAGCTGCAATTTTATGGGAAGCTTTCAAAGACAGATTGGGGCAATCTACTGGACACACAATGCATTTTGATCTCCATGATTTATATGATCAAGCAATTGATCCTCAAATTTTTATTCAATTAGAGGAACAATTCACCAAGGAAGAGATTGAGGAGGTGGTCAAAAATCTACCTTCTGATAAGTCCCCAGGTCCAGATGGTTTCAACAATGAGTTCATTAAAGCTTGCTGGGATATTATTAAAGAAGATGTCATTGATCTAATCATGGCCTTCCTTGCTGGTACTGTCAACTTGGAGAGTATAAATACATCCTACATTACTCTGATTCCGAAAAAAGAAGTTCCTCTCAGACCTAATGATTTCAGGCCTATCTCTTTGTTAAATGGGGTGCTTAAGATCATCACAAAATTGCTGGCCAATAGATTATAGAAAATAATTCTGGAATTGGTTCACATCAACCAATATGGTTTCCTCAAAGACAGAGTGATTCAGGACTGCCTAGGATGGGCATATGAATATATACACCAATGCCATAAATCAAAAGAGGAAATGCTGGTAATTAAGCTGGATTTTGAAAAGGCTTTTGATACAATTGAACATCAAGCAATCATTGAGATTTTCAGAGCAAAAGGGTTTGGGGATAAATGGATATCATGGATGCAGATGCTCTTTTCTACTGCCGCTTCTGCTGTCATGCTAAATGGAGTGCCTGGGAAGAAATTTTACATTAACAGAGGAGTGAGACAGGGAGATCCTTACTCTCCCCTAATCTTTGTTCTTGCTGCTGACTTGCTACAGACTATTTTGAATAGGGCCATGAGACTAAATCTTATTAGATCTCCACTACAGGTCAACTCCTGCCTAGATTTCCCAATTGTTCAGTATGCTGATGATACTTTGGTCATCATGCAAGCAAATGCCAGACACTTGATTTGTCTCAAAGCTCTTTTAAATACATTTGCATCGAAAGAATCGGTCTTAAGGTTAATTATGCAAAATCTATAATGGTACCTCTGAACATTGATGAAGTCAGAGTGGACATTTTCACTAACACACTGCATTGTGCTAGGGGACAATTCCCTTTTACTTACTTGGGGCTACCTTTGGGTATTCATAAACCAATTGTGGAGCAGTGTCTTCCACTTGTGAACAGAATTGCAAAAAGACTTGCAGACCTTTCTACCTTCATGACTCAAGCAGGGAAAGTTCTTTTAGTCAAATCAGTGCTTTCTTCCTTATCTGTCTTCTTCATGAGCTGTTTGGACATCCCTGTAACAATTAAAAAGCAGATTATCAAATAATTGAGACACTGTCTATGGAGGAGCTCTGACATGGAGGGTAGAAGACCAGCTTTGGTGGCTTGGCACACAGTTTGCAGACCAAAAAATCAGGGAGGATTAGGCATACTGGATATATACACTCACAATAAAACCCTTCTAATGAAGAATCTGCACATATTCTTCAACAGACATGATATACCTTGGGTTCAATTAATTTGGGAAACTTATTATTCTGAAGGGCAACTTCCAGGAAATAACATGATTGGCTCTTTCTGGTGGAAATCAAACCTGGCTCTTATGGATCAGTACAAAGCTATGGCAAGATGTAATGTGGGAGATTGTAGAACTGCTTTTTTCTGGGATGACGTGTGGCACACATACATTTTCAAACATACATACCACCACCTGCACTCCTTTGTCAGAGATCCACATGTTACTGTCCAAGCAGTAATCAACACTGAATACTTACATGACTTGTTTCATTTACCACTCACAACTGAAGCTTATGAGGAATTCTTGCAAGTGGAAGAAATATGCATCCAAACAAGGCAATCTGAACATATAGGTTCTCTGGACACCTGGAGTTACATTTGGGGGAATAAATTCTATTCATCAATAAAGGCATACAAAGAACTGATTGGACACAAGCAAGTCCCACCACACTTCAATTGGGTTTGGAATTCCTCCTGTCAGCCAAAGCATAAGGTGTTTTTTTGGAAATTACTTCATGATAGATTAAATACAAGGAACCTACTCAGGAGAAAAAACTTTGTGCTGGAAGTTTACAATTGTGCTGTTAGAGAGTGTCAACAGGAAGAAACTCTCCATCATCTATTTTGGGGATGCCCTTTTGCTCAGCAATGCTGGGATTACATATGTCCTACTAGAACTCCAAATTTATCAGTTCTCGAAGCCTTTCAAGACCTTAAGAATAAGCTACATTTTCCATTTTTCATGGAGATCATCACTCTAGGATCATGGGCCATTTGGATAACCAGAAATAACAAGATATTTGAAAATATTACTCCAACTTTCCAGGGATGGAAGTTCATTTATTTAGAGGAGCTCAAACTTCTGAAATATAGAATGAAGCTAAAGCATGAGAGAATGTTCTCTACATGGTTGGATTCTTTGTTGTAATTTCCTCTTTTTCTTTTTTCTGTTGTAGGTTTTTTTTGTGTAGTTTCTCTTAATGTTTTCTCTCTTTTATTTCTTCTTCTGTTCTTTCTAGGGCTTACCTCAAGCCCTTAAGACTACTTTGTTTACTTCTTTTATTAATAAAAGTTGCAGTGGGGTGTTTACCCTACTATTTATAGTCAAAAAAAAGGTCTAAGCTTGGGGGAGTTGATACGTCCATTTTCCATCATGCTTTTATATCGTTATTTATTGCATTATGGACTGTTACTACACGTTATGTCACAATACTTATGCCAATTCTCTCTTATTTTACAAGGTTTACATAAGGAGGGAGAATGTCGGCAATTTGGAATTCAGGCTGGAAAAGGAGCAAATATTAGAGACCTATTCTGCACAACTCCAAAAGTCCCTGAAACACCACGAAAGTTAATTTTGGAAATAATAAAAAATATTGAGCAGAAGAAGTACGCCAGAGGGGGACCCACCTTGCCACGAGGGTGGGGAGCGCGCCCTACGCCCCAGGGCGCGCCCCTGCCTCGTGGGCCCCCTGTTGGCTCTCCGGTGGCCATCTTCTGCTATATGAAGTCTTTCGTCCGAAGAAAAATCATAAGCAAGCTTTCGGGACGAGACTCCGCCGCCACAAGGCGGAACCTTGGCGGAACCAATCTAGGGCTTCGGCGGAGCTGTTCTATTGGGGACACTTCCCTCCGGGAGGGGGAATTCATCGCCATCGTCATCACCAACGCTCCTCTCATCGGGAGAGGGCAATCTCCATCAACATCTTCACCAGCACCATCTCCTCTCAAAACCCTAGTTCATCTCTTGTATACAATTCTTGTCTCTAAGTCCGGGATTGGTACTAGTAGGTTGCTAGTAGTGTTGATTACTCCTTTTAGTTGATGCTAGTTGGTTTATTTTGTGGAAGATCATATGTTCAGATCCTTTATGCATATTAATACCCCTCTGATTATAAACATGGATATGCTTTGTGAGTAGTTACATTTGTTCCTGAGGACATGGGAGAAGTCTTTCTATTAGTAGTCATGTGAATTTGGTATTCGTTCGATATTTTGATGAGATGTATGTTGTCTAGCCTCTAGTGGTGTTATGTGAACGTCGACTACATAACACTTCACCATTATTTGGGCCTAGAGAAAGGCATTGGGAAGTAATAAGTAGATGATGCGTTGCTAGAGTGATGTAAGCTTAAACCCTAGTTTATGCGTTGCTTTGTAAGGGGCTGATTTGGATCCATATGTTTCATGCTATGGTTAGGTTTACCTTAATAATTTTGTTGTAGTTGCGGATGCTTGCAATAGAGGTTAATCATAAATGGGATGCTTGTTCAAGTAAGAACAGCACCCAAGCACCGGTCCACCCACATATCAAATTATCAAATTACCGAACGTGAATCATATGAACGTGATGAAAACTAGCTTGACGATAATTCCCATGTCTCCTCGGGAGCGCTTTTCTCCATATAAGAGTTGTCCAGGCTTGTCCTTTGCTATAAAAAGGATTGGGCCACCTTGCTGCACTTTATTTACTTTTGTTACTTGTTGCTCGTTACAAATTATCCTATCACAAAACTATCTGTTACCACTTATTTCAAAGATTTGCAGAGAATACCTTGCTGAAAACCGCTTATCATTTCCTTCTGCTCCTCGTTGGGTTCGACACTCTTACTTATCGAAAGGACTACGATATATCCCCTATACTTGTGGGTCATCACCCGTCTCCTGTTACCATCGATCCTAAACGCACAGTTCGGCACCCCCTACCCAAGATCCGCCGGTTTTGACACCGACATTGGTGCTTTCATTGAGAGTTCCACTGTGCCGTCGCCAAAAGGGTTGATGGCTCGCCTTGTTGTCAAGGATAATATCATCTCCGGAGGAGCCCTGGCCCCAGGCCAAACCCTCCGGCTGGGCGGCTTCGTCATGACCGCCAGTTCGGCCCTTAAGCCGACGATGACCTCTCAAGTCGTCGAAAATCGCCTCCGCGTTGATCCCGAATACTCCGCTCGGATGGATCCGACGGAGTTATCGTCGTTGAACGAACTCCTGGATCGTATGACTGCCTTGGGGGTCGCTACAGGCTACGATCGGGTTGGGCTTAAACCCGATCAGAGAGAAATTAAAACTCCGCTGATCACCCACCAGATAGCGGTAGTCGAGGAGCGGAACAACTCTTCTGCTATATTAAAGACAAACTATGTTCGGATCTCCAATCTTGAAGGGCCGGATATTCTCCGGCAGAAAGGCATGTCTCGTCCTCTGAACATAGAGTCGGACGATGAGCCTGAAAAATCAGCCAATATCCCGGAGCCCGAACTGTCAGGTCTGGTTGATCTTCAAACTCTAGATCCAAAATCGGGTCAGGGTTCGGATTTAATTCCACCCACCCACCAGGACATAGACGCTCTCATGAGCATCAAACAACAGTCTCAGGAAATGGTCCACCACTTCTGGGCCAGATTCCTCCTTGTCAAAGATAAGGTAAAGGATTGCCGCGACGAAGATGCGATAGCAGCATTTTGCAACAACTGCGCGGACGAAGGTATCCTCAACGCCATCAATCGCCGCCGCATACTAAAGTTTGCTGACTTAGCAACTATTGTACACAAGTACAGCGCGATGGAAAGCGCCTGGAAAACTCAGGCAGCTTGCTGGGAACCGTCGATCCCAATTGAACTCCTCATAAAAGCGAAGAGGACGCACCCCGTGGCACACCCAGCCCAACAAATAAAAACATAAACCCATTACGCTGCATGGCTCCGTTACGGAGGGATGGCTTAATGGCCCATGCAAAATACATACAACACCAGACACTGTGGCAACCCATAGCCTTAGAGCATGCTGGATACTTCGGCAAGTAGCCAAGAGCGGCGAGGACATCCTTATCAAGGACACCCTGCAATAGCACCTCCGAAAAACGCATTTACACAAGGTGTATTGATGGTCTTCGAGACATTTGCTTCAAACAATAAGCGTAAAAGGGCACTGCGTGATCTTGCCGAAGTGTGCCAGGTCGCCGCAATTGACCCCTGGAATGACACGGCCATAACCTTTAATGCCAGTGTCAAACCTACATACAGAACAGTCCGAGCGCCAGCCACATTAGTCCTTAGTCCCATCATGGACGGTTCTTGACTTACAAAAGTCCTCATGGACGGCGGCAGCAGACTGAACATCATTTACGAGGACACGCTCCATAAGATGGAAATAGACAGGAGCCGCATCGAGAAAAGCAGCACAACCTTTCGAGGTATCATTCCTAGTCGGGAAGCGTAGTGTGCGGGAAAAATTACACTTGATGTGGTATTCGGCACGCCAGAGAATTATCGGTCCGAAGAAATAACTTTCCAGGTGGCCCCTTTCAACAGTGGATATCACGCCTTGTTAGGGCGACGGGCCTTCTTGCGCTTTCAAGCTGTACCTCATTATGGGTATATGAAGCTAAAAATGCCCAGGCCTAATGGAATAATCACCCTCGTCAGCGATCCGGATATAGCACTCCGCGCCGAGAACAAAACCGCATCCCTGGCCCTCGAGGCATTATCAGAGGCCCTTGCGGCCGAAGAATTAACCGCACTACGCTCCACTGTGGATAGGGACGATGTGATCCTGGACAAACGACCCAAATCTACTTCCTTCAAGCCAGCAGAAGAAACAGTCAAATTTCAGGTCCATCCAACAGACCCGAAGAAGACAACATCTATCGGAGCGCAACCCAGCCCCACAGTCGACGCCGCACTATGAGACTTCTTGCGCGAAAACTGGGATATATTCGCCTGGCACCCCTCAGATATGCCTGGAATCCCACGCGAGTTGGCCGAACACAACCTCAACATACTAAAGGGATACAAACCGGTCAAACAAACACTGCGGTGCTTTTCCGAACCCAAACAAAAAGCTATGGGGGAAGAGCTGGCCAAACTCATCGAGGCCGGATTCATCAGAGATATCAAACATCTGGACTGGCTGGCAAACTTGGTAATGGTACCAAATAAGGATAAATCCTGGCGCCTGTGCGTCGATTTCAAAGACCTTAACAAGGCTTTCCCTAAGGATCCCTTCCCCCTCCCTCGCATTAATCAAATCATCGACGCTACCGCAAGACACGACTCGCTGTGCTTCGTTGATGCATATTCCGGATACCATCAAATCAAAATGAAGGAGCCCGATCAAGCTGCAACTGCATTCATCACACCATACGGGCCGTTTTGCTTCAACACCATTCCTTTCGGGCACAAGAACGCCGGCGCCACCTACCAGCGCATGATCCAAACATGCCTCGAGAAACAGATCGGCAAGACAGTGGAGGCCTACGTGGACGACGTCGTCATCAAAACTAGACACGTCGAAACACTAATAGATGATTTGCGTCTCACATTTGACAACCTCCGCACATACGACATCAAGCTTAACCCGGAAAAGTGCGTCTTCGGCGTCCCTGCAGGAAAACTACTGGGCTTCATCGTTTCCAATAGAGGGATTGAAGCAAATCCAGCCAAAATCCAAGCTCTGTCACAATTGGCTACGCCAACCGAACTTAAACAGGTCCAAAAAGTCATTGGGTGCGTGGCAGCTTTAAGCCGCTTTATATCCAGGTTGGTGGAAAAGGCGCTGCCACTTTATCGCCTTCTACGGCACACCGATAACTTTGAGTGGACAGACGCGGCGACGGCCAGACTAGAAGAAGTAAAAGCCCTTCTGGCAAGCAACCCAATCCTGGCCGCGCCAAACATCGGGGAACCAATGCTCCTATATATATTGGCGACACACCAGGTGGTGAGCGCCGTACTCGTCGTCGAGAGAGAACAGGACGGACACAAATTTCCGCTCCAAAAGGCGGTATACTACGTATCGACCGTCCTCACACCATGCAAATCCTAGTATCCTCACTATCAAAAGATATCATATGCAGTCTTCATGGCATCTCGAAAGTTACGACACTACTTTCAGGAGTGTTCGATCACGGTGGCTTCTGAAGTGCCCCTCAATGATATAATAAACAACCGGGATTCCATGGGCCAGATTGCCAAATGGGTCATTGAGCTCCTTCCATTCGACATCACGTACAAACCACGCCGAGCCATCAAATCCCAAGTACTAGCTGACTTCGTCACCGAATGGACAGAGGCTAAACTCCCTAAAGAGTATGGCGCGTATTCCAACTGGGTTATGCAATTTGATGGCTCCAAAATGTTGGCGGGGCTAGGAGCGGGCATCGTATTAACGTCCCCCACGGGAGATATCGTCCGGTACGTACTCCAAATATTATACACAGACTCCAACAATGCAGCCGAATATGAGGCCTTGCTACATGGCCTTCGGATGGCCGTATCGATGGGCATACAACGCATGGAGGTGCGCGGAAACTCAAACCTCGCAATATCCCAAATTAATGGAGACTTTGATGCCAGAATCCAAAGATGGCAGCTTATCACAACACAGTCTTAAAGATGTCGGCTCGGTTCGAGGGGCTCGAATTTCATCACGCCGCCTCATGAAAGTAATCGGGAGGCGACGCCCCTTATCAGATCGGCGCTAAGCGCCGAATTCGCCCCACCTAAAATCTTCCTCGAAAGGCTCTTTAAGCCATCCATGGTGTGGCAAGGGGGAGATAGCAACGACAGTCCCGTTCCGAACACAAATATAGATAGCGAACACGCCGATATCATTGGAGGCTCAGCCACCGAAATAACACCATCGGCCCACCTCATTATGGTAGTCATTGCCCCGTGGACCGAACCATTCTTGGCCTACCTTAATAGGAATGAGCTCCCAGAAGATCAGAATGAGGCTCGTTGCATTGTCCGGCATTCGAAGGCCTATAAAGTTCACGAAGGAGAGCTCTACAAGAAAAGCACTACCGGAGTCCTTCACAGGTGTATCTCCGAGGAGGAGGGGCGGCAACTCTTGGCCAAAATTCACGCCGGTCTCGGTGGGTGATACGTCTCCATCGTATCTACTTTTCCAAACACTTTTGACCTTGTTTTGGACTCTAACTTGCATGATTTGAATGGAACTAACCCGGACTGACGCTGTTTTCAGCAGACTTTCCATGGTGTTATTTATGTGCGTAAACAAAAGTTCTCGGAATGACCTGAAACTCCACGGAACGTCTATTTGGAAATAATAAAAAATCCTTGCAAAAGAAGAAGACCAGGGGGCCCACACAATGTCCACGATGGTGGGGGGCCCGCCCTCCCCCCTAGGGCGTGCCCCCCTACATCCTGGGCCCCCTGGAGCTCCTCCGGCCTCAACTCCAACTCTATATATTTGCTTTCGGGGAGAAAAAATAAAAGGAGAAGAATTCATCGCGTTTTACGATACGGAGCCGCCGCCAAGCCCTAAAACCTCTCGGGAGGGCTGATCTGGAGTCCGTTCGGGGCTCCGGAGAGGGGGATTTGTCGCCGTCGTCATCATCAACCATCCTCCATCACCAATTTCATGATGCTCACCGCCGTCGTGAGTAATTCCATCGTAGGCTTGCTGGGACGGTGATGGGTTGGATGAGATTTATCATGTAATCGAGTTAGTTTTGTTAGGGTTTGGTCCCTAGTATCCACTATGTTCGAGATTGATGTTGCTATGACTTTGCTATGCTTAATGCTTGTCACTAGGACCCGAAAGTGCCATGATTTCAGATCTGAACCTATTATGTTTTCATGAATATATGTGTGTTCTTGATCCTATCTTGCAAGTCTATAGTCACCTACTATGTGTTATGATCCGCAACCCCCGGTGACAATAATCGGGACCACTCCGGTGATGACCATAGTTTGAGGAGTTCATGTATTCACTATGTGCTAATGCTTTGTTCGGTTCTCTATTAAAAGGAGGCCTTAATATCCCTTAGTTTCCATTAGGACCCCACTGCCACGGGAGGGTAGGACAAAAGATGTCATGCAAGTTCTTTTCCATAAGCACGTATGACTATATTCGGAATACATGCCTACATTATATTGATGAATTTAAGCTAGTTCTGTGTCACCCTATGTTATGATTGTTACATGATGAACCGCATCCGGCATAATTCTCCATCACCGATCCAATGCCTATGAGCTTTTCACATATTGTTCTTCGATTATTTACTTTCCCGTTGCTACTGTTACAATCACTACAAAACACCAAAATTATTACTTTTGCTACCGTTACTTTTGTTACCAAGTTACCACCACTATCATATTACTTTGCTACTAAATACTTTGCTGCAGATATTAAGTTATCCAGTGTCGCTGAATTGACAACTCAGTTGCTAATACTTGAGAATATTCTTTGGCTCCCCTTGTGTCGAATCAATAAATTTGGGTTGAATACTCTACCCTCGAAAACTGTCGCGATCCCCTATACTTGTGGGTTATCAGTGGGCACCACACCACAGCCAGGGCACTTGTCAGCAAGGCCTTCCGGATAGGATTTTATTGGCCTACGGCCCGAGCAGACGCGCAGGACCTCGTCCAGCGCTGCGTGGGATGCCAACTCTTCGCCAACCAAAGCCATATGCCCCCAACCGCCCTACGAACAATCCCCATTACATGGCCCTTTGCGGTCTGGGGCTTGGACATGGTTGGACCCCTTAAAGGGGGAAGCCATAAGAAAAAATATCTGCTGGTCATGGTGGATAAATTCACCAAGTGGATAGAGGCTAGACTAGTTAAAACGGCCGAGTACGGACCGGTGATTGCATTTATATCAGATGTGGTGCACCGTTATGGTGTCCCGCACAGCATCATCACCGACAGCGGTTCAAATTTCACAGTCGATGAGGTAAAAACCTGGTGTGCTAATCTGGGCGTTAAGACCACCCGCAAACAAACAGTCAGGTCGAACGAGACAATGGTCTTATTATGAGCAGCATCAAACCCAGGCTAGTGCGGTATTTGAAAGAATCAGACAAGCACTGGGTGGAGGAGCTCGACTCCGTACTGTGGGGGCTGCGGACCACGCCCAACCGTGCAACTGGATACACACCTTTCTTCATGGTGTATGGGGCAGAGGTTGTATTGCCATGCGATATTATACATGACTCACCTCGAGTGCGTATGTACGAAGAGAAAGAGGCCGAGTTGCATCGGCAGGACAGCCTAGATGCCCTGGAGGAGGAGCGCGACATCGCCAAAGCCCGTTCAGTATTTTATCAACAGCAGGCTCAAAGATATCAAAGCAGAGAAGTACGGGCCAAGACTTACAACATTGGCGAACTCGTTCTACGCTTGTCGGAGAAGAAAAAGGACAAACTCAAGCCCAAATGGGAGGGTCCCTTCATAATTGACAAAGTTCTTACCGTTGGAGCGTACCGTCTTCCTGATGCATCAGACAACCGCCTAGAGCCGAACCCCTGGAACGCGGCCAGACTCTGAAGGTTCTATGCCTAGCGCCAAATTCTTTGTTAGTCTCCTTCTCCCCTTGTTTCCATTATTTTTTCTCTCTTTTACACCTTTTTCGCTTTAAAGCTCTCATACGGCTTGACCGAACACTGTCGACGTACACATCTTTACATATGTACGCCCATTATGCCTGGGGGCTTCTTGTACAGAAACTTTTCATCATTCACTGAGCATCAAGCTCTTCACATATGAGTTTTTCCATATGTACCTTTTCTTCGCCATTATATGCATCGATATGACTTAAGTTTTTGCCAAGCTGGGTTGCCTGGCTCCTGTTTTCGGTGTCAAAACCGGCGGATCTCGGGTAGGGGGTCCCGAACTGTGCGTCTAGGCAGATGGTAACAGGAGACAAGGGACACGATGTTTTTACCCAGGTTCGGGCCCTCTCGATGGAGGTAAAACCCTACTCACCTTGATTAATATTGATGATATGGGTAGTACAAGAGTAGATCTACCACGAGATCAAAGAGGCTAAACCATAGAAGCTAGCCTATGGTATGATTGTTGTTCGTCCTACGGACTAAAACCCTCCGGTTTATATAGATACCGGAGAGGGCTAAGGTTACACAGAGTCGGTTACAATGGTAGGAGATCTACATACCCGTATCGCCAAGCTTGCCTTCCACGCCAAGGGAAGTCCCATCCGGACACGGACGAAGTCTTCAATCTTGTATCTTCATAGTCCGTGAGTCCGCCAACGGTGATAGTTCGCTATCCGGACAGCCCCTAATCCAGACTCCTCAAGAGCTCCCGAACCAAAGCTTCAATGGCGATGAGTCCGGCGCGTAGATTGTCTTCGGCATTGCGAGGCGGGTTCTTCCCCAAATTCCATACTTGTTGAATAGTGTCCGGCTTCTGATAAATGCTGCGCTCCTTGGCTTCCATGCCCAATAATGGCCATCTTCCACGTGTTGAATGAATACGAAAAGCCAGGGTACTTTTACACTTATTCCACTAGCTGCGCAAATGAGCCGTTTATAAAAGGGACGAGGATCTAGATCTGAGTCACACCATCCTCCCTCGGCGAGCTTTCGTCGGAGCGCCTCTAACAAAAATCTATTCCATCATGGATAGTCGACGCGGCTCCTCCTCTCGCGCTCCCAGCCCTCAGCCTGGAAATTGGAGAGATGCTCATCCCAAGCATAGCGAGCTAGTGACACTCCAAACCAAGGGATTTCTTCCCCGGCCTTCATGGTTCCGGTTCGAGCCGGACTACGCCACCTATAAGGGCGGGAAGCAAGCGGAGAGTGTCCCCGATCCCTCCAAAGGAGAGCGGGTATGCTTTGTCTCTTATCTAGTAAGAGGACTCGGATTTCCAATTCATCCGCTTCTCGGGGCTCTTGGAGTTCTACGGCCTCCGGTTGCACCACCTTCGCTGCCTCCATTTTGCACATCGCGGGCTTTGTGGCCCTTTGCGAACTGTTCTTGGGCGTCGAGGCTCATTTTGCACTGTGGAAGAGATTATTCTGCCTTGTACCCTGTTCTCATGAGGGGTCAATATATCAAGTGGGCGGAGCCGAGCTGTGGCGCATCGTCGGGACCGGATATTTATCCGGTACCCCAAAGAAGGCGTCCGAAGACTGGCCTTCGGAATGGTTTTATATAGAAGACGTCCCGCTGGCGGATCCTGTTCGGATCGGTCTCCCGGAGTTCAGCAATGCTCCTTTGAAGAAACGCCTGAGTTGGCGCCATGAGCCCCCCGAGAGGGAAGACGACAGGGACGTCCTTTACCCGATGAGCCAATAAGATTGTTAGCTCATTCCGGATGACCATGATCGCGCCATGGCCACATGTATTATGCGGGGTTGCAGCCGCTCCAATATAGGGGCCACCCCATGTGGGATTTCAACGGGAGGACGATGCCACCCGTCATGGCCGTAAGGGGCGGGATCGGTCACCGATCTGGTGAAGATCTTGTCCGCTACTGTACAAGGGAGAAGAGGAGGATTTTCTCGCGTCGGTCCATTGAACGGATTTTCTATGAACAATCCTGCTGGGTAAGCGGACATTTCTTTTTTGCACATCCGATTCAGATTCCCATGGTTAGGTATCTCATTTTGTGATTTTGACGCAGGAACTGCTCCAGCCGTAGTAAAGAGATAAACAGCCCACCTCCACAACCCAAGGATCCGGAACAGCTCCTCGATCCGGCCTCCCAAGGGGATCCGGACATATTGGTGGAGCTGATTGATGGGGTATTTCACCAACTGAGCATCGATAATGCTTTGGTTGCCATTACGGCCGATTACCCCGGAATACTTCCAGCCTCACAGGTAACTGAGACCGAGGTCCCAATACTCTGATAATGACCCATCCGTGCTTATTTTTTATCACCGTATACCAATGGTGTTTCGCAGGGGGTGCCTTCGAGGCAGGAGGCCGAGTTCGCCATGACTAGCCAACAAGGCAGCATGGCCACGCTGGCTAAAAAGAAGTGCGGTCCGGATTGAAACGCCTCGCAGCGGTAAGGCGTGTCACCCTATTCCCGGGATTGATTCCGGTAAGGTATATTAACGCTGGTGCTCCTTTCAGGAAAAAGAGCGCTCGCCGGAGAGATGGCCAATCGAGCCTCCGCCAACCAGGCTCCAACGCCGGGTCCGGAAGCGGAGGTAAACACGAGGCGTGTGTCGGATGCCCCTCCGACAGAGGATGCCGACAGATTGTCCGCCACCAACTCCGAGGTGGAGAGTGCCATGAATCACAGGCGCCGCCAGACAGTTCTTCGTGACGCATGTTTCTCCCAAGAGGCATTGAATGCCTTCAATTCGGGAGATGCGCACCTCCGTGCCGCCAAGATGGTCTAGCCAGAGCCACGGAGCAAGATGTAAAGGACATACGGTGAGGAAATTTGATGCTTATATATGCCAAGAGTCCCCGAGACTTAAAATAGTTAGAAGAACTGATTTAAGGATCATTTCTTATGCAGGATCTTACGAAAAAGAATACCCGACTGTCCCAGAGCTTGAAGAGTGCAAGGTCCAGCTTGAGGTCAAGACTAGCCACCACAGGGGAGCCACAGAGACCCCTCCCAGAATATATACTTCGAAAGATAAGTAGTTTGTGAAGTGCGACGTGTGTATAAGTCTGACAATAATATTGCAGATGGCGCCGAACTAGATCCGGACAAGCAACAGCTCCTGCGCCGGTTAAAGGCCGGCGAGAATGTGCTTACAAGGGTGAGGCAAGAGAAAAATAATCTCCAAGATGCCAACACCCACCGGGTGAGGAACTCAAGGATGTTCGAGCCCAGCTGTCGACTCATAAGGAGAATCGGCGGCTTCTCGCTGCATTTATAGTAAGTGCTTGAGCAAACTTTTGAAAAAAGAGTTCGGCGAGGAAGTCGACTAATGTAAATATGTCTCAGAGGTATGCTCACAATGTCGCCCCGCAGAGGACATGCCCGGTTCAACGGGTGATCTACTTCCCGAGTTGCTGCAACTTCACGAACGAGTTCGGCAGGTGATGAGAGGCGTCGCCCAGGCCTTGTGGCCATCCATCTCCCTACCCGAAGG
The DNA here is from genome assembly GCA_021605145.1 of Aegilops bicornis. NCBI lineage: Eukaryota > Viridiplantae > Streptophyta > Magnoliopsida > Poales > Poaceae > Aegilops > Aegilops bicornis. The sequence goes on from JAHIAL010000046.1 coordinate 307,458, forward strand.
CCTTGGAGAGCTTTCAGAGAGGCTTCAGGGAGCACGGCGGTGCTTCCGGCTATGGAAGATATCGGCCTGCCGTCAAGGCGCCAGGAGGCTCGGGCCATGGTGAAGACGCAGACACGGTTAAGGTCGACCCAAACCACATGGCCGAGGTCGGACCTGTGGGGCCTGATGGGAAGGAGATCCCTGTGAGCTTAGTGTACGGCCAAGTAGAGTTGGCCGCAGTATTCCCAGCAGGATCAGAACTAGACAGCCTATTAGATGGTATTGAAGAGGAATACAATCATCAATTTGACTATGTAATTTAAAATGACATGTAAACTGCCTTCTAGCCGGATTGTAGATCGTTTGTCGTAGCGGACCTTTTTGCTTCAACCTCGAGACCCAACAGTCCGGAGTGTGTCCGAATACCCTCGCGGTTATGTAAGAACCGGGGCATGCGTGGAGACCAGGCGTAGGGGTCATAAGTGCTTTATCGCATAAGTGCCCAACTAGTTATGTTATATTACATGGTTAGTAAGAAACATCTTCCGTGGAGAATAGTTCCGTTAGGGGTTCCTTTCTCGGGAGGCATGCCCTAAAGTGCATGTCCTGACCGAAAAAAGCGTAAAAACATATGGGGGCAGATAAATGAATAAGTAAGAAATCGCCTTTTAGTTCACCGACCGAATATTCCCTTAAGAACGCTTAGCTTTCGGCTTCACCTAGTCTAAGGTACACGTCCGCTGACCAAGCGGTAATAATCGCAGAGGTGCTCCTTTACCACCTAAGCGTAACAATCGGGAACGAGGGGTAAGCATGTGAGCCAGCAACCCAGCTTGGCCAAAACTTAAGTCATATCGATGCATATAATGGTGAATAAAAGGTACATGCGGAAGTGTGACACATGTGTTGGGCATAATGCCCAGATGAAGAAGCTTCGCTAAAGAAGCCCCAGTATACCGAGCGCGGATAACGCGCCAAGTGTGTCTTGAGCAGTCGCTAAACGAGCCTCCAACGGCTTCAGAAAAAAGGAGGGAGAAGGAGAGAAATAAAAGATAGTTAAAGTATAAAATATAGACGGAGGAAGGAGACGAACTCAGAGTCTGGCGCTAGGCGAAGAATCTTCGAAGACGGGATGCGTTCCATGGGTTCGGCTCAAGTCGGTTATCCGATGCGCTCCGCAGACGGTACGCGCCGCCGGTCAGCACTTGGTCGATGATGAAGGGACCCTCCCATTTGGGCTTGAGTTTGTCCTTTTCTTGTCCGCAGGCGAGAACTAATTCGCCAACATTGTAAGCTTTGGCCCATACTTCTCTGCCTTTGGTATCTTCGAGCTGCTGTTGATAGAATGCGGAGCGAGCTTTTGCCACGTCCGCTCCTCCTCCAAGGCGTCAAACTGTCCCGCCGATCGAGCTCGGCTTCTCTTTCTTCATACATGCGCACGCGAGGTGAGTCATGAATTATGTCGCAGGGCAAAACTGCCTCTCCGCCGTACACCATAAAAAATGGTGTGAATCCGGTAGTGCGATTCGGCGTGGTCCGCAGCCCCCAGAGTATGGAGTCGAGCTTCTCTACCCAGTGCTTATTAGAGTCCTTGAGGTACCGCACTAGTCTGGGTTTAATGCCGCTCATGATTAGACCATTTGCTCGCTCGACTTGACCGTTAGTTTGAGGGTGATAGATCAAGCGTGGTCGAGCTTGATGCCCATGTTTTTGCACCAGAGTTTGACCTCCTCTACCGTGAAGTTCGTGCCATTATCGCGATGATGCTATGGGGGACGCCATAATGGTGTACTACCCTCGATATGAAGTCTATCACCGTCCGGATTCGCCGCCTTAATGTGCTTTGCTTCTATCCATTTGGTGAATTTATCCACGATGACCAATAGGTATTTTTGCTTGTGGGTTCCTCCTTTAAGGGGTCCAACCATATCAAGCCCCTGCATCGTGAACGGCCAGTGATGGGTATAGTTTCGAGGGCGGTAGGTGGCATGTGGCTTTGATTAGCAAAGAGCTGGCATCCGACGCATCATTGGACCAAGTCCTCGAGCATCTGCCTCGGGCCGTCGGTCAATAAAATCCTCAGACGGAAGGCCTTGCCTACAAGGGCCCGAGCTGCGGCGTGGTGCCCGCCGAGTCCGCAAGATGAATTTCAGCCAAGATTCCGCCTTCCTCTTCGGAGATACACCTTTGAAGGACTCCGGTTGTGCTTTTCTTATAAAGCTCTCCCTCATGGACCTTATAGGCTTTAGATCACCGCACTATCCAAATGGGCCTCGCTTTTGGTCATCGAGAAGTTCCCGCCTAGTTAGGTAGGCTAGGAATGGTTCTGTCCACGGGCAATGACTGCCATTATTGTGTGGGTTGACGGTGTTATTTCGCTGGCGTAATCCATCAACTATGTCGTAATGTTCGTGGGGTAGTGTGGTTGGGTCCGGATGTTATTTCCGGACTCTCCTCCCATAGTACGGATGGCTTGAAGAGCCTCTCTAGGAAGATGTTGGGAGGGATCGCATCACGCTTTATGCGCCAATGCGTGCAACACGTCTCACGCCTGGTTGTTCTCCGGGCTATATGGTGAAATTCGAGCCCCTCAAACCGAAATGACATTTTTAGGACGCCATTGCGATAAGCTGCCATTTTCGATCCTTGGCATCAAAGTCTCCATTTATTTGGGATATCGCGAGGTTTGAATCCTCATGGACCTCAAGGTGTTGAATGCCCATGGAGATCGCCATCCCGGAGACCATGTAGAAGGGCCTCAGATTCGGCCTGCGTTGTTGGAGTCCGTGTACATTATTTGAAGTACGTATTGGACTATATCTCCGGTTGGGGACGTCCGAACGACGCCAGCCCCTGTGCCGCCAACATTTTGGAGCCGTTGAAGTGCATGATCCAGTTGGAATATGTGCCGTACTCTTTAGGGAGTTCGGCTTCAGGCCATTCGGCGACGAAGTCGGCCAAAACTTGCGACTTAATAGCTCGCCGTGGCATGTAGGTTATGTCGAACGGGAGGAGCTCGATGGCCCACTTGGCAATCCGGCCCGCTATGTCATGCGGTTGTTTATAATGTCATTAAGAGGTACTTCGGAGGCTACTCATATCGAACACTCTTGGAAGTAGTGTCGCAGCTTCCGGATGCCATGAACACCGCGTATGCTATCTTTTGATAATGTGGGTACCGAGACTTGCATGGAGTTAGGACAGTGGACACGTAGTAAACTGGTTTTTGGAGAGGGAACTTGTGTCCGTCCGTTTCACGTTCGACAACGAGCACCGCGCTTACAACTTGATGGGTTGCGTGATGTATAGTATCATTGGTTCGCCCATGTTGGGCGCGGCCAGGACCGGATTTGTTGCCAATATGGCTTTGATTTCTTCGAGTCCGGCCGTGGCGGCATCCGTCCACTCGAAGTGTTCGGTGCGCCGCAGGAGGCGATAAAGGGGTAATGCCTTTTCTCCTAAGCGGGAGATAAAGCGGCTTAGAGCCGCCACGCATCCAGTCAATTTTTGTATTTGTTTGAGGTCTTTTGGGATATCCAATTGTGACAGAGCTCAGATCTTGGCTGGGTTTGCTTCAATTCCTCTACGGATACAATGAAGCCCAAGAGCTTTCCGGTGATGCGCCGAAAACGCATTTTTCGGGTTGAGCTTAATGTCATATGCTCGGAGATTGTCGAATGTGAGCCTCAAGTCGTCTACTAGAGTTTCGACATGCTTGGATTTGACGCACCACATCGCTTCTACGTATGCCTCCACTGTTTTGCCGATCTGGTTTGCCGGACATGTCTCGAATCATGCTACCGATATGTTGCTTGGCGTTTTTGAGCCCGGAAGGGCGTTGTGTTGAAGCGAGAATGGGCCGTATGGAGTGATGAATGCCGTTCTTGCGGCTTGGTCAGCTCTCCCATCTTTATTTGGTGGTAGCCGAGTATGCGTCGAGGAAGCACAATGAATCGTGTCTGCGGTAGCGTCGATAATTTGATCGACGCGGGGAAGGGGAAGGATCCTTTGGGCAAGCCTTGTTAAGGTCCTTGAAATCGACACACAAAGCGCCAGATTTGTCCTTCTTTGGTACCAGTACCAGGTTTGCTAGCCAGTCCGGATGTTTTATATCTCTAATGAATCCGGCCTCCAATAGTTTGGCTCCTCCTCTCCCATGGCCTGTCTCTTAGGTTCGGAGAAACGCCGAAGAGCTTGTTTGATTGGATTGAATCCTTTTAGGATATTTAGGCTGTGCTCGGCCAGCCGGCGTGGGATTCCTGGCATGTCTGAAGGGTGCCAGGCAAAGATGTCCCAATTTTCGCGTAGGAATTCTCGTAGTGCGGCGTCTACATCAGGGTTTAATTGTGCCTCGATTGAGGTCGTTTTTGTAGGGTCCGTTGGATGGACTTGGAATTTGACTATTTCGTCCGCCGGTTTAAAAGAGGTGGACTTGGATCTCTTATCGAGTATCACATCATTGCTGTTCACCGTGGAGCTAGGCAAAGGTGAGTTCCTCGGCCGCTAGGGCTTCGGATAGTGCCTCAAGGGCAAGTCTGCGGCTGTTTATTTTTCGGCGCCGAGTGCTATGTCCGGTCACTAGCAAGAGTGATGATTCCGTTGGGTCCGGCATTTTGAGCTGCATGTACCCGTAATGGGGTATAGCTTCAAAAATTGTGAATGCCTCTCGCCCTAATAGAGCGTGGTATCCATTGCTGAGCAGGGCCACTTGGAATGTGACCTCCTCGGACTTGTAATTATCCGGCGTCAACACCGCATCCAAGCAGATTTTTCCCTGACAAAGATGCTTCCCTCATCGGGATTATTCCTCTAAAGGTTGTGCTGCTTCGCTCAATGCGGCTCCTCTATTTCCATTTTTGAAGGGTTTCCTCGTAAATGAGGTTTAATCCGCTGCCGCCGTCCATCAGTACCTTGGAAGGCGAAAGCCGTCCACTATTGGACTGAGGACCAATGCGGCTGGTGCTCGGGCTGTTCGGAATTTAGGTTCGTCACTGGCGTTAAAGGTAATAGCCGTGTCGCTCCATGGATTTATTGTTGCTACCTGGTGGACTTCGGCAAGGCTGCGGAGTGTTCGTTTCCGCATATTATTTGGTGCGGAAGTTTCGAAGACTGTTAATACCGTATTGGTATTGCTGGGCTGGTGCTCTGGAGCTAGAAGCTCTTCGCCACTTTTGGCCACCTGTCGTAGTATCCAACATGCTCTAAGGCTATGAGTTGGAGTGGCGCCCTCAGATTATGAATTTTGCAGGTCCATTGAGCCCTCCCTCCAAAGACGGTTCCATGCCCTTTAGAGGGTTTTCGCTTTTGGTATTTAACCCGGTGCTGTTAATGATGCACCCTTTTACTTTGGACTAGGGTTGTGTTCAAGGCCGGATTATCCCAAAATTTGATTTCGGTTTTCCAGGCGCTCTCCATCGCATAGTACTTTCGTACTATGGACGCCAAGTCAGCAAAGCGTGTAATTTCGCGACGACTTACGGCGTTGAGGATTCCTTCGTCCGTGCAATTAATGTAGAAGAATGAAATTGCATCCTCTTCACGGCAGTCCTTTATCCTGTTCATGACCAGGAGGAATCGCCCGATAATGATGTCTTTGTTTCAGCGGGCTCTTGCCGGATTTGGGATAGGTCGCTATGTTTGGGTGGGCGGGTGGAGTTAAATTCCGAACTCCGTCCGATCTAAGACTCGAGGCCAAAAAGTTTCCGAACTTGGAAGCTTGGGTTCTTGGACGTTGTCCGGTGAATCTAGCCCGCTGCCTGACTTTAAGTTCAGGGCTTGAGTGGTGTTCTCCCCTCCACGGGAATCCGGCATGGAGGGGTCAGGAATCCGGACATAGCTAGTGCTTAAGATAGAAGAAGGGTCGCCATATTGTTCCTATACCACAGCAACATGGTGGGTAGCCTGGGGAGAGTTAATCTCTCTCAGATCGGTTTTAGGCCCAATCTGGTCATAGTCTGTAGCGACTCCCAGGGCGGCGATGCGATCCAAGAGCTCGTTTAAGGAAGAGAGCTCCATCCGATCTAACTGCTCGGCGAGTTCCGAGTTGACGTGAAGATTACTTTTGATGACCCGAGAGGTCATCGTCGGCGCGGCGACCGAACAGGCGGTCATAAGAAAACCGCCTAGCCGGAGAGTTTGGCCGATGGCCAAAGCTCCTTTAGCAATGGTGCCGTCTTTAAAGACGGGAAGAGGCATCCTTCCTGATGGCGACGGCACAGAGGAACTCTCAATGAAAGCACCAATGTCGGCGTCAAAACTGGTGGATCTCGGGTAGGGGGTCCCGAACTGTGCGTCTAGGCGGATGGTAACAGGAGACAAGGGACACGATGTTTTTACCCAGGTTTGGGCCCTCTCGATGGAGGTAAAACCCTACTCACCTTGATTAATATTGATGATATGGGTAGTACAAGAGTAGATCTACCACGAGATCAAAGAGGCTAAACCCTAGAAGCTAGCCTATGGTATGATTGTTGTTCGGCCCTACGGACTAAAACCCTCCGGTTTATATAGACACGGAGAGGGCTAAGGTTACACGTAGTCGGTTACAGTGGTAGGAGATCTACATATCCGTGTCGCCAAGCTTGCCTTCCACGCCAAGGGAAGTCCCATCCGGACACGGGGCGAAGTCTTCAATCTTGTATCTTCATAGTCCAGGAGTCCGGCCAACGGTGATAGTTCGGCTATCCGGACACCCCCTAATCCAGGACTCCCTCACCTATGCTTATGCCCTACGTTCCCGTTAGTTCGGCTAGGGCATAAAGGGAGCACCTCTGTGATTGTTACTGCCGGGTCATCCGGATGTGTACCTTAGACTGGGTGAAGCCGAAAGCTAGCGTTCTTAAGGGAATATTCGGTCGGCGAATTAAAGATGTTTTCTGTACTCACTCCATCATGAACCCCTAGAAGTTGTACACGATGTGATCTTCACATCACAATTCGGACATGTATCCTAACGCATGCACACCCAGGGAAAGGAACCCTTAATGGAACTATTCTCTCTGGAAGATTTTTCTTACTATTTCAATGTAATATAACATAACTAGCAGAATACAACTTGTCCTGCTCAAGCAACTATGACCCCTCGCCTAGTTTTCCAAGCATACCCGGTCTATTCGGCGCTGTGGTATTCGGAAATACTCCGCACCATCGAGTCTGGAGGTTGAAGCGAAAAGGTCTGCCATGACAAATGCTATACAATTCAGCTAGAATTATATAGGGTAAGGAAAGTACATAGTCACTTGGACTCAAACACTTCCTTCTCTATACCGTCCAACATGCGGTCTAACTTACAATCCTGTTGGGAATATTTGGCGGACACCTCTACTTGGTCATACACTAAACTAACGGGAATTTCTTCCCATTTCGACCCTAGCGGTCCAACCCAAGCCATGTGATTAGGATCAAGCTTGGTATACTGAGTTTTCACCATGGCCCAAGCCTCTCGCGCACCCTCTCGACAGGCAGATATCTTCCATAGTCGGATATGCCGCTGCGCGCCTTTGAACAGCTCTACAAGCTCCTCCATACTTCCGGGAGGGGAGGCGGACGGCCACAGGGCCTTGGCAGCACTCTGCATTGCCATCTGCGCATGTTCGTGCACCTGCGACAGCCTTTGCAGCAGATCACTCGATGATCCGGACACCTCCTCTTCAGGACGGCCCGTCAGTATACCTGCAATCATAATTGTATCAGTTCCATCTATCTCCGAACTACTTTAACAATAGTTCGGACACATACTGAATATGCCGCCCCACAGCTTCTTGTTCTCCTTCACGAAATCGGCTAGCTAGGCCCGCACATCCTTCAGCTCTTCGCTTAGCTGGGTTTTGCAATCCTGGAGCTGGTTTTTCTCAACAATGGCCTACTTCCGCACACGTTTGCCCGCAACATGTAGCCTCTTGGCTTCTTGTTCATTGGCTTGCATGACTTCCGGCGCTTCTTTGAGTTCCTCGTACAATCATGTCATGATATAGGCAAAAGTATTAGCATTAAGGGCATATGATTATATTTTCTCGATGGAGGGGAATATTACCAAGCGACGCCTTTTTGGACTTTTCCAGTTCGGCGGTAGAAGCATTTAGCTGTGCCCGACACTGTTCCAGCTCTTGGGTTAGCAGGTTGTTCTTCTCTGTAAGAACCTGGTCATACAATGGTCCTTAAATCAATTGTACCAACTGCTTTCAGTCCCGGGGGCTACTGGCATATGTCTATCCTATTCGGACAAAGGAAACTTACCCGCACATCTGTTAAATGCTGCTTTGTGGCTCTACTAAGCCCGTTTCGAGCAGCTCAGATGTATGCATCAGCCGAACTGAAGGCATTGAATGCCTCTTCCGAGAACTCAGGGTCTCGTAAAATAGCTCTGCAGTGCCGATGATTCATGGGACTCTCCACTTCCGAGTTGGTAACAGACATATTCTCTGAACCCTCGGCCGAAGGACAGTCCGGCATTGTTCCCATGTCAGCTCCCGTCTTGCCAACGGGGTCTAAACGCTGGGCGCTAGGAGTACGGCCGGCCGGACCCTCGGACATAGTCCGGTGAATCTTTTTCCTGGCACCAGACAAGCGTATAAGTTGCAATTGGATGTGACTACTAAATTATACCTTTAAATCCTTACATCTTTGACGAGGGACCGGTCGTGTGTTCACCAGCCTTCCTTTTAGAAGCCTTGCTTTCATTGAGGAGCCGCCCGGAGTGGCGTGGCGTGCGAGCGCCTCCCCTATGGAGCATGATGCGGTCACGATGGGTGAGGCGGTCGAGGAAGCTCTTCGAGCGAGACTTTTTCTTGATAACTTACGTGGGAAGCAGGAAGAAGACCAGGTGTCGGCGATAATGGCCACTTCCGTGCTATCGTAGCTTCGCTGGTAAAAGCGCCCTTCCGTGAGTACCACGAATATATCCGGTCTTCTTCAAACCTGTGATCCAGCTCCGGTTGTGGTTCTCGAGTACGTAGGGCGGCTGTAAAACCCTCGGTGATTTTTCGCCAATGCTGTTATAAGCGGATTAGAAATTTGTCAAAGGTAATCCGGGAAGCAGAATGAGTAAAGCAGAAGGATTGGGGCTTACCCAACTGGTAGGATTATACATAGAATATCCATCTTTGCGTTTGATGCAAAGAAATTCCTCTCACTACAAAAAAAGACACATCCGTCACATTTTGGGCCGAACGAAAAAAATTTCTGTCATACATATGACACTTCTATGACGATAATTGTGACAAAACCCGGTATCATCATAGATGTGGTGGGTCCTACTTCTATGACAAAAAATCATGACAGAAAATGGGCTTTTTCGTCTGGTAGGCCGGAGACGCAGCTGCATGACATTCTTTGGGCCGTCCATGACGGAAAAAACCGTGGTAGAAGCGAGGAGGAAAATTTGGGAGTTCCGGTCACGGTGGGAGGTCGGGGGCCGAAGCGTCTGGCGTTTTCTCGTCTGCGACGTGTGTGTGTGCGGCGTTGGCTTCTTGAACCTGAGCAAGGCGTTGGGCTCTAACCGAACCCGAGCGAATGCACTGCAGGCTACGCGTTACTAAACCCAAGCGATCGATCGATGGCTACGTTAATCAACTTCGATCGGCGATTCCTTCTTCGCCGCTAATCGAAGCCGATCGATGCCCTCTGGATGAGCGATCGGCGTTGCGAGGGGGTTGGATGAGCGATGACGGTGGGGTGGATGAACAGGACCCCGATCGGTCAGGCGGTTGGGGCTGGATGAAGCGAGGAACCCGTGGAGGGCTGGATGAACGGGACCACCCGTGGAGGGTAGGATGAGCGATGAAGCGGTGGAGGGGTGCCCGTGGAGGGGTGGTTGAGCAGGACCCGTGGTGTGGAGGGCTGGATGAACAGAGCGATGGAAGGGTGGTTGAACAGTAGCCGGTGGAGTAGCGCGCGGTGGAGGCTGGATGAACAGGAGCCCGTGGAGGCTGGAGGAGGTCGACGGTGGATGAACAGTAGACGGTGGAGGCTTGAGGGGGTCGACGGTGGAGATGAACAATATCCCGTGGAGTCCTGTTTTGCGTTACGCCACACCCCTCCCGATGAACAGGACCCCCGTTTCAACCGTAGCGCTCCAACACAAGTCCGTTTCCTCCGTTTTGCGGTACGCCACACCCCTCCCGATCAACAGGACCCCCGTTTCGACCGTAGGAGGTCCGTTTCCTCCGTTTTGCGGTACACCACACCCCTCCCGATCAACAGGACCCCCGTTTCGACCGTAGGAGGTCCGTTTCCTCCGTTTTGCGGTACGCCACACCCCTCCCGATCAACAGGACCCCGTTTCGAACGTAGGAGGTCCGTTTCCTCCGTTCTGTGGTATGCCAGGCCTCGTTTCCATCGCCTGTTCCATCCAAGCCCTCCCGATGAACACGACCACGCATTCCGTTCCGACCCAGCCGCGTTGCCTCCCGATGAACACGACGCATTCCGTTGCCTCCCCATGAACGCGGCGACGACGCTGTTTCTCTGTTTCGACCCAGCTATGTCAACGAGCCCTCGCCGTACGTATGCGCGAGTAGGCGTTCGAGACCCCGCCCGTATGTACACATACGTGGTCGTATTTTCTTTCTTGCACCCTGGCTGCTGTACGTACGTGTACATGCTACGTGTGCGCCTCTACTACGACATGTGCGCACCTCTACTACGACACGTGCGCGCCTCTACATCAACCAGTATGTACATACACGTTCTCGACCAAAATGACAACGCTACATACGCTTCGACAAGGTGGGTCCCGACTGTCAGGCACTTCCTTGTCTGCGAAGATGTAGCTGGTTGGTCCCAGCGATCGAGGCGAATCGTTTTTTGCCGGATGCACTTCCTTGCGTGCGAAGATGTAGCCGGTGGGTCCCAGCGATCGAGGGAAACATTTTTTCGCGAAATATAGTGGCCCGTCCGGTGGGTCCCAGCTGTCAGGTGGAGGAAACATCATTTTCCGCGTAACAAGGAGGCACTTCCTTGTTGCGGACGTGGACCCAGCTGTCAGCCTCTCCACGTACAGTCCACGTTCGATGGAAGTCGTTCCTTGACTACGTTGACCACGCCGCGCCGAGAGCACCGAAGCGGTGGGCGGCAGCGAGGCCTAGGAAGGGGCGACATGGAGGCGGGGAAGACTTCGTGATTGTTTCCCACGCGGAGGAAGTACGATTGTCTGACGGTTTCTTGGTTCGTACGCCATCGCCGGAGAATAACAGCGAGTGTGGGTGAGTAGAGGGATGGCTAGGCCAGCGATGGGGAGTCTGGTCAGGCGGTGAGGCTGCGGCAAAGACCCGGCCACGAGGAGGAGGGAGCAGTGCGATCCCTTGGCGCTTGTTTGAGCGGCCGAGCAGGAAGAGCAGAGATTGAAGAAGCACAGACCATTGGGCCGGACCCCAACAGTCGGTCTTGTCGTCAACCTTTTTTAAGGAAAGCCTCAAATCATGGAAAATAGCATACTGACCCATCTGCCATTATTTCTAATAATTTACAGCCCATTTGCTAATTCTTAAGGTTTTTTTTGGAGCCCATATTCTTTTTGTTAGCATTGCAGCCCATATTGTGGCAACGGTTAAAAAGTTATACGAAATTTTGCATATTTTGGTACGGTCCGAACTGTTTTTAATCCCGAAATTTCGACTCACATTCAAACTGATTTTAAAAATAAATGTATGTCAATATAAAATCCAACAAATTGTCCACGCATAAAAATTAATGTAATTTAAAATCTTGAAATGAAAAATAAGATATTTGAAACTAATTGCCGGTTTGATGTGTTTTAAAAATGTACAACCCATTTCTCATTACTGATGGGCCATTTTCTTGGCCACCAGATGAAAGCTCTCCTCGTCTTGAAATATTTGCAGCCCAACAGTTTGACAAAGCGACTTACTTGGCAAATCAAAAAAAAAGCTGGGCCGTGGCTGTGGACCCATTGTCGGCCTCTCCACGTCTGATACTCTTCCGATGGAAATCGTTCCTTGACCACATTGACCACCCAGCGTGGAGAGCACCACGGCGGTGGGACGGCCAGCGAGCCTAGGAAGGGGAAGGCAGCGGCGGTGGAAGCCCCCATGGAGAGGACTACGAGGGTTCACTTGGTTAGGCTGCAGTGTGAGGCTGCCATCGCCCTTGAGGCTGGCCAGCGGTAGGAATAGTAGGGCGGTGGCGCCTGCGGCAACCTGACCCGACCCAGGAGGCGGGGAGCATGCGGCACGACCAGCGCTGCTTTGGTAGTGGAGCAAGAAGACCGAGAGGTTGAAGAAGCACTACTGACCGTTGGATGGACATCGTGCAGTCCTTTGGAGCTAGAATCGTTCATATTGACTAAGTTGACAAAGCCATTCGTCCCCGTCAACTTAGTTGGCCCTAAGTCAGCCTCCCGCGAAGGTGGGTCCCAGCTAGCAGGGGAGTATTCATTTTTGTGCGTAATAAGGAGGCACTTCCGGTGGGTCCCAAATCGGTGACAGAGGGGAACGTTTTTCGCCAAAATAGGGTGGCCCGTCCGGTGGGTCCCAGCAGTCGTGGGAAAGCGATTTTTTCGCCAAAATACAGGTGGCCCTTCGGTGGGTCCCTGCTGTCGGTGGAGGAATAATTATTTTCCGGCGTAATAAGGAGGCACTTCCTTGCGATTGCCGTGGACCCAGTTGTCGACCTCTGACGTCTGATGCTCTTCGATGGAAGTCGATTACGTTGACCACGTTGAGCATGCTACGCCGAGAGCACCGTGGCGGTGGGCGGCGAGGACTAGGAAGGGGACGACTTCGAGTCGGGAAGACGAAATGGATGCCAGCGAAGAGAAGTCTGAGGTTCAACTGGTTGACTGCGGTGTGAGGCTCTTTGTCGCCCTTGATTAACGAGGGTGTGGGTGAGTAGAGGATGGCCTCACCGGTGATGGGAGTAGAAGAGGCGGTGAGGCCTCCGCGGCATCCTGACCCGACCACGGAGGCGAGCAGAACGCAGCACGGCCCGGCTGGTTTGGTAATTTGGATCAAGAAGACCAGAGGTTGAAGAAGCACTACGGCCGTTGGATGAACATTATGCGATAACAGGAGCTAGAATCGTTCATATTGACTAAGTTGACAAAGCCCTCCGTCCCGTCAACTTGGTAGGCCCTAAGTCAGCCTCCCACTATCTTTGGGTTCCGGTTAGCGGGGAATATTCATTTTTTGTGCGTAATAAGGAGGCACTTCCTTGCGTGCGAAGATAGCTGGTGGGTCCGACATGTCGTGAGGGCACTTTATTTCGCGAAATCTGAGAGGCCCTTCGGTGGGTCCCAGATGTCAGGTGTAGGATTCTTTATTTTGCGCGTAATAAGGAGGCATTTCCTTGTGTGCGGTCGTGGACCCAACTGTCCGCCTCTCCACGCCTGATCTACTTCCGATGGTGTCGTTCGTTGACCACGTTGACCACACCGGCCGAAGCGCATCCAAGGTGGTGGACGATGGCGAGGCCCCGGACGACAACGAGCCGGAGATGGGAAGGCAGGGGAGTAGAGTCGCAGAGGAGAGGTGTATGAGGGTTAACTAGTTCTAGTGCGGTGTGGTTCGGCGATCGGTGGAGAAGAACGGGGAGGTGTGGAGGGGTGGAGGGATGGCACGGCCAGCGGTGGAGTAACGCTTCATAGCGGCGTGCTAAGCAGAGCTGCTAGCAGCAATAGGCGGGAGGTGGTCCGGCGTCTTTGGAGGAAGAAGACGAGAGATTGAAGATGGATGCCTGTCGTTGGATGTAAATCCAACGGCTAACATGTCAGAATCATTTGCTGACTAAATTGACAACGACTTGCATTGGCTTCGACCTATTGGCCCACATTTTAGCCTCCAAAAATGTGGCACGTAGTCAACCAATTTTTTCAGAATTTACAGTCTTTTTTTTGCGCGGTAGAATTTGCAGTCAATTTGATCTTTTTTTTAATTACAGCCATTAGCTGGGCTGGGTGTACAAATAATGTAGCGTCCATTCGGCCCGTTTATTTTATTTCCTAAGAAATTACAGGCCATTTGCACTTTCTCGAAATACACGATTTTGCTGGGCTAATTCTAATTATAACGTTGGGTTGGGCCAGCAATGTTATCAAAAAATAAAAAGGGGCTGAGCATTTTGTTATAAATATATTTAAATAATAAGTGATATTATTACATTCGTCCTTAAATCTTACCAAGCTTTTGTACACAATCACTAGGATTTTTCGTTGCCAAAACAATCCAGGATTTTATTTGTTAATAAATTATTTTTATAAGTTAATAAGATGTGGGATATTGTTTTCTTACATATGTAAGTATCTCATTAAATATATGATGACAATAAAAATAATATATAATAACATATGAAATATTTTTTTTAGAAAAGCAGAGCATCTCCCGGTTCCATTCTTTGAGAAGCGAAACCACAACATATTACGTCTGTGACTCATAGAGCGGTTAAAGCAAAAGGTAGAAAAGCTACAAACTAGGGGCGGTGGATGAACAACTTCTCTGAATAACACAAATCACCCGAGCGGTGCCAAAGGCAGAGCGGATAGAGCGCTCAAATGACACAAGGAGAGTCCAGCGAAGCCTTCATGGTCTTCAGCCGAGGGGCCGTCCCTCTTTTTCGGTGCCAGGTGCCCATCATCTTCATCAGAGATCTTGAGATGAGCCCACGGGTCCAGCCCCAAAGCAGGTCGAGCCTTGTTCAGCCACAAGTGATCGCCAACGGTTTCTGGAGGGATCTTGTTAGGGTTTCCACGAAGCTCATCAACTTGTCCTTGTCTAATCCAGGAGGAGAGAATCGCCCGATTCCTCACCATGTTCCTGATCAACCTCAAGACCCATGAATGGAAATCCAGGAGGTGTTACTAAAAATCATAGCATTTCTATATTTCCAGAGGCACCAAAGGACAGCTGAGCTAACAGTGTCTAAAACTGAGCACTTTTTGGTAGCAATCCAGAATCTGGCGACAGATCCGAAGGATGAGCCAATCTGACTAGAGAAATATTCCTCAAGGTGGGCCCGTAGATGTTTAGCAACTATACATTCAAAAATAGGTGAGAACAAGACTCTTGTTCCAAGCGATAAACACAATCAAGGGGTTTGATGATGTGTCTCTTCCTAAGGTTATCCCTAGTCATCAATTTGTTTTTGGAGAGAAGCCAGAAATACATGAATTTTAGGGGAACTCTCAATTTCAGACGGCGAGGATAAACAGGTTGAACCCCTCTAAAGTTGATAACATGATAGGCGGAGCTGGAGGAATACTTCCCCTATTGTCCAGCTGCCAAATCAGGGCATCCAGCTCGGCAGTAAAGGTAATGCTTTTGTTAAAGAGTGTTTTAGGCATTGACCGTCCCAAACTTCATTGACACTTTTGTTAATCTCATTGCAAACAGAGTAAATAGGCCAAAATTGGACTGCTAGGGGGGATGTACCAAACCATCTATCTTCCCAGAACCTGGTTCTGCTCCCATCCCCTATGTTCCATCTGTAGCCAAATTTCACAGCATGCATAATAGATTTTAATCCTTTCCAGAATCTAGAGGTCTTAGGGTTGGACGAAGGGACAAAAATATTAGGTTTATTTCCTAGGTATTTATGGGCAATCAGAAGCTTCCTTGGTTTCAGGTCTTCCTCATAGAATCTTTTAATCCAAGACCCTAGAAGACAGATGTTAATTTCTTGGAGGTTAGGTATGCCTAGGCCTCCAAAATCATTTTCATAGAGACTAGGGCCCAATTAGCAAGGTGTAGCTTCCTATTTCCCTCAAAATCATTCCACAAGCAATGAGACATCTGAGAATTGATGAGGTTCACTGCCCATTTAGGGAACTTGAAGAAGGAGAGGAGATACACTGGAATGCTAGCCAAACAAGCTTGTATGAGGATCAATCTACCTATGTAAGAGAGAAGTTTGCCCCTGTACCCAGCAATCCTTTTAATGATTTTATCCAGAAGGGGTTGGATATCCTCTCTCCTCAATTTATCATAGTGGAGAGGGATACCTAGGTACTTAATGGGGAAGTTACCTTTATTCTGACTAGAATAGAGAGGAAGTCATTAACTCCACGATCATCCATGTTGATAGTGATGAGTTCACTTTTAGAGTAGTTGATTCTCATGCCTGAGACTTGTTCAAACCAGGTTAGAACAGTTTTCAGATTGCTAGCATGTGTGGAGTCATTGTCTAAGAAAAGGATGGTATCATCTGCATATTGAAGGCACATGATGCCACCCAGGCGAGACCTCGGGAATGAGCCACGCAATCGACTATGATCAGTGACTTTGCTCAGCATTTTAGTAAGAACGTCCACTACTAAATTAAACAAAAGTGGGGAGATGGGGTCACCTTGCCTAAGGCCTTTACCAGCAAGGAAAAAATCACTTTCACAGTTATTTAACTTGACCCCAACAGACCCCCCATGAGTAAGTTGCTGGATCCAACTCTCCTCTATGAAAGGCTTGGAAAATATCTAAGAGATCATTTTTCACCAAGTCCCAAAAATGCTGGTAAAACAAGAAGGGAATCACATCAGGACCGGGGAGCCCCATCGGGATAAGAGCTAAAAATGGCTTCCTTCACCTCTGTCTCTGAAAAAGGGGCTTCCTAGCAGCTCATTTTCAGCGGAGAGACTTTTTGAAGCAGAGAAAAAAATTTTGTAGAGAGAACCCGGAAGGGTTTTCTTTCTTAAACAGTCTTTGTAGAAGTCACTAGCCACTTTCAGCATCTCATCTACCTCAAAGGATGTGGCCATTAGGGCCATCAAGGGAGTGAATGAGGGTTTTCCTCCTCCTCTGGTTAGCTCTTGCATGGGAGTAAGCAGTATTTCTATCACCCTCCTTAATGTTCCTATCTCTAGACCTTTGTTTGGCTTTGATTTCTTCTTGAAGCCAAATTTTCTTGAGCTCTCCATGGACAAAGTTTAATCTATTAGTCTCACCTCGGAGAATTCGATGGTTTCTGCCTTAATATCTAGAGAATCAAACTCAAGGAGGAGAAGCCTTTTGTATCTTCTAAGATTAGCTTCCTCATTGGAGTTCCACCATTTGGTAGTTCTTCTAAATCTCCTGATTTTGATCTGCCAGCTGCTCCCAGTAGGCTCATTCCAGATTTTCCTGACTAGCTCAGTAAAATCTTCTCTAAGCAACCACCACTTTTCAAATTTGAAACTATTGCTCTTTGGAGTTTGGTTAAGACCAAAGTCGCAGAACAAAGGAGTGTGGTCACTACCACATCTGGGCAGAGCTCTACAACTAGAAATGGGAAAGAAACTATCTAATTACATGTCACGAGAAAAATTACATCAACGGTGGACATAATCACGGAGCAGCACTTCCAACATATCTAGCGTAAGCTGCCGGTTTTCCTTGACAGGGGCAATTCTCAACTTTATGGGTAACCATTTTGCGAGATAAAACAACTCTTGGGCTTGACACATTTATCCAAATCATGCCTGGTTCCCCCAGTTGTAGTGAGATCACCTCGAGTATGCCATAAGGCCCAAGCGAGGCGGAGCAGTTTTCTGGATGTCCTATCTCTTCTTTTGCTGATTCTTGCCTTGAGATTTCCCAACGATCCGAGAGTCGGAACCACCAGCAGATTGATCTTGGGCAATTACGAGCCTGCCAGTTATTGCCCCATTTGGGGCGGAGGTGGGCCGTACCACTGCCCAACCCGGCGCTCCCCCATTGTGATAGGGGAAATTCATTGGAGTTCCTGGTTCATGCTCATCCTCCAGCCACATGTTGTCTCTCAGGAAGCAGAAATAACCACCAGACAGCTCAATTGAAGCAGATTGCAAGCCTAATTTCAATCTTCTGCAGGTTTGGGGGAGAGGTAAGCTAGGGGATCCACCTGCTCCGACTACGGTGGCGTCTTAGGTGGGTAGGAGTCGATCAAGCATTCCCATCTCGCCTTGCAGCGTGGATCTCCTGAATTCACTTCTCCTTTAAGCCCATCGAGCAAGCATAATCGGCGGCTCAGCAGGGTGGGGCATCCTGTGCTTCTCAGAAATCTCCTTGAAGTAGATCCATGAGGCTAGATTTAGCAGCTCCCAATCCACATGATCCTTGCACATCCGAGCATACCAGGCGAGTGAGAGAGCGGATTCGGTCCATCCTCGGCTTCCTCCTCGCAGCTTCCTCCTCTGCTTCCCTCCATTCGCGCGTGCCTTTGGGTCCAGGGAGAGGCGTCGTCGGCGGATCCGCATCGCCCGCTCCCTCCATCTCCTCCCTCGAGTCTCCCGCTGACCTTTCAAGGCAGCCAATCGGCCCATTTGGAGCATCCATGGGAAGGCTTTGTAGACATGTGGGAGATGCATCTTGTACATCTGCACTGTCTTCAGCCATTCCCGTGGATATGGCCGGGCGACTCCATGGGGCGTGGCCGGACTTCTTGAGGCGGGGCACGCCCGAGGAGTTAGGAGGCGGGGGTGGCGGCGAGATCTATTGCCAATTACTCCCTCCTTTTCGGTTTATAGGGCTCAATTCAAAATCTCACCAACCAAGGTAGATCATGAATGGTGGAATACTTTTTGTAGTTTGCAAAAGCACCTAATTAATGCACTTGTTTTCCTCAAAAATTATGTTTATCAATGCATAAATTGCAATGCATGCATGCATAAAGTACATGCATTGGTCAATTTTCTCTTAATACTTGCATGCTATGATTTAATGCACCTTGGAATCTGAACATGTGATGGAAAACAACCAAATTGAGCCTTATAAAATGGAAAAACTAAAATTTTGAGATAAGCCCTATAAACCGAAAAGGAGGGAGTATGTGAACTAAACATTCAACATATAAAATAATTTAAATATATATAATATAGATAGAAGGGAAACATAAGTTGGACCTGGCGTTCCTATTCTTATATAGAAAAATAGAAACGGAACCTCTGCGTTTTCTTCAAAAAAATACATAAATTGGGCTGCCAAAAATAAAACCTCGGATGGGAGGTCCATAGGCCGGTCGATACATGACGGCCCTAAGAAAGTACAAACAGGCCTATGGACCTCCAAAACCACGTCCAACACTTGCCAAAACTTCGTCCCTCGTTTTCTCTGTTTCGTTTGCTTTTTCGCCATTGTGTGGGCATTTTGTTGTGCATCATATGAAGATGTGCTATGCATGAATGTTGATCGACATGATGTTAAGCGGCGGTAGTTCCATTTTCGACCATGAATAAAACTTCCAACATGATGTTAACCTTGTTTGAAAAGGCCGTGTTAATATAAATGCTCGCCTCTGAAAGTTGCGATTTCTTATCCGGCCCGAACTTGCGATTTCTTATCTGGCCCAGAAACTTGCAGCTTCTTCTCCGAGAATCACATTGTCTCGCACTTTTATACTCCTATGAAACTACATTTTTTTTAAGTGCTAAAAATAGATCTCTAGAATTCATAAATACTTTATATGCTCAATACTGCAAATCTGAAATTCAAAAGACATTCATATCTGAAAGTACTCTCAAAATACACAACACAAAACACAATTCACAACCTGCAAATACTGACAACCCTAAGCTCCTCCTGACAATTCACAACCTGCCCGACTATTGGGCTGGGGGGCAGCCCCCTCCTATTCCTCGGCGGCAGACAACCGCCCCGTGAGACGATGTGAACAGCGAGGGAGACGATGGTGGGGAAGCGTCGTCCAGACCGCTTTTCTCCTCTTGCATTTGGGTTCGGTCGACGCAGACTCCACCGGCTCGCTCTGGCAGGACACCCTCACAAACGGCACCCTATAGATGCTTGATCCTTCAATCTCTGGTGGATGCTCCATCTGGGATCGATACTCCCACCACCGCTCCCGCACGATCGGATTCGGTGAATCTGTTTGCTCCATGGCCCAGATGAGCAGCTCTATGTACTCGGTAGCGACTCCCTCGGAGTATCGCCGCCTTTCCTTCTGTTGCAGATATTTGGCCATGGATGTCGCCGTCGCCGCTTAGTTGGTCCTTGTTGTCAAACCAAGGATGTATCTCCAACATCCTAGCTAGCTTCACGGAATTAGCCGTCTGCGATCCTCACGTGTCGGTTGTACTCCTCCATCGATCTACTTCTCCACAGCACCTTCACTGCTTGGCGGTGGTTTTTGAATGGAAGAGGAGAGGAGCAGCGCTAGTTTTGGATTAGAACGGGAGAGGAGCGACGCTGGTTTTGGACTGGAACAGGAGAGGAGGGGTGGTGGTTTTGAAATGGAAGAGGAGAGGAGCGGCGCTGCATTTAGATTGGAATAGGAGAGGAGCGGCGGTGGTTTAAGAGGAGAAGAGCGGAAGAGCGGCGCTAGTCTTGGAAGTATTTTTTTGTTGTTTCGCGTATTTTGGGTCAAAGTTTGACCACGTACTGTATTTGACAAGCAAAATGTGAATGCATGTCACCAAAAATTCTATCATTTGGTTCGTATCTGAATGTACTTTCAAAGTATACTCCCTCCATTTTTGTATACAAGGCCACAAACTCATATTACAGGTACCAAGGTAAAAATCAATGCTATGTTTAAGTCAATGTTGCAAGCTAGCTTGTCACCTTGATTGTCGTGTTAATTAATGTGGTTTTTCTCTCCCAAGCACAACAAGCCAACCCTCTTACTCCTCATTGGTTGATTAATGTTGGGAATGCAAGCTAACCTTCTCACTCCCACATGCACACAAGGGATATTAATGTCCTCGGGTGCTAGTACGAGGCAAACCCCATCAATTTTTCCTCGATTAATGTTAGTGGCCTTGTATAGTTGCAAATTGTAATTTTGATAGTGGCCTTGTATACAACGTATAACATATATTTTATGTCACGAAAATCATGGTCAATTATGACCCGAATAAAAGGGAGACTAGTTAATGTGGGGTCGCTTTCTAAATTGAAGGGTAAATTGATATTGATTTTGATCCAGTCGAGAGCCCAGACCCTCTCGTCCAATCCTAAATAGCTGCCGCATACGGTCCTCCCTCTTCTCCATTGCAAAACCACCTCCTCTCCTCTCCATCATCTCCATTCCAAAACCACCGTCTCGCCTCTCCCTCTTCTCTATTGCAAGACCACCATCTCTCCTCCATTTTCTAGGACGCTTTGCTCCATGGCGCTTGGGCGCAATCCATGGATACAAAATTAGTATCTGTATACTATTTAAAAGTCGAGGGCGGGGCTTTTCTCAGTGGCGTAGGCGGCAAGATTCCGCCTAGTCGGTTTGATGAGACGCCGAGAAGACGAGGGAGTAGGCTGCTGCAAATGTAGGGTTGTGTGATTTGACAAATGATTCTTCTTTGGGATGTGGGGCCCGTGATTTGACTTGCCATTATCATTTTAACTACGGCGCTACGACCGGCGTGAGTCTCCCAGATTCCTCACCACCTCCATACAGGTGCCTCTCCCAATGCTCCACCATGTAGTAGAGGCTGGCTCTTGCATGAGAGCCCAGTTCTCCACTTTTTCCTTGCCTCTCTTTCCTCCACATATGCAAAAATGCCATGTAAAGTGCACTATTGTACTTACTTTTACTTGCTCCCTACAGTGCTTAAGCTTGCCACATAGGCATAAAGTCACGATGTGGCAAGTTAATCAAGAAGAGAGAGACTAGTTTAGTGACCCAAGGAAGAAACAGTGCTTAGCGCGTGTACCTAGGTGAAAAGACAATTTTGAGTCTATAGCTAATTAAATGAAGCAAACTTAGCAACACCATTTCATTGGAAGAGGTCACTCCTTGGCAAATGCAATAAATACACGCGCTTACTAGCACCATTTCTTCCTTGAGTATGAAGAAAGAGATAGAGAGGAGTACAAAAAATACACTTATAGCCAACCTTGTTGTAGTATGAGTGACTAAGTGATGACTATGTATGACATGCCAACATCAGATAGCCTAATGCACCGTGTTAACTCTCCAAGGGCGCGACCCTTGACGCAATGACGATTAGTGGTAGGCGTGACCATGATCACGGGCTCTTGGCAGCCCTTGGATCTGAGATCAAGCGGTCGCATGCTAAGTTGCTGAAAATTTGTAGAATAACCCTCCGGGATAGGATATTCACCCATAGGTCTAGAATCACGCCATGCAACCGTTCGATCTCGAGATCAAAGGGCTCTCGAAGCCCGTATCATGGGAGAATGGAAAGCCACTACCCTGCCGTTGGCACGGCTGGCGATTCGCTCCTACTCGTCCCTTGCCGTCCTTCAATACTTGGCGGTTCGCTCCAAGTCGTCCGTCCATTCTCATTACGGCAGTTCCACTAATCCTAACCCTCCTCCCAAATCCATTAAGCGTCCCAAATCTCCGTGATCCGCGGTGAGTACAAGGTTAGAACCATCACCGGCGATGAGTTCGACGTCATCTACACTGTTCTTCCGCGATGGTGAAAGGATGCCTTTCTCGCTTGACGCATGTTCGAAAACTTCGAGATGATGAGTGGGTCCTTTGGGCTAGATGTTGAGTAGACCATAGTCCTGGGACGAGAGAAGGATCTAAAGGACGAAGAGAGGAAGAAGCCCACCGTGATCCAGGTTTGCGTGCATGACTTATGCTTGGTCTACCACTGCCGACGTTGAGTGCCAGGATTTTAAGGACTTCCTCGGGAGCAACCTAGTCAAATTCGTTCAGTAGACTTTGGTAACGACAAAGAAATCTGGGTCGGATAGGCCTTGTTGTAGGCAACCCCTTGACCTCTAGAAGAATCATTTGGTGCCCTCTCGTCGACCTTCAATCACGACCTGGCGAGAGCCATGGTTCATCCTTCAGACGAGTGGCTGGTGAAACCTCCATACATGTTTCATCGTCATGCATGGCAGCCGGAATGTACTAGATATAGACCACATCCAAGATATCTTTGCAATGGGTGGCTACCTTTGCTTCAATATCTACAAGGGTTGGATGAAGAGCAACAGCCAAGTGTGCGGTTCAAGCAAAGAAGTATCGGCCAAGAGGAAGAGGGACAAGGGCGAAGTCGAGGGCGTGGACGAGAACTCCGAGTAAGGTGGCGATGTCGTTGCTCATGGTGGTTCTAATGCAAGGTGTCTAATGAACAGTTGCAAAGTTTAATTTCAGGTGTGCTTAATTTAATTTGAGGGGTGTGTTGTGCTGAGCCCCCAGCAGAACTATTTTATGTTTCTTCTCGTTACTTTAACTCTTCAGTACGGACATACTAGTATTTCTTACATTTCATCTTTTAGTTGGCATAGTACTACCGCTCGTTTCTTCACATTATATACATACGGTATATATGGCCAACATCATATAGCCAGCAGTTTAGTTGTCAAAGAATTTCAGGGTGCTTAGTTTTGTCAAAGAATTCCAGGATGCTTAGAGGGTGCTTGGATCCAAGGGACTTATTTTAGTCTGACTAAAAATAGTCTCTTTAAGAGGCTAAAGTTCCAAGCACCCTTGACTAAAGAGGGTCTAAAACTAGTCTTGAGACTAAATTTTTTTAGTCAGGGTACCCCTACTAAAATGTGGATTAGTCCTCTCTACTCATTTAACTCCTCTCCTTTAACACAAAAGTAGTTCTGGATTGGAGGTTTGGAGGATAATAAATGCTCATTAACTTGATTTTAGCCTTTTTAGTATTTGGATCCAAGCATGGTGAGGCTAGCATGTTTTAGTCCCACTACTTTTAGTCATGGGACTAAAACGTATCCAAGCACCCTCTTAGTTTTATTTGAGGGGTGGGTTGTGCTGGACACCATTATTGTGACTAGCCCTTTTAATAGTACTATATGCATAATTTGGCGGCGAGCACTCTCTATATGTACCACCTTTTTTCTAATTTCAAGTTTTGCTCCATGGCGCAATCCATCGATACTACTGCTGTACAAAAGTATACATTTTTAAAAGGCTAGAGGGCGGGGCAGTCTAGCTTGGTCGGTTTCACGAGAGGCGAGGGCCTCTGTGGATTTGTGACTCATTCTGCGAGAAGGAGGGTCCTTGGGATTTATTTGCTTTCGTATAAATGCGCCGACGACCTGATCGAGGAGGAGCAAAGAACCGTGCGGTATACTCAAGTTTTCCACTGGAGTAGTACTGCGACGGAGGAGCATGAAACAGGGCAGCCCAGTGCCATATGGCGATAAAAAATGATCCATCGATACTACTGTTGTACAAAAGTAAACATTTTTTAAAAGGCTAGAGGGCGGGGCAGTCTAAGCTTGGTCGGTTTCACGAGGCGAGGGCCTTTGTGATTTGACGGCTCATTCTTTGCTGGAAGCCGGGCCTTGTGATTTGACTGCTTTCGTATTAATGCGCGACGACCTGATCGAGGAGGAGCAAAGAACCGTATGTATACTCAAGTTTTCCACTAGAGTAGTACTGCGACGGAGGAGCACGAAACACAGCATCCCAGTGCCATATGGCGATAAAAAATGATCTAATTTGCTGGTCATCTCATTGTTAGCATTGTTCTATTCATTCCCTAAAAAAACATTGTTCTATTCATGCCTTGCAGAGAACGTGACACGTCTTGTTGAAACACCGAAGCAAAAGATGAAACACAGGAGCAAAAGAAGAAGGAAGATTATCACCCCAAATGATCTAATTTGCCGCGAGTCGTGAATCGCTTCTTCATCGCCTCCACGACCTCCATCTCCTTCTTGCGTCTCCTCCGCCATCTTCATCATTGTGTCCATGACGCGGCATTTCTCGACCTTGAGCCTTCATCATCATCTCCCACGGCCATATTACGTACCTTGACAGCGGCCGGGTGCTCGATGCGGAGCTTCGCCAACTCTTCCTTCGCTCCATGGCGAGGGCTCGCAGCATCTTCATCGAGGAACTACTATTCTCATGCAGCTTCTTCCGGCCGGGCGTTCTTCTCCTTCAACAGGTCGATCTCGTGGCAGAGCTTCGCATTATCCTCCCGAAGTCGCAGGATTTCGCCGGTCGCCTTCTTCTCCGAGGCAATGCTATTCTTCAGCAGCATCACCAAGCCGGCGGTCAACTCCCCACCTGATTGAGCTCATTGCGCATGTCGTCGAGGCTCTCCTTGACAACTCCATCAAGCCTTAGATGAACTCCTTCTGCTTATTGAGCTGATCGGGCATGCCGCCGAGGGATAACGACTCAGCTCCGCCGCCTCGGCATGTTAGCCTCCATGGCTAGGGCGCTCACAGGAGCCATCGCTTTGCCGTGAGAGATCTTTCGAGGTCTCTGCGTGGCGGCGAGCCCTCTCTTTTTTTTCCGCAGCCTTGGTTGCCGCTCCCTTGTTACGAGTAGTTCTCAACCTAGAGCTCCGCTCACCGGCCATGGCAATGACGGACGAAGAAGAAGCACTTATGAGGAGGAAAGGTAGAGTGATTTTTGTTAGGTAGTTCCCTTTTATAACCTAAGTACTAGCACTAGTACAAATACCTGCATAGTGGGGAACACGTTCAGGTTTGGTACGTACTACTAGTAGGTGTGAGCAGGCTTTCGAATGTGATGGGAACAAGGTAAAGATTAATTGATGGTTTTGGTTTGAGGCCGAAAACGGCTCCCGATGAGTTTAGCGGAACATAAATTTCAAGTACTACATTGCTCAAATGCGTAAATATTATGTTCTTGTCAAAAATTGGCACAAAATACGAAGGAGACCAATGTAAGTACTACTAGCAACCCACGATTTAACTACTCGTCGACAATGCGCCAAGAAGGAGTAATAATGTCTTTCTTCCGCCCTCGCGTCCACTCAATTTGCATGCGCTGTATTAATTGACCATCAATGAAGTGAACGACTTTACACGCGTCAAATTATCCGTGGGGTGGATCTTGGTACAAAATTAAATCCGCCCGTGTACCAGCGTGTGCGTCTGCGAGGAATGAGTGCGTGCATGGTGTGCGTGCACATCTTAAACCGTGCATGTACCGCCAAGATGCAGCTCGGGGAGGGCGAGTACATTCTTCCGAACCAACAGCACGTCACTGTGATCAATCCACGCAAGGAGGTCACGACAACGCCTACACATGTGCCACATGGCTTCATGAACTACAAGAGAGACACTGTGTAGCGTGCCATTGGTATTCTAGTTTACGTGTTTTGCACAAACTCGAAGTACTAGTAAGGTACACGTGCATTGCACGCATCAGATTTTGCAACCAAATTATGAATAAATACCACACTATAGCATGTAAGCTCTGAGTCATATATGCCTGATGTAGCCCTTCGTTTAATTCTTATAGTTCATCTCATTCAAAATCAATTAGTTTTTATAAAAAAGCTAAGAACGCGGGAATAGGAAAAACATGGGATTATAGTGGAAGGTCGTCTTGAATCCTACAGGATTGTAGGAGTGTTTGACTGTGCATAGAAAAAACGCAGAATTCTTTCAAAGAGGTTTGAGTAGATGGGATGTTTCCTATGAAATCTAGTGCAAATGAATCATATGGAAAAATTCCTATGGTTTACAATCCTATGAATCAAACAACCAAGATAGGAAAAATTCCTAATGATTAGAATCCTCCAAAATTCCTTTGAGAATCCTTTGTATCAAAGAAGCCCTTAACATATTTTATGATTCATGGAATTGTGCGTTGTAAAGCATAAATAAAAACAAATAATGGCAATTCAACTAGAAAAAAAGTTTGGGCAATTATGATACGGAAGATTCTAGAACAAAGGAGAACCATTGTTGTTTTGAGGTTTGTGCATTATGCTTAAGTTCAACCATGGAGTCTGCTAGATTGTACATGTGGCAAAACCCGGTGGGGGGGCTAGAAGATGGTGCGAGGGGCCGAGTGGAGGGAGACTATGAAGGAATGCACAAGTGGAGATCGATATTTAGAGAGAGGGGGCGAACACGTGCGCTGATGCGCGCAGTGGCGGAGCCATGAAAAATAAATGAGCTAGGGGGCCAAGCATTGCTAATCCTTTACGAGGAGGGTCAATTCATGAACTTAAACCATTTTTAGCAGCAATTGTCTAATGATCACATTCATATTAGCCTTGATATATAGTGATGTTAGGGGAGGGCAGGGCCCTTATCGCCTCGTCTTCGCCATTGTGCACGCTGGGCTCGAGAGATGAAGCGAATGCATGGATGATGAGAGGGGACGTTGGATACATAATTAATGTGGGTGTATTAGCTATATATGTTAATCCTATATAGAGAGGTATAGATTGATCGATGTAGACGTGGGAAAGAGGGTGAGACCTCACTGGATATATCGATTGATTGATTTGTGTGGAAAACTATGAAATACCTAGCTATATACACACATACATAGAGGAACATCGATCGTTGCGCATGCACGCGTGAGAGATAAAGAATGCCCGATATGATGGAGAGGGGGATGCGTGTTGGTGTGTGCCTTCATGTGAGACCTACCTGAAGAAAAAGATTGCATGCGTGCGATGGATAATGCCGACTGGTAGTGTGTGTGCATGCATGCACGAGAGAAAGTTAGTGGTACAATTATAAAGAGAAGACTACTGTGTGGGTGTAAAAGAATAGCTGAATAGGTGAGGTCACAATCAATGTAAAGTTGAATTCAAATATTTGAATAAGAGATCCTGATGTTTGAAACCCATGCATGCATGAATATAACGGAGATCTACGCGGTGTGGTTTGGAAACGAGCATGTTGTAATGTATACACATTGAACAAGGTCAGACTGATTTGAATTTGAGATACCGATGGCAAACATCATTTGGCCACGTCGCATCCGTGCATGGACACACTATTCTAATTGGAGATGATGAGCGGATTTTGCATCACATATATATATCTATACCCCTATATATATTATATATATATTTTTATATTGTGTGCGGGTAACTTTAACTTTGAAAGATGGTCGTTGGATGAGGCGAATCCGATGGTCCAAAGATGGCAAATTTGAGCACTACTGGCCGTTGGATATCATCTAGATTCCACCAGATTTCGCCACATGTATAATCTAGAAGACTCCATGGTTGAACTTAAGCATAATGCACAAACATCAAAACACAAGCACTTCTTATTTGTTCTAGAATCTTCCGTATCAGAATTGCCCAAATGTTTTTCTACATGATTTTCCATTATTTGATTTTACTTTATGTCTTACGACGCACAATTCCATGAATCTTAAAATAGATTAGCTTTCTTATAAAAACTAGATGATTTTGAATGAAATGAACTATAAGAATTAAACGAACATCTACATCATGCATATATGACTCAAAGCTTGCATGCTATAATGTGGTATTTATTCATAATTTGGTTGCCAAATCTCATGCGTGCAATGCATGTGTACCTTACTCTAGTCTAAATGGTGTTTGTGTGTGTGTTGTGCGTGTTGAGGTGCAAATTGTCTTTTTTTGGGTACCACGTTAAGCTTGTTCTTCCGACATTTCAAGCCGCTACTTTGTTATGCTGAAAATTCAAGCTAGCGTCTCTGTCTATCATGCTGCGAAACTCCCGCCTCTTCAACCCGCGCCTTGTTAGCCCGAAATATTTAAGATATATCTTTGTCTTGTTGTGCTCCGACAACTCCCTCCATCTCAACCCACGCCTTGCTATTCTGAAATTACAACGTGCGCAAAAACTCCCACCTCCTGTGAAATCCCGACACGCGAAATGCCCGTGGTACCCCTGAACCGAAAGAACCGCCTCAAATCGGTGGGGGTACTTTCGTAACTTACCCCACATTTTGGACAAAGCTGCGTCTCTAAGCCATGGTTCCCCACTGCCATCCCATCCGCTCCACCCATTCAGACAAGAGGCCGCGAAAACCCGCGACAAAACCCCACACCCTGCTCCGTCCGCCACCCACCGGAGCCTCTTCCCCGACGACGGCGTCCACAAGAACACCTCGACGTCCCTCATCCACCGCATTCAGATGAGGATCCGTCGTCGATCTCATCGTCCCACCGGTTCAGCCACCCCGTCCTCCACCTCCAAGGAGCTGCCCCAACGTTCCCCTCGTCTTTCGCGCCACCTCCATTACCACACCGCCATCTTCACCTGCACCACCGGAAGAGCATCATCATCACCATTTCCTCGGATGAAGCTACGGCCTAATCGGCACCACCAAAGAGGTTGTACACTAATTGCCGCATTTTCTTCTTGATTCGATCTCACGGTGCTCTTGCGGCGCTCGGTCCCGAGCCGACACGGTGACTCCATCCACGGCGGCGTGCCGGACACTTCCTCCACGGCGTCGCTCCCTCGTGGCGACGTCCACATCGATGGGACTCTTTGCTGCTTTAGCTCTCCCTTTGCCGCTTCTGCTCTTGCTCTCGGTCCCTGCTGGTCTCGCTCTTCCTGTTGCTCTTGCTCGCTGCTGCTCTCGCTCTTGCTCTTGCTTGCGATGCTGCTCGATTTAGCTACACTTGATCGGTGAATCGACTTTTGGGTCGATCGATTTTCAGGTGGTGGGGGGGCTCATGGGTGAAGGAAGAACCAGCCACCGCGGGGAGGGGCACTCCGAGGAAAAGGGCTATAGATATGACTAATTCTAATGGCGCACCAGGTAAGTAGTGCGCCACTACTATATACTAATGGCGCCCCGGTTGCTCGTGCGCCATTAGTGTGGAAGACACTAATAGCACCGTGCTCACGGTGCGCCACTACTATTGATTTTTTTTCCCATTTTTCCATACAAACTAATGGCGCAGGGATGGCAAAGTGCGCCAATACAAGTTAGAACTAGTAATGGCGCACGGCCAATATAGTGCGCCATTAGTATATAATTTTTTTTACATTTTTGCAAACCAACTAATGGCGCACTATGCCAAATCCCAGTCGGGTTTATACCCGAAGCCAAATCCAAGATCATGGTATAAGCGTCACCCATGAAAAATGAGCCATGGTACGGCTTCCCAAGTGGACCAATGCTTCTTCATTACCGACCCGCCAAAGCCCAGTCGTGTTGTCGTGAGGAGAGGCAAAAGGAAGATCATCGGAATGGATGGAGTAGCCAATGAGCAAGACTTCGACAAGTACGGCGACCCGAAGATCGAACATGACGACGACGATGAAGTAGCAGCACACACCACAAGAAGAAGCAGGACCACCCTACCTAAAGGACGTCCGCTCCACAGAAGAACTCCATTTGCGAAAAAGAAGGGCAAGAAGACTGTGAACAGATAGCTAGCTAAGATCGATTGTATTTAAATCGTAGCCTTCATTTCTCGATTGTATTTCATGGGCACTTTTGATATCATGAATATTTTTAAATTTTATGGGCACTTTTTGAATTCATGAGGACACTTGATCTCGATCCCCCTCCATCTCGATCTCGATTCCCCTCCATCTCGATCTCGATCCCGCACCTCCCCCGCTCCACCGGCCAACATGATATTTTCAAGTAAGAAATTTGAACATATTTTTTAAAAAATTATTACTGTTTTCATAAAAAATATTACCGTTATGATTTAAACAAGTTTGAAAATATAAAAAGCAGCATTTAAAATGCATAAAAAAATATTGGGGAGCACAGGAATCGAACCCGGAGACCTCCTCTGGTGTGTGTCTTTGCGTCTTGACCCGGTCGGGCTAGTGGGTGGGTTACATTGTAGATAGGGTTAGGTTGTAGATATGGTTAGTGGGCTAGATTAAAACAAAATTCTAATGGCGCACCGAGGGTGGTGCGCCATTAGAATAGTCATACTTATGGCGCACGATCGGACGGTGCGCTATTAGAACCCTCCCCTAGCTATCCTCCCTCCCTCGCTGCGATCCCCTTGACCCTCTCTCCTCGCCACGAGATCCACCAGCGCTGCCCTCGACCCACGCTGCCCGCCTCGCGCCTCCGTCTCCGTCGCCGCCCCCAATCAGCCCCTGCCCTGCCCCCCATCGCCGTCCGCTCCCAATCCACCCCCTCCCTCGCCTTCACCGCTCCCAATCCACCTCTTCTTCCTCGGGTCGCCGCTGTCTTCCTCAACTTCGGCCACCTCTGTTGCTACTAAGGCATCGCTTGAGGCCTCCTTGCGCCTTCCCAGTGAGCTCCGCCTCCTCTCCCTCTTCCTTCTCGCGTGCCAAGAAATGCATAGCAATTATTTGCTTCACTTAGTCATTGATGGTCATTCAAGATGAAATTACAACCTGTAGGTATTGGTTGGAATGTGTAAATACAATTTCTGAGGAAATGTTTGCGCTAAGTTATGTGGTTGGAAAGATCATGTGTCATTAGAAACTTGGAAGCTAAAACATTGCGATCCTCACCATAAGGATGATTATATCTTCCATGCACGAATAGCTCTGCCTAAATAATAAATAGATAAAGGTAAAACTAAACCATGCTCAGCGATGAGATGATGTCAATCGACAACCAAAGCAAACTTGTTCATCATTACAAAAGCAAACTTGTTCAACATAACAAAAGCAAACTTGTTCAACATAACAAAAGCAAACTTGTTCAACCACATAACTACAAACTGAGACACGATGGTAGGGTCATCCCAATACCACAAACAACTCAATATCCCCAAAGAGTAGGGGTCATCCCAATGATCCTCCGCCTCTTGCGAGCTCGAAACCTTCTTTGGTGATTTCGATTTTCTTCCATGCCTCGTGGGTGACGACGCATCTTTCATGGGCGTACTCGATGAGCTTGTTTTGCGGTGGGCTGTCCCCCATAGTAGGTGGTCAGAATTCTGTCGATCTTCTCGCTTCATTTTGATTAGGATGGGTGGATGAGGGCTGGCTGCAAACTGAGCCAAAGATCGCCACTTCTTTCCATTGTTTGGAACTCTCCATTTGCACCTTTGCAAGTCGGCGTACTTGTCGGGTTGATCTCCAAACCAGACAACTTCAGCTTCTCCTTGTCGCCTCCAATGCGAGAAGCCAACAAAGGTGTATACTTCTTCTCCTGCAGGAGCGGGCGGAGTTCCTTGAGCTCGCATCAAATTAATCTGGTGCATCAAATTCATCTACTTCAAAAACTTGAAACTATAGAATTAAAATGGGTTCAGTTGAAGCAAAATTCAGTTAAAATAGCATCTTCAGCTCTGACCAAAATTCAGTTAAAACAAGATGATCACAACAACTACTAAATGATCACAACAACTACAAGACAACATTACGTGTGATCAAAACAGCAAGCATAACATCTCAATGATGTATTCTTTTTGCAATCTTTTGCATTACAAGACAACATTCATAACAGCTACTAAATGATCACAAAACTTGTAGACAACATTCTCGTATGATCACCAAAAACTACTAATTAGACAGAACTTCATAACTTCGTAACTAGTATTGCATCTACTTGGAACTTGAACTCGCATCTACTTGAAACTTCGTAAACTTCAAAAACTTCGTAAACTACTAATTAAAACGAAACTTCAGAACTTGAAACTTCAGAACTTCAGAACTAGTATTGCATCTACTTGAACTTCATAACTATTGCATCTACTTGAAACTACTAATTAGACGTAAACTTCAGAATCGGATGTTTTTACCATTTTGGTTGGGGGTGATGTGGTATACCAGACGAGATCCTCCACGCATAATCGCAGAATCGCAGCAATTTGCGGAGGTTTGTCTTCCCGGTATACTCGACATAACCGCCGATATTCGAGAAAGCAAGCACGAGCCTCCTCCTCATCTTGCGGATCATCTTGTCGGCTTCCCGGATTCTTTGGTGCATACAACATCCAGCGGCTCCTTCAGTGGATATCAACCTTGAGCGGCACGGTGTAGTCCCGCTTACGCACGGGGACCGAACGTCATCGTCGACCACCGCCGGCTCCTTGCGGACACGCCACCACAAAGTGATGCTTGGCGAGACGGAGGGGAGTTGCTCCATGATGCCTCCGCCATTCTCTTGGCGAGCGGAGGGAGTTGCTCCACGATTCCTCCGCCATTGCCCTCTGCCGATGATGGTGGAGGCAGAGGGGAGTTGCTTGATCTTTGGAGGCAGAGGGAGGTAGAGGGAGGAAGATGGAGCAGCAATGGAATGAGGAGGGAGGCGAGAGGGAGGAAGATGGAGCGGCAATGGAATAGGAGGGAGTTACACGGGCGTGGGAAGAAAACCCCCTCTGCGTCATGGGGAGTTGCCAGTGGAGGGGAGACGTGGGGAGTTGCCTCGAAAACTCAAACGTCCTGCCCTTTGGAGGGGAGACGTGGGCCCTCGAAAACTCTGGAGCGGATACGTGGGCCCTCCGGTTCAAAGCGTCCGGGAGGGGAGACGTGGTAAAATTCAGTTATAATGTGTTTGTCCCGCGTTCAACTTCGCAGCTTTTTCTGCTCTCTATTTCTCTTCTTATTCAGCGATTACACAGCTAATGTAAAACGAGAAACTAGGCCACTTCGGTCGTGAGCACGCCATCCCAAAGCGCTCTCCGCGCGTCACCCGTGATGCAGCCATGACCATCTAGTTCGTGCCATCCCATGGTCGGGTCAGCGGAGAAACCTAACAAACTAAGACCGAGGCGCAATCGGATTATTTGAAATCGAAAAGCAAACTTCTCTCGATGAAACCGACAGAGATGAAAACTACACCTATATTCGACAAATCAAGGTGTCCTTCAAAGACTGATTAAAATTCAGTTAACAACAACATCGGTAAAATTCAGTTAATTAACTCAAGAAGAGAAGAGAGAAAGTAGAGAGCAAGAGGAGTACTTGCATTAATCAAACGCTTTTACTTTAAACTTGCATGCATTCTTTCCTTGTTTATATTCATTCTTGTAAACTGAACATGCTCATCTATCTATCTATCTATCTATCTACACGCTTAAGTATGTATGTATGCATTGTATTTTTATTTCCTTTGGAAAGTAAAGTTTATTTCCTGGCTGGTGGCATGATGGCTCATGGATCCCTCAAATTGCAGCTACAGGTTGAGCTCAATCGATCTCATTTGAAATGAATCTATAAATACAGAGTGTAGTTAGTTACTGAGTAGCAGAAATAGTTCTTTGGATGCGATTACTTGCATGGGCCTGGCTGATGAAGAAAAACTTTATATATATTCATACTGATGTTGACTCTATAAATCATACTTATTGGACATGTTTTATGTGTTGATCCATCAATTAATCACATTGAGGAAGACCATCGTGTCTCTGACCATTTTGCAAAGGTCATGTCTCCGACCATCGTGTCGTGATGAATTTGCAGGTACCCCGAGAGGCCCTTGAGTTTGTCAGAATGTTGATTAACTTCAGTTCCGGCACATTCTGGTACTCCATATGTCCTATTGTCAGCAAAGGTCATGCTGAAATTTTCCGTGAA
Organism: Aegilops bicornis; assembly: GCA_021605145.1. Lineage (NCBI taxonomy): Eukaryota > Viridiplantae > Streptophyta > Magnoliopsida > Poales > Poaceae > Aegilops > Aegilops bicornis. Next base: position 341,501 of record JAHIAL010000046.1, read on the forward strand.
TTTTAGCATGACTTTGCTAAAAATAGGACATATGGGGTACTTGCGACTAATGCATGGGCCGGGTATCTTAGTACTTAGTTAAGGGGATCAATCGCCCGCCATTCTTGCTGCATTAAACCATAGGTGGCAATAGAGCCAAGTGATTAGGCCCAACTTAGAATTCTCCTTAGCATCGATAAACCCTAGATGATAAACCCAACATAGGTGGCAATAGAGCCAAGTGATTAGTACCAGGTGATTAGGCCCAACCTAGGGTGCCTCGGCATCGATAAACCCTAAATGATGAAAACTTAACTTGGCTGCCCCGGATGCCTCGGTGTCGATGAGAACCTAAATGATGTATCGCTTAGGCTTTTAGGGTGCCTTGGCATCGACAAACCCTAAATGATGAAAGCTTAGGCTTTTAGGGTGCCTCGGTGTCGACAAACCCTAAATGATGAGACCATGATCTTGTTCCTTGACAATAACCAACTTTTGACCAAACTTTTTCCTATTTAGAGCGAAACATGGACCACAACGATGAGGCCGGTGGTTTGGGCGGCAAGCAATTCTGAGCTGTCCCAGAGATGGAGGAACAACCTCACCGCTATGAGGACGCCAAGGAAGACACCGATCCTGATTACACAACCCCTAGTGGCGTCGGTGATGACACCACCGATGGTGCCGCCGAGGATGCCACCATCGATGATGGCGGCGCACACACAGATGGCAGCCAATCGAAGAAGCAAAGGAAGGACGGCGTCCGAATGCGCCCTCCGCACCACAAGGAGGAATTCACTCAAGTACAAGGGTAAGGTTCCTGAGTCTCTGACGATTGGGAGGAGGTCGAGACAGGTTCACCGTTTCAGCGGTAACAGCCACAAAGGGTACACCACTAGGGCAGAGGCCGATCTAGATATGCCCGCTATCTAGCGGGAGAGAGGAGGGAGCGTTGGAGGAACCGGATGAGGACGAGTTTGATCGCGATGATGCTCATCGTGATGACCACAACTCTCTTTTATGTGATGGTAGTTTAGATGATCGATATCGACTTGTAATGTGAAGACAAACTCGATACTCGCGGTCTTGAGACTTGTAATGTTTTATCTTTGTTCGGTCTTTTGAATTCGGAGACTAATATGATGAATTGTATTCGGAGACTAATCTTCTATTGTATTCGATGAATCTGATGTTGCTGTGTGCTGCCGTCTATATTCTGTCCAATAATATATTTTCTAACCTGTGCAAAAATCAGAAAAGCAAAAAAAACCAAATATTCATACTAATGGCGCATCATAGAGTGCGCCATTAGTATGCCAAAGGATACTAATGGCGCATCAAGGCAGAGTGCGCCATTAGTGTGACAAAGCACATGGTTACATATGGGCCCCGGGAGGCATACTAATGGCGCATGGAGTTACATACTAATGGCGCCTTGCCAGTGCGCCATTAGTACTCTGAATACTAATGGCGCACCGGTGGTGCGCCATTAATAAAAAATTTATCGGCGTGCTACTAATGGCGCACCGGTAGTGTGCCATTAGTAGGCAAAACCGTGCGCCATTAGTAGGCCTTTTCCTAGTAGTGGGGGCTCACGAGAGGTACCCCACTATCTATCTTAGGGTTCGTGATGGGGCGGTGGTCGCCGGGCGGTGGCGGGCGGTGGCGTGGGGATCGCCGGAGAAAAAGCTCGGCAGGGGGGGGGGGGCTAGAGGGATGGCAGGGGCGGCGGCGGACCGGCGGTGGGGAGTGTTTTCGGGGCGGGCGGGGCGGCGCACCACCGACCGCGAGCGGCGGGGGGCTGCTGTTTGGCCGGCTCGGGGTGGAGGTTGAAGATGAACCGCAGCCCTTGATTTCAGATGTAACGGCTGCAAAATCGATCGACCAGAGAAGAGAAAGTCGATCGACCGACGTGTAGCCTCACCTTGCTAGTGCGTTCAGTTTCGACAAGAAAATTCAGTTTCGACAAGCAAAATTCAGTTTCGGCCGATTAAGTTCAGTTTACGACGGTTAAGTTCAAAGATGAGCGGCTGATGTATTTTACATCTAGCACTTTGTGGTTATGTACTTTACGTCATGTATTGGAGATGCTATTAGAATTCCACTCAGGTTAACGTTCTTTGTTGTCTCTCTTGTCCTACTTCAGCCTCGGTGTCGTACAACTCACCGGAGCTGCTCCAACGACGAAACCCTCCATCACAGCCGAGCAGTACCTCGGGCTCCATCTCCAGACGCCTAAGATCTTCTTCCCCTCCTCCGACAGCCAAGTCAGCTGGAGCATCCTCACCGGCCAACCCAATCACGCTGAGATCGACATGGCTTCGCCAAAGAGGTTGTACACTTGTTGCATCTCTTTTTTACTCTACATGTTATATATATTGTCCACTGAGCACTCGTAGTAATGGGAAATACGATTATTTTATCCTACTATATGACAAGCAGTGAGGTACCAGGCAAATTAGCTATCCGTGATGGACTCTCTTGAATGCCATCGTTATTTATCTCTGCGCGTTTCAGCTGTGCATTTGTCGATGTGCCTGGGAGTTGAGCTAGTATGGCAGTGGCCTAGGTCCAAAGTAATAGAAGTAGCACAAAAACATTTTTTAGTGTAGGATTTTTCCTTGCTCAAGCCTGCCTACTAGAATCGCCAAAGGCTTGAAAGGAAAAGTGAATGAAAAACATCGAATTCGAAAGTTTCCTATGGTACTACTTTTCATGAATTTGGTGCAAAGGAATAGAGCAAAGGAAAAGCGTAGGATTTGTTCCTTTAGTGTCTCCTTGAAAGAAAAACCGTAGGAATTCTAATTTCCACTTCTCCTCCTTTTCATATTCCTATTCATCAAGCACGAGACTAAGAGATAGTAGCATAATAGCATTATAATTGTACATTTTCTTGTGGTTTGACTCAATCTCACAATGCTTTTTTGCATCCTGTGATCCTCCAATTATTGTGAATCAAACACCCAGATTGGCAGAAATCCTGTGTTTTTAAATTCTCTGTTTTGCACGTGCATTCCTATCCTATTCCTGTCTATTTCCTATCCCTGCATAGTTAGAATCCTCAAATTCAAACAAGCCCTTACTCAATTACTTCACATTACGGACACGTGTCAAAAGAAAACCTTGTGTGGTTTGTCCCGCTCCTGCGGTCTTTGTGTTCCACCCCAGCTCACCGCTCCAACGACGGAAGGGTTCACCACGCCAGGATCCGCTCTCGGACTGTCTTTCGCCGCCTAAGATCTTCTTCCCTCCGCCGCAGCCACGGCAACTGCATTACCATCATCAATCGAGCAGATGACCTTGAGAACTACACGGGTCCGCAAGAGAGGTCACACTCTTCCGTGTTCTGCTTATATTCTGGCGATAAGCTTAATATGATGACATGCTACATTATCGTCGTGTTCACCAATTAGACTCGAGTCAGGTCCAAACTAATGTCAAACTTGAGTTTTTAAATGGTTGTGGGGTACATATTGGGGCAGCAATCAGTACTATCTGCCTACTATCCGTTAATCTCCGGTGTCTACTATGAGTTTCATGTTGGGTGCAAACAAACATTAAAGGAGCCATTATCTGTATTTTTTAACTAAAGCTATTATCCGCACCGCTATCATTGGTTTTGGGTCTATCCACGCTTTCTACCATCACTGGATTTGTGCATGCACTCCTTACATAATCTCACTATGTTTTATTCCTATGCATGCCAGTTATTGTACACAATGGAACTGATCATGTAGAGAAAAAGAGACGAGCCTTGCGTGGCAAAAAAAATTCATGCAGACGCCGTTCCATGGTGGGCGCAAAGGCAGCCCCCCCTCCACCCATTTCGGATCGTAATCAAGAGGAAGATAACTGTTATGAGGGGGATTCAGAAGGAGAAGACCACTCCTATTTACCCCATGAGGTCTTCGCTCTAACTTGGCATGCTGATGTTGGTAATATCATGCATATGGTGCCTTGCATTGCTTATCAGATACATTAAAGATGTCATCTGCTTAGTTTAGACATGCTTTGTGTCAATGCCATCTGCTTAGTTTCTTTATCGTACATATGAATCATGCAATGCCATCTTGTCTAGCTGTGCATCATATATGTGAATTTTGCAATGCCACCTGGTTAGCCACCATCTTATATGTGAATTATATCATGCCATCATTTTTTATTACGTGTTAAATTTGTCAACAATTTTAGTACATTCAATTACTCTTCCCGTGCATCAGCCATTTGGCACGGTCATGGAAAAATCTGGAGTGGAAACAAGGTCTTGAGCGAGACAATGCTATCTCGACGGCGCATGTCCTCATTGGTTACCGATAGCTCCTCGGAGGAGGATTCGCAGACAGATGACCAGTCATATTCCCCGAGGTGCATGCCCTAACTTGGCCGGGTTATGTTGCTCATATCGTAGCGTATGGTATGTTGCATTGCTATGTCATTTGCTTAGTTTAGACATGCTTTGTGTGAATGCCACCTGATTAGTGTCTAATTACCATATATGTGAATTATGCAATGCCATCTTGTTGCAAGACATTATATATGTGAATTATGCAATGTTATCTTGTTGCAAGGCATTATGTATGTGAATTATGCAATGCCATGCTGTTTAGGCAAGCGTCATATATGTGAATTATATCATGCCGTCCTTTTTTTGTATTTCTCATTGCTTTTTTATTAACAATGTTTGTATATTCAATCGCTCTTCCTGTGCATCAGCCATTTGAATTGGTGATGGAGAAATCTGGAGTGAAAACAAGGTCTTCGGAGCAGACAATGCTACTCACGAAGCAGATATCTTGCGATTACTGTATAGCTCTTGAGAGGAGGATACAGAGGCAGTAATGACCAGTCCTATTATCCCCTGAGGTGTATGCTCAAACTTGGCAGGGTTATATTACTCATATAATGCATATGTTGTATTGCAATACTTAGTTTTTACATCATATACACAATATTGAATGCCATCTCCTTAGTTGACACATCATATATACGACTGCCCTCTGCTCACTTCCTTAGTATATAAATCATATATTTGAATTATGTCATGCTATGATGTTTACATAGACAACATGTATCTGAATTATGGCATGCCAACCCATTTTCTAAAGACATAATATAGTTATATCATCTCATCCTGTTTACATAGTCATCATATTCAAATTATGTCATTCTATCCGTGAATTATATCATGCCATCATGTTTCCATCGACGGCATGTTTGTGATTTATGGCATGCCAACCACTTTAATAGACACATCGTATAGTTATATCATGTCATCCTGTTTACATAGTCATCATATTTTGAAGTATGTCATTCTATCCTGTTTAGTTAGCCATCATACATGTGAAATTGTGTCATGCTATCCTGTTTAATTAGCCATCATATATGTGAAATTATGTCCTGCTATTCTGTTGGTTAGACAACATAAATGTGAATTATTTCATGCCCTGTTTTCTTCCCTACTATCCATTGCACCTGCCTATCTTACAATGTCTCAGACATTCAATTACTTTTCTTGTTTATCAGCCATTTCAATTGGAGGGAGTGATGGCAGATCTCGTGGGAGTAAAAACACGGTCTTCAGAAAAGATCGTGCTACCTGTCGGTGCAGATAGAACCACGGTTGTACTTGCCCAAGAACCAGCCCCACCACACATAACCCACACTCATGCAGATTGTACCCCTACCCAATTGGACAGAGAACCAGCTACACCCCTTCTAACCCCAACCCCAAAGCAGATAGACACCCAGGGCCTGGCTGACACAAAGACCGCCTCCACCACAGAGCACCCAAACACGAGCAGCTAGTAAGACAACTGTAGTGCCCAAATCACGAGGACCACCACTCCGAACCCAAGTCAACGCTTAAAGCGTAAGAAGAATTGTTCTCGTGTCAGGTTCCGTAGCTATGGTTCATACTACTTTGCTCTTGCATCACCGTATTTCTTTCGATACCCACTAATTTCAAATTTGAAGGATGCAATTGAAACTCTAATGGCGCAACAGGTACGTTTTAAACCTGTTTCTTCAACGTGTTTGGCTATTTGCTGTTCTAACTTGCTCTATGTTGATTTTAGTTTCAATTGAATAAACAGTTATGTTCTCATGCCATGCACATTACAAGTGTTGTTATTGCTGTGTAGTTTCCCACACTTATATTCTGTCTATGCTGCTATGTCTTAAATAGATATGATTCGAACTGTATCTATCTTGATTTGGCAACATAAACTAGAATGATATAGACCATACAGTGACCATACTACATAGATATATGTTTGTTTCATGCTGTTATCATGTCCACCTTACTACTGAACTAGTAAACCTGAGATGTGTTTGTTTGTTTCTCTTTTAGGGTGCGGATAAAATATTGGAGAAGAGTACCCTGTTATGCAATGGTAAAGGAAGTAATGCAGATAAGGTTCAAGATAGTGAGACATCCCTATTGGTCTCCAAGAAAGTCGATAAAAACTATATCGAAGACACCGAGACAACCCCAAAGTCCTGTCTTGATGTAGTGTTCGAGCATCAAGCTACCACTATCTTGGCACCAGCCTCTTGGAACTCGCTTGCCTAAATCAGTTCGGGCTTCTTGAGTCTCAACTTCAAGTTGAAAGACATTGATCAGATGTTATGCAACAGAAGTCAAGGACCGAGGAAGTCCCTGCAGAGTTCGATGCATACTTTCGGTGCAATGCTGTTACTGGAGGACTTAAGCGCCAAACAAGAGAAAGTTAATAAGCTTGCTAAGCATCTTGCCGACATTATGGGTACCTGTGATATTGTTTCTTGAGCTCTTCTCAAGTGGTTTCGATTCGACTTGTTTTGTCTGCAGCGTTTATATGTCATTGTGTTCCTATATTTGCACCGGTGGCGAACTTTGATGCCCAGTGGATGTAATATGTGTAATAGCCGTGATAGCCTAGTGTAAGTTGCTTGCTTATTTATTTACTTGTTGTCTTGTTTATTTGTTTGCTTGTAGTCAGTGCAGTTCTTTTTCTGCGGTTTGCTAGTGGCTGCAATAACCTATTTTTTAAAACTAGGCCACAATAACCATGGGCTAATATTTACTGTAGTGACACTGGGCCTCCTACGGGCCATAGAAACTGTGGGCCTTCTACGGGCCGTATAAACAGTGGGCCTTCTACGGGCCGTAGAAGCAGTGGGCCTTCTACGGGCCGTAGAAACAATGGGCCTTCTACGGGCCGTATCATCAATGGGCCTTCTACGGGCTGTATCATCAAGGGGCCTTATACGGGCCGTATGATCGATTAACAAACATGGGCCAAACAGATCGCATTCGCCGTAAGCGGCTAGAGGTGGAATCGTCCATTCATGGGCGACCATAACGGCCATCGTTAATAGGTCGTGTTGATGACGCTATGAAAACGGCCCAACGACATTAACGGACCACAAACGGGCCGATCAGAACCACGGGCTGAATTTGGCCCACAAGAAGAAAATAATGATGAACGGGCCGTAAGTAAACGAATCTTTGAAATGAGCCCAAGAATAAATGGGCTCAAGAAGGCCGAAGATAACATGGGCTGGAAAGCGACCCAACGGAATGACAGCCGTTAATGGGTATAAAGTGATACACTGCTCATCACGGGTCAGTTTCACCACGGGCCGTTAATGGGTGTAAAGTGATACCTTTGTTCATTACGGGCCGCTTTCACCATGGGCCGTTAGTAGGCCAAGAGTTACATAGGGCCTCATATGGGCCGAAGACGCCATGGGCCATACATGGGCCGGTGAAAACGGGATGGAATCATATTGGATGGCCCAGATGACGCCATCGGGCCTAATTCGGATAGGGCGAACGGGCCTTGGGTTAGCGGGTTGTAAATGGGCTATATTCAATGTGCCGTTAACAGGCTTTCCATGGGCCGCCCGCCATTTTTGACCAAGTCAAACGGGCCGGCCTTTACATAGGAATGGGCCTCATATTGCGTGCCACGTGTCGACGTATCATAGGCGCCTATCTCACCCAATCGACGAGCCGGACACATGTTTCGTCTACCAATAAGAATTTTACACGTGGAGATTTCCCATTGGTCGGGTCATTAACGGGCTATCGGATCCTAAACCCGACCCGGTAGCTTAACGGCGTTCGCTACGGTGGATGCCACGTGTCGGTCACCCTTGATGAAAGCACTTCACGTGACGCGATTTATCGTCATGGAAGTGGACTCTTCCGTGATGATAGTTTTGGCAATGTCATGGAACACTTCTCGACAACATACGTGTATGACTATCTTGATTTTGTCATAAATTTGTCATGGATGTACATGCATGACAAAAAAAGCGACCTACTGTGACAAACTCGTATCATCACGAAAGTGTATTTTTTTTGTAGTGTTTTCCTCCCCTTTGAACAGCTCGGCCAGTATCTTGGCTAGAGCGGCGGGGGTGTCCGGACCTTTCTGACCACAGCGGGAGGCGTCGTCCTCCCCGTTGTAGTGGCACATTGGGAGTCCTCTATATTGAAGCGGCTGAACCCCTCGCACTAGGGAGACCGCCACTACCTCAACCATTGTTAATCCGGACTGGGTGAGCGTCTTTATCTTGCCCAGGAGCTGGCGAACCTCCGCACTGTCATCCTCTTCAAGGCTCCAGGGACGCCAACTATGGCGTTTCTTTAGCAGGACGCTTGCAAATTCGGGGAGACCCTTTCGAACTGGGTCGGGAAGCACGACGTCCTCAATATAGAACCATTCGGAAGGCCACTCTTTTGATGCCCTCCATGGTGTGCCGGACAGGTCTATGGTATCGGCGATGCGCCACACTTCAGCTCCGCCCACTTCAAATATTGAACCCTCATGGTTACGCGGGACAAGACATAACAATTTTCTCCACAGTTCAAAATGGGTTTCAACACCCAGAAATAACTCGCATAGAGCGACGTAACTCATGGCGTGTAGGATAGAGGCGGAGTGAATTTGTGTAGTCAAGGCCATAATATTCCGTAGCACTCGGAGGAACGGATGGATCTGGAAATCCGACGCCTCTTAGCGCATTGTGGGACGGCACACCTCGCCTCCCCGGATGGATTGGGGAAGTCCTCCGCTTGAGTCACGCCATTGAAGGAGGCCGACCCTGCTCGAACAGGGACCAGATCCACTGGAGGAAGAAATCCCTGCGTTTGCAACCTTGCTAGTTGACTATGAGACACAGAGCACTTCTCCCACTCGCCTCTCTTTGGGCTGGAACGGGAGGAGGAGTTGGGAATGCTAGCCATGTTGGAATGGTTGTTGGGGATCGTTGCAGAAATTTAAAAAATTATACGCGTCACCAGGATCAATCTATGGAGAGACTAGCAACGAGAGAGGGGGGACTGCATCTTCATACCCTTGAAGATCGCGATGCGGAAGCGTTACAAGAATGCGGATGAAGGAGTCGTACTCGTAGCGATTCAGATCGCGGTTGATTCCGATCTAAGAGCCGAACGACGGCGCCTCCGCGTTCAACACAGATACAGCCCGGGGACGTCTCCTCCTTCTTGATCTAGCAAGGGGGGAGGAGAAGTTGAGGGAAAGCTCCAGCAGCACGACGGCGTGGTGGCGGTGGAGCTCGTGGTTCTCCGCCCGAGCTTCGCTAAGCGCTACGGAGGAGAAGAAGGTGTAGGAAGGGGGAGGGCTGCGCCATGAGAAGGGGTGTGGTTGCCCTCCCACCCCCCACACTATTTATAGGGAGAAGGGGAGAGGGGGCCGGCCCCCTAGATCCCTCTAGAGGCGGGGCGGCGGCCCCCTTTGGGTCTCCAACTAGGGGCGCCCGAGGGGGGGGCGGGCGGCGCCCCCTAGGGTTTCCAACCCTAGTCGCCTTGGGCCCTTGGGGGGGTGCACCAGCCCATTAAGGGGCTGGTTCCCACCGAACTACAGCCCATTAGGTCCTTCGGGGCAGGTGGACCTCCTCGGTGGACCCCGGAACCCCTTCGGTGGTCCCAGTACAATACCGATAAACCTCGAAACCTTTCCGGTGACTGAAACTGGACTTCCCATATATAAATCTTCACCTCCGGACCATTCTGGAACTCCTCTTGACATCTGGGATCTTATCCGGGACTCCGAACAACTTTCGGTAACCACATACAATTCCCATTACAACTCTAGCGTCACCGAACCTTAAGTGTGTAGACCCTACGGGTTCGGGAACTATGCAGACATGACCGAGACATCTCTCCGGCCAATAACCAACAGCGGGATCTGGATACCCATGTTGGCTCCCACATGTTCCACGATGATCTCATCGGATGAACCATGATGTCATGGATTCAATCAATCCCGTATATGATTACCTTTGTATACCGGTATAGCACTTGCCCGAGATTCGATCGTCGGTATACCGATACCTTGTTCAATCTCGTTACGGCAAGTCTCTTTACTCGTTCCGTAACACATCATCGCGTGACCAACTACTTAGTCACATTGAGCTCATTACGATGATGTCTTACCGAAAGTGGGCCTGCAGATACCTCTCCATCATACGGAGTGACAAATCCCAGCCTCGATTCGTACAAACCCAATGAGATACTTTCGGGATACCCGTAGTGTACCTTTATAGCCACCCAGTTACGTTGCCAGGACGCTTTGGCACACCCAAAGTAATTCTTTACAAGATCCGTGAGTTGCACAATATCATGGTCTAAGGAAAAGATACTTGACATTAGAAAAGCTTTAGCAGATGAACTACACGATCTTGTGCTATGCTTAGGATTGGGTCTTGTCCATCACATCATTATCCTAATGATGTGATCCCGATATCAATGACATCCTATGTCCATGGTTAAGAAACCGTAACCATCTATTGATCAACGAGCTAGTCAACTAGAGGCTCACTAGGGACATGTTGTGGTCTATGTATTCACACATGTATTACGATTTCTGGATGACACAATTATAGCATGAACAATTGACAATTATCATGAACAAGGAAATATAATAATAACCATTTTATTATTGCCTCTAGGGCATATTTCCAACAAATCTCCCACTTGCACTAGAGTCAATAACCTAGTTACATTGTGATGAATCGAACACCCATAGAGTTCTCGTGTTGATCATGCTTTGCACGTAGAGGTTTAGTCAATGGATCTGCGACATTCTGTGTCCAGATGCACTTTACAAATCTCTATGTCTCCATCTTGAACATTTTCACGAATGGAGTTGAAGCGACGCTTGATATGCCCGGTCTTCTTGTGAAACCTGGGCTCCTTGGCAAGGGCAATAGCTCCAAAGATCGCCACGTAAGAGAGTCATCGGCCCAACGCATTGGGAATAACTCCTAGGTCGGTAATGAACTCCTTCATCCAGATTGCTTCATGTGCCGCCTCCGAGGCTGCCACGCACTCCGCTTCACATGTAGATCCCGCCATTACACTTTGCTTGCAATCGCACTACCGACCGCCCCACCATTCAAAATATACACGATCCGATTTGTGACTTGAGTCATCCAGATCTGTGTCGAAACTAGCATCGACGTAACCCTTTACGATGAGCTCTTCGTCACCTCCATAAATGAGAAATATATCCTTAGTCCTTTTCAGGTACTTCAGGATATTCTTGACTGTTGTCCAGTGTTCCATGTCGGGATTACTTTGGTACCTTCCTACCAAACTTACGGCAAGGTTTACATCAGTCCGTACACAAAGATGGCATACATAATAGACCCTATGGCCGAGGCATAGGGGATGACACTCATCTTTTCTCTATCTTCTGCTGTGGTCGGGCATTGAGCGATGCTCAATACCACACCTTGCAATACTGGCAAGAACCCCTTCTTGGACTGATCCATATTGAACTTTTTCAATATCTTGTCAAGGTACGTGCTTTGTGAAACACCAATGAGGCGTCTCGATCTATCTCTATAGATCTTGATGCCTAATATGTAAGCAGCTCTCCAAGGTCCTTCATTGAAAAACACTTATTCAAGTAGGCCTTTATGCTTTCCAAGAGTTCTATATCATTTCCCATCAATAGTATGTCATCCACATATAATATGAGAAATGCCATGTAGCTCCCACTCACTTTCTTGTAAACACAGCTTCTCCATAAATGCTGTAAACCCAAACGCTTTGATCATCTCATCAAAACGAATGTTCCAACTCCGAGATGCTTGCACCAGCCCATAGATTGAGCGTTGGAGCTTGCATACCTTTTCAGCATTCTTAGGATCAACCAAACCTTCCGGCTGCATCATATACAATTCTTCCTTAAGGAAACCATTAAGGAATGCCGCTTTTGACGCCCATTTTCCATATCTCATAATCATAGAATGCGGCAATTGCTAACATGATTCGGACGGACTTCAAAGCTCACGGGTGAGAAGGTCTCATCGTAGTCAACCCCTTGAACTTGTCTATAACCCTTAGCGACAAGCCGAGCCTTATAGATGGTTACATTACCATCCGCGTCTGTCTTCTTCTTAAATGTCCATTTATTTTCTATGGCTCGCCGATCATCGGGCAAGTCACCAAAGTCCATACTTCGTTTTCATACATGGATCCTATCTCGGATTTCATGGCTTCAAGCCATTTGTCGGAATCCGGGCCCGCCATCGCTTCTTCATAGTTCGAAGGTTCACCATTGTCAAACAACATGATTTCCAGGACAAGGTTGTCGTACCACTCTGGTGTGGAACGTGTCCTTGTGGACCTACGAAGTTCAGTAGCAACTTGATCTGAAGTTTCATGATCATCATCATTAAATTCCTCTCTAGTCAGTGCAGGCACCACAGAAACATTTTCTTGAGCTGCGCTACTCTCGGTTAGAGAGGCAATACTTCATCAAGTTCTACTTTCCTCCCACTTACTTCTTTTGAGAGAAACTCTTTCTCTAGAAAGGATCCATTCTTGGCAACAAAGATCCTGCCTTTGGATCTCGAGGTAGAAGGTATACCCAATAGTTTCCTTTAGGGTATCCTATTAAGACGCATTTTTCCGATTTGGGTTCGAGCTTTTCAGGTTGAAGTTTCTTGACGTAAGCATTGCATCCCCAAACTTTCAGAAACGACAGGTTAGGTTTCTTCCCAAACCAAAATTCATACGGTGTCGTCTCAACGGATTTCGACAGAGCCATATTTAAAGTGAATGCGGCAGTCTCTATAGCATAACCTCAAAATGATAGCGGTAGATCGGTAAGAGACATCATTGATCGCACCATATCCAATAGAGTGCTATTACGACGTTCGGACACACCATTACGCTGAGGTGTTCCAGGCAGCATGAGTTATGAAACAATTCCACATTTCCTTAACTGCATGCCAAATTCGTGACTCAAATATTCTCCCCCACGATCTGATTGTAAGAACTTGATTTTCCTGTCACGTTGATTCTCAACCTCACTCTGAAATTCCTTAAACTTTTCAAAGGTCTCAGACTTGTGTTTCATTAAGTAGACATACCCATATCTACTTAAGTCATCCGTGAGGGTGAGAACATAGCGATAACCACCGCGAGCCTCAACGCTCATTGGATCGCACACATCAGTATGTATGATTTCCAATAAGTTGGTTGCTCGCTCCATTGTTCCGGAGAACTGAGTCTTGGTCATTTTGCCCATGAGGCATGGTTTGCACGTGTCAAACGATTCATAATCAAGAGACTCCAAAAGTCCATCTCGCATGGAGTTTCTTCATGCGCTTGACACCAATGTGACCAAAGGCGGCAAAGTGCCACAAGTATGTGGGACTATCATTATCAACCTTACATCTTTTGGCATTCACACTATGAATATGTGTAACATCATGTTCGAGATTAAATAAGAATAAACCATTGACCAGCGGGGCATGACCATAAAACATGTCTCTCATATAAATAGAACAACCATTATTCTCAGATTTAAATGAGTAGCCATCTCGCATTAAACGAGATCCGTACAATGTTCATGCTCAAAGCTGGTACTAAATAACAATTATTGAGGTTTAAAACTAATCCCGTAGGTAAATGTAGAGGTAGCGTGCCGGCCAGCGATCACATCGACCTTGGAACCATTCCCGACGCCGCATCGTCACCTCGTCCTTCGCCGATCTCCGCTTATTCTGCAGCTCCTGCTTTTGAGTTACAAATATGAGCAACCGCACCGGTATCAAATACCTGTGAGCTACTACGAGTGCTGGTTAGGTACACATCAATAACATGTATATCACATATACCTTTGGTATTGCCGGCCTTCTTATCCGCTAAGTACTTGGGGCAGTTCCTTCGAGGACTGCTTCCCTTGCAATAAAAGCACTCAGGTCTCGTGCTTGGGTCCATGCTTTGGCTTCTTCCCGGCAACTGGCTTACCGGGAGCGGCAACTCCCTTGTCGTCCTTCTTACCCTTTCCTTTCTTGAACTTAGTGGTTTTATTCACCATCAACACTTGATGTTCCTTTTTGATCTCCACCTCCGCTGATTTCAGCATTGAATATACCTCAGGAATGGTCTTTTTCCATCCTCGCATATTGAAGTTCATCACAAAGCTCTTGTAGCTAGGTGGGAAGCGATCAAGGATTCACTGTCGATCAGATCATCCGGGAGATTAACTCCCAGCTAAGATAAGCGGTTGTGCAACCCAGACATTTTGAGTATGTGCTCGCTGACAGAACTATTCTCCTCCATCTTACAACTGTAGAAATTGTGGAGACTTCATATCTCTCGACCCGGGCATGAGCTTGGAAAACCATTTTCAGCTCTTGGAACATCTCATATGCTCTGTGCTGCTCAAAACGCTTTTGGAGCCCCGGTTCTAAGTCAGAAGGCATGCCGTGACCGAACCAGGAGTAATCATCACTACGCGATCGCCAAAGCGCTCATAACGCCTTGAGTTCTTTGGCAAACAGTGCATCACCTAGTGATGCTTCAAGGACATATGCTTCCTTGGCAGCTATGAGGATAATCCTCAGGTTATGGACCCAGTCCGTGTAGTTGCTACCATCGTCTTTCAGCTTGGTTTTCTCTAGGAACGCATTGAAGTTGAGGGCAACATTAGCGTGGGCCATTTAATCTACAAGACATATTACAAAGTTTTAGACTATGTTCATGATACTTAAGTTCATCTAATCAAATTATTTAATGAACTCCCACTCAGATAGACATTCCTCTATTCATCTAAGTGATACATGATCCGAGTCAACTAGGCTGTGTCCGATCATCACGTGAGACAGACTAGTCATCATCGGTGAACATCTTCATGTTGATCGTATCTTCTATACGACTCATGTTCGACCTTTGGTCTTCTACGTGTTAGAGGCCATGTCCATACATGCTAGGCTCGTCAAGTCAACCTAAGTGTATTATTGGTGTAAATCTGGCTTACACCGTTGTATGCAAACATTAGAACCTATCACACCCGATCATCACGTGGTGCTTTAACAACGGACCCCTTAGCAACCGTGCACGCTTAGGGGAACACAATTCTTGATATTTTAATGAGGATCGTCTTATTTATGCTACCGTCGTTCTAAGCAAATAAGATGTAAAAACATGATAAACATCACATGCAATCAAATAGTGACATGATATGGCCAATATCATTTTGCTCCTTTTGATCTCCATCTTCGAGCGCCATGATCATCCTCGTCACCGGCATGACACCATGATCTCCATCATCATGATCTCCATCATCGTGTCTTCATGAAGTTGTCTGGTCAACTATTACTTCTACTACCATGGCTAACGGTTTAGCAATAAAGTAAAGTAATTACATGATGTTTATGTTGACATGCAGGTCATAAATAAATTAAGACAACTCCTATGGCTCCTGTAGGTTGTCATACTCATCGACATGCAAGTCGTGATTCCTATTACAAGAACATGATCAATCTCATACATCACATATATCATTCATCACATCCTTTTGGCCATATCACATCAACGACATATGCTGCAAAAACAATTTAGACGTCCTCTAATTGTTGTTGCAAATTTTTACGTGGCTGCTATAGGTTTCTTAGCAAGAACGTTTCTTACCTACGCCAAAACCACAACGTGATATGCCAATTTCTATTTACCCTTCATAAGGACCCTTTTCATCGAATCCAATCCGACTAAAGTGGGAGAGACAGACACCCGCTAGCCACCTTATGCAACTAGTGCATGTAAGTCGGCGGAACATGTCTCACGTAAGTGTACGTGTAAGGTCGATCCGGGCCGCTTCATCCCACGATGCCACCGAATCAAGATAAGACTAGTAACGGCAATTAAATTGACAAAATCGAGACCACAACAACTTGTGTTCTACTTGTGCATAGAAACTACGCATAGACCTAGCTCATGATGCCACTGTTGGGGATCGTTGCAGAAATTAAAAAAATTCTACGCATCACCAAGATCAATCTATGGAGAGACTAGCAACGAGAGAGAGGAGTGCATCTTCATACCCTTGAAGATCAAGCGATGCGGAAGCGTTACAAGAACGCGAATGAAGGAGTCGTACTACAGGCGATTCAGATCGCGGTTGATTCGATCTAAGCGCCCGAACGGCGCCTCACAGCTCAACACACGTGACAGCTCGGGACGTCTCCTCCTTCTTGATAAAGCAAGGGGGGAGGAGAAGTTGGGGGAGAGCTCGGGCAGCACGTGCTTGGTGGCGGTGGAGCTTGTGGTTCTCCGGCAGAGCTTCGCTAACCGCTAAAGAGGAGGAGAAGGTGTAGGAAGGGGGAAGGGCTGCGCCAGGAGAAGGGGTGCGGTTGCCCTCCCACCCCCACTATTTATAGGGGGAAGGGGAGAGGGGGCCGGCCCCCTAGATCCGTCTAGAGGGGCGGCGGCCCCTCGGTTGAGGGGGGGGGGCGCCCCTTAGGGTTTCCAACTAGGGCGCCACGGGGCAAGCCCGCTAGGGTTTCCAACCCTAGGCGCCTTGGGCCCTTGGGGGCGCACCAGCCCACCAAGGGGCTGTTTCCCACCCAACTACAGCCCATTAGGTCCTTCGGGGCAGGTGGACCCTCTCGGTGGACCCCCGGAACCCCTTCTATGGTCCTGCAGACAATACCGATAAACCTCAAACCTTTCCTAGAATCAAATCGGACTTCCCATATATAAATCTTCACCTCGGACCATTCCGAACTCCTCGTGACGTCCGGGACCTCATCCGGGACTCCAACAACTTTCGTAACCACATACAATTCCCATTACAACTCTAGCGTCATCAGACCTTATGTGTAGACCCTACGGGTTCGTGAACTATCACGAGACATGACCGAGACATCTCTCCGGCCAATAACCAACAGCGGGATCTGGATACCCATATTGGCTCCCACATGTTCCATGATGATCTCATCGGATGTACCACGATGTAAAGGATTCAATCAATCCCGTATACGATTCCCTTTGTCTACCGGTATAGCACTTGCCCGAGATTCGATCGTCGGTATACCGATACCTTGTTCAATCTCGTTACGGCAAGTCTCTTTACTCGTTCTGTAACACATCATCCCGTGACCAACCCCTTAGTCGCATTGAGCTCATTACGATGATGTCTTACCAAGTGGGCCCCGAGATACCTCTCCATCATACAGAGTGACAAATCCCAGTCTCGATTCGTACCAGCCCAACAGATAGTTTTGGGGATACCCGTAGTGTACCTTTATAGCCACCCAGTTACGTTGTGACGTTTGACACACCCAAAGTACCCTTACGGTATCCGGGACTTGCACAATCTCATGGTCTAAGGAAAAGATAGTTGACATTAGAAAAGCTTTAGCGCATTTAACTACACGCGCTCTTGTGCTATGCTTAGGATTGGGTCTTGTCCATCACATCATTATCCTAATGATGTGATCCCGTTATCAATGACATCCTATGTCCATGGTTAGGAAACCGTAACCATCTATTGATCAACGAGCTAGTCAACTAGAGGCTCACTAGGGACATGTTGTGGTCTATGTATTCACACATGTATTACGATTTCCGGATAACACAATTATAGCATGAACAATAGACAATTATCATGAACAAGGAAATATAATAATAACCATTTTATTGTTGCCTCTAGGGAATATTTCCTACAATGGTTTCTCCTGGCAGTCTCCGGGGATTTTCTCGGTGTAGTGTCGCCTGGATCTAAGATCCAATATCTTTAAATAGGCGCTCTGCCTTGCGTGGGCGGGGTGTTATTCGCAAAAATACCCTAACTTTCCGCATTCGCTCCACACGTGGAAGATGAAGTTATTAGTAGACAGAAGCCGAGGGGAGCGATATTGGATCCACGGTCGAATATATTACTTGGAGAAGGAACCCGCCTTGCAACACCGAAGACAACCTGCGCGCCGAACACCTCGTCATTGAAGCCTGGTTCGGGGGCTACTGAGGGAGTCCTGGACTAAAGGTCCTCGGGCGTCCTACCAAGTTATCCGTGGGGCCGATGATGGGCTGAAGACATGAAGACCGAACACTGTACCCATGTCCGGATTGGACTCTACTTGGCGTGGAAGGCAAGCTTGGCAACCGACTATGTGAATTCCCTCTGATGTAACCGACTCCATGTAACCCTAGATCTCTCTGGTCTCTATATAAACCGGAGAACGTAGTCCGGATAGGGAGATACACATTACCATAGTCATACAGGCTAGACTTCTAGGGTTTAGCCATTACGATCTCGTGGTAGATCAACTCTTGTAACACTCATATTCATCAAGATCAATCAAGCAGGAAGTAGGGTATTACCTCCATAGAGAGGGCCCGAACCTGGGTAAACATCGTGTCCCCCGTCTCCTGTTACCATCGATCCAAGACGCACAGTTCGGAACCCCCTACCCGAGATCCGCCGGTTTTGACACCGATAGCATCCAACTGTGACTTGTGTGTTTGTCTTGTTATAGGAAAAAGGTTCGCCGAACTGTGTCCGGGGGCCTGGCCGGTTGTGCTCCCGACAACCGGGATTTAAATCCTGTCGGAGAGACAGGGGCCGGTGTGGGCATAACGCCGGACTGTCTTTCAGCCGAGGGTTCAGAAGATATGTCCGTCACCAACTCGGAAGTAGAGAGCGCCATGAATCATCGGTGCTGCAGGGCTGTCTTACAAAACCCCAAATCCTCGGAAGAGGCATTCAATGCCTTCAGCTCGGGTGACGCATACATCCGAGCTGCTCGAGATGGGCTTAAAAAAGCCACGAAGCAATATTTGATAGATATGCAGGTAAGTTTTCTTTGTCCAAAAAAGGATAACCGTATGCCCGTAGCCCCCGAGACTGAAAGCAGTTGGTACAACTGATTTGAGTATCGTTGTATAACCAGGTTGTCACGGAGAAGAGCATCCTGCTAACCCAAGAGCTAGAGCGGTGTCGGACACAGCTAAATGCTGCTACCGCCGAACTACAAAAGTCCAAGGAGGCATCCTCTGGTAGTACTCCCCTCCAACGAGGAAATATGATTATGTGTCAGTAATGCTAATCGTGTTGCATATACCATGACATGATTGGCAGAGGGACTCAAGGAGGCACTGGAAGTCGTGTAAGAGAATGAACGAGAAGCCAAAAGGCTACATGCTGTAGGCAAACGTGTGCTGAAACAGGTCATTGATGAGACAAACCAACTCTAGGATTCCAAAACTCAGCTGGGCGAAGAGCTGAAGGATGTGCGGCCCACTGACCTAGCCGACTCCAGTAAAGGAAAATAGGAGGCTGAGTGACATATTCAGTATGTGTCTCGAACTATTTTTAAAGTAGTTCGAGATAAATGGAACCGACATAGTTATGACCGCAGTATATTGACGGGTCACCTAAGAGGAGGTGTGCGGATCATCAAGTGATCTGCTGCAAAGGCTGTCGCAAGTGCATGAGCAGGCTCGGCTAGCAATGCAGAGTGTTGTCAAGGCCCTATGGCCCTCCGCCTCCCCTCCAGGAAGTATGGAGGAGCTTGTAGAGCTGTTCAAGGGAGCGCGGCGGCGTATCCCACTATGGAATATATCGGCCTGCCGAGAGGGTGCGCGAGAGGCACAGGCCATGGTGAAAATCACGATATACCAAGCTGGATCCTAATCACATGGCCCGGGTCGGATCGCTAGGGTCAAATGGGGAAGAAATTCCCGTTAGTTTAGTATATGACCAAGTAGAGGTGGCCGCCAAATATTCCCAACAGGATTGTAAGTGAGACCGCCTATTGGACGGTATAGAGGAGGAAGTGTTTGAGTCCAAGTGACTATGTACTTTCCTTAACATGTGCAATTCTAGCTGAATCGTATAGCATTTGCCATGGAGACCTTTTCTCTTCAACCTCCGGACCGGAGGGTGCGGAGTGTTTTCGAATACCCTCGCGGCCGAATAGACCGGGGTATGCCTGGAAAACTAGGCGTAGGGGTCATAGTTGCTTGAACAGACAAGTTGTATCCTGCTAGTTATGTTATATTTCATTGAGATCGTAAGAAACATCTTCCAGAGAGAATAGTTCCGTTAATGGTTCCTTTCCTTGGGTGTGCATGTATTAATGTACATGTCCGAATTGTGATGGAAAAATCACAATGTATGTAACTTCTGGGGATTCGCAATGGAGTAAATGCAAAAACGTCTTTAATTCGCCGACCGAATATTCCCTTAAGAACGCTAGCTTTCGGCTTCACCCAGTCTGAGGTACACATCCGGATGACCCGTCAGTAACAATCACAGAGGTGCTCCCTCTATGCCCTAGCCGAACTAATGGGAACATAGGGCATAAGCACAGGAGCCAGGCAACCCAGCTTGGCCAAAACTTAAGTCATATCGATGCATATAAGGGCGAAGAAAAGGTACATATGGAAAAACTCATATGTGAAGAGCTTGTTGCTCGAGGAATAATAGTAAAAAGCTTCTGTCCAAGAAGCCCCCAGGTATGATACATATTTAAGGATATATTTGTCAGGGGTGTGCGGTCTAGCCGTACCAAAGCTTTAAAGCGAGAAAGGAAAAAGTAATCGGAAAAGAGACAAAAAATAATGGAAACTACAGGGGAGAAGGAGACGAACAAGGAGTTCGGCGCTAGGCATAGAATCTTTGGAGTCTGGTCGCGTTCCAGGGGTTCGGCTCGAGGTGATTGTTTGATGCATCACGAAGACGGTATGCTCCTCCGGTGAGAACTTCATCAATTATGAAGGGACCCTCCCATTTGGGCTTCTTCTCCGGCAGGCGTAGAACGAGTTCGCCAACGTTGTAAGTCTTGGCCCGTGTTTCTATACTTTGATATCTTCGAGCCTACTGTTGGTAAAATGCTGAACGGGCTTTTGCGACATCGCGCTCCTCCTCCAGGGCATCTAGGCTGTCCTGCCGATCAAGCTCAGCTTCTCTCTCTTCGTACATACGCACTCGAGGTGAGTCGTGAATAATATTGCAGGGCAACACGGCCGTCGCGCCATACACCATGAAGAAAGGAGTGTATCCGGTAGTACGGTTGGGCGTGGTCCGCAACCCCCAGAGTACGGAGTCGAGCTCCTCAACCCAGTGCTTGTCTGATTCTTTCAAAGACCGCACTAGTCTGGGTTTGATGCCGCTCATAATAAGACCATTGGCTCATTCGACTTGACTGCTTGTTTGTGGGTGGTAGACAGAGGCATAATCGAGCTTAATACCCAAATTAGCACACCACGTTTTTACCTCATCGGCTGTGAAAATGGTGCCGTTATCGGTGATGATGCTATGTGGACACCGTAACGATGCACAACATCGGATATGAATATTATCACCGGCCCGGACTCGGCCATTTTGACTGGTTTACCCTCTATCCACTTAGTGAATTTATCCACCATAACCAGCAGATATTTTTTCTTATGGCTTCCCCCTTTAAGGGGTCCAACCATATCCAGTCCACAGACCGCGAAAGGCTAAGTGATGGGGATAGTTTGTAAGGCAGTTGGGGGCATGTGGCTTTGGTTGGTGAAGAGTTGGCATCCGGCGCAGCGTTGGACAAGGTCCTATGAGTCTGCTCGTGTTGTCGGCCAGTAAAACCCAGTACGAAAGGCCTTGCTAACAAGGGCCCTAGCTGCGGCGTGGTGTCCGCCGAGACCAGCGTGAATTTCCGCTAAAAGCTGCTGCCCCTCTTCCTCGGAGATACATCTTTGAAGTACTCCGGTAGTACTTTTCTTGTAGAGCTCTCCGTCGTGAACCTTGTAGGCCTTCGAACGCCGAACAATGCGGCGAGCCTCATTCTGGTCTTCGGGAAGCTCCTTCCTGTTAATGTAGGCCAAGAAGGTTCGGTCCATGGGGCAATGACTGCCATAATGAGATGGGCCAACGGTTTTATTTCGGTGGCTGAGCCCCTGGTACTATCGGTGTGTTCAGGATTTGGGGTTGTATTCGGATCTGGACTGTTGTCGCCCTCCCCTTGCCACACCACGGATGGCTTGAAAAGCCTTTCTAGGAAAATGTTGGGTGGGACGGGGTCGCGCTTAGCGCCAATGCGAGCAAGGACGTCCGCTGCCTGATTACTTTCTCGGGCGACGTGATGAAATTTGAGCCCCTCGAACCGAGCCGACATTTTTAAGACGGCATTACGATAAGCTGCCATCTTTGGATCTTTGGCATCAAAGTCTCCGTTTATTTTAGATATTGCGAGGTTTGAATCCCCGCACACCTCTAGGCGTTGGATGCCCATGGATACGGCCATCCGAAGACCATGCAATAGGGCCTCGTATTCGGCTGCGTTGTTGGAGTCTGTGAATAGTATTTGAAGTACATACTGGACGACATCTCCGGTGGGGGATGTTAACACGACTCCTGCTCCCAGCCCCGCTAGCATTTTGGAGTCGTCAAAATACATAACCCAATTGGAATATGCGATGTACTCTTTAGGGGGTTCGGCCTCTGTCCATTCGGTGACGAAGTCAGCCAGCACTTGGGATTTGATGGCTCGACGTGGCTTGTATGTTATGTCAAACGGAAGTAGCTCTATGGCCCTTTTGGCGATCCGTCCCGTGGCATCGCGGTTGTTTATTATGTCATTGAGTGGCACTTCCGAAGCCACCGTTATCGAACACTCCTGGAAGTAGTGTCGTAGCTTTCGGGATGCCATGAAGACCGCGTATGCTATCTTTTGATAATGGGGGTACCGGGATTTGCATGGTGTGAGGACAGTAGATACGTAGTATACTGGTTTCTGAAGTGGGAATTTGTGTCCGTCCTGTTCTCGTTCGACGACGAGCACGGCGCTCACCACCTGATGTGTTGCCGATATGTATAGCAACATGGGTTCGCCAGTGTTTGGAGCGGCCAGGATTGAGTTGCTTGCTAGGAGGGCCTTTATTTCCTCCGGTCCGGCAGTCGCCGAGTCTGTCCATTCGAAGTTATCGGTGCGCCGTAAGAGGCGACAGAGTGGTAATTCCTTTTCTCCTAATCTAGAGATTAAGCGACTTAACGTTGGCACGCAACCAGCTTGTTTTTGGACTTGTTTGAGGTCTGTTAGCGTAGCCAATTGTGACAGAGGTCGGATTTTAGCTGGGTTTGCTTCTATTCCTCTATTGGAAACGATGAAGCCCAGCAATTTTCCAGCTGGGATGCCGAAGACACATTTCTCCGGGTTGAGCTTAATGTCATACGCACGGAGACTGTCGAATGTAATACGTAAGTCGTCTATTAGCTAGTGTTTCGACGTGCCTAGTTTTGATGACGACGTCATCGACATAGGCTTCTACTGTCTGGCCGATCTGCTTCTCCAGGCATGTTTGAATCATGTGTTGGTATGTGGCTCCGGCGTTCTTGAGTGCTACCTCTTGAGCACTGCGTTGGATTTCCCCGAAGAGGAGAGGATGATGCAGCAAAGTAGCGTAAGTATTTCCCTCAGTTTTTGAGAACCAAGGTACCAATCCAGTAGGAGGCCACGCGCGAGTCCCTCGTGCCTACACAAAGCGAATAGCTCCTCGAGCCCAACGCAATTAGGGGTTGTCAATCCCTTCATGGTCACTTACGAGAGTGATATCTGATAGAGATGATAGATAATATTTTTGGTATTTTTGATATAAAGATGCAAAGTAAAATAAAAGGCAAAGGTAAAAGCAAAGCAATAATAAAGTAATTGGAGATTGATTTGATGAGAATAGACCCGGGGGCCATAGATTTCGCTAGTGGCTCTCTCAAGAGCATAAGTATTTCTACGGTGGGTGAACAAATTACTGTTGAGCAAGTGACAGAATTGAGCATAGTTATGAGAATATCTAGGTATGATCATGTATATAGGCATCTCGTCCGAGACAAGTAGACCGACTCACCTGCATCTACTACTATTACTCCACTCATCGTACCGCTATCCAAAGATGCATCTAGAGTATTAAGTTAATGAAAAGCAGTAACGCCTTAAGCAAGATGACATGATGTAGAGGGATAAATTCATGCAATATGATATAAACCCCATCTTGTTATCCTCGATGGCAAAAATACAATACGCTGGCATGCTGCCCCTCATCCTTTGGGAAAGGACACCGCAAGATTGAACCCAAAGCTAAACACTTCTCCCATTGCAAGAAGAACCAATCTAGTAGGCCAAACCAAATATATAATTCGAAGAGACTTGCAAAGATAACCAATCATACATAAAAGAATTCATAGGAGATTCGAATATACTTCATAGATTATAGTGATCATAAACCCACAATTCATCGGTCTCAACAAACACACCGCAAAAAAGAAGATTACATCGAATAGATCTCCACGAGAGAGGGGAGAACATTGTATTGAGATCCAAAAAGAGAGAAGAAGCCATCTAGCTACTAACTATGGACCCGAAGGTCTGAGGTAAACTACTCACACTTCATCGGAGAGGCTATGGTAATGATGTAGAAGCCCTCCATGGTGGATTCCCCTTCCGGCGGAGCTCCGGAACAGGCCCCAAGATGGGATCTCATGGATCTGAGAAAGTTGCGCGGTGGAATTAGGTTTTTGGCTCCGTATCTGATCGTTTGGGGGTATGTTGGTATATATAGGAGGAAGGAGTACGTCGGTGGAGCTTCGAGGGGCCCACGAGGTAGGGGGGCACACCCTAGGGGGGGTGCCCTCCACCCTCGTGACCGCCTCGTGGCATTCTTGACGGAGGGTCCAAGTCTCCTGGATCTTATCTGATGAGCAAATCACGTTCCCGAAGGTTTCATTCCGTTTGGACTCCGTTTGATATTCCGTTTCTTCGAAACACTAAAATAGGAAAAAAAACAGCAATTACGGGCTGGGCCTCCGGTTAATAGGTTAGTCCCAAAAGTAATATAAAAGTGGAAAATAAAGCCCAATATGGTCCAAAACAGTAGATAATATAGCATGGAGCAATCAAAAATTATAGATACGTTGGAGACGTATCGGGCATCCCCAAGCTTAATTCCTGCTCGTCCTCGAGTAGGTAAATGATAAAAAGAGAATTTTTGATGCGGAGTGCTACTTGGCATAATTTCAGTGTAAATCTTCTTAATTGTGGTATGAATATTCAGATTCGAAAGATTCAAGACAAAAGTTCATATTGACATAAAAATAATAATACTTCGAGCATACTAACAAAGCAATTATGTCTTCTCAAAATAACATGGCCAAAGAAACTTATCCCTACAAAATCATATAGTCTGGCTATGCTCTATCTTCACCACACAAAGTATTTAAATCATGCACATCCCCGATGACAAGCCAAGCAATTGTTTCATACTTTAACATTTTCAAAACTTTTTCGATCTTCTAGATATACTTGAGCGTGTGCCATGGATATAGCACTATATGTGGAATAGAATGGTGGTTGTGGAGAAGACAAAAAGAAGGGGAAGATAGTCTCAAATCAACTAGGCGTATCAAAGGGCTATGGAGATGCCCATCAATAGATATCAATGTGAGTGAGTAGGGATTGCCATGCAACGGATGCACTAGAGCTATAAGTATATGAAAGCTCAACAAAAGAAACTAAGTGGGTTTGCATCCAACTCGCTTGCTCACGAAGACCTAGGGCATTTTGAGGAAGCCCATCATTGGAATATACAAGCCAAGTTCTATAATGAAAAATTCCCACTAGTATATGAAAGTGACAAAATGAGAAACTCTCTATCATGAAGATCATGGTGCTACTTTGAAGCACAAGTGTGGTAAAAGGATAGTAACATTGTCCCTTCTCTCTTTGTCTCTCATTTTTTTTATTTGGGCCTTTCTCTTTTTATGGCCTCTTTTTTTATTTTTTATTTTTTTTTTCGTCCGGAGTCTCATCCCGACTTGTGGGGGAATCATAGTCTCCATCATCCTTTCCTCACTTGGGACAATGCTCTAAAAATGATGATCATCACACTTTTATTTTTCTTACAACTCAACAATTACAACTTGATACTTAGAACAAAATATGACTCTATGTGAATGCCTCTGGCTGTGTACCGGGATATGCAATGAATCAAGAGTGACATGTATGAAAGAATTATGAACGGTGGCTTTGCCACAAATACGATGTCAACTACATGATCATGCTAGCAATATGACAATGATGGAGCGTGTCATAATAAACGGAACAGTGGGAAGTTGCATGGAAATATATCTCGAAATGGCTATGGAAATGCCATGATAGGTAGGTATGGTGGCTGTTTTGAGGAAGGTATATGGTGGGTGTATGATACCGGCGAAAGGTGCGCGGTATTAGAGAGGCTAGCAATGGTGGAAGGATGGGAAAAGTGCGTATAATCCATGGACTCAACATTAGTCATAAAGAACTCATATACTTATTGCAAAAATCTAGAAGTTATCAAAGCAAAGTATTACGCCGCATGTTCCTAGGGGATAGATTGGTAGGAAAGACCATCACTCGTCCCCGACCGCCACTCATAAGGAAGACAATCAATAAATAAATCATGCTCCGACTTCATCACATAACGGTTCACCATAATGCATGCTACGGGAATCACAAACTTTAACACAAGTATTTCTCAAATTCACAACTACTCAACTAGCATGACTCTAATATCACCATCTTCATATCTCAAAACAATTATCAAGTATCAAACTTTTCTTAGTATTCAACGCACTCAAAATAAAGTTTTACAAATCTTGAATACCAAGCATATTATTATCATTAAGAAAATTAACATGCTATTTAAGACTATCAAAATAATCTAAGTGAAGCATGAGAGATCAATAGTTTCTTCAAAACAAATCCACCACCATGCTCTAAAATATATAAGTGAAGCACTAGAGCAAAAACTATAAAGCTCAAAAAATATAAGTGAAGCACATAGAGCAAAAATATGAAGCTCCAAAGATATAAGTGAAGCACTTAGAGTATTCTAACAAATTCCAATTCATGTATGGCTCTCTCAAAAGGTGTGTACAGCAAGGATGATTGTGGTAAACTAAAAAAACAAAGACTCAAATCATACAAGACGCTCCAAGCAAAACACATATCATGTGGTGAATAAAAATATAGCTCCAAGTAAAGTTACGGATGGAAGTAGACGAAAGAGGGGATGCCTTCCGGCATCCCCAAGCTTTGAATTTTGGTGTCCTTGGATTATCTTGGGGTGCCATGGGCATCCCCAAGCTTAGGCTCTGCCACTCCTTGTTCCATAATCCATCAAAAGATTTCACCCAAAACATGAAAACTTCACAACACAAAACTCAATGTAAATCTCGTGAGCTCCGTTAGCGAAAGAAAACAAAAGACCACTTCAAGGTACTGTAATGAACTCATTATTTATTTATATTTGTGTTAAATCTACTGTATTCCAAATTCTCTATGGATTATAAACTATTTTACTAGCCATAGATTCATCAAAATAAGCAAACAACACACGAAAAACAGAATCTGCCAAAAACAGAACAGTCTGTAGTAATCTGTAACTAACGCAAACTTATGGAACTCCAAAAATTCAGCCAAAATAGGACGACCTAGGAAATTTGTTTATTGATCACCGGAAATTGGAATCACTATTTTATCACGTTCTGGTGAATTTCAATAATTGTTTTCGTGAACAGAAAGTTTCTGGAAATTACAGCAAGATCAAATAACTATCATCCAAGAAGATCCTATAGGTTTAACTTGGCACAAACACTAATTAAAAGATAAAACCACATATAAACAGAAGGTAGATGGATTATTTATTTCTAAACAGAAGCAAAAGCAAAAAAACTAAAAATAAAATTGGGTTGCCTCCCAACAAGCGCTATCATTTAACGGCCCTAGCTAGGCATTGGTAATTCTAACGATGCTCACATCAAAGACAAGAATTGAAGCGCAAAGAGAGCATCATTAAACACGCGACAAACACATCTAAGTCTAACATACTTCCTATTTATAGGCATCTTATAAGCAAACAAATAATCATACCAAGCAAAAACTAGCATATGCAAGGAAGAGGAAAGAAACAATAGCAATCTCAACATGACGGGAGCTAATTTATTATTATGAAAATTTCTACAACTATATTTTCCTCTCTCATAATAATTACATGTGGGATCGTAAGAAAATTCAACAAAATAGCTCTCACATAAAATATTTTCAACATGATCCACATGCATGCAAAGTTGACACTCTTCCAAAATAGTGGGATTAACATTAACTAAAGTCATGACCTCTCCAAACCCACTTTTATCAAAAAATTCACAAGGTTGAATATTCTCCAAATATGTGGGATCTAAAGTTGACACTCTTCCAAGCCCACTTTCAATATTATTTCAAACAATATTATCAATTTCATATTCATCATGGGGATTAAATAAATTTCCAGGATCATAAGAAGAATCACCCCAATCATGATCATTGCAACAAGTAGTAGGCATAGCAAAACTAGCATCCCCAAGCTTAGGGTTTTGCATATTATTAGCACAATTGACATCAAGAGAATTTATTGAAAAATCATTGCGATCATGCTTTTCATCGAAGGAACTATCAAGTATGGGTGCAATAGCAACGATCTCATGTTTAACATAAGGAACTATAGCAAATTCATCTTCATAAATATTGGCATCATGGCCACAAGAATAGCAAGCATCATGTTCATCAAGGGATATTTCAACCAAATCATCAAAATCATCATTATCTATAGATTCATGCATATCATTATTTTCTTCCAAAGCAACGGTCATTCTTTCAATAAATTCTTGGACATAGACATTATGAGCAAGGTTTTCATTGCAATATTTAAGTATGACGGAATTTTCAGATTTGTTGAGAGTAAAATCATACTTTTCGATCAAAGAAGCAACTTCATGAGCACCCTTAAAAACAACAAATTCTTCAATTTGTTCGATATCATAGTAACTATAAACACCCTTTGCATAAGAAAATAAGATTTCATTATCATTGAACTCACATAGGTAGGGAAGGTGTTTTTTAGGGTTCTTAGAGCAACAAGTAAAATCACACATTTCACAAAGATTCCAAGCATAGCATAGCAAACTATTTATATGATACCATAAGAGCTTCCCTTTTTCAGATAAACGATGATGCACAAAATGAGCATGCTCATCTAAAGATTTCCCATCAACTAGGCTAGTTGGGGTTTCAGCACGAGTGCATAAGGATCGAAGATGATCCAAATAGAACACTTTAAGTGGATCCATATCAATAGATTTTCAGCAAGTGAAGATGCAAGCATATAGAAGGCACAAGGAAACACAAACAAAGATACATACGGGAAGAAGGCGAACGAAAAAGAGAGGGCGAATAAAACGGCAAGGGTGAAGTGGGGGAGAGGAAAACGAGAGGCAAATGGCAAGTAATGTAGTGCGAGAGATAAGGGATTGTGATAGGTACTTGGTATGTTGACTTTTTTCAGACTCCCTGAACGGGCGCCAGAAATTCTTCTTGCTACCTCTTGAGCACTGCGTTGGATTTCCCGAAGAGGAGAGGATGATGCAGCAAAGTAGCGTAAGTATTTCCCTCAGTTTTTGAGAACCAAGGTATCAATCCAAAGAGGAGGCCACGCATGAGTCCCTCGTACCTACACAAAGCGAATAGCGCCTCAATAACCAACGCGATTAGGGGTTGTCAATCCCTTCACGGTCACTTACGAGAGTGAGATCTGATAGAGATGATAGATAATATTTTTGGTATTTTTGATATAAATATGCAAAGTAAAATAAAAGGCAAAGGTAAAAGCAAAGAAATAATAAAATAATTGGATTTTGATATGATGAGAATAGACCCGGGGGCCATAGATTTCACTAGTGGCTTCTCTCAAGAGCATAAGTATTTCTACGGTGGGTGAACAAATTACTGTTGAGCAATTGACAGAATTGAGCATAGTTATGAGAATATCTAGGTATGATCATGTATATAGGCATCACGTCCGAGACAAGTAGACCGACTCACCTTTGCATCTACTACTATTACTCCACTCATCGACCGCTATCCAGCATGCATCTAGAGTATTAAGTTAATGAAAACAGAGTAACGCCTTAAGCAAGATGACATGATGTAGAGTGATAAATTCATTCAATATGATATAAACCCCATCTTGTTATCCTCGATGGAAACAATACAATACGTGCCTTGCTGCCCGTACTGTCACTGGGAAAGGACACCGCAAGATTGAACCCAAAGCTAAGCACTTCTCCCATTGCAAGAAGAACCAATCTAGTAGGCCAAACCAAATTGATAATTCGAAGAGACTTGCAAAGATAACCAATCATACATAAAAGAATTTAGAGGAGATTCAAATATTGTTCATAGATAATCTTGATCATAAACCCACAATTCATCGATCTCAACAAACACACCGCAAAAAGAAGATTACATCGAATAGATCTCCACGAGAGAGGAGAACATTGTATTGAGATCCAAAAGAGAGAAGAAGCCATCTAGCTACTAACTATGGACCCGAAGGTCTGAGGTAAACTACTCACACTTCATCGGAGAGGCTATGGTGTTGATGTAGAAGCCCTCCATGGTGGATTCCTTCCCATGAGCTCCGAAACAGGCCCCAAGATGGGATCTCATGGATACAGAAAGTTGCGGCGGTGGAATTAGGTTTTTGGCTCCGTATCTGATCGTTTGGGGGTACGTAGGTATATATAGGAGGAAGGAGTACGTCGGTGGAGCTTCGAGGGGCCCACGAGGCAGGGGGCGCGCCCTAGGGGGGCGCCCTCCACCCTCGTGACCGCCTCGTGGCTTTCTTGACGGAGGGTCCAAGTCTCCTGGATCTTATCTGATGAGCAAATCATGTTCCCGAAGGTTGTTGGAAATATGCCCTAGAGGCAATAATAAAAAGGATTATTATTATATTTCCTTGTTCATGATAATTGTCTTTTATTCATGCTATAATTGTATTATCCGGAAATCGTAATACACGTGTGAATACATAGACCACAATATGTCCCTAGTGAGCCTCTAGTTGACTACCTCGTTGATCAACAGATAGTCATGGTTTCCTGACTATGGACATTGGATGTCATTGATAATGGGATCACATCATTAGGATAATGATGTGATGGACAAGACCCAATCCTAAGCATAGCACATGATCGTGTAGTTCGTTTGCTAGAGCTTTTTCCAATGTCAAGTATCTTTTCCTTAGACCATGAGATCGTGTAACTCCCGGATACCGTAGGAGTGCTTTGGGTGTACCAAACGTCACAACGTAACTGGGTGACTCTAAAGGTGCACTACAGGTATCTCCGAAAGTGTCTGTTGGGTTGACACGGATCGAGACTGGGAATTGTCACTCCGTATGACGGAGAGGTATCTCTGGGCCCACTCGGTAATGCATCATCATAATGAGCTCAAAGTGACCAAGTGTTTAGTCACGGGATCATGCATTACGGTACGAGTAAAGTGACTTGCCGATGAGATTGAATGAAGTATTGGGATACCGACGATCGAATCTCGGGCAAGTAACGCATCGATTGACAAAGGGAATTGTATACGGGTTGCTTGAATCCTCGACATCGTGGTTCATCCGATGAGATCATCGAGGAGCTTGTGGGAGCCAACATGGGTATCCAGATCCCGCTGTTCGTTATTGACCGAGAGCCGTGCGGTCATGTCTACATGTCTCCCGAACCCGTAGGGTCTACACATAAGGTTCGGTGGCGCTTAGGGTTGTATCAATATGAGTATGCAGCAAACCGAAAGTTGTTGAGTCCGGATGAGATCCCGGACGTCACGAGGAGTTCCGGAATGGTCCGGAGGTAAAGAATTATATATGGGAAGCCGAAGTTTGACCATCGGGAAAGTTTTGGGGTCCACGGTATTGTACTGGGACCACCGGAAGGGTACCGGGTCCACCCGGTGGGGCCACCTATCCCGGAGGGCCCCATGGGCTGAAGTGGGAGGGGAACCAGCCCCTGGTGGGCTGGTGCGCCCCCCTGGGCCCCCCTCTAGGCCTAGGGTTGGGAACCCTAGGGGAGGGGGCGCCTCCACTTGCCTTGGGGGGCACTCCACCCCCTTGGCCGCTGCCCCCCTAGGAGATCCCATCTCCTAGGGCCGGTGCCCCCCCTGGGGTCCCTATATAAAGAGGGGGGTGGGAGGCAACCGCACCTAACACTGGCGCCTCCCTCCCTCCTGCTACACCTCTCCCTCCGTAGTTGCTTGGCGAAGCCTGCCGAGCCTGGCATCCACCACCACCACGCCCGTCGTCTTCTTGGATCTTCATCAACCTTTCCTTCCCCCTTGCTGGATCAAGAAGGAGGAGACATCACGCTGACCGTACGTGTGTTGAACACGGAGGTGTCGTCCGTTCGGCGCTAGGATCTCCGGTGATTTGGAGCACGACGAGAATGACTCCCTCAACCCCGTTCTCTTGAACGCTTCCGCACGCGATCTACAAAGGTATGTAGATGCACTCCTGTCATTCGTTGCTAGATGAACTCATAGATGGATCTTGGTGAACGTAGGAAATTTTTTATTTTATGCAACGTTCCCCAACAAAGGGCATCATGAGCTAGGTCTATGCGTAGTTCTCTATTGCACGAGTAGAACACAAATCTGTTGTGGGCATAGATGTTGTCAACTTTCTTGCCGCTACTAGTCTTATTTTGCTTCAGCGGTTTTGTGGGATGAAGCGGCCCGGACCGACCTTACACGTACGCTTACATGAGACAGGTTCCACCGACTGACATGCACTAGTTGCATAAGGTGGCTAGCGGGTGTCTGTCTCTCCCACTTTAGTTGGAGCAGATTCGATGAAAAGGGTCCTTATGAAGGGTAAATAGAAGTTGACAAATCATGTTGTGGTTATTCGTAGGTAAGAAAAACGTTCTTGCTAGAACCCTATTGCAGCCATGTAAAAGATGCAACAACAATTAGAGGACGTCTAACTTGTTTTTGCAGCAATTGCCTTGTGATGTGATATGGCTAAAAGTTGTGATGAATGATGAATGATATATTGTGATGTATGAGATCATGTTCTTGTAATAGGAACCACGACTTGCATGTCGATGAGTATGACAACCGGCAGGAGCCATAGGAGTTGTCTTAAGTATTGTATAACCTGCGTGTCAATGATTTAACGACATGTAATTACTTTACTTTATTGCTAAACCGTTAGCTATAGTAGTAGAAGTAATAGATGGCGAGCAACTTCATGGAGACACGATGATGGAGATCATGATGATGGAGATCATGGTGTCATGCCGGTGACAAGATGATCATGGAGCCCCAAGATGGAGATCAAAGGAGCTATATGATATTGGCCATATCATGTCACTATTATTTGATTGCATGTGATGTTTATCATGTTTTTGCATCTTGTTTACTTAGAAGGACGGTAGTAAATAAGATGATCCCTCATAATAATTTCAAGAAAGTGTTCCCCTAATCGTGCACCGTTGCTAAAGTTCGCTGCTTCAAACACCACATGATGATCGGGTGTGATAGATTCCACGTTCACATACAACGGGTGTAAGACAGATCTACACATGCAAAACACTTAGGTTAACTTGACGAGCCTAGCATGTATACAGACATGGCCTCGGAACACAAGAGGCCGAAAGGTCGAACATGAGTCGTATGAAAGATACGATCAACATGGAGATGTTCACCAATGATGACTAGTCCGTCTCACGTGATGATCGGACACGGCCTAGTCGACTCGGATCATGTAACACTTAGATGACTAGAGGGATGTCAAATCTGAGTGGGAGTTCATTAAATAATTTGATTAGATAAACTTAATTATCATGAACATTAGTCTAAAATCTTTCCAAAAATTGTCTTGTAGATCAAATGGCCAACGCTCATGTCAACATGAACTTCAACGCGTTCCTAGAGAAAACCAAGATGAAAGATGATGGCAGCAACTATTCGGATCGGGTCCTAACACGAGACCATCCTCATAGCTGCCAAGAAACAATATGTCCTAGAAGCACCGCTAGGTGAAGCACCCATCCTGCAGAACCAAGACGTTATGAACGCTTGGCAGTCTCAGTCTTGATGATTACTCCCTCGTTCAGTGCGGCATGCTTTACAGCTTAGAACCGGGGCTCCAAAAGCGTTTTGAGCAACACGGAGCATATGAGATGTTCAAGGAGCTAAAACTGGTTTTCCAAGCTCATGCCCGGGTCGAGAGATATGAAGTCTGTGACAAGTTCTATAGTTGTAAGTTGGAGGAAAATAGTTACAAGGTGAGCACATACTCAAAATGTCCGGGTTGCACAACCGCCTGTCCCAAATTTGGATATTAACCTCCCGGATGAGGCGGTCATTGACAGAATCCTTCAACGCTCCCACCGAGCTACAAGAGCTTTGTGATGAACTACAATATGCGGGGATGGTGAAAACTATTCCTGAAGTATTTTCAATGCTGAAGTCAACAGAGGTAGAAATCAAGAAGGAACATCAAGTGTTGAAGGTCAATAAAACCACTAAGTTCAAGAAGGGCAAGGGTAAGAAGAACTTCAAGAAGGACGGCAAGGATGTTGCCGCGCCCGATAAGCAGTTGCGGGAAGAAGTCAAAGAATGGACCCAAGCCCGAGACTGAGTGCTTTTATTGCAAAGGGAAGGGTCATCGAAGCGGAACTGCCCCAAATACTTAGCGGACAAGAAGGCCGGCAACACTAAAGGTATATTTGATATACATGTAATTGATGTGTACCTTACCGATTACTCGTAGTAACTCCCCGGTATTTGATACCGTGCCGTTGCTCATATTTGTAACTCACAGCAGAGCTGCGGAATAAGCGGAGATCTGGCGAAGGACGAGGTGACGATGTGCGTCGGGAATGGTTCCAAGGTCGATGTGATCGCCGGCGACACGCTACCTCTACATTTACCTACGAGATTAGTTTTAGACCTCAATAATTGTTATTTAGTGCCAAGTTTGAGCATGAACATTGTATCAGGATCTCGTTTAATATGAGATGGCTACTCATTTAAATCCGAGAATAATGGTTGTTCTATTTATATGAGAGATATGTTTTATGGTCATGCTCCGATGGTCAATGGTTTATTCTTAATGAATCTCGAGCGTGATGTTACACATATTCATCGTGTGAATACCAAACGATGTAAAGTTGATAACGATAGTCCCACATACTTGTGGTAATCGCCGCCTTTGGTCACATTGGTGTCAAGCGCATGAAGAAGCTCCATGCCGATGGACTTTTAGAGTCTCTCGATTATGAATCATTTGACACATGCGAACCATGCCTCATGGGCAAAATGACCAAGACTCCGTTCTCCGAACAATGGAGCGAGCAACCAACTTATTGGAAATCATACATACCGATGTGTGCGGTCCAATGAGCGTTGAGGCTCATGGAGGATATCGTTATGTTCTCACTCTCACAGACTGACTTAAGTAGATATGGTTATGTCTACTTGATGAAACACAAGTCTGAGACCTTTGAAAAGTTCGAGGAATTTCAGAATGAGCTAGAGAATCAATGTGACCGAAAAATAAAGTTCTTACGATCAGATCGTGGAGGAGAATATTTAAGTCACGAATTTGGTACACACTTAAGGAAATGTGGAATCGTTTCACAACTCACGCTACCGAACACCTCGGTAATAGCAATTGTGTCCGAACGTCGTAATCGCACTCTATTGGATATGGTGCGATCTATGATGTCTCTTACTGATTTACCGCTATCATTTTGGGGATACGCTCTAGAGACAGCTACATTCACTTTAAATAGGGCACCGTCTAAATCCATTGAGACGACACCGTATGAATTATGGTTTGGGAAGAAACCTAAGCTGCCGTTTCTAAAAGTTTGGGGATGCGATGCTTATGTCAAGAAACTTCAACCTGAAAAGCTCGAACCCAAGTCGGAAAAATGCGTCTTCATAGGATACCCTAAGGAAACCATTGGGTATACCTTCTACCTTAGATCCAAGGCAAGATCTTTGTTGCCAAGAACGGATCCTTTCTGGAAAAAGAGTTTGTCACGAAAGGAGTAAGTGGGAGGAAAGTAGAACTCGATGAAGTACTACCTCTTGAACCGGAAAGTAGTGCAGCTCAGGAAAATGTTCCTGTGGTGCCTACACCGACTGGAGAGGAAATTAATGATGATGATCAAGGTACTTCAGATCAAGTTGCTACTGAACTTCATAGGTCCACAAGGACACGTTCCACACCAGAGTGGTATGGCAACCCTGTCACCGAAATCATGTTGTTGGACAACGGTGAACCTTCGAACTATGAAGAAGCGATGGCGGGCCCAGATTCCAACAAATGGCTTGAAGCCATGCAATCCGAGATAGAATCCATGTATGAAAACAAAGTATGGACTTTGACAGACTTTCCCGATGATCGGCGAGCGATAGAAAACAAATGGATCTTTAAGAAGAAGACGAACATGGATGGTAATGTTACCATCTATAAAGCTCGACTTGTCGCTAAGGGTTATCGGCAAGTTCAAGGGGTTGACTACGATGAGACTTTCTCTCACGTAGCGAAGCTGAAGTCCGTCCGAATCATGTTAGCAATTGCCGCATACTATGATTAGGAGATATGGCAAATGGACGTCAAAACGGCATTCCTTAACGGCTATCTTAAGGAAGAACTGTATATGGTGCAGCCGGAAGGTTTTTTCGATCCTAAGAATGCTAACAAGGTATGCAAGCTCCAGCGATCCATTTATGGGCTGGTGCAAGCATCTCGGAGTTGGAACATTCGCTTTGATGAGATGATCAAAGCGTTTGGGTTTATCTTGAGACTTATGGAGAAGCCTGCGTTTAAAAAGAAGTGAGTGGGAGCTCAGAGCATTTCTCATATTATATGTAGATGACATACTTTTGATGGGAAATGATATAGAACTTTTGGACAGCATTAAGGCCTACTTGAATAAGAGTTTTTCAATGAAGGACCTTGGAGAAGGTGCTTACATATTAGGCATCAAGATCTATAGGGATAGATCGAGACGCCTCATAGGTCTTTCACAAAGCACATACCTTGATAAGATATTGAAGAAGTTCAAAATGGATCAGTCCAAGAAAGGGTTCTTGCCTCAGACATAAGGTGTGAAATTGAGCTCGGCTCAATGTCCCACCACGGTAAGATATAGAAGAGATGAGTGTCATCCCCTATGCCTCAGCCATAGGATCTATTATGTATGCCATGCTATGTACCAGACCTGATGTAAACCTTGCCGTAAGTTTGGTAGGAAGGTACCAAAGTAATCCCGCAAGGAACACCGGACAGCGGTCAAGAATATCCTGAAGCACCTGAAAAGGACTAAGGAGATGTTTCTCGTTTATGGAGGTGACGAAGAGCTGCTCGTCAGAAGGGTTACATCGACGCCACTTGACTTCGACACGCATCTGGATGACTCTAAGTCACAAACCGGATACGTGTATATGTTGAATGGTGGAGCGAAGCTGGTGCAAATGCAAGCAGAAAGCGTCGTGGCGGGGTCTACATGTGAAGCGGAGTACATGGCTACCTCGGAGGCAGCGCATGAAGCAATTTGGGTGAAGGATTTCATCACCGACCTAGGAGTCATACCCAATGCGTCGGGGCCGATCAAACTCTTCTGTGACAACACCGGAGCTATTGCACTTGCCAAGGAGCCAGGTTTCACAAGAAGACCAGGCACATCAAGCGTCGCTTCAACTCCATTCGTGAAAATGTTCAAGATGGAGACATAGAAATTTGCAAAGTGCATACGGATCTGAATGTCGCAGATCCGTTGACTAAACCTCTTCTGCGAGCAAAACATGATCAACACCAGAACTCTATGGGTGTTCGATTCATCACAATGTAACTAGATTATTGACTCTAGTGCAAGTGGGAGACTATTGGAAATATGCCCTAGAGGCAATAATAAAAAGGATTATTATTATATTTCCTTGTTCATGATAATTGCCTTTTATTCATGCTATAATTGTATTATCCGGAAATCGTAATACACGTGTGAATACATAGACCACAATATGTCCCTAGTGAGCCTCTAGTTGACTAGCTCGTTGATCAATGAGATAGTCATGGTTTCCTGACTATGGACATTGGATGTCATTGATAACGGGATCACATCATTAGGAGAATGATGTGATGGACAAGACCCAATCCTAAGCATAGCACAAGATCGTGTAGTTCGTTTGCTAGAGCTTTTTCCAATGTCAAGTATCTTTTCCTTAGACCATGAGATCGTGTAACTCCGGATACCGTAGGAGTGCTTTGGGTGTACCAAACATCACAACGTAATCGGGTGACTATAAAGGTGCACTACGTACCTCCAAAAGTGTCTGTTGGGTTGACACGGATCGAGACTGGATTTGTCACTCCGTATGACGGAGAGGTATCTCCGCCCACTCGGTAATGCATCATCATAATGAGCTCAAAGTGACCAAGTGTTTAGTCACGGGATCATGCATTACGATGCGAGTAAAGTGACTTGCCGCTAACGAGATTGAGCGAAGTATTGGGATACCGAATGATCGAATCTCGGGCAAGTAACGTACCGATTGACAAAGGGAATTGTATACGGTTTTGCTTGAATCCTCGACATCGTGGTTCATCCGATGAGATCATCGAGGAGCTTGTGGGAGCCAACATGGGTATCTAGATTCCGCTGATGGTTATTGACCGAGAGCCGTCCCGGTCATGTCTACATGTCTACCGAACCCGTGAGGGTCTACACATAAGGTTCGGTGACGCTTAGGGTTGTATGAATATGAGTATGCAGCAAACCGAAAGTTGTTCGAGTCCGGATGAGATCCCGGACGTCATAAGGAGTTCCGGAATGGTCTGAGGTAAAGAATTATATATGGGAAGTCGAGTTTGACCATCGGGAAAGTTTCTGGTCCTTTGGTATTGTCGGGACCACCGGAAGGGTCCCGAGGGTCCACCGGTGGGGCCACCTATCCCGGAGGGGCCCCATGGGCTGAAGTGGAGGGGAACCAGCCTGGTGGGCTGGTGCGCCCAGGCCCCTCTGCGCCAAGGGTTGGGAACCCTAGGGGAGGGGGCGCCTCCACTTGCCTTGGGGGGCCCTCCACCCCTTGGCCGCCGCCCCCCCCTAGGAGATCCCATCTCCGAGGGCCGGGCGCCCTTTGGGGTCCCTATATAAAGAGGGGGTGGGAGGCAGCTGCACCTAACACCTGGCGCCTCCCTCCCCTCCCTGCTACACCTCACCCTCCCGTTGTTGCTTGGCGAAGCCCTGCCGGAGCCCTGCTGCATCCACCACCACGCCGTCGTGCTGCTGGATCTTCATCAACCTCTCCTTCCCCTTGCTGGATCAAGAAGGAGGAGGCGTCACGCTGACCGTCACGTGTGTTGAACGCGGAGGTGCCATCCGTTCGGCACTAGGATCTCCGGTGATTTGGATCACGACGAGAACGACTCCTCAACCCCGTTCTCTTGAACGCTTCCGCACCCCGATCTACAAAGGTATGTAGATGCACTCCTATCACTAGTTGCTAGATGAACTCATAGATGGATCTTGGTGAACATAGGAAAATTTTTATTTTATGCAACGTTCCCCAACAAAGGTTTCATTCCGTTTGGACTCCGTTTGATATTTCGTTTCTTCGAAACACTGAAATAGGCAAAAAAACAGCAATTCTGGGCTGGGCCTCCGGTTTCTGGGCTGGGCCTCCGGTTAATAGGTTAGTCCCAAAAGTAATATAAAAGTGGAAAATAAGCCCAATATGGTCCAAAACAGTACATAATATAGCATGGAGCAATCAAAAATTATAGATACGTTGGAGACGTATCATTGAGCCCAAAGGGCATGGTGTTGAAACAGAATGGCCCGTATGGGGTAATAAATTATGTTGTAGCTTGATCCGACTCCTTCATTTTGATTTGATGGTAACTGGAATATGCATCGAGGAGACACAGTGAGTCGTGTCCTGTGGTGGCGTCAATGATCTGATCAATGCGGGGGAGGGGGAAGGCATCCTTGGGGCAAGCCTTGTTGAGGTCTTTGAAATCGACACCACGTGCACCGTGCTTTGTCCTTCTTTGGTACCATCACCGAGTTTGCCACCAGTCCGGATGTTTGATTTACGTAATGAATCCGGCCTCGATAAGCTTGGCCAGCTCCTCCCCCATTTCTTGTCGCTTGGGTTCGGAGAAGCGCCGCAGTGTTTGCTTGACCGGTTTAAATCCCTTTAATATACTTAGGCGATGTTCGTTCAGCTTGCGTGGGATCCCTGGCATATCTGAAGGGTGCTAGGCGAATATGTCCCAGTTTTCGCGCAGGAATTCTCATAGTGCGGCGTCAACTGTTGGGTTCAGTTGTGCTCCGATAGATGTTGTCTTCTTGGGGTCCGTTGGGTGGACCTGGAATTTGACTATTTCTTCTGCTGGTTTGAACGAGGTGGATTTGGGGCGTTTGTCGAGGATCACATCGTCCCTATCCACCGTGGAGCGTAGTGCAGTTAATTCTTCGGCCGCGAGGGCTTCGGATAGCGCCTCGAGGGTCAGGGATGCGGTTTTGTTTTCAGCGCGGAGTGCTATGTCCTGATCACTGACGAGAGTGATTATGCTGTTTGGTCCGGGCATTTTGAGCTTCATATACCCATAATGAGGTATAGCTTGGAAGCGTGTAAAAGCATCCTGCCCCAACAAGGCGTGGTATCCGCTGCTGAAAGGGGCCACTTGGAAAGTGATTTCTTCAGACCAATAATTCGCCGGCGTGCGAAATACCACGTCAAGTGTGATTTTGCCCGTGCACCGCGCCTCCCGACTGGGAATGATTCCTCGGAAGGTTGTGCTACTTTGCTTGATGCGGCTCCTGTCTATTTCCATTTTGTGGAATGTGTCCTCATAAATGAGGTTTAGTCCGCTGCCGCCGTCCATGAGGACCTTAGTAAGTCAAAACCAGTCCATGATGGGGCTGAGGACTAATGCGGCTGGCGCTTGGACTGTCCTGTACCTCGGTTCGTCCCCGGCATTAAATGCTATAGCCGTGTCGTTCCAAGGGTTTATTGCAGCGATTTGGCAGACTTCAGCGAGGTCGCGAAGTGCCCTTTTGCGCTTGTTGTTTGAAGCGAATGTCTTGAAGACCGTCAATACTCTTGTGTCGTCGTTTTCTGGAGGGTGCTGTTCTGGGGTGTCCTTGATAAGGATGTCCTCGCCGCTCTTGGCTAGCTGCCGAAGTCTCCAACATGCTCTCAGGCTGTGGGTTGCCACGATTCCGTGTCGTGTATTTTGCACGGGCCATCGAGCCATCCCTCCAGGACGGTGCCATGTCGTGTAATGGGTTTATGTTTCTTGACTGTTGGACTGGGCGTGCCACGGGGGTGCGACCTCTTCGCCGGTAGGAGGAGTTGAGTTGGGACCGATGGTTCCCAGCAAGCTGCCAGAGTTTTCCAGGCACTTTCCATTGTGTTGTACTTCTGTACGATAGTTGCTAAGTTAGCGAACTTCAGTATGCGGCGGCGATTGATGGCGTTGAGAATTCCTTCGTCCGCGCAATTGTTGCAGAACGCTGATATCGCGTCCTCGTCGCGGCAATCTTTTACCTTGTCTTTGACAAGGAGGAATCGCCCGTAAGTGGTGGACCGCTTTCGAGATCGCTATTTTATGCACACGCGAGCGTCTCTGTGCGGGTGGGGGGGTGGAATTAAATCCGAACACTGACCTGACCGATTATCCGGAGTCCGAAGACCTTCCAGACTCAACAGTCCGGGCTCCGGAGTATCTTCTGATTGTTTAGGTCAGCCGTCTGATTCTATGTTCGGAGGGCTGGTCGCATCCTTTCGCTGGTGAGTATCCGGTTTTCCCTGATCGGTGATCCAAACATAGTCCGTCTTCGATATAGAAGAAGACTCGCCGTCCTGCTCCTAGACTACCGCTATCTGGTGGGTGACCGATGGAGTTTTGATTTCTCCTTGATCGGTTTGAATCCCGATCAGATCGTAATCTGTAGCGATTCCCAAAGCGGCGATACGATCTAGGAGCTTGCTCAAGGACGAAAACTTTGCCGGATCCATCTGCTTGGAGTGTTCGGAGTTGATGTGAAGGGGGTTTTCGATGGCCCAAGAGGTCATCGTCGGCTCAACGGCCGAACGGGCGATCATGCCGCCCAGCCGGAGGGTTTGGCCTGGGGCCACGACTCTCCCGGAGGTGATGTTGTATTTAAGGACAAGGCGAGCCATCGAACCTTTCATCGACGTCACAGCGGAACTCTCAATGAAAGCACCAATGTCGGTGTCAAAACCGGCGGATCTCGAGTAGGGGTCCCGAACTGTGCGTCTAGGATCGATGGTTACAGGAGACAGGAGACACGATGTTTACCCAGGTTCGGGCCCTCTCTATGGAGGTAATACCCTACTTCCTGCTTGATTGATCTTGATGAATATGAGTGTTACAAGAGTTGATCTACCACGAGATCGTAATGGCTAAACCCTAGAAGTCTAGCCTATATGACTACGGTAACGAGTATCCTTTCCGGACTACACCCTCGGGTTTATATAGACATCGGGGGATCTAGGATTACATAGAGTCGGTTACATACGAAGGAATCTTCATAGTTGATCTCCAAGCTTGCCTTCCACGCCAAGGAGAGTCCAATCCGGACACGGGTACGGTCTTCGGCCTTCATGTCTTCACAGCCCACCAGTCCGACCCATGGATAACAGGCCGGACGCCCGAGGACCCCTTAGTCCAGGACTCCCTCAAGTGCTACCTACACTTAATGGTTCAGATGTATTTCGATAATCTTAAGTACCTGTAAAGTTCACAAGGTTTTCAAAATTCCGACTCTAGGAACAGACACTAGTCATTTTGGATTGTTGGTCGTAGTGACATTGACCCAGATTACTACTGCAAGCCAGGTTTGTTGACAATTTTACTTGTCTTTCTTACTCATTCGATATAATATCCAATTGTTCACATCGATTAGTTGCAAACAATAAGTTCTAGAAAAACTTCTTGATTCAGATTTTGGACGGTCTCTTACTTCAGTTACAATTCTGCATACTTGTCCTAGTAAGCTCACAAGTAAATGATTGATTCACTACGTCTATGCTTGCCTTGTCATATTTGTTGTCAATATTCTTTTAGGGTGGACCACCCTGTTTCTAAATACTACAACCGTAGACATGAGTGAATAGTATTTCTCTATGTGATCTCTTCCATCATGTGTGGGTAACGAACACTGCATTGTATAGAAAGAAAGTGTCATTTTCAGCTTTTACATAGGCTTCGATCTTTTACATGGAATACAATCTGCCTACTTGCTTTGTTTCGCACTACCAACACTCCACCCTTGAAGCTAAACGTTATGCCACTCAAATTCCTTAGTTTATTTGTTCAAATACGAATTTCATATGATTCAAGTGTTCCTACTTTAGTTTTGAAATGTGTATGCACGTTATAGAGACATAAGGGGTTTGTATTTACATGTGTGAATGCAGTCGGCCAGCTTGGGGTGAACTTTGCATATGCAAGGGTTTATAGGGAGACACACTTCAAGTTGAATCCGCAATGCATTCCATATATAATCTGACTACTTTTTATGTTTTCATGAATCTCAGATTCTGAACAGCATCATAATGATTATGAGCTTGCGGCGCATGAAAAGAATAAAGCGAGAACAATGCCATGGGTACATCAAACTTGGCATTAAGGGACTGAAATCAAGTCTGGATGCAATGCAATGCAAACGCTCTCCACCTACAGATTCATGCTCAGAATATGATCCTAACGGTGATTCTGAGCTAAAGGGAGACCTAAGTCAATGTAGCTCCCTAGTGGAGGAGTCAGAGGAAGATGCCCTATCTTATTCACCCATCAAGGTGCTTGCTCTAACTTTCCAAGGTTATATTTGTCGCACATATCTTGCAACCGATGCTTTGCATTGCTTCTACTTTATTGAATTGCCATTATCTTAGTTTACACATCGTATGTGAATACATACTGCCTATCCATTTTCAAGACATATTCCATACTGTCATCATACCATATTTATCCATTCAAATGTTGTTCTTGTGTATCAGACATTCAAAAGGAAGAGGGTGATTCCTGATCGTGAAGGAGCACAAACAAAGTATTTGGAAAAGGTAGTGGCACCTGATAAATCAAATAGTCCATTAGGTGTAGTTGCAATATCACCTGACCCACAAAACATCCCAA
Source organism: Aegilops bicornis (assembly GCA_021605145.1). NCBI lineage: Eukaryota > Viridiplantae > Streptophyta > Magnoliopsida > Poales > Poaceae > Aegilops > Aegilops bicornis. The sequence continues at coordinate 385,809 of JAHIAL010000046.1, forward strand.
CTCTAGCAGACTCTAGCCCTACTACACCGGTCATTTCTGATGCCCCAACTCAGCAGACCCCAACTGCAGCAAACATTACGATTATGCCAGTTGACATAGCACCAGCTCTACGATGCAAAAACCCCCATTCCAAAGAAAGAGTACACCAAATCCAGCTACCAAATCCCTTTTCAAACCGAGAGAGAGCCCCAATTGCAGCAAATAGGACCCTGTTCCATTTCTTCCCATTTAGAAGACAAAGCTTATATTGTTGTCGGGAACTTTATGCGCATCTTTCCTTCATGGAAAGATTATACCGCATGAACGTAACAATTTCCAGTCTTCCTCCGCAACTTACGCTGTAAGTAATGTACTAATGTTATTCATGGTCATTATCGCATATGTTTCTACGGTGACGAAGTCACAAGATTTCATTCTTTTAAATAGGCGAGGACCAAACTGGATTGTGAAGACGAGCAAGGGTTGGTTGCTCTTTTCAAGCACTCGTTGATGAAGTATCGTTCCTACCTGAGGTAAGCGCACTTCAATGGCAAGCCTCTAAACAAAATTTCTATAAAGTCTCTGGTGCTACATTTATCCGAAGGGACTGGAATAATCTTGTTACACATTGGTCTCGGCTGCAGCGTAAGGTACTATCTATGATATCACATCACAATTTGAACAACATTTCTGCATTTGCCTTAACATCTCACTTGTATGAAAACTGTTAGCAGAAGAACATTCATTCTCAAGGGACCACAGAATCTCGCAACTATACTGCACACTGCATTGCTTTTGTGAGTACCTCTTGCCCTGTATGACCATACTTACTTTCATAGCTGGTTGATTATGTAGCATCACTACACATGTTAGCCTCGTTATCGTCCATTTGGTGGACATTATAAGATCCGTATGGACTCTTACATAAATTTAGAATCAACTCAATGCTTTTGAAGAGGTTTAGCTTTGCGATCCTCTTGTAAGGACCGAATGTCGCCTATCATCAGTACTTACATTAACAACTACTCCCTCCGTCCCATAATATAAGAACGCTTTCAGACAAAGACACCAAAGTTGTTCAAAACACTCTTGTATTATGGGAAGAAGGATTGGTTCATTGTGTAGCATTCTCCATCTTATCTCCCTCGCCCACCATTTACTAAAAAAGATCAGATCTATATTTAATCTTACCAAAAGTAGAATACACGTACAATGCCGGTCTGCAAGTGTAGCCCATTGCTCTTGTCAAGACATTTTGTCCTGTAATGCTTGTACTTCCAGGGATTGGTAGTTGATTATGTAGCATCAATCTGCATCGTATCTTCATTATCCTCTATCCCTTCCAGTATTATCATATCTATAATTACTCTCTACAAAATGTAGAGTACAGGCAATGCTTATGAAGAAGATTCTGTGCTGAAATTCTTGAGTTATCCTTCCCTTGACATGGAGAAGGGCATTATAAAGCTGGTGTTAACTCTTAATGTAAGTCATCCTTCTAAAGCCTTTATCCTCAACTTCGCTTAATTTGCTCATACTCCCTATCGTTTTATCGCTGTTTAGTTTGTTGTTTCTACCAAAATGCATGTTCGCAAGAACCGTAAGTTCTAAGTTTTACTTGTAAAACCAAATTCATATTCATACCATGCACATTACTCAATACTCCCTATATGTATGCTTGTTTTTGTGGATCTATAATCCAGTGTGTGGTGAAGCAGCCCACGTTTGCAACTTGTCATCTCCTGTTTTATCTTACTGATGTGGCTGATAATATGAACAACATGCCATGCACATTAACCAAAATAGATACAATGATTTTCTTTGCCCTTCATCTATGATTGTTATGTTGACATGGTAATCCAGTAGTGTGGTGAAGCTCCCCGCATTATGAACAATGCCAAATTATGCTATTGATATTTTGAACTTACTCTTTATTTTCTAATTTGAAATTGGATGGAATTGACAAAGACAGCTTATCATCTTTGTTTATACACGTGCAAAACCTGTCATCTCTCTGCTTTGTTTCAGGGTGATATGACTGATGGCATGCACAAGTCTGTTGAAGGCTATGAGACAAACCCAACATATATTGCAGCAAAGAAGGCAAAACATCTTGAATATAGCGAGACAACCCCAAAGTCTTGTCTTGATGCAGTGTTCAAGTTACTTGTGACTAGCAATCGGACAAGCTCCACGAATTCGTTATGCGAATCAGTTTGACTTCTTCACCCCAAGTTCTAGTAGAAAGGCATTACGCAACTCAACTTCGACTTGAAGTCCTATCTCTAAGTAAGATTGCGGATAACACCAATGAGAACCTCATCGCTAAACAAACTACACCTAGAAGCTATGACCGACATGCTAGGCGGTCTCACCCTTTGCTCAAGAGTATGCGCAGCAGTTCCTCATAAAGGCTAACCTTTCTTGAACTGTCTTGGAAGTGGTCTCGGTCAAAGATTATTTTGTTACGCTGCAACGGTGCCCGGTTTTTGTAATCTGCTTCTTCGTTGCGCTTTATGATCACTGGTGGCGAACTTCGATGCCCGGTGGATGTAATATACCATAAATCCTTTATTGTATACTGTAGGTTTATTCTTAGTTACTATGCCGTAATTTGTTTATTGTATAGAGTAGGTTTGTTCTTAATTCCTACTAGTTACTGCCATCATTCGCTATCTGAAAAAAAATCAGATGTAGTCGACCGGGCCGAAACATTCGCCTCTAACGGGCCTGGTGTTTAGCGGGCCACAATTGGGCCGGCCTGCATCTTTCTTGGGCCCGAATCATTGGGGCCTTCACACTTTGCGCGAGGCCCACAACTTACACCGGCCTATATTTTAGTTGGGCCTTTTGTGGACCCAAATACTTAGTTTGGCCAGTAGCGTTGGGCCATTAACAGGCTGAATATTGTACTGGCCTATTACGGCCCAGATGAAACCATGGGCCTTTAGGAGGCCGAAATGCATATTGGGCCTCAATTTTCACTAGTTGTCGACGGGCCTTCAGCAGGCTGAAATGTAGACCGAGCCTTTTTGGGCCCAGTTATATCAGGGCAGTTACCAGGCCGAAACATATCTCTGGCCTTAGTTGGTCCACTGATATCATGGGCCTTTAAGAGGTCGAAAGCTTAGTACGCATATCAACGGGCGAATTATGCGACATGCCTTTAACAGGCCCAAAGTCACGTTGGGCTTAATCTGCCACCATTATCATCGGCCGTTAGTGGGCCCGATGTCCCGTCGGACCATATATGGCCCATGGAAGCACGGCCATTCCTGTGCGAAAGTCACACCGTCTTTGAAATGGGCCCATGTCTACATCGGGCCTCTAACAGCCGAAAGTCATCCGGCTGTAATTGGGCCCAAATATTCGGCGAACAATTAACGGGCCAGATCTAGCTTCGGGCCGTAAATGGGTCCAAATATTCGGCGAACAATTAACGGGCCAGATCTGGCTTTGGGCCGTAAATGGGGTTTTATTAAGCAGGATGTTATTGGGCTGGCCCACTAGTACCTGAGTAAGTACTACGGGCCTTTGACTGGTCCGGCCTTTTTAACCTATATGGGCCTCTGTTGGGCCGTGCCACTTGTCGACGTATCATAGGTGCTTTGGGTCCAATGAGTGGATGACATTTGTCCCAACGGTGAGCCGACACGTGTTTCCTCCAGCCAATGATGATTTTACACGTGGAAAATCCCCATTGGTCGGGGCTGTTAACGGTTATCGGATCCAAAACCGGACCCAAGAGCTTAACGGCGTTACATTACGGTGGATGCCACGTGTCGGTCACTCTTGACGAAATCACTTACGTGACGCGATTTATCATCATGGAAGTGGACACTTCCGTGATGATAATTTTGGTAATGTCATGGAACACTTCTACGATGACAGTATGACTATCTTGATTCTGTCATAAACTTGTCATGGATGTATATGCATGACAGAAAACGTGACCTACTGTGACAAACACGTATCATCACGGAAGTGTATTTTTTTGTAGTGCTAACTTGTTTTTGCAGGGCTTGCTGTGATGTGATATGGTCAAGACGTGATGATATATAAATTGTTGTATGAGATGATCATGTTTTGTAACAGTTATCTCAAATCAAGGCAGAGCCATATGGTTGTCGCTTATTGTATGAAATGCAATCGCCATGTAATTGCTTTACTTTACTAAGCGGCAGTGATAGTCGTAGAAGCAATAGTTGGCGAGACGACAACGATGCTTCGATGGAGATCAAGGTGTCAAGCCGGTGATGATGGTGATCATGAAGGTGCTTTGGAGATGGAGATTAAAGGCACAAGATGATGATGGCCATATCTTATCACTTATTTTGATTGCATGTGATGTTTATCTTTTATGCATCTTATTTTGTTTAGTACGGCTGTAGCATTATAAGATGATCTCTCACTAAATTTCAAGGTATAAGTGTTCTCCCGAGTATGCACCGTTATGACGGTTAAATGTGCCCGATACACCACGTGATGATCGGTTGTGATAAGCTCTACATTCACATACAACAGGTGCAAGCCAGTTTTGCACACGTAGAATACTCGGGTTAAACTTGACGAGCCTAGCATATGCAGATGGCCATGTAACACTGAGACCGAAAGGTCGAGCGTGAATCATATATAGTAGATATGATCAACATAGTGATGTTCACCATTGAAAGCTACTCTATCTCACGTGATAATCGGACATGGTATAGTTGATATTGATCACATGATCTAAGTGGGGATTCTTTAGTAATCTATCTATACCTATACTAATTTCTGACTCCCAAGAAATTCCCACGTTAATTAGATTAAATGAGCCGTCCATCTGGTGGGGCCGATTAATAACGGTGTTGATTAACCCAGTAAAAATTCCCGCGTTGATAGTACTATTGGGCCATGTTATATACCGTCCGGATCTAACGTAAATGGATTAGGACATGCACAACCGTCGAAGGTATGGACTCTCTTAAAAAACAAATCCCAACGCATTGGGCATAATCTCCGTGCTTTACATTGACCTGCAAACCGTAGAGTGCATGGACTCTCTTAAAAACATATCCCAACGCATTGGGCATAACCTCCGTGGTTTACCTTCCTGGAGTTAGATCAGCGGCGATCACTTCTCCGATTGATTTTTAATTGCACCATATAGGTTAGGGCTGGCTTGGCCTCGACCTTCTGGTGCCATCGGCCTCTTTCTTTGCGTCTCTTGCTTTTTGTCTGAGAAAATTTAGATTGAAGGAGTAGATGATCGCCGATGCCAAGTTCTACTGCTGTGAGCTCCGCTAATCGAACAATGGTGTAACCGCTGCATCTGGACATGTTGTTGCATGTATAAGACACCTACTTCTGATGATATGGCCAGTCATCGAACACGTCGATTCATTGCTCACCGCCGTTGAAAGCTGCAGCGGGTCACCGCTGTGCCGTTCCTCACCACCACTGCGAGCTCCACTTATGAAAGGGTGGTGTTGCCGTTGCAGCCGTAGACATTGCGTGTACACACTGATCCCCGTGTTTTCAAGTAGATTGTGCCCTTCTTGCTGCATATGCATGGAGATCTTCAAGCCACCAATCAGAGAAAGAGATATGAAGTAGAGAGAAGGAAACGAGCCATGTGTTTAGAAGCTGATTGTGATCTGCTTCCTGCCGATGCATGGAGATTTCCTGGCCACCAACCGTGAGAAAGAGGGAGATCAGAATTACAGAGAAGGAAACGACCAGGAGCAACTCAAGAAAACAAACAGCACATATTGCTCAAAGGAGAATCTAATTGGAGGAGAGAAGGAAACACAACAAACTGAAAGAGATTAAGGCATGTAGGAGCTAATGGGAGGAGAGACAAATATAGGGCAGGAAGGAGAATTCATGTCCTTTGTCAAAAATAAGTGAGGGCCCATAGAAGTGTGATTCCACATTGCAAAGGTAAACCCTAATTATTCATTAGTAGTAAAACAGATAGATGAGTTGGAGAGATTCACGCTAAGTAGTGATCTAGAGACTGTATGTCTCACCCTCTAAATATACATGTAAAACTGTGATTAGACAGTCCCAAATCTCAATTTAAACCAATGGCTAAAGTAGTAGTGTTCGTAGGAAGCTTACCAATGGTACAATTTTTTTTTCTTTCAGTTCTGATTTATGGTCGCTTGCAAATTACCACAGAAATCTGAAGTCGGGCGTTATAGTTTTTAGTAACAAAAGATTACTGCTTAGCCTATTTTCCATTTGGCAACAATTACATTAAGATTAAAGCAAGCAGGTATTTTTCTCTGGATATCATGGATTGTATCATTTGCTATTTTTGGACAAACATATTATAGCCTACAAAGAAAATCGTAAAGGAGCATGCTTAAAATTGTGCGCCGATGTGTAAGAAAACATTATTTTAAAGGGTTCCTCGAGGAACCAATATGACGTTGTAGTATATGTTTGTGTGAAAATCTTTGATTATTTTCTTAACTGAGTTTGACTCATGAGTTTTGACTTTTGCAGTCCTTGGTTATTCTGATCACCCCCTTTAAAGCACGTCCATGAATGGTTTTCTAGATGCTTAGGCATCATGAGGCAGTACCATTATGTCATGGCTGTCGAGGCCACCTGGTATAGGAAATTCAAAATACGTACAAGGCCATGTTCAAGATTTTTATTAGAAAAGGAGTTCGACCTCCGGCCTCCGCATCTTGGCGATGAGGCCATGTTCAATATGATGCTTAATTATGTGTGCGTTCTACAAGGACATTCACACAGTGGCATATTCAAAGTGATGCTGATGTGAGTGTCGTTCTACAAACCGCATTGCAAGGCCGGCGAGTGCAAGAACTTGCTCAGTCCACTCCAACAGGCAAATTGAGATGCTCAATTATTCCAGTAGAGTAAAGGACTCTTAGCATACCTTAAAAAGAATTACAACTTTGAAATCATCTCTCGGCGCCTTACGCGAAAAGCCATCTACACCTTCTCTATGAAAAAGGTGCTATCTACATCAACTCCATTAACTATGACATGCATGCATATAGATGTATATACACGCATGTTGAGGTATGTAGTCATCTTGGATTTTATAACTGCCATTTATATCTATATGTCTTTCCCGTAAAAGGAGTATGTACAATAACTCAAGTATCATCAGGTACAAGTTTGTTACAGTGATGCTAGAGCAAGGAGACCCTTCTTAAGATTCTGCAGCCTGCACTTGGCCAGCTCTGGATCACCATCTCTACTATAAGGCAGCTATAAATCAACACATGATATGCACTTAGTAAGATTCTCCTTATCCTCCAGAAAAAGGAAAAAAACAGGATTACAGATTGACTTGGTCCACAACGAAAGGAACTGGTAGTCACACAAAAGTAGAAATATATGAGTCCCAATATTTTTAGAATTTTCTAACATTTTTTTCTAATATGTAACGTTGATAACAATTTTTTGTGTGAACATGCAAATACAAGAAATTAAAAAATATTCTGATTTTTTTTCATGCCAGATTAACCTAATGAAACGAATTTCATCCGTGCAATCTACCTAAGTATGATTTGCAATCATTGCACAAGAGAAGTACGACATCAAACTTCCTAAATCATCTTCTATGTTAGAATATGTATGAATATTTTAATTTCAAGCTTCTTATAAAAAAATACTTGCTGAAAAAACTAAAGTTGTACCTAATAACGAGATAGCAATAGTTTTTACGGTATCGGTACAGGGTACATGTTCAGCCGCAGTTAGGGAAAACCATTGAAGAAAAGGTAATTTTTACATGCAGCACAAGTTGGTAATCAATTATAACATACTCGTATAATATTACATTACAGATTTGATACATACATTGACCATTCAATTACAAATCTTCCGTGTTCCTTCAAGTTGTTAATAATTAATACAACCAAAAAAATCTGATTTTTGCCCTTTATTTGTTCATACAATGGTAGTTCAAGATATTATAAGTCCAAGAAGAAAGTAAGAGTGATTTATCTTTCTACATACGCGACACTTTACTTATTTTAGCCGGTACAACTTTATAATATTTATAGGTTTCTTGCATAAATTATACAAACAAGAATCGTAAGTCGATTCAATATTTACAAATTTATTATTGATTTATAAAAAATGCATATAATTACAAATTACATAGAGACAAAATTTGGCCGGCTTATATGCATGGTCCAAGGTCGTCAATGAATAATCTACCAATGATTCATAGACCTTAAGTTTCTATGTGTATATTATTAAATCATGTAGCATATTCTGTTTTTTTTTTTGCTTAATTTGCTGCTCATCCGTTATTCCATTATTATATCAATGTTTGAAACATGAAAGTTTATCTAAATCAAAGTCTTCATTCTCCTCCTCATATATTGTATGCAAACTGTGCAAAAGATTATGATATCTTAGGCCCGTGCGAATGCACGGGTTCACGACTAGTATGATTAATTGAACTTAAATTTATCATGAACTTAGTCCTGATAGTATTTGCATATCTATGTTGTAGATCAATTGCTCGCGTATAACTTCCCTATTTTATTTATGATATGTTCCTAGAGAAAAATAAGTTGAAAGATGTTAGTAGAAATGATGCGGACTAGCTCCGTGATCTGAGGATTATCCTCATTGCTGCACAGAAGTATTATGTCCTTGATGCACCGCTAGGTGACAAAACTATTGCAGGAGCAGATGCAGACTTATGAACGTTTGACAAGCTCGGTATGATGACTACTTGATAGTTTAGTGCACCAAGCTTTACGGCTTAGAACCGGGACTTCAAAAATTGTTTGAACGACATGGAGCATATGAGATGTTCCAAGAGTTGAAATTTGTATTCCAGACTCACGCTCGAGTTAAGGGGTATGAGACCTCTGACAAGTACTTTGCCTACAAGATGGAGGAGAATAGCTCAGCTAGTGAGCATGTGCTCAGAATGTCTGAGTACTACAATCACTTGAGTCAAGTGGGAGTTAATCTTCCAGATAAGATAGTGATTGACAGAGTTCTCTAGTCACTATCACCGAGTTATTAGAACTTCATGATGAACTATAATATGCAAGGGATAATGGAGACGATTCCCAAGCTCTTCGCGATGCTGAAATCGGCGAAGGTAGAAATCAAAGAAAAAGCATCAAGTGTTGATGGTTGACAAGACCACTAGTTTCAAGTAAAAGGGCAAGTGAAAGAAAGGGAACTTCAATAAGAATGACAAGCAAGTTTCCACTCCCATGAAGAAGCCCAAAGCTAGACCCAAGCCTGAAACTGAGTGCTTCTATAGCAAAGGAAATGGTCACTGAAATTGGAACTGCCCTAGATACTTGGCGGATAAGAAGGATGGCAAAGTGAACAAAGGTATATTGGATATACATGTTATTGATGTGTAGTTTACTAGTGTTTATAAGCAACCCCTCGGTATTTGATACGGGTTCAGTTGCTAAGAGTAGTGACTCAAAACGGGAGTTGCAAAATAAACAGAGACTAGTTAAGGGCGAGCTGATGATGTGTGTTGGAAGTGACTCCAAGGTTGATAAGATCACCATCGCACACTCCCTTTACCTTTAGGATTAGTGTTGAACCTAAAATAAATGCTATTTGGTGTTTGTGTTGAGCATGAATATGACTGGATCATGTTTATTGCAATACAATTATTCATTTAAGTCAAAGAATAATTGTTGTTCTGTTTACATGAATAAAACCTTCTATGGTCATACACTTAATATAAATGGTTTAATGAATCTCGATCGTAGTGATACACATAATATTGATGCCAAAAGATGCAAAGCTGATAATGATAATGCAACATACTTGTGGCACTGCCGTTTAGGTCATATTGGTGTAAAGCGCATGGAGAAACTCCATGCGGATGGACTTTTGGAATCACTTGATTATGAATCATTTGATGCTTGCGAATCATGCCTCATCGGCAAGATGAATAAGACTCTGTTCTCCGGAACAATGGATCAACCCACTGACTTATTGGAAATAATACATACCGCTGTATGCGGTCCGATGAGTGTTGAGGCTCACGGCGGGTATCATTGTTTTCGACCTTCCACAGATGATTTGAGCAGATATGGGTATATCTACTTGATGAAACACAAGTCTGAAACATTTGAAAAGTTCAAAGAATTTCAGAGTGAAGTAGAGAATCATCGTAACAAGAAAATAAAGTTTCCATGATCTGATCGCAGAGGCGAATATTTGAGTTATGAGTTTGGCCTTCAATTAAAACAATGTGGAATAGTTTCACAAACTCATGCCACCAAGAACACCACAACATAATGGTGTGTCCGAATGTCATAACCATACTTTATTGGATATAGTGCAATATATGATGTCTCTTACCGATTTACCACTATTGTTTCGGGGTTATGCATTAGAGACAGCTACATTCACGTTAAATAGGGCACCGTCTAAATCCGTTGAGATGACACCATATGAACTATGGTTTGCCAAGAAACCTAAGCCGTCGTTTCTTAAAGTTTGGGGTTGCGATGCTTATGTGAAAAAGTTTCAACCTAATAAGCTCGAACCCAAATCGGAGAAATGTGTCTTCATAGGATACCCAAAGGAAGCTGTTGGGTACACCTTCCATCCACAGATCCGAAGGCAAGATATTCGTTGCTAAGAATGGATCCTTTCTAGAGAAGGAGTTTCTCTCGAAAGGAGTGGGAGGAAAGTAAAACTTGATGAGGTAATTGTACCTTCTCCCAAATTGGAAAGTAGTTCATCACAGAAATCAGTTCCAGTGATGCCTACACCAATTAGTGAGGAAGTTAATGATGATGATCATGAAACTTCAGATAAAGTTCCTACCGAACCTCGTGGGTCAAGCAGAATATGTTCCGCACAGTGGTATGGTAATCCTATTACGGGAATCATGTTACTAGACCATGACGAACCTACGAACTACGAGAAAGCGATGATGAGCCCAGATTCTGTGAAATGGATTGAGGCCATGAAACCTGAGATGGGATCCATGTATGAGAACAAAGTATGGACTTTGATTGAATTGCCCGATGATCGGTGAGCCATTGAGAATAAATGGAACTTTAAGAGGAAGATGGACGCTGATAGTAGTGTTGCTATCTACAAAGCTTGAATTGTCGCAAAAGGTTTTCGACAAGTTCAAGGTGTTGACTACGATGAGATTTTGTCACTCGTATCGATGCTTAGAGTCTGTCCGGATCATGTTAGCAATTGCCGCATTTTATGAAATTTGTCAAATGAATGTCAAAACTGCATTCCTTAAAGGATATCTCAAAGAAGAGTTGTATATGATGCAACCAGAAGGTTTTGTTGATCCTAAAGGTGCTAACAAAGTGTGCAAGCTCCAGCGATCCATTTATGTACTGGTGCAAGCCTCTCGGAGTTGGAATATACGCTTTGATAGTGTGATCAAAGCATATAATTTTATACGGACTTGTGGTGAAGCCTGTATTTACAAGAAAGTGAGTGGGAGCACTGCAGCCTTTCTTGTAAGTATATGTGAATGACATATTGTTGATTGGAAATGATATAGAATCTTCTGGAAAGCATAAAGGAGTGTTTGAAAGGAGTTTTTCAAAGAAAGACCTCGGTGAAGCTGCTTACATATTGAGCATCAAGATCTATAGAGATAGGTCAAGGCGCTTGATAAGATTTTTCAATGAATACATACCTTGACAAGATTTTGAAGTAGTTCAAAATGGAATAGTCAAAGAAGGAGTTCTTCCTTGTGTTGCAAGGTGTGAAGTTGAGTAAGACTCAAAACCCGACCACGGCAGAAAATAGAAAAAGAATGAAAGTCATTCCCTATGCCTCAGTCAGAAGTTCTATAAAGTATGATATGCTGTGTACCAGACCTATTGTGTACTGATATGTCTTCAACGTATCTATAATTTTTGGTTGTTCCATCTTATTATATTATCTGTTTTGGATGTTTATGGGCTTTATTAAACACTTTTATATTATTTTTGGGACTACCCTATTAACCAACAGCCTAGTGCCGCCCATTTTTTCCCCTTGTTTCGATGTTTTGCGAAAAAGGAATATCAAAGCGAGTCCAAGCGGAATGAAACCTTCGGAGAGTTATTTTTGGAATGGAAGCAATGCAGAAGACTTGGAGTATACGTAAGGGAAGCAAAGAGGAAGGCACGAGGCAGGGGGGCGCGCCCCCCCCCCCTAGGCGCGCCCACCCCCCCTAGGCGCGCCCTCCACCCTCATGGGCCCCTCGTGGCTCCCCCGACCGACTTCTTTCGCCTATATATATCCATATACCCTAAAAACTTTGAGGAACAGAACAGATCGGGAGTTCCGCCGCCGCAAGCCTCTGTAGCCATGAAAAAACAATCGGGACCCTGTTCTGGCACCCTGCCGGAGGGGGGATCCCTCACCGATGGCCATCTTCATCATCCCGGCGCTGTCCATGACGAGGAGGGAGTAGTCCACCCTCGGGGTAGAGGGTATGTACCAGTAGCTATGTGTTTGATCTCTCTCTCTCTCTCTCTCTCTCTCTCTCTCTCTCGTGTTCTTGACTTGGCACGATCTTGATGTACCATGAGCTTTGCTATTATAGTTGGATCTTATGATGTTTCTCACCCTCTACTCTAGTGTAATGGATTGAGTTTTCCTTTGAAGTTATCTTATCGGACCGAGTCTTTAAGGATTTGAGAATACTTGATGTATGTCTTGCGTGGGATACCCGTGGTGACAATGGGGTATTCTGTTGATCAACTTGATGTATGTTTTGGTGATCAACTTGCGGGTTCCGCCTATGAACTTATGCATAGGGGTTTGCACATGTTTTCGTCTTGACTCTCCGATAGAAACTTTGGGGCACTCTTTGAGGTTCTTCGTGTTGGTTTGAATAGATGAATCTGAGATTGTGTGATGCATATCGTATAATCATACCCACGGATACTTGAGGTGACATTGGAGTATCTAGGTGACATTAGGGTTTTGGTTGATTTGTGTCTTAAGGTGTTATTCTAGTATGAACTATTGAATAGATCGATTCAAAGAATAACTTTGAGGTGGTTTCATTGCCCTACCATAATCTCTTCGTTTGTTCTCCGCTATTAGTGACTTTGGAGTGACTCTTTGTTGCATGTTGAGGGATAGTTATATGATCTAATTATGTTATTATTGTTGAGAGAACTTGCACTAGTGAAAGTATGAACCCAAGGCCTTGTTTCCTAGCATTGCAATACCGTTTACGCTCACTTCTATCATTAGTTACTTTGCTGTTTTCATAGTTTCAGATTACAAAATCCTATATCTACCATCCATATTGCACTTGTATCACCATCTCTTCGCCGAACTAGTGCACCTACAATTTACCATTGTATTGGGTGTGTTGGCGACACAAGAGACTCTTTGTTATTTGGTTGCAGGGTTTATTGAGAGAGACCATCTTCATCCTACGCCTCCCACGGATTGATAAACCTTAGGTCATCCACTTGAGAGAAATTTGCTACTATCCTACAAACCTCTGCACTTGGAGGCCCAACAACGTCTACAAGAAGAAGGTTGTGTAGTAGACATCAAGCTCTTTTCCGGCGCCGTTGCCGGGAGGTCGGTCTTGAAGGTATATCTTTAGATCTTGCAATCAAATCTTTTATTTTCTTGTTTTATCACTAGTTTAGTCTATAAAAGAAAACTACAAAAAATGGAATTAAGGGTGCCTCAGATGCTTCATCTTTTTAATGTCTTTCGTGAAAATGATGGGAAGGAAAATTGTGCTCAAGTACTAGAAGAAGAATTACGTAGAATGCTTGGCATAAAATATTTGAATGGTGAGCATGATTGCAATGTTGTTAGTATGAATTCTATGAATATCCATGATGCTAATAATGTGCAAAGCCACAAGCTTGGGGATGCTATGTTTGATGAAGATGATATTTTTTGTCCCCTAAGTTTTGATGAGCAAATTTATTATGATGAAAGCATGCCTCCTGTCTATGATGATTATTGTGATGACACGTATGCTATAAAGAATAATGATAACCATGAAACTTGTCATCTTGATCTTAATTTTCAATCACATGATAGTTATTTTGTTGAGCTTGCTCCCACTACTATTGATGAGAATAAATTTGCTTATGTGGAGAGTAGTAAAATTTCTATGCTTGTAGATCATGAAAAGAATGCTTTAGGTGCTGGTTATATTGTTGAATTTATTCATTATTCTACTGAAAATTATTATGAGGGAGGAATATATGCTTGTAGGAATTGCAATAATACCAAGTTTCCTCTCTATGTGCTTAAAGTTTCAAAGTTATGCTTGTTTTGCCTTCCTATGCTAGTTGATTATTGTTCCCATAAGTTGTTTGCTCACAAAATCCCCATGCGTAGTAATTGGGTTAGACTTAAATGTGCTTGCCATGTGTTTGATGATGCTCTTTTTATGTTTCAATTCTTATCTTTTATGTGAGCATCATTGAAATCATCATGCCTAGCTAGGGGCATTAAACGTTAGCGCTATTTGGGAGGCAACCCAATTTTTATTTTAGTTCTTTGCTTTTTGGTTCCGTTTTGTAATAAATTTTTGATATAGCCTCTGGTTAGATGTGGTTTTATGTTTTAATTAGTGTTTGTGCCCAGTAAGACCTATAGGATCTTCTTGGATGATAGTTATTTGATCTTGCTGAAAATTCCAGAAACTTTCTGTTCACAAAAACAATTGTTTAAAATCACCAGAATGTGATAAAATACTGATTCCAATTGCAGCAGATCAATAATCAAATTATCTAGGTCTTCCTATTTTGGTAGATTTTTTTAGTTCCATAAGTTTGCGTTAGTTACAGATTACTACAGACTGTTCTGTTTTACGTGTGTTGTTTGCTTATTTTGATGAGTCTATGGTTAGTACAATAGTTTATAAACCATAGATAAGTTGGAATACAGTAGGTTTAACACTAATATAAATAAAGAATGAGTTCAATACAGTACCTTGAAGTGATGTTTTGTTTTTCTTTCGCTAACGGAGCTCACGAGTTTTCTGTTGAGTTTTGTTTTGTGAAGTTTTCAAGTTTTGGGTAAATATTCGATGGACTATGGAATAAGGAGTGGCAAGAGCCTAAGCTTGGGGATGCCCAAGGCACCCCAAGGTAATATCCAAGGACAACCAAGAACCTAAGCTTGGGGATGCCCTGGATGGCATCCCTCTTTCGTCTTCGTTTATCGGTAACTTTACTTGGAGCTATATTTTTAATCACCACATGATATGTGTTTTGCTTGGAGCGTCATTTTATTTTCTTTTGTTTTTCTTGCTGTTTGAATAAAATACCAAGATCTGAAATTCTTAAATGCTAGAGAGTCTTCACATAGTTACATAATTATACAACTACTCATTGATCTTCACTTATATCTTTCGGAGTAGTTTGTCATTTGCTCTAGTGCTTCACTTATATCTTTTAGAGCATGACGGTGGATTTGTTTTGAAGAAATATATGAACTCTCATTCTTCACTTATATTATTTTGAGAGTCTTTAGAACAGCATGGTAGTTTGTTTTGGTTATGAATTTAGTCCTAATATGATGGGCATCCAAGAGGGACATAATAAAAACTTTCATATAAAGTGCATTGAATACTATGTGAAGTTTGATTCCTTATGATTGTTTTGAGATATGAGGATGGTAATATTAGAGTCATGCTAGTGAGTAGTTGTGAATTTGGGAAATACTTGCGTTAAAGTTTGTGATTCCCGTAGCATGCACGTATGGTGAACCGTTATGTGATGAAGTCGGAGCATGATTTATTTATTGATTGTCCTCCTTATGAGTGGTGGTCGCGGACGAGCGATGGTCTTTTCCTACTAATCTATCCCCCTAGGAGGATGCGCGTACTACTTTGTTTCGATAACTAATAGATTTTTGCAACAAGTATATGAGTTCTTTATGACTAATGTTGAGTCCATGGATTATACGCACTCTCACCCTTCCACCATTGCTAGCCTCTCTAATACCGCGCACCTTTCGCCGGTATCATACACCCACCATATACCTTCCTCAAAACAGCCACCATACCTACCTATTATGGCATTTCCATAGCCATTCTGAGATATATTGCCATGCAACTTTCCACCATTCCGTTTATTATGACACGCTCCATCATTGTCATATTGCGTTGCATGATCATGTAGTTGACATTGTATTTGTGGGAAAGCCACCGTTCATAATTCTTTCATACATGTCACTCATGAGTCATTGCACATCCGGTACATCACGGAGGCATTCATATAGAGTCATATTTTGTTCTAAGTATCGAATTGTAATTCTTGAGTTGTAAGTAAATAAAAGTGTGATGATCATCATTATTAGAGCATTGTCCCAGTGAGGAAAGGATGATGGAGACTATGATTCCCCCACAAGTCGGGATGAGACTCCGGACGAAAAATAAGAAAAAGGGAGAAAAAAGAGGCAAAAAAAAGGCCCAAAAAAAACAAAAAAAAACAAAAAAAATGAGAGAAAAAGAGAGAAGGGGCAATGCTACTATCCTTTTACCACACTTGTGCTTCAAAGTAGCACCATGATCTTCATGATAGAGAGTCTCCTATGTTGTCACTTTCATATACTAGTGGGAATCTTTCATTATAGAACTTGGCTTGTATATTCCAATGATGGGCTTCCTCAAAATACCCTAGGTCTTCGTGAGCAAGCGAGTTGGATGCACACCCACTTAGTTTCTTTTTGAGATTTCATACACTAATAGCTCTAGTGCATCCGTTGCATGGCAATCCCTACTCACTCACATCGATAACTATTGATGGGAATCTCCATAGCCCGTTGATATGCCTAGTTGATGTGAGACTATCTTCTCCTTTTTGTCTTCTCCACAACCACCATTCTATTCCACCTATAGTGCTATGTCCATGGCTCACGCTCATGCATTGCGTGAAGATTGAAAAAGTTTGAGAACATCAAAAGTATGAAACAATTGCTTGGCTTGTCATCGGGGTTGTGCATGATTTAAATATTTTGTGTGATGAAGATAAAGCATAGCCAGACTATATGATTTTGTAGGGATAGCTTTCTTTGGCCATGTTATTTTGAGAAGACATGATTGCTTTGTTAGTATGCTTGAAGTATTATTACTTTCATGTCAATATTAAACATTTTTCTTGAATCTTATGGATCTGAACATTCATGCCACAATAAAGAGAATTACTTAGAGAATTATGCTAGGTAGCATTCCACATCAAAAATTCTATTTTTATCATTTACCTACTAGAGGAATGAGCAGAATTAAGCTTGGGGATCTTTGATACTTCTTCAACGTATCTATAATTTTTTATTGTTCCATGCTATTATATTATCTGTTTTGGATGTTTATGGGCTTTATTAAACACTTTTATATTATTTTTGGGACTAACATATTAACCTGAGCCGAGTGCCGCCTCGCTTTTTCCCTTGTTTGATGTTTAGCAAGAAAAGGAATATCAAACGGAGTCCAAACGGAATGAAACCTTTGGGAGAGTTATTTTGGGAACGGAAGCAATGCAGAAGACTTGGAGTATACGTAAGGGAAGCAACGAGGAAGGCACGAGGCAGGGGGCGTGCCCACCCCCCCTGGGCGCGCCCTCCACCCTCGTGGGCCCCTCGTCGCTCCCCCGACCGACTTCTTTCGCCTATGTATATCCATATACCCTAAAAACTTCGACGAACTGAATAGATCTGGAGTTCCACCGCTGCAAGCCTTTGTAGCCACGAAAAACCAATCGGAACCTAGTTCCGGCACCCTGCCGGAGGGGGGATCCCTCACCGGTGGCCATCTTCATCATCCCGGCGCTCTCCATGACGAGGAGGGAGTAGTTCACCCTCGGGGCTGAGGGTATGTACCAGTAGCTATGTGTTTGATCTCTCTCTCTCTCGTGTTCTTGACTTGGCACGATCTTGATGTACCGCGAGCTTTGCTATTATAGTTGGATCTTATGACGTTTCTCCCCCTCTACTCTCTTGTAATGGATTGAGTGTTCCCTTTGACGTTATCTTATCGGATTGAGTCTTTAAGGATTTGAGAACACTTGATATATGTCTTGCGTGGGATACCCGTGGTGACAATGGGGTATTTTATTGAACCACTTGATGTATGTTTTGGTGATCAACTTGCGGGTTCCGCCCATGAACTTATTCAT
Source organism: Aegilops bicornis (assembly GCA_021605145.1). NCBI lineage: Eukaryota > Viridiplantae > Streptophyta > Magnoliopsida > Poales > Poaceae > Aegilops > Aegilops bicornis. The sequence continues at coordinate 403,886 of JAHIAL010000046.1, forward strand.
AGGGGTTGGCACACGTTTTCGTCTTGACTCTCCGGTAGAAACTTTGAGGCACTCTTTGAGGTTCTTTGTGTTGGTTTGAATAGATGAATCTGAGATTGTGTGATGCATATCATATAATCATACCCACGGATACTTGAGGTGACATTGGAGTATCTCGGTGACATTAGGGTTTTGGTTGATTTGTGTCTTAAGGTGTTATTCTAGTATGTTTTGGCTGAGGGTTTGGTTTTGACAACCACGTCATCTACATATGCTTCCACCATTTTGCCGATCTGGTTGGCCAGACATGTCTGAATCATGCGCTGATATGTTGCGCCGGCGTTTTTGAGCCCAAAGGGCATTGTGTTGAAGCAGAACGGGCCGTATGGAGTGATGAATGCTGTTGCAGCTTGGTGCAGCTCTGCCAACTTGATTTGGTGGTAGCGAGTACGCCGAGGAAGCACAATGAGTCATGTCCTGCTGTGGGCGTCAATGATTTGATCCATTCATGGAGGGGAAGGGATCCTTTGGGCAAGCCTTATTGAGGTCTTTGAAATCAACACATAGGCGCCAGATTTATCCTTCTTTGGTACCATCACCAGGTTCACTAGCCATCCGGATGTTTTATATCTCTGATGAATCCGGCCTTCAAAAGTTTGGCTAGCTCCTCTCCCATGGCCTGTCTCTTGGGTTCGAAAAGCGCCAAGAGCCTGTTTGATCGGCTTGAATCCTTTTAGGATATTTAGGCTGTACTCGACCCGGTGGACGTGGGATTCCCTGGCATATCTGAAGGGTGCCAAGCAAAGATGTCCCGCTTTTCTTGTAGAAATTTTAATGATCTTGGCGTCTACATCAGGTTTAATTGTGCCCCGATGGAGGCCGTCTTTGCGGTGGTCCGTTGGGTGGACTTGGAATTTGACTATTTCATCCGCTGGTTTACAAGAAGTGGACTTGGATCTTTTATCAAGTATCACATCGTCCCCTCGTTTCACCGTGGAGTGCATCGCGGTGAGTTCCTCGGCCGCTAGGGCTTGGATAGTGCCTCGAGGGCTAGTGGGGCTGTCTTATTTTCGCGCGGAGCGCTATGCTCGGATCACTAGCGAGTGATGATTCGATTCGGACCGGCATTTTAAGCTTCATGTACCCGTGGGTATAGCTTGGAAAATTGTGAATGCCTCTCGTCCTAGTATCGCATGATATCCGCTGTTGAATGGGGCCACTTGAAATGTGACCTCCTCGGACCTGTAATTGTCCGGCGAGCCAAACACTACATCCAGCGTGATTTTCCTGCGGCAAAGCATACTTCCCGGGGGATTATTCCCCTAAAGGTTGTCTTGCTTCGCTCAATGCTTGGTTGCAGTCTATTTCCATCTTTCGGAGAGTTTCCTCATAGATGAGGTTTAGTCCATCGCCGCCATCCATGAGTACCTTAGTGAGGCGAAAGCCGCCTACTATCGGGCCGAGAACCAATGCGGTGGTGCCCGGGCAGTTCGGAATTTAGGTTTGTCACTGGCATTGAAGGTAATAGCCGTGTCACTCCATGGATTCATTGTTGCTACTTGGTAGACTTTGGCAAGGTTGCTAAGTTGTCGTTTTCGCATGTTATTTGATGCGAAAGTCTCGAAGACTGTTAAGACCGTACTGGTGTTGCTGGGCTGGGATTCTGAAGCTAGAAGCTCTTCGCCACTTTTGGCCACCTGCCATAGTATCCAACATGCTCGAAGGCTATGAGTTGGAGCGGCGCCCTCTGTGCTATGAATTTTGCAGGGTCCGTTTAGCCAACCCTCCAAAGATTGGTTCCGTACCCTTTAGGGGTTTTGGTTTTGGTATTCAACCCGGTGCTTGATAATGATGCACCCTTTTGTTCCGGGACTAGGGATGTATTCAGGGCGGATTATCCCAAAATTTACTTTCGGTTTTCCAGCGCTCTCCATTGCACAATATTTTTGTACTATGGTCGCCAAGTCGCTAAAGCGTGTGATTTTCGATGGCTTATGGCGTTTAGTATTCCCTTGTCCGCAATTATTGCAAAGAATTGGCATTGCGTCCTCTTCTCAAGATCCTTTATCCTGTTCATAACTGGAGGAATCGTGCCCGATAATGATGTCTTTGTTTCAGCTGGCTCTTGCCGTATTCGAGAGAGATCTCCAATGTTTGGGTGGGCGGGTGGCACTAAATCCGGAACCCGGCCCAATTTAGGACTCAAGGGCCGGAAGTTTCTGAACTCGGAATTCTGGATTTTTGAGTGCAATCCAATGAGTCCGCCGCCGCTGACTTTAGGGTCGTGGCTTGATCAACATCCGTCCCTCCGCATGGAGTCCGGCATGGAGGGATCGGGATTCCGGACGTAACTAGTACTTAAGGTAGGGGAAGAATCGCCGCATTGCTCCTCTATCACAGTAACATGATGGGTAGCCTTGGGAGAGTTGATCTCTCTTAGATCGGTTTTAGGCCCGATCCGGTCGTAATCTGTGGCGACTCCCAGGGCGGCGATGCGATCCAAGAGCTCGTTTACGGAGGAGAGCTCGGTCAGATCTAGCTATTCGGCCAGTTCCGAACTAACATGAAGATTGGATTTGATGACTCGAGAGGTCATCGTCTTGCTGAGAGGCGAAATCGGGCGGTCATGAGAAAACCGCCAAGTCAAGAGTCTCACCAAAGGGCCAAGGCTTCTTTGGTGAAGGTGTCGTCTTTAAAGACGAGGCGAGGCATCCCACCTGACGGCGATGGCACAGAGGAACTCTCAATGAAAGCACCAATGTCGGTGTCAAAACCGGCGGATCTCGGGTAGGGGGTCCCGAACTGTGCGTCTAGGCGGATGGTAACAGGAGACAAGGGACATAATGTTTTTACCCAGGTTCGGGCCCTCTCGATGGAGGTAAAACCCTACTCCTGCTTGATTAATATTGATGATATGGGTAGTACAAGAGTAGATCTACCACGAGATCAAGGAGGCTAAACCCTAGAAGCTAGCCTATGGTATGATTGTTGATGTTGTAGTTGTTGTCCTCGGACTAAAACCCTCCGGTTTATATAGACACCGGATAGGTTAGGGTTACACAGTAGTCGGTTACAATGGTAGGAGATCTACATATCCAGTATCGCCAAGCTTGCCTTCCACGCCAAGGAAAGTCCCATCCGGACACGGCACGAAGTCTTCAATCTTGTATCTTCATAGTCTTGGAGTCCGGCCGTGACGATAGTCCGGCTATCCGGACACCCCCTAGTCCGGGACTCCCTCAGTCTGCACGCTTAACGTTCGATGACGATATAGTATTATATGAGTTATGTGATTTGGTGACCGAATATTGTTCGGAGTCCCGGATGAGATCACAGAAATGACGAGGAGTCCCAAATGGTCGAGAGGTAAAGATTGATATATAGGACGATGGTATTCGGACACCGGAAGTGTTCCGGAGGGTATCGGGTACTTATCGGGTCACCGGAAAGGAGTTTCGGGCACCGCCGGCAAAGATATGGGCCTTATGGGCCAAGTGAGGGAACACACCAGCCCTGGTGTGCCCCTATAGAGGCCGGCCCTATGAGGAGGAGAAGGAAAGAGGGGAGGTCAAGGAAAGTGTGGATTAGGATTCCTACTTCCTTCCCTCTCCCCCTTCTTTCCTTCCACCTCGATTATATATGGCACGGGCGGCGCGCGGCTTGGGAGGGACTACAAGTAGGATTCCTCCTACTTGGGCGCCTCCTGTGGCTACTCCTCCCGCCCTCCCACGTATATATATGAGGGGGGGGGGGGCGACTAGCACATAACAGACATTGCCTAGCCGTGTGCGGCGCCCCCCTCCACAGTTTACACCCTCGGTCATATCTTCGTAGTGCTTAGACGAAGGCATGTGAGGATCACTTCACCAACACCATCTCCACGCTGTCGTGCTGACGAAAATCATCTACTACCTTGACGTCTTGCTGGATCAAGAAGGCAAGGTATGTCACTGAGCTGAATGTGTGCTGAACTCGGAGGTGCCGTGCGTTTGGTACTTGATCGGTCGGAGCTAGAAGAAGTTCGACTACATCAACCGTGTCAAACGCTTCCGCTTACGGTCTACAAGGGTACGTAGACACACACTCCCCCTCGTTGCTATGCATCTCCATGGATAGATCATTGCTTGTGCATAGGAAATTTTTGAAATTGCATGCTACGTTTCCCAACACCTACTGATTTACAACTATCATTTTGGGGTTATGCATTAGAGACAGCTGCATTCACGTTAAATAGGGCACCGTCTACATCCGTTGAGAAGACACCGTATGAACTGTGGTTTGGCAAGAAACCTAAGCTGTCGTTTCTTAAAGTTTGGGGTTGCGACACTTATGTCAAAAGGCTTCAACCTGATAAGCTCGAACCCAAATTGGAGAAGTGCGTCTTCATAGGATACCCTAAGGAAACAATTGGCACACCTTCTACCACAGATCCGAAGGCAAGATCTTTGTTGCCAAGAATGGAAACTTTCTAGAGAAGGAGTTTCTCTCGAAAGAAGTGAGTGTGAGGAAAGTAGAACTTGATGAGGTAATTGTACCTTCTCTCGAATTGGAAAGTAGCTCATCACAGTAAATTGTTCCCGTAATGCCTACACCAAGTAGAGAGGAAGCTAATGAGGATGATCATGAAACTTCAGATCAAGTTACTACCAAACCTTGTAGGTCAACCAGAGCACGTTCTGCACTAGAGTGGTACGGTAATCCTGTTCTGGAAGTCTTGTTACTAGACCATGATGAACCTACGAACTATGAAGAACTATGATGAGCCCAGATTCTGATAAATGGCTTGAGGCCATGAAATCTGAGATAGGATCCATGTATGAGAACAAAGTGTGGACTTTGGTTGACTTGCCCGACGATCTGCGAGCCATAGAGAATAAATGGATCTTCAAGAAGAAGACTATGTTGATGGTAATGTTACTGTCTACAAAGCTCGACTTGTCGCGAAAGGTTTCGACAAGTTCAAGCAGTTGACTATGATGAGACTTTCTCACCCGTAGCAATGCTTAAGTTCTGTCTCAATCATGTTAGCAATTGCCGCATTTTATGATTATGAAATCGGCAAATGGACGCCAAAACTGCATTCCTTAATGGATTTCTTAAATAAGAGTTGTATATGATGCAACCGTAAGGTTTTGTCGATCCTAAAGGTGCTAACAAAGTGTGCAAGCTCCAATGATCCATCTATGGACTGGTGCAAGCATCTCGAGTTAGAATATATGCTTTGATGAGGTGATCAAAGCATATGGTTTTATCTGCACTTTCGGAGAAGCCTGTATTTACAAGAAAGTGAGTGGGAGCTCTTTAGCATTTCTAATATTATATGCGAATGACATATTGTTGATTGGGAATGATGTAGAATTTCTGGATAGCATAAAAGGGTACTTGAATAAAAAAATTTCAATGAAAGACCTCGGTGAAGCTGCTTATATATTGGGCATCAAGATCTATAGAGATAGATCAAGACGCTTAATAGGACTTTCACAAAGTACATACCTTGATAAAGTTTTGAAGAAGTTCAAAATGGATCAGTCAAAGAAAGGGTTCTTGCCTGTGTTACAAGGTGTGAAGTTGATTCAGACTCAATGCCCCACCACTGCAGAAGATAGAGAGAAAATGAAAGTCATTCCCTATGCCTCAGCCATAGGTTCTACTCGGAGTATGCTATCTTTGTGTACTGGACACGATGTGTGCCTTGATATAAGTCTGGTAGGGAGGTACAAAAGTAATCCAGGAGTGGATCACTGGACAACAGTCAAGAACATTCTGAAGTACTTGAAAAGGACCAAGGATATGTTTCTCATTTATGGAGGTGACAAAGAGCTCGTGGTAAATGGTTACGTCGATACTAGCTTTGCCACTGATCCGGATGACTCTAAGCCACAAACCGGATACATATTTATATTGAATGGTGGAGTTGTCAGTTGGTGCAGTTCCAAGCAGAGCGTCATGGCGGGATCTACGTGTGAAGCGGCGTACATAGCTGCTTCGGAAGCAGCAAATGAAGGAGTCTAGATGAAGGAGTTCATATCCGATCTAGGTGTAATACCTAGTGCATTGGGTCCAACGAAAATCTTTTGTGACAATACTGGAGCAATTGCCTTAACGAAGGAATCCAGATTTCACAAAAGAACCAAACACATCAAGAGACGCTTCAACTCCATCCGCGATCAAGTCAAGGAGGGCGACATAGAGATTTGCAAAATACATACGAAACTGAATGTAGCAGACCCGTTGACTAAGCCTCTTCCATGAGCAAAACATGATCAACACCAAGACTCTTTGGGTGCTAGAATCATTACAATGTAATCTAGATTATTGACTCTAGTGCAAGTGGGAGACTGAAGGAAATATGCCCTAGAGGCAACAGTAAAGTTTTTATTATATATTTCCTTATTTATGATAAATTTTTATTATTCATGCTAGAAATGTATTGGTCGGAAACCAAAATACATGTGTGAATACACAGACAAACACTGTGCCCCTAGTGAGCCTCTACTTGACTAGCTCGTTGATCAAAGATGGTTAAGGTTTCCTAACCATGGGCATGAGTTGCCATTTGATAACGGGATCACATCATTAGGAGAATGATGTGATGGACATGACCCATCCGTTAGCTTAGCATATTGATCGTTCAGTTTTATTGATATTGCTTTCTTCATGTCAAATACATATTCCTTCGACTATGAGATTATGCAACTCCCGGATACCGGAGGAATACCTTATGTGCTATCAAACTTCAGAATATAAATGGGTGATTATAAATATGCTCTATAGGTATCTTTGAAGGTGTTTGTTGGGTTGGCATAGATCAAGAATAGGATTTGTCACTCCGAGTATCAGAGAGGTATCTCTGGGCCCTCTCGGTAATGCACATCATAAGATGACTTACAAGCAAAGAAACTAATGAATTAGTTGCAGGATGATGTATTACGGAACGAGTAAAGAGACTTGCCGGTAACGAGATTGAACTCGGTATGTAGATACCGACGATCAAATCTCGGGCAAGTAACATACCGATGAGAAAGGGAATAACATATGTTGTCATAGCGGTTCAACCGATAAAGATCTTCGTAGAATATGTAGGATCCAATATGAGTATCCAGATTCCACTATTGGTTATTGAACGGAGAGGTGTCTACATAGTTCTCGAACCCGTTGGGTCCGCACGCTTAACGTTCGATGACGATTTAATATTATATGAGTTATGTGATTTGGTAACCGAATGTTGTTCGGAGTCCCAGATGAGATCACGAACATGACATGGAGTCTCGAAATGGTCGAGAGGTAAAGATTGATATATAGGACGATAGTATTCGGACACCGCAAGTGTTTCAGACAGTATCGGGTATTTATCAGAGTACCGAGGGGTTACCGGAACCCCCGGGGGAAAGATATGGGCCATATGGGCCATAGGAGGGGAGCACACCAGCCCACAAGGGGTGCCCCCCCCCCAAGGAAGGAGGCCGAGTGGGAGAAGGGAAAGAGGGGGTTTAGGCCCCCTTTCCTTCTCTCCTTCCTCTTTCCTTTTCCCCTTCCGTCAAATATGGAAGGGGGGAAGCCGAATTGGGAAGGACCCCGAGTAGGATTCCTCCTACTTGGGGCGCACCCTTGCTCCTCCCCTTCCCCTCCCACCTATATGTGGGGAGGGGGCGCCTAGAATAGACAACATCAATTGTTAGCCGTGTGTGGCGCCCCGCTCCATAGTTTACACCCCCGGTCATATTCTCGCGGTGCTTAGGCGAAGCCCTACGTGGATCACTTCACCATCATCGTCACTACGCCGTCATGTTGACGGAACTTATCTACTTCCTCGACACCTTGCTGGATCAAGAAGGCGAGGGACGTCATCGCGCTGAACGTGTGTAGAACTCAGACGTGCCGTATGTTCGGCGCTTGATCGGTCGGAGCTAGAAGAAATTTGAATACATCAACCGCGTTTTCAAACGCTTCCCTTTGGTCTACAGTGCGTGACACACTCTCCCCTCTTTGCTATGCATCTCCTAGATAGATCTTGCGTGAGCGTAGGATTTTTTTTAAATTGCATGCTACGTTTCCCAACACACGTTATGCTATCCTGTAATCGTGACGCACTTCGAAACTAGAACCGTCAAAAAAATTGAGCTTGCTTCCCATCACATTCCAAATCACCACGCTATATTTAATTGCAAACCTGTTCACACAAATCAAAACCTAAACGGTTTCCCACTTAGCAGCGTATTACTAGGTTATAAATACAACCTACTCCAAGATGACTGCATGTTCCTCCTCAATTCCTCGTCAACAAAAACAAACAAGTCTTTCTTCGTCGTTCCTTGCGTCTGCCATGGCCCGCATGAGTTTTGGATCGAGAAATTACCAGGGAGAGGCGAGCATGGATGCGGGAGCACAAGAGATGTCCCGCCTCACCATGAAATCAGCCGACATGTCCCGCCGCTCCGCTGAAGCAGCACAGAGGTCCAGCTGTGCCGCCGAAGCAGCACAGAGGTCCCACCATGCCGCCGAAGCAGCACCGAGGTCCCGCCGTGCCATAGAAGCAGCAGACTGGTCTGGATGCGCTGCGGAAGCAGCACAGATGTCCTGCTACGCCGCGGATGCAACAGAAAGGTCCTCCTACGCCGCGGCAGCCTAGAAAGATCTCTTGCGGGCAGGCGAGGACTCTCACAGGCGCATGCATGCTATGCTCAATAGCCTGATGGATCGGATCTCTGGTTGGGCAAAGCTGCAGGAGGAGATGAATGCCTCGTTTGATAATGCTACTGGCGTCATCCGGGGACTAAGGGATGACAAGGTGAAGATCCGCACCGAGCGCGACCTGCTGAGGCGAAGATCGCCGGAAGGGTGAAGCGGCAAGAAACTTATGGACGAGAATTCTATGCTCCGCATCGAGCACGAAAGGCTGGTGGAGGAATTTGTGGCTGCTACCAAGCAACGTATTTAGGACATGAAAGAGATCATCACCGCTCGCAACAAGAACTAGTCATGGAGGTGATGAAGAAAGGTGTTGGAGGAACTCCGTGCCCTACAGCAACGCATCAAGAAAGTAGAGAACAACGACCGAGATCATTGTCTGTGTCTTCCTTATTCTTTTGCCCTTTTGTCTTGCGTGCGTTGCCACATGTGGCCGTTTTAATCATCTTCCTAAATAGGTGAGACAATTACTATCCATTGTCATCTTCATTATATTTAGTATATCAGTCTTTCTAAGTCTCAGTCGATGCTATATATGTCCGTCAGATCTTACATCAAGATCCGTGCAAAATTTTCTTTTCAGATTTTCTTTTCTCTCTCTTAATGTCAGTTGAGTGAGACATAGCCACACCATTAAGCGCCGAGTACCTCCTCCTGGTTTATTGGTCATCTTCGCATTTTGTGCTAAATCTTGACCTTACATTTAACTAACCAAATGTTAATGCATGTAACCAAAAATAATATCACTAGAAACTATGTTAAAATACGAACCAATGATGTAATTTTTGGTGACATGCATTATTATTTCTTACTTAAATCTATGGTCAAAGTTTGACACAAATTACTAAGGGGACCAATAAACCAGGATGGAGGTAGTATAAAACAGGGCCTCGGGTGCCATCAATGGAGAAGTTGGGAGAGAGGTGGGCGCCGAATGGAGATCAAAGGGCTCGCCTCCCAATAAGCATGCGCAGGAGTCTTCTCGCACGCGTCCCGTACTCAAATAACTATCCTGCATGACGCCTCCTACCAATAAAAAAGGGGACGCATGGCGGCACGTAAATGGTTCGTAGAACGCCCATTGTTTCAATAATACTTGTGTTTTCCGATTGTAACGTGGCAGCTCTTGTTCCAAAATGACTTTGTTGGTTGTTAATGTGTGCGCCTTCACAAATCAGACAAAAATTACCACAACATGTTGGTGCCATGTGAAGGCAACATGCTGAGTTTCGTGATCTTTAGACGAGTTTTGGATTTACATGAATTTAAAAAACAAGTTTCTCAATGTTTCTGGCCGAGCTACGACGCCTAGATGTTTGAAATTCATTCTCATTTCTTGCATGGGACCTAAACATTCACCCAAGGACACATATATGATTTTTCAACCCATTTTGGCACACTGGAGCATGTGCATGTAGTTCAAATTTGAATTATGCACATTAAATGCCTAGGAAACTCAAATAATGTATAAAAAGACAAAACGAACCCTGAATAATTCCAAAATTAGCACGGAACTCCTATTGATCTATGTCGCCTCAGTAAAAAAATCAAGGCGGGAAAAGGCGGCGTATGTCGTTTCGCAAATAGAGGTGACAGGTTTCCTCTCGGAACCACGGGCCTTCTTGAGAGAAGCTCCAACTTGCAATAAGTTATACTAAAACTTGTCGCAAATTGGACAAAAAATTTACCACAGCATGTCGGTGCCATGTCATGAGACCATGCCAAGTTTCATGATTTTCAAGCTAGTTTTGGATTTACAGGAATTTAAAAACCAAGTTTCTCAATGTTTCCGGCCGAGCGACGACGCCCATATGTCCGAAATTCATCCCACTTATTGCATGGGACCTAAACATTCACTCAAGGACACACATATGATTTTTCAACCAACTTTGGTGCACTGGAGCATGTGCGTGTAGTTCAAATTTGAATTATGCACATTAAGTGCCTAGAAAACTCAATTAATGTATAAAAAAGGCCACACGAACTTGGATTAATTCCAAAATTTAGCACGATACTCCTACTGGTTTATGTTGGCTCTGTAAAAAAAAATCAAGGCAGGAAGAGGCAGTGTATGTCGTTTCGTACACAAAGATGACACGTCCCCTCTCGGAACCATGAAGCTTCTTGAGAGAAGCTCCGGTTTGTAAGAAGCTTATACCAAAACTTGTCACAAATCGGACAAAAAATTTACCACAACATGTTGGTGTCATTTAATGATACCATGCCAAGTTTTGTGATTTTTAGACGATTTTTGGATTTACATGAATTCAAAAACCAAGTATCTCAATGTTTCCGGTCGAGCCACAATGTCGAGGTGTTTGAAATTCATTCCCACTTCTCTCATGGGACCTAAACATTCACCTAGGACACATATATGATTTTTCAACTCATTTTGATGCACTTGAGCATGTGCATGTAGTGCAAATTTGAATTATGCATAGTAAATGTCTAGAAACTCAATTAATGTATAAAAAAGACCAAACAAACCCTGAATAATTCCAAATTTTAACACGACACTAATATAGTTGCATGTTCACTGCAGATAAATGTTCTAGCAACTCAAACACCGTCCTTTCCTTCCGTAACACCATTTTGTCTTTCAAATCAGAATGAAAAAATCAGGTACACCACAAACAGTTTACTAGTAAAATCTTGTGTGATGCTGATACGTCTCCATCACATCCAGTTTTCTAAGCTCTTTTGCCCTCGTTTTGGACTCTAATTTGCATGATTTGAATGGAACTAACCCGGACTGACGCTTTTGAACAGAATTGCCATGGTGTTAGAAATCAAAGTTCTCGGATTGACCTGAAAATTTACGGAGAATTTTTGTGGAATATATAAAAAAATACTGGCGCAAGAATCAACTAGAGGGGGGGGGGCACCCAGAGGCCACAAGCCCTGGGGGCGCGCCTACCTCCCCAGGGCGAGCCCCCTAGGCTTGTGGGCCTCCTGGACTGTTTCTGGCGCTAATTTCAATGCTATATATTCACATCTGTGGAGAAAAAAAATCAGAGAGAAGGATTCATCGCGTTCTACGATACAGAGCCGCCGCCACCTCCTGCTCTTCATCGGGAGGGAGGATCTGAAGTCCGTACGGGGCTCCAAAGAGGGGGATTCGTCGCCATCATCAACACCAACCTTCCTCCATCACCAATTTCATGATGCTCACCGCCAGGAATGAGTAATTCCATTGTAGGCTTACTAGACAGTGATGGGTTGGATGATATTTGTCATGTAATCGAGTTAGCTTTGTTAGGGTTTGATCCCTAGTATCCACTATGTTCTAACATTGATGTTGCTATGACTTTGTTATGCTTAATGCTTGTCACTAGGGCCCGAGTGCCATGATTTCAGATCTGAACCTATTATGTTTTCTTGAATATATGTGAGTTCTTGATCCTATCTTGTAAGTTGTAGACACCTAGCTATTAGGAGTTATGATCCGCATACCCAAAGGTGACAATAAATGAGATTCTTTCTTGTGATTACCATAGTTTGAGGAGTTCATGTATTCACTAAGTGCTAATGCTTTGTTCTGGTTCTCTATCAAAAGGAGGCCTTAATATCCCTTAGTTTCCATTAGGACCCCGCTGCCACGGGAGGGTAGGACAAAAGATGTCATGCAAGTTCTTTTCCATAAGCACGTATGACTAAATATGGAATACTTCCCTACATTATATTGATGAATTGGGTCTATTTCTATGTCACCCTCGGTTATAACTGTTGCATGATGAATGCCATCCGAAATAAGTATCCATCACTGATCCTTTGCCTACGAGCTTTTCACATAGTGATCTTTGCTAGGTTACTTTGCCATTGCCACTGTTACAATTGCTACAAAACTGTTACCATTACTTTTTCCACCGTTACCGTTACTTCCATACTACTTTGCTACTAAAAAAATTGTTGCAGATATTAAGTCGTTCAGGTGTGGTTGAATTGACAACTCAACTGCTAATACTCGTCAATATTCTTTGGCTCCCCTTGTGTCGAGTCAATAAATTTGGGTTGAATACTCTACCATCGAAAACTGTTGCGATCCCCTATACTTGTGGGTTATCAAGACCTTTTTCTGGCGCCGTTGCCGTGGAGCATAGCTCTATTCTCTGAGTCACTCGGGATTTATATCTGTTGATCACTATGAGGAATCTTAAAGATACCAAAACCAAGATTATTCCCTCTACTACGAGGGGAGGTAAGGAACTGCCATCACACTCTACACTTGATTCACCTTCTGTTTTAAGTAAACTTGTGACACCACCACCTGCTAGTAATTCTCATATGTCGCAAGTAATTGATGATGCTACTTCTGCTATGCATGATGTTTATGATGATACTACTGCTTTGCTTGATAATACTATGCCACTGGGTGAATTTCTTGATGAACAACTTGCTAGGGTTAGAGAGAATGAAAATACTGAAACTGATGAAATTATTGAAACTGAAGATTATGATTCTCCTCCTAGATATGAATTTCCTGTTATACCTTATGGTTATGTTATGGATGAAGAGACATCTACAGATTTTTTTTGGTTGCAATGATAGAGATGATCTTAAGAAATTGTTAGCCAAGCTGAACGAAAAATCCTTGAATGCTAGAATGAAACATGATCCTACATTTTCTACTTCACCTATCCTTGTTACTAATAAGGATTATGAATTCTCTGTCGATCCTGAGTTGATTACTTTTGTTGAATCTGACCCTTTCCATGGTTATGAAACTGAAACTGTTGTGGCACATCTTAGTAAATTAAATGACATAGCCACCCTGTTTGCTCATGAGGAAAAAATTCGCTATTATTATATTCTTGAGTTGTTTCCTTTCTCATTAAAGGGTGATGCTAAGATATGGTTTAATTCTCTTGCTCCTTGTTGTGTGCGTAGTCCCCATGATATGATATATTACTTCTCTGAAAAATATTTTCCTACTCATAAGAAACAAGCTGCTTTAAGGAAATATTTTACTTTGTGCAAATTGAAGAAGAGAGTCTCCCACATGCTTGGGGGAGGCTTCTCCAATTACTTAATGCTTTGCTTGATCATCCTCTCAAGAAAAATGACTACTTGATATCTTTTATAATGGACTAACCGATGCTTCTAGGGACCACCTAGATAGTTGTGCTGGTTGTATTTTCAAGGAAAGAACTGTTGAACAAGCTGAAATACTATTGAATAATATATTGAGCAACGATAATGATTGGACTCTTCCCGAACCATCGCCTAAGTCGACTCCGAAGAAAAGAGGTATTCTATTTCTCAGTCCTGAAGATATGCAAGAGGCAAAGAAATCTATGATAGAAAAAGGTATTAAAGCTGAAGATGTTAAGAATTTACCACCTATTGAAGAAATATATTGTCTTGATAACCCGACACAGGCAGTAGAAGTAAATTCTCTCTATAGATTTGATGAAGGTGATATTCCTCACAATAAATCTACTAGTCAATCCTTGGATGAATTTGATAACTTTATTGTTAAACAAGAAAACTTCAATGCATATGTTAGTAGATAATTGAAATGTAATGCGTATATGCTTGAATGCTTGGGTGATTATATGTGTAGAACTGTTAATGATCTTAAGCTTATCAGTAAACATGCTTCCGTGGTAAAAACTCAAGTAGAACAAGTTCACAAGGCAAAAAATGATTTGCTTAATGAGATGAAAAATAAAAACAATGATCATGCTGTTAGAGTTATGACTAGAGGTGGTAAAACGACTCAGGAACCTTTGTATCATGAGGGCTATCCCAAGAGAATTGAGCAAGATTCTCAGAGAAATAATCCTGATGCACCTAGTCCTTCTAAAAAGAAAAAGAATGATGATAGGACTTTGTATGCTTCTAGTGAACCTGTTATCGACACACCGTAGAACCCTAATGATATTTCTATTTTTGATGCTGAAACACATTCTGGTGATGAACATGAACCTAATAATAATGTTAATGATGATTTTCATGTTGATGCTCAACCTAGTAATGATAATGATGTGGAGATAGAACCTAATGTTGATCTTGATAACCCACAACCTAAGAATAAAAGGTATGATAAAAGAGACTTCGTTGCTAGGAAACATGGTAAAGAAACAGAACCATGGGTTCAGAAACCCATGTCCTTTCCTCGTAAGCCATCCAAGAAAAAGTATGATGAGGATTTTGAGCGCTTTGTTGAATGCTTAGACCTGTCTTTTTGCGTATGCGCTTGACTGATATTCTGAAAATGTCCCCTTATGCTAATTATATGAAAGATATTGTTACAAATAAAATAAAGATACTTGAAGCTGGAATTTCCACCATGCTTGCTAATTACACATTTAAAGGTGGAATACCAAAGAAACTAGGAGACCCTGGAATACCAACCATACCATGCTCCATTAAAAGAAACTATGTTAAAACTGCTTTATGTGATCTTCGAGCCCGTGTTAGTGTTATGCCTTTCTCTTTGTATCATAGACTTGATTTGAATACGTTCACACCTATTGAAATCTTTTTACATATGGCCGATAAATCAACTGCCATACCCATCGGTGTTTGTGAGGATGTGCCTGCTATAGTTGCAAATGTTACTATTTTAACGGACTTTGTTATTCTTGATATACCCGAGGATGATAGTATGTCGATCATCCTTGGTAGACCCTTTTTGAATACTGCAGGGGCTGTTATGGATTGCAACAACGGAAATGTCACTTTTCATGTTAATGGTAATGAGCATATGGTACACTTTCCGAAGAAACAACCTCAAGTGAATAGTATCAACTCTATTGGAGAAATCCAACAATTGCTATTGGAGGTTTTAAATTCCATCTTCCTACTGTCAAGAAGAAATATGATATTCTTATTGTTGGGGACATGCATATCTCAGTTGAGGTAACCTAGTGTTATTCAAAAATTCTCCGGTTTCATGTCATTTGGAAGAAGTTTGTTAATAAGACTTGATCAACCTTATTAATGGATTCCTTTTGACGGGCATGTGATGGATGAATTTAGGAGGCAAAACCTTCTGTACCCAACTTTTACTCTCTGTTATTTAGATTTAATAAAGCAAAGTACTATTATTTTTCTGTTTTCTGAATTATCCATGCAATAAAAATGACCAAAAAATAAAAGTTCTCCAAATTCCCTGAAAATTTAGTATGATTTTTGTAGAATATTTAAGAATTTCTTGCACTGAAAACACCTCAGGGGGTGCACCAGTAGGCCACAAGCCCACGGGGTGCACCCACCCCCTAGGTGCGCCTACAGGGCTTGTGGGTCCGACGTGGGTCCCCCTCACTTATTCCAGCACCCATCCACTTCGTCTTCCTCCAGAAAAAATCACCCCATTGTTCAAACCTGTGTTCTTCCTCATCTTGCTGCGATTTTTGATCTCCTTGATCAAAGCTCCATTTGCAAAACTGTTTTGGGGGATTGATCATCAGTATGTGACTCCTCCAGTGGTCCAATTAGTTTTTGTTCTAGTGCTTTATATATTGCAAATTTGTGCTGCTGTGGTGACCATGTTCTTGAGCTTGCATGTCAAATTTAGATGGTCCAAAGTAGTTTTGTTGCATGATATAGCCTTGAGGCACTTGTGGAAGTAGTTGCTATTAGTTTTATTGAGTTTGGTTCACTTTTATTTTCAGTCACTAAAATTTCAGAAATTTTCAAAGAAAAGAAAAACCATGAAGAGGTGGTTAAGAGGCACTTTAAGCCGGAGTTCAGGGGAAAATGAGAATGAGGAAAAGAAGAAGCCCAAGTACAACCTTCCTCGGGCGGCGAAGGTTCATCCATGTGAATGGCCAAGTTACACATTCTTGAGGGCGGCCAGAATTTATGATGATTTCTATTATTTGGCAGAGAATTTCAGCATCAGCGCGTTCCTCCAAGATAAGTGTGAACAATACCTCCTACTCACTAATACCTTCGTGCAAATTTTTCACTTTCATGCTAGGAAGGATCCTCCTATGGTAGAATTTCACTTGTCTGATGTGCCCAAGCGAATGACACTTTATGATTTTTGCGATGTTTGCAAATTACCTTATGAGGGCAGTGTCAGTGAACCACGTCCTAGAGACGTAGAGGGCTTTATTGCTGAAACTACTGTGGGGGAGGGAGGAGTGTCGTAGGCGAGAGTGGCTAGTTTACATTTTCCTGTTTTACGCTATTATTCATTATTTGCAGGGAGATGTTTGATTGGTCGTGGGAAGAGTGGGGGCCTTAGCGCCCATAACCTTGCTATTGTCGCGCCATGCTTTATATTCTGATAGAACTTTTAGTTTGGGCGCCATGGTTGCTCGACGGTTTGAACACAAACCGTACGAAGGGTCCCGTTTTCGGAGGTATTTATGCCTCCCGCCTAGCTAAACATTTTGAGATACCCATTAGGCATGAGGAGGAGGAAGAAATGTTGTTACCCACTAAGTACTTAGACTACGCTAGTATGGTAGCACATGATTTTATTACGAAAGGCGATAATCAGCGGCTCATTTATAACCTAGTGTTCAGTCAGGGTACCTATTAGATTATTACTTTGTCTGCACCTTCTTTGTTCGATATTCATTCAGGCAGGCACATCATTATGCCCGATGACATTTATGCATACTGGGAGCAAACGCGATCCCCAGTCCCTGAGCCAGCACTATCACCTGATCCGTACCTTGAGCCTGTTTACCAGTGGGAGCCACAGGAGCTCGCCAACTAGTGGAACCCTCTGGATCCTCCACATTATCCAGGAGAGGGTTATTTTGATCCGTGGCCGTAGACCAACTTAGGCCAAAAGCCTAAGCTTGGGGGAGTACGTATTTCTCACCGACATTACATTCATGTTCACACATTCATTCCAGTTGCCGGTGTTCATACTTTTCCATTGTATTATCCATGTTAGTTTATTTTTCTCGCTTTCTTCTTCTGTGTTTGAAAAACTTTGAGAAAATCCAAAAAAAATAGTTCTCGCTTCTTTTTAGTTTATTTAGTAGTATTAAAAGAAAACCCAAAAAGATTTCCCGTTCTTCTTTTTCTTGTTGGGAGCTTTCCTGTGTAAATAGTTTTTCTCGTTTTTGTTTTTGCTTTCGTCAGAAAAACAAAAAAACTCCAAAAACATTTGAGTGTGTTTCTTTGAAATTCTTTTCTTTTTCTTTGGGTCATGAGAAGAAGACCACGATGAAAATGTTGAGTGGCTCTCATATGCATTATTGTTGATCTAACAAAGAGCCCATATTACCTTGTCTTCTCCTCTGAATAAATGTTTGCAGATTCCAGCTTAGTCCAATGCATGTGCACTCTTATTATTATTCACACCATTCGGCCGTGCAAGTGGAAGGCAATAATGACGATATTTGATGAAGTGATTGAGATGGAGAAAAGCTGGTACGAACTCGACCTATTTTGTTTTTGTAAATATGATTAGCTCATCGTTCTTGATTCAGCCCATTATGAATAAAACATGTTCGCAATGACAATTAGAGATTATAGTTACTCATGCCATGCTTAATTATCTAGGAGTGTATAATGGTTTGTCGTGAGTGCCAACCTGCATTTTGAAATGGTTATGATGTAGTATGATAGGATGCTATCGTCCTTTGAATGATTCAAGTGGCTTGACTTGGCACATGTTCACGCATGTAGTTGAAACAGAAACAACATAGCCTCCACGATATTTATGTTCATGGTGATTTATATCCTACTCATGCTTGCACTCAATGTTGATTAATCTCAATGCATGTTTATGACTGTTTTCGCTCTGTAGTTGGTCGCTCCTCAATCTTTTGCTAGCCTTCACTTGTACTAAGCGGCAATAGTGCTTGTGCATCCAGTTCCTTAAACCCAAAGTTGTTCCATATGAGTCCAACAAACCTACCTATATGGGTAATTACCTGACGTTCCAAGTAAATTTGCATGTGCCAAACTCTAAACCTTCAAATGATAATCTGTTTTGTATGCCTGAATCGCTCATGTAGCGACTGGGGGCTGTCAGTATCTTCCATGCTAGGTGGGTTATTCTCACGATGAGTGTTTATTCAAATGTCATTCACGAGAAAGTGGCTAGTAATTGGGATGCCCAGTTCCATGCTCGAAAGCAAATCAAAATATAATCATAAAACAAAACTCCCCCAGGACTGTTGTTAGTATGAACAGTACCCGTGGATTCGGCTAGCCGTGGAGTGTGATTGTTGGTGGAGGGGGGTGCAAAATTTACCATTCTATTTGGGAACCGCCTATAATGTATCTAGCACAGAATATAGTGAGATCTCTTGGTTGTTACGTTGACAACGAAAGCATACCGCTCAAAATTATATCCATCTCTATTTTAAAAAGCTCAAGCTCTGGTACCTCTAAAAATCCCTGCTTCCCTCTGCGAAGGGCTTATCTATTTACTTTTATTGTTGAGTCATCATTCTCTTATAAAAAGAACCAGCTGGAGAGCACCACTGTCATTTATATGCTTTGTTATTAATTGATATGTGTATGAGTGTGACTGGATCTCTTTTGCCGTGAATTATAATGTCTAGTCAGTCTTTGATCTTCAGAGGTGCTCTGCATTTATGTTTTGCGGTCTCAAAAAGGGCTAGCGAGATACCAATTTGTCATATTATATCATTATTGTGTTTGAAGAAGTGTTGTCATCCGAGATCTATTATTATTGCTCGCTAGTTGATTATGCCATTGATATGAGTAAATGTGAGACCTAA
Source organism: Aegilops bicornis (assembly GCA_021605145.1). Lineage (NCBI taxonomy): Eukaryota > Viridiplantae > Streptophyta > Magnoliopsida > Poales > Poaceae > Aegilops > Aegilops bicornis. The sequence goes on from JAHIAL010000046.1 coordinate 423,217, forward strand.
ATGTTATTGTGAACATGGTTAGTTCATAACCTTTGCTGAAAACCTGAACATCAGTTAGACATATTTACAACAACAAGATCAAAAAGAGTTTGTAAAAGTTTTTCTTCGTCACTTTCAGTTTGTCAACTGAATTGCTTGAGGACAAGCAATGGTTAAGCTTGGGGGAGTTAATACATCTTCATCGTATCTACTTTTCCAAACTCTTTTCCCCTTGTTTTGGATTCTAATTTGCATGATTTGAATGGAACTAACCCGGACTGACGCTATTTTCAGTAGAATTGCCATGGTGTTATTTTTGTACAAAAATCAAAGTTCTCGGATTGACCTGAAAATTTACGGAGAATTTTTGTGGAATATATAAAAAATGCTGGCGCAAGAATCAACCAGAGGGGGGCCACTGATGTCGCTTGAGATGCGTCAGTGTTTCCCCAAGGAATCAGGGAGGATGCAGCACAACAACAGTAAGGTAGTTCCCTCAGTGATGAGACCAAGGTTATCGAACCAGTTGATAACCACACACCACTACGTAAATGTTACTTGCACACAAATAACAAATACTTGCAACCCGACGCGTTAAAGGGGTTGTCAATCCCTTTCTGGTAGCGGTGCCAAAAAGTGACGTAAGGATAGGACAAAATTGTAGTAGATTGATAGATGCAAATAAAAGTAAATAAAACGCAGCAAGGTATTTCTGGGGTTTCTATAATATAGATCTGAAAATAAAAGAGGCAAATAAAAGAAAAGGCAATTGGCAATATGGATCTGAAAGTATATGATAGGACAATAGACCCGGGGGTCGTAGATTTCACTAGTGGCTTCTCTTGGGAAAATAGCAACGGCGGGTAGACAAATTACTGTTGTGCAATTGATAGAAAAGCAAACAATTATGACTGTCGGTGTCAAAACCGTCGGATCTCGGGTAGGGGGTCCCGAACTGTGCGTCTAGGCGGATGGTAACAGGAGACAAGGGACACGATGTTTTTACCCAGGTTCGGGCCCTCTCGATGGAGGTAATACCCTACTCTGCTTGATTAATATTGATGATATGGGTAGTACAAGAGTAGATCTACCACGAGATCAGAGAGGCTAAACCCTAGAAGCTAGCCTATGGTATGATTGTTGTTCATTCTACGGACTAAAACCCTTCGGTTTATATAGACACCGAATAGGGTTAGGGTTACACAGAGTCGGTTACAATGGTAGGAAATCTACATATCCAGACGCCAAGCTTGCCTTCCACGCCAAGGAAAGTCCTATCCGGACACGGGACGGAGTCTTCAATCTTGTATCTTCATAGTCCGGTGTCCTACCAAAGATGATAGTTCGCTATCCGGACACCCCCTAGTCCAGACTCCCTTAGTAGCCCCGAACCAGGCTTCAATGATGATAAGTCCGGCGTGTTGATTATCTTCGCATTGCAAAGGCGGGTTCCGGCTCAATCCTGTGTTGAGCGAAGTGTCCGCTTCCTTGCGAATATCATGCTTCTCGGCTTCCACGCCTAATAATGGCCATCTTCCACGTGTCGGATGAATGTGAAAAGTCGGTATCTTTACATTTACCCCCTTGTCAGGTAAAATGAGCCGTCTATAAAAGAGACGGGGATCCAGATTCGGATCGCACCATCCTCCCTTCGCGAGCCTTCATCAGGCGCCTTTGACAAAAATCCACTCCCACGATGGATACCGACGCGGCTCCTCCTCTCGCGCTCCCAGCCCTCAGCCCGAGATTGGGGAGATGCTCGATCCTCACAAATGTAATTGGTGGTGCTCAAAACCAAGGGATTCCTTCCCCGCCTTCATGGTTACAGTGCGTTAGGACTGCGCCACTTATAAGGGCGGGAAGCGGTCGAGAGCGTCCCGATCCCTCTAAGGGAGAGCAGGTATGCTTCGCCTCTTACCTAATGAGAGGACTCGGATTTCCAATCCATCCGTTTCTCCGGCTTCGAGTTCTCTGACCTCCATTTGCACAACCTTACGCCTGCCTCCATCTTGCATATAGCGGGCTTTGTGGCCCTTCCCGAGCTGTTTCTGGGCGTTGAGGCCCATTTCGCTCTGTGGAAGAGATTGTTCTACCTTGTGCCTCGTTCTCACGAAGGGTCAATATATCAAGTGGGCGGAGCCGAATTATGGCGCATCGCCGACCGTACTTATCCGGAACCCCAAAGAAGGCCCGAGGACCGCCCTCGGAATGGTTTTACATGGAGGACGCCCCGCTGCGGATCCTGTTCGGATCGGCCTTCCAGAGTTTAGCAACGCTCCTCTAAAGAAGCGCCTTAAACCGGCGCCATGAGCTCCCCTGCAGAGGAAAATGACCGGACGTCCTTTACTTGATGAGCCGAATTAGATTGCTGGCTCATGCCGGATTGACCATGATTGGAGTCATTGCAATCTGCATTATGAGGAGTGCAGCCGCTCAATATAGGGGCCACCCCATGTGGGATTTCAACGGGAGGATGATGCCACCCGCCATGGCCGCAAAGGGCGGGATCGGTCACCGAATGGTGAAGACCTTGTCCGCCATGTACAAAGGGGAAAAGGAGGATTTTCTCTGCGTCAGTCCACTGAACGGGTTATCTTTGAATAATCCTCGAAGTTGGGTAAGCGAATATCTTTGTGGCCTGTCCGATCCATGTTCCCGTGGTTAAATATCTCATTTCATGGTTTCTACGCAGAGAACTGCGCCGGCCGTGGAGAAGATACACAGCCCGCCTCCACAACCCGAGGATCCGGAACGGTCCCTTGATCCGCCTCCGAAGAGGACTCGGATATAAAGGTGGAGCTGATCGACGGGTGTTCCATCAACTTAGCATCGACAATGCTTTGGTTGCCATTACGGCCGACTACCTGTGACTATTTCCGCCTCCTGTAACAAAGGATCAAGTATGGATACCATGACCCACCCGTGCTTTACTTCTAATCACCGCGTATTTGATGGTGTTTCGCAGGGGGTGCCTTTAGAACGGGAAGCCGAGCCTGCCGCGGCCGTCCAACAAGGAGCAGCTCGGCGCAGCAGGCAGAAAAGAAGTGCGGTACGACTCGAGACATCGCCGCAACGGTATGATGTGCCATTGTGTTTTAAGGAGAGGTTCCTAGGAGGCACACAGACGCTCGTGGTTTTTTCAGGAAAAAGAGCGCCACGGACCGAGTCCGAGAAGTTGCCAATCGGACCTCCGCCACCAGCTCAAAAGCCGAGTCCTAAGGGGTACAAACACGAGGCGTGCGTCGGATGCTCCTCCAACGGAGGATGCCGACAGACTGTCCGCCACCAAGTCGGAGGTGGAGAGCGCCATGAATCATAGGCGCCGCTGGACTATTCTACGTGACGCATGTTTCTCCCAAGAGGCGTTGGACGCCTTTAATTCGGGAGAAGCGCACCTCCGTGCCGCTCAAGATGGCCTAGCCAGAGCCCCGGAGCAGTATGTGAAAGACATACGGGTAAGGAATTTTCACGATTATATATGCCAAGAGTCTCTTTAGACTTAAAATAGTAAGGATAACGGATTTAAGGATCATTTGGAATGCAGGTTCTTACCGAAAAGAATACCCATTTGTCCCAGGAGCTTGAAGAGTGCAAGGCCCAACTTGAGGCTGCACTGGCCGCGACTGGGGAAGCCATGAAGACTCCCTCTGGTAATATATGCTCTTCAAAGTAGAAGTAGTTTTGCAAAGTGCGGCGTGTGCATAACCGACATTAACAAAGGCAGAGATAGCGCCGGATGGATCCGGACAAGCAACAGCTCTTGCGCCAGCTAAAGGTCGGCGAGAGCGTGCTTACGAGGGTGCGGCAGGAGAAAAATAACCTCCAAGATGCCAACACCAAACTAGGTGAGGAACTAAAGGATGTTCGTGCCCAGTTGTCTGACTCCGTAAAGCAGAATCAGCGGCTTCGTCGCGGCATTTTCAGTAAGTGTTTAAACGAACTTTGAAAGAGTTCGCGAGGAAGGCGACTAACATAAACATGTATGTAGGTTTGCTCACAGGTGTCGCCCCGAGGAGGAGATGCCCAGTTCTTCAGTGATCTTCTTCCCGAATCACAGCCGCATTTAACGAAGTTTGGCAGGTGATGAATGGCGTCGCCAGTGCCTTGTGGCCATCTATCTCCCTGCTCAAGGCATTGGGGAGCTGGCAGAGCGGCTTCAAGGAGCACGGCGGCGCTTCCGACTATGGAAGATATCGGCCTGCCATCAAGGCGCCAGGGAGGCCTGGGCCATGGTAAAGACGTGGTACACGAAGGCTGACCCAAACCACATGGCCGAGGTCGGACCTGTGGGGCCTGATGGGAAGGAGATCCCTGTAAGCTTAGTGTACGACCAAGTAGAATTGGCCGCCAAGTATTCCCAAAGAAGATTGTAAATTAGACAGCCTATTAGATGGCATTGAGGAGGAATACAACCAGTCGAGTTGACTATGTAATTTAATATGACATGAAAAATGTCTTCTAGCCGGATTGTAGATCATTTGTCATAGCGGACCTTTCCGCTTCGACCTCGGGACCCAATAGTCCGGAGTGTGTCCGAATACCCTCGCGGTTATGTAAGAACCGGGGCATGCATGGAGACAAGGCGTAGGGGTCATTATTGCTGTATCGCATAAGTGCCCAACTAGTTATGTTATATTACATGGATAGTAAGAAACATCTTCCAGGAGAATAGTTCCGTTAAGGGTTCCTTTTCTCGAGGAATGCCCTAAAGTGCATGTCCAAACTGCTAAGAAAGCAGAAAATCATCACGGGGCAGATGGATAAATAGTTAAAATCATCTTTCAGTTCACCGACCGAATATTCCCTTAAGAACGCTTAGGTTTCGCTTCACCCGATCGAGGTACAGATCCGGCTGACCCGGCAAGAATAATCGCAGAGGTGCTCCCTTTACCGCCTAGCCGAACAATCGAGAACGAGGGGTAGCACAGGAGCCAAGCAACCCAGCTTGGCCAAAACTTAAGTCATATCGATGCATATAATGGTGAGTAAAAGGTACATGCGGAAGTTTGACACATGTGTTGGGCATAAAGCCCGTATAAATAAGCTTCATAAAGAAGCCCCAGTATAATGAGCGGGTGGCACGTCAAGTATGTGTGAACAAAGCGCAAGCGAGCCTCTAAAGGCTTCAAGAAGAAGGAGGAGGAAGGAGAGAAATAAAGACAGCTAAAGTATAAATTTTGGACGGAGGAAGGAGACGAACTTCGAGTCCGCGCTTAGGCGTAGAATCTTCGTGGACGGCTGCGTTCCATGGGTTTGGCTCGAGTCGGTTATCCAATGCGTTTGCAGACGGTATGCCCGCCGGTCGTGGCCTAGTCGATGATGAAGGACCTTCCCATTTGGGCTTGAGTTTGTCCTTTTCTTGTCCGTGCAGCGTAGAACTAGTTCGCCAACGTTGTAAGCTTTGGCCCGCACTTCTCTCGCTTTGATATCTTTGAGCCTGCTGTTGATAAAATGCGGTACGAAGCTTTTGCCACGTCGCGCTCCTCCTCCAAGGCGCCCAGACTGTCCCGCCAATCGAAGTTCGGCTTCTCTTTCTTCATACATGCGCACGCCAGGTGAGTCATGAATTATGTCGCAGGCAAGACTCGCTCGGCTGCATACACCATAAAAATGGTGTGAATCCGGTAGTCGCGATTCGGCGTGGTCCGCAGCCCCCAGAGTACGGAGTCGAGCTCCTCTACCCATTGCGTGTTAGATTCCTTAAGGGACCGCACTAGTCTGGGTTTAATGCTGCTCATGATTAGACCGTTTGCCCACTCGACTTGACCGTTAGTTTGAGGGTGATAGACTGAGGCGTAATCGAGCTTGATGCCCATGTTTTTGCACCATAGTGTGACCTCATCGGCTGTGAAGTTGGTGCCGTTATCAGTGATGATACTGCGGGGGACGCCATAACGGTGCACTACCCCGATATGAAGTCTATCACCGGGTCCGGATTCGGCCGCTTTTAATGTGCTTGGCCTCTATCCATTTGGTTAATTTATCCACCATGACCAATAGGTATTTTTGCTTGTGGGTTCCTCCCTTAAGGGGTCCAACCATGTCAAGCCCCCAGGCCGCAAACGGTCAGGTGTTGGGTATAGTTTTGAGGGCGGTGGGTGGCATGTGGCTTTGGTTAGCAAAAAGCTGGCAACCGACGCATCATTGGACTAAATCCTGCGCATCTGCCCGGGCCGTCAGCCAATAAAATCCTGTACTGAAGGCCTTGCCTACAAGGGCTCGGGCTGCGGCATGGTGCCCACCCAGTCCGGCATGAATTTCAGCCAGGAGGTTTCGCCCTTCCTCTTCGGAGATACACCTTTGAAGGACTCCTATTGTGCTTGGAGTGTGACCTCCTCGGAACTGTAATTGTCCGGTGAGCCTAACACTACGTCCATTGTGATTTTTCTTGTGCAACATGCTTACCGGCTAGGGATTATTCCTCTGAAGGTTGTGCTGCTTCGCTCAATGCGGTTCCAGTCTATTTCCATTTTTCGGAGGGTTTCCTCATAGATGAGGTTTATCCGCTGCCGCCATCCATGAGTACCTTAGTAAGGCGAAGTCATTCACTATTGGACTGAGGACCAATGTGGCTGGTGCTCGGGCTGTTCGAATTTGGGTTCATCAACGCATTAAAGGTAATAGCCGTGTCCTCCATGGATTTATTGCTACTTAGGAGACTTCGCAAGGTTATGGAGGGTTCGCTCGCATGTTATTTGATGCGAAAGTCTCAAGACTATTAATACCGTGATCGGTATTGTTGGGCTGGGATTACAAGCTAGAAGCTCTTTGCCACTTTTGGGCACCTGCCGTAGTATCCAACATGCTCAAGGCTATGAGTTGGAGTGGCGTCCTCTGTGCTATGAATTTTGCAGGTCCGTTGAGCCATCCCTCCAAAGACGGTTCCATTCCCTTTAGGGGTTTTTGTTTTTCAGATTTAACCCGTGGTTGGTGATGATGCACCCTTTTATTTCGGACTAGGGCTGTGTTCGGGCCGGATTATCCCAAAATTTACTTTCGGTTTTCCAAGCACTCTCCATCGCGCAGTACTTTTGTACTATGGTCACCAAGTCAAAGAAGCGTGTAATTTCAATGACGACTTATGGCGTTTAGGATTCCTTCGTCTGCAATTATTGCGAAGAGTGAGATTACGCCCTCCTCTCGGCAGTCCTTTATCCCGTCCATAACCAGAGGAATCGCCCAAGAATGATGTGTCGTTTCAGCGGGCTCTTGCCGAATTCGGGATAGATCGCTAATGTTTGGGTGGGCGGGTGGAACTAGATCCTAACCCCGTCCAATCTAAGACTCGGGGGCCGAGAAGTTTCGAACTTGGAAGTTTGGGTTTTGGATGTTATCCAATGAATCCAACCCGTCACCGACTTTAAGTTCAGGATTTGATCGACATCCGTCCCTCCGCTGGAATCCGCATGGAGGGGTCGGGAATCCCGACGAGCTAGTCCTTAAGATAGAAGAAGAGTCGCCAGATTGTTCCTCTACCACAGCAACATGGTGGGAAGCCCGGGAGAGTTAATCTCTCTCGATCGGTTTTGGGCCCACTCTGATCTTAGTCAGTGGCGACTCCCAGGGCGGCGATGCAATCCAAGAGCTCGTTCACGGAGGAGAGCTCGATCGGATCTAGCTGCTCGGCAAGTTCTGAGTTAACACGAAGATTGGTTTCGATGACCCGAGAAGTCATCGCTTGCCAAGGGCGGCCGAACTGGTGGTCATAAGGAAACCACCTAGCCGAAGAGTTCGGCCGGGCGCCAAGGCTCCTTTTGGCGATAATGTCGCCTTTAAAGACGGGATGAGGCATCCTTCCCGACGGTGACGGCAGAGGAACTCTTAATGAAAGCACCAATGTCGGTGTCAAAACCGCAGATCTCGGTAGGGGGTCCCAAATCGTGCGCCTAGGCGGATGGTAACAGGAGACAAGGGACACGATGTTTTTACCTGTGTTCGGGCCCTCTCGATGGAGGTAATACCCTACTCCCGCTTGATTAATATTGATGATATGGGTAGTACAAGAGTAGATCTACCACGAGATCGTAGAGGCTAAACCCTAGAAGCTAGCCTATGGTATGATTGTTGTTCGTCCTACGGACTAAAACCCTTCGGTTTATATAGACACCGAATAGGGTTAGGGTTACACAGAGTCGGTTACAATGGTAGGAAATCTACAATCCGTATCGCCAAGCTTGCATTCCACACCAAGGAAAGTCCTATCCGGACACGGGACGGAGTCTTCAATCTTGTATCTTCATAGTCCAGGTGTCCGGCCAAAGATGATAGTTCGGCTATCCGGACAACCCCTAGTCCAGGACTCCCTCAATGACGATATCCAAGACAATGATCATGTATATAGGCATCACATCAAAGATTAGTAGACCGACTCCTGCCTGGATCTACTACTATTACTCCACAAATCGACCGCTATCCAGCATGCATCTAGTGTATTAAGCTCTTGGAAAAATGGAGTAATGTAATAAGAACGATGACATGATGCAGACAAGATCTATTCGTGTAGGAGTAGACCCCATCTTTTTATCCTTAATAGCAACGATACATGCGTGCTGCCCCTTCTGTCACTGGGAAAGGACACCGCAAGATCAAACCCATTACAAAGCACCTCTTCACATTGCAAGATAAATACATCAAGTTGGCCAAAGACAACCCAAATATCGGAGAAGAAATATGAGGCTATAACAATCAAGATTGAATATTAAATCAAGGCAAATCTGATCATAAAGTCACAATTCATCGGATCCCAACAAACACATTTGAAAGAGTCATTACATCAAATAGATCTCCAAGAGACCGTTGTATTGAGATAGAAAGAGAGAAAAGGCCATCTAGCTACTACCTACGGACCCGTAGGTCTGAGTTGAACTACTCACGCATCATCAGAGAGGAACCAATGAGAATGATGAACCCCTCCGTGATCTTGTTCCCCTCCCGCAGAGTGCCGAAATAGGGCTCTAGATTGGATCTCGTGGTTCTGGAACTTGCGGCGGCTGGAATAAAATTTCGTCGACTCCCCTAGGGTTTCTGGAGCAAGGAGGTATTTATAGAGCGAAGAGGCGGTGCGGGAGGCCACCGAGGTGGGCACAACCCACCTGGGCGTGCTGGTGGCCCGGCGCCGCCTGGTGGGTTGTGCCTCCCGCACCCCTAGGTGCTTCTCTGGCCCATCTAGTGTCTTCTGGTCCAAACAAAATCCACAAAAAGTTTCGCTACATTTGGACTCCGTTTGATATTGATTTTCTGCGATGTAAAAAACAAGCAGAAAACAACAACTCGAACTGGAACTTGGCACTATGTCAATAGGTTAGTCCCAAAAAATGATATAAAATGATTGTAAAACATCCAAGAATGATAATATAACAGCATGGAACAATCAAAATTATAGATACGTTGGAGACGTATCAACATCCCCAAGCTTAATTCCTGCTCGTCCTCGAGTAGGTAAATGATAAAAACAGAATTTTTGATGTGGAATGCTGCCTAACATGTTCATCACATATTGTTTCGTTTATAGCAGGAACAATTTGACTTTTATATGGTTCAAAGCAATAGTCTAGTTTTGACTTGAGGACTTTAATACTGAAGCACATCAACAAACAACCATGTCCTTCAAAATATCAACACTAAAGCAAGTTATCCCTAGCCCATTATGCTCAATCATTGATCCATTCATGAACCACACTCGCATATTAGCTACACCCAATGCTCAAGTACGATCATAGTGCCCCTTAGCTGGTGCTTTATAAGAGAAGATGGAGACTCAAGTAAAAAAATTGTATAAAGTAAATTGAAAGGCCCTTCGCGGAGGGAAGTAGGGATTTGTAGAAGTGCCAGAGCTTAAAGCGAAAAAGACGAAGATAAAACCTTTTCGGTGGTATGCTTTTCCTGTCAACGAAAACGATCGAGTAGTTCCCAATACTTTCCATGCTAGATATATCATAGGCGGTTCCCAAACAGAAAATAAAGTTTATTCCTTTTTCCACCATACTTTCACTTTCCATGGCTAACCGAATCCACGGGTGCCGTCCATACCAACACTTTCCAAGGAATTTATTATTTGACAACATAAAATAAATTCATTTTTTCATTTCAGGACTGGGCATCCCTAATACCTTTGGCGTACTCTCGTGCAATGGCAAGTGAATAAACACTCATCTTGAGAATAACACATCTAGCATGGAAATATATCAGCCACCCCCTACCATTTCATGAGCGGTAGAGCACACAAAAGAGAAATTTATTTTGAAAATTAGAGATGGCACATAAAAATTTGCTTAGAATGGCAAAAGAATACTGCATATAGGTAGATATAGTGGACTCATGTGGCAAAAACTGGTTTAAAGGATTTTGGATGCATAAGTAGTGATCATACTTAGTGCAAATGAAGACTAGCAAAAGATTGAGAAGCATCCAACCAAGAAACAAAAAATCTCATAAGCAAGCATTAAGCATAACTAACACCGAATAATGCACCACTAGTAGGATGTAATTTCATTGCATAACTATTGACTTTTGGGCTTGCATAGGGAATCACAAACCTTAACACCAATATTCTTACTAAAGCATAATTACTCATCAACATGACTCACATATCACTATCACCATATCTCAAAACTATTACACAGAATCCAGTTTATTTTGTCCAATGATCTTCATGAAAGTCTTTATTATATCCTCCTTGGATATCTACCACTTTGGAACTAGTTTCATATGTTGCTTTTAATAAGCTCAAACAAATATAAGTGAAGAACATGAGCATCATATTTCTTTCTCTCAAATTAATCTAAGTGAATCATGAGAGAATTTATTCAAAGATAACAAAGCACACCATGCTCAAAAAGATATAAGTGAAGCACTAGAGAAATTCCAAGGCTCTAAAAATTTAAGTGAAGCATAGGAGCAAGCATAGCATAATTTGGTTCTCCAAAATAGGTGTGTACAGCAAGTATGCTTATTAATAATTAAAAAGAAAAACAAACAAAGACTCATATCATACAAGACGCTCCAAGCAAAACTCAGAATATGTGCCGAATAAAAATATTGTTCCAAGTAAAATACCGATGGTTGTTAGTTGCTTGATACTTCTCGAATATTATCTTGGGGTGCCTCGGGCATCCCCAAGCTTAGCCTTTTGCTAATCCTTATTCCTTCATCCATCGCGATCTCACCCAAAACTTGAAAACTGCAATCACACAAAACTCAACAATACTACGTGAGATCCATTTGTATAAGAAAGCAAATCACTACTTTAAGTATTATTGCAAACCCATTCAAATTTTGTTATTGTATTATATCTATTGTATTTTAACTTTTCCATGGCAAAAACTCTTCAAAGGAAACCATAGAATCATCAAAACAAGCACATAACACAACGAAAACAGAATCATTAAAAATGTAACAATCAGCAGCTACCTGAATATTTCGAATACTTCTGTAACTCCAAAAATTGTGAAAAATTAGGACAACATGGGCAATTTCTATATAAATCTTCTGTAAAACATTCAGAATTTTTTGTCTCTATTGTGATTTTTTAAAATTATTTTACTGGACGCAAAAGTTTCTGTTTCCCAACAAGTTCAAAGCAACTATCACCCAAATCACCCCAAAGGCGTTGCTTGGCACAAGCACTAATTTAAACCACAAAAACACATCTAAACAGAGGTATGTTCACGAAATACATTATAAAGATGAATAATATGATGCAACCTTAATTCCATTTTTTGTAGTTTTGTTGTACAAACCAAACTAGTGATAAAAAAAAGAAACTAAAAGATTCAATTGCAAGATCTAAAGATATACCTTCATGCACTCACCTCCCCAAGAACGGCGCGCCAAAAGAGCTTGATGTCTACTACGAAACTTTATTCTTGTAGACATGTGTTGAGCCTCCAAGCGCAGAGTTTTGTAGGACAGTAGCAATTTTCCCTCGAGTGGATGACCTAAGGTTTATCAATCCGTGAGAGGTGTAGGATGAAGATGGTCTCTCTCAAACGGTCCTGCAACCAAATACAAGAAATCTCTTGTGTCCCCAACACACCAAATACAATGGCAAATTGTATAGGTGCACTAGTTCGGCAAAGAGATGGTGATAAAAGTGTAATATTGATGGTAGAAATATATTTTTATAATCTGAATAAATAAAAACAACAAGGTAGGAAATAGTAAACGGGCATGAAAACTGTATTGCAGTGCTAATATAATTGGGTCATATAACCATCCCTCAAAGTGCGATGAAGAATCACTCCAAAGTTCCTATCCAGCGGAGAACATAAGAATGAATTGTTTGTAGGGTCGAAACCACCTCAAAGCTATTCTTTCCGTTCGATCTATTCAAGAGTTCGTACTAAAATAACACAAAGCTATTCTTTCCGTTCGATCTATCCTAGAGTTCGTACTAAAATAACACCAAAGAAAATTCATATTCATAATACTCAATCCACCACAAAGAACTTCAAAGAGTGCCCCAAGATTTCTACTGGAGAAACAAAGACAAGAACATGCATTAACCCCTATGCATAGATTACCCCAATGTCACCTCGGGATCTGCGAGTTGAGTGCCAAAACATATATCAAGTGAATCAATACGAAACCCCATTGTCACCACGAGTATTCAATTGCAAGACATATATCAAGTGTTCTCAAATCCATAAAAGTATTCAATCCGATAACAACGAAATCTCAAAGGGAAAAACTCAATTCATCACAACAAGATAGAGAGAGGAAAACACCATATGATATGACTATATTAACAAAGCCCGCGATACATCAAGATCGTGACATCTCAAGAACACGAGAGAGAGAGAGAGAGAGAGAGAGAGATTAAACACATAGCTACTGGCACAAACCCTCGGCCCCGAGGGTGGACTATTCCCTCCTCATCGTGGTGGCCGCCGGGATGATGAAGATGGCCACCGGAGATGATCCCCCCTCCAGCAGGGTGCTGGAACGGGTTTTAGATTGGTTTTCAGTGGTACAGAGCCTTGCGGCGGTGGAACTTATGATCTCGGTTAACCCCGAGGGTTTCTGGAATTTTTGGGAATTTATAGCGTAAAGAGGGGGTGCGGGAGGCCACCGAGGTGGGCACAACCCACCTGGGCACGCCTGGTCCCCCAGGCGCGCCCTGGTGGGTTCTTCCCCCCTCGGGGCATCCCCAGGTGTTGCTCTGGCCCATTGGGGGTCTTCTGGTCCATAAAAAATGCACAAAAAGTTTCGCGGTGTTTGGACTCCGTTTGATATTGATTTCCTGCGATGTAAAAAACATGCAAAAAATAACAACTGGCACTTGGCACTATGTCAATAGGTTAGTCCCAACAAATGCTTATAAAGTTGCTATAAAATGATTGTAAAACATCCAAGAATGATAATAAAATAGCGTGAATACTTCATAAATTATAGATATGTTGGAGACATATCAACATCCCCAAGCTTAATTCCTACTCGTCCTCGAGTAGGTAAATGATAAAAAAATAATTTATGAAGTGCGAATGCTAGCAAAGTGCATAAGTTTGATCCATGATAATTTCAATCACTTTTCCTAGCATCATAACAACAATTCTTTCTCATAAAATTTCTCATGTTAAAGTAGCAACCAATTCACATGTTAAGGTTCAAACAATGAATTCTCTTGAAACTCAACAACCTATGTTCTCAGTCACCAAGCAATTGTAATTCAACTTATTCAACAGAGTTTAAGTAAGAGATCGACATACTTAACCATCATATAGTCTTGTATGATTACTAACACTCACCGCATACACATGAGTAAAACATTTCAACCGGACACATAGAAAGATAGGGGCTTATAATTTCGCCTACCAGCGTATTCACCTCAAGGGTGGTGTCAACAATAATAACTCATGCTACCCATATTCAACTGGACATATGTATCTAGATCTTTCCTCACCACATGATGCTTGCCAAAGCAGAAAAAATAAGATGGAATAGAGAGAAAAACTTTGACTCTTGCATAAAAGTAAATACATAAAAGTAAAAGATAGGCCCTTCGCAGAGGGAAGCAGAGGTTGCCATGCACTTATTTGTTTGTATGCTCAACCCCTTAGTGCAAAAGAACATCACGTTATATTGCCCCTTATGATAGCAACCTTTATTATGCAGTATGTCGCTTTTATTCTTTGCTATCACAAGTTCGTACAACGCTCAATTTTCTCTTACACTAAATGATCTAACACTTTTAGAAGCAATTTTTATTGCCTTTTTGCACCGATGACCACTTACTTGAAGGATCTCACTCAATCCTTAGGTAGGTATGGTGGACTCTTTAAAATAAGATTTGGGTTTAAGGGTTTTTGGATGCACAAGTAGTATCTCTGCTTAGTGCGGAATTTTTGGCTAGAAAAGATTGGGGGCAAGCACCACAAGTTCAAGGATCTATGAAAATATAACTTCTATGTGAATATGAACAAACATGAATCATTATGTTGTCTTCCTTCTCCAACGTCAACAATTTTGGCATATAATATTTTGATGGGGGCTCACAATCACAAAAGATTTCCAAGATAGTGTATTTGCATGTGAAGGTTCTCTTCCTTATATTAATTACTCGTGAATTACTTGTATGACCAATATTGTGATTGTAAAGCCTCAAAAGATTTAACTTTCTAAACCCAATGTGAAGCTACCACTAGGCATGATATGATTTCAACTTCATGACATTCAATTTATTCAACAATTTACTCATAGGATATAAGTGAAGCACAAGAGTAAATGCTAAACTACTCCGAAAAGATATAAGTGAAGATCATGAGCATAATATTTCTTTCTCTCAAATTAACTGAAGTGAATCAAAAGAGAATTTATTCAAAAATACTAAAGCACACCGTGCTCAAAAAGATATAAGTGAAGCACTAGAGCAATTCCATAGAAAAGAGCTTCGTTGACGGGATGTGCGTGCCGCTTACCTAGCCTCCCTGGCAACTATTTGAGGACTCTATTTTATTTAAAAACTTTCAGATCGAAGTATTTTATTAAAACAATAAGCAAAAACAAAATAAAATTACATTCTAAGAATAGCACACATCATGTGAAGAAGCAAAAACTTAGGCTCAACCGATACTAACCGATAATTGTTGATGAAGAAAGGTGGGATGCCTACCGAGGCATCCACAAGCTTAGATCCTTGAGACTTCTTGAAATATTATCTTGGGGTGCCTTGAGAATCCCCAAGATTGAGCTTTTGTGTCTCCTTAATTCTTCTCATATCACGGTTTCCCTAAATCTCAAAAGCTTCATCCACACAAAACTCAACAAGAACTCGTGAGATAAGTTAGTATAAACAAATGAAAAAACCTTATCATTCTCTACTGGATAAAATAACTAAAATTATTATTCAACATTGCATACTAAATGCCTCTGCATATTTAATACTCTTATCCTCAAATATAATCATTAAACAAGCAAACATATGCAAACATAACAGCAATCTGCCAAAACAGTACAGTTTGTAAAGAGTGCTATATACATCATACTTACCTAACTCCAAAAACTCTGAAAAATTACCACACTGTAGAAAATTTATCATAAAATATTGTGTAAAAATTTCAAGATTTAATCACGTTCTGACTTTCCTGAAGAATTCAGACAATGACAGCAAACTTTCTGTTTTTAAACAGCAACATGTAGACTTGCAAAATAAGCATGTTAAGGGCTATCCTTGACATTTTTATTGAAAAGAAAGGGGCAAAACATTATTCTAAATAGAAGAAAGCAAATAAAAATAAAATAAAATGACGCTCCAAGAAAAACACATATCATGTGACGAATAAAAATATAGCTCAAGTAAGGTTACCGATAATGTTGGAGACGAAAGAGGGGATGCCCTCCGGGGCATCCCCAAGCTTAGTTGCTTGGATCTTCCTTGAATATAACCTTGGGGTGCCTTGGTCATCCCCAAGCTTAGGGTCTTGTCACTCCTTATTCTCCTCATATCGACATCTCACCCAAAACTTGAAACCTTCAATCACACAAAACTTAACGGAACTTCGTGAGATGGGTTAGTATGATAAAGACAAACCATTCACTTTGGTACTGTCAAAGAAAAGATTCATAATTGCTTCCACACAATTCCTACTGTAGCATATCATTTCCACAATTTATATTGAGCAATATAAGCCATAGAAACTAGAAAACAAGCAAACTATGCATTGAAAACAGAATCTGTCGAAAACAGAACAGTACGTAAAGATCTGAATATTCTTGTAAACACCTGTTGGGCCTCCAAGCGCAGAGTTTTGTAGGACAGTAGCAATTTTCCCTCAAGTGGATGACCTAAGGTTTATCAATCCATGAGACGTGTAGGATGAAGATGGTCTCTCTCAAACCGACCGCAACTAAATACAAGGAATCTCTTGTGTCCCTAACACACCCAATACAATGGCAAATTGTATAGGTCCACTAGTTCGGCGAAGAGATGGTGCTAAAGTGTAATATTGATGGTATAAATATATTTTTATAATCTGAATAAATAAAAACAGCAAGGTAGCAAATAGTAAACGGGCACGAAAACTGTATTGCAATGCTTGAAAATGAGGCCTAGGGTTCGTACTTTCACTAGTGTAACCTCTCAACAATGCTAATATAATTGGATCATATAACCATCCCTCCCATTGATCATGTAATTTTCTAAGAATTGAAACCTCTAATTCCAACTTTTCTTCTAAAGCTTTCATCATAGCATCAACAATATGTTTAGCAAAAACTTTATTTTGTTCATAAGCATGGGGTGAATTTATCATGGATTGCAACCAAAGAACTACAATCAATCAAAGAGAAACTATCATAATCAAAGTCTTTATAATCCAAAAGAGTGGGCACATCTCTAGTTAAAGTTTTGACCTCTTCAAACCCACTTTTATCAATTTTCTCAACAAGATTGTCACCCTCCGAGTTATCGGGACACCTTATAGCTAAAGTTGAATCTTATTCAGTCCCTTTATTATCAATCTTAATTTTACTAAACAAAGAATCAACAGAAAAAACACCAATCATTTTAATATCTTCAACACTTTTATGAAAAGCAATCACTAGAAAACGCTTTTTCTAAAAATTCTCTTCTAGCTCTAAGCATAGCGGTTCTTTTCTTACTTTCATCCATAGAAACATAAAGAGCCTTAATTGATTCCTCAACCGTAGGCACAAAAATTTTCATCTTGAGATTTTCTACATCATGAGAAATTCTATCAATACTTCTAGACATATCATAAATCTTATTTAGCTTTTCTTCTATTGTAGCATTGAAATTTTTTTGAGTATTGATAAATTCTTTAATATTATTCTCAAGATCAGAGGTGTTCATATTACTATTATAAGAAGGATTACCATAGGAATTACCATAATTATTAGAGGAATTACTAGGAAAAGGCCTAGGATTAAAATTACCTCTATAAGCATTGTTATTGAAATTGTTTCGCGAGATAAATTCACATCTATGGGATCACCATTTTGCTCAATCAAAGTAGACAAAAGCACATCATTAAAATTAATAGGGGCGCTTTTATTAGCAACCAATTTCATAAGAGCATCAACTTTTTCACTCAAAGAAGAAATTTCTTCAACCAAATTAACTTTTTTACTAGTAGGAGCTCTTTCGGTATGCCATTGTGAATAGTTTGCCATAATATTATCAAGAAATTTGGTGGCTTTGCCCAAAGTAATTTCCATAAAAGTACCACCCGCGGCGGAGTCCAAAAGATTTTGAGAAACAAAATTCAACCCCGCATAAATGCTTTGTATGATCACCCAAAGATTTAACCCATGAGTTGGGCAATTCCTTAGCATTAATTTCATCCTTTCCCAAGATTGTGCAGCATGCTCATGTTCAAGTTGCTTGAAGTTCATGATCTAGGTTCTAAGGGAAATGATTCTCGCAGGCGGAAAATACTTAGTAATAAAGCCATCTTTGCACTTATCCCAAGAATTGATACTATTGTGAGGCAAAGAAGAAAACCAAATTTTTGCACGATCTCGCAAAGAAAATGGGAATAATTTCAACTTCACAATATCATTGTCCACATCTTTTTTCTTTTGCATATCGCATAATTCGACGAAATGTGTTAAGATGGGACGCGACATCCTCACTAGGAGTACCCGAAAATTGATCTTTCATAACGAGATTCAGCAAAGCGACATTAATATCACAAGACTCCGCACTAGTGGCGGGAGGAGCAATCGGAGTGCTAATAAAATCATTGTTGTTGGTATTGGAGAAATCACACAACTTGGTGTTCTCTTGAGTCATCGTGACTACGCAACAAGATTGCACTAAAAAACAGATCTCACGAGAAAACGGCGAACGAAAAAGAGGGCGAATAAAATGGCAATTTTTTGTGAAGTGGGGGAGAGGAAAATGAGAGGCAAATGGCAAATAATGTAAATTGCAAGGAGATGAGATTTGTGATTAGGAACCTGGTAGATGTTAGCGATGTCTCCCCGACAATGGCACTAGAAAGTTCCTTTGATGTCGCTTGAGATGCGTAGGTGTTTCCCCAAGGAATAAGGGACGACGCAGCACACCAACGGTAAGGTATTTCCCTCAGTGATAAGACCAAGGTTATCGAACCAGTAGGATAACCATGCAACACTACATAAACGGTACCTACACACAAATAACAAATACTTGCAACCCGACGCGTTAAAGGGGTTGTCAATCCCTTTCGGGTGCCGGTGCCACAAAGTGACGTAAGGATAGGATAAATTGTAGTAGATTGATGGATGCAAATACAAATAAATAAAACGAAGCAAGGTATTTTTGGGTTTTTGATAATATAGATCTAGAAATAAAAGAGGCAAATAAAAGAAAAGGCAATTGGCAATATGGATCTGAAAGTATATGATAGAAAAATAGACTCGGGGGCCGTAGATTTCACTAGTGGCTTCTCTCGAGAAAATAGCAACGGTGGGTAGACAAATTACTGTTGGGCAATTGATAGAAAAGCAAATACTTATGACGATATCCAAGACAATGATCATGTATATAGGCATCACGTCCAAGATTAGTAGACCGACTCCTGCCTGCATCTACTACTATTACTCCACACATCGACTGCTATCCAACATGCATCTAGTGTATTAAGTTCATGGAAAAATGGAGTAATGCAATAAGAACGATGACATGATGTAGACAAGATCTATTCATGTAGTAATAGACCGCATCTTTTTGTCCTTAATAGCAACGATACATGCGTGCCTTGCTGCCCCTTCTGTCACTGGGAAAGGACACCGCAAGATCGAACCCATTACAAAGCACCTCTTGACATTGTAAGGTAAATAGATCAAGTTGGCCCAACAAAACCCAAATATCAGAGAAGAAATATGAGGCTATAACAGTTAAGATTGAATATTAAATCAAGGCAAATCTGATCATAAACTCACAATTCATCGGATCCCAACAAACACACCGCAAAGAGTCATTACATCAAATAGATCTCCAAGAGACCGTTGTATTGAGATACAAAGAGAGAAAAAGGCATCTAGCTACTACCTACGGACCCGTAGGTCTGAGTTGAACTACTCACGCATCACCGGAGAGGCACCAATGAGGATGATAAACCCCTCCCTAATCATGTTCCCCTCCGGCGGAGTGCCGGAATAGGGCTCTTGATTGGAGTCTTCAACACTTGTAGTTTCCATTTACATGGTAAAATCCTCTTCATTCCAAATGGTCTTAGTTGCCCGATAACTTGTCTCCTTGGAGTGGTCTCATCACCAAATCTTCGAAAGTGGTCAAAAGGAAAAGGGGTATGGTCTCACTAAAAGGGAATATTTGAATAAGCTCACAAGAGAAGAGAGGTAAAAGATTTTTTTGAAAAGAAAGTTGTAGAGAAAAATCTTTCCTATGGAACTTAATGGGTTTCTAGGGTCCGTCCTCTGATCAAACATGTGCTCTGATACCATCTTGTAGCGACCCGACCCGAATGGATCAAGTCTCCGTGCTTTCGTGTCATCCCTGGATCGGTATGCTGACACACACAGTACTCGAAGGATTTATAACAGAGGTAAATCACATGTATAAAGTAACGTAAATACTATTACCTCAATCCAAATATAGCAGAAGCAACAAGGTTGTGGATTCCCATCAACACCAACGGCAAAGTTGAGTGTAGAAATCGTAACCCTAACGTATCACTTACTCGTCGTCTGAAAAGTCTGCAACATGAAAAGTTGCAGCCCGAAAACGGGTCAGTACATGGAATATGCTGGCAATGTAACACATAGAGAGTAATGAAAGAATAAGCTATACTACATGCATATATGGCTGGTGGAAAGCTCTATGGTTATAGATTTTGCGAAAAAGCCAATTTTTCCCTTCTGCAAAGTAATAAATTTATTTAACTATCATGGTGGTTGTTAAACATTGAGAATGGTTGACAGCATCCTCAATCCCAATTAAAAGTACTCATTAAAACCCAAACAAATTATATTAAGTAATGTGATGAGATCAACAGGATATCCAGTACTAGATACTCAAAATTGTCCATAACCGGGGACACGGCTAATCATGATTAGTTTGTACACTCTGCAGAGGTTTATGCACTTTTCCCCACAAGACTCGATCGCCTCCGTTTGGTTTCTCGCACTTCATGGTGTTTGAGAGACGGATGACCGAGACACGATTTCGTAAGCGCTAGCACCTTACGATGGGTGGACCGGTACACCTACATCCCCTACATCTGCTAGTCCACCGCTATAAGAGTTCGTGACGACTTAGTCAACTATGCCAGAGTCCATAGTGGCTTGTGGCTGCACATGTAAGTTACTAGTATGAATTATCTTATGATCCCTTTGAGCCTGGGTGGCGGTCCCAAAAAAACAGGCAAGTCCTGCTTGAAAACAGGTGCCTCAATCCACCCAGATGTGTGTTTAAGTTGCCACCTTAGATAAACCATTAATTGTCAATCTCACATCTGTCATGGATATTCACTCACCCAATCCACGTCTACTAGCATAGCATAGCATAATAAGCAAACGTAGAGTAACTCCCAAACGTTTGATAAGTAAAACAGGTAATAGGTACTACCTCAATCTACTTCCCATCCCACAATTTAATTAGATCCTATTCATGCATGTGTTTGAGGATTGATCTAATGCATAAAAACTGGGTATGAGAAAGTATGATCAAAGTGTTACTTGCCTGCAAAGTTGATGAAGATGATTCGCACTCAAAACTCTTGATAGATCTACTCGTCACACTCCGGTCAATCTATCGTAATCAAGCAATAGTAACCACACATAAGCAATCACTCAAAAGATCGGAAAGATCGAAGAAAACAATTCGGAAAACGTCAAAACCAAATCTAATAACTCTTGCAACATAAAACAATTTCTAACAGTACCAAAACTATGTGTATTTGGCCTTATCAGAAAGTTTAGGTCAAGAGCTTCGATTTGCAAAAAGAATCAACTAAATCGGAGTTACTAAACTCAAGTTATGATCAAACGAAGTTCAAATTCAAATCTGATCTAATTCAAATTTTAAACTTTCAAAAACATGTTTGAGTTGGATTACTGGATAGAGGGAATCATAACGAAGGCGTAGGCGTTAGTTTCATGGATTCCGACTTACGAGTAAAAAGTTATGATCGTTTGAAGATTAGGGACTACGGATAGGTCCATGACGGAAATTAAAAATAAAAGAAAAATCTATCGAAGCGAGCATTTCGCTAAACAAAACCGGAAAGAAAACCCGGCGAGAAAACCGATCTAGGGTTTCGGAAAGGAAACCGAAACGAAAAACCGATGTAGAAAACGGAACAGAAACCGATCTAGAAAACCGATCTAGAAAACGTGACGCTGCTGGGGCTAGTACCTCAAGAGGCGAGGGCTCCCGGGTGGCGGCGTAGGGCGGCGCGCGGCGGCAAGTGGCGGCGGCACTGGTGAGGGGCGGCGGCGGCGCTGGTGAGGGGCGGAGGCGAGGCGGCGGGCGCCGGCTATGGCGGGCGGCGGCATCATTCTTCTTCTTCTTTGGAGGAGAGGAGAGGAGAGTTGATTTGATGTGTTGGAGGGTGCTTGGGTATTTATATTGGGAAGGGAGGGGTTTTGCTTGGGGTAGGGGACAAGAAATAGATTAGGATTAGGAATCCTAGGAATAAAAAAGCGGAATAACAAGCGGGATCAAATCCTACTAGGATTTGTAATAGAATAGGAAACTTGGGGCTCCCTGGCTCCCCTAGGTGCGTCACGATAAATGCGTGGCCTTGGCCTTGACCCGGCGGTGGCTTTAGCGGTTTGGGCCTTTGGCCCAAGGCCATGCCCTTTTTTTTTTAAATTTCATTTAAAGAAAAATAGTAAAACCAAATAAATAAATATATTATATAGGCATATAATATATCAAAATTTTCAGAAAAGAATTTCCTACATGATGAACATTATTTTAGTTTCAAATAAAATCCACAAAAATTTAAATAATTCAAACAGTGCAACTGACCTATTTAAAACCCAATAAAATCATTTTAAAAATACCAAAATGATTTCAAATTAATTTCTCTCCAATTTTCTGATGTAGGGAATCATGTTACCCTATTTTCCATATATTATATTTTTAAAGAAAAATTATTTGATTAAAACTCAATTAACTCCAAATTGTAAATAAATTCAAGAAAACTTTGAATTTAATTCTTTTAAAACTCCCAACTTATATTTCATATAATTTGAAGAAGTCATTTTATCTTCTCTCGTGAAAATCATTGAGTTGCATAAAGTTTTAGAATTGGAAATATTCTCAAATGAAATTCAAATATTTTCAACACTCCTTGTCATTTAAATAAATGGAAGAAGTCATGTCATCTTCTCACCAGGGTTTTGTGATGAAAAGAATTTGAATTCACGGAGAGCATAAAAGCAAAAATGAAAGTTTGGGAAAGTCCTTTTATTCCCTCTCATTTAACTTTCAAAATTTTTCAAATTCACTCACTTTCAAATCAATCAATCAAGCAATCAATCAAATCTATCTATTTGTTTATAACATTCCAAAATTTAGAATTTTGGGATGTTACAAACTACCACCCTTAAAATGAATCTCGTCCTCGAGATTCGAGAGGCTAACAAGAAATAGGTTAGGGTTTGGGGTCTTTTCAAAATCCATCGCTCGTCTCCGGGGTCTCGGGTGCTACCACCCTTAGAAGCATTGTTAAGGTTCCATCAAAACTCATATACTCCATCCTTATTCTTGTGATGTCGGTCTTCTCGAGATCGTAAGGATAATTCCTTCTCTCAGGCTCTTCTGGTAGTGGCATAACCTTTTCCTCAAATCTTTTGCCCTTTACTCTGGGTAAGGTTATTCCGAGACTGGGTCTTCTTAGCTGACAGGTCTGGCGCCAATACTAATCAGCTATCGATATCTCATGGTGGTCAACAATTTATGGTTTCTCCTGCATGAAAATGGGTCTGGGTGATCCTCACCGTATAACCTACGGTTGGCAACAACTGCCGTGTACAAGGGAAAAAAATACCTATACCATTCTAAGGTTCAACAAGGTTTTGATCGTCGTCTCTCTACTATAGGTAAGTCACTCAGATTTACCATCCCACATAGCAAGGCGAATAATAAGAGTAAGTCGGTATGGTGATCAATCCATTCCGCACTCCAAATCATTACCTTGTACATGGTTTAGCGAATCTCGCATTCTAACACTCGGTCATCCTCACAAGCATTGCAGAATTTCTCTTGTCGATTTAACCAAGTTCGAATAAATCCATTGATTCTCGCATGCCAAACAAACATCTATCGTTCCTTAACAACTCTCGTGTTTTGCGTTACTCCTATAGAATCGTCGGTCGATAAAATCGCAACTTCTGCCAGGGTTTTTCCTTCAGCAAGAGTGTGCTTGCTTCTTGGCAGGTCCTGGGCCTGTGGGTTATGGCCCATCTCATCACTTGTAAACCTTGAACTCATCCTCTGGGCAACTGATCGTTATTCCAACATCCAACTTCCTGGCATACTTAAAATCCATCCAATTGTACTGTCTTCCTTCCTTCTATTGGCACCAAAGTGGGACATGATTACTCAGACTCATCATGGAAATTTCCATTGATCCATATTTCCAACATCATACCTCCTTTATATCCAATAGTAATTCATCTCTTCATCCTCGTGGGGTATTCCACATACCGAGATAAAAACTTATACTTATGAAGTCCATATTCCACTTCGTGGAACATCATTATCCTTTCCGCGGTCAAGCGTCCTTACATGGAATATTGGCCATCTCTGCATGGCACTTCTTCAACTGGGAAACATGAAACACATCTTGAACTCCTGACAGTCCTTCGGGTGACTCCAACTTGTTAGCTAATTCTCCCATACGCTCCAACTTCGGTATGGTCCTACAAATCTCGGGGCTAACTTTTACCTTAACTCCAAATCGATTAACTCCTCACAGAGGGGGCACACGAAGATATGCTCTGTCTCCGATTTCATAGACTACCTCCTTGCATTTTTGAGTCTGCATAACTCTTCTGCCTGGACTGAGCTATCCTCAGTCTATCTCGAATCAACTTAACATTCTCTTCTGACTCCTTGATCATATTTGGTCCAAACAACTGACGGTCTCCAACTTCATCCCACATCAACGGTGTCTGGCTCCTTCTCCCATACAAAGCTTCAAAGGGGCCATCTTCAAACTGACTTGGTAGCTGTTGTTGTACGAGAACTCCCCGTAGGGTAGATTATCATCACTACTAGATCCATAATCTAGCGCACACGCTCTCAACATGTCCTCCAGAATCTGATTGACTCTCTTGATTTATCCATCTGTCTGCGGATGAAAGGCTGTGCTGAACTCTAGCCTAGTACCCAAAGTCTGGTGCAGCCGATTCCAAAACTTTGAGGTAAATTGTGTTCCTCTACGATGGTCCTCGGAACTCCATGCAGAATACGATCTTTGTCAAATATATCTTAGCCAACTTCTCACTTGTATAGCTGGTTTTCACTGGGATAAAGTGAGCTACTTTGGTCAAGCGAATCAACTACTACCCAGATAGAATCATATCCCGATCGGGTTCTGAGAAATCCGGTAATGAAATCCATGCCAAGCTTATCCTACTTCCATTCGTATCGGCATAGGCTGCAATAATCCTGCTGGCTTTTGATGCTCGCTTTTACTTTCTCCGCATACATCACTTACGACTACATACTCCGCTATATCCTTCTTCATACCAGTCCACCGTAAACACTCCTTCAAATCCAAATACATCTTGGTGTTTCGGTATAGTCGAGTATGGTGAGTCATGAGCCTCCTGAAGTATTAACTTCCTGATCTTTGCATTATTGGGCACATATATACACTATCCTCAACCATAAGGTGTCGTGCTCATTCTTACGAAAACCTTTGGCTTTTCCTTTGCTCATCCTCAGCAATCTCTTTGTCATCCTCCTAAGCTTCACGGATCTTTCCCAACAATGCAGACTGAACTTCCATTGCTGCAACAAAACCTTTGGGAACAATCTCCAATCGAAGTTCGCTGAGTTCCTCGGCTAACTCCTTTGGTAATCCTCCGCTTATGAGGGTATTAGTCCTTGTTTTCTTTTTGGTTGTGTCCTATTTCTCCACAAAGCTTGTATGCACTAAGTTTCTTCACATCCTTTCCATAAGGCTCCAATTTCTGGGACACAAGACGAGATCTTTGCAGAGTCAACTTAAATCCTTTCCAAGTGGTTACTCCTTGCCATCCATTGATGGTTTGTTACATCCTCCACCAGGTAGCAGCACCTCTTTCAAAGCACTGAAGAGCGTGTTGGGGCATATCCTTTCCGGCTATAGGGTTATTCTCCATATGATCCTCCAAGTTCTAAATCCATTGGTCCATCTCCAATTGACTCATCGGTCCAGAAAATATAAGCTCATCTCCATTCATCCTCTATTGGGTCCATGGGTTTGGGGTGAGATAAGAGAGATCAAGAGAGATGCATACAAAGAAAAAAAAAGTTTTGGAAAGGCAGATTTTATTGTGGCTGTCGGAAAAACATCAAACAAATGACAGCTCACAATCATCGCATCTAACGCAGGTATAACAGGGGTTTGGTCTTCTAAAGGTCAATGTCCTCAAACTCTTCAAGTCTTGGTCATGTCTCCTGTGGTTACTTCCGATCATGCTTGTCCTTCTCAAGTTCTTTTGCCAGATCATCTCTGTTGACGCGAAGTCTCTCGCGATGTCCTTTAATATTCTGGAGTTGCATTCCAAACTTCTAGGTTTCAACATCCTTGGCATGAACCATGTCCTACTGTCCTTTAGTTCCTGATGAATCTCCGGTATCTCGAGGTTTTGCTCCTCCAGCTTGGCTACTTTCAGCTTCAGGGTCCTGAGTTGTTCACAAACTGCTTCCTTGTCAAATACACTTCTCAAGGTCCATCTTAAACTCCCCGATGTAATATTCCGGATCCTGGTGATACACCAGCTAAGATTAAAACTCCAACGCTTGTCGATAGATGCTCCATCAACCTTCTACCATCCAATCCTTTCATGCATCTACATGCTTAACTTCGCACGGTGACAATAGCATAAGTGGCAATAACACCATCGTTAGCCATGTCTATGCCCATGTTACTGCCATGAGCTTTCATTCCATGATTGATATCTCCTGTATTAGGGTTTTCTTGACAAAAAATTTGAGTTCTAATGCTCCATGTTCCGGTCTTTCTTCGATACACCTTGATCTCGGGTATTGACAGTTCCATAGTCCGCCAAGTTCCATAAGGGGTGCCTTCCTAGGTCATACAAATCCAGAAATTCTTCAAAGCCTTCAAATTCTCATAGTCTTCGGAGTATTCAACACTTGTAGTTTCCATTTACATGGTAAAATCCTCTTCATTCCAAATGGTCTTAGTTGTCCGATAACTTGTCTCCTTGGAGTGGTCTCATCAGTCAAATCTTCGAGTGGTCAAAAGGGAAAAGGGTATGGTCTCACTAAAAGGGAATATTTGAATAAGCTCAGAAGAGAAGAGAGGTAAAAGATTTTTTTTTGAAAAGAAAGTTGTAGAGGAAATCTTTCCTATGGGCTTGTCAGCTTTCTAGGGTCACGCCCCTACAGTCAACATGTGCTCGATACCATCTTGTAGCGACCCGACCGAATGGATCAAGTCTTCGTGCTTTCGTGTCATCCTCGGATCGGTATGTCGACACACACAAGATCGAAGGATTTATAACAGAGGTAAATCACATGTATAAAGTAGCGTAAATACTATTACCTCAATCCAAATATAGCGGAAACAACAAGGTTGTGGATTCCCATCAACACCAACGGCAAAGTTGAGTATAGGAAATCGTAACCCTAACGTATCACTTACTCGTCGTTCTAAAAAGTCTCTGCAACATGAAAAGTTGCAGCCCGAAAACGGGTCAAAGACATGGAATATGCCGCAATGTAACACATAGAGAGTAATGAAAGAATAAGCTATACTACATGCATGTATGGCTGGTGGAAAGCTCTATGGTTACAGTTTTTTGCGAAAAGCCAATTTTTCCCTACTGCAAAGGAATAAATTTATTTAACTATCATGGTGGTTGTTGAACATTGAGAATGGTTGACAAGATCCTCAATCCCAATTAAAAGTACTCATTAAAACCCAAACAAATTATATTAAGTAATGTGATGAGATCAACAGGATATCCAGGTACTAGATACTCAAAATTGTCCATAACCGGGACACGGCTAATCATGATTAGTTTGTACACTCTGCAGAGGTTTGCGACTTTTCCCCACAAGACTCGATCGCCTCCGCTTGGTTTCTCGCACTTCATGGTGTTTGAGAGACGGATGACCGAGACACAGTCTTTCGAAGCGCTTAGCACCTTACGATGGGTGGACCGCACACCTACATCCCCTACATCTGCTAGTCCACCACTATAAGAGTTCGTGACGACTTAGTCAACTATGCCAGAGCACATAGTGGCTTGTGGCTTCACAAGTAAGTTACTAGTATGAATTATCTTATGATCCCTTTGAGCCTGGGTGGCGGTCCCAAAAAAACAGGCAAGTCCTGCTTGAAAACAGGTGCCTCAATCCACCCAGATGTGTGTTTAAGTTGCCACCTTAGATAAACCATTAATTGTCAATCTCACATCTGTCATGGATATTCACTCACCCAATCCACGTCTACTAGCATAGCATAGCATAATAAGCAAACGTAGAGTAACTCCCAAAGGTTTTATAAGTAAAACAGGTAATAGGTACTACCTCAATCTACTTCCCATCCCACAATTTAATTAGATCCTATTCATGCATGTGTTTGAGGATTGATCTAATGCATAAAAACTGGGTATGAGAAAGTATGATCAAAGTGTTACTTGCCTGCAAAGTTGATGAAGATAATTCGCACTCAAAACTCTTGATAGATCTACTTGTCACACTCCGGTCAATCTATCGTAATCAAGCAATAGTAACCACACATAAGCAATCACTCAAAAGATCGGAAAGATCGAAGAAAACAATTCGGAAAACGTCAAAACCAAATCTAATAACTCTTGCAACATAAAACAATTTCTAACAGTACCAAAACTATGTGTATTTGGCCTTATCAGAAAGTTTAGGTCAAGAGCTTCGATTTGCAAAAAGAATCAACTAAATCGGAGTTACGAAACTCAAGTTATGATCAAACGAAGTTCAAATTCAAATCTGATCTAATTCAAATTTTAAACTTTCAAAACCATGTTTGAGTTGGATTACAGGATAGAGGGAATCATAACGAAGAAGTGCGCGTAGGATTCGTTGGATACCGACTTACGAGTAAAAAGTTATGATCGCTTGAAGATTAGGGACTACGGATAGGTCCATGACGGAAATTAAAAATAAAAGAAAATCTATCGAGCTTAACGCCGCTAAACAAAACCGGAAAGAAAACCGCGAGAAAATCGATCTAGGGTTTCGAAAGGAAACCAAACGAAAAACCGATGTAGAAAACGGAACGGAAACCGATCTAGAAAACCGATCTAGAAAACGTGGACGCAAGCGAGGCTAGTACCTCAAGAGGCGAGGGCTCATGTGGCGGCGAGGGCTGCGGCGCGGCGGCAAGTGGCGGCGGCATCTGTGAGGGGCGCGGCGCGGCTGGTGAGGGGCGGCGGCGAGGGCGGCGGGCGGCTATGGCGGGCGGCGGCACTGCTGCTGCTGCCAAGGAGGAGAGGAGAGGAGAGTTGATTTGATGTGTTGGAGGGGGTGCTTGGGTATTTATATTGGGAAGGAGGGTTTTGCTTGGGGTAGGAGACAAGAAATAGATTAGGATTAGGAATCCTAGGAATAAAAAACGGAATAACAACGGGATCAAATCCTACTAGGATTTGTAATAGAATAGGAAACTTGGGGCTCCTGGCTCCCCTAGGTGCGTATGCGATGCGTGGGCCTTGGCCTTTCGGCCCGGTGGTTTTACGGTTTGGGCC
Organism: Aegilops bicornis; assembly: GCA_021605145.1. Taxonomy (NCBI): domain Eukaryota; kingdom Viridiplantae; phylum Streptophyta; class Magnoliopsida; order Poales; family Poaceae; genus Aegilops; species Aegilops bicornis. Next base: position 452,575 of record JAHIAL010000046.1, read on the forward strand.
TTTTGGCCCATAAGCGCCAAGGCCCTTTTTCTTCTAAATTTCAGACGAAAGAATAATAGTAAAACCAAATAAATAAATATATTATATAGGCATATAATATATCAAAATTTTCAGAAAAGAATTTCCTACATGATGAACATTATTTTAGTTTCAAATAAAATCCACAAAAATTTAAATAATTCAAACAGTGCAACTGACCTATTTAAAACCCAATAAAATCATTTTAAAATACCAAAATGATTTCAAATTAATTTCTCTCCAATTTTCTGATGTAGGGAATCATGTTACCCTATTTTCCATATATTATATTTTTAAAGAAAAATAATTTGAATAAAACTCAAATAACTCCAAATTGGAAATAAATTCAAGAAAACTTTGAATTTAATTCTTTTAAAACTCCCAACTCATATTTCATATAATTTGAAGAAGTCATTTTATCTTCTCTCGTGAAAATCAATTAGTTGCATAAAGTTTTAGAATTGGAAATATTCTCAAATGAAATTCAAATATTTTCAACACTCCTTGTCATTTAAATAAATGGAAGAAGTCATGTCATCTTCTCTCCAGGGTTTTGTGACGAAAAGAATTTGAATTCACGGAGAGCATAAAAGCAAAAATGAAAGTTTGGGAAAGTCCTTTTATTCCCTCTCATTTAACTTTCAAAAAGTTTCGAATTCACTCACTTTCAGTCAATCAATCAAGCAATCAATCAAATCTATCTATTTGTTTATAACATTCCAAAATTTAGAATTTTGGGATGTTACAGATCCATTGTCTTTGAGCTTTTCACATGTTGATCTTTGCTAAGTTACTTTGCCATTGCCACTGTTACATTTGCTAAAAACGGTTAGTGTTACTTTTTCCACCGTTACCGTTACTTCCATATTGCTACTAAAAACTTTGCTGCAGATATTAAGTCTTTCAGGTGTGGTTGAATTGACAACTCAACTGCTCATACTCGTGAATATTGTTTGGCTCCTGTAAGTGCATCTAGTGCCCCTTAGTGATTTTGGTGTATTGAAGACTTATAGGTTAAGTGACTAATGTGTTTATGAGTGTACACAGGTCTATAAGTCTATGAGGAGTTTGATATTTACAGAGAAAGTCGACCCCTAAAAATGAAGTTCTTCGATCAAGACTTTGATATTCTCAAGACTTTCTCAAGACTTTGAAAGTGAAGAAATTGGTGTGACCTTGAAGACTTGATATTCATTTGAGGAACATGAAGCGTGAAGACTTTTGTTTTCGTAGTTTCGCTTTTTCTTTCTTGAGTCATAGGAAACACCGTATCGTTAAAGGGGGTCGAGGAAATACTAAGGAAAAATTTCCATGTGATGCTCAACTCAAAATCCTACACCTACCAATCCCTTCGAGTGAAGCCTTTGGAAATCTCATACAGCCTCACCAATTTCTTCAAAGGATAGAGACGAAGTTCTTCGTGTCGCCGATTTAATTTGTTCTCGACCGAGGAGTTAGGAATTCGCCATGTAATCGCCTACACAAAGGAGGAACATGATAGCCCCGAGGAATTTTAGAGTCAAATTTCCGATCATGTCGTGCCGCACGCCACCTGTCCCAAAATATCTTATCCACCTAACGGTCATATTATTGAAGGGCATTTATGTCTTATCATGTTGGGCTGCTCCCTAGGCTATAAATAGCCGCCCCTTACAACCACTAGCTGGTTGGCTGCTCCGAGAGAACTTGACACTTGTCATTTGAGAGCAACCCATCCTCCGAGGACTTTGAGCTAAAATCATCGAGTGAGGAAAAACCCAAAAACCAAACCCCTACAAACCCAAAGTGATTGAGCATCACTGAAGAGATTGCTCTGCGTGGATCCGACGCTTGTTACCTTTGAAGACTGTGCTTCTTCTAGACGGTTAGGCGTCATGGTCTAGAGCATCCAAGAGGAATTGTGGATCGCCGAGTGACCAAGTCTGTGAAGGTTTGGAAGTCGCCTGAAGACTTACCACGAGTGATTGGACAAGGTCTGTGTGACCTTAGTTCAAGGAGAATACGGTGATGACTTGGTGTCCTGAGCTGCGTGCTCAGAGATTGGGTGTCCGGGACTGTGTGTCCTCGAGTTTAAATACTCAAATTACCCAACCAGACGTACAACCGAGACAAATAGCTTGGAACTGGTCTACCAAATCATTGTCTTCACCAACCTAATCGGTTCCATTTCCTCAACCCATTCATTTCCTCATTCTTGTGTTGAGTGTTCATTCATATCTGTGTTTGAAGACTTTGATCAAGACTTTCTCAATTTCCTCAGTTCAATTTATTCAGTCTGTTTTTCTTCATCTTGTGTTATCCTGTGTTTACGCTTTCTGTACTCTGTGTTTGTCTTCATTTCATCATGATGACCATGCATGTATTCTGCTATGCTTACTTCTGAGTACTTATTCCACTGCAAGTAGTTCTTCGCTAAGGAATTTCCTCACCGCAAATTCCTTAGTGAAGAATTCATAAAAATCGCCTATTCACCCCCTCTAGTCGATATAACGCACTTTCAATTGGTATCGAGCAAGGTACTCCCTTGTTCGTGTGGTTTTGGTTTAATCGCCTGGAGTTTTAGTTATGTCGACCGCAGTATGATCAAGGTCTCGGTGGGTGTCCTACCTTTGATGGTACGGACTACCCCTCTTTGGAAGAACAAGATGCGAATGCATCTTGAAGCAATTGACAACGATCTACGGTATGTTGTGGAAAATGGTGTTCCCAACCGTCACACCCTCACCGAACGCCATCGATGTGAAGAGATTCAAGCAACTCGATTCTCAAGCGAAGAATATCATATGTGGCCATCTCGAGTAAAGGACAAGATGGAAGAGTGAGTGCTTTGGAACCGCTAAGCTTATCTGGATAGGCTGTCCAAAGTAAATGAAGGTGTCTCAACTCAGCGTGACTCTCGAGTTGATGTTCTTCTAATCTCTTCAACCGCTTCAAAAGACTCGACAATGAAAATGTCCAACAAACCTTCGATCGCCTCACCGACATCTCAAATGAGCTTCAAGCCCTTGGTGCTACCGACATCACCGAACATGAGGTGGTGAAGAAACCATTGAGATCGCTTGATTCCTCATTTGATACTCCGCACTGATGATACAAGAACGTCTTGACTACAAGTCTCTTGATCCCGCCGATATCCTCGAAAGGCTAAATACTCATGAGTTCCAAATTTTGTCAAAAGAGAGATCTCTATGGTTCGAGCTATGGCAAACCACGTGCCACGAAGGCCAAGGCTATGTCTGAATCTGAATGTGAGGATTCTTGTAGTAGCCTTGGTGACCCTGAAGAATTGAGCCTGGAGCTAGCACTGCTCGTGAAGAAATTCCAGAAGTTCTCAAGACGTGGTCGCTTTGGAAAATCCTCAAGAAGCATTGATTCCTCATCAAGTGACTATAAGAGAAGGCTGTGCCATAAATGCAAAAACCTGGTCACTATATTCAAGATTGTCCTCAGTGGGAAAAGGAATTGAAGAAGAAGGAATACAAGGATTACAGTTCTGATGATGCCAAGAAGAAGAAGAAATCGTCAAAATCTTCATCATCAAAATCCTCAAGTCTTCATCTCACAAGAAGAGCAGCTCAAGAAGGCTCGGGCATTCATTGGCAAGGAAATGGACTGAAGCTGAATCTGAGGAACATGAGCAAGAGGTGGCATCCGAGGAGTCCGAATCTAGTGTGGCGAGTCTAGCTTTTGCTACTGCATTCGTCAGCAAGTCAATCTTCAACACTGAAGAAACTGACCTCACCAACAAGCCTGACGAAGATAATGATGACTACGCCCCACCTATTGCTTCATGGCAAAAGGTGCAAAGGTACTCAAATACACCTCCTCTGAATCTAGTGAAGATGAATCTGATGAGGATCTCAAGCCCAGCTACTCTAAACTTGCTAAGATTGTTGTAAAACAACAAAGGGCTTTTGAAAAGGTTCAAAACATGCTAGACAAAAGTGATTATATGTTGGGTGAAGAAATGGATCGACTAAAGCCCCGATCGAAAATCTTCGTGAGACTTCATCTAGGTTTGACAGCCTTCAAGGTCATCATAACACTCTCCTATCCGATCATGAGAAACTCTCTTATGAATTTCTTCAAAGAAAGCAAGATCTTGAGAAGCTAAGAGTGAGTTATGAAGATCTTCGAAGGAGCGCGATTCATTACTTGCTCAACAAATCAGCGTTTCTCGTGAAGAATTTGTTCCTCCATGCTTAAAGTGCATTGAACGTGAATCGCTAATTCTTCACCAATGTTCAAATGCTTCAACTGTTACAAATTCTTCACCTGCATCTGCTATCACTAATTCCTCATCCGAGGACATTGCTAGTATCATCGACAATGCAGGGCTGAAGGAATTGTACATGATGAGGCATGTACAAAAGCCTCAAAGGGCATCAGACTCTTTGTGATGTGCTTAAAAGCGGATCCTCAACAAACCCTAGGAAAGAGGGTATTGCCTTTGAGAGGAAACTCAATCTTGTGGAACATATTGGAAGCCCGAAAGCAAGACTTCAAAACCTCATGGGTTGCCGTAAAGGGACCTCCAGTTGATCCATCTAACTTATCTGGCTTTACATGTGAATCTCCTCATTCTTCCGATGAGTCATTTGACTCAACTATAAACTGTTCAAAATCAGAATGGTGAAGTATTTGCTAGATATGTTGGCACTAATCGCAGAACGGTTCCCCTATGAAGAAAATTTGGGTTCCCAAGAAGTGCCTTGAAAGTCTTCGTGAATGTCCTCATGACACCATCTGTGAAGAAAAGGAACCCCAGATCAAATTCTTCATATGGACAAAATTCTTCATATGGATCCAAGTCCTCATACGGACCAAATTCCTCACGTGGATCAAATTCCTCAAAAGGATCAAAGTCCTCATATGATTATCATCGTGCTAACAACTCTGTTTGAGGTAGAGCTAAGGGCTATGAATATGTGCATTATTCTTCAAACCATTATGTTCATAAGTCCTTGAAGAATTTCTCCGCTTATTCATATGCTTACCCTAACCCCTCTTATGTGAAACGAAATGGTTTGGCCTCTATGCCACCATTCTCTTATGGTGCTCGCAGAGTGATGAACTCTTTGCCACCCCTTCAGATGTGGGTGGTGAAGAAAAAGAACTAATCTCTTCTGCAGGTCGTGTCTCCGGGCGTGCTTTAACGTCTGAAGAATTTGCTGGGGACCTGAAAAACTTGCCTGAAAGGACGCAGGCTAATCATGATGAAATGAACTTTCATTTCACACGTCCTCATACTTCTATATCTGTTTTACTATTTGATGAAATTCATCTGATGATCCTGATATCATATTCTTCACTGATGAAGTATATGAGATCGTAAGTTGCACTAAATCATCTGCAGGATGATCAACCCAAAGCCACTGAGTGGGTCCTCGATAGTGGATGTACAAATCACATGACTGGTGACAAGAATTTATTGATGGATGCTCCCTTATCACCGTCACATCTCAAGCATATCATCTTCTTTGACAAAGGCAAAAGTCGATATTGGGTCTTGGTAAGGTTGCGATCTCTAAGGACATACACATGGACAAAGTCATGCTTGTTGAGTCCTTAGGATACAACCTCATGTCGATCTCAATGCTTTGTGATCTTGATATGGTTGTTGTCTTTGGCAAGTATCGTTGTGTGGTGATCATGGAAGTCGACAATTCCAAAGTCTTGAAGGCTTTAGGAGAGGAGACTTGTATATTGTTGATTTCTCTACAGGACCACAACCAGCCGTGTGTCTACTTGCAAAAGCTTCGGAAGGCTGGCTATGGCATCGACGACTTGGTCACGCAGGCATGAGGAATTTGCACACGCTTGCGAAGAAGAAGCATGTTATTGGCATTGAGAATGTCAAATTCCTCAAGGATCACTTATGTGGTGCCTGTGAAGCTGGAAAAATGACCAAGGCCAAGCATCCAGCGAAGACTATCATGACCACTACTCGTCCATTCGAATTGCTTCACATGGACCTCTTTGGACCTAATCATTACTCAACAGTCTCTAACGATGCATCACTATATGGTTTTGTTATTGTTGATGATTATTCTCGTTACACATGGGTACACATTGTTACTTACAAACATGAAGTGCAGGAAGTCTTCAAACGATTTTCCTCGAGGGCTTCAACCAACTTTGGTGTGAAGATCAAGCACATCAGAAGTGACAACGGAACTGAGTTCAAGAATTCGGTCTGGATGACTATCTTGATGAACTTGGTATTACTCATGAGTTATCTGCTCCTTATACTCCTCGTGAGAATGGCATCATGGAGCGCAAGAACAGAACTCTCGTTGAGATGGCTCGCACTATGCTTGATGAATACAAAACGCCTCATCGCTTTTGGATTGATGCAATTGATACTGCGTGCCACATCATCAACAGAGTATATCTTCACAAATTCTTCAAGAAGACTGCCTATGAACTCCTCAACGACAAGAAACCCAATGTGAGTTATTTCAAAGTCTTGATTGCTAAATGTTGGATTAGAAATCCTCATCACAATGCTAAATTTGCACCGAAAGCACATGAAGGTTTTATGCTTGGTTACGGAAAGGACTCGCACACCTACGTAGTCTTCAACATCGCTCTTCACAAGATTGTTGACATCGTAGATGTGCGGTTCGATGAAACTAATGGCTCGCAAAGAGAGCACCTACCTTGTGTTAGATGAACCAGCACCGAGGAATCTATTAAGTTCAAAGGCAACCGAGGATGTCATTCCCTCAAGAATCTGCTGAAGAATTCATTCCAAGACGCCAAGAACGTCGAAATGATGCACTGAAGATAATGTCAAGACAATGGTGCTGAGGAAAATGATCAAATACCTCGACGACAACCAGCTCATCCTCGCGTTGCAAAAGAAGTACAAGTTGACAAGATCATCGATGACATTGAAGCGCCAGGTCCTCTCACACGCTCAAAAGCTTCACATTTATCTAAATTTTGTGGGCACTATGCTTTTGTCTCTATCACAGAGCCCACTAAGGTAGATGAAGCATTTCTGGAGCCGGAGTGGATCCAGGCCATGCAAGAAGAATTACATCAGTTCGAGGTCAACAATGTCCTGGGAACCGTCAAACGTCCAGATCCTCGCAAGCATAATATCATTGGCACAAAGTGGATCTATCGCAACAAGCAAGATGAAAATGGCCTTGTGGTGAGGAATAAGGCACGACTTGTAGCTCAAGGCTACACACGAGTTGAAGGAATTGATTTTGATGAAACTTTTGCACTGTTGCTAGACTTGAGGCTATTCAGATATTACTTGCTTATGCTAACCATCATGATATCATCTTATATCAAATGGATGTGAAAAGTGCATTCCTCAATGGTAAGCTTGAGGAAGAAGTATATGTTGCTCAACCCCGTGTTTTGAAGATCCAAAGAATCCTCGACAAAGTCTTCGGACTCAACAAGGCTCTCTATGGCCTTAAGCAAGCCCTCAAGCGTGGTATGATACATTGAAGGAATTCTTCATGAAGAATGGCTTCACACCCGGTTCACTCGACCCTACTCTTTTTACTAAATCTTATGATGGTGAACTGTTTGTGTGCCAAATATACGTTGATGATATTATCTTTGGCTGTACTGACCAACGTTATAGTGACGAATTTGCCAATATGATGAGTGAAGAATATCAAATGTCTATGATGGGAGAATTGAAATTCTTCTTAGGTCTTCAAATTCGTCAATAGTGCAATGGCATATTCATATCTCAGGAGAAATACCTCAAAGATGTACTGAGGAAATTTGGCATGCAAGATTGCAAAGGCGTCAAAATTCCTATGCCCACAAATGGCCATCTATGCACTGATGAAAATGGTATTGACTTCGATCACAAGGTATACCGCTCCATGATTGGTTCTTTATTGTACTTATGTGCATCTAGGCCAGATATAATGCTTAGTGTTTGCATGTGTGCCCGATTTCAAGCTGCAGAAGGAATCACACCATAAAGGCTGTGAAGCATATTCTTCGATATCTAGCTCATACACCAACACTAGGATTATGGTACCCCAAGGGCTCTGCTTTTGATCTCATTGGATATTCTGACTCTGACTATGCTGGTGATCGTGTGGACCGCAAGTCAACATCTGGCACTTTTCATTTCCTCGGACGATCTTTTGGTCCGTTGGTCCTCGAAGAAAGCAGAATCATCCAGATTACCGCTTCATCGGAAGCTGAATACATTGCTGCTGGCTCTTCTTGTGCTCAACTACTATGGATGAAGCAAACTCTCAAGGACTACTGGCGTCAACATGAAGAATGTGCCTCTCATCGTGACAATGAGAGTGCCATCAAGATTGCTCACAACCCGATTCAGCACTCGAAGACAAAGCACATCCAGATTCGTCATCATTTTCTTCGTGATCATGTGTTGAAGGGCGACATCTCCATCGAAAGCACGTGAAGATCAAGAACAGCTAGTGATATCTTCACTAAGCCCTTGGATGAGAAGAGATTTAGCAAGTTGCGGTGTGAGCTAAATATCTTAGAATCTTCGAATGTTCTCTAAAAGGACACACATCCCTGACACTTATGCAAAATTGATGACTTAGATGTGCAACACATGAAGAAAGCGTTTTCTTCAATCAATAAAGAATAACACTCTAAGTGTGAAGAAATTAATGAAGAATTGGATTCTCAGAACCCTACGACAATTGTACGCGGTGTCTGAAATCATCATTCTTATACGGTGGGTCACGCCACCACCAAAGTTGAAAATCTTCAAATTTAAGTTTTTCCTCAGTTTTTGAAATTCTTCAGTTTTTCAAATTCTTCAACTTTGCAAAATCTACACAGTTTCCGTCGTTTTTCTTCATTGGCTATATATATATATGAGTTTATGTCCTCTACAAAGATTCACTTATGGCTATTTCTTCATGTTGCGCTTTACGCTAAGTGAATGTGATCGGACCCTTCCCTCTATGCTATACTCAACCCAATCTATTCACAAATTCTTCATGTGCGTTCTATTTGAAACTCGTTCAAAATCTTCACTGTGTCCTTGTCAGCTGAAGAAATTGCAAACGGAACTTTAAAACTGATCTTATCCAAACTTTCGGTTTTGCCGCTCAAACCGTTCCGCATCCCACGATGCATTATTCTATTCACCCACGATCGTACACGATCTCAACTACACAAAGACGTGGGTGACACATGTCATGAGAAGCGTAGAAAGGGCAGGGGCACATTCGTCCCAAATCTTGAGCGAATAGTTTTTCACCGTGTCTATAAATACCCTCTTCCCTTCCTCACTTCTTTTACTCCGCCGACCGTTCTCTCTCCCGCCGAGCTCCTCAAACCCTAAGCGCCCGCCGCTACTCCATCGTCACCCGGTGAGGAAGAGCTTCATTGCCTCGACCTCATCGCCGTCAGATTGCGCCCGATTCGGAAATCCTCACTCCCGCCACGTAGCTGTCTTCCTCCGCCAAGTTAGGGCAAGGAAGATCTAACTGACGAACTTCCCATCTGTTCTTCTCGGTTCGTCGTGTTCTTCACTTCGGGTAATTAAAAGTTACTTTTATTACTCGCTTTGATTCTCAAGCTTTCCTGAAAATCTTCAAAGGTGTTTATTCTTCAAATCTTCACATATATGAACACCTCACACGTCATATGCTCTTGATTCGTTTCTCTAAGCAATGATTTTTCTTCAAGATTCCTCAATTGTGTGGATCCTCGATCTATACAACTCTGGAACCTAAGACAAAGAACGCTTAGTGAAATTCTTCAAGGCACATCTGGTCAAAATCCTCAAAACTTGTTCTTTTGAAAAACCTTCCGAGAACGAGCATATGACCTCTCCAAATTCCTCGCAACTATACTCTGTTCACAGGTACAAATGTCCGCCGCTGAATCACTAGGTTCTCATCAACTTAACTCATTTGCGCGTTCCTCGAAGAAAAGTTGCACACTTCTTCGTAGAATTCGATTGTTCAAATTCCTCATCCGAAGACTATGGTCGACGGTAAGAAGCCCCGAAATGAGGAAAGAAGCCTGAGGTTATGATCTGCGTTTGAGATCCCTGAGGAAATATATGCTGATTATTGCACACCTGATGAAGCCAAATTTGGCAAAGAAAACAAAAATCAGCGCAAGGTGCGCATTCAGAGGATCGAACGGAGATGGGCAAGGGAATGGAGGGAATACAGATACGTTACTCCAAAGTACATGAGGAAATTCGCCCTCAATCATCCATGCCCAAGAGCTCCATTGGCACCTGGCCAAGTAGCTGACCCCACCAGCATCAAGCGTGGTGAGGATTTTCCTGAAGAATGGGCCAAGCGCCAAGCTAAATTGGCAAGACAAGCCAAGGAAGCAGTAAAGAAATTCAATTAGGATTACGCCATCGCCATCACATCGAGGCCTCTGTCAAAACGAGGAAATCTATGCCAAAGAAGCCTGCTCGTAAACCAAGTGCTTCACCAACAGTGCCCTCACGGCCAAGTTCCTCACAAATGCCCTCACGGCAAATTCCTCATACTGATCCTACTCCACCAAAGTCCTCGTGATTCCTTCAAAGTCCTCAGCTCTGTGCATCCGCTACATGTCAAAGGACTGCTGGTTTCTCGATTGCCTCTGGTGTCTCAAAGAAGTTCCTCACCTGCACCAATTTCCTCATCAGGTCCCACATCGTTGAAGACCAAAGCAATCTTTGAGGTCCTCGGCCAAGTCCGAAAAAGAAACAGTCGCATTCCATGTGCCTTCGATGATGAAGCTTCGATGATGAACTTGCAGAAATCATCGAGACCGATGCTTAAGGCCGCTAGAGCCAAAGGCACATCTGTAACGCTTTTGATCCAAGAAAATCCTCGATTACATTGACCTCGCACAAGGATCCTAACACCCCTATGCCTGATTTTCATCTCGACTCCTGGTCAAAGTCATATGTCAACCCATTTCATCGCTGAAGAGAAATGGAAATTTGAGAAGGCCAAAGGCATCAAGAAAGCTCAATACGGGAAGGAGAAGCTCTCAAGAAAAACGTTGTCGTAATGACACCGAGGAACTTCTCAAGGCTCAAACTGAAATCCAAACTCTCAAAGAAAGACTTCGATGCTTATTATGCTGATTGGCAAGGAGCCAAAGTCAGATTCGTCAACCCGACGAAGAATTTCACAAATGTTGCAACCCCAACGCAACAAGAAATTCCTCGGTCGCAGCCCTCTGCTCGGCCGAAGAACATGCCAAGACGGTGATGATTTTCAGCCCGCCGATGACAATGCTAGTTCCGAGGCTGATGACTCCGGCCTCCAACCGAAGAAATTGCTAGGGCATCCACTAGTGGTGCGCTCAAGAAATCGAAGAGATCAGGCAACCGCATCGGGCCATACCGAGGAAATTCAACCTGATTCCTCAGCTCCTCCTGCGCCAACACCAACTCCAATTCTTCCATCCGCCTCTGATGTGAAGAAGACCAAGGCTGCAGAGCGAGCTGCAGTGAAGAAAAGGAAGGCATCAGTTGCGTCAAACTCTTCGGCTGCGAAGAAAATGAAGCCAATGACCAGCTCATTTCAAAATCCAATTGATGTTGTTCCGATTTCCTCCATGCCATCAAAGGACCTTGTTCCTTTTGGTGAAGACTATGAGATCCCGAGCGGATCTGATGAAGAAAATCATTCCTGCCTGCTTCGTCCGGAAGCAGATTGGTGAAGAAGAAATTGAGGTGGATGCAATCCCTCAACGCCAGCTCATTTCCTCACCTATGCCTCGGTTCCACAAATCAAGAGGCTGGTGTTGAGGAAATTGAAGATGAAGATGTGGATATAGGATGCACCACGCCCGGTGATGAATGATGACTTTTGGGATAGTCAAGATCCAAATTCACCACTCTTCACCCCAATCCAACAAATTCCTCAGTCCCTGCACCAACAGTTCCACTGGGCTCAAGAAACTCATCCCACTCTCTCTCAGGCATGAAGAAATTCCAGCCGCTAGTGTCAAGAACTCTTCTTCTTCTTGATCCTCGATCGCACATGAAGAGGAACCAGAAATTCCTCAGCCTGAAGAACCTGAGCTCACGATTCCTGAGGTGGTGATGCAACTCACTGACACCCCTCTGCCAAAGCCGAAGAATCCGTTCTCAAGTAAACAGAAGTTCAAGGCTGAAGACTTCTATGGCGAGCATATATTCTTCACTGATTACAATCCATATGATTCTGCTCGCATAAGGAAGAGACGTTTCTGGACTGCCACCAAGCAAATTTCTATTCCTCATGCTATTCAACAAGGACAAAATCTTCAATCATGCACATATTCCTCACGTGGACATGGAATCTCTCTGTGCTTCGAGCCAGTCCTCGGTGTTCTTCACGATGCAGACTCATCAATTTCTGCACCGACATCCGTGATTGGAATGAAGAACTCATTCTTGAGTTCTACGCAACGCTGCACATCACAGTGCAACTACAAGATGTGAACTCATGGGTGTTGGACTGGATGTCTGAAAACACTCACTACAAGGCACCAAAGAATCGAATTGCTTCGTGTCCTTCCTCTCGGCCCTCCCCTTGACGGTGCATCGTTGCATCTACAAAGGATGAACTGACAAATCACTATATGCAAGTGCTAATGAAGCCATTGAAGCCAGGGCAGGCCCCACGAACCAAATTCCTCGTCAAGGAATTACTGTATGTGCCTCAGACTGTCTATCGGATTCTGACGAAGACAATGAGTCCTATCAAAGGCCACGACTCAAATGATGAAGAAGTCGTTGGCATCATGAAGAATATGCTTTTCAATATCATTCAGGGTGTTCCCATCAACTTCTATGATTTCTTCATGAGGACTCGCGAACATTGCTATGTCACCATTTGAGCTGAAGCCTTATGCGCCTTGGATTACGAGATTCATCGGGCCAGGTCTTCACTCAATTACAAAGCTGATACTACGAACCACTGCAGCCTACTTGCCTCCTATCGAAGTCCTCAAGCGGACAGCTTTCCTCACCGATGACAAAGGCAAGGCGGCTGCTGTGATAGATGAAGGCATTCGTCCATTGGATGGTCAATTTCGCAAAGCTGCATCCTACTCCACCAATGATGACTCTGCCACGCATGACTCTGCCGCAAATACCTTAGCCAAGCAAAATCCTCAAGCTACAGCACCCAGGGTGATGACTGATCGTGAGTTACTCCTCAGTCTTCATCAGAAGGTTGATCGCAATCATAAATGGGTCAAGCGTCAGCTTGGTGCAATTCTTCACAACATGACCTCAACACACAATGCAGTGAAGAAAAACCAATACTACCTTCATGAAACATTCAACCGCACCTGGGCTGTCCTCACTCATGTCTATAGCATTGAAGAACTGGAGACGATGGGTCTCAAGGAAGAATTTGACCGGTCTGCACCTCCGCCAAGAAATTCAAGAGGGTCAAGGTACCTCCATTGGTGGCTAGCTCTTATTCTTCATCGCGACACCGATGAAAATGAAGATTTGGGCGACAACTGCGGCAGGCCCTACTACGACAACCAACCCCGATAACGCCGGGCGCTCCTCCATCAACTTGATATTCTTCAGGGCGTTAGTCCTCAGTTTCAATCCTTTTGGTCATTCGATGACAAAGGGGGAGAAATTTGAGTTAGTCTTCAAGCGGGTTGGGCATATATTGCATATTTTTTTGCTAAGTTACAACTCTCGTTCTTCTGAAACTTTATTGGATCGAGTTGTAATCTTAAACCCGATGGTGCGCTGATACTTTTGTTGCACTAGCTCTGATACTTTGGATGCATTTTTTCCGCATGCTTATTCCTCATTAACATTATTGCACGCATGCTGAATTGCATCAGGCACCATATTTCATCATGCATTTCAAATTCTTCATATTATATATCAAATGCGTGTATGGATTACAAGATATAGGGGGAGATCTCCATGATTCAACTCTTCAAATGTGCATTGCCTCAAAAGCAAATTCCTCACTATGCACATCTTCAGGGAGTTCTTCTATATCTTGCAATCAAATTCCTCAAAATCAGTATTTACACTTCATATGTTTATCCTCGTTGAAAACTTAACCTATATTGTTATCAATCACCAAAAAGGGGAGATTGTAAGTGCATCTAGTGCCCTTAGTGATTTTGGTGTATTGAAGACTTATAGGTTAAGGGACTAATGTGTTTATGAGTGTACACAGGTCTATAAGTCTATGAGGAGTTTGATATTTACGAGAGAAAGTCGAATTCCCTAAAAATGAAGTTCTTCGATCAAGACTTTGATATTCTCAAGACTTTCAAGACTTTGAAAGTGAAGAAATTGGTGTGACCTTGAAGACTTGATATTCATTTGAGGAACATGAAGCGTGAAGACTTTTGTTTTCGTAGTTTCGTTTTTTCTTTCTTGAGTCATAGGAAACACCGTCTTTGTTAAAGGGGTCGAGGAAATACTAAGGAAAAATTTCCATGTGATGCTCAACTCAAAATCCTACACCTACCAATCCCTTCCGAAAGTGAAGCCTTTGGAAATCTCATACAGCTTCAGTCAATTTCTTCAAAGGATAGAGACGAAGTTCTTCTGGTCGTTGAGGAATCTGTTCTGACTGAGGAGTTAGAAATTTGCCAGTGCGAATCGCCTACACAGTGAGGAACAGGATAGCCCTGAGGAATTTGAGAGTCAAATTTCCGACCGTTGCTTTGTCTTCTTGGCATTTGTCCCAAAATATCTTATCCACCTAACGGTCATATTATTGAAGGGCATTTATGTCTTATCATGTCGGGCTGCTCCTAGGCTATAAATAGCCGCCCATTACAACCACTAAGCGGGTTGGCTGCTCCGAGAGAACTTGACACTTGTCATTTGAGAGCAACCCATCCTCCGAGGACTTTGAGCGAAAATCATCGAGGTGAGGAAAACCCAAAACCAAACCCCTACAAACCCAAAGTGATTGAGCATCATCAAGAGATTGATCCTCACGTGGATCCGACGCTTGTTACCTTTGAAGACTGTGCTTCTTCTAGGCGGTTAGGCGTCATGGTCTAGAGCATCCAAGAGGAATTGTGGATCGCCGAGTGACCAAGTCTGTGAAGGTTTGGAAGTCGCTCAAGACTTACCACGAGTGATTGGACAAGGTCTGTGTGACCTTAGTTCAAGGAGAATACGGTGATGACTTGGTGTCCTGAGCTGCGTGCTCGTAGATTGGGTGTCCGGACTGTGTGTCCTCGAGTTTAAATACTCGGCCGCTCCAACCAGACGTACAACTGAGACAGTAGTTGGAACTGGTCTACCAAATCATTGTCTTCACCAACCTAACTGGTTCCATTTCCTCAACCCATTTATTTCCTCATTACTGTGTTGAGTGTTCATTCATATCTATGTTTGAAGACTTTGACTGAAGACTTTCTCAATTTCCTCAATTCAATTTATTCAGTCAGTTTGTCTTCATCTTGTGTTATCCTGTGTTTACGCTTTGTCTTCATTTCATCATGATGACCATGCATGTATTCTGCTATGCTTACTTCTGAGTACTTATTCCGCTGCAAGTAGTTCTTTGCTAACGAATTTCCTCACTGGCAAATTCCTCAGTGAAGAATTCATAAAAATCGCCTATTCACCCCCCCCCTCTAGTCGATATAACGCACTTTCAGCTCCCCTTGTGTCTAATCAACAAATTTGGTTTGAATACTGTACCCTCGAAAACTGTTGCGATCCCCTATACTTGTGGGTTATCAAGAGATGTGATATAAAATATCTTGGCGTACCCTCTTGTATGGCTTACGCCGGAAGCTCCGTCGTCTACTGTCCACCGCCCGCCCTTCGACCACACTTGCGCCAGTTTCTTGTGGCACCGAGCGAAAATTTTCAGCAACCACGGAAATATCTAGCTGCCCGCCCCATCCCCCTTCCCCCATCCAAAAGCCACATTTTCACTGTTCCTCCTTCCTTTCCAAGTTCAAACCTTCACTGCTTACTTTCAGGGATGCCTTCTCACTGGCGACCCTTCTAGTTGTTGCGCAGCCTCGTCGATATAGTCAGGTAATCCAGACCCCGCCCCTATCCTCATCCTCCTTCTCCATCCCACATGCCCCAACTGATGGCGCGACACCTTCCACCCAAATCACTGCCCCGTCCTCCAAATAAGTGCTGCTCATAGCCATTTTGCACGCAGTATAGCGAGGAGCTCAAGAGCATCTGGCAATAGAGAAGCAAATCATGGCCGCACACGCGAATGAGGTCACGATGGCTGCCATGCATGTCGACCACCAGATCTTGGAGGAGCACCTAGCCTTCGAGGCAACCGTCGATGCTGCCACGCGGTTGGTTACTTTAAAATATAGTTCGTGGTATTTTCTCGAGGCCACCGCCGGTGCCTTCTGAATTGTCCTATGTAATGTTAATTTGCAATTAGATCTCCTGAAATGTAATGTTTAGTTAACAATTTGGTCCAACAATTGCTACATTTCCTAGTAGTTATCAAGCATTCTTGGTTTGGTTAACTATCTTATCTTCTAGTATATGTTCCATTATGCAATGTGGTGCTCAGTTAGCTGTTTGGTTCATTTGTTCTGCCATCCACTTAACTATTTTGTTCAATTCTGCAATCTGATGTTCATTTGTTGTGGGTACAGTTTCGTATTGTTATGCATGTGAGAAATAAATCTAATTTGGCTATACTAAATACACAAGAAACATATACAATTGCTCTATTTCCAAGTTGTTTAGCAAGGTCTGTGTTATCCTCGGGTCTTGGTAGTGTTGTAGAGGTCATTGGTGTTGGTGTGTAGCGTCTTGGCTGCTCTGTGATTTGCCTCATCACCATTGGCATGAGGTTGGTCTAGGTCAAGCGTGTATCGTAGTATGCATGGTGGATGTGTTTTGTGGACGTGGTTGCTAATCCTTGTGATTGGCATTGTAATGGCCGAAAGTCTTGTAATCAGCTTCTTTGCCTATAGTTCTATCAATATATGATATGCACGCTTGCGCGTATTCTTGAAAAAAGTTGTTTAGCATGCTTGGTTTGGTTAACTGGCTTTTCGATGTGTCTCGAGTTAATCTGTTGGATCTGCAATTTGTTTATTTTTCATTAACATATTCTCTTGATAGTATGCCAACGATCGAGATAATCGATCAAGATCTTCCATATATGTGTTGCAGGGAAAGAATGGGAGGCAATCAGGTTTATGATAACCCACAAGTATAGGGGATCGCAACAGTTTTCTAGGGCAGAGTATTCAACCCAAATTTATAGATTCGACACAAGGGGAGCCAAAGAATATTTGCAAGTATTAGCAACTGAATTGTCAATTCAATCACACCTGGAGATTAATTATCTGCAGCAGAGTGATCGGTAGCACAATAATATGATAGCTTTGATAGTAGTGGTAGCAACAATAGTAACAGTAATAGCGATAGTAATAGTTTTGTAGCAATGACAATAGTAACAGCAGCAGTAATAACTTAGCAAGATCAATATGTAGGAAAATCATAGGCATTGGATCGGTGATTTGTTTGATGATATTCATCATGTGACAGGTACAACCTAGGGCGATACGGCACTAGCTCCAGTTTATAAATATAATGTAGGCATGTATTCCGTAAATAGTCATACGTGCTTATGGAAAGAACTTGCATGACATGTTTTGTCCTACCCTCCCAATGGCAGTGGGGTCCTATTGGAAACTAAGGGATATTAAGACCTCCTTTTAATAGAGAACTGGAACAAAGCATTAGCACACGGTGAATATATGAACTCCTCAAACTACGGTCATCACCGAAAAGTGTCCCGACTATTGTCACTCCGGGGTTGCCGGATCATAACACATAGTAGGTGACTATAACTTGCAAGATCGGATCTAGAACATAGATAGAATGGTGATAACATAAACGGTTCAGATCTGAAATCATGGCACCCGAGCCCAAAGTGACAAGCATTAAGCATGTCAAAGTCATAGCAACATCAATCTCAGAACATAATGAATACTAGGGATCAAGCCCTAACAAAACTAACTCGATTACATGATGAATCTCATCCAACTCCTCACCGACCAGCTAGCCTACGAAGGAATTACTCACTCCCGGTGGGGTGCATCATGGAATTGGTGATGGAGAAGGGTTGGTGATGATGAAAATTGAAGATCCCCCTCTCCGGAGCCCCAAACGGACTCCTGATCTGGCTTCCGATGAAGAACAGGAGGTGGCGGCGACTATGGCTCGTGAAACGCGATAATTCTTCCTCTATGATTTTATAGTGTTGGTTTCAGGGTCTGCGGGGCCACCAGGTGGGGACAACCCACCTGGGCACGCCTGGTGGGGGGGCGTGCTCTGGTGGGTTGTGCCCACCTCCGGTGGTTCTTAGCTCCAGAAATTCTCTTTTATCGAATAAAAAATCCTCGCAAAGTTTTAGTCCAATCCGAGAACTTTTATTTCTGCACAAAAACAACACCATGGTAGTTCTGCTGAAAACAACGTCAGTCTGGGTTAGTAACATTCAAATCATGCAAATTAGAGTCCAAAACAAGAGGAAAAGCGTTAGGACAAGTAGATACGACAGAGACATGTCAGTTTACCATCGAAGTTTGCACATGCATGGTCCTTTGGCTCATAGCACATTATTGTGAAGTTGCAGGAATCATTCTAATGTTTAAGTTTTTAACAATTTGGTCTTGCACATGTAGGTCCTGCTGTCAGAGGTTTAGACCCACTATTCGACCCATTTTACATATAGGGAAATGAGATGTCCATGCATATCAGTGAAGTCAAGAAACTCGGAAAGATTATTGACTCTAGTGCAAGTGGGAGACTGAAGGAAATATGCCCTAGAGGCAACAATAAAGTTGTTATTTATATTTCCTTATATCATGATAAATGTTTATTATTCATGCTAGAATTGTAATAACCGGAAACTTAGTACATGTGTGAATACATAGACAAACAGAGTGTTACTAGTATGCCCCTACTTGACTAGCTCGTTAATCAAAGATGGTTAAGTTTCCTAGCCATAGACATGAGTTTTCATTTGATTAACGGGATCACATCATTAGAGAATGATGTGATTGACATGACCCATCCGTTAGCTTAGCACTATGATCGTTTAGTTTGTTGCTATTGCTTTCTTCATGACTTATACATGTTCCTATGACTATGAGATTATGCAACTCCGAATACCGGAGGAACATTTAGTGTGCTATCAAACGTCACAACGTAACTGGGTGATTGTAAAGATGCTCTACAGGTGTCTCCGATGGTGTTTGTTGAGTTGGCATAGATGGAGATTAGGATTTGTCACTCCGATTGTCGGAGAGGTATCTCTGGGCCCTCTCGGTAATGCACATCACTATAAGCCTTGCAAGCAATGTGACTAATGAGTTAGTTGCGGGATGATGCATTACAGAACGAGTAAAGAGACTTGCCGGTAACGAGATAGAACTAGGTATAGTGATACTAACGATCAAATCTCAGGGAAAATAACATACCGATGACAAAGGGAACAATGTATGTTGTTATGCGGTTTGACCGATAAAGATCTTCGAAGAATATGTGGGAGCCAATATGAGCATCCAGGTTCTGCTATTGGTTATTGACCGGAGATGACACTCGGTCATGTCTACATAGTTTTCGAACCCGTAGGGTCCGCACGTGTAGGACCTTGAAGTATGTCTAGAGGGGGGGTGATTAGACTACTTGACCAATTAAAAACTTAACATTTTCCCAATTTTAGACTTTGGCAGATTTTAGCTATCTTTGCACAAGCCAAGCAATCTTCACACAATTCAAGCAAGCATGCAAAGAGTATATAGGCAGCGGAAATTAAAGCATGCAACTTGCAAGAATGTAAAGGGAAGGGTTTGGAAGATTCAAACGCAATTGGAGACACGGATGTTTTTGTCGTGGTTCCGATAGGTGGTGCTATCGTACATCCACGTTGATGGAGACTTCAACCCACGAAGGGTAGCAGTTGCTTGAGTCCACGGAGGCTCCACCCACGAAGGGTCCACGAAGAAGCAACCTTGTCCATCCCACCATAGCCGCCGCCCACGAAGGACTGGCCTCACTAGCGGTAGATCTTCACGAATTAGGCGATCTCCTTGCCCTTACAAACTCCTTGCTTCAACTCCAAAATCTTGTCGGAGGCTCCCAAGTGACACCTAGCCAATCTAGGAGACACCACTCTCCGAGAAGTAAAAAATGGTGTGTTGATGATGAACTCCATGCTCTTGTGCTTCAAATGATAGTCTACAACACTCACCTCTCTCTCACAGGATTTGGATTTGGTGGAAAGAAGATTTGAGTGGAAAGCAACTTGGGGAAGGCTAGAGATCAAGATTCATGTGGTTGGAATGGAATATCTTGGCCTCAACACATGAGTAGGTGGTTCTCTCTCAGAACTTGTAAGTTGGAAGTGTTGGTTTGTTCTGATGGCTCTCCACGAATGAAGAGGAGGTGGAGGGGTATATATAGCCTCCACACAAAATCTAACTGTTACACACAATTTACCAAACTCGGTAGGACCGAATCAACAAACTTCGGTCGGACCGATTCGATAAACCTAGTGACCGTTAGGGTTTTTGATTGGGACCGATATGCAACTCGGTAGGACCGATATGGTTAGGGTTAGGGCATAACTTAATCTCGGTGAGACCGATTACACAAACTCGGTGAGACCGATTTTGGTAATTAGCTAACCAGAGAGTTGGTCAGGTAAACTCGGTGGGACCGATTCGCTCTTTCGGTGAGACCGAAATTTTACGAAAGGGAAACAGAGAATTTACATTGCAATCTCGGTGGGACCGATCGCTCACTTCGGTTAGACCGAAACGTTACGAAGGGAAACAGAGAGATTACAATCCCATCTCGATGAGACCGAGATCCCTATCGGTGAAACCGATTTGCCTAGGGTTTGTGGTAGTGGCTATGACATTTGAACTCGGTGGCGCCGGATAGAAAGAATCGGTAGGACCGATTTTGACTTTAGGTTTAGGTCATATGTGGATGTGAGAAAGTAGTGGAGGGTTTTGGAGCATATCACTAAGCACATGAAGCAAGAGGCTCATTAAGCAACACCTCATCCCTCCTTGATAGTATTGGCTTTTCCTATAGACTCAATGTGATCTTGGATCACTAAAATGTAAAATGTAGAGTCTTGAGCTTTTGAGCTTGAGCCAATCCTTTGTCCTTAATATTTTGAGGGATCCACTTTCATCATCCATGCCATGCCATTCATCGAGCTTTCCTGAAATATTTGTCTTGGAATAGCATTAGCTCAATGAGCTATATGTTATTACGAATTACCAAAACCACCTAGGGATAGTTGCACTTTCAATCTCCCTCTTTTTGGTAATTGATGACAACATATATACCAAAGCTTCGACAAATGATAATAAGATTGAAAAAAATCGTCGCTTTGAGAAGTATGTGATAAGCAAGAGCTCCACCTAAATTTGTGCATATTTTAAGATTTGCTTTGGACTGCAAATGCACAAGGAATTAGGCTCATGGGTTACTCTTCCATGTCACATACATCTTGGTGGAGCGCTCAAAATAATAAAGATTTAATACATGCACTCATCACCAAGCACAGTGAATGATCATATAAGGGTAAGTAAGATAATATCATATAACAAGCATAAGTGTAGCTTATGATCAAACACATGATCATCAATGTCTCACAGGTAATAGCATAGAATCTCAAGCAATCAAAGGCAAACAAAGTTCAACCAAGAAGACAAGAGAGAACAAAAGCAAACTCTCTCTCTCTCTAAGCCTATGATCTATACATTTTTCTCCCCTTTGGCAACAAGTTACCAAAAGTTCCTAGAAAATGCATAGGACTATATCATCTCTCGTGCTTGGTCTTCATTTGGTGGCGTAGAGATGGCTCCTTGGACGAAGACTTGATTGATGTGGAAGGAGCTGAAGGAGTTGGTGTGGAGCTGGTTCTTGTTGGAGCTGTAGCTGGAGCAGATGAAGTGACTCGGTGTCTGCAATCGCTCTGCAGCTGATCCACGAGCTCGAGGCACTCACGGCAAATGCATCGATTGTTGTCCTGCCCTTCCTCTCCTGCATGTCATCCTGTAGCTGCTCCACAACCGACTGAATCTCGATTACTTTGTCATCAAGATCATAGAATTTTTGTTCCATGATTTTTTCCGGGCTCTCTGGTTTTGAGTTAGGTGGCCAACCCCTTCTCAATCCGCAGAGTTGATGCTATCAAGTAACCAAGCTAGTCCTGCTTGTTCTTCAAAAGTACTCGAGATGCCTCTGCTAGAGTTGGCATCTTGGCAGCCTTCTCTTTCCTTGCTTTCTCCTTCTTTTCTTGAGCTTGTACTGATGATGGTTCATTCTCAGTCATGACAACTTGATTGTCCTCAAATTCAGGATAGAGAACTAAGTGTTCCTTATCCAAATGTGATACTTCCCTGTGCCCATCTTTGAGTTAATCAACTCCTGAATTTGTGGGGCATATCCACAGCTCCTCTTTTGGTCTGTTGTTGTCCTCTTGATAGTTTCAACTATGAGGCTCATGACCTTGAATTTCTGGGGCACATCAAATATGTGTAGCAGACTAATTGCATGCCCTCTGATCATGTTGTGGTCACCTGATTTGGGCAACAGAGTGTGCCTTAGGATCCAGTTGATCGTTGGCAGCCCTGACAGAAGAAAATGAACTGATCCAAACTTGGAAGTCTCAAGTGCATCATCTGGGATTTCCTTGTACATCTGTGACATTGAGTTGTGATCCATCTTCTTCTTGGCATAAACGTCCAAGTCATCTTCACTTTCCTTTGGGGCATTGATCAGACTTGCCCATTCCTCAATGGTTGATTGGTATCTCGTTCCTTCAGACATCCAAACTATCCTGCCATCTGGATAGAAATGTGCTGTGGAGTAGAATTGCATAATGAGCTCGTCATTCCAGTTTGTGAGCTTCTGCCCAACAAAGTCTGCAACTCCACACGCACTGAAGCTGTCATACACTCCAGGATAGTGTTCTTCATTTTCCTGGCTTTACTGCAGTTGAGCTGTACTCCTTCTTGAGCACTTTCTACTTTGAACTAGCCTCATCCTCAAGCGCCACATAATCCTCATCCTCGCACTCTGAGGTCTTCTTCTTCCTTGTCCTAGTGGCAGCTTTGGGCAAATTGCTAGGAGTGCTTCTCCCCTCATCTCGAGCTGCTAGAGGGACTAGTGCCCTCACTCATGTGAATCTGCTCTTGACATTGTTGTCACTTTGGTGCGACATGTTGCACACAATCGACCACGAATAGTTATAGATGAGGTAGAATGGATGAGCATCGCAAAATGTAGAGATTTTTGCAAAAGAATGATTCAAAAAACTTAGTTTTAGTTTTCCACGAAAGCATTTCGGATCTACCGATTTTCAAACTCGGTGATACCAAGCAGTTTTGGAACCTAAACTAGTGAACTCGGTCGGATCGAGTCACAGTTCGGTAACCCAAGGACTGCTAGGGTTTCACAAGGTTTTAAAATCGGTCACACCGATTAGCAATTCTCGGTCAGACCGAGAGTTACTAGTGCAATGGAGTTAGCCAAATCGGTGGGACCGAGTTTTCAACTCGGTGGGTCCGAGATGGTTTCGTGAAACCTAACCCTAAATTTTCGAATCACACCTATTCTAAGGATTGTTTTGACTGGATAGAGGTGTTTCAATCGTGGAAAGAAGCATTATGAACACAATGTGCTGAGAATCAGACGAGGATAGCACTGTGATCGAGTTCATACCCTAGTTCGGCGGTGAACTCGCTACTACGGCAACGGGCGGAGAAGAAATCCGTTGACGGCCGGCGGAGACCAGCGAGGAGGCGGTGGCGGCGAAAGTCGACGATCCGAGACCTAGTAGGCAGGCGAGCTATGCTTGTGAGGCGAAGAGTTTGGAGAAAGTTTTCCAAATTTGCCCGTGAGAATATATAGCCCAACAACTTGTCGGTGTGGCCGAGGTGGAACAACTCGGTGGCACCGAGATGCATAACTGTTAACAGTTATAGCAACTCGGTGTGACCGAAAAGTTCATATCGGTTGCACCGAGATGAAAACCTAGATCGACTTAGTGATCTCGGTATGACCGAAAGGAATGAATTGGTCAGACCGAAAATCACAAAGCAGTTTTGGAAGTTTTAAGTCTATGACGAATCGGGGACTCAAGTGCTCCTCACATGCAGTGGTTCGAATCTGACTTGATCAAATTTTGTGATGTAGCATGAATAGAGTTTGAGACGAGAAAAGCATAGATAGCTAGAGAAGGTTCTTAGGCATTCTTGTCCATCCACTTGGCCAAACAAGAAGAAACCAATCAATCAAAACAACAAGTGGATGTCCTCGAATGAGTAAAATATGCAACCAACATGCTCACACAATAAAATGACAAATGAAATATGTGGCAAAGCATGCACAACCAATTCTAGCATCTATCAAACAATTGGCGATGACTAGGTCATCTATATATGAGTATATTGACTTAGGAGTCAAATGAGAACATATGATCATATGTCATACTCATCGTTTAAGCTCAAATGGGGTTACCACTTTTACATAAAGCATTTATGTGTTCACATCATTAGAGTTTCTTTGACTTAATTCTTAGAGTTAAGCTCCCCTAGATGTGAGATCCCCCCTTAGAGGGATGAACTAACCTTGGGTTTTGTCGATAATGACTTCATGTATGTGTTGAAGATGTGGATGCTCAATGTTGATGTAGATCTTTTGGAGCAATCCTTTGGAGTGAGTTGCACTTTCAATACCTACATGGGTTAGTCCCACAAGGAACAAACAAGTATATCCATAGACATAGAGTGATGCACACACAAAATGATGTCCATGAGAACATTAGGTTACCTTGTCCCTTGCCTTACCAACATGAGGGTTTGTGACTCCTTGAACTAGTGCAAGATATGGAAGATGATTGCACTTGTCCTTGCCATAATGATATGAGTGAAGAATGTTGGCGGAGTCACCCTCAAGAACTCTCTAATTCTTCTTCTTGGGATCCACATCATCTTGATGGGAATCCTTGGTGTAGTAGTTGTACTTGATGAAGTAGAACTTGGCGTAGTCTTGGGAACCCACTTGACCAAGGCCTTAGGTGCTTCTTCAAATGCATCAATCTCCTCTTGAAGCTTGTCCTTACCTTTGTTCTTGTGGTCTTGTGGTGGAAGATCATCTTGTGCTTGTGTTCCCTTGAAGGAAGTAGGATCATACTTCTCTTGTTGAGGAACAAACTTTGTCTTGGGGTATTGATCTTCTTCCCACTCTACTCCATTGGCATTGAACTTTCGTTCAAAACCAACACTTTGATTCTTCCGGTGCCTTCCTTGCTTGCGTACAATTTCCTCAAATTTCTTACTCCTGGCAAGGCTCTTGTATACACCTTTCTCTATAATTCCCTTCAATAAGCTGTTTTCTTGCTCAAGAGTAACTTGGCTAAGAGAATCATTAGTAGAATCAAGAGAACTACTAGAAGCAACAATATTGGATTTAGCATTGTTATTGTTACTACTAGAGAATGAATCTTTCTTGTTCTTGTTACTAGACTTGTCTTGAGGCATGTAAGTAGATAAGAGTAAACGCAGCAATGTAAGAAGAACTTTTCTTATGGAGATCATCATTGATTGCTTTTAGGAACTCATGCTCTTGCTCAAGATTGAGCTTTTCAAAGCGTAACTTCTCATGAGCCCTTAAAAGCTCTCGATGATCTTCGAAGATAGTTTCATGAGCTAACTTAAGAGTGTTTAGTTCTTTAGTTAGAAGCTCAATCTTCTCCTTATCATTGTCATTCGTTTCATCTTGACTAGCATGATTAATTGACGTTTCATCATAGTATCCATCACTAGAGTTGTCAACAAGAAAATCATCATCATCTAGCAAGTCATCTTCATCACTATTAAAATCAACATACTCGGGGTGTGTTACCTTAGGACCTTTGGCCATGAAGCATCTTCTAATTCCTTCATTTGGAGAATCAAATATGTCGTAGGAGTTGGTTGACACAAGTGCTAGACCGGCAACACCTTCATCTTGAGTGTATTCGAGTCGGAGTGATAGCTTCTCTGAGTGATTGTCGGAGTCAGGGCCGGATACCCATTCACCAACATGAGCTTGATGTCTTCGTTCTGTGTAGCTCTTTGATGACTTGTCCTTCCTTTCCGAATCCTTGCTTCTCTGTGAGGGTCTTCGTTCATGACGATCATCTCTACTCCTTCTCTCTCTTGGTGGTGATTATTCTCTTCTACTTCTTCTCATGGGAGAATCTTCTCTTCTTTTGTAGGGTGCCGTACACTCATTGGAATAGTGTCCGGGTCTCCCACAATTGTAGCAATTGCGCTCTCGACTAGAAGATCTTTTGTCATTGTAGGACCTTGACTTAGAGCTTCTTTCTTTGCTTCTACTCTTGTAGAATTTGTTGAAGTTCTTCACCATTGAGCTCAATTCTTCATTGAAGGTTTGTTTCTCACTTGATGATGTAGGGGCTTCACATGAGGCTTTGTAAGCACCACTTGACTTGTTGTGAAGTTCCTCCTTATCCTTGAGTGACATCTCATGAGCAACAATTCTTCCAATGACTTCCGTTGGCTTGAGATCTTTGTAATTTGGCATCATTTGGATCAATGTGCACACGGTATCATATTTTCCATCCAATGCTCTTAGGATCTTCTTGATGATGAATCAAATTGACCATCTCTTACTTCCTAAGCCGCAATCTCATTTGTGATAAGAGCAAGCCTAGAGTACATTTCAGCGACACCTTCACCATCCTTCATTTTGAACTTGTCAAGCTGACTTTGGAGCACATCCAACTTGGATTCCTTGACGGAGTCGGTACCTTCATGCATATCAATCAAAGTATCCCAAATTTCCTTTGCATTCTCAAGACGGTTGATTTTGTTGAATTCTTCGGGCACAAGCCATTGAAGAGGATATCACAAGCTTGAGCGTTGTATTGCAGCATCTTCAACTCTTCCGCTAGCTTCCCGTTCGGTTCTCTCCCATCAAATAATTCACCTTGCAAGCCAATACACACAATAGCCCAAGCGGTAGGGGTTATGTCCCAGAATATGCATTTTCATCTTATGCTTCCAACTAGCAAAATTAGTGCCATCAAAGTAAGGACCTCTCTGGTGATAATTTCCCTCGCTAGACGCCATACTCTCCTAGGTTGTGAAACCAAGGCTATGACCACCAAAAGCTATGGAAATCAAAGCAAATGGAGACCAAAGCTCTGATACCACTTGTAGGACCTTGAAGTATGTCTAGAGGGGGGTGATTAGACTACTTGACCAATTGAAAACTTAACTTTTTCCCAATTTTAGGCTTTGGCAGATTTTAGCTATCTTTGCACAAGTCAAGCAATCTTCACAAAATTCAAGCAAGCATGCAAAGAGTATATAGGCAACGGAAATTAAAGCATGCAACTTGCAAGAATGTAAAGGGAAGGGTTTGGAGGATTCAAAGCGCAATTGGAGACACGGATGTTTTTGTCAGTGGTTCCGATGGGTGGTGCTATCGTACATCCACGTTGATGGAGACTTCAACCCACGAAGGGTAGCAGTTGCCTTGAGTCCACGGAGGGCTCCACCCACGAAGGGTCCATGAAGAAGCAACCTTATCCATCTCACCATAGCCGTCGCCCACGAAGGACTTGCCTCACTAGCGGTAGATCTTCACGAAGTAGGCGATCTCCTTGCCCTTACAAACTCCTTGGTTCAACTCCACAATCTTGTCGGAGGCTCCCAAATGACACCTAGCCAATCTAGGAGACACCACTCTCCAAGAAGTAACAAATGGTGTGTTGATGATGAACTCCTTGCTCTTGTGCTTCAAATGATAGTCTCCCCAACACTCACCTCTCTCTCTCACAGGATTTGGATTTGGTGGAAAGAAGATTTGAGTGGAAAGCAACTTGGGGAAGGCTAGAAATCAAGATTCATGTGGTTGGAATGGAATATCTTGGCCTCAACACATGAGTAGGTGGTTCTCTCTCAGAATTTGTAAGTTGGAAGTGTAGGTTTGTTCTGATGGCTCTCTCCATGAATGAAGAGGAGGTGGAGGGGTATATATAGCCTCCACAAAAAATCTAACCGTTACACACAATTCACCAAACTCGGTAGGACCGAATCAACAAACTCGGTCGGACCGATTCAGTAAACCTAGTGACCGTTAGGGTTTTTGGTGGGACCGATATGCAGCTCGGTAGGACCAATATGGTTAGGGTTAGGGCATAACGTAATCTCGGTGAGACCGATTACACAAACTCGGTGAGACCGATTTTGGTAATTAGCTGACCAGAGAGTTGGTCAGGTAAACTCGGTGGGACCGATTCGCTCTTTCGGTGAGACCGAAATGTTATGAAAGGGAAACAGAGAGTTTACATTGCAATCTCGGTGGGACCGATCGCTCACTTGGTTAGACCGAAACGTTCTGAAGGGAAAATGTAGAGATTACAATCCCATCTTGGTGAGACCGAGATCCCTATCGGTGAAACCGATTTGGCTAGGGTTTGTGGCAGTGGATATGAAATTTGAACTCGGTGGCGCCGGATAGAAAGAATCGGTAGGACCGATTTTGACTTTAGGTTTAGGTCATATGTGGATGTGAGAAAGTAGTGGAGGGTTTTGGAGCATATCACTAAGCACATGAAGCAAGAGGCTCATTAAGCAACACCTCATCCCTCCTTGATAGTATTGGTTTTTCTATGGACTCAATGTGATCTTGGATCACTAAAATGTAAAATGTAGAGTCTTGAGCTTTTGAGCTTGAGCCAATCCTAGAGGGATCCACTTTCATCATCCATGCCATGCCATTCATCGAGCTTTCCTGAAATATTTGTCTTGGAATAGTATTAGCTCAATGAGCTATATGTTATTACGAATTACCAAAACCACCTAGGGATAGTTGCACTTTCAGCACGCTTAACGTTCGATGACGATCGGTATTATGAGTTTATGTGTTTTGATGTATCGAAGGTTGTTCGGAGTCCCGGAAGTGATCACGGAGATGATGAGGAGTATCGAAATGATCGAGACATGAAGATTTATATATTGGACAATGTTATTCAGAAACCAGATGAGTTCGGGGGTCATCGGATAAATATCGGAGTGCCGGGAGGGTTATCGGAACCACCGGAGAAGTAATGGGCCATATAGGGCCTAGGGGAGAGAGAGAGGGGCAGGCAAGGGCTGGCCGCGCGCGCCCCCATGACCTAGTCCGAATTGGACTAGGGGGAGGGGCGGCGCCCCCTCCTTCCTTCTCTTTCCCCTCTCCTTCCTTCTTCTCCTAGTAGGACTAGGAAAGGGGGATCCAACTGTTGGGGAACGTAGCAGAAATTCAAAATTTTCCTACGTGTCACCAAGATCTATCTATGGAGAAACTAGCAACGAGGGAGGGAGAGTGCATCTACATACCCTTGTAGATTGCTAAGCGGAAGCGTTCATGAGAAGCAGGGGTTGAAGGAGTCGTACTTGTCGTGATCCAAATCACCGGAGATCCTAGTGCCGAGCAGGACGGCACCTCCGCGTTGAACACACGTGACAGCCCGGTGGCGTCTCCCACGCCTTGATCCAGCAAGGAGAGAGGAGAGGTTGAGGAAGACTCCATCCAGCAGCAGCACAACGGCGTGGTGGTGATGGAGGAGCGTGGCTATCCTGCAGGGCTTCGCCAAGCACCACAGGAAAGGAGGAGGAAGAAGAGATGCAGGGCTGCACCAACGAGAGGAGAAGTTCTCATGTCTTATGGGCAGCCCCAGGCCTCTATTTATATAGGGAGAGGGAGGAGGGTGCGCCCCCTCTAGGGTTCCCACCCCTAGAGGGGCGGCAGCCCCAGATGGGAATCAAGGGAGGCGGCCAAGAGGGGAGGGAGAGGGAGGCGCCCACTAGATGGGCCTTAGGGCCCATCTGGACCAGGGTTTGCCCTCCCACTCATCCTTGCGCCTTGGGCCCCCTTGTGGGGGCGCACCAGCCCTCCTAGGGGCTGGTCCCTCCCACACTTATTACACTTGAGCCTTCCAGGGCAGGTGGCCCCACTTGGTGTACCCAGGACCCTCTGGTGGTCCCAGACATTACCGATATCGCCCGAAACTTTTCCGGTTACCAAAACAGAACTTCCCATATATAAATCTTTACCTCCGGACCATTCGGAACTCCTCGTGACGTCCGGGATCTCATCCGGGACTCGACAACATTCGGTAACCACATACAAACTTCCTTTATAACCCTAAGCGTCATCGAACCTTAAGTGTGTAGACCCTACGGGTTCGGGAAACATCACAGAGACATGACCAGAGGCGTTCTCGGTCAATAACCAACAGCGGATCTGGATACCCATGTTGGCTCCCACATGTTCCACGATGATCTCATCGGATGAACCACGATGTCAAGGACTCAATCGATCCCGTATACAATTCCCTTTGTCTAGCGGTATTGTACTTGCCCGAGATTCGATCGTCGGTATCCCGATACCTTGTTCAATCTCGTTACCGGCAAGTCTCTTTACTCGTTCCGTAACACATCATCCCGTGATCAACCCCTTGGTCACATTGTGCACATTATGATGATGTCCTACCGAGTGGGCCCAGAGATACCTCTCCGTTTACACGGAGTGACAAATCCCGGTCTCGATTCGTGCCAACTCAATGGACACTTTCGGAGATACCTGTAATGCACCTTTATAGTCACCCGATTCGTTGTGACGTTTGGTACACCCAAAGCATTCCTACGGTATCCGGGAGTTGCACAATCTCATGGTCTAAGGAAAAGATACTTGACATTATAAAAGCTTTAGCATACGAACTACACGATCTGTGCTAGGCTTAGGTTTGGGTCTTGTCCATCACATCATTCTCCTAATGATGTGATCCCGTTATCAACGACATCCAATGTCCATGGTCAGGAAACTGTAACCATCTATTGATCAACGAGCTAGTCAACTAGAGGCTTACTAGGGACATGGTGTTGTCTATGTACCCACACATGTACCTAAGTTTCCGATCAATACAATTATAGCATGGATAATAAACGATTATCATGAACAAGGAAATATAATAATAACTAATTTATTATTGCCTCTAGGGCATATTTCCAACAGTCTCCCACTTGCACTAGAGTCAATAATCTAGTTCACATCGTCATGTGATTAACGCTGATAGGTCACATCACCATGTGACCAACATCCAAAGAGTTTACTAGTGTCTAAACTAGTTCACATCATCATGTGATTAAGACTCAATGAGTTCTCAGGTTTGATCATGTTTTGCTTGTGAGAGAGGTTTTAGTCAGCGGTTACGAACCTTTCGGATCCGTGTGTACTTCATAAATCTCTATGTCATATTGTAAATCTTTGCTTCCATGCTCCACTTGGAGCTATTCCAAATGGTTGCTCCACTATAAGTATCCGTTTTGCTACTCGAGTCATTCGGATAGGTGTTAAAGCTTGCATCGGCGTAACCCTTCGCCGAACTCTTTATCACCTCCATAATCGAGAAACATGTCCTTATTTACTTCAAGGGCAATTTTGACGCTGTCCAATGATCCATTCTGGATCATTCTTGTACCCTATAGTGACTCATGGCAAGGCACACTTCCGGTCGCGGTACACAAAGATAGCATACTATAGAGCCTATATACGAAGCATAGGGGGCGATCTTCGTCCTTTCTCTCTTTCTGCCGTGGTCGAGCTTTTAACTCTTAACTTCATACCTTACATCTCGTGCAAGAACTCCTTCTTTGGTAGATCCATCTTGAACACCTTCAAGATCATGTCAAAATATGTGCTCATTTGAAAGTATTATTAAGCATTTTGATCTATCCTTATAGATCTCGATGCTCAATGTTCAAGTAGCTTAATCCAGGTTTTCTATTGAAAACATCTTTCAAATAACCCTATATGCTTTACGAGAAAATTCTACATCATTTCTGATCAACAATATGTCAACAACATATACTCATCAGAAATTCTATAGTGCTCCCACTCACTTGTTTGGAAGTACAAGTTTCTCATAAACTTGGTATAAACCCAAAATCTTTGATCATCTCATCAAAGCGCACATTACAACTCCGAGATGCTTGATCCGGTCCTTAGAAGGATCATTTGGAGCCAGCATAACTTTTAGCATCCTTAGGATCGACAAAAACTTTACGATTGTATCACATACAACCTTTCTTTACGAAGACCGGTAAGGAAACTCGCTTTGACATCCATCGCCAGATTTCATAAATGCAGCTAATGCTAACATGATTCCGACGGACTTAAGCATCGCTACGGATGAGAAAATCTCATCGTAGTCAACTCCTTGAACTTGTGAAAACTCTTCGCCACAAGTCGAGCTTCATAGGCGGTGACATTACCGTTCTCGTCCGTCTTCTTCTTAAAGATCCATTTATCTCAATGGCTTGCCGATCAACGGGCAAGTCCACCAAAGTCCATGCTTTGTTCCGATACATGGATCCTGTCTCGGATTTCATGGCTTCTAACCATTTGTTGGAATATGGGCCCACCATTGCTTCCCCATAGCTCGTGGGTTCATTGTTGTCTAGCAACATGACCTCCAAGACAGGATTACCGTACCACTCCGGAGGCGATATCGTCCTTGTCACCCTACGAGGTACGGTAGTGACTTGATCCGAAGTTTCATGATCTCTATCATAAGCTTCTACTTCAATTGGTGTAGGTGCCACAGGAACAACTCCCTGTGCCCTGCTACACACTTGTTGAAGTGACGGTTCAATAACCTCATCAAGTCTCCACCATCCTCCCACTCAACTTTCGAGACAAACTTTTCCTCGAGAAAGGACCCGATTCAAGAAACAATCCCTATTGCTTTCGGATCTGAATTAGGAGGTATACCCAACCGTTTTGGGTGTCCTATGAAGATGCATTTTATCCGCTTTGGGTTCGAGCTTATCAACCTGAAACTTTTTCACATAAGCGTCGCAGCCCAAAACCTTTAAGAAATGACAGCTTAGGTTTCTCTAAACCATAGTTCATACGGTGTCATCTCAACTGAGTCACGTGGTGCCCTCTTAAAGTGAGTGCGGGTGTCTCTAATGCCTAACCCATGAGCGATAGTGGTAATTGATAAGAGACATCATGGTACGCACCATATCCAATAGGGTGCAACTATGATGTTCGGACACACCATCACACTATGGTGTTCGAGGCAGTATTAATTGTGAAACAATTTGCACAATGTCTTAAGCGTGTGCCAAAACTACGTAACTCAGATATTCATCTCTATGATCATATCATAGACATTCTATCCTCTTGTCACGAAGATCTTAAACTTCACTCTGAAATTACTTGAACCATTCAATAATTCAGACTTGTATTTCATCAAGTAAATATACTCAACATCTACTAGAATCATCTGTGAAGTAAGAACATAACGATATTCACTGCATGCCTCAGCACTCATTGGGCTGCACACATCAAAATGTGTTACTTGCAACAAGTTGCTATCTTGTTCCATCTTCTTTGAAACGAGGCTTTTCGGTCATCTTGCCCATGTGGTATGATTTGCATATCTCAAGTGATTCAAAATCAAGTGAGTCCAAGCGATCCATCTGCATGGAGTTTCTTCATGCGTATACACCAATAGACATGGTTAGCATGTCTCAAACTTTTCAAAAAGCGAGTGAGTCCAAAGATCCATCAACATGGAATTCCTTCATGCGTTTTATACCAATATGACTTACATGGCAGTGCCACAAGTAAGTGGTACTATCATTACTATCTTATACTTTTGGCATGAAAATGTGTATCACTACGATCGAGATTCAATAAACCATTTATTTAGGTTTTATTCAAATTAACAGAGTAACCATTATTCTCCTTAAATGAATAACCGTATTGTGATAGACATAATCCGATCATGTCTATGCTCAACGCAAACACCAAATAACAATTATTTAGGTTTAACACCAATCTTGATGCTAGAGGGAGCGTGCGATGCTTGATCATATCAACCTTGGAAACACTTCCAACACGTATCGTCGACTCACCTTTAGTTAGTCTCCGTTTATTCCGTAGCTTTTGTTTCGAGTTACTAACACTTAGCAACCGAACCGGTATCTAATACCCTGGTGCTACTAGGAGTACTAGTAAAGTACACATTAACATAATGTATATCCAATATACTTCTATTGACCTTGCCAGCCTTCTTATCTACCAAGTATCTAGGGTAAATCCCGCTCCAGTGGTTGTTCCCCTTATCACAGAAGCACTTAGTCTCGGGTTTGGGTTCAACCTTGGGTTTCTTCACTGGAGCAGCAACTGATTTGCCGTTTCATGAAGTGTCCCTTCTTGCCCTTGCCCTTC
This sequence comes from Aegilops bicornis, assembly GCA_021605145.1. Classification (NCBI taxonomy): domain Eukaryota; kingdom Viridiplantae; phylum Streptophyta; class Magnoliopsida; order Poales; family Poaceae; genus Aegilops; species Aegilops bicornis. Next base: position 486,854 of record JAHIAL010000046.1, read on the forward strand.
TTGAAACTAGTGGTTTCACCAACCATCAACAATTGATGCTCCTTCTTGATTTCTACTTTTCGGTGTCAAACATCGTGAATACCTCAAGGATCATCATATCTATCCCTGACATGTTATAGTTCATCACGAAGCTCTAGCAGCCTGGTGGCAATGACTTTGGAGAAACATCACTATCTCATCTGGAAGATCAACTCCCATTCGATTCAAGTGATTGTTGTACTCAGACAATCTGGCACAAGCTCAACGATTGAGCTTTTCTCCCTTAGTTTGCAGGCTAGGAAAATCGTCGGAGGTCTTATACCTCTTGGCGTGAGCCTGACCTGAAATCCCAATTCAGCCCTCGAAACATCTCATATGTTCCATGACGTTTCAAAAACGTCTTTGGTGCCTCAACTCTAAACCGTTTAACCGAACTATCACACGATTATCAAAAGCGTGTATGTTCGATGTTACGCAACATCCACGAGCGACGTTTGGGGTTCAGCACACTAAGCGGTGCATTAAGGACATAAGCTTTCTTCTGTCCGTATAATCGCTACTGTCAACTTTCAACTAAATTTTCTCTAGGAACATATCTAAACAGTGGAACTAAAGCGCGAGCTCACGACATAATTTTGCAAAAGGTCTTTTGACTATGTTCAAGATAATTAAGTTCATCTTATGAACTCCCACTCAGATAGACATCCCTCTGGTCATCTAAGTGATTACATGATCCGAGTCAAACTAGACCGTGTCCGATCATCACGTGAGAGACGGACTAGTCATCATCGGTGAACATCTTCATGTTGATCGTATCTACCATACGACTCATGCTTTCGACCTTTCGGTCTCCGTGTTCCGGAGGCCATGTCTCGTACATGCTAGGCTCGTCAAGTTAACCCTAAGTGTATTATGCGTGTGTTTTGAGGCCATGTCTATACATGCTAGGCTCACAACACCCGTTGTATGTGAACGTAAGAATCCATCACACCCGATCATCACGTGGTGCTTAGAAGCGACGAACTGTAAGCAACGGTGCCTGATTAAGGGAGAACACTTCTTGAAATTGTTGTAAGGGATCATCTTATTTACTACCGTCGTTCTAAGTAAACAAGATGCATAAACATAATAAACATCACATGCAATTATATAGTAGTGACATGATATGGCCAATATCATGTAGCTCCATTGATCTCCATCTTCGGGGCTCCATGATCATCATCGTCACCGGCATGACACCATGATCTCCATCATCATGATCTCCATCTTCGTGTCTTCATGAATTTGTCTAGCCAACTATTACTTCTACTTCTATGGCTACGGTTAGCAATAAACTAAGTAATTACATGGCGTTGTTTAATGACACTTGCAGGTCATACAAAAAATAAAGACAACTCCTATGGCTCCTTGATTTGTCATACTCATCGACATGCAAGTCGTGATTCCTATTACAAGAACATGATCTCATACATCACATATATCATTTATCATTCATCACAACTTTGGCCATATCATATCACAAAACACTTGCTACAAAAACAAGTTAGACGTCCTCTAATTGTTGTTGCAAGTTTTCACGATAGCTGCAATAGGGTTCTAGCAAGAACGTTTTCTTACCTCATAAAACCACAACGTGATATGCCAATTGCTATTTACCCTTCATAAGGACCCTTTTCATCGAATCCGTTCCGACTAAAGTGGGAGAGCGGCACCCGCTTAGCCACCTTATGCACCAAGTGCATGTCGATTGGTGGAACACATCTCTCACGTAAGAATGCGTGTAAGGTCGGTCCGGGCCGCTTCATCCCACAATACCGTCGAAACAAGATTGGACTAGTAACGGTAAGCATATTGAACAACATCAACGCCCACAACTACTTTGTGTTCTACTCGTGCAAAGAATCTACGCAATAGACCTAGCTCATGATGCCACTTTGTTGGGAAGCGTGCAGAAATTCAAAATTTTCCTACGTGTCACCAAGATCTATCTATGGAGAAACTAGCAACGAGGGAGGGAGAGTGCATCTACATACCCTTGTAGATCGCTAAGCGGAAGCGTTCATGAGAACGGGGTTGGAGGAGTCGTGCTGGCCGTGATCCAAATCACCGGAGATCCTAGTGCCGAACGGACGGCACCTCCGCGTTCAACACACGTATAGCCGGTGGCGTCTCCCACGCCTTGATCCAGCAAGGAGAGAGGGAGGTTGAGGAAGACTCCATCCGATGGCAGCACAACGGCGTGGTAGTGATGGAGGAGCGTGGCAATCCTGCAGGGCTTCGCCAAGCACCACAGGAGAAGAGGAGGAGGAAGAAGAGATGCAGGGCTGCACCAACGAGAGGAGAAGTTCTCATGTCTTATGGGCAGCCCCAGGCCTCTATTTATATAGGGGAGAGGGAGGAGGGTGCGCCCCCTCTAGGGTTCCCACCCCTAGAGGGGCGGCAGCCCTAGATGGGAATCAAGGGAGGCGGCCAAGAGGGGAGGGAGAGGGAGGCGCCCACTAGATGGGCCTTAGGGCCCATCTGGACTAGGGTTTGCCCCCTCCCAATCATCCTTGCGCCTTGGGCCCCTTGTGGGGCGCACCAGCCCTCCTAGGGGCTGGTCCCTCCCACACTTGGCCCACAGCCTATACAGGGCAGGTGGCCCCACTTGGTGGACCCCGGGACCCTCCCGGTGGTCCCTTACATTACCGATATGTCACCGAAACTTTTCCGGTTACCAAAACAGAACTTCCCATATATAAATCTTTACCTCCGGACCATTCCGGAACTCCTCGTGACGTCCGGGATCTCATCCGGGACTCGAACAACATTCGGTAACCACATACAAACTTCCTTTATAACCTAAGCGTCATCGAACCTTAAGTGTGTAGACCCTACGGAGTTGAAACATCTTGAACATGACCGAGGCGTTCTCCGTCAATAACCAACAGCCGGGATCTGGATACCCATGTTGGCTCCCACATGTTCCACGATGAGCTCATCGGATGAACCACAATGTCAAGGACTCAATCGATCTCGTATACAATTCCCTTTGTCTAGCGGTATTGTACTTGCCCGAGATTCGATCGTCGGTATCCCGATACCTTGTTCAATCTCGTTACCGGCAAGTCTCTTTACTCGTTCCGTAACACATCATCCCGTGATCAACCCCTTGGTCACATTGTGCACATTATGATGATGTCCTACCGAGTGGGCCCAGAGATACCTCTCCGTTTACACGGAGTGACAAATCCTAGTCTCGATTCGTGCCAACCCAACAGACACTTTCGGAGATACCTGTAATGCACCTTTATAGTCACCCAGTTACGTTGTGACGTTTGGTACACCCAAAGCATTCCTACGGTATCCGGGAGTTGCACAATCTCATGGTCTAAGGAAAGATACTTGACATTAGAAAAGCTTTAGCATACGAACTACGATGCATCTGTGCTAGGCTTAGGTTTGGGTCTTGTCCATCACATCATTCTCCTAATGATGTGATCCGTTATCAACGACATCCAATGTCCATGGTCAGGAAGCGTAACTATCTATTGATCAACGAGCTAGTCAACTAGAGGCTTACTAGGGACATGGTGTTGTCTATGTACCCACACATGTATCTGAGTTTCCTATCAATACAATTATAGCATGGATAATAAACGATTATCATGAACAAGGAAATATAATAATAACTAATTTATTATTGCCTCTAGGGCATATTTCCAACACCAACTCCTACTTGGAGTAGGATTGCCCCCCTTGGGAGCGCCATATGAGGGCTGGTCGGCCTCCCCCTTGCTCCTTTATATCTGAGGGAAGGGGCACTTACGAACACACATGTTGATTGTCTAGCCGTGTGCGGTGCCCCCCTCCATAGATTTCCACCTCGGTCATATCATTGTAGAGCTTAGGCGAAGCCCTGCGTCGGTAACTTCATCATCACCGTCATTACGCCGTCGTGCTGATGAAACTCTCCCTCGACCTCAGCTGGATCAAGAGTTCGAGGGAAGTCACTGAGCTGAATGTGTGCAGATCGCGGAGGTGCCGTGTGTTCGGTACTTGAGTAGTTGGATTGCGAAGATGTTCGACTACATCAACCGCGTAACTTAACGCTTCCGCTTTCGGTCTACGAGGGTACGTGGACACACTCTCCCCGCTCGTTGCTATGCATGTCCTAGATAGATGCATGATCGTAGGAATTTTTTTTAAATATTGTGTTCCCCAACTGTGGCACCTGTGACGCCCCCGATTCAATCGTACACTAATCATGCATGCAAACATGTACGATCAAGATCAGGGACTCACGGAAAGATATCACAACACAACTCTAAAAACATAAATAAGTCATACAAGCATCATAATACAAGCCAGGGGCCTCGAGGGGCTCGAATACAAGTGCTTTCGATCATAGGCGAGTCAACGGAAGCAACAATGTCCGAGTACGGACATAAGTTAAATAAGTTTGCCTTAAGAAGGCTAGCACAAACTGGGATACAGATCGAAGAGGCGCAAACCTCCTGCACAGGGTCCTCCTAAACTACTCACAGTCGTCGTCGGTGACTTTGCATGTAATAATGGGCACCTCCGGTGTAGTAGGAGTCGTCGGCCGGTGGCGTCAGCTCACAGGCTCCAACATCTGGTTGCGACAACCAGGGAAGAAGGGAAAGGGGAAAAGGGGAGCAAAGCAACCGTGAGTACTCATCCAAAGTACTGCAAGCAAGGATCTACACTACATATGCATGGGTATACGTGTAAAGGGGCAATATCGATTGGTGCATCTTGCAGAATGCCAGAATAAGAGGGGGATAGCCAATCCTGTCGAAGACTACGCTTCTGGCAGCCTCCATCTTGCAGCATGTAGAAGAGAGTAGATGGTAAGTTCACCAAGTATCATGGCATAGCATAATCCTACCCAGCAGTCCTCTCCTCATTGCCCTGTTAGAGAGCGGTCACCGGGTTATATCTAGCACTTGGAAGGGTGTGTTTTATTAAGTATCCGGTTCTAGTTGTCATCAGGTCAAGGTACAACTCTGGGTCGTCCTGTTACCGAAGATCACGGCTATTCGAATAGATTAATTTCCCTGCAGGGGTGCACCACATAACCCAACACGCTCGATCCCATTTGGCCGGACACACTTTTCTGGGTCATGCCCGGCCTCGGAAGATCAATACGTCGCAGCCCTACCTAGGCACAACAGAGAGGTCAGCACGCCGGTCTAAATCCTACGGAGCATGGGTCTGGGCCCATCGCCCATTGCACACACCAAGACTGCGTATGGCCGGAAGCGTAACTAGCCCCCTTAATAAAAGAGCGTGCTTACGTTCCAATCCGGCGCGTAGCGCCGCCGATCGTGACGTCCACGAAGGCTTGGTGATACCACGACGTCGAGTGCCCATAACTGTTCCCGCGTAGTTGGTTAGTGTGTATAGGCCAGTGGCCATACTCAGATCAAATACCAAGATCTCGTTAAGCGTGTTAATTGAAGTATCCATGAACACTGACCAGGGCCAGGCCCACCTCTCTCCTAGGTGGTCTCAACCTGCCCTGTCGCTCCGCCACAAAGTAACAGTCGGGGGCCGTCGGGAACCCAGGCCCACCTCTACCGGGATGGAGCCACCTGCCCCTTCAGCCCCCATCTCCGAACAGTATCATAAGTAATGTAACAGTATAAAGTATATAGCATATGCCCGTGATCACCTCCCGAAGTGATCACGGCCCAGTAGTATAGCATGGCAGACGGACAAGAGTGTAGGGTCACTAATGGAATACTAGCATCCTATACTAAGCATTTAGGATTGCAGGTAAGGGTAACAACTGTAGCAACAATGACGGGCTATGCAGCACAATAGGATTAACCGAAAGCAGTAACATGCTAGCTACTCTAATGCAAGCAGTAGAGAGAAGGAATAGGCGATATCTGGTGATCAAGGGGGGGCTTTTCTGGAAGCTCGGTTGCACACGAAGAAGGGTCGTCGGTGACGTAGTCGTACTCAGGGGCATCAGCGTCGGTTTCGGGGTCTACCGGAGAAGAAGAGGGGGGAAGAAACAACAAATACGAAGCAAACAAAGCATCACAAAATATAACAAGGCAAAACGCGGTGTCAGGGGAGATCTAACGCATGAATAGGTAATACCGGCGAAGGGGAAAAACATCCGGGAAAGTATTTCTGATGTTTGATGTTTTTGGGTAAATGAAACGGAGGTGGATTGTTGCACGTTTGCTATCCTAGGGACGTGTGGCGGAAGAACGGACTGCATATTCGGATTCGTCTCGTCGTTCTGGGCAACTTTCATATAAAAAATATTTTCATCCGAGTTACGGTTTATTTTATATGATTTTTCAAAGTTTTAAGGATTTTCTAAAATATTTCAATTCGAAATTTTATATCTAAATACTTTTGTCACATGGTGCTGTGCTAGCTGGTGTGTATCACAGGTGGGGCCATGGGTTGGGTTGACCAAGTCAGTTTGACTGGTCAACAGTTGGTGTGGCCCACATGTCATTGTCACAAGTTTTAACAAAACAACTAACTAATTTAATCAAGGGGAGTCCCACATGTCATTGGGAAGCAACTAATTTAACTAGTACTAATTAGCCCCTAATTTAACTTAATCCTAATTAACTAGGCCAGCCATTGGTACAGCCGTGCCTCACCTCCAGTGGCTATGACACGGCTGTGTTGCCATGGCCAACACGCATGGGCGCAAAGGCAGCGGCCATGCCCATCCGCAACAGCAGCAAGCAGCATCGCATGAGCAGTAGTAAGCAAAGCAAATAGCGATAGCACGCAGAACGATCGCAGTAGCAGCGATCAGCAAAGAATGTGGAGGAGGCGGGCGCTTGCAGTAGTAAGGGAAGCAGGCACGACCCTAGGCGGCGAGCACGCAGCGGAGTTCAGGGGCATGGCGTGTGCAGCGCGAAGGCGGCAATGGCGGCAACAAGTATCTTTGGAGCAGCAGCGATTACGCAGGAAGCAGCAGCAACTCCGAGCAAACACGCATGTTGGTATGTCTGGCGTATCGCGAATCGGATGAGCTCGGGGACGGAGGCTACAACAATGAATGAAGGGGGCAAGCGGGGGATGGACGAGGAGCTCACCGCGGTTCGAAGACGAGCTCGAGGAGGCAAGGAAGGTCGGGTCGGCGAATCGGCAGCGGCAGCCGGTGATGCAGCGGTTGAAGACGAGCTCGATAGTGGCGATGTGGGGCTCTCTGCGCGATTTGCTCTGCGAGGGCGGCGTAGCGGACGATGATGGAGTGGTCGGACACCGCATCTCACGGCCGAGGGACGATGGTGGCTACGTGGGCGAGTTCGGCCATGGCAACGAGGCTTGGTTGCGCGATGCGGATGCGAGAGCGAGCGAGGAAGAGGGGAAAGTGGGCGCTAGGGTTTGACCGTGAGGGAGAGAAGTCTGGGCGCGACCTTATCCTAATGGGGAAGCGATGGATGTCTGCCACAGCGGCATCGGCGGGCAGGGTGGTTTGGATGGCTGCCACGCCCTCCTCTGCCTCCTGTAGCAGGAGGAAGGGGATGAGTGGGGGTGTGGGCTGACCGGTTCTGGCCTGGTGGGCTGGCCAGCTGGGCCGTTTGGCCCAGTTGGCCAGAGGGGTATTTCTCGTGTTGTTGTTTTTCCTTTTAGTTATTACACTTTTCTGTTTTATTATATTTTAGTTTATATAAAATACAAAAAGTTATACCTAAAATAGATTAATAGTTATGACACTACCACAATTAACTTGGCACCTGAAATAAAATATTTTGTAATTGTTTAGTATTTAAAGTATTTAAGTAATAGTTTTTGCTACTGTTTTATTACCATTTGAATATTTGAACATTTTATAAAAGTGTGGTTCCTCCACCATAATTACCTATGCATTATTTCACTCACTCCGAACATTTTAGGTTTAATAACATTTGAAAACCTTTATCTTTTGACTTAATTTCAAATTTGAATTTGAATCGGTTTTAAACTAACACGAGATTAACAACAATAACCGTGGTGACGTGGCATCATTAGCAGAGGTTCACTATAGCTTAATTATTCGGGCGTCACAATTCTCCTCCACTACAAGAAATCTTGTCCCGAGATTTAAGAGGCAGAGTAAGGGGAAAAAGTTTGGTTCCGAAATTCTAACGAATCTTCTTGGTCTTGGTAGCTCTTCTCGAGGAGATAATCGCTCTTGTTGATGTCTTCAACTCTCTGCTTCAGGTCATCATGATGAAGTCATCAGCCTTTCTTCGTGAACTCCATCGTAATTACGAATAGGTAAGGGGCAGCTCGACAATGATAGAATTATATAAAGGGAAATCATATGGGAGCTATCCCATGAATGAGTGCATGAGTAACTCTTTAGTTGAGCAAACGAAGCATATCGAGAGCAAACTAATAAGATACAATAGGAAGTTTCAAGCTGACAGACAATCGTTTGATGTCTAATCAGAAGGTGAAAGGGGTTCAGGGCAACGAAAATAAATGATGCGTTTGATACAAGAGTAGATCATCTCTAGGAAGGTGGCTCATGAATTACACACGAAGCCAAGCATGGGTATTGTCTTTGGGAACGGGGTACAGTGGAGAGTCGTGTTTCGATCCTGTGGGAATGGGTTATGGGCCCACCATGTGGGTTAAAAGTAGAAAGGCATTGACAGCTTGCATGGTCAAGATAGTAAGGCACGTCAGAGAAGAGACTGTCAGTTATGTCGGCAACAACTTCGATCCCAAGGGCGAGGGACGAAGAGAACCATTTTCCTGCTCGTTGAACGAGGCGGACCAATAGGCAAAGTTCTTTTCCATCGGTGGTTACCAGTATGTTATCAACAATAATGTAACGAGGTCCCAGCGATGTGGTTGTACATCAAGGTGTTTACCTAAGCAGCAGAATATTACTGCTTAGTTCATATAGACCACAAGAAACGTTAAACCAACCAATGGAAAGGAAAATATGATTATCAGTTAAATGTAACAATGGAAAGGAAAATGTGTTTAAACACATATTTCAAGGGTACATCCTCTAAGGAAAAGCAGAGCATGATATCCATGACAGGATATAATGTAGAAAACCCTTTAGGTAGGGGAGAGAAATTTCATGACATTACCCGTACAACGGTGTTTGGATAATTGAGCAGGAAACATTTAGCATTGGGCTTCAAATGTTCTTGTTGAAAATCGGAGTACCATAGACATGCTTCGAGATAGCATTGACATAGTAATTGGGTAAAGATCAGACTTTGGATTCGCAAAGGATCCATCAGGAGCAACTTATAGAATAAGTCTTACAATGTCCTCATGGAAGAATGGCGAAACTTGCTTAAAAGGATACTATAACAATAGGTCCTCCGCCAAGGTGTGCTAGGCATGACATCACCTTACCGAGTCTTATATAGACCAATGCTATAACTCTTGAAAAAAATGCTCCCACCATCATATCTGACCGAGATTCAGGTCTGATTGGTGTCAGGATACCTCAAACTTAGGGTGCCTGAGAAGAGAAGGTGCGACACAAATTGACGAGATGACATTGTAAGATTCTCGGGAAATGAACTATGGAAGTGAGTTCTGAAACAAGAGTTCATCATTAAACCAAGGAGATGAGGGGGTGGCTGACAGACTCAGCGACGATTCCTCGAGATTTCCATAAGATGGATTTCCACAACTATGTGAACAAGGATATAACATTTGTCAGATCAGATGACATAATGAGGTATGCTCAAGGAAAACATACAGTTAAACATTGGTTGAAAGGTGCACCCGAAATATGGGGTTAGGTAGCATGATCAATGTTAGAATGGTGATTCAATAACCAATAGTCTAAGAATGAACTATCGACCATTAACTTCAAAGCAATAGGGTTGCTAGGAGTACAGAACCCAAGCAGCACCGTCCACTAGTTGATATTCCGGTTAGAATCAACATTGGGACCAAGAAAGAATGATGATGGTGAGAAGTATCATTATACCAAGAAATTTTAAGAGGCGGAACAATTCTCACGACCTTCTTGACATAAAAGATGGTAATACTCCAAGGTGAAGAAGAACAGATGCTGGATGGCAAGGAGCTCAAGATTCAATCCAAAACATGAACACGTTTGTGTTGAGGGAGGACAATAAAGTGGTCGATGATAACACAAATCATCGAGGCAAGGATGGTATTTCTAATCGTGAATTCAATTGATATCCTGGAAAAGCTCGAAATACTGATGATGATCACGACACATTTGTCGAGAGATTTCATGAAGATGTAACCGATCGGCGACGACATCAAGTCAAAGGAATGATGAAGCGAAAGGTTATTGGAACCAAGGGTACGACACAACTCAAAATCAAGCTTGTTGTTCAAGGCAAAATGGTACGACGAGGAATATCGATGTAAGGTTAGATCATCGTCGTAAATTGTGGGAAGAAGGACCATGTAGCACAGTTAAAAAGTTGCACGATAATGATATAGCCGATCAGGCTAGGAATGACTTGAGGGATTATTAATCATAAGCAACGAAAATTACTTAGAGTTATTGAATCGGAGGGCAGAATCGATTCACTTATCGGTGTTCTCGAGTGCCTACTAACTCACCGGGGAATGGGAATCAGCAAGAATAATAGTTGATGAAGAACTCATAAGAAGTTATGTAGTTCCGTGATATTTTCGAGATAACAGAGGTAAAACTCAAAGGTAGACCAGGATAGTAACCGAACTAGATCGTTGACTTGCGATATCAGATACTTTAACCTTGTCAAAATAGATGAGGCACTGGGATGGTTTCCTTTCAGAAATATATTAAATAAAGTTAGCATGGTCAGAACCATAGCTATCAGGGATCCAAAATAACGACACTGGAAGAGTTATTCAAATGATTAAATATTTTGCAAGAAGCTTCCATGATAAGTTCCACATTGGTTCCATGGGCATTAACACAAGGGTTCAAGGTCGACTCTCACTTCTTCAATGCCTAACCTATCATTTACTTCTCGCTTTTCGAAAATGACATTAGTTGTTGAAAGTTTTACCTGGTGCAATACCAGATAAGTATGACCGTGAAATCTTTTGGGTTCACACAGATTAAGGAAGGCATAGGTTCAACCCATCGGGGCATCATAGAAACATATACCATAAACTTCAGGAATAAATAACACAAGCTCGAAAGTAGAGCATGGTTGACAAAGCAGAGGATACAGTTTACCAAAGGCATTGTGTATCATGGGAAGAACTCAAGGTTTTGAGAATATGCAGGAACGGTCGGATAATAATCCACCAGAGGATCTGGCGGACCGCAAAGAAACTGATGTGATTATATATGTTCAACCAGAAGAAGAAATAATGCAAAGGCATTGGATTATAGAAAAATCTAGATATTCGAGAGCTTAAATACAAGGAATTATGATTTCCAAAATGGGGGATCAGAAGCAGATGCTCGGATCAAAAGACAAGTAAGTTGAATAGACTTAGAGGCACAAACGGTGGCAATTTGATTGGTCGACAACCAAAATGATGTCCGAGCCGGAAGGATAATTTTCAGGGAATAACTGATGATTGTGTGCATTCACACACATGTTGATTCAACATGATCAGAACGTCGATCACAAAGTATTCTAATGAATATTGCTAGACATATGGAAGTAACCATTATGCAAGCAGGTAAAGAAGATCAAGAGCAATAGGCTACTGAGGATTTTGGAAGATCGAATGGCATTTTGAAGAATTTTGCGAAACACCTGAACAACTAGGGATGAAGAAATCCTCGATAAAAGTGAGGAATTATGCGTAGGTGTAATCGTGTAGAAAAGAGCTGCAAGGCAGTAAGCACAAAGGATTCTCGGAATAGCGGGAAGTAGTTCAGGGTATCTTGTACTACCAAGAGTAATCGAGAATGAAGGTATGGGTGGCAAGTATAAGTAGCTATCCATAGGGATGTCTCGGTGGTCGGGAATTGCAAACCCGATGAGCGCAAGTTCTCGAAAGAACAACAGAGAGTATCTTCGGAATCTTCTGGTGCAGCGGGCGATCATCTGTAATAAGGGGCTCTCCGGGTGGAAGTGATCACGAGATCCTAATGTTAGAATTAGCAAAATTCATTTAACCCGAATAGAAGAGAGATCAGAGTCCAAGAGTATAGACGCAGAGTAAAAGATCCTAATACCACCCAAATGGCGACGTGGGCCCGTAAGCCACACAGCCATGTTAGTAAAAGTTTTTCAATGACTAGACTCAACTTCGGCCAAGGAGTTTGGAAGGGGATTCTGAGGCAATCGGCTCGATACCAACTTGTAGCGCCCCAGATTCAATCGTACACTAAGCATGCACGCATAAGCGTGTGCGATCAAGATCGAGTACTCCGCAGGGAAGATATCACAACACAACTCTAAAAACATAAATAAGCCATACAAGCATGATAATACAAGCCGAGGGGACTCGAGGGCTTGAATACAAGTGCTCGATCATAGGCGAGTCGTGGAAGCAACAATATCTGAGTACGGACATAAGTTAAACAAGTTTACCTTAAGAAGGCTAGCACAAAGCTGGGATACAGATCGAAAGAGGCGGGCCTCCTGCTGGGATCCTCTAAACTACTCCACAGTAAATCGTCGGTGACTGCGCGTAGTAATGAAGCACCTCCGTGTAGTAGGAGTCCTCAAATCGACGGTGGCGTCTGGCTCCTCGCTCCAAGATCTGGTTGCGACAACCAGGAAGAAGGGAAAGGGGGAAAGGGGAGCAAACAGCCGTGAGTACTCATCCAAAGTACTCGCAAACAAGGATCTACACTACATATGCATGGGTATACATGTGAAGGGGCAATGTCGATTGGGTATCTTGCGAGAATGCCGAATAAGAGGGGGATAGCTAATCCTATCAAAGACTACGCTTCTGGCAGCCTCCATCTTGCAGCATGTAGAAGAGAGTAGATGGTAAGTTCACCAAGTATCATCGCATAGCATAATCCTACCCGGCGATTCTTTCCTCGTTGCCCTGTTAGAGAGCGGTCACCACGTTATATCTGGCACTTGGAAGGGTTTGTTTTATTCAGTATCCGGTTCTAGTTGTCATAAGGTCAAGGTATAACTCTGGGTCGTCCTGTTACCGAAGATCACGGCTATTCGAATAGATTAACTTCCCTGGAGGGGTGCACCACATAACCCAACACGCTCTATCCCATTTGGCCGGACACACTTTTCTGGGTCATGCCCGACCTCGGAAGATCAACACGTTGCAGCCCTACCTAGGCACAACAGATAGGTCATCACGCCGGTCTAAATCCTATGGCGAGGGGTGCAGGCCCATCACCCATTGACACACTGCGTTGCGTGGGCGGCCGAAAGCGTAACTAGCCCCTTAATACAAGAGCAAGCGAGCTTACGTTCCAATCCGGTAGCGTCTTTCGCTCGGCCGACGTCATGAAGGCTTCGGTGATACCACGGCGTCGAGTGCCCATAACTTTTCCCACGTAGTTGGTTGAGTGCGTATAGGCCGATGGCCGAACTTCGAGATCAAATACCAAGATCTCGTTAAGCGTGTTAATTGAAGTATCCGCGAACACCGACGGGGCGGGCCACCTCTCTCCTAGGTGGTCTCAACCTGCCTGTCGCTCCGCCACAAAGTAACAATCGGGGCCGTTGGAACCCAGGCCCACCTCTACCGGGATGGACCCACTTGCCCCATCTCCGAACAGTATCATAAGTAATGTAACAGTATAAAGTATATAGCATATGCCCGTGATCACCTCCCGAAGTGATCACGGCCCAGTAGTATAGCATGGCAGACGGACAAGAGTGTAGGGCCACTGATGGAATACTAGCATCCTATACTAAGCATTTAGGATTGCAGGTAAGGGTAACAACTGTAGCAACAATGACAGGCTATGCAGCAGAATAGGATTAACCGAAAGCAGTAACATGCTAGCCTACTCTAATGCAAGCAGTAGAGAGACGGAATAGGCGATATCTGGTGATCAAGGGGGGCTTTTACGGAAGCTTCGGTTGCACCACGAAGAAGAATTTCGGTGGCGTAAGTGGTACTTTCGAGGGCATCAGCGTCGGTTTCGGGGTCTACCGGAGAAGAAGAGGGGGGAAGAAACAACAAATACGAAGCAAACAAAGCATCACAAAATATAACAAGGCAAAACACGGTGTCAGGGGAGATCTAACGCATGAATAGGTAATACCGGCGAAGGGGAAAAACATCCGGGAAAGTATTTCTGATGTTTGATGTTTTTGGGTAAATGAAACGGAGGTGGATTGTTGCATGTTCGCTATGCTAGGGACGTGCGGCGGAAGAACGGACTGTATATTCGGATTCGCCTCGTCGTTCTGGGCAACTTTCATATACAAAATATGTTTATCCGAGTTACGGTTTATTTTATATGATTTTTCAAAGTTTTAAGGATTTTCTAAAATATTTCAATTCGAAATTTTATATCTAAATACTTTTGTCACATGGTCTTTGTGCTAGGTAAGGTGTGTATCACGTAATTGGGGCCATGGGTTGGGTTGACCAAGTCGGTTTGATGGTCAACAATGGGTGTTAGCCCATGTTATTGTCACAAGTGTTAATAAAACAACTAACTAATTTAATCAAGGGGGAGTCCCACAGTTGGGAAGCAACTAATTTAACTAGTACTAATTAGCCCCTAATCTAACTTTTTTTTTTGAAACGGGCAAAAAAGCTTTTGCCTTATATTGATATAGGAGAAGCAAACGGGGGTATGGCAAGAGCCAAAAAACAACAAAAAAACGAGGAAGGGGGCGAACACCGCCCCCGACACAGGGGGAAGAGGATCAGCCTACAAGTTCCGCCAGATTTTTAGCACCGGCGAGGATCCAGTCCTTCCCCTCTTCCCTAATCTTATGCATGACAACCGATGGCAGGGAGGACTTATTGTTGAAAACTCGTTCTTTCCTCTCTTTCCAGATCTCCCAAGTGATGAGCGTGATAGCTGAGCGCGCAAGCCTATTGGGGATGAGGTGGTGGACTTGAAACGGCCAGCCAATAGTCCACGACTTTAGGCCTACCCTCCCGATGCTTCTTGATGAGGTCTAGACAAGACAGCCAAGAGGTCGGCCGTCGAATCCAGATACGTCTGGAGAAGCGGCACTTTCGAAAAGAATGTGTCGTGCCGTCTCGGGAGAATGCAGTACGAGAGGCCTGCATAAGTAGGTTGGTGCGGCCATCCGCGTTTCACCAAGCGGTCAATCAGCGGTCCATAAGCGGATTCGGACAGCCAAACCGAGCGAAGAAATGACACTTTGGAGGGGCCGGGTCTTCCACACGATGTTCCCAACCGGCAGGGCAAAGAGGCAAGGGAACTGGACCTTGTAGGCGGAGCTGGCCGAGTAGCACCCATTAGGGGTCAAGGACCGTAATGGAGTCCTCGATGTCGAGGATGAACACTGGATATCCGCAAAAGAGCTCCCTGCAGGGCGGACGTATTGTTCCATGAGATCGGCAGGTTATCAGCGAGAGCGTCCTGGACCGTCCGATTCTTCCTCTTGGAAGCCTTGAAAATTAGGGGACCAGGTCTTTTGGCGGGGCACCATTGAGCCATGAAGATGACCAAAAGGAGGCCTTGGCGCCGTTTCCGATGGTGACACGAGTAGCCGCATTGAAGAGGTCAAGGTCGGAGGCGTCGTTGGGTGTTTCAGAGCCCACCCATGGCTTCTCAGGAGCCTTCCACTCATACCATAACCAGCGAAGCCTCAGGGCCCGGGAGAACCTCTCCAGGTCCAAAACCCCCAAACCACCGAGCTCCTTGGGGCGGCAGACCTTTTGCCAGTTGACTTTGCATTTCCCTCCACTAACCGCCTCCTTACAGGCCCAGAGCATGCCACGACTGATCTTCGCAAAGGCCTTGAGGATGCCTTTGTCAGCCTTTAAAGCCGTCAGCAGGAAGATTGGCATGGAGGAGAGCACGGACTTAACCAGAGCAGTGCACCCGGCACGGTTCAGGAACTTTCCTTTCCACAGGCTTAGACGAGCCACCGCTTTGTCGATGTAGGTGTCGGTGTCAAAACCGGCGGATCTCGGGTAGGGGGTCCCGAACTGTGCATCTAGGCGGATGGTAACAGGAGACAAGGGGCACAATGTTTTTACCCAGGTTCGGGCCCTCTCGATGGAGGTCATACCCTACTCACAGCTTGATTAATATTGATGATATGGGTAGTACAAGAGTAGATCTACCATGAGATCAAGGAGGCTAAAACCTAGAAGCTAGCCTATGGTATGATTGTTGTTACGTCTCTGGACTAAAAACCCTCCGGTTTATATAGACACCTTGGGATAGGTTAGGGTTACCTGTAGTCGGTTACAATGGTAGGAGATCTACATATCCAGTCGCTAAGCTTGCCTTCCACGCCAAGGAAAGTCCCATCCGGACACGGACGGGCGAAGTCTTCAATCTTGTATCTTCATAGTCTTGGAGTCCGGCCGTGACGATAGTCCCGGCTATCCGGACACCCCTAGTCCGGACTCCTCAAAGAGTCTCCCTGAACCGTGCTTCAATGACGCAGCAGTCCGCGCCGCATATTGTCTTCGGCATTGCAAGGCGGGTTCCTCCTCCGAATACTTCATAGAAGGTTTTGAACACAAGGATAGTGTCCGCTCGCAAAACAAGTTCCACATAACAACGTAGAGAATAATTTTTGCACGGATCTGGCCGACGTATTCAGCGGCGTGACATCACACTACGGGCCAGGCCTTTATATGAATCGTTTTACTTGTTTTACCTCAGCGTGCTTAGCGAGGTGGTTTCAACACGTCTTATCAAAGCATAGATCGTGCCCCCTTATTCCGGATTCTCATCAACGAACGTGGGTAACCCATCCGCGCCATTGATTACGGTAGCTTGGGAAATAAGCGAAGTTTTACCGGTGGTGGGGGCGACGCCAACTTCGTCCGTCCATATAAGGATAAGGATCCACTTTTTCACCCACGCCTTCTTCCTCCTTTGCTTATCCATTTCCGCGCACTCGAGCTCCGGCGCCCAAGTCCGCACATCCCACCTCGACCTTTCTCCAACCATGTTAGGAGGCGGGAGGCAGTGGATGGCCTCCCTCCGTCAAGGAGCCGGCACATCACAAAAAGCGGGAGGCCGGATACTTCTCAAAGCAACATCGCTCAGCGTCTGCTGCCCGATCGTAGGCAGCTCATTCCAACCCCGGGCCCCATGAGAGGGTAGTGTTTCTACCCCACTTCCTCCGCGGACTAGGTTTTCCACTTCACCCATTTGTCCGGGGGCTCATGTTCTACTACGGCCTGGACTTCCACGACCTGGCCCCGAATTTCATCCTCAACATCTCGGCGTTCATCGTCGTGTGTGAGGCCTTCCTCACATCCGCCCCACTTGACTTATGGTGAAGATCTTCAACGTCCGGCCCAAAGGTAGTGGGCGGCCGCCAAGTCTTGAAAAGTGGCGCCATGGTTGGCAAGATGGCCCAGATCCTATGGCTCGAGGGCGCCTTCGTGGAGACAATAAAGGGGTGGCAATCGGGGTGGTTCTACATCACCGAGCCACGCGACCACGAATGGGCGGCGGCCCCCGAATTTAGATCTGGCTTCCCCACACAGCTCTCGTCATGGAAAGAGACGGGCCTGACGTGGGGGATTCGGAAGAGCTATCCGGACTCCAGACATGTGTCCGAAACCTGGTGGACAAGAATCTTAGGCTTGTCGACGTAATCCAGGTGATGCTCATCCGCCGGATTCTCCCATGCCAACAACGGGCCTTCAATTTGTGGGAGTTCGATCGGCACAACATCGAACCTGAGCCGCTCTTGACACTCGCACGAAGATGCACAGAAGAGTCTTATTCAAGGCGTTGAAGCCCCGACATCCGCTACCAAAGATCGCAGGTACAGCTCATGGCGTCCAGCCGGCGAGGTAAGTTATTTTACCCTTTTACGGGACTCTTTTTCATAGATTGACTCTCGCGGGATCTAAAACTCCCTAATTTTTGACAGATCGGTGAAGGCGTCGAGACAGATTAATCGTCCGGCTCCTTTGCCGGAAGACCGGAGGACGCCTTGGATTAGACGGGGCTGCTGGCTCCGGCGCCCATGTGGTGCCGGAGAAGAACCAAGAAGGAGGCCACGGGAACTTCGAAGGAGCTCCCGGCGCCAGTCTTGTCGAGATTACAGAGAATCTTCTCCGAGGACGAGGAGGAAGAAGAAGAAGCTCCTCCCTAGTGGGGCAAGAGAAGAAAAGGAAGGCCGCTAGCAGGAGGCCGGAGGGTCCAAGAAGGGAAGAACCCTTCCTCCGGACTTCTCCACCAACGTCGACGACGACGAGGAGGCCCAGCCAACAAGGGCCAAGCACTGGCGAGATCGTGAAGTGTCCAGGATACCCATGGTTTTTTCATAATTGCATAGTGTTCTCTAATGCCGAACAATCATGCAGCCCGCCCAAGGCGGGCTTCGCCAATCTCATCGAAAGGGTCCACAGGTTCGTCGGAAATGGAGAGTACCTCGCTTCGGCCGCCTCCTCGCCTCACGCCCATGGACGACGCCATGCAGTGGGGCCCCAAGGGGCTTGGTCAAGAGGAGGTAGCGCAGAGGCGCCACAAGGCGACCTCCCGGACTCCAGCGCGAGGCAAGACCCCGGGGCTCTAAGCCCGACCTCGTCAGGACTCCATGCAGGAACCATCAGCCAGTTCGAAGTCAGGACAATGGATCCTTCGCAAGAAGGTAAGACGCCGGTGTCCTCCGTCCAACCGGAGGCACCGGATAACTCTTAGGCGCTCAAGCGCCTCCATCGAAGAGCACCGCCTTTATTATGAGTCACGATGATCCGGACAGTTCGATCCAAGAGCGGGTGACCGAAACTGTACCAGCCTTCTAATGTGCTTTGAGGCAAGTTTAAAACATATAAAAATATTACCGCATAGGCAGTGTAGCCCACGATGCTTGGTTCGGTGTTCGGAAACAAAAGCCGGACTAAGGATCTAAAAAGATATCTGCAGGAGTCTAACATAAGTATGTCAATATGGGAATGCAGGCTGCTGCTGCGACCTCTGCCGCCTTGACTGCGGAGGTCAATACATTGATCACGAGAACCTCAACTGGTCCGAGAACGAGCTCGGACAAGCCAAGAAGCAGCTCGAGGACAAGGAAGGTAAGAAATACCTTATTAAAGAAATACCTTATGGAAAAGGTTTTGGTTGCAAAAATAACAGGAATAACATGGGTACCGCAGGGAACCCACGAGCAGGTGGCGACCACTGAAGGAAGCGGTGTCCGTGGCCGAAAACAAAGCGGCTCATGAGCGCACCGAAGCGAGAGAAAGGGAGACGAAATGTGGCGGAGGTGCGGCAAGAGCACCAGATTCTCGTGAAAAAAAACGAGGTATTTCAGCGAGACTAGAAGACCCGAGAGTCCGAGCTTGCCTCGGCTCTTGAGAGTGCCAAAGCTGCTAAGGCCGAGGCCCAAAAAGCCCTCAAAGAAATCGAAGCACTAAAGAAGATAGCGGCGGGTAAGGCATTCTTTATGCAAAGCAAGAATGTAAAAGTCAATTACCTATTACTTACCCGGATTCGGAGCTCTCCGGGGAGCATTCGTGATTTGCCCGTGTAGTGCGTGCGATCTTGCCGCATTCTACCGCACCAGGGAGGAGCTCCACGGAGAAGGTATTCTGGTCTCAATATCTTTGAGGCGGACATCCGGTGCCCCTAAGCGATCATTGAAGCGGCTGGTCGAGCTCCACAAGGTCGCATGAGCAGGCCATGTAGGGCCTTATAGGCGCCTGTGGCCATTGGAGAGCCATGCCGGGAGCTACTTCGGTTTGGTGCAGCGGCTGGTGGATGCCTGTCCATGGCTTGAAGTTATCAAGTGCTCGTCTCTGCATTGAAGGGGTCCGTCGAGCCCTTGCCCGTGCTAACGTGCTGCGGGGAAGCTGGATCTTGCGGAGAAGCTTGTGACGGACCCACCGAAGGGCCATGAGCATCATGCGCCCGAAATGTACTATGAGGGGCCTCCTAAAGGTGCTTTCGCCGAATAAGCGGATGAGTGCTCCAAGGATGTAATTTTGAATAGGCTCGCATTTTTATCCTGTATGGTGAAAACTTGTTCATATCGCTAAGCAACGCTTATTAATTTAAAATATTACCTTCAGGCGGCCGTTTATCAAATTTGAGAGATGGCAAGTCGTCGGTTTCAGCCCCATGCCACGAGTCTTTGGGGTGTTGGGATAAACTTGAGCACTCTTGTTCCCATTCTTGGGTCCATCTAGGAGGCGCTCAACACAACGAACAAGGCAACCGGACTTATAATGCTTGGAACACTCTCACTTAGCCATAGAATTCTATAATTTTAAATTTGTTGAAGCCCCTAATATTCGGAAGACCGAAGTTGGGCGCTATCACGCCTTGGCGGACAATTCTGGTTCCTCGCTCTAAGCGGCATAAGTCTTTAGGGACCGAAAAAACCTCTCGAGCAGCGACCGGCTCTCGCCTTATCATGGCCGGTCGGTATTAGCTTTCTCCTTTGAGGTGCTCGACCCGAATAAGCTGGGGCACAATCACGATGGTTCTCCGGTGCTACCTTAGCCGATATAGCGGAACGTAAGGTACCAAAACACGGAGCAGGCAAACCCAACTATTGACCCAAGACATGATTCGAGCCAATTCATATAATGCTATAAGTTAAGGTGCCGCACTTGTGAAAGTGTTAGTACTTTATCACACCATAATTTTGGGATACTTAAGCCCCTGGTGTATTGGCCGTACCAAAGTGTACGGTTGCAACATGTCGTGAAATGAACATATGTATATATATAAAGGAAGTAAAGCAATAATAAGCAAGAGCTATGTATTGTTTATTCAAAAGGTACTGCAATGGAAGCGAGCGATACAAATAGTGCAATAAGCAAGGGATGGGACTATCTAACATGTCCCCCTCCGAGGTAAGTAAGCTGCGGGATGGTATGTAAAAACAGGTATAATGCTGCGTAATAGAGACCACCTGAACACTTGGCGTGGCTTTCCGCTTCCTGGCTGTTGCATCGTGAGTTCAGCGATTCTAGTGCCGACAAGACTTCTCGAAAGGCGGAGTCCGAAAGTAATAAAAGGAAAAAAAAAGAAAAAAAGAAATGACACAAGCGGGGCCCACAGTGCGGTCGAGCCGCATTCTTGGCGTGCCATTGTCTTGCCCCTCCCCATATGCCCATGGTATCTTCATAGCGTAATTATGTACGCGTTATACTAGCCTCGCAATTTTGCGAGGGCTGGGGAATGAGGCGGATTGCTACTCGTGCTTAGATCGTGCGAGGTGGTCTTGTTGCGGAGGTTACTCGGCGGCGCTTGGCGGTGTCCGGGCACGCTTAGTGGCGGACTCGAGAATTGCCGTGAGAGGCTGCTTTGCAACTCCGCCGCGAGGGCAGCCGTATGCTCCTCCGTTCGGAGAGAGCGTAGGTTTTTTCCAATGACCGAGATTACTCCTCGAGGCCCTGGCATCTTGACAGTGAGGCATGCGTAGTGCGGCACCGCATTGAACTTGGCAAATGCGGTTACGTCCGGCGGTGCATGATAGCGGCTGCGGAATGGGGCGATGTCGAAGATTAACTCTTCACCGGACGTTATCCGAGATCCGAAGACCACTTGAGTGTAGCGAGCCCGTACAACTGGCCTCTACACCGAATGGCGCCTTTAAAGGTCGTCTTTGTAGGTTTAATCCTTGAGGGTCAATGCCCATTTTAGCGCCTTTGTATCACGATAAAGCGAGTTAGAACTGCTTGCCGCCGTCCATCAGGACTCTGGTAGGCTGGGCCGAGTTCGCCCAAAGTTGGGATGGGGGCAGGAAGGATGGAACCCGAGCCCTCACCAACGGGCCGGCCGTCAATGGCCGGCCTAATTTAACTTAATCCTAATTAACTAGGCCGGCCATTGGTGGTAGTGCCGTTCTCACCTCCGATGGCTATGCCCACGGCTGTGTTACCATAGCCAACACGCATGGGCACAAAGGCAGCGGCCATCCCCATCCGCAACAGCAGCAAGTAGCATCGCATGGCGGAGTAAGCACAACGATTATATAGCGATAACGATGCGATGGCAGTATGTATCGGGCGACAAATAGGAGGAGGCGGCTGGCGCTTGCGAGTAAGAAGGAAGCGAGGGCACGACCCTAAGCGGCGGCGAACGGCGGGGTTCGAGGGGCATGGCGTGGCCACGTGGGCGGCAATGCGGCAACAAGTATCACGAGAACAGCAACGCTCGAAAGGATGCAGCAACAACTCCGAAACACGCATCTTTGGTATGTCTGCAGCGTATCGCGCGAGATCGGATGAGCTTCGGGGACGGAGGCTACAATAATGAATGAAGGGGCAAGCGAGGATGGGCGAGGAGCTCGCTGCGGTGCGAAGAGCGAGCTCGAAGAGGCAAGGAAGGTCGGGTCGGCGAATCGACGGCGGCAGCGGTGATGCGAGCGGTCGAAGGCGAGCTTCGATGGTGGCGGCGTGGGGGCTCTCTCTGCGCGATTTGCTCTGTAGATGATGGCGTAGCAGACTGGCGATGGAGTGGCGGACAACATCTCACGGCCCGGGGGCGATGGTGGCTCACGTGGGCGAGTTGACCATGGCAACAAAGGCTTGGTTGCGATCGCGGATCTGAGTGAGCGAGGAAGAGGAAAGTGGGCACTAGGGTTTGTGCTTGAGGAGAGGAGGCTGGTAGCGACCTTATCCTAATGGGGAAGCGGTGGATGTCTTCCTGGCGGCATCGTGACGAAGTGGGTGGGATGGCTGCCACGCCATCCTCTGCCTCTGTAGCAAGAGGAAGGGATGAGTGGGGTGTGGGCTGACCGGTTACGGCACAGTGGAGCTGGCGGTGGGCCGTTTGGCCCAGTTGGCAGATGGGTATTTCTCGTGTTGTTGTTTTCCTTTTAGTTATTACACTTTTACATTTTATTAAATTTTAGTTTATATAAAATACAAAAAGTTATACCTAAAATAGATTAATAGTTATGCCACTACCGCAATTAACTTGGCACCTAAAATAAAATATTTTGTAATTTTTTAGTATTTAAAGTATTTAAATAATAGTTTTTGCTACTGCTTTATAACCATTTGAATATTTGAACATTTTATAAAAGTGTGGTTCCTCCACCATAATTACCTATGCATTATTTGACTCACTCCGAACATTTTAGGTTTAATAACATTTGAAAACCTTTATCTTTTGACTTAATTCCAAATTTGAATTTGAATCGGTTTTGAACTAACACGAGATTAACAACAATAACCGTGGTGACTTGGCATCATTAGCAGAGGTTCACTGTAGCTTAATTATCCGGGCGTCACAGCATCCGAGCCAGGTCTATGCATAGATGTTATATGCACGAGTAGAACACAAAGAGTTGTGGGCGATAATAGTCTTACTGCTTATCAGCATGTCATACTTTGATTCGGCGGTATTGTTAGATGAAGCGGTCGGAACCGACATTACATGACCAGCGTTCATGAGGCCGGTTCTACCAGCCGTGATGCTTTGCACGAATTGGCTAGTGGGTGTATGTTTCTCCAACTTTAGTTGAATCGAGTGTGACTACGCCCGGTCCTTGTTGAAGGTTAAAATAGCACACTTGACGAAAAATCGTTGTGGTTTTGATGCGTAGGTAAGAACGGTTCTCGCTAAGCCCGTAGCAGCCACGTAAAATTTGCAATGACAAAGTAGAGGACGTCTAACTTGTTTTTGCAGGGCGTGCTATAATGTGATATGGTCAAGATGTGATGATATATCAATTGTTGTATGAGATGATCATGTTTTGTAATTGTTATCGGCAACTGGTAGGAGCCATATGCACTAGTGCGAGCAAGACAATAGCACTTAGGTTAAAGTAAGGCCCTTTAGTGCGGTTCCATAACCGGCACTAAAGTGTGAGCACTAAAGTCCCCCCTTTAATGCACGGTCCGGCCGACGAACCGGTGCTAAAGAACAACTCCAAATACGAGCATTTCGAGACTGGAGCCCTTTAGTACCGGTTGGTAAGACCAACCGGTACTATAAGGTTTGAGGTTTTTAGTTTTATGATTTCTTTTTCATTTAATTTTGTGTTTCCATTTTAATTCTTTTTAGTTTTCTTTGGTATTTTCGATACTACACATTGTACCACGTTATGCATATATATATATATATATATATATATATATATATATATATATATATATATATATATATATAAATTTCTAGTAGAACCAATCATCATGCATATATATATCATCAATGTCTCACAAACCACCATATTAATTAATTCACACATACACACATGTATAGTTGTATACAATTTCTCCTACATATGCATGTTGCCTTGAACCAGTGTCATTAGCCTAGTTGGTGCCTTGAACACGATGACAATTGGAAGTGGTTTTCATGGGGAAGGCATTGGCGGGTAATAGTATTCTCCCTTGGATTTATGACACAGTCGAGCAAAAATCCGCTATTTCCTCTTGAAGTGCTTCTCTGGCTCTCTGTTTCTAGGAGCTTCTCCGCACCTCTTTGAAGCTGTTAAGAAGGAGATCAATATGCATGTGTATTAGTTGTGTGACTAGATATACGATAATGGTGTAAAAATTGTGAATAGTGTTACGACAAGCGTACCCATTCCTGTCTTTGAGATCTGCTCCTTTCGGACACCATCATGCGAATGTTCTCGCAAAGCGCAGTACACCTGAGATCAGATCCCTGCGCTTTGCTTGATTGCCTTCTGAGAATGGAATTTGATCGAGATAATAATTAATAAAGCATGATAATTAAAGAGATGGCAGCTAGCTAGCTAGCTAGTACTATAATTACTTACCTTGAGTCGGAACCATTTAAGATTTTTTTCCATTTGCCTTCCGTGGTGACTGATGAACCTTGCCCAAGCCACCTGCCCACCGGCAAAGAAAATGAATAAAGGAGTTATTAAATAGTTCATATCATGAAATAGCCGAACTAAATAGGCGAGATATATAGTTAATAATGATTGAAATTACACATTGACTATCCCAAACAAGTTGTTATAGTCGGGGTTTTCTTTGAGTAGTGAGTCCGATATTTCAACCGTTAAAACGTCAACTTTAATGATACACAAGACCCAGTGAAATCTGCATGCACACACGTTTGCATGTCTTAATTAAGCGGGCATATGTAAGCAAAAACATGTAGCTAGCTAGTAGGCAAAAAGCAGAGAATTTGTAGTACAAGGCAGTGTGACTCACTTTGGAAGTTGTAAGGAAGTAGTATATCTTCATTGTATTTGAGGCGCTTCAAGAACTCTAGCATGTTGTCCTCTACGGCCTTTTGATGATGTGGATTTATTAGCCATGTGTATTCATTAACGGTGTTTGGGTCAATGAACCCAATGCCAAAGCGTCCACCTTTTCTCATTTCATACATCTTCATCACGCATAATATACCACGAGAAAATAATATAGTGAGGATAATTACAGAGTAATGATTGATCAAAATGATCACTACAGCTAACTTGAGACTTAAATTACGGAAAGAAATCACCCTACGAGACAATAGCAACTAACGATAGATTTGTCGAGTGCGTCTTGATTGTATAACTGAAAAAGTTCAGAATACTCAACGGATAGAGCTTTCTCATGGAAGTAATGCTCCTCCTTGACATTCACCATGAGGGACAATCGATTGGAAATCTTGGTAATGTTCATGTACCATTGATGCAATTCATACATTCTCGTTGGGAGGTTCTTGACCTTATGCGGCTTGACCAAAGGTTGGCCCCGGACATATTTCCGTTTTATTTCATCCTCTGTAAGCACGTGCATGGGCTCGATCTCGAGGAGTTGTCCAGCGGTGATGTTGAGAACTTCTTTTGCATTATATGGTCCTTGGTTATTACCACATTGCCCACCTCGGGCGTAAACTGTTTGCCCACAATAATATTGGGCCGTAGCGTCTTTATCACGTGTTGTTGGCACAACAAGCGAGGGATCGATTAACGCCTGTTCTCCGGTGAGGAATGGTTTTCCCGCATTTTTTGACAGCTGCTTGTTGTTTGCTCAATCCCGAGCTCGCCTCCTTCTATAGACGTGCTCGATTTAACTTCCTGATGTGGCGCCATAGCTTTTATTTAACTAATCCAAAAGAAATATAAAACAATTTAGTATTCAAATTACATCGTCTCGAATAATAATAGATATAATCTCGAATACATCGTCTCGAATAATAGATATAATCTCGAAAACATCGTCTCGAATAATAGATATAATCTAAGATACATCGTCTCGAATAATAATAGATATAATATAGAATACATCTTCTCGAATAATAGATATAATCTCGAAAACATCGTCTCGAATAATAGATATAATCTCGAATACATCGTCTCGAATAATAGATATGATCTCGAATACATCACTGGCTAGGTAGCTAATAAAGATCGAATACTATAGAAAAATCTAGGACACTCGCGGTTCCTGTGGCAGGCGGTGGACACCCAAAGAGAAGGAACCCTCACGGGATCATAGCTGAAGTAGAGATCCTGAAGAAAGCGCCGGTATTGGAGAACACGCCCTCTAACGCAACCATGTAGCGATGGGCGTGCTCGTCCTCCTCCACGACTGCGACGTACCACCTCGGTTGGGCAGCTCTCTCCGTGCCGAAACTGGCCCACGCGAACGCCACCAAAGCGAGATCGAGGTCGACGACGGGACCCGGGGCGGGTTCCTCATCAAGCGGCGCGCCCCTCCGAGCAGCACCTCCCATTACCCGGCCCGTGAAGCCCAGATCCCGGACATGGGTCAGGTAGGACGTCGTCGCCAGACGTCGTAAATGGCGAGGATCTTGGTCGGGCATCGTCGAGAACAAATACTAGCTATATGCCACTTAAAAAGTAACATTTTTTTAATGATTGGATTTTGATAAATAAAATTTCTAACATTTCTATATAACTAACATTTCTATAACATTTCTAACAATGCTATATGTAACTAACATTTCTATAACATTTCTAATATTTCTATAACTAAAAATCAGAAAGAAAAAAATTATATCATTTCTATATATATAACTAACATTTTTATAACTATTTCTATAACTAAAAACAGAAAAAATTCTAACAATTCTAACTTTTTTATAACTATTTCTGTAACTAAAAACAGAAAAATTTCTAACAATTCTAACATTTCTAACTATTCTAACAATTCTAACATTTCTAACTATTCTAACAATTCTAACATTTCTAACTATTCTAACAATTCTAACATTTCTAACTATTCTAACATTTCTAACTATTTGTATAACTAAAAAACAAAAAATGTATGTGTGTACGTGTGTGTGTGCGCGCGCTCACCGGCGAGGCGAGGGCGAAGCGGCGGCAGAGTGGCCAGGCAGCGGCAGGGGCGAGCAGGCCTTGGCGGCAACGGATGACAACAACGGGGAGAGGGGCAGGAGTGGCGGCAGCAGGGGCCAGACGGGCAGGCGGCGGCAACGACAGCAGGGGCGTACAGGCCAGGCCTTGACAGCAGGGGCAACGGCAGGGCCAGGCAGGGCAGAAGCGGCGGTGGCAGCAGGGGCGATGGGGAGCCAGGGGCGGCAGGCGGCAGCGAGCAGGGGCAGAGACGGCGAAGCGGCGACAGCGAGGCAGAAGCGTCTGAGGAGAAAAGCCAGATGAGAAACTGAAATTTTTGTAAGTGTTGTTTATATAGGAGGGCATTTAGTACCGGTTTGTGCCCCCAACCGGTACTAAAGGCCAGTTTTGCCAGCCCAAGCGGCGTGGAAGCGACCCCTTTAGTACCGGGTGGTGGCACAAACCGGTACTAAGGCCCCTTTAGTACCGGTTTGTGCCACGACCGGTACTAAAAAGTGTCTTATTGGCTGTGCGGTCTTGACATGTTTAGTCCCACCTCGCTAGCCGAGGGGCGACCTGACTGGTTTATAAACCCCGTCGCGGTCGCTCTCTCGAGCTCCTCTCCAAAGCAGGCCCTCTTTGGGCCTCACGTGTTCTTTCTTTGCCACTCAGGCCCACTTAGCCTTCTTGAGGCCTGCATCACAGCCCAACAACAAGGTTGGGTTTCTAGTCGTATGCATGCCGCTCTAGCCTAGTAAGGCGGGCTTTTTAATTTTTTTTGCTTTATTTATTTTTGTGTTGTTTTTTTGTATTTAGAGTTTCTTTGTGAATATTTTTGCTTTAGGTACAAAAATTACAAACTTTCTGTTAGTGCCCGTAGTTTTCAAATTTGAATAGTTTAAATTTTGAATTATTTGA
The DNA here is from genome assembly GCA_021605145.1 of Aegilops bicornis. Lineage (NCBI taxonomy): Eukaryota > Viridiplantae > Streptophyta > Magnoliopsida > Poales > Poaceae > Aegilops > Aegilops bicornis. The sequence continues at coordinate 514,993 of JAHIAL010000046.1, forward strand.
AATTAGTGTGAATCACTAGTTTGTGAATAACTTAACTTTAAAAATCAGTGAAGGCATGAAAGAATTTGTTTGCACATAAATTTCTTCGCGTTTCAAATGCCAAAACACATAACTACCCTAACTATTACAGAGATTCCCCTCTGGGTGTGAAACACAGAAGAAAGTGATGATAGTGAAGCCGATCACATCCCAGATCTTTGGGTGTGAAACTTTTTCTTCGCGTGTGTCCCTTCTTGGCGCCCGTAACCATGGAAAATCTTCATCATTTAACGGGATGCTCGGGTCAATATTCACTTTGTGAATGGAGCAATTTCATCAAACTTTTCATAATCTTCCGGACTTGTGCATCTTGTCATCCACTCCCACGATGTTTCTCTTCCCATAAAGAACTATGTGCCGCTTTGGCTCATCATACGATGCATTCGCTTCCTTATCTTTTCTTTTTCTTGGGTTGGTAGACATGTCCTTCACATAGAAAACCTGTGCCACATCATTGGCTAGGACGAATGGTTCGCTCTGCATCGCAAGATTGTTGAGATCCATCGTTGTCATTCCGTTGCTGCGGGTCTTCCGTTACCCGCCTCGTGTCATATTGACCCATTTGCACGAAACAAAGGGACCTTTAAACCACGTCGATAGTCAAGTTCCCATATGTCCTGTATATAACCATAATATGTTTCCTTTCCCGTCTTGGTTTACGCATCAAAGCGGACACCACTTATTTTAGTTGGTGCTCTTCTTATCTTGGGCGATCGTGTAAAATGTATTACCATTTATCTCGTACCCTTTGAAAGTCATTATATTCAAGATGGTAACTGGGACAGCAAGTACAGGTCATCTTCAATAGAGGTGTCATGCATGGTACGTGTTTGCAACCAGGTGGCGAAACTCCTGGTTTGTTCACGTGTAATCCGATCATCGAAGCCGCTTTCGGGGTGTTTGGGCGTAGCAAATTCTTGTCTTCATCCATATACGGAGCCACCAAAGGCAGAATTACGTAGAAGCTGTGTAGTGTGCTTCGTGAGAGAATGTCCGTCCATACATATTATTTGTTCCCCTCCTATCGTGCCTTTTCCATCCGATGCGCCCTTATGCCGCGATTCAGAACACCAATCGGCTTAAGGTCGGGAATAAAGTCAATACAAAACTCAATGACCTCCTCATTTTGATGGCCCTTGGAGATGCTTCCTTCGCCTAGCACGGTTATGAACATATTTCTTTAAGACTCCCATGAACCTCTCAAAGGGGAACATATTGTGTAGAAATACAGGATCCAAAAGCGTTAATCTCTTCAGCCAGGTGAACTAGGGCGTGCGTCATGATGTTGAAGAAGGATGGTGGGAACACCAACTCGAAGCTGACAAGACATTGCACCAAATCATTCTGTAACCTTGGTATGATTTACGGATCGATTACCTTTACGAGATTGCATTGAGAAATGCACATAGCTTCACAATGGCTAATCGAGCGTTTTCCGATAGAAGCCCTCAATGCAACCGAGGCGATTGCGTCATAATCACGTGGCGATCATGAGAATTTAGGTTCTAGAACTTTTTCTCTGCCATGTTTATTATTCCCTTTATATTCGACGAGAAGCCGAACGGTACCTTAATCTGGCAGGCATTCAAAGAAGATTTCCTTCTCTTCTTTGGTAAGAGCGTAGCTTGCATGACCACGATGTATGCCGTCTTCTCCGTGCATACGCGTTGCTGGTCCTCCCATGCCTCGTGTGTATCTTTTGTCTTTCCATACACGCCCAAGAAGCCAAGCGGTCGCAAAGATTCTTAAATCACGTGCATCACATCGATTGCGGAGCGGACCTCTAGGTCTTTCCAATATGGCAGGTCCCAAAATATAGATTTCTTCTTCCACATGGGTGCGCGTCCGTCAGCGTCCTTCGGAACAGGTTGTCCGTCAGGACCCTTTCCAAATATCACCTTCAAATCCTTGACCATATCATGTACATCAGCACCAGTACGGTGGCGAGGCTTCGTCCGGTGATCCGCCTCACCTTTGAAATGCTTGCCTTTCTTTCTTCTGGGATGCCCGCTTTCGGAAGAAATCGGCGATGTCCGGTACACATTCTTCTTACAACTATTCAAATATATCTTGTCGGTATCATCCAAAGCGGTCGTGCATCCATGGTATCCCTTGTTTATACATCACGAAAGGTTACCGAGAGCAGGCCAATCATTGATGGTCACGAACAATAACGCCTTTAGGTCAAATTCTTCCCCATGTGCTCATCCCACGACGTACACCTGTTCCATTCCAGTTGTAAGAGTTCTTCAACTAATGGCCTTAGGTACACATCAATGTCGTTCTAGGGTTGCTTAGGGCCTTGGATGAGCACCGCATCATAATGAACTTCCGCTTCATGCACAACCAAGGAGGAAGGTTATACAAACATAGAGTCACGTGCCGGGTGCTATGGTTTGCTGCTCTGCTCCCCAAAAGGATTAATGCCATCTGCGCGCTTAGACCAAACCATACGCTCCTTGCGTCATCTCGCAAACTCCTTCCGTACTTTCTTTCGATTTTTCTCCACTGCGACCCGTCGTGGTACTCTCAACTTTCCGTCTTTCTTACGGTCTTCTACGTGCCATCGCATCGCCTTGGCATGCTCTTTGTTTTGGAACAAGCGTTTCAACCGTGGTATTATAGGAGAATACCACATCACCTTGGCAGGAATCTTCTTCTGGGCGCTCGCCCTCGACATCACCGAGGTCATCGCGGCTGATCTTATAGCGCAATGCACCACATACCGAACAGCGTTCAAATCCTCATACTCACCGCGGTAGAGGATGCAACCATTAGGGCATGCATGTATCTTACGCACCTCTAACCCTAGAGGGCGTATAGCCTTCTTTGCCCATTATGTACTCTCGGGCAATTCGTTTGTCCTTTGGAAGCATATCCTTTATCATTACCAAAGCAACTTTCCAAATCCCTTGTCGGATACACCATTCTCTGCCTTCCATTGTAGCAATTCGATTAGTGGTGCCCAGCTTTTCTTGTCACCTACATGATTCGAATTTTACAACAATTTTTGTGATCCTCTAACATGCGCTGCAACTTCTTCTTCTCCAAATCACTTTGCCTTGAGCTTCTCTTTGCATCGGCAATGGCCCGACCTAGATCATCAACGGGCTCATCCGATGCCTCTTCTTCAACTTCTTCCCGCATTGCCGCTCGGCTTCTTCCGCATTACCGGCTCGGCTTCTTCCCCATTGTTGTATCATCGTATTCGTGGAACCCATGGCGGGATAGTCATAAATGCGTCCTCTTCTTCTTCATTGTCTTCCATCATAACCCCTCTTTCTCCGTGCTTGGTCCAAACATTATAGTGGGGCATGAAACCGGACTCAAGCAGTGGGCGTGAATGGTTCTTGGCGTGGAAGTAATTGCGACCATTCTTACAACCAAAGCACATGGACAAGGCATAAAACCATCCGCCCGCTTGTTTGCCCTCGGTGACAAGCGAGAAAAGTATGCACGCCCTCAACGAACCAGGAGAGCATCGGTCATCGTACATCCATTGCGGCTCATCTTCATTACACAACACCGAATAGACCAAATTAATACAAGTTCATACATAAAGTTCATACAACACTTAAATGCAACAAACAAATAACTCTCTAGCTAAAGCATTTAAATGCAACAACAAATGCGATCAAGATCGCAACTAAGGTAACAATTGATCCAACAAAGATAATGATACCAAGCCTCACTATCGATGGCATATTTTCTAATCTTTCTAATCTTCAAGCGCATTTTCTCCATCTTGATCTTGTGATCATCGACGACATCGGGCAACATGCAACTCCAATTCCATCTTCTCCCTCTCAATTCTTTTCAATTTTTCTTTCAAGTACTCGTTTTCTCTTTCAACTAAATTTAACCTCTCGACAATAGGGTCGGCTGGAATTTCCGGTTCACATACCTCCTAGATAAAAATATCTATGTCAACTTGATGGGCATAATTTGTCATAAACACAAAATGCAACAAATAGTTTTAAAGAGAATATACCACATCCTAATCATAACAAGGACGAGGGGCCGAACGGGACGGATATCAAAACCATGGCACTATGTATAACAAACAACGTCTGGGTAAGATAATTATACGAGTAGCTTGTATATCCAAATCACACAAACATCAATTTTTTATATAAAATTTCATGAACAAGAGGCTCACCACAAGGTGGTGCCGTGACCAGGCAGTGCTTGGGCGATCGGCAGTGGTTACGATGGAGATTTAGAAGGCACTAAGTAAAACACACCTACATATGCAAACTAAGTGTTATTTTGACCTCAAATTGCATATAAATCAAATACTACCACATATAATTCCTCCCAAATTACTAAAACCCACAATTAATCACTATATAAACCAATGCAAGAGCTAATCTAGCAATGAGAGATGAAAGGACAAAGTTGCTAACCTTGGTGATCATTTGAATGGATGGGGGCACCTGCAAATCTTGACAAATTTGGGGCAAATTTTGTGATGAACTTCGAGAGGAAGAAGGAAGAACAGAGGAGAGAGAGGGAAAGGGGGAAGAGCAGTGCGGGTGGGCGAAGGGGTTTATATAGGACGACCTTTAGTACCGGTTAGTGCCACGAACCGGTACTAAAGGTGCTGGATGGCCCCCACTCTGACAACATCCTGCCACCACTTTCTTTAGTACCGGTTCGTGGCACGAACCGGTGCTAAAGGTTCACCACGAACCGGTACTAAAGAGCTCCTCCCGCCTAGCCGTTGGAACCGGCACTAATGGACACATTAGTGCCGGTTCTGTTACAAACCGGGACTAATGTGTCTCACATTTGACCCTTTTTCTACTAGTGATGGTTGTCGCTTTATTGTACGAAATGCAATCGCCATGTAATTGCTTTACTTTATCACTAAGCGGTAGCGATAGTCTTAGAAGCAATAGTTGGTGAGACGACAATGATGCTTTGATGGAGATCAAGGTGTCAAACCAGTGACGATGGTAATCATGATGGTGCTTTGGAGATGAAGATCAAAGGCACAAGATGATGATGGCCATATCATATCACTTATATTGATTGCATGTAATGTTTATCCTTTATGCATATTATTTGGCTTAGTTCGGCGATAGCATTATAAGATGATCTCTCACTAAATTTCAAGGTTTAAGTGTTCTCCCTGAGTATGCACCGTTGCGACAGTTCATCGTGCCAAGACACCACGTGATGATCAGCTGTGATAAGCTCTACGTTCACATACAACGGGTGCAAGCCAGTTTTGCACCTTGAATACTCGGGTTAAACTTGGCGAGCCTAGCATATGCAGATATGGCCTCGGAACACTGAGACCGAAACGTTGAGCGTGAATCATATAGTAGATATGATCAAGATAGTGATGTTCACCATTGAAAACTACTCCATCTCACGTGATGATCGGACATGGTTTAGTTGATTCGGATCATGTGATCATTTAGATGACAAGAGGGATGTCTATCTAAGTGTGAGTTCTTAAGTAATATGATTAATTGAACTTTAATTTATCATGAACATAGTCCTGATAGTATTTGCATATCTATGTTGTAGATCAATAGCTCGCGTATAGCTTCCCTGTTTTAATTTTGATATGTTCCTAGAGAAAAATAAGTTGAAAGATGATAGTAGCAATAATGAGGACTTGGTCCGTGATCTGAGGATTATCCTCATTGCTGCCTAAGAATTATGTCCTTGATGCACCCCTAGGTGGCCGGACCTATGCGAGGAGAGCGTATGCAGACGTTATGAACGTTTGGCAAAGCTCGGAATGATGACTACTTGATAGTTTAGTGCACCATGCTTTACGGCTTAGAACCGGGACTTCAAAAACGTTTTGAAACGCCATGGAGCATATGAGATGTTCCAAGAGATGAAATTGGTATTTCATTCTCATGCCCATGTCGAGAGGTATTAGACCTGTGACAAGTACTTTGCCAACAAGATGGAGGAGAATAGCTCAACCAGTGAGCATGTGCTTAGAATGTCTGAGTACTACAATCGCTTGAATCAAGTGGGAGTTAATCTTCCAGATAATATAGTGATTGACAGGGTTCTATAGTCACTATCACCAAGTTACTAGAACTTCATGATGAACTACAATATGCAAGGGATAACGAAAACGATTCCCGAGCTCTTCGCAATGTTGTAGTTGATGAAGGTAGAAATCAAGAAAGAGCATCAAGTGTTGATGGTTAACAAGACCACTAGTTTCAAGAAAAAGGGCAAAGGGAAAGAAAGGGAACTTCAAGTAGAATGGCAAGCAAGTTGCCACTCCCATGAATAATCCTAAAGCTGAACCCAAGCCTGAAACTGAGTGCTTCTACTGCAAAGGAAATGGTCACTGGAAGTGGAACTGCCCTAGATACTTGCCGGATAAGAAGGATGGCAAAGTGAACAAAAGTATATATGATATACATGTTATTGATGTGTACTTTACTAGTGTTCATAGTGGCTCCTGGGTATTTGATCTTTGGTTAGGTTGCTATGATTAGTAACTAGAAGCGGGGAGTTAAAAATGGACAAAGACTAGTTGAGGGCAAGGTGACGATGTGTGTTGGAAGTGATTCCAAGGTTGATAAGATCACCATCGCACATTCCCTTTACCTTCGGGATTAGTGTTGAACCTAAAATAAATCTTATTTGGTGTTTGCGTTGAGCATAATATGATTGGATCATGTTTATTGCAATACGGTTATTCATTTAAGTCAAAGAATAATTGTTATTCTGTTTACATGAATAAAACCTTCGGTGGTCATACACCCAAGGTGAATGGTTTATTGAATCTCGATCGTAGTGATACACATATTCGTAATATTGATGCCAAAAGATGCAAAGTTGATAATGATAGTGCAACATATTTGTGGCACTGCCGTTTAGGTCATATTGGTGTAAAATGCATGAGGAAACTACATGCTGATGGGCTTTTGGAATCACTTGATTATGAATCACTTGATGCTTGCAAACCATGCCTCGTGGGCAAGATGACTAAGACTCCGTTCTCCGGAACAATGGAGCGAGCAACTGACTTATTGGAAATAATACATATTGATGTATGCGATCCGATGAGAGTTGAGGCTCACGGAGGGTATCGTTATTTTCTGACCTTCACAGATGATTTAAGCTGATATGGGTATATCTACTTGATGAAACATAAGTCTGAAACATTTGAAAAAGTTCAAAGAATTTCAGAGTGAAGTGGAAAATCATCGTAACAAGAAAATAAAGTTTCTGTGATCTGATCGCGGAAGAGAATATTTGGGTTACGAGTTTGGTCTTCATTTGAAACAATGCAGAATAGTTCGCAACTCACGCCACCTAGAACACCACAGCGTAATGGTGTGTCCGAACATTGTAACCGTACTTTATTAGATATGGTGTGATCTATGATGTCTCTTACCGATTTACCACTATCGTTTTGGGGATATGCATTAAGACAGTTGCATTCACGTTGTATAGGGCACCATCTAAATCCATTGAACGACGCCGTATGAACTGTGCTTTAGCAAGAAACCCAAGTTGTCATTTCTTAAAGTTTGGGGCTGCGATGCTTATGTGAAAAAACTTCAACCCGATAAGCTCGAACCCAAATCGAGAAATGTGTCTTCATAGGATACCCAAAGGAGACTGTTGGGTACACCTTCTATCATAGATCCTCAAGGCAAGATATTCGTTGCTAAGAATGGATCCTTTCTAGAGAAGGAGGTTCTCTCGAAAGAAGTGAGTGGGAGGAAAGTAGAACTTGATGAAGGTAATCAGACATGCTCCCCGAATTGGAAAGTAGTTCTTCACAGAAATCAGTTCCTGTGATTCCTACACCAATTAGTGAGGAAGCTAATGATGATGATCATGAAACTTCAGATCAGATTACTACCGAACCTCGTAGGTTAGAGTAGGGTCTGCACCAGAGTGGTACGGTAATTCTGTTCTAGAAGTCATGTTACTAGACCATGACAAACCTACGAACTATGAGGAAGCGATGATGAGCCCAGATTCCGCAAAATGGCTTGAGGCCATGAAATCTGAGATGGGATCCATGTATGAGAACAAAGTGTGGACTTTGGTTGACTTGCCCGATGATCGGCAAACCATAGAGAATAAATGGATATTCAAGAAGAAGACTGACGCTGACGGTAATGTTACTATCTACAAAGCGCGACTTGTTGAGAAAGGTTTTCGACAAGTTCAAGGAGTTTACTACGATGAGACCTTCTCACCCGTAGTGATGCTTAAGTCCGCTCGAATCATGTTAGCAATTGTCGCATTTTATGATTATGAAATTTGGCAAATGGATGTAAACACGGCATTCCTGAATGGATTTCTGGAAGAAGAGTTGTATATGATGCAACCAGAAGATTTTATCAATCCAAAGGATGCTAACAAAGTTTGCAAGCTCCAGCGATCCATTTATGGACTGGTGCAAGCATCTCGGAGTTAGAATAAATGTTTTGATGGTGTGATCAAGGCATATGGTTTTATACAGACTTGCGGTGAAGCCTGTATTTACAAGAAAGTGAGTGGGAGCATACAGCCTTTCTGATAAGTATATGTGAATGACATGTTGTTGATCGGAAATGATATAGAATTTTCTAGAAAGCATAAAGGAGTGTTTGTAAGGAGTTTTTCGAAGAAAGACCTCGGTGAAGCTGCTTACAGATTGAGCATCAAGCTCTATAGAGATAGATCAAGACGCTTGATAAGATTTTTCAATGAATACATACCTTGACAAGATTTTGAAGTAGTTCAAAATGGAGCGAGTCAAAGAAAGGGTTCTTCATGTGTGTTGCAAGGTGTGAAGTTGAGTAAGACTCAAAACTCGACCACGGCAGAAAATAGAAATAGAATGAAAGTCATTCTCTATGCCTCAGTCATAGGTTCTATAAAGTATGCTATGTTGTGTACCAAACCTATTGAGTACCTCGCCAAAAGTTTGGCAAGAGGGTACAATAGTGATCCATGAGTGGATCCTTTGAATGATGATCAAAATTATCCTTAGTGGAATAAGGATATGTTTCTCGGTTATGGAGGTGATAAAAAGTTCATCGTAAAGAGTTACGTCGATGCAAGCTTTTATACCGACCCGGATGACTCGGAGTCTCAATCCGGATACATGTTGAAAGTGGGAGTAATTAGCTAGAGTAGCTCCATGCAGAGCATTGTAGACATAGAAAATTTGCAAAATACATACGTCTCTGAAAGTGACAGACCCATTGACTAAGCTTCTCTCACAAGCAAAACATGATCACACCTTAGTACTCTTTCGGTGTTAATCACACAGTGATGTGAACCAGATTATTGACTCTAGTAAAACCCTTTGGGTATTAGTCACATGGCGATGTGAACTAATCACATGGTGATGTCAACTATTGGTGTTAAATCACATGGCGACGTGAACTAGATTATTGACTCTAGTGCAAGTGGGAGACTGAAGGAAATATGCCCTAGAGGCAATAATAAAGTTGTAATTTATATTTCCTTATATCATGATAAATGTTCATTATTCTTGCTAGAATTTTATTAACCGGAAACTTAGTACATGTGTGAACACATAGACAAACAGAGTGTCACTAGTATGCCTCTACTTGACTAGCTCGTTAATCAAATATGGTTAAGTTTCTAGCCATAGACATGAGTTGTCATTTGAATAACGGATCACAACATTATAGAATGATGTGATTGACAGGACCCATCCGTTTGCTTAGCACTATGATCGTTTAGTTTGTTGCTATTGCTTTCTTCATGACTTATACATGTTCCTATGACTGAGATTATGCAACTCCCGAATACCGGAGGAACACTTAGTGTGCTATCAAACGTCACAATGTAACTGCGTGATTATAAAGATGCTCTATAGGTGTCTCCGATGGTGTTTGTTGAGTTGGCATAGATCGAGATTAGGATTTGTCACTCCGATTGTCGGAGAGGTATCTCTGGGCCCTCTCGGTAATGCACATCACTATAAGCCTTGCAAGCAATGTTACTAGTGAGTTAGTTGCGGGATGATGCATTACAGAACGAGTAAAGAGACTTGCCGGTAACGATATTGAACTAGGTATAGTGATACCGACGATCAAATCTCGGGCAAAGTAACATACCGATGACAAAGGGAACAACGCATGTTGTTATGCGGTTTGACTGATAAATATCTTCGTAGAATATGTGGGATCCAATATGAGCATCTAGGTTCCGCTATTGGTTATTGACCGGAGATGAGTCTCGGTCATGTCTACATAGTTCTCGAAACCGTAGGGTCCGCACGCTTAACATTCGATGACGATCGATATTATGGGTCTATGTGTTTTGATATACTGAAGGTTGTTCGGAGTCCCGGATGTGATCACGGACATGACGAGGAGTATCAAAATGGTCGAGACATAAAGATTGATATATTGGACAATGTTATTCGGACACCGGATGAGTTCCGGGGGTCACCGGATAAATATCGTAGTGCCGGAAGGGTTATCGGAACCACCAGAGAAGTAATGGGCCTTATTGGGCCTAGGGGAGAGAGAGAGAGAGAGAGGGGCAGCCAAGGGCTGGCCGCGCGTACCTCATGGGCCTAGTCGGAATTGGACTATGGGGAGGGGCGGTGCCCCCTCCTTCATTCTCTTTCCCCTCTCCTTCCTTCTTCTCCTAGTAGGACTAGGAAAGGGGGGATCCAACTCCTACTTGGAGTAGGATTGCCCCCCTTGGGCGCACCCTATGAGGGTCGGCCGGCCTCGCCCTTGCTCCTTTATATACGGGGAAGGGGGGCACCCCACAGACACACAAGTTGATTGTTTAGCCGTGTGCGGTGCCCCCTCCACAGATTTCCACCTCGGTCATATCGTTGTAGTGCTTAGGCGAAGCCCTGCGTCGGTAACTTCATCATCACCGTCATCACGCCGTCGTGCTGACGAAACTTGTTGGGGAACGCAGTAATTTCAAAATTTTCCTATGCACACGCAAGAGCCATCTAGGTGATGCATAGCAACGAGTGGGAGAGTGTGTTCACGTACCCTCGTAGACCGAAAGCGAAGGCGTTTTATCAACGCAGTTGATGTAGTCATACGTCTTCACGATCTGACCGATCCTAGCACCGAACGTACGGCACCTCCGTGTTCAAAGACACGCTCAGTTTCGATGACGCCCCTCGTACTCTTGATCCACTTGAGGCCGAGGGAGAGTTCGCACAAGACGATGGGCGTGGCGGCGGTGATGATGAAGTTATTCTGGCCGAGGGGCTTCGCCTAAGCACTACGATGATATGAGAGAGGTGTGTAACTGTGGAGGGGGGCACCGCACACGACTAAGAGATTGTCTGTTGTGCCTTTGGGGTGTCCTCTGCCCATGTATATAAAGGAGGGAGGAGGAGGAGGCCGGCCCTAGAGGGGCTCATGAAGTGGGGAGTCCTACTAGGACTCCCAAGTCCTAGTAGGATTCCCCTTTTCCTTTCCGGAGTAGGAGAGAAGAAAGAGGGAAAGAGAGAGGGAGTAGGAAAGGGAAAGGGGGGCGCCGCCCCCTTTCCCCTAGTCCAAATCGAACCCATGGGGGGGCGCCTCCTTCCCTTTGGCCTGCCTCCTCTATTCCCGTATGGCCCAATAAGGCCCAATACTTCTCCCGACGAATTCACGTAACTCTCCGGTACTCCAAAAAATACCAGAATCACTCGGAACCTTTTCGGTCCGAATATAGCCTTCCAATATATCGATCTTTACCTCTCGACCATTTCGAGACTGCTTGTCATGTCCCCGGTCTCATCTGGGACTCCGAACAAACTTCGGTCATCAAATCACATAACTCATAATACAAATGCGTCATCGAACGTTAGCGTATGGACCCTACGGGTTCGAGAACTATGTAGACATGACCGAGACACATCTCCGTCAATAACCAATAGCGAAACCTGGATGCTCATATTGGCTCCTACATATTCTATGAAGATCTTTATCGGTCAAACCGCATAAAAACATACGTTGTTCCCTTTGTCATCGGTATGTTACTTGCCCGAGATTCGATCGTCAGTATCCTCATACCTAGTTCAATCTCGTTACCGGCAAGTCTCTTTACTCATTCCGTAATGCATCATCCCACAACTAACTCATTAGTCAGAATGCTTGCAAGACTTATAGTGATGTGCATTACCGAGAGTGCCCAGAGATACCTCTCCAATACACGGAGTGACAAATCCTAATCTCGATCTATGCCAACTCAACAAACACCATCGGAGACACCTGTAGAGCGTCTTTATAATCACCTAGTTACGTTGTGACGTTTGATAGCACACAAGGTGTTCCTCTGGTATTCGGGAGTTGCATAATTTCATAGTCTGAGGAACATGTATATGCAATGAAGAAAGCAGTAGCAATGAAACTGTAATGATCATAACGCTAAGCTAACGAATGTGTCTTGTCCATCACATCATTCTCCTAATGATGTGATCCCGTTAATCAAATGAAAACTCATATCTATGGTTAGGAAACATAACCATCTTTGATAAACGTGCTAGTCAAGTAGAGGCATACTAGGGACACTTTGTTTTGTTTATGTATTCACACATGTACTAAGTTTCCGGTTAATACAATTCTAACATGAATAATAAACATTTATCATGATATATGGAAATAAATAATAACTTTATTATTGCCTCTAGGGCATATTTCCTTCAGTCTCCCACTTGCACTAGAGTCAATAATCTAGTTCACATCGCCATGTGATTTAACACCAATAGTTCACATCACCATGTGATTAACACCCATAGTTCACATCGCCATGTGACCAACACTCAAAGTGTTTACTAGAGTCAGTAATCTTAGTTCACATCGTCATGTGATTAACACCCAAAGAGTACTAAGGTGTGATCATGTTTTGCTTGTGAGAGAAGTTTAGTCAATGGGTCTGCCATATTCAGATCCGTATGTATTTTGCAAATTTCTATGTCAACAATGCTCTCACGGAGCTACTCTAGGTAATTGCTCCCACTTTCAATATGTATCCACATTGAGACTTAGAGTCATCTGGATCAGTGTCAAAACTTGCATCGACGTAACCCTCTACGACGAACCTTTTGTCACCTCCATAATCGAGAAACATATCCTTATTCCACTAAGGATCATTTTGACCGCTGTCAAGTGATTTACTCCTAGATCACTATTGTACTCCCTTGCCAAACTCAGTGTAGGGTATACAATAGATCTGGTACACGGCATGGCATACTTTATAGAACCTATGGCTGAGGCATAGGGAATGACTTTCATTCTCTTTCTATTTTCTGCCGTGATCAGGCTTTGAGTCTTACTCAATTTTACACCTTGCAATACATGCAAGAACTCCTTTGACTGTTCCATTTTTAACTACTTCAAAAAAATTCAAGGTATGTACTCACTGAAAAAACTTATCAAGCGTCTTGATCTATCTCTATAGATCTTGATGCTCAATATGTAAGCAGCTTCATCAAGGTCTTTCTTTGAAAAACTTCTTTCAAACACTCCTTTTATGCTTTCTAGAAAATTCTACATCATTTCTGATCAACAATATGTCATTCACATATACTTATCAGAAAGGTTATAGTGCTCCCACTCACTTTCTTGTAAATACAGGCTTCATCGCAAGTCTATATAAAACTATATGCTTTGATCAACTCATCAAAGCGTATATTCCAACTACGAGATGCTTTGCACCATCCATGGATGGATCACTGGAGCTTGCACATTTTGTTAGCACCTTTAGGATCGGCAAGACCTTCTGGTTGCATCATATACAACTCTTCTTTAAGAAATCCATTAAGGAATGTAGTTTTGACATCCATTTGCCAGATTTCATTAAATGTGGCAATTTGCTAACATGATTCGGACAGATTTAAGCATCGCTATGAAAGTGAGAAAATCTCATCGTAGTCAACACCTTGAACTTTGTCAAAAACCATTTTCGACAAGTCTAGCTTTGTAGATAGTAACACTACTATCGTCGTCCGTCTTCCTCTTGAAGATCCATTTATTTTCTATGGCTTGCAGATCATCGGGCAAGACAACCAAAGTCCACACTTTGTTCACATACATGGATCCCGTCTCAAATTTCATGGCCTCAAGCATGTATAAAGTCTGATGGATATGTATAACGTCTGATGGATATAATAGGGCGTGATAACCCACAAGTATAGGGGATTGCAACCACTTTCGAGGGTAGAGTATTCAACACAAATTTATTGATTCGACACAAAGGGAGCCAAAGAATATTCTCAAGTATTAGCAAATGAGTTGTCAATTCAACCACACACGGAAACTTAGTATCTGCAACAAAGTGTTTAGTAGCAAAAGTAATATGATAGTAGTAGTAACGGTAACAAAAGAGTAATGAAAGCAAAGTAATATTTTTGGTATTTTGTAGTGATTGTAACAATAGCAACGGGAAAGTAAATAAGTGTAAACCAGTATATGGAAAGCTCGTAGGCATCAGATCAGTGATGGATAATTATGCCGGATGCGGTTCATCATGTAACAGTCATAACATAGGGTGACACAGAACTAGCTCTAATTCGTCAATGTAACGTAGGCATATATTTCGAATATAGTCATACATGCTTATAGAAAAGAACTTGCATGACATCTTTTGTCCTACCCTCCCGTGGCAGCGGGGTCCTAATGGAAACTAAGGGATATTAAGGCCTCCTTTTAATAGAGAACCGGAACAAAGCATTAGCACATAGTGAATACATGAAGTCCTCAAACTATGGTCATCGGTAGGAGTGGTCCCGATTATTGTCACTTGGGTTGGGATCATAACACATAGTAGGTGACTATAGACTTGCAAGATAGGATCAAGAACTCACATATATTCATGAAAACATAATAGGTTCAGATCTGAAATCATGGCACTCGAGGCCCTAGTGACAAGCATTAAGCATAGCAAAGTCATAGCAACTTCAATCTCGAACATAGTGGATACTAGGATCAAACCCTAACAAAACTAACTCGATTACATGATAAATCTCATCCAACCCATCACCGTCCAGCAAGCCTCACGATGGAATTACTCACGCATCGGCGGTGAGCATCATGAAATTGGTGATGGAGGATGGTTGATGATGACGGTGATGAATCCCCTCTCCCGAGCCCGAGCGGTCTCCAGATCAGCCTCCTCGAGAGGTTTTAGGGCTTGCGGCGGCTCAGTGTCGTAAAACGTGATTATTTCTTCTCCTGTATTTTTCTCCCAAAGCAAATATATAGAGTTGGAGTTGATGTCGGAGGAGCTCCGAGGGCCGCGTGGTAGGGGCTTGCCCTGCAGGGGCATGCCCCCACCCTTGTGGGCAGGGTGTGGCCCCCGGTCTTCATCTTTGGTGAGGATTTTTATTATTTATCGTAAGATATTCTGTGGAGTTTCGTGTCATTCCGAGAACTTTTGTTTTACGCATAAAACAACATCATGGCAATTCTCAAACAAATACATCCGGGTTAGTTCCATTCAAATCATACAAGTTAGAGTCCAAAACAAGGGCAAAAGTGTTTGGAAAAGTAAATACGACGGAGACATATCAACTCCCCGAAGCTTAAATCTTTGCTTGTCCTCAAGCAATTCAGTTGATAAACTGAAAGTGATAAAGAAAAACTTTTACAAACTCTGTTTGCTCTTGTTGTTGTAAATATGTCAAGCCAGCATTCAAGTTTTCAGCAAAGATTGAAACTAACCACATTTGCAATAATTCTCAGGTCTCATAATTACTCATATCAATAGCATAATCAACTAGCGAGCCATAATAATAACTCTCGGAAGACAACACTTTCTCAAAACAATCATAATATGATATAACAAGATGGTATCTCGCTAGCCCTTTCCGAGACCGCAAATGTAACATCCCAAATTTTCAATTTGGAATGTTATACATTAGATTATCAATGCATATCATATTTTATTTGCTTTTGGTTTTGATCCTAGAAATTCTACGCAACTCAAGGACCCACGGAGAGAGTTGGGGATTTCATTATTTTCATATTTGAGTTTTCTCAAATTTTGGGAATAGGATCATTTGATTTTATTTATTTTATCATCAATTATTTCTATTACAAAAATATGAGAGAGGGAATAAAATAACTTTCCCAAAATAAAGAAATATTGAGGATTTAATAATAAAATCAAATAAGATTTTATGTCGGAGTTTTTCGGTATTTTTATTTGAATTTAGGAAAAATATATGTTTTTCAAAATTTCATTTGGGCCCCAAATAAATGTTCACTTTGTCGGGCTTGATTTTAGAAGTCCGGGAAAATTTATTTCGGGATTTTTGGAGTTCGTTTAGTATTTCTTTTTATTTTTTCTTTAAAGCGTAATTATTTAAAAAAAAACAACCGACCTAAGGCCGTGTCACTTGGGACTCGCCCGAGCTTTAAAAGCAGGCAGCCCACCCAGCCAAACCCTAGCCCAAGCCCCTTACGACGCCCGCCGACCCGCTACGCCGCCGCCGGCGCCGCCGCCGCCGCGACCACTTCACCGAGTTGCCGCCGCCTCGTTTTCCATGGCGTTTTTTTAGAAAACCGATCTGTTTTCCGTCGGTTTTATTTTCGGTTTTTTTTAGTTTCGGTTTTTTTATCAGATCGGTTTTATTTTCGGTTTAGTTTAATTAGCGAGCGTTCGCTCATTCGTTCGTTTTAATGAATGCGTTCATCATTTAGATCTGGATAACAAACGTTCGTTCTTTAACCCGTTCGTCGTTTTTCTTTTTCTCGGATTTTCCGCGGTTATTTTCTGATCGCGATTTCTGATCCGATTTTCGTTTTAGTATAACTTTTCGCTCGTTTATCGGAATCAGGCGATTCAAGCGCCTGGAGTTTTGTTTCGAAACCCTCTATCCGTTTAACCAACTTAAACAAGTTTTTGCTACTGTAAAAATTGACTTAGATCCAGATTAGTAGAACGAAGTTGTTTTCTTTTCGCCGTTTGATTTTCATTATCTTCGTTCGATTTGATTCTTTTTTGCAAACCGGAGTTCTTAAGTTGGACTTTCTGGTTAGATCTCTTATTTGAGTTTTACCTGTGCATTAGATGAGTACTTATTGTATGCTTGTTTGTTTGTCTGCGATAGAATACGGTCTTGCCTTTGTTACTTGAATCTCTAGGTTTCGCGGATCATCGACCAAGGCAAGTAACACTTTGATCATACCTCTTTTACTACCCAGTTTTATTGCATTAGATCAATCCTCAAACATTTCATGATTAGGATCTAATTAAAGCGTAGGATGGGAAGTAGTTGAGGTAGCACCTATTACTGTTTTACTATCAAACCTTTGGGAGTTACTTCTCGTTTGCTTATTATGCCATGCTATGCTAGTAGACGTGGATTGGGTGAGTGATATCCATGACAGATGTGAGTTTTGTTAATTTAATGGTTTACCTAAGGTGGCAACTTAAATACACATCTGGGTGGATTGAGGTACCAGGGTTTCCAGGATTTGCCAGTTTCTTTTTGGACCGCCACCCAGGCTCAAAGGGATCATGAGATTATTCATGCTAGAAACTTCCGTGTCTTGAGCACAAGCCATTATGGGCTCTGGCATAGTTGATTAAGTCGTGCGAACTCTTACGGTGGTAGACTAGCGGATGTAGGGGAAAGTAGGTGTACCGGTCTATCCATCGTAAGGTGCTAGCGCTTGAAAGACTATGTCTCGGTCATCCGCTTCTCAAACACCATGTAGTGCGAGAAATCCAGCGGAAGCGTCGAGTCTTGTGGGGAAAAGTGCAAACCTCTGAGTGTACAAACTAATCATGGTTAGCCGTGTCCCCGGTTATGGACGTTTTGAGTATCTAGTACTTGGATATCATGTGAATCTCATCATGTTACTCTAAATTAATTTTGTTGGGTTTTTAATGATGATTAATTTAATTAGGATTGAGGATGCTGTCAACCATTCTCAATGTTTAACAACCACCATGATAGTTAAATAAAATTTATTCCTTTGCAGTAGGGAAAATTGGCTTTACTTAAAAAGCTGTAACCATAGAGCTTTCCACCAGCCAAATATGCATGTAGTATAGCTTACTCTTTCATTTGTCTCTATGTGTTACATTGCCGGCATATTCCATGTCTTTGACCCGTTTCGGGCTGCAATGTTTCATGTTGCGAGACTTTTAGAGACTGACGAGTAAGGTGCCTTTAGGTCGTGGTTCTATACTCGGTGATGATCTTGCTTGGAGTTGATGGACTCACTTATCTTCCAAGCCTTCCGCTATTATCGTTATTAGATGGCCTTAAGCCATATTTATTGTAATAAGTTCTCTTTTGAGACACTCGATGTAATAAGTGTGTGATTGCTACTCATTATAAATCCTTCAAGTAATGTGTGGTGTCGGCATTCTTGATCCAGGATGACACCTCAACACACAATGCAAAGTTGAAGAAAAACCAATACTACCTCCATGAAACCTTCACCGCTTTGGGCTGTTCTTTCTAATGTCTCTGTTGAAGAACTCAAGACAATGGGTCTCAAGGAAGAATTTGGTAGTCTGTACCTCCACCGAAGAAATTCAAGAAGGTCAAGGTTCCTACCTTGGTAGCCAGCTCCTATTCTTCATCGCTACGACACTGATGAAAATGAAGACTTGGACGACAACTGCGGCAGGCCCTACTACGACAACCGACCCGACAATCTTTGGCGCTCCTTCATCCACTTGAAATTCTTGAGCGTTAGTCCTCGCTTTCAATCCTTTTGGTCATTTGATGACAAAGGGGAGTAATTTGAGTTAGTCTTCAAGTGGGTCTACTCTACTATATGGACGTTTTTTTTGCTAAGTTAGAACTCTCGTTCTTCTGAAACTTTATTGGATCGAGTTGTAAAAACCCGTTTGTTCTCTGATAATTTTTATTTTTTCCTCTGCATGCTTATTCCTCATTATATGTTAATACACGATCTTGAACTACATCGAACACCATATTTCATCATGCATTTCAAATTCTTCATATTATATGTCAAATGCGTGTATGAATTACAAGATATAGGGGAGATCTCCATGATTCAACTCTTCAAATGTGCATTGCCTCAAAAGCAAATTCCTCACTATGCACATCTTGAGGGGAGTTCTTCTATATCTTGCAATCAAATTCCTCAATATCGCATTACTTACACTTCATATGTTTATCCTCGTTGAAAACTTAACCTATATTGTCATCAATCACCAAAAGGGGAGATTGTAAGTGCATCTAGTGCCCCTTAGTGATTTTGGTGTATTGAAGACTTATAGGTTAAGGGACTAATGTGTTTATGAGTGTACTCAGGTCTATAAGTCTATGAGGATTTTGATATTTACAGAGAAAGTCGACCCCTAAAAATGAAGTTCTTATTTGAAGACTTTGATATTACGAAGACTTTACGAAGACTTTGAAAGTGAAGAAATTGGTGTGACCTTGAAGACTTGGTATTCATTTGAGGAACATGAAGCGTGAAGACTTTTGTTTTTCGTAGTTTCGCTTTCTCTTTCTTGAGTCATAGGAAACATCGTCTTTGTTAAAAGGGGTCGAGGAAATACTAAGGAAAAATTTCCATGTGATGCTCAACTCAAAATCCTACACCTACCAATCCCTTGAATGAAGCCTTTGAAATCTCATACAGATTCGATCAATTTCTTCAAAGGATGTAGACGAAGTTCTTCCGTCATTGAGGAATTTGTTCGGCGAGGAGTTAGGAATTCGCCAAAGGCGGATTGCCTACACAAGAGGAACATGATAGCCCCGAGGAATTTGAGAGTCAAATTCCCGACCGTTCTTGTCTTTGTCTTGGCTATCCCAAAATATCTTATCCACCTAACGGTCATATCATTGAAGGGCATTTATGTCTTATCATGTCGGGCTGCTCCCTAGGCTATAAATAGACGCCCCCTACAACCACTAGCTGGTTGGCATGCTCGAGAGAACTTGACACTTGTCATTTGAGAGCAACCCATCCTCCGAGGACTTTGAGCGAAAATCATCGAAAGTGAGAAAAACCCAAAAACCAAACCCCTACAAACCCAAAGTGATTGAGCATCATCAAGAGATTGATCCTCGTGGATCCGACGCTTGCTACCTTTGAAGACTGTGCTTCTTCCAGACGGTTAGGCGTCATGGTCTAGAGCATCCAAGAGGAATTGTGGATCGCCGATTGACCGAGTCTGTGAAGGTTTGGAAGTCGCCTGAAGACTTACCACGAGTGATGGGACGAGGTCTGTGTGACCTTAGTTCAAGGAGAATCTGGTGAGGACCTGGTGTCCCGAGCTGCGCGCTCGATGTTGGGTGTCCGGGCTGTGTGTCCTCGCGTTTAAATACTCGGCCGCTCCAACCAGGGCACGTACAACCGAGGCAAGCAGCTTGGAACTGGTCTACCAAATCATTGTCTTCACCAACCTAATCGGTTCTATTTCCTCAACTCTTTCATTTCCTCATTCGTGTTGAGTGTTTGTTCATATCTGTGTTTGAAGACTTTGTTGAAGACTTTCTCAATTTGCTCGATTCAGTTCTTGATCTGTTTGTCTTCATCTTGTGCTATCCTGTGTTTACGCTTTTCTGCATACTCTTTGATTGTCTTCATTTCATCATGATGACCATGCCGCATTCTCTTATGCTTACTTCTGAGTACTTATTCCGCTGCAAGTAGTTCTTCGCTAAGGAATTTCCTCACCGGCAAAATTCCTCAGTGAAGAATTCATAAAAATCGCCTATTCACCCCCCCTCTAGTCGATATAACGCAATTTCAATTGGTATCGAGCAAGGTACTCCCTTGTTACGTGTGATTTTGGTTTAACCACAGGAGTTTTTAGTTATATGGGCAGGTATGATCAAATTCTCGGCTGGGTGTCCTACCTTGATGGAGCGGACTACCCCTCTTTGGAAGAACAAGATGCGAATGCATCTTGAAGCAATTGACAACGATCTACGGTATGTTGTGGAAAATGGTGTTCCCAACTGTCACACCCTCCTTTGAGCGCTACCGATGTGAAGAGATTCAAGCAACTCGATTCTCAAGCGAATAATATCATATGTGGCCATCTGAGCAAAGGACGGTATGGAAGAGTGAGTGCTTTGGAAGCTGCTAAGCTTATACGGGATAGGCTGTCCAAAGTAAATGAAGGAGTCTCAACTCAGCGTGACTCTCGAGTTGATGTTCTTCGCAATCTCTTCAACCGCTTCAAAAGAATCGACAATGAAAATGTTCAACAAACCTTCGATCGCCTCACTGACATCTCAAATGAGCTTCAAGCGCTTGGTGCCACTGACATCACCGATCATGAGGTGGTGAAGAAATTGTTGAGATCGCTTGATTCCTCATTTGATACTCACGGCACTAATGATACAAGAGCGTCTTGACTACACGTCACTTGATCCCGTGATATCCTCGAGAGGCTAAATACTCATGAGTTCGACTTCTTTGAAGAGAGATCACTATGGTTCGAGCTATGGCAAATCACGTGCTCACGAAGGCCAAGGCGATTATGCGAATCTGAATGTGAAGATTCCGTAGCAGCCTTGGTGATCCTGGAGAATTGAGCCAGGAGCTTGCACTGCTCGTGAAGAAGTTCCAGAAGTTCTCAAGACGTGGTCGCTTTGGAAAATCCTCAAGGAATAGTGATTCCTCATCTAGTGACTACAAGAGAAGGCTATGCCACAAATGCAAGAAACCTGGTCACTATATTCAAGATTGTCCTCGATTAGGAAAAGGAATTGAAGAAGAAGAAATACAAGCATTACAGTTCTGATGACGCTAAGAAGAAGAAGAAATCGTCAAAATCTTCATCATCAAAATCCTTGAAGTCTACGTCCCACAAGAAGAGCAGCTCCAAGAAGGCTCGAGCATTCATTGGCAAGGAAATGGACTCTGAAGCTGAATCTGAGGGTCATGAGGAAGAGGAAGCATCTGAGGAGTCCGAAGTCCGTGTGGCGTAGTCGGCTCTCGCTCTTGCTTTTCGTCGGCAAGTCTATCTTCAACTCTGAAGAAATGGCCTCACCAACAAAGGTCGATGAAGATAATGATGACTATGCTCCCACCTATTGCTTCATGGCAAAAGGTGCCAAGGTACTCAAATATACCTCCTCTGAATCTAGTGAGAATGAATCTGATGAAGACCTCAAGCCCAGCTACTCTAAACTTGCTAAGATTGCTGTAAAACAACAAAGGGCTTTTGAAAAGGTTCAAAACATGCTAGACAAAAGTGATGATATATGTTGGGTGAAGAAATGGATCGCACTAAGGCCCTGACTGAAAATCTTCAGAGACTTCAGTCTAGGTTTGGCAGCCTTCAAGGTCATCATAACACTCTCTTATCTGATCATGAGAAACTTTCTTATGAATTTCTTCAAAGAAAGCAAGATCTTGAGAAGCTAAGAGTGAGTTATGAAGATCTTCAAAAGGAGCGCAATTTATTACTTGCTCAACAAATCAGTGCTTCTCAGGAAGAATTTGTTCCTCCATGCTTAAAGTGCATTGAACATGAATCTGCTAATTCTTCACCTGAATGTTCAAATGCTTCAACTGTTACAAATTCTTCACCTGCTCATGCTATCACTAATTCCTCATCTCAGGACATTGCTAGTATCAATTGTGATGAAGGCTTGAAGGAATTGTACATGACAGGCATGTACAAAAGCCTCAAAGGGCATCAGACTCTTTGTGATGTGCTTAAAAAGCAGATCCTCAACAGGAATCCTAGGAAAGAGGGTATTGCCTTTGAGAGGAAACTCAATGCTGATGGAACATATTGGAAACCTGAGCAGTACCCCAAAACCTCATGGGTTGCTGCAAAGGGACCTCCAGTTGATCCATCTAACTTATCTGGCTTTACATGTGAATCTCCTCATTCTTGATGAGTCATTTGACTCCAATTATAAACTGTTCAAAAATCAGAATTGTGAAGTATTTGCTAGATATGTTGGCACTAAGCTGAGGAACGGTTCCCCTATGAAGAAAATCTGGGTTCCCAAGAAGTGCCTTGAAAGTCTTCAGGTGAATGTCCTCATGACACCACCTGTGAAGAATAGGAACCCTGATCAAACTCTTCATATGGACCAAATTCTTCATATGGATCCAAGTCCTCATATGGACTAAATTCCTCACATGGATCAAATTCCTCAAAAGGATCAAAGTCCTCATATGATTATCATCGTGCTAACAACTCTGTTTCGCAGGGTAGAGCTAAGGGCTATGAATATGTGCATTATTCTTCAAACCAATATGTTCATAAGTCTTGAAGAATTTCTCTGCTTATTCATATGCTTACCCTAACCCCTCTTATGTGAAACGAAATGGATTGGCCTCTATGCCCCCATTCTCATATGGAGCTCGTAGAGTGATGAACTCTTTGCCACCCCTTCAGATGTGGGTGGTGAAGAAAAGGAACTAATCTCTTCGAAGTATCGTTGAGATCTCAATGCTTTGTGATCTTGATATGGTTGTTGTCTTTGGCAAGTATCGTTGTGTTGTGGTTATGGAAGCTGACCATTCCAAAGTCTTCGAAGGCTTTAGGAGAGGAGACTTGTATATTGTTGATTTCTCTACAGGACCACAACCAGCCGTGTGCCTACTAAAGCTTGAAGGCTGGCTGTGGCATCGACGACTTGGTCATGCGGGCATGAGAAATTTGCACACGCTTGCGAAGAAGAAGCATGTCATTGGCATTGAGAATGTCAAATTCCTCAAGGATCACTTGTGTGGAGCCCGTGAAGCTGGAAAAATGACCAAGGCCAAGCATCCAGCGAAGACTATCATGACCACTACTCGACCATTCGAATTGCTTCACATGGACCTCTTTGGTCCTAATCATTACTCGCGGTCACTAATGATGCATCTCTATCTGGCTTTGTTATTGTTGATGATTATTCTCGTTACACATGGGTACACATTGTTACTTACAAGCATGAAGTGCAGGAAGTCTTCAGTCGATTGTCCTCGAGGGCTTCAACCAACTGTGGTGTGAAGATCAAGCACATCGAGAAGTGAAAATGGGCCGAGTTCAAGAATTCCAGTCTTGATGACTATATTTATGAACTTTTTATTACACATGAGTTATCTGCTCCTTATAATCCTCAGCAAAATGGCGCTGCGTGGAGCAAGAATGAACTCTTGTTGAGATGGCTCACACTATGCTTGATGAATACAAAACGCCTCGTCGTTTTGGATTGATGCAATTGATACCGCGTGCCACATCATCAGCAGAGTATATCTTCACAAATTCTTCAAAAAGACTGCCTATGAACTCCTCAACGACAAGAAACCCAATGTGAGTTATTTCAAAGTCTTGATTGCTAAATGTTGGATTAGAGATCCTCATCACAATTCTAAATTTGCACCGAAAGCACATGAGGGTTTTATGCTTGGTTATGGAAAGGACTCGCACACCTCTGAGTCTTCAACAATGTTCTTTATAAGATTGTTGAAAGCGTAGATGTCTTGATTCGATGAAACTAATGGCTCGCAAAGAGAGCACCTGCCTTCATGATAGATGAACCAACGCTGAGGAGTCTATCAAGTTCAAAGGCGACTGAGGATGTCATTCCTACTGAAGAATCTGCTGAAGAATTCATTTCAGAACACGAAGAACGTCGAGCTGATGCACCTGAGGATAATGTTGAAGAAAATGGTGCTGAAGAAAATGATGATCAAATTCCTCGATGACAACCAGCTCATCCTCGCGTTGCAAAAGAAGTGCAAGTTGACAAGATCATCGATGACATTGAAGCACCAGGTCCTCTCCTGCGCTCAAAAGCTTCACATTTATCTAACTTTTGTGGGCACTATGCTTTTGTCTCTATCCACGAGCCCACTAAGGTAGATGAAGCATTTCGGAGCCCGAGTGGATTCAGGCTATGCAAGAAGAATTACATCGATTCGAGCTCAACAACGTGCAGGGGCTGGTCAAACGCGTCGAGATCCTCGTAAGCATAATATCATTGGCACAAAGTGGATCTGCCGCAACAAGCAAGATGAAAATGGCCTTGTGGTGAGGAATAAAGGCACGACTTGTAGCTCAAGGCTACACACAGGTTGAAGGAATAGATTTGATGAAACTTTTGCACTGTTGCTAGACTTGAGGCTATTCGCATATTACTTGCTTATGCTAACCATCATAATATCACTTTATATCAAATGGATGTGAAAAGTGCATTCCTCAATGGTAAGCTTGAGGAAGAAGTATATGTTGCTCAACCCCGGGTTTTGAAGATCCAAAGAATCCCGACAAAGTCTTGAGACTCAACAAGGCCCTCTATGGCCTCAAAGCAGGCCCCCAGGCGTGGTATGATACATTGAAGGAATTCTTCGTGAAGAATGGCTTCACACCAGTTCACTCGACCCTACTCTCTTTACTAAATCATATGATGGTGAACTGTTTGTGTGCCAAATATATGTTGATGATATTATTTTTGGTCAGTCTTGACCAACGTTATAGTGATGAATTTGCCTATATGATGAGTGAAGAATATCAAATGTCTATGATGGGAGGATTGAAATTCTTCTTAGGTCTTCAAATTCGTTAACAACACAATGGCATATTAATATCTCAGGAGAAATACCTCAAAGATGTTCTGAAGAAATTCGGCATGCAAGATTGCAAAGGCGTCAAAATTCCTATGCCCACAAATGGCCATCTATGCCTTGATGAAAATGGTATTGACTTGATCACAAGGTATATCGCTCCATGATTGGTTCTCTATTGTACTTATGTGCATCTAGGCGGATATAATGCTTAGTGTTTGCATGTGTGCCCGATTTCCAAGCTACACCAAGGAATCACACCATAAGGCTGTGAAGCATATTCTTGAATGTTCTTTGAAAAGGACACACATCCTGACACTTATGCAAAATTGATGACTTAGATGTGCAACACATGAAGAAACGTTTTTCTTCAATCAATAAAGAATAACACTCTAAGTGTGAAGAAATTAATGAAGAATTTGATTCTCGTAACCCTCGACAATTGTACACGATGTCCAAATCATCATTCTTATACGGTGGGTCACGCCACCACCAAAATTGAAAATCTTCAATTTGAGTTTTTCCTCGCTTTGAAATTCTTGATTTTCAAATTCTTCAACTTTGCAAAATCTTCACTTTCCGTTTTCTTTCTTCATTGACTATATATATATATATATATATATAAATATATATACATATATATATATATATATATATATATATATATATATATATATATATATATGGGTTATGTCCTCTGACATTCACTTATGGCTATTTCTTCAAGTTTCTTTTTACGCTAAGTGAATGTGATCGGACCCATCCCCTCTATGCTATACTCAACCCAAGCTATTCACAAATTCTTCATGTGCGTTCTATTTGAAACTTCGTTCAAAATCTTCTTTGTGTCCTTGTCACCAAGAAATTGCGAACGGAACTTTTAGCTTATCTTATCCAAATTTTCGGCTTTGCCGCTCAAACCGTTCCGCTTCCTCACGATAGACTTATCTATTCACCCACGATCTAACACGATCTCCACTTTTCAATGCGTGGGTGACACATGTCAGCGAATGAGAAGGGTCAGAGAACGTTATTCAAAATCTTGGTGACGGTTTTTCACAGTGGCTATATATACCCTCTCCCCTTCCTCACTTCCTTTACTCCGCTCGACCGCACTCTCTCTCTCGCTCGAGCTTCTCAAACCCTAAGCGCTGCTTTCTCCATCGTCAGCGGTGAGGAAGAGCTTCACCGCCTCGACCTCGTCGCCGTCGTACTCAGCGCCGACAGCTGAAATCTTCACTCTGCTTGCCGTAGCTGTCTTCCTCCGCCGAGTTAGGCGTGGAAGATCTAACCTAACGAACTTCACATCTACACTTCTCGGTTAAATGCGTGTTCTTCATTCGGAGTAATTAAAAGTTACTTTTATTACTCGCTTTGATTCTCAAACTTTCTTGAAAATCTTCAAAGGTGTTTATTCTTCAAATCTTCACACATATGAACACCTCAAACAAAATATGCTCTTGATTCGTTTCTCTAAGCAATGATTTTTCTTCAAGATTCCTCAATTGTGTGGATCCTCGATCTATACCACTCTGGAACCTAAGACAAAGACCGCGTAGTGAAATTCTTCAAAACTCATCTGGTCAAATTCCTCAAACTAGTTCTTTTTGAAAAACCTTACGAGAACGCATATGACGTCTCCAAATTCCTCGCAACTATACTCTGCTCACGGTACTCATGTCCATTCTTTGAGTCACTAGGTTCTCATCAACTTAACTCATTTGCAGCGTTCCTCGAAGAAAAGTTGCATACTTCTTCAGAGAATTCGATTGTTCAAATTCCTCAGTTGAAGAATATGGCAGAAGGAAAGAAGCCACAAAAAGGAGGAAAGAGGCCCGAGGTCATGGCCTGCTTTCGAGATACACGAGGACATATATCTTGACTATTGCACACTGATGAAGCCAAGTTTGGCAAGGAAAACAAAAATCAGCGCAAGGTGCGCATTCGGAGGATTGAAAGGAGATGGGCAAGGGAATGGAGGGAGTACAGATATGTTACTCCAAAGTACATGAAGAAATTACACTGAATCCTCCATGCCCAAGAGCTCCATTGGCACCTGCCAAGAAAGGCTGACCCCACCAAAGATCAAGCGTGGTGAGGACTTTCTGAGAAGAATGGGCCAAGCGCCAAGCCAAGTTAGCGAGACAAGCCAAAGAAGCGGTGAGGAAACTCAATGAAGACTCTGCACTGCTGCTGCCATCGAGGCCCTGTTCAGCCCAAGATCAATGGCAAAGAAGCCAGGCACAAGCCAAGTGCTTCACCAACAAGGTGCCCTCATGGCCAAAATCCTCAAAGAATGCCCTCACGGCCAGAATCTTCAATGCCCACACGGCCAGTTCCTCATGCCGCCTCCGCCTCCTTCCAAATCCTCGGCTCCTACAAAGTCCTCGGGCGCTCCTCCAAAGTCCTCGGCACTGTGCATCGACCCACGTGCCAAAGGACTGCAGGCATCTCTATTGCCTCCGGTGTCTCGGCCAAGTTCCTCATTGCACCAAATTCTTCATCGAGCCCTCTCTCTCAAGAAAAAGGCAACTTCTTTGACGAGGTCCTCGGCCAAGTCCGAAGAAGAAACAGGTCGCCTTCCAAGTGCCATCTGATGATGAAGCTGATGATGACGAACTTGCAGAAATCATCAGAGACCGACAAGAAAGGGCCGCTAGAGCCAAAGGCACACCTATGCCACTACTATTGGATCCAAAACTGATCCTCGATTACATTGTTCTCTGACACAAGGACCCAAACACTCATATGCCTGATTTTCATCTGACACCTGGACAAAGTCACATGCTGACCCATTTCATCTCTGAAGAGAAATGGAAATATGAGAAGGCCAAACAAATCAAGAAAGCACAGTACAGGAAGGAGAAATTCCTGAAGAACAACGTTGTCTCTATGACAACTGATGAACTTGTGAAGATCCAGCCCGAAATCAAAGCCCTCGGTGAAGACTTTGATGCTTACTATGCTGATTGGCAAGGAGCCAAAGTCAGATTTGTCAATCTGACAAAGAAGTTCACAAATGTTGCTGCCCCAACGCAACAAGAAATTCCTCAGCCGGAGCCTCTTTCAGCCTATTTGAAGAACATGCCAAGGCGATGATTTTCAACTGCTCAAGACAATGCTAGTTCTAGGGCTGATGACTCCATTCCAAATTGAAGAAATTGCCACGGCATCCACTAGTGGTGCGCTGAAGAAAGCCCGAAGAAGTCGTGGCAACTTCATCGATTCTTGAGGAAATTCAAACAGATTCCTCGGCTCCTCCTGCAGACACCAACTCCAATCCTTCCATCTGCATCGATGTGAAGAAGACCAAGGGCTGCAGAGCGAGCTGCAGTGAAGAAAAGGAAAGCATCACCGCTTCAAATTCTTCAGCCCGAAGAAAATGAAGCCTATGACAAGCTCTTTTGAAAATCCAATTGATGCTGTTCCAATTTCCTCCATTCCATCAAAGGACCTTGTTCCTTTTGGTGAAGAGTATGAGATCCCAAGCGGATCTGATGAAGAAAATCATTCTGCTGCTTCGTCAGAGCAGATTGATGAAGAAACTGAAGTGGATGCAATCCCTTCAACACCAATCATTTCCTCGCCTATGCCTCAGTTCACAGCTGAAGAGGCTGGTGTTGAGGAAATTGAAGACGAAGACGTGGATATTGGATGCACCACTCCTGTGATGAATGATGACTTTTGGGAAAGTCAGCATACCAATTCTCCACTCTTCACCCCAATCCAACAAATCCTCGGTCCCCCTCGCACTAACGGTACAAATGGGCTCTGAAGAAACTCATCCCAACTCATCCGTGCATGAAGAAATTCCAGCCACTAGCGCTTGAAGAACACTTCAGCTGGCGATCCTATGAACACGCAGATCGCATATGAAGAGGAACCGTAAAATCCTCACCAAGAACCTGAGATTGCGATTCCACGGTAGTGATGCAACTCATCGACACTCCTTGCCAAAGCCAAAGAATCCATTCTCAACGAAGCAAAAGTTCAAGGTCGACGATTTCTTGACCAACGATGTATTCTTCAACGACTACAACCCATATGACTGCTACGCATAAGGAAGAGGCGTTTACGACTGCTAGTCAAGCCAACTTCTATTCCTCTCGTGCTATTCAACAAAGACAAAGTCTTCGATCATGCACATATTCCTCATGTAGACATGGAATCTCTGCAGTGCTTCGAGCCAGTCCTCAGTGTTCTTCACGATGCAGGATTGCTGAATTTCTGCACTGACATCTGTGATTGGAATGAAGAACTCATTCTTCGATTCTATGCGACGCTGCACATCACCGGAGATTCTGAAGATGTGAACTCATGGGTATTGGACCGATGACGTAAAAATACTCACTACAAGGCACCAAAGAACTGAATTGCTTCGTGCCCTCCCACTCGATCCTCCCCTTGATGGTGCTCGTTGCATCTACAACGAACCTGAGCTTACAAATCATTACATGCAAGTGCTGATTAAGCCTTTGAAGCCAGGGCAGGCACCTCGAACCAAATTCCTCGTCAAGGAATTACTGTATGTGCCTCGGACTGTCTATCGAATTCTTACGAAGACTATGATTCCTATCTAAGGCCACGACTCAAATGCTGAAGAAGTCGTTGGCATCATGAAGAATATGCTTTTCAATATCATTCATGGCGTTCTCATAAACTTCCATGATTTCTTCATGAGGACTCGCGAATATTGCTATGTCACCTTTTGAGCTGAAGCCTTATGCACCATGGATTATGAGGTTCATCGGGACAAGGTCTTCACTCAATTACAAAGGCGACATTACGAACCATCGCAGCCTACTTGCCTCCAATTGAAGTCCTCAAATGGACATTTTCCTCACCGATGACAAAGGCAAGGCAACTGCTGTGATAGATGAAGGCATTCGTCCATTGGATGGTCGATTTAGCAAAGCTGCATCCTACTCCACCAATGATGACTACGCCACACATGACTCTGCCGCCAATACCTCAGCCAAGCAAAATCCTCAAGCCACAGCACCCAGGGTGAGGACTGATCGTGAGTTACTCCTCAGTCTTCATCATAAGGTTGATCGCAATCCTAAATGGGTCAAGCGTCAGTTTAGTTCAATTCTTCACAACATGACCTCAACACACAATGCAGTGAAGAAAAACCAATACTACCTCCATGAAACCTTCAACCGCACTTTGGGCTGTTCTTTCTAATGTCTATAGCGCGGAAGAACCGAAGACAATGGGTCCCAAGGAAGAATTTGACTGATCTGCACCTCCACCAAAGAAATTCAAGAAGGTCAAGGTTCCTTCCTTGGTAGCCAGCTCCTATTCTTCATCGTAGCGACAATCGATGAAAATGAAGACTTGGGCGACACTGCGGCAGGCCCTACTACGACAACCGACCCGAGCAATGTCAAGCGCTCCTTCATCCACTTGAAATTCTTGAGCGTTAGTCCTCGGTTTCAATTCTTTTGGTCATTTCATGACAAAGGGGGAGAATTTGAGTTAGTCTTCAAGCGGGTCTACTCTACTATATGGACGTTTTTTTTGCTAAGTTACAACTCTCGTTCTTCTGAAACTTTATTGGATCGAGTTGTAATCTTAAACCCGATGGTGCTCTTATACTTTTGATGTGTTCCTCTGCATGCTTATTCCTCATTATATGTTAATACACGCATCTTTGAACTACATCGTACACCATATTTCATCATGCATTTCAAATTCTTCATATTATATGTCAAATGCGTGTATGAATTACAAGATATAGGGGGAAATCTCCATGATTCAACTCTTCAAATGTGCATTGCCTCAAAAGCAAATTCCTAACTATGCACATCTTCGTGGGGAGTTCTTCTATATCTTGCAATCAAATTCCTCAATATCGTATTTACACTTCATATGTTTATCCTCGTTGAAAACTTAACCTATATTGTCATCAATCACCAAAAAGGGGAGATTGTAAGTGCATCTAGTGCCCTTAGTGATTTTGGTGTATTGAAGACTTATAGGTTAAGGGACTAATGTGTTTATGAGTGTACACAGTGTCTATAAGTCTGTGAGGAGTTTGATATTCTGAGAGAAAGCTCGACCCCTAAAATGAAGTTCTTTGGTGAAGACTTTGATATTCGAAGACTTTAGAAGACTTTGAAAGTGAAGAAATTAGTGTGACCTTGAAGACTTGGTATTCATTTGAGGAACATGAAGCGTGAAGACTTTTGTTTCCGTAGTTTCGTTTTCTCTTTCTAGAGTCATAGAAAACACCGTACTGTTAAAGGGGGTCGAGGAAATACTAAGGAAATTTTTCCATGTGATGCTCAACTCAAAATCCTACACCTACCAATCCCTTCGAATGAAGCCTTTGGAAATCTTATACAGTTCATCAATTTTTTCAAAGGATGAGACGAAGTTCTTCCGGTCACGAGGAATTTGTTTTGACCGAGGAGTTAGGAATTCGCTAGTGCGGATTGCCTACATGATGAGGAACATGATAGCCACGAGGAATTTGAGAGTCAAATTTCGACTGCTGTCTTCCGCATCGCCAGCTGTCCCAAAATATCTTATCCACCAACGGTCATATCATTGAAGGGCATTTATGTCTTATCATGTCGGGCTGCTCCCTAGGCTATAAATAGCCGCCCCTACAACCACTAGCTGGTTGGCTGCTCGAGAGAACTTGACACTTGTCATTTGAGAGCAACCCATCCTCCGAGAAATTTGAGCGAAAATCATCGATCGAGAAAAACCCAAAAACCAAACCCCTACAAACCCAAAGTGATTGAGCATCATCAAGAGATTGATCCTGCGTGGATCCGACGCTTGTTACCTTTGAAGACTGTGCTTCTTCCAGACGGTTAGGCATCATGGTCTAGAGCATCCAAGAGGAATTGTGGATCGCCGAGTGACCAAGTCAGTGAAGGTTTGGAAGTCGCTCAAGACTTACCATGAGTGATTGGACGAGGTGCATGTGACCTTAGTTCAAGGAGAATACTGATGAGGACTTGGTGTCGAAGCTGCGTGCTCAAGGATCGGGTGTCCGGGACTGTGTGTCCTCGAAGTTTAAATACTCGGCCGCTTCCAACTGCATTTACAACCGAGCAGTTGGAACTGGTCTACCAAATCATTGTCTTCACCAACCTAATCGGGTTCTATTTCCTCAACTCTTTCATTTCCTCATTATTGTGTTGAGTGTTTGTTCATATCTGTGTTTGAAGACTTTGGTCAAGACTTTCTCAATTTCCTCAGTTCAATTCTTCAGTCTGTTTGTCTTCATCTTGTGCTATCCTGTGTTTACGCTTTATGTACTCTTTGATTGTCTTCATTTCATCATGACCATGCCCGCATTCTCTTAAGCTTACTTCTGAGTACTTACTCCGCTGCAAGTAGTTCTTCGCTAAGGAATTTCCTCACCGGCAAAATTCCTCAGTGAAGAATACATAAAAATCGCTTATTCACCCCCCCTCTAGTCGATATAACGCACTTTCAAATACGTACTCCCCCAAGCTTAGGCTTTTGGCCTAAGTTGGTTTATTGCCAGGGATAGCTTGGCGGATACCCGTAGGTGTAGCTGGGTCGTGACAAATGACGAAGAATAGCTGGGTTGTATCAGTGATGCAGCTGACTATCGCCTCCCGAGCTGCAGTGGAGTCCGGCTGCCTCCGCTCTCCTCTCGTACTCATCCGCCTCCTCCACAGCAATAGTATAT
Organism: Aegilops bicornis; assembly: GCA_021605145.1. Lineage (NCBI taxonomy): Eukaryota > Viridiplantae > Streptophyta > Magnoliopsida > Poales > Poaceae > Aegilops > Aegilops bicornis. The sequence continues at coordinate 548,158 of JAHIAL010000046.1, forward strand.
CTTCCGTTTGCACAGTAATCAAAGAAGGCGGAGTGAGGGAGAGTAATATCTGGACAACATGTCGTTTGTTAAAGATTAGTCGATACTGGAGAGGTGATTCGGTCCTCTCGACAAACTGGTGAGAAACCAAAGAATCAAAATCTAAATAAGCAGGAGGCAACTCCATGTCTCCTTCACGAACGTCCATCTCAAGAAATTTACCTAAGCGGGTTGCATAAATTCCTCGAAAGAAATCTCCATTATATCTATTATGATGCAACCTACGAGCTACAATGGCTCCCATATGATAAGATTGGTCTCCTAACACAGCACTCCTGAGAATGCTAAGGTCGGGGACACACATGTGACATGCTTCATCCTTAGCATTTATGCATCTACCTATGAAGAGAGCAAAATAATGTATAGCAGGAAAGTGAATGCTCCCTATGGTAGCTTCATGCTATATCTCTAGATTCCCTATAGTTATACTAGCAAGAAAGTTTCTAAATTCAGATTTAGGGGGATCACTAACACTACCCCATTGGGTGATTTTGCAAGAAAAAGTAAAATCATCTAAGTCCATGGTATAAGATTTGTCATAAAGATCAAACATGACTGAAGGAGAATTACGCGAAGATGAATACTCAAACCTCCTCACAAATGAGCTTGTGAGATCATGATACTGGGGGCATTTGTCTGCCTCAAAGTCCTCAAGACCGGCATTACGCAAATATGCGTTAAATTCTTCTTTAATTCCTGCACGATCCATAAAGTTTTCCGACGGCCATTCGCAAGGCCGCACTAGAGCGTCTCTTGGTGGTTCCTCGTCAGCATCACGCATAGCAAGCCTGGGTCCTTGCTTCTTAGAGGAACCACCTTGGAACATCTTCCTAAGCATGTTGCTTTTCTCTGAAAAATTTCTGAAATTTTTAGTAACTTCAAACAAAAGTGAGCCGATTTCAATAAAACTGATAGCAACTACCCCTACAAGTGCCTAGAACCTATATCAAGCATTAGAACTACTTGGAACCATATAAATTTGACATGCAAGCTCAAGAACATGGTCACCTATGCACCACAAATTTGCAATGAATAAAGCACTAGAACAAAAACTAATTGGACCAATGGAGGAGTCACATGCCAAGGAACAATCTCCCCAAGCAGTTTTGCGAGAGGTGCTTTGAGCAAGGAGATCGAAAATTACAGCAAAAAGGGCTGGAACTCATGCTTGAGTTAGTTTTTCGTGTTTGTGGGAGGAAGAAGAAGAGGATGGGTGTAGGAATAAGTGGAGGAGGGCCACCGTGGGCCCACGAGGCAGGGCGGCGCCTGTGGGGTTGGGCGCCCTCCACCCTCGTGTGGCTGTGGGAGCTCCCCCCGCGGTGATTTTTGCACTATAAATCCTCAAATATTCCTGAAAAAATCATATTAAATTGGCATGGCATTCTGAGGACTTTTATTTTCGGGGTATTTTTATATTGCACGGATAAATCAGGAAACAGACATAAAATACTATTTTACTTTATTTCTACTAAATAACAGAGAAAGTATATAGAGGGTATGAAGGTTGTGCTTCTACTTTCATCCATCTCATGCTCATCAAAAGGAATCCACTAACAAGGTTGATCAAGTCTTGTTAACAAACTCATTCCGATTAACATGAAACCGGAGAAATTTCGGATAACATTAGGATACCTCAACGGGGATATGCACATCCCCAATAATAAGTATATCATATTTCTTTTTGACAGTAGGAAGAGGAAATTCAAAACCTCCAATTATAATCGATGGAATTTTTCCAATAGAGTTGATACTTGTGGACTTGAGGTTGTTTCCTCGGAAAGTGTACCGTATGCTCATTACCATTAACATGAAAAGTGACATTGCCTTTGTTGCGATCAATAACAGCCCCTCGCAGTATTAAGAAAAGGTCTTCCAAGAATAATAGACATACTATCATCCTCGAATATCAAGAATAACAAAGTCCGTTAAAATAGTAACGCTTTGCAACCACAACAGGCACATCCTCACAAATACCGGCAATTATAGCAGTTGATTTATCACCCATCTGCAAAGATATTTCAACAGGTGTCAACTTATTGAAGTCAAGTCTACGATATAAAGAGAGAGGCATAACACTAACACCGGCTCCAAGATCACATAAAGCAGTTTTAACATAATTTCTTTTAATGGAGCATGGTATAGTAGGTACTCCTGGATCTCCAAGTTTCTTTGGTATTCCACCCTTAAAAGTATAATTAGCAAGCATGGTGGAAATTTCAGCTTTCGGTATCTTTCTTTTATTTGTAACAATATTTTTCATGTATTTAGCATAAGGATTCATTTTGAGCATATCAGTCAATCGCATACGCAAAACGATAGGTCTAATCATTTCAGCAAAGCGCTCAAAATCCTCATCATCCTTTTTCTTGGATGGTTTGGGAGGAAAAGGCATGGGTTTACGAACCCAAGGTTCCCTTTCTTTACCATGTTTCCTAGCAACAAAGTCTCTCTTATCATAACGTTGATTCTTTGATTGTGGGTTATCAAGATCAACAAAGCAGTTCAATTTCTACATCATTATCATTACTAGGTTGAGCATCCTCATGAACACCATCATTAACATTTTAATTAGCTTCATGTTCATTACCGTATTGTGTTTGACATCGGACATAGAGATATCATTTGGATTATCGTGTGGTTCAAAGAATAGGTTCACTAGAAGTTTGCACAGTTCTATCATTTTTCTTTTTCTTCTTTTTAGAAGAACTAGGTGCATCAATATTATTTCTCCGAGAATCTTGCTCAATTATCTTAGGGTGGCCTTCAGATACAAAGGTTCCTGAGTCATTCTACCAGTTCTAGTAGCCACTCTAACAAAGATAATCATTTTTCTTACTATTCATTTCATCGAGCAATTCTTTTGAGCTTTAAGTACTTGTTCTACTTGGAGTGGTAACCATAGAAGCATGTTTGCTAACAAGTTTAAGTTCACCTCTGATATTAGCCATATAATCACCCAAGTGCTTAATCATATAAGTATTCTGTTTTAATTGTCTACCAAAATAAGCATTAAAATTTTCTTGTCTGATAATAAAGTTATCAAACCCTTCTAAGCATTGTCTAGCAGACTTGTAGTGAGGAATATCACCTTCATCATATCTATAGAGAGAATTTACCTTTACTACCCGTGTCGGGTTATCAAAATCAGGGGGTTCTTCAACAGGCGGTAAATTAAGACCATGTATTTCTTCAATAGGAGGTAAATTCTTAACATCTTCAGCTTTAATACCTTTTTCTTTCATAGATTTCTTTGCCTCTTGCATATCTTCAGGACTGAGAAATAGAACACCTCTCTTCTTCGGAGTTGGTTTAGGAATAGGATCATTAATTGGAGCAGGAACTGGCTCAGGAGGTGCCCAATTATTTTCATTTGTCAACATATTATTCAATAAAACTTCAGCTTCATCCGGTGTTCTTTCCCTGAAAAGAGAACCAGCACAACTATCCAGGTAGTCTCTAGAAGCATCGGTTAGTCCATTATAAAAGATATCAAGTATTTCATTTTTCTTAAGAGGATGATCAGCAAAGCATTATAACTTGAGAAGCCTCCCCAAGCTTGTGGGAGACTCTCTTCTTTAATTTGCACAAAGTTGTATATTTCCTTTAAAGCAGCTTCTTTCTTATGAGCAGGGAAATATTTAGCGTAGAAGTAATAAATCATATCACGGGGACTACGCACACAACCAGGATCAAGAGAATTAAACCATATCTTAGCATCACCCTTTAATGAGAACGGAAATATTTTAAGGATATAAAAGTAGCGTAGATCTCTCATCATTAGTGAACAGGGTGGCTATATCATTTAATTTAGTAAGATGTGCCACAACAGTTTTAGATTCATAACCATGAAAAGGATCAGATTCAACCAAAGTAATTATATCAGATCAACAGAGAATTCATAATCCTTATCGGGAACACAGATAGGCGAAGTAGCAACGCAGGTCAGGTTTCATTTTATCTTTAAGAGATTCTTTGTTCCATTAAATTAATAGCCTTTTAAGTTCATGACGATCTCTGCAAGCTAAAATAGCGGCAGAAGATTCAATATCAAAAACATAACCCTCAGGAATAACAGGCATATCTTCATCATCACTTTCATCATAATCAGATTCAATAATTTCATTCTCTCTATCCCTAGCAATTTGTTCATCAAGAAATTCACTAAGGGGCACATTAGTATCAGGCATAGAAGTAGTTTCATCATAAGTATCATGCATAGCAGAGGTGGCATCATCAATAACATGCGACATATCAGATCGAATAGCAGAAGCAGGTTTAGGTGTCGCAAGCTTACTCATAATGTAAGGTGAATCAAGTGCGAGCTTGATGGCGCTTCCTTACCTCCCCTCGTGAGTTGAGGGATAAATTGTTGTCTTAGCGTCTTTCAAGTTCTTCATAGTGTCCAGCAGATATAAATCCCAAGTGACTCAAGGAATAGAGCTATGCTCCCCGGCAATGGCGCCCGTAAATTAGTCTTGATAACCCACAAGTATAGGGATCGCAATAGATTTCGAGGGTAGAGTATTCAACCCAAATTTATTGATTCGACACAAGGGGAGCCAAATAATATTCTCAAGTATTAGCAGCTGAGTTGTCAATTCAACCACACCTAGAAACTTAGTATCTGCAGCAAAGTGTTTAGTAGCAAAGTAATATGATAGTGGTGGTAATGGTAACAAAATAGTAATGAAAGCAAAGTAATATTTTTGGTATTTTGTAGTGATTGTAACAATAGCAACGGGAAAGTAAATAAGCGTAAACCAGTATATGGAAAGCTCGTAGGCATCGAATCAGTGATGGATAATTATGCCGGATGCGGTTCATCATGTAATAGTCATAACATAGGGTGACACAGAACTAGCTCCAATTCGTCAATGTAATGTAGGCATGTATTTCGAATATAGTCATACGTGCTTATAGAAAAGAACTTGCATGCCATCTTTTGTCCTACCCTTCCGTGGCAGCGGGGTCCTAATGGAAACTAAGGGATGTTAAGGCCTCCTTTTAATAGAGAACCGGAACAAAGCATTAGCACATAGTGAATACATGAACTCCTCAAACTATGGTCATCACCGGAAGTGGTCCCGATTATTGTCACTTCGGGGTTGCCGGATCATAACACATAGTAGGTGACTATAGACTTGCAAGATAGGATCATGAACTCACATATATTCATGAAAACATAATAGGTTCAGATCTGAAATCATGGCACTCGGGCCCTAGTGACAAGCATTAAGCATAGCAAAGTCATAACAACATCAATCTCAGAACATAGTGGATACTAGGGATCAAACCCTAACAAAACTAACTCGATTACATGATAAATCTCATCCAACCCATCACCGTCCAGCAAGCCTATGATGGAATTACTCACGCACGGCGGTGAGCATCATGAAATTAGTGATGGAGGATGGTTGATGATGACGACGGCGACGAATCCCCCTCTCCGGTGCCCCGAACGGACTCCAGATCAGCCCTCCCGAGAGGTTTTAGGGCTTGGCGGCGGCTCCGTATCGTAAAATGCGATTATTTCTTCTCATGTATTTTTTTCTCCCCGAAAGCAAATATATAGAGTTGGAGTTGACGTCGGAGGAGCTCCAGGGGGCCCATGAGGTAGGGGGCACGCCCTAGGGGGGCGCCCCCCACCCTCGTGGGATGTGGTGTGGCCCCTGGTCTTCATCTTCGCGAGGATTTTTATTATTTATTGTAAGGTATTCCGTGGAGTTTCGTGTCATTACGAGAACTTTTGTTTTCTGCAGATAAAACAACGCCATACATGGCAATTCTTTAAACAGCGGTCAAGTTAGTTCCATTCAAATAATACAAGTTAGTGTCCAAAACAAGGGCAAAAGTGTTTGGAAAAGTAGATACGACGGAGACGTGTCGGTATGATGAATATTTATACTTCATCAAAGTTATGAGTAAATATTATTTACTTAATAAGGACTGGAATATTTGAAAAGATTCAAAGAAATCCGAGGATGAAGATACAATATCATTATGACAAAAGATCTACAGAATTCTCCTATCACGGAGAGAGATATCTAAGTCATAAGTTTAGCAGGAAATTGAATAATTGTGGATTTATTATTACCGATATGCTCTTATTAAAATTTTGGGGATTAAATCATGAAACAAGAATATATGCACTAAATGGATGCATCATCTAAAAGTTTGATAAAACTATAGAGTTCTAGAATATTTTAGAAAAAATTCTTGATTGTAGGTTTTGTGTTCCTCTTACAAAATTCAAAGGACAAAATGTTTGTGAGAATATATGTTTGTCGAGAAAAAAATTCTCGCTAAAAGAGTAAGTAGGAGGATGATACAACTTATTAAGATTATTGAATCTTTGGCTCGAGTTAAAACAAGACTAAACCAGAAGGTTCCGAAATAGTTTGTTTGCAAAAGTAAGAAAATAAACTACTACATGAGATGTAGAAGTTTCAAAGGAAGACTGTAAACAAAATGCAAAGGTCGGGACAAGATTATCGAATCTACTGAATATTTCATCTTATTAGAAGATGAAACCTATGCACTATGAGGAAGCGGTGAGGGCACCCATCTAAGGTAGGTATTACTCAAACCATTTAAAAACCAAAGTGAATACCATATGCAAGGAACACGTTTTGAACATGGAGGAACCTTCAGAAAATGTATAAATCGATCTTCGAGTATTCATGGATAATGATCCTGAAAGGAAAACTTTACAAAAGAGTTTTGTAGGATTGGAAGAATTGATCTTGTTAAATCTTCTTGTTAGTAGCAATATCAAAAGGTATAAATGGCTTACAATGGTGAACGTTGTATATTGATATATAACAGATGAGCAAAAAATCAAAATTTGAAAGAGATTTCAAATAAGAGGTATATCAGATAGGACCAAAAGGTTTTTATTGGGAGTACCTGAATGATATAAATATTTCAAAGTGATGTGTATGAATTTGAAATAAAATATCAAGTAGCTAGAAATTTGATAAAGTAATTGGAGAATCTGATATTTATCAAAAGACTTGTGGATACAAGAAGTTTAGTGGGATCTCTATGGTGTTTATGATCTAACATATGCGTGACATATCACTTGACCAAAATAATATAAAGTAGAATTGGCACAAAGAACATGTTTCTAAACACTTAGAAGTATTGGTTGAAAATCTAGATAGATAGATTAAAACATCTGATTATACTAAAAATTGTATGGTGAAAAAAGTTTCCAGTAAGTTTAAATGGAGAAAATGTTTTCTGAAAAAATCACATGACATAACACTATACAGAAATGAGTAGTTGATAAGCATGTACGGATGAATAAGATTCGTCATGTGTGTCATCAAATGTACAAAGCCATATGTTTCGTATAAATTGCTAGCAGTAAGTACCATAGTGATATCTAATAGATTCACTAGGGTAACTACTTAAAGTTTTATGTACCTCCGTTAGACGAAAACTTTGCTTCTTGTCTTTAGAGGAGATGAAGAGGTTGTTGTAAAAGTTACACAAAATACTTGTTGTATAAGGATACACAAGACAACTTTATGATTGATAAACTAGCGGGCTATAAATTTTGAAATATATTTTCAAAAACGAACATAAAATGTGGATCTATGAATGATATAGCTTGAAACTTGAGAAGTTTCTCAATAGAATATAATCTAGATCAATAAAATTTTATTGATAAATTATGATGTAGTTTCAGATAGATATTAACTATAAGAGATATAGTAATGAGACTATATGGAGATATAATGTTACTATAGAATGGACTATATGGAGATATAATGTCACCATTAATGTAACAAATGAATTACACAATAAAACAAGATGTTACCGACACAAATAACACTGATATTCGAAGAGTATCAGATCTAGTAACGAACGCTCTACCACTAGCAAAGCATGAGCACATCAGATAGCTATATGGGTTAAGAAAAGCATGCAACTAGATCATTGACTCTAGTGCAAGTGGGAGACTATTGAAAATATGCCCTAGAGGCAATCATATTTGTATCATTATATTTCCATATTCCTAATTATAGATTCTGTATTCTATGCTATAACTGCTATGATCCTGGAATATGTGATTCAAAGGGAAAACTCATATGCACGTGTGGAATGATAAACGGTTAAATAAAATGTTCCTAGTCTCGCTTTCTAGGACTAGCTCAAGTGTTGTTGGTGATCACATTTTCTGGATCTTAGGATATTGCTAAGTGTAACAGGAGCCCGTGGATGAACAGTGGCTGGTGGAGGCAGGAGGGAGACGCCGTGGATGAACAGTCGCAGGTGGAGGCTGGAGGAGGTCAACGGTAGATGAACAGTAGCCCGTGGAGGCAGTCCTCGATGGAGCTGAACAGTATCCCGTGGAGTCCCGTTTTGCGTTACGCCCCACCCCTCCCGATGAACAGGACCCCCGTTTCGACCGTGGCACTCCAACACAAGTCTGTTTCCTCCATTTGGCAAAATGCCACACCCCTCCCGATCAACAAGACCCTGTTTAGACCGTAGGAGGTCCAAGAGAAGTCTGTTTCCTCCGTTTTGCGGTACGCCAGACCCCTCCCGATGAACAGAATCCTGTTTCGACCGTGGTCGGTCAAACACAAGGTCGTTCCTTCGCTCATGCAGACGCCAGCCCTCGCTTCGATCGGGCTGTTCCATCCAAGCCGGTTGGCTCGATGAACACGACGACGCAGCGTTTAGCCCGTTCCGACCCAACCATGTACACGAGTCCTGGCCGGACGTATGCGCGAGTAGGCGTTCGAGACCCCGCCCATATGTACATACGTGGTTGTATTTACTTTCTTGCACCCTTGCTGTACATACATGTACATGCTACGTGCATGCCTATACTACGACACGTGCCCTTCCTTACACGGCCATGGTTCATCACTGCAGCCTGCAGAGAGACCGATCGACCAGTATGTACGTACATGTTCGTGACCAGAATGACAACGCTACATACGCTTCGACCAAGTGGGTCCCGATCGCCGTGCACTTCCTTGCGTGCGGTTGTAGCTGGTGGGTCCCAGCGATGGGGAAATGTTTTTTTTCTGTAATCTGGACGCACTGCCTTGCATGTGAAGATGTAGCTGGTGAGTCCCAGTAGTTGGGGGGCGGACGTTTTTTTAATTAAAAACGGTGGCCCGTTCGGTGGGTCCTTGTTGTCAGGTGGAGGAATCATTATTTTGCGTGTAATAAGGAGGCACTTCCTTGCAGTGGCCATGGACCTAGTTGTCAGCCACGTACAGTACTCTTCCGATGGAAGTCGTTCGTTGACTACATTGACCACGCCGCGCCGAGAGCACCAAGGCGGTGGACGACGGTGAGGCCTAGGAAGGGACGACGGAGCTGTGGAAGACGCGACGAGGATGCCCACGCCGGATAGAGTACGAGGGTTCACCGGTTCGGTTCAGCGGTGTGAGGGTCGCTGCCGCCGCAGGCCCTGGCCAGCTGGGAATAGTAGGGGCGGTGAGGCCTCGTGGTAGCACACACCTGGCCACGGAGGCAGGAGCATGCGGCATGACCAACGCTGCTTTGGGCGGCTGGAGCAAGAAGACCAGAGGTTGAAGAAGCACTACGGCCGTTGGATGGCCATCATACGGTCACTGGAGCTAGAATCGTTCATATTGACTGAGTTGAAAAAGCCCTCCATCCCCGTCATCTTAGTAGGCCCACAAGTCAGCCTCCCACTATGCTAGGTCCCAGCTAGCAGGGGTAGTATTCGTTTTTTCGTGCGTAATAAGGAGGCACTTGCTTGTGTGCGAAGATATAGCTAGTGGGTCCGACGTGTCGTGAGAGGGAACGCTTTTCATTTAAATACGAGGCCCTTCTCGTGGGTCCCGTGATGTCGTGGAGGAATCATTATTTTTGGCGCGTAATAAGGAGGCATTTCCTTGTGTGCGGCCGTGGACCCAGTTGTCGCCCTCTCCACGCATGATCCATGTCCGATGGATGTCGTTCATTGACCACATTAACCACGGCGCGCCGAGAGCACCAGGGCGGTGGACGACGGCAAGGCCTAGGAAGAAACGACACGGAGCCGGGGAAGACTCGGCAGTGGTTGCCCACGTGGTGGGGAGTACGAGGGTTTACTGGTCCGGCTGCCGTCGCCGGAAAATAATATTAGGTGTGGGTGAGTAGAGGAATGGCCTAGCCAGCAATGTATTAGGGTGGGGCGGTGTGGCTCAGGCAAAGACAAAGCCACGGAGGTCGGAGCTGAAAGCGGTCCCACCGGCTGCCAAGTTTGGGCTAATTTGAGCAAGAAGATCATATATTGAAAAAGCGATGGCCGTTGGATTAACATCCAACGGTCCATCAAGCTATTAGAATCGTTGTGGGCTAAGTTGACAAAGCCTTTCAGACACGCCAACCTAGTAGACCAACAAGTCAGCCTCCCAAATCATCCCAAACGAGATACAACCCAAAATTTCTAGCCGATTCAAATTAATTTAAAACTAAACATACCATAATTTAAATCCAATGAAATTTTACCCGCACAAAAACAATGAAATTTAAAATATCAAAAGCCGAAAGAAAAGTATTTTGGAACTAATTTCCTATTTGTTGTATCTTTTCATTTTTACCGCCCATTTATTATTACTTATAGCCCATTTCTTATTACTTATAGCCTATTTTCTGGGCAAGCCCGAATGCATCCCTCCTCGTCTTGAAAGATTTCGGCCTAAAGGTATGAGAAAAGCAAGTAGGTCTATGTTGGTTATTCTGCAAAAAACAAAATAGCTGGGCTAGCCATTTTCAGAAAGGAAAAAAACAAACTGGGCTGGTCATGTGCTAAACATATGAAATAAAAGCCTGGGCTAGATGGACCATAGCTCCCGAACAACCCAGTTGATACCCTTCTTCGTCCCGAAAAAACAAAATTATCAAGACGCTGGCCGGGTCCCTACTGTCATCCTCACCATGTACAGTCATCTCCTTATTCCTCTTGGTTGTTGACCATGTTGACAACGCCGGTGGGCGGCGCTGCGGCGAAGAAACCAAGGCGGAGGATGATTTTGAGGCCTCAGACGGGAACGAACAGGAGCCGGGGAAGATGCGCAGAGTTTTAGGGTGCGATGTGGCCACGATGCGTGTGCGGCAACACAGCCAGCCGTGGGAGGTGGGAGCAGGCGCTCCCACCAATGCTGGTTTGGCTTTGGCGGCTAGAGGAAGAAGAGACTGAAGAAACACGACAGACGTTGCATGTCAATCCAACGATCAAGGTTGGCACAATCGTTTGTTGACTAAGCCGACACCAAGTAGCATACTTTTTTACATATAGGAAGAAAAGAAAAACTGGGCACGTTCGCCTGATAACATTCCCGAAACTACGGCCGTTCGATCTTGCGTTGCAACTAAAACTGCGAGGAAAATGTGTTCGTCTGTCGTCCTCCTCCCAAGGAACGTTCGCCACATAAGTGACTAGCACCCTTGGTTTTCAACCGAGAGGTCTTGGGTTCGAGTCCCAGGAACTCTCAATTTTGTCCTCCTTCGTTCCTCGCAAAAAAAAGAAAGAAAATCAAAGAGTTGAGAAGGCGTACAGAACAAGCTAGTGTACCAGTAGAGAGACATTGCTGAGCTTTAGAAAAAAGGGAGACGTGCTCCTTTAGCTGGTTCGAATCCAAACCTACACTACGATTATATATGGTGTTATGCTAATCTGCAAGTAATGAAACTGACATATCCAACGTTCGCTTCTCCTCTTCTCTACTTACTCTGCCTAGCATCGAAGCTCGTCAGAGCAACCATGTCCGGCTGGCTGCTCGTCCACCGCTTCTTCAAGCAGTAACAACCAGATATGCACCAAGTCGCCAATTCGCATTCATCGCATGTGGGTCTCATCACACTGCCAAGATGACGTGACCGCAAGCCGGTTGCTCATTGCAACCCGCTGCCGTTGGTGTGGTGCCACTGCTGCAAATCATGCAGAGTCATCCGTCGCATCTCAACCACAATCCTCAACCCTGGTCGAGTCTTCCACAAATGCCCGAATCATGGGGTAGTAATATGTTTTAGTGTGGTTCTGCTGCTTTCAGTTGCTGATTTTTTAATAGTTTGGTTGATGTTCTTCCAATTTGATTCGTGCAGAAAAGGGAAGATTCGTGAGATTTGTATTTCTGGGAAGTTGCTGATGTGGGGGAATGCAACTACGCTGATAATTTGGTTAGCCGAGGAATCCCAATACCAGCAGGTTGGGGTGTTGGACAAGTAGCTGAAAAATGGCAAAAGAGGAAGATGCAGAGCAGAAGGTTAAAGATGCAGTTCATTTGATCATGGCCAAGAAACAGCTGCTGATCGGCCTTGACAACAATGAGGAGATGAAAGAGCTTGTGAAGATAATGGGCAAAATCAATGTGCTCTATAGGATGATTGTCCCTTTATTTGTAGTGTATGTTGCACTCATGATGTATTCAGTGGCTATGACATGAGCACTTTGTCAAACTAGTAATGAATGAAACACCGTATAGCAGGCTCGGCGTAGTGTTGTGAACATATAATGATTTCAATTAACGGAAATCGGGGGGTATCCCCTTTTGCTCATAAATAAATAAATAAATAGTAGAGGCCCTTTTGGTAATAAATAAATAAATTAGCAGAGGCAGCATCGTCATTGTCAGCTTTTGTTCCCATTCGAAGACGCCGAGCAAATTGCAGTCCAATAGCAAACTATGTCATCAAATTCAAGTTTCACGGCCAAATATGAGTACAACTAAACAACAATGTCATCATGTTTTAGTCGTCATACAATCACCAAACACAAATCGCATACATAACAAGTGATGTTCTCGCAGCAAAATACTAAACAACACGTTCATCAGGTTTCAGTTTTCATAGCAAACATAATTTCACATAGAAGATAAAAAACGTCTTCAGACAGACAAATACGACAAAAGCAATCCAATCATCATCTATAGCAGCAGCGTCAACATCTTCGCCATGTGTATCAGTCTGAATCATAATTCCCCACAGTGTCATCATCTTCTTCATCCTCAATGTCCTCGAACGTTGGCTTCTTCTTGATCAACTCTTGTATGTCCACAGCACGACAAGCAATCTTTTTTCGCGTCATATGGACGTGATGGTTCTCAAAGATATTAGGAACATCTGTGGAATCTTGTACATCGTGAGCAAGTAAGCATCATCTTGTTGTGCAACTTCATTAAACGAATTCCTCTGCTTCAAACCTTTGCAATACTCTCCGATCATCGCTACGATGCGAGATGTGTCTTCCAAGAAAAATATATGTGTTGCTTGATTTTCCAAAATAAAATGCTCGTTGGTCTGGTACACCGCCTTGACATTGATGGATTTGAAATAATCATCAGCTCTAGGTTTTGGCGATCCTAGAAAACAGGTTATACCAACGACAGCACAACATAACCACACACCAATAATCCTAGGAACTAGAGATATACTGCAACTAAACAATGTCTGTTATGTTAGCATACAATTTAGTTGCGCCTCTCACATTGCATATATCCGTGCTCATGATGGCACTGCTTTGTGTCTTCCCGCCTTCGTCAGGTAGTGCAACGGTGTTGTAGCGCACATCTCCAACAATGCAAGATTCATAATGTCTTACCCAAGTATCAGGACCCATTGCTAGTGTGTAAAGGGCATCATCAACTGCCTGCCCATCCTCCCGCATCTTCTTAACCTATGGTTTGAAAACATACAAACTGATCATCTTATGTACTCAATATATTAAAAAAACTGACAGTGCAATTCAAAAGCTTACATGGCTCTTGAACCATTTTGCAAATCCTACCATAACTAGTTTATCAATGTTTCATGGATTTTATGGCGTGAATCTCCTTTTGTAGATGTTGCACAACATAGTGATCGCGTCAAACATCTAAATATATAAGAATGTCCTGCAAGTTTAGTAGACTACAATGTATAAGCTGCAGTACTTAGCGCTTACTTGATATAAGGTAGTATCTCAGGACAGTTATTCAACACATACCAAACCATTTTGACCAAATCTTTAGGTTTGTCCTCTTGTCGACTCTTCCCTTTAACTCGAATAGAATAATCGAAAACATTGAGCCCGGATTGTCTTAACCCACCTCTTTGCTAAGCCGATCAATTTGTTTCAATGTATTTTGAGCAGAATGTCAATGCTTCTGTAGCAATGTAGGTCTCTGCAATGGAGCCCTCGGGTCTAGCTCTGTTCCTAACATAGCCCTTGAAAGTTCCTAGCCTCAATAGGATAGTTGGTATCTTGTCTCTAAGACGCTCCAAAGCATCTATCCTGATTTTTCTACTGCAGAAGTTCCTCAAGAATTGTCCCAACTCAGCAATCGCTCTTGTATAAGTCGTATGGCCCAATCCTCTAAGGATAACAGGTAAAACCCTTTGAGGTAGGACATGGCAGTCATGAGTTTTCAACCCCGCACCTTGTTTCCATCTACACCGACTCTCCTTTCGTGGTTGGAAGCAAATCCATGTGGGAATCTCACACGTGACAGGACCTCGCAGAATTCTTTTCTTTTTACCTTGTCCAAGACGTACACAGCTGGTGCCATATCCCATGGTTTACCTTCATCTTTCACCTACAAATCCTTTCTGATACTCAGGTGTGTCAAATCACTCCTAGATTTTAAGGTATCTTTGGTCTTGCCTTCAATATTAAGAAGTGTGCCGATAATGCTTCACATATATTTTTCTCGATGTGCATCACATCAAGATTATGCCGCAGATCCAAATCTTTCCAATACTCCAAGTCCCACAAAGTGGACCTGCGAGTAAACAATAATCTCTTCCGCCTTGCCACGCTTCCTTTTCCCGCTGCCATTACTGTGATGGTTTCTGTTGTAATATGCCCGACCTTCTAATTCCACTTGCAACTCATCGGCGGTGAGCCTCTTTTGGCGCATCATGGTTTTCATGCTTTGCATTGAACACATGTCTTCGCATTTTGTAGGACGCGCTTGTCCTTGGCAAGGAAACAAAGGTGTCCAATGTAACAGATCTTGCTAAGTATTATGATGACCAGTGGATTCCTCGTCACAAATAACACATGCATTTTAACCATGTGTCGCTCGCCTCGACATAGTGCCCAAAGCCGGATAATCATGGATGCACCAAATTATAACAAAGACGCAGTAAAGAAATTAGCTGGTGGGCTGCTATATAGGTCTCGAGTGAGAACACCCCTCCATAGCTGTTGAAGTTCCTCCACAAGAGGCTCCATGAATAAATCAAAATCCTTTCCAGGAGTTTTTGCACCTGGGATGATCAAGGCCATCATGTAGTTTGATTCTTTGGTGTAGACATTTGGAGGCATGTTGTAAGGGATAACAAGCACTGGACACATGCTATATGTGGCGCCTGTGGCCAAATGGGTTAAATCCATCCAAGCTAAGCCAAGTCTAATGTTTCTCGGATCAGCAAAGAAACTTTTGTGTTTCTCGATTGAAGCTTTTCCACTCACTACCATGAGATGGATGGCTCATTACATTCGATCTCTCGTACTCTGGTTCCTAGAATGCCACAAGACATCCTCTCTTGTTTCAAAGATCATGAAACAACCTCTGCAATCTTGGTATAGTTGGAAAATGTCTCAACATTATGAGGAACCCTCTTCACAAAGACGCCATCTTTCCATCTTGATGATTTGCATTTCGGGCATTCACTTGTTGGCATAATACTTCTAGAATGTAACACAATTATTCTTACAAACATGGATCATATCATGTCCAATTCCAACCGCACGAAGGAAATTCTTCATTTTATCAGAGGTGTGTGGCAGCTCTGGACGATCCGGAAAGATTTTGGAAAGCAGCCAACATCGCATCGAATGATTTGTTGGTCATCCGCCTCGGATGTCTTCACCGATGAAAGGTGACCATAGCTGAGAATACCGACAGCTTATTTCACGGGGTGACAGCCACGCTGCATTGTTCTAACATGCGGGCCCACCATTTTATTCTCGCAGTGAAAGTTCACGTAAATGCATGAGCATTTCAGAGCATTCTTTCAATGTTGGTCAAACTCATCGGCTTCGCCACCACAACCTCCCTCCTCCCTCTTCCACTGAAAGCATCGTGCGAGATCAAGATGGTGATCTCGCTTCCACGAAGTCAAGAACATTGATGTTCACAGCTTCACCATGATGAACCACCTAGTATATGTGATCGACATCCCATACAAGTGTAGATGATTTCACACAGTTGACTAGGGTCTTGTAACTGAATTCATCCAACTGCTACATGAGCAGAGCACATCTGATTTCGGACCACCATACTCAGCTCTGATAAAGTTCATGAAGTTTTCAACCCCCTCGACATATGCAGCGGAGAATCTTCGAGCAGAAGTTATCCAAGTCATGTCCATCTGTTAGACATACAAATTAGTTCTTCTACTAGATATTAGAGGAAAAACATATATTCTTTTTTATGAAGTCCAGAAAAAAATACCTAGGTCGATGTCTATAGTTATGGCAAGATATTTGGACGAGCAGATCTAAGTAACGAAATAAATGTAAAGCTAATTCAGCAAACAGAATTGAGTGCTAAATTATGGCAGGATATTTCAACAGTCAACGAGGCCGAGCACACAGCCATCGAACTATCGAAGGCCATCGCAGCACGAAAGATAGAGTATAAAATGGTGTAGAGCTATTTCACCTAACATATTGGCTACTAGAACATGGCAATCTACGTCACAATAAATATATGGTAGGATATTTGAGCAACTAATCAGGCTTGGCATGCCATCTCAGCTAAGCAGATTGAGTGCGTATTGTGGCAAGGAAGCTTCTTAGGTAATATATTTACTGCAAAACTACTTTGGCAAACAAGGAGATTAATAAATGGTTTATCGGCTAACATTCAAGACTACACCGACATGCACGGCGCCTCAGTCTAGAATGCGTGTACCGTGGGAGAAGCTGATCATTGCATGCCTCCACACAAATATCGCCCGCTGGGTCGCTGACCGCCATGCGCCTCCACAAGAACGTCGCCAGCGGTGGCGGCACGGCTAGAGGACGGCAGTCTATGAAAGCGTATTGTGGGAGCAAGAGGATCGCCGTGCGTCCCCTCGACGAACTGTGGCACCGAAGTATCGGCGCGGCGGGGAGGGTGGCTTTGGCGGAGCGAATGGAGTGGAGGGGGCGAGGGAGAGGGAGGTTTGGGGAATATTATTGGCTAGTTGGCTGAAGGGCGGTTGAATTTGGGATTTGGGGGGATTTTTGCGGGGCGATTTTCGTGCGGTGGGCGGGGGGAGTTTGGCGCAAGGTCGGTTTGTCCAAGTGCAGTCCCACATGTCAGTGAAGAGGCAAGCCGAAGTGTGTTCCGCTTGTGTGAGCCGTATGCAGGCGAGCGTGTGTGGGGTGCAATGCGACCGCCGAAGTCTTGTGAGTGTACCGCCATTTTTCCTTTTAAACTAGGTGCTTCGCCCCCTCAAAAAAAAACTTGGTGCTTCGCGTGATCCATCGATACTACTACAAGTAATCCGGTAATCCCGACTAAAACAACGCGTCGGTTCTTTTCCTGCGCGATATGCTGGGAGGTTGGCTTAGTTGGGTTTTTTAGGATGAGTAATGCTACACCTACATAATCCTAGTTACGTAATTAATGTAATGTGATATGTGTGAGCTGTTGATTGTATATTGGGGGGAGGGAGGGGCCCACCACCATGAAAATCAGGGAGGAGAGAGAGAGGCAATTTATGTTAACCCTTTCGTAGGTTCCCGTAGATGTAGAAAGATGTGAAATGCGTGAATGTGTAGTGGATGTACTATTGGAGTGCCTAAGATAAATTGTGTATGTAGACCCTATGTGTTTATTTACTTCGCATGTTAGCTTTGTCTCGGTTCAATAAAATGCAGAGTTGGTGATGATGGTGTGCCTGCCATCCTGCAATATAGGTCGTCCGATCTATATCTAACGGATAGGAAGGAAACTATGACAATTTACCCGCACTCCTCTCCACATTTGCAGATAAGGCCTTCCCTCATTCATCCTTTTCTCCCACAAGATCTTCATGTTCCGTGCAACGCACGGGAATCTTGCTAGTACTCCTACAATATCCTATATTATTATGGAAGCTCATATACACCGGCCGAGATTAATGGAAACACGGCAGATTTTCATTACATTTCGAACTTTTATAGGACAAAAAAATAAAAGAAACCTGACCCTAAACCTATTCTACTGGCGTACACCGGCGTCCTCCATCTGCGATCTTCATGTACGGGGGCGGGGTTCAAGACCAGTGAAGTGAAGGTGTGGTCTCCGGCGAGGAATAGTAGAACACGGGTGACGGACCGGCCAGTTGGCACACCGTGCCGTGCCGCCTCCCATGCCCTACTCATCCTCGAAGGAGTCCCCGACGTCGGCGGTGCCGGACGTTGGATGGCGGCAAGTAGGACTCGTGGCTGATGGTGCTCCCGTCGTCAGCCGCCAGCGTGGCCACTACTTGTGCGGTCACGTCCGCGTCCGGCTACTCCGCTATTGCATTCCGAGCGGCGACTTGAGCGAGGGCGGCGACCTCGAGCTTCATCCCCGAAGACAAGCTCTCCCGCAGAGCGTTTGCGCTCGCGGTCATGGAAGATGTGGTGCCAGGTAGCAGGACGGTGTGCTATGGTGTGGAGGTTAGCTGGGTGTTGCCGCTTTAAGTAGTGCATTCCGGTGAGGCTAACAAGCGTCCGGGTGTGTCATTAAGTCGCCGGAGTTGGTTCCTCGGGAACCGAGCCTCTTAACGACGACATACGGACGGATAGCATGAATGTGGGCAGCTGGCGCCGGTGGAACGCATCGCCGACGCGGCGCCGAGGGACGAGGGTTTTTAGTGTGCCAGGGTAGTTAGCTGCGGTCGTGGCAACGTTGGAGATGCCCTTTGCTCACATGCGACCCCACATGTCATTGAAAAACCAAGACGACTGGGGATACAGTCGGCCACGCTACACCACTCCTCGGATGCGTCGCGGCGCGCGCGCACTTCGGTGCCCCGTGAATCCTCGACGAGTCGGGTGTTGATCTGTTGGTCGTGCCATAGCGCTAACGCCACCCTCGGAACACTGAAACCGATCGTGTCCAATGACGATGAGCATTTAACTTACCATGTTCCGGGCAGTAGTAACTATACTAGTCCCTCGTACTCATTCTTCGCTTTTATTTACTCCGCATTTTAGCTTTGCTCAAAGTCAAGCTTTGTAAACTTTGAAAGTTTATAGACAGAAATAATAACATATACAATAACAAATCGATACCATTAGATTCATTATTGAATATACTTTCACATCATATAGATTTGCTATTGTAAATGTTCATATTTCTACTCTTACTAGCAAGATGCCCGTGCGTTGCACGTAACATCAAGATGCATTTGTATGAGTAGTTTATCTCGTGAGAGAATTGGATGGACGAGGGAAGGCCTTATTTGCAAATGCAGAGAGGTGTGTGGGTACCTCTTTGCAAAATTTCCATAGTTTCCTTCCTATCCGTCAGATATAAATCGGATGGCCTACATTGTAGGATAGCAGGCACACCATCATCACCAACTATGTTTTTTTATAAGAGTCCGTCCATTTATATCTGACGGATAGGAAGGGAACTATGGCAATTTTGCAAAAAGATACTGACACCCCTCTCCACATTTGCAAATAAGGCCTTCCCTCATTCATCCTTTTCTCCCACAAGATAAAGTACTCATACAAATGCATCTTGTTGTTCCGTGCAACGCACGGGCATCTTGCTAGTGTAGATAAAAGCGAGTTGGTGATGATGGTGTGCCCGCCATCCCAGCAGATAGGCCGTCCGATCTATATCTAACGGATAGGGAAGGAAACTATGACAATTTACCCGCACTCCTCTCCACATTTGCGATAAGGCCTTCCCTCGCTCATCCTTTTCTCCCACAAGATCTTGATGTTCCGTGCATCGCATAGGCCTCTTGCTAGTTTTCTATAAATTTGGTCAAATTTTATGAAGTTTGACTTCAGTAAACTTAATATGCAGAATAAATAAAAACAGAGGGAGTATCTTACTCCGTGACCAAGACGGAAGGGAAAACGAGACAACTTATTATATATTTGAGTCGTTCAAGTATAATCATGTGGCGTTGCTTATTTCTCATTCCTCTCCAACCCTCTTCTCCATCGATCATGCCGCCCTCCGATCAAGTCCATCCTCCCACATGCCTCATTTGAACATTCTGCCGAGTATCATTCGCATGTGGGCCTAGACCATGCTTGTATTTCCAATGTTGTAATTTGTCCAACATGCATACAAACAAACGGTTGGTTTAAAGTTTCATTTTTCCTCCACTACGTGTCGCTTCCCGTCTTAGTTTTGCCATCCCATTCGGTTCATGCCCCGACACATCTTGACGGGATCGATTGATGTTGAGAGATCAATTACGTGTCGTGCAAGGTGATAAAGGTTTGGTCTGCTTCTATGATAGAAATGACCCGCTGGGGTGCAATGGGGATCGAGGGAGTATATTGTATGTTCATAAGCGAAAGCGAGCGTGTGTACCCACCCTAGTCCTCTTTCAATCGATCTCCGGACCCCGAGATGAAATCGAGAGAGAAGGAGTGGGTGCATGTGTGATACCTAAGGCGGATTCAAAATTTTGAACTCGTGATCATAGCATCCGCAAATCATATATAAAGGGTATTCAATGTTCGTTTCGCTTTTGAATGTACAATATACTCCCTCCGACCCTTTCTAGTTTACATATAAGATTTATGTGTAGTCAAAGTATCTCTACTTTGATCAAACTTACTACGTAAAAAAGTATCAACATTCAACAACGCCCAATCAATATTGTTAGATTTGTACGTACTCCTAGATTTGTATTCAAACAGAGACGGTTTCCAATTTGTTTTCAACCACGTGAATGTGTTTGTTGTCGAGCATGCTCTTCCTACTAGGATTTCGCCACGTACAGCCAGTCCAATAGTAACTTTTTTAAGCTCCCTGTCCAATAGTACTAGTGGAGTACTGACAACATCTGTAGTAGATATGCAACGCTCATAGTACTCCCTCCTTCCATTTATATAGGGCCTAAGAGCAAGTACAGTAGTGGGCTTATAGCCTGCTTACATGACACTTTTGCCTATGTGGAGGGGAGAGATGTGAAAAAGTAAGGGGAGTGAGCTCTCATGCAAGAGCCTAGCTATATACGCATTCCTAGGTAAATACAATAAATATGAAGAAAGAGATAGAGAGGAGATGGAAAAAAGTACTAATACAATAGCCAACCTTATATATATTTTTTGCGGGAAATAGCCAACCTTATAGCCCACACTATTGTATGAGTGCACATAGATGATGGCTATAGATGACATGGCAGTTCCTTATAGCCATCGGCTGGCTATATTATTAACCATGCTCTAATGCGTTTTTCAAAACCGCTTTGACTATTGACAAGATTAATTACATGAGATGTATAATGTGAAAATTGTATCATTGGAAGCTCCTTTCACATACGAATTGGACCGTATGCTTTGTGTAAGTTGCATGTCATATATTATTAATCTAACATTTGGTCAAAGTTAGCCTCGAAAACGCATTAGGCCCTGTATAGTAGATGGAAGGAGGGAGTAGTGGTGGAAGTGGATCCTCTGACGTAGGTATCCTTGCCTTACCCTCCCTTTCGATCACTTACTAGCGGACCCCATGCTTGCTAGGCCCCGCATGTCCGTTACTCAATGGGTTCGGCCACGTTAAGGGATCCTCATCCATAGTATACTCCCTCTGTTTTTATTTACTCCGCATAAACCGAAGGGAGTGGTAGTATAAATGACGCGGGCGGGGGAGGGGGAGGGACGTCGGTTTGCTCTCAACTGTGGTCCAACAAGCGAGCAAAAGCGCCAAGGACGAAGCGCTGCGTTCCATTCGGGTGAAAGCGACATGGAGGGTCCAGTGTGTCGGGTGCAACTGAGCGACAAGAGCGATGTACATCCAAAACCGATTGACCGGTCAGTCACCGTAACCACTACTCACACCAGAACCTTTGCTGCTCGGCCCTCGCCACCATCGCCTTTGCCCCAAAAGCACACCTCCTCTCCAGCCCATTCCCCCACCTTTCGATCCCCTAGCCCGCATCAAGCGTCCCCTAGTTCGCCGAAATGCCATGGTGCACCGCAAGATCACGTACTACAAGATGCTGATGCCGGAGCGCCGCGCAGAATTTGCAGCGGCGGTCGGTGAGGGAGTCCTGGATTAGGGGGTCATCGGGCGTCCGGGCTATCTGACATGGGCCGGACTCATGGGCTGTGAAGATACAAGATGGAAGGCTTTCCCCCGTGTCCGGATGGGACTCTCCTTGGCATGGAAGGCAAGCTTGGCGTGCGGATATGCAGATTCCTTTCTTTGTAAACCGACTTTGTACAACCCTAGCCCCCTCCGGTGTCCATATAAACCGGAGGGTTTAGTCCGTAGAGGTAATCATAATCATACAGGCTACACATCTAGGGTTTAGCCACTCACGATCTCGAGGTAGATCAACTCTTGTAACCCCTATACTCATCAAAGTCAATCAAGCAGGAAGTAGGGTATTACCTCCATCGAGAGGGCCCAAACCTGGGTAAACATTGTGTCCCTGCCTCCTGTTACCTTCGATCCTTAGATGCACAGTTCGGGACCCCCTACCCGAGATCTGCCGGTTTTGACACCGACATTGGTGCTTTCATTTAGAATTCCGCTATGCCGTCGTCGAAAGGCTCGATGGCTCCATCGATCATCTACAACAATGCTGCCGGGAGCGAGATTTTTCTCCCCGGATAGATCTTCGTATTCGGCGGCTTCGCACTGCGTGCCAACTCCGTTGACCACCTAGAGAAGATCGACGGCTACGCCCCTGGTCATCAGATCAGCTTCGGAAATCTAAATTATGTCGCTGATATCCGAGGGGACTTGATCTTCCAAGGTTTCGCGGCTCCAACCACCGCTCCGGCCTTAGATCCGGAGGGCGTCATCAGGTCTGAAGACGGGAGAGCCCGCCGGACTCTCTACGGCTGGAGAGCTCAACATGGGAGAACCGGAGCAATAGTGTCACCAACACCCATCATAAAGCCGGACTCTTTTCCGAACACTAGCCCTGGACCCTCGCAGCCCGCGATATGCGGGCTCGGCCAGGGAACTCCGGTCCCCGCACAAACCTCGCTCTTAAACGAGGCTCTGGACTTAATGCGGTCCCTCGCCATCACAGAGGAGCCGCTTCCTAATTGCGCCCAGCCTGGACTAGGGGCTGGAAATACGGAACTTTACTTCCCACCCACCACCCACTTTATAGCCACTGTCGAGGATCTAACCGACATGCTCGACTACGCCTCCAAAGACATCGACGGTATGGACGACGATGCCGGAGCGGAGCAGGCCCAAAACCCGCCGTTCACCGGACGCTGGACGACCACTTCCTCATACGACGTATACAAGGTGGACACACCTAAAGAAGGCGACGGCGACGAGGAGAAGGACCCAGTCGAGGAGGAACCTCCTGAGATACCACCGAAGCGCCGACGTCAGCGGCGCCGCAATAAATCGCGTCGCCGAAAAGATAGCCATACCGGCACCAGAGACAATGATACTTCGGAGAATGCCGAAGACCACAAAGACCCCATTGAACCAACATCCGAACAGGATGATCGGGAGGACAGGCAAGTTGGCCCTGACGAACAAGCAGGGAACAAAGACTCGGAGGATACTAACTATCTACCACTCTCCGAAGATGAGGTGGGCCTCGACGACAAAGATTTTATCGTGCCAGAGGAACCCCTCGAACAAGAGCGCTTTAAGCGCCGGCTAATAGCCACGGCAAGAAGCCTTAAAAAGAAGCAGCATCAGCTTCAAGCTGACCAACATTTGTTCAACGACAGATGGACCAATGTCCTAGCAGTCGAAGAGTACGGCCTTGAGCGCCCAAGAAAGAGTTACCCGAAGCGTAAGCTGCTACCCCAATTTGACGACGAGGCGCTGGAGCCCGTACCACCCGCGCGTAACGTAGATAACGGACCTGACCGACCACCATGTGGCCGGGATAGAACGGCAACTCAAGCCGAACACCAGCCCGCGCCACCTTGCTGTAAAGGCAGAGAAACAACAGCTCGGGGATACACATATGACCTATGACAAGACTTGGAAAATAGAGCAAGTCAGACAAGATCAATATACGGATTGTGAGGGCGTGCCCCGGTGTGTGAGGACGGCTACCAAGCCTGGCGCGACAAGCACAAGCACAAGCACGCTTGGGCCGAAAACCGCATATGGACTTCATCCGAACTGCGCCGTGAGGTTGCCCGGTACAGAGGCGCCGCACTTCCCCTATGCTTCACCGATGAGGTAATGGAGCACCAGTTCCCAGAAGGGTTTAAACCCGTCAACATCAAATCATACGATGGCACAATAAATCCCGTTGTATGGATTGAAGATTTTCTTCTCCACATTCACATGGCACACGGTGATGATCTACATGCTATCAAATATCTCCCCCTAAAACTCAAGGGGCCAGCACGCCACTGGTTGAATAGCCTACCAGAAAACTCCATTGGTAGTTGGGAAGACTTGGAGGACGCATTTAGAGACAACTTCCAAGGCACCTATATATGTTCGGCCCCCAGACGCCGATGGCCTTAGTCACATAATCCAGCAACCCGGGGAATCGGCCCCGCAGCTCTGGACCAGGTTCATCATCAAAAAGAACCAGATTGTGGATTGTCCAGGACGCCAAGCCCTCGCGGCCTTCAAGCATAGCGTCACGAGACGCAGTGGCTCACCCGACAGCTCGCCAAGAAAAATGAAAATCCATGGTAGCCCTCACCGCACTTATGACCCGCTTTTGCGCGGGAGAAGATAGCTGGCTTGCTCGTAGAAGCAATAGCACCAGTGACCCTGGCACCTCTGAACCCAGGAACGGCAACGGGAAGCCACGACGCAACAAGCACAAGCGTCGAAGCAACAACGAAGAAACCCAGGATACGGCGGTCAAAGCCGGATTCAGTGGTTCCAAACCCGGTCAACGGAAGAAGCCATTCAAGGCAAACAGAGATGGCCCATCCAGCTTAGAGAGAATACTTGATCGGTCGTGCCAGATTCATGGCACCCTCGCTAAGCCCGCTAATCACACCAATAGAAATTGTTGGGTCTTTAAGCAGGTCGGCAAACTCAACGCCGAGGACAAGGGGAAAGGGTCGCCCAGCGATGATGATGACCAAGAGCCTCGTCAACCGAACACAGGGGGGCAGAAGCAATTTCCCCCAAGGTAAAGACAGTGAACATGATATATGTCACGCATATCCCTAAGAGGGAACGCAAGCACGCACTACGGGACTTCTACGCCTTAGAGCCGGTCGCCCCAAAATTCAACCCATGGTCGGCTTGTCCAATCACCTTCGATCGAAAGGACCACCAAACCAGTATCCGTCACAGAGGTTCAGCAGCTCTGGTCCTTGATCCAATCATCAACGGATTCCACCTCACGCGAGTCCTCATGGACGGAGGCAGCAGTCTCAATCTACTTTACCAAGACACTGTCCGCAAAATGGGCATCGATCCGTCAAGAATCAAGCCCACTAAAACTACCTTTAAAGGAGTAATACCTGGTGTAGAGGCCCGCTGCATGCGCTCAATCACGTTGGAAGTCGTCTTTGGTTCGCCGGACAACTTCCGAAGCGAAGAATTGATCTTCGATATCGTCCCATTCTGCAGTGGTTATCACGCACTGCTCGAACGAACCGCTTTCGCCCGCTTTAACGCGGTCCCGCACTACGCCTATCTAAAGCTTAAGATGCCCGGTCCCCATGGTGTCATTACAATCAACGGAAACATGGAACGCTCCCTCCATACCGAGGAGCACACCGCGGCCATCGCGGCCGAAGTACAAAGCAGCCCTGTCAAGCCGCACACCTCACTGGCTATCAAGCCGCCGGACTTTATTACGCAAGGTCGGACAATGCGGCATACGGGCAGCCCGGCAATCACAAGGTCGGATTAGTAGTTTCGCCTCGGTCGACTGCCACATACTTCGACAAGTTTTGTACCACGCGTGCACAATTACACACTCAAAATACCTTGGGCATCAGCGGAGGCAAAATATGGACACGCCTATAGTACGATTTTACCCTATATGGTCTCCCCCTCGTCTTTACTTATTTCTCATCTTTTACCACAGGTGAATTAAAACCTCTTCATCCTACGGACTCAAAAGGACTCTTTTCGAGCCCGATTCCGTCGAAATAGTCGAAGACCATCCCTCTTAAGGAATCTCTCTTACTCAGCGAAAGCGGCAGCAGACGTCTTGGCAGAAAGTGCAAAGGATCTTGGAAACCATAACGTCACTCAAAGAACCTGTATAGAGCTTTTCTCTTTAGACTTAAGACCCCCGACATGTAAAATAGCCTTGGTGATTATGGTACCCTCTGTAATACTACATTTTGACGTATCAATCAGATTTTAGTGGAGCAAATTCTTCCTTGTTATCGTCTTCACTTACAGACTTTATTCCATCCTTCAACTTACATCACGCACACACCTCGGCACAAACTGCCAGGGGCTCTATATGGCAACACATGTGTTGACAACCAAAAAGTCTGAAACAGCTTTATAGCGCAATTCGGCGTCCCGAGTTCGGCATTATATGCATCGGCTCAGAATCATGTCTTTGTTCAATAGGTGGGTTGCTCGGCTCCTGTGTTTGCTACCTTACGTTCCGTCTGATCGGCTAGGGTAGTAAAGGGAGAACTACTACGATTGTGTTTCTGGTTCGCCCCGTTAAGCACCTCAGTAGAGAAAGCCGAAAACTGACTGTCATGATGCGGCGAGAGCTGGTCAGCCACTCAGCGACTTCTTTCGTATTACGTGAAGGACCGTTTTCCGGTCACCTATGCAACGCATCTGAATTAGGATAGCCGCATACATACCAGGGGCTACTTTGTATACCCATCGTCAAACTCCTACGGCTAAGTGAGAGATATAAAACCACATAGTCTGATTGCCTGGTTCACCGCACTGATACCTCCTTCATGGACCAAGATGTTGGGTTAAGTGTAGTCATGCGCAATTCATAACACCCCAGTAGTATCTACAAGGGGGTTGAAGCCGACGACTGGGAACTCTCAGATATAAAAACGGCCACACAGGAGGATAACACTCTTCATAAACAAAGAAACATATTACAGAAGGCTTAGTTCATGATACAAACTCCCGAACAGTTCGGACTCGTTCATTCGAACACTACATCCTTAGAGCATTGGCCTTCTACAAGGCGAGCACCCTTGAGAACTTCCTCAAAGTAGCGCTCTGGTGTGCGGTGGTCCTTGCTTTCGGGCGGACCCTAGACTGCCACCTTTTCGGCCTTCATCTTCCCCCAGTGCATCTTGACACGGGCGAAGGTCATTCGCGCCCCTTCTATACAAGAACACCTCTTAACGACGTCAACTCGGGGCGGCGCATCAACGAGACGCCGCACAAGGCCGAAGTAGCTATCCGGAATGGCTTCCGCCGGCCACAACCGGACTATGACGTCCTTCATGGCCGCGCTGGACATCTTCTACAGCTCCGCCCATTGTGCCATCTGGTCATTTAGCAGTACGGGACACTCCTGCCCCAGAAACTACGACCAGAAGAGCTTCTCCGTCGCGTACCCTTCCTGGGCCTGGAAGAATTGGGCGGCATCCGTACCACTCTTAGGCAGATCCGCATAGACGTCTAGAGAACTCCATAGTCGATTAAGTAAGGCATACTTCCGGTCCCCAATTTAGCCTATAAAAGAAAGGGCTTACCAGCCGCTATCTGTCCGGCTTGACGGATTTCCTCACGCGTTGCGCGGGATTCGGACCGTGCATCCGAAGCTTCTTGAAGGGCCTTGGCGAGTTCGGTCTCCTTCGCCTTATTTTCCTTCTCTAAGGATTCGCACTTGGCGGCGGTGTCCTTAGTCTTTTGCTCCATCTCGGTCACCCGTTCCTCAAAATGGCGCCGAGGGGCCTGTTCAGCCATTAAGTCCATTGCCGTTTTATCAGTAGCTGCCTTGCTTGCTCCTTGGCTTGGGCAAGCTCACCCCTGAGGGTCTCCACCACGGCGGCACCATCTGTACAAATATGTGCATTTTAGCTATGGAGCTCCCACAAGACACGGATATAAAACAGGCATACAGTAAGATGTATCTTATACCTTGCGCCTAGTCGAAGTTATGTGTTAATAAGGACTAGGTCCTCATCGTCCTGCTCAGCTTTCCTTTTGAGTTCGTAAACCTCCGCCCGATTAGGCGATCACGCTAGCGAGAGAAGCTCTGCTCACCCAGATAAAAGTATGTTACCACCTGACAACCGGTTATTGATCCTCTGCTCACTTTTTTCAAAAAACCAAGCAGAGTCTCAGGGGCTACTATCTATATACAGGCATATTTCTCATAAAAACAAAAAACAAAATTATTACATTGTGTACCTCGAAGCCTGCCAGCAAGCTGGAAAAGGCTTCGTTCAGCCCGCTTTTGGCGGACTGAATCTTCTCAGCCACCGTACCCATCAGGATGCGGTGCTCCTCCGGGATGGATGCACCTTGCAGTATGTCCACCATGGTATTCGGCGCCTCCGGATTAGCGAAGGTCGCCGCACCCCCCCCCTCTCCTGCGGGGGGTCGCTGATTAGGCTCCACAGCCTTATTGGTCTCCAGAGTAGTATGCGGCTGGGGATCGGATTGACCGAGGCCCCCGTTGCCGGTCCTCGTGGGGGGCCCTTCACCCTTCGGCAATGAGGTGTTGCCCTCAGCGCCGCTTAAGTCACTCCCTCAAGGCTGCGTCTCTTCGTGGCCCGGTGAGGGCCTACGATACGACACCTCGGGGTCATCCGCCCTAGGCGGCGGGGAAGCCGGGGAAGGCGACTCGCTCTCCGTCATCTCCGGAGGCAGATCCCACGAGGATGAGGATTGCTGCGGGATACTATGGGCGTAATAAAAGATGGGATTTGGAGTTATCATCACAGTTCATAAAAATTGGGCGAGTGTGAAGGGTCCCGGACTACTTACGAGTCGGCTTGGGGTTTGGCCCGGCGATGATGCTTTGGGATGGCCTCCGCATGTGACCCTGAGTCATCGGGGAGGGCGATTTTCTCCCTCTTGGGGGCTTCGGCCTCCAGGTCTTCCGAGGCCGCCCTCTTCTTTCCCTTGCGGGGAGGATCTTCTTCTCCCTCCTCCTCTTCCTCCTCCTCGTCTTCGTCGTCCTCGTGAGAAGATTGGGCATCAACTTCTCCGGACACTGCGTCCGAAGTGCCCTCCTCTTTCTACTTCTTCTTGTCCTTCTTTACCGGTGCCTAGTATGGCGCCGGACCAAAGATCCTCATTAGTAGAGGTTGGCTGGGTCTTGAGGAGCCGGAGGGACACGAACTGCTTCCGCCTTCTTAATCCAGACCTGTTAGGGGATGGATTGTTCAAATACTTCTCCTTTGGAACAACGAACCTACTAATGTTTGGAGATTTTGGAATTTACCTCAGAAGTTGGATGGTTGCAGTCGAGGCCGGTGTTGTCCGATGACTTCGGCCATGTTTTTTGCTTCTTAAAAAGCAGCTTCCAGATCCTCTTATGAGTTGTGCCGTAGAATCGTTGCAGGGTCCGCGGCCCTTCTGGGTTGAACTCCCACATCTTGAGGGCCCGCCGCTGGCAGGGAAGTGTTCAGCGGATCAGCATCACTTGTATTACATCGGCGAGAGTAATGTCCTTCGCTATCATGCTCTGGACACGTTTCCGTAACAGCGGCACCTGAGGGACCGACCCCCAGTCCGGACCCTTGTCGGTCCAGGAGGTGAGCCTCAGCGGGGGTCCGGATCTAAAAGCTGGAGCAACTGCCCACTTGGAGCCGCGGGGTTCTGTGATATAGAACCATTCCTATTGCCATATCTTGACGGTGTCCACAAAGACTCCCTTTGGCCAATTGACTTTGGGGAGCTTGCTCACCATGGCACCACCACACTCCGCGTGTTCCCGTCGACCACCTTTGGCTTCACGTTGAAAATTTTGAGACATAAGCCGAAATGTGGAGGGACACGGACGAAGGCCTCACACACGATGATAAATGCCGAGATGTGGAGGAACGAATTTGTGGCCAGATCATGAAAATCCATCCCGTAGTAAAACATGAGTTCCCTCACGAAGGGGTAGAGGGCGAATCCGAGCCCGCGGAGGAAGTGGGGGATGAACACCACCCTTTCGCCGGGCTCCGGAGTAGGGACGACCTGCGCCAGATCAGAAAGAGTGTGGTTGATTTCCACGGTTAGATACCACGCGTCCCACAGCTCCTTGATGTTCTCCTCAATAACGGAGGAGGCCATCCACTTGCCTTGAGAGACGGCCATAGTCGGAGGAGTTGCTGAGGAGAGAAAGCTTGGAGCTAGGGCGCTGGAGCTCGAGGATGGGGAGGCGAGAGAGAGAATGAGGCGCAAGGTGGAAGAGTGGGATTCTATCCACTTCTATGGATCATGAATATCAAGCGTCCCCCTTGTCGGTGTCAAAACCGGTGGATCTCGGGTAGGGGGTCCCGAACTGTTCTTCTAAGGTCGATGGTAACAGGAGACGGGTGACACAATGTTTACCCAGGTTCGGGCCCTCTCGATGGAGGTAATACCCTACTTCATGCTTGATTGATCTTGATGAATATGAGTATTACAAGAGTTGATCTACCACGAGATCGTAATGGCTAAAACCCTAGAAGTCTAGCCTGTATGACTATATATATCTCCGGACTAAGCCCTCCGGTTTATAGGACACCGGAGGGGGCTAGGGTTGTACAAAGTAGGTTACAGAGAAAGGAATCTTCATATTTGGTCGCCAAGCTTGCCTTCCATGCTGAGGAGAGTCCCATCCGGACACGAGTAGAGTCTTCGTTCTTTGTATCTTCACAGCCCATTAGTCCGGCCCATGTCCAATAGGCCGGACGCCCGAGGACCGCTTAGACTAGGACTCCCTCAGTAGCCCCTGAACCAGGCTCTAATGATGAGGTGTCCGGCGCGCAGATTGTCTTCGGCATTGCAATGCGGGTTCCCCTTTCCGAATACTCTAGGATAGTCTTCGAATGCAACGAACGTGTCCAGATCTGCAACACAAGTACCACACACACAGCCATAGAGAGTATAATATTCCACGAGTCCCATCCGCTGACAACTTTTCGCAAGATGACATCACGCCCGCCGGTCATTATTTCGAACCGTTTTAGATGCGCTGTTCAGCGTTCGAGATGCGGTTTCCATTGGCACATCTTGTCAAAGCAGAGATCGTGTCCCCTTATTGCGGGATTCTCATCAATACGGGCGTGCGTAATCCAACCGTGTCATTTGCATAGCCCTTGGGAATAGGCGAGTTTTAAGGCGAGTGGGGAGGTGTCCGATATTCACTGCCTTTATAAGGGGATAAGGATTCCCTTTTTTCACCCATGCCTTCTTTCTACCTCTGCCCTTCCATTCTCGAGCTCCGGCGCCCAAGTTCTCGTCTCTTCCACCTCGAGCAAACACTCAACCATGTCCAGCTCGAGGGCAAGGCGAGTGGATGGCCTCCTCCGCTAAGGAGAAGGACATCGCCGAGCTTCGGGAGGCCGGGTATCTAGCGAAGAGATCGCCCACCGGCTTCCGGCCAAGGGGCAGGTCGTCCCCATACCGAGGCCCAACGAGAGGGTGGTGTTCCTCCCTCATGTCGTCCGTGGGCTAGGGTTTCCACTCCACCCTTTCATTCGGGGGCCGATGTTCTATTACGGGCTAGATTTCCATGATCTAGCCCCGAACTCCTTCCTCAACATCTCGGCATTCATTGTCGTGTGTGAGGCCTTCCTCCGCATCCAACCCCACTTCGGACTATGGCTCAAGATCTTCAATGTGGTGGATGGCCAACACGCGGAGTGTGGAGGTGCCATGGTGAGCAAAATGCCCAACGTCATATGGCCCAAGGGCACGTTCGTGGAGACCGTCAAGGAGTGGAAGAAACAGTGGTTCTATATCACAGAGCCTCATGACGCCACTTGGGCCGCGGCTCCCGAGTTCAAGTCCGGAACTCCAATGCGGCTCACTTCCTGGATAGAGAAGGGCCCAAATTGGTCTTCGTCGGACGAACTGCTAGCACTGCAAACGCGCATCCAGAGCATGGTGGATAAAAAATATCAAGCTCATCAATGTGATCCAGGTGATGCTCGTTCGCCGGATCCTTCCATGCCAGAGCCGAACATGCCCTTTATGGGAATTTGATTCGGAGAAGCACCGGACTTTGGAGAGGCTCTTCTGAACCACTCATGAAGATATCTGGAAGTTGCTCTTTAAGGGCAACGAGACGCCGCCGGCCGTAGACTCGGACCGCTGGCACGATCTTGCCCATCCTGCCAGTGCGGTATGTCTTTCGTGTCTCAAGGTGCATCCTCTCTCGTTTGTTCAAGGAAGATATCTAAAAACTTTATTGTTTACCTTTCAGGCATGGATGAAGAAAGCGGAGTGGATTCGATGTCCGGCTCCGCTGCCCGAGGAACCAGTCATCCCGCTCCTGGCGAAGATGCTGGTTCCAGTGCCCTACAAGGCGACCGAGAAGAAGGCCAAGAAAAAGGCCAAGGGGGTCCGAAGTGGCCCCCGCCACAAGGGAGCTTCGGACCTGTCTTCCGAAGACAAAACTTACTCCTCGGCCGCCGAAGACGATGACGAGGAGGAGGAAGAAAGCAACTCCCCCCCTGAGGGGGGAAGGAAGAAGACGGCGGCCTCCACAAATTTTGAGGCGGAGGCGCCCAAGAGGGGGAAGGGCCCCCTCGCAGATAACTCTGCATGAGATGTTGACCGCAGCCCAGAGCGGCGCCCCCGGAACAAGCCCCTGGCCGCATCGTAAGTACTAAAAGTCCATATAATTCCATGTGTCCGGCCTCTCTACTTCATGGTATTAATATGTTAAATTATGCTATTACAGTCCGGCCCACAACAGCTCCCAGTGATCCTCATCAGGAGGTTCGCTAGATTCTAAGGCGATGGCCAGCGAGTCACCGCCGGCCGCTCACTCTCCCACGGCCAAGGGCGATGACGAGGTGGTGTCCCAAAGGACCTTCCCAGGCCAGGGAGAGGTTCAGGAGGCCGTCAGGGTGGCAGCAGAGGGTGACTCCTCGGCCGCCGGACACATGGGAGAGGAAGCTCCCATGGGGACTGGCGATGGGGGCCATATCCAATTCGGCCCCCATCCCAATACCATTCCGGAGACCTACACGGCTCCGGAGTCAAGCGAGCAGCCTTCCCCGAAAGAAGGAGGTGTGCCTGTTCCGCCGGTGACCTCTGTCCAACCAGAGGCACCGGATAATCTGCCTCAAGTGCTACGAGGTGCTTCCATTGTGGATGAACACCGTGATCCTTATGGGTATGGTGATTGAGAAGGTTCATCCGTCAAGAGCGGATCGACCAAGCTCTATGACAACCCTGGCAGCGGGTTTTGAGGTAAGCGACACAAAAGAGAAAATCCCAATATAGATAGTAGCCCCTGAGACATTGTCTGGTGTCCGGAAAGAAACGCCGGACAGAGGATCAATTAAATTTCTCAGGAAACTAACTGAATGTGTTTTATGTGAATAAGCAGGCGTCGCTGCTGGCTGCTTCCTCACACACTGCTGAAGTCTCCAGACTAAAGCAGAGACTGGAGCGGGCCGAGGGGGAGCTCGGCCGAGCGAGGAAGCAGCTAGAAGACCAGCAAGGTATTTAATAACTCGCTATATATTCGGAAAGAATAAATGATGTGTTGTCAATCAGTAGTGTCATGATATGTGTAGGAGCGATGATCGAGGTCGAGGCCCTTAAAAAGGCCCTGGCCGAAGCCGAGGAGAAAGTTGCCAAGGAGCAAGCTGCCCGCAAGAAGCTCAAGGCCCGGCTCAACAAGGTCCAAAGAAGAGCTCCGGGGACGCCAGAAAAATGCGAGGCCTTGGAGTGCGATGTTTCGGCTCGAGAGACCGAACTCGCCAAGGCTCGCCAAAGTGCGGAAGAGGCCCGGGTTGAAGCCCAGGGCACCCTCCAGGAGATCCAGGAGGCCAAGAAGATCGCGGCGGGTAAGGCGTTTAGTATGCAAAGCAATTATGTGAAGAAGAAGTATTTCTTACTAATCCGGATTCGGAGTTCTCCAGGGGCGTTTGCGGATCTACCGCGCGGTGTGCGCTCCGGAGTTCTTCCGAGCCGAAGAAGGGAGCTCAACAGAGAAGTTGTTCTGGTCACAATATATTGCGCCAGAACATGCAGTGCCCTTTAGCGATCAGCTAAAACAGCTGGTCCAGTTGCATAGGGTGGCCAAACTGGCCATGAAGGATTTAATAATCCGGCTGTGGCCTACCGAAGCTATACCCAACAGCTACTTCGGACTCGTGAAGGGGCTGCTGAATACCTGGCCTCGGATGGACGTCGTCAAATGGTCGGTCCGCATCGAGGGCGCGCGCATGGCCTTCGCCCGCATCAAGATATGGTGGGCGAAGATGGACGCCGTCAAGCTGGTGACTGAGGGGCCGCCTGAGGGCAAGGAGCACCGCACGCCCGAGCGATATTTCGAAGACGTCCTGGAGGGGTCTCGTATTGTGGCGACGCAATGTGCGCAAGACATTATCTTTGAATGAATACATTCATGTTGTCTCTGCCTTGTATAATGAAACAAAGTTGTTATGTAATATAATGTTTGATTTAAAAAAATTACCTCCTGTGTGGCCGTATTTTGTGAAATATGAGAGTTGGCCAGTCGTCGGCTTCTGCCCCCACGTAGGTAGTACGGGGGTGTTCAGGATGTAATCTAAACACTCTTGATCCAATTGTTTGGTCCTTGAAGGAGGTGTTTAGCGCAACGAACCAGGCAATTAGACAATGCGGCTTGAACACCCTCACTTAGCCATAGGAGTTTGACAATAAAAATATAGGCACAGCCCCTAGTATCTGAACTAGGATGTTGTAAACACCTGATCGGGTAAGTACCGATCCTCGCGTGTGCGGAAAAAATCTCAATGATTTGAGACCTTAGAAGAGCCGACTGCTCTCGCCGCATCATGACAATCAGTTTTTGCTTTCTCTCTTTGAGGTGCTCCTTCGTAAACCAGGGCACAATCGCAGTAGTTCTCCCTTTACTACCTTAGCCGATATAGCGGAACGTAAGGTAGCAAGCACAGGAGCCAGGCAACCCAACTATTGACCGAAGACATGATTCAGAGCCAATGCATATAATGCTAAATTCGGGGTGCCGAACTGTACTGTAAAAAAGTGTTCGTACTTTGTTGCCGTAGTACGGGGCGCTATGAAGCCCCTGGCAAATTGAAACGTACCTAAGTGTACGGGTGCTACTTGATAAGCATAATGAGGCACCACATTGACTTGAGCAAATGCGGTTCGTCTGAGCAGTGCGTGATAGCCGCTGCGAAAAGGGACGATATCGAAGATTAACTCTTCGCTTCGGAAGTTGTCCAGAGATCCGAAGACAACCTCCAGCGTAATTGAGCCTGTACATCGAGCCTCTAGACCTGGTATGACTCCTTTAAAGGTAGTCTTTGTGGGCTTGATCCATGATGGGTTAATGCCCATTTTGCGCAGTGTATCCTGATAGAGCAGATTGAGGCTGCTGCCACCGTCCATGAGGACTCGCGTCAGGTGGAATCCATGAATGATTGGGTCGAGGACCAGTGCGGCTGAACCACCATGATGGATACTAGTCGGGTGATCCCGACGATCAAAGAAGATCGGGCATGACGACCCTGGATTGAATTTTGGGGCGACTGGCTCTGCGCATAGACGTCCCTGAGCGTGCGCTTGCGCTCCCTCTTAGGGATGTGTGTAGCATATATCATGTTCACCGTTTTGACCGGGGGAGGGGGACTTCTTTTGTCCCCCTGTGTTCGGTTGCCGGGGCTCCTCGTCATCCTCCTCACTTTGCGATCCCTTTTCCTTGTTCTCCGCATTTAACTTGCCGGCCTATTTAAAAACCCAACAGTCTCTGTTGGTATGATTGCTGGTTTGTCTGGGGTGCCATGGATCTGGCATGGACGATCGAGTATGTGGTCCAAGCTGGATGGTCCCTGATTGTTTCTTTTATATGGCTTCTTCCGCTGACCGGACTTGGAGCCACTGAATTCGGCGTTGACTGTCGTGTCATCGGTGTTGTCACCATTGCTTCGGCATTTGTGTCTGCTGCGTCGGAGCTTGTCGTTGCTATTTTTGCCATTGGAGGTGCCTATTTCGCTGGCTGTGTTTTTGCTACGGGCTGGCCAACTATCCTCACCCGCACAAAAGCGGGTCATGAGTGCCGTGAGGGCTGCCATGGACTTCGGCTTTTCCTGGCCGAGATGGCGGGCGAGCCATTCATCACGGATGCTATGTTTAAAGGCCGCTAGGGCTTCGGCATCCGGACAATCGACGATCTGGTTCTTTTTAGTTAGGAACCTAGTCCAGAATTTCCTGGCTGACTCTCCAGGTTGTGAACTATGTTACTTAAGTCATCGGCATCTGGTGGCCGGACATATGTACCTTGGAAGTTGTTAAGGAAGGCTTCTTCCAAGTCCTCCCACCGCCAATAGAATTTTCCTACAGATCGTTTAGCCAAAGGCCGAGCTGGCCCTTTGAGTTTTAGTGGGAGGTATTTGATGGCGTGAAGGTCATCCCATGAGCCATGTGGATGTGGAGAATAAAATCCTCGATCCATACCGTAGGATAGGTTGTTCCATCGTATGATTCGATGTTTACGGGTTTAAACCCTTCTGGGAATTCATGATCCATTACTTCATCAGTGAAGCAAAGAGGGTGTGTGGCGCCTCTATATCGAGCCGCATCGCGATGTAGCTCCGATGGAGTCCATCTGCGGTTTTCGGCCGGGTGTGACTAGGTTTGTCATGTCCGAATGGATAGTCGTCGTTGCGTGTCAAAGCACGTCCTCGCGATCCGTAGATCGATCTTGTATGTCCTGCTCTACTGTCCAGGTCCTGCCGAAGGTCATGTGTATAACCCCGAGCTGTTTTATCCCTGCCTTTACGGCGAGGTGGGCAGTATGGTGTTCAGCTTGAGTTGCCGCTTTATCCCGACCGCGTGGTGGTCGGTCAGCCGCATTGCGTGATGCTGGTACGGGCTCTGGCGCATCGTCATTGAACTGAGGTAGCAATTTGCGCTTCGGGTAACTTTTGGCTGGGCACTTAAGGCCGTATTGTTCGGCTGCTAGGACATCATTCCATCTGTCGTTGAGCAGATCTTGGTCAGCTTGAAGCTGCTGCTGCTTCTTTTCCAGGCTCCTTGCAGTGTCTATTAGCTGGCGCTTGAAGCGCTCCTACTCGAGAGGTTCCTCGGGAACGATAAAATCCTCATTGCCGAGGCTCACCTCCTCCTCGGAGAGCGGATGGTAACTACCGTCCTCCGAGTCTTCGTCTATGGCCTGTTCATCGGGGCTAACTCGCCTGGCCCACCCGATTGTCCTGTTCGGCGCTTTGTTCACGGGGTCTTCTATGTCTTCGCACCATCCGGAGTGTTATCGTATCCTCGTGGTCGGTGTTCTTTGTCTTTCTTTGCGCGATTTAGCGTCGGCTGGACGTTGGCGCTTTGGTTGTGTCTTAGGGGGGGTCATCCTCCACTGGGTTTTCCTTGTCATCGTCGCCATTATCTTTTGGTGCATCCACCATGTATACGTCATATGAGGAAGTGGCCGTCCATTGTACGGTGGAACATGAGTTTTGGGCCTCCTCTTCTCCGCATAAATGCGTCCATACCGTCGATGTCTTCGGAGTCATAATCGAGCATGTCGGTTAGGTCTTCGACAGTGGCTATGAAGTGGGCGGTGGGTGGGAAACGAAATTCTCCCTCGTCAGCCTCCAGTTCAAACCGGATATAATTCGGCTGGGAGTCCCCCGCTGGGGATAGATTTTTTTAATGAGTTCAGCATGTCGCCTAAAGGCGAGTGCCGGAAGATGTCTGCGGCGCTGAATTCGGCGATCGATGGCCGATCCAGCTCGACGTGCGCGGACACACATGGTTCGGAACCTATGGCCGGAAACGAGTCCGAGGTTCCGGAGACACATATATCATCCGAGGTTAGGTCTGTGTGCGGCTTCAACGCCATGGTGTCTGCGGCTTCCATGGCGGGGTTGAGCTCCCCGTCCTTGGATGGCACGATCTGCTCCAGATCTAAGGCCGGAGTAGTTACAGGTGCAATTTCCTGAGTATGGACCGACGACCGATTTATGTCATGTTCATCGTAGGGACAGGGAGCGGCTGCCGTGGTCTCCAAGCCGTGGAAGATCAAGTCTCCACGGATATCCGTCACGTAGTTCAAGTTCCCAAATCTGACACGATGGCTGGGCGTGGCTGTCAATCACTCCGGATGGCTAAGCGAGTTGGCCCTTGATCGCGAAGTCAGCCGAACACGAAGATCTGTCCGGGGAGGAAGATTTCCCCTTGGACAACATCGTTGTTGACGATTGAAGGAGCCATCGAACCTTTTGGGGACAGCATAGTGGAACTCTCAATGAAAGCACCAATGTCGGTGTCAAAACCGGCGGATCTCGGGTAGGTCCCGAACTGTGCGTCTAAGGTCGATGGTAACAGGAGACGGGGGACACAATGTTTACCCAGGTTGGGGCCCTCTCTATGGAGGTAATACCCTACTTCCTGCTTGATTGATCTTGATGAATATGAGTGTTACAAGAGTTGATCTACCACGAGATCGTAATGGCTAAAACCCTACAAGTCTAGCCTGTATGACTATATATATCTCCGGACTAAGCCCACCGGTTTATATAGACACCGGAGGGGGGCTAGGGTTGCACAAAGTCATTTAAAGAGAAAGGAATCTTCATATTTGGTGACCAAGCTTGCCTTCCACACCAAGAAGAGTCCCACCCGGACACGGGTAGAGTCTTTGGTGTTTGTATCTTCACAGCCCATTAGTCCGGCCCATGTTCAACAGGCCAGACGCCCGAGGACCCCTTAGTCTAGGACTCCCTCACCCCTCCCTCAAGCCTTAAAACTCGCCTGTTCCCAAGGGGTCGTGCGAACGACACGGTTGGATTACCCAAATCTGTATTGATGAGAATCCCGCAATAAGGGGACACAATCTCTGCCTTGACAAGACGTGTCAGTAGAGGTTGCGTACTGAAACACGAGGCGGGAGGCCCGAAAACGGTTCGAGATGATAACAGGACCAAACGTGGCGCTCCGCCAGAGAGGGGCCGTTGCAGGATATATTCTAAGTGTCATGCTATTGTACAGAGCCGGATATAGATCTCTTGTTCAGGGAGCTGCTTTGAAGTGTTCGGAGGAGGAACCCGCCTTGCAATGGCGAAGACAATTTGCGCGCCGGATACATCATCATTGATGTTAGGTTCAGGGGCTACTGAGGGAGTCCTAGATTAGGGGGTCCTCAGGCGTCCAGGCTATGTGACATGGGCCGGACTCATGGGCCGTGAAGATACAAGATGGAAGCATTCCCCCCATGTCCGAATGGGCCTCTCCTTGGTGTTGAAGGCGAGCTTGGCGTTCGGATATGCAGATTCCTTTCTTTGTAAACCGACTTCAGACAACCCTAGCCCCTCCGTGTCTATATAAACCGGAGGGTTTAGTCCATAGAGGTAATCATAATCATACAGTGCTAGACATCTAGGGTTTAGCCACCACGATCTCGAGGTAGATCAACTCGTAACCCCTATACTCATCAAAGTCAATCAAGCAGAAGTAGGGTATTACCTCCATCGAGACGGCCCGAACCTGGGTATACATTGTGTCCCTCGCCTCTGTTACCTTCGATCCTTAGACACACAGTTTGGGACCCCTACCCAAGATCTCGCTGCTTTTGACGACACCGGCGATCGGCGCCTGAGACCTCCGTTCCCAAGCTCTCTTTGGGGCGGGCCTATACCCGAGTTCTCTGGAGCCAAGCTACGAGGAGGAAGAAGCCGATCCAATGTTCATGGTGGAGGTTGCGACACAGAAGGCCCCCGATGGGTATGAGACAATGGACGTCGACTTCAGTTTGCGGCCCAGGTCCCCCATGGTGCAGGCGGAATAGCGGTTCAACCTGGCGATACTAAAGGAGGACAATGAGGCAGAGGCTCAACTCGACGCGGAGCGCGCGCAAACCGCTGCCATCGAGGCTCTCCTGCAGGCGGAACCGGATGTCGTGGATGTGAACCGGGCGGCGGAGGCTCAACTTGACGCGGAACGCGCGGATGCCGCTGCCATCAAGGTCCTCCTGCAGGCGGAACCGGACTTCCTAGACTTGAACCGGGCGGCGGGGGCTCAACTCGACGGTGAGTGCGCGGATGCCGCTGCCATCGAGGCCCTCCTGCAAGCGGAACTGGACGTCCTGGACTTGAACCGGGTAGGGGAGGCTCAACTTGACGCGGAGCGCGCGGATGCCGCTCCCATCGAGGCCCTCCTGCAGCGGAACTAAACGCCCCGACTCGACCGAGCGGTGCTCTCGTCTGCAGAAGCGCCCGCGACGCCCGCGTGAACGAGTAGCCGGAGGCCGAGGACAACCACGGTGTGGAGACACACGCCGGCAGCTACGGCTGGTTCGCGCCCGGCAGCCAAGGACGCATTTAGGCTGTCTCATTCCAAGCAAGTTAAAGGATAGTTTTTCTTTATGTTGTTGTTTTTAGGATCTTTTGCTGTGTAAAAGCATATATTGTTATGCAAGTCGCCTGACTTTCATCATTTGGGTCAGTCTACCATTTCAGGCGGTTGGATGAATATCCTACATCTCCTAACCCTTCTTCCTCACCTCTTCTTCTTCCCCAACACACCACCGCACGGGCCGTATGGATCCTCCCCAACATGCGGTTAGGTAAACATACTGTATGAACGAAAATTATGAGTCAGCGGTAGGATGGCTTAGTTTGGTTTGTTCACATGCGGTAGCACGTGTCACTGAGGGTGCGTTCCCTTGGTTGGGTTTGCGGCGTGCGAAGCTTTTTGTGTGAGGGTGCGGTCGCGACCGCGTCAAGGGATCGACCGTGTGAGGGTGCGGTGCGACATCACATACCGTATGCTAAGTGTACCCCCTTTCATTTTGAAAACTTTAGGCAAGCTTGGCAAAAATGTGTGGTGAAGTATGGCAATGCAAGGCCTAGACCTAAACATGATACAAGTAATGCATTTACTTGGAGTACTAGTGTTAAAAAAGAAAGGCAGAGTTTTCCTTTGCGGGATTAATTGATACAAATCCTCGTTTGACGTGTTAATTAATGCGTACTTTTTTCTCCAAAGCCCAAAAAGCTAACCATCTCACTCCTCATCGCTTGATTAACGCAGCGCCATGCAGACCAACCTTCTCACTTCCGCATGCATGCAAGGGTATTTAATGTCCTTGGTTGCTAGTATGAGGCAAACCCCATCAGTTTTTCCTCGATTAGTGTTAGTGGCCTTCTGCAAATTGTAATTTTGATATACTGGCCTTGTGTACAAAAAATGGAGGTAGTAACTATTTGACTTCCATCCCCATTGCGGTGACGTCAACGATATCTCGAACGTTGTGGTTTGGCTAAGTGAGTTCGACGGAGAACACCATTGAGGGAGACCATGGTAAGTCGTTCGCAAGTGCCGCCTGCAAGCCGAGACAACCGCTTATTTGCATCCAGGAAGTCCGTTGAACCAAAGGACGCGTAAATGTACTAGTACTACTAGTACACAATAGCGTCGTCCGTCTAGCTTAGTGCAGTGAGGTGGTTTCTCGAAGAAGACGATGGAGAAGCGGAGTCAGCGTAGAGTGAAATGATGGTTGCTTCATCCGTGCTTTGTGATTTGATGCCTCACTACTTTGTGATTTGTGATAGAAGGGACAGATTAGACTCTATGCTCTATACTGTGCATGCGTCCAAACATGGGAGAAAGAGGAGAGACGTTGCATTTTTCTATTCCTTTAATCAATCAATCAGGGAGCTTCGATTCCATCTTTTGGCTTTGGCATCACCGTCCACAATGGTTCCCATCGATGTCAAAAGCTATTTTCACATTTGGCTACACATTGTGGATGCCCTTAACCGTACCAATTGGTTTTGCTCCTGTGTGCTATCTATACAAATCTTAGTTATATTGATCTAAAAAATTATAGAATCAAGATTAGTAAAAAGGAGGTGATTTTGCCGCGCGAATGGCGGGGGAGGTTTCTTATTTTTAGAGGACGTTGGCCTAGCGGTTTGCTAACATGCGGTCCCATGTGTCGCTGCTTTACTAAGCCGATCCGCGCCCCACATGAGGCGTAACAATGGTAGAAGCATCACGTGGTTAACTTGAAGAAGATGAGGGAGAAGCATTCAGCAACGAAGTTAAATGATGGTTGCTTCGTCCTCCAACTTATTTTTAGCATTATTACTTCGTCCCTCCAACTTAATCAAGGGAAAAGTGCAGCTTTGTGATTTGACGCCTCATTGCTCATTACTACGCCGACACCATGACTAGGGTGCTTCACCCCTGCTGCTCTGCACTGTATTTCGGTATGGCACGTGGACCCGGTAGCTTGATGTCCCAGATGTCAGCGAAAGGGACTAGAGCATTTATTTGAGCGAGCTCTCAACTCTTACGACGGAGGAGTACATGACATGGCGGCCCAAAGTGAATCATGTTATATATGTACCTGGTAGTACTATAGTTTTGTTGTTTCGCACGATCCGAAGATACAAACCCGATTAAATAGGGAAGGGCGACAATTTTCCCGCGCAGTAGATGGTACTGGTCATACATTTCAAAGGCAATTTTAAAGTATGCAAACTGAATAATTAAGTAACAATGTGATATCTAGTAAACTAAAAACACATATGATTATTGTGTTAGAGTGTAGTAGTAGTGCTGTATTGCATAGTTGTTATATGTAACATGCGAGAATGTGTAGAGATGTAGTTTTGGAGGGCCTACAGAGAGAAAAGCGTAATACGGTCACCGGACTTTAGAATACGCTCATTACGGCCACTATATACGTTTTGCGGTGATGATACGGTCACTTGCTCATCGTTCAGCATCGGATTGCACTCGCCGACCGCCAAATAGTCTGTGTGGCACCATGTTGACTAGTTAAATTGACCACGCTTCATTGTGGGTCCCACTGTCGATTCGCATAGGAAAAAGGTTAGATAAACACAAATTTACGCAGGCGCGACAAGACTCCAACCCGTGCGCGGTAACCACCTGGTTGTGTATGTGTCTGTCAGGGCCTGGTGTGTGCGCATGCATGTGTAGGTTGAGCACTTGAGCGTGAGAGTGTATGTTGGTCGTGTGGTGTGTGCATGTGTGCGTGTGAGTGTTGCATGTGTGCATGGCTGCGTGTGTACGTGTGAGTGTTGCGTGCGTGCGTGGCTGCATGTGTTCGTGTGAGTGTTGCGTGCATGCAGTTCGTGTGCATGCGTGCGTGTGTATAATCACCACACCAGCTCCTCTCAGGTTATAATGTATGGCTCAAAGATACCAATACAAAGGCCACCTTGTCCGCCTGTGCCCGCTGGGTCATGACTTCAACCACCGGCCCAATATTTTTTGTCGCTTGTTTTCATTCTTACTAGCAAGATGCCCGTGCGTTGCACGCAACATCAAGATGCATTTGTATGACTAGTTTATCTTGTGAGAGAAAAGGATGAACGAGGGAAGGCCTTATTTGCAAATGTGGAGAGGTGTGGGTACCTTTTTGCAAAATTGCCGTAGTTTCCTTCCTATCCGTCAGATATAAATCGGACGATCTATATTGCAGGATGGCAGGCACACCACTTCACCAACTCTGTTTTTTATAAGAGTGTAGATGTAGAGTAGATAAAAGACGACAGGTGGGACCTATGGTAGTGAGATAATGTGATGCAACACTCGAGGTGCCACGTGGAGCGTTTAGCTGGTCAACTAGTCGTGTCTTGAGCAAATACAGAGTTGTACGGTGAGCCTATGAATGTATAATAACCACAAAACGTAAATGGTGACCGTAATTAGTGGATTCTAAAGTCCAATGTACGTATCGTGCTTTCGCTTCAAATACAATGATCGTCATTGTATATATCGCGAGAGAAATATGAAACATGTGTGAATGTGCTGGGGTCGTACTTTTAGAGGACCTGGAGATAGTATGTGCGCAGTAATGCGTGAAAGGGGCGAGAGGGGTGTATGCGATGGAGAGAGAGAGACGCTTCTTCGTTTCTCTTTATTATGACTAACTTTATATATAGTATAAAAATATAAAAATTCACAAAGGTCTT
Source organism: Aegilops bicornis (assembly GCA_021605145.1). Lineage (NCBI taxonomy): Eukaryota > Viridiplantae > Streptophyta > Magnoliopsida > Poales > Poaceae > Aegilops > Aegilops bicornis. The sequence continues at coordinate 592,304 of JAHIAL010000046.1, forward strand.
GGAATAAATATCATTGTGGGCACCATGCAATGCAAATTAACGCTCATACTCCTCCATATAGTTTTGCAATGTTGTATATATGTAGAAATTCTAAAATAATTTTTTAGCCACACTTTATTCAAAAGGAATATTGTATGTAAAATAAACGTGAAGAGATGGCTTTTTAGATCAATGGGGTACGTGATATAACATGTGTGAATGTGTAGTTGATGTATTTGGCAGGGCCTAGAGAGGTATGTGTGTGTATTACGTATTCAAGAGAGGCATGGATAGAGGGGCCAACGGGGGGAGGGGAGCGTGGGAGAGATAGCACGAGAAATGAGAGAGGTATAGAGAGAGAGAGACGAATGTATATGCAAGGGGGAGGGGATAGAGGCACGAGGAGAATTTTTTTGTTTGGTGTCTGTGTTGGTATGTGTGTGTGTGAGAAGATAACGAGACCTGAGGGCAGAGACTGTGTCAAGGCATGAAGTCCATTCAATTATTTGAATTCGATGTCAAGGCATTTGCAAATCATACCTAAATTATGGGGGCACCACTCTTTGCTCTGCTTTTGTACATAATAGCATATATAGTCGTGTACAAAATAGATTCAAATTTAGCTCCACCATTCCAAAATAATCATAGTTATAGGATTTTCAAGTATCAAATTTTCAAAAAGAAGCGGATAATTTAATGAGGTTTTCAAACATACAAGGTCAAATTTAACGTTATCTATTTAGGTCAATCCTCAAAGTTCAAGAGTACTCTAAACATGAATGCTTGCTCAAAATTTCGAACGGTTAGCGCCAAAAGAGCCTCTACTCGCCTCAAACTGCAGAGACCAATGTTTGGTAGTAGAAGGAAATTACTTTTCTAACTCCGACCCGTGAAACCTACAGGCCCGACGTCCAAAGTTTAAACCGGGGTAGGTTTGTAGCTTCATCTAGACGCCACGCAACCGCATCCAAAAAACATTCATACACAATGGCCGCCTAAGCACACATGCGCGCGGCCAAAATCGCTCCCGCCCACTATTTGGGACACCTGGGATTACCATCCTACCCCCGACCCGCAATAGGTTCAAAATTTATGAGGGGGGCAAAGTTTGTAATTTCCCCAAATTTCAAACAAGCGCGTCCCATCTGTTCAAAAAAGCCAAACCAAGCGCGTCCCAGACCGAAACATGGTTCTCCCTTAGCTCCCGCCCCCCGTCCGATTCCGCATTCGTACTCTGTGGACGCCAAAACCACCTCTCCACCACCAAGAAACCCCAAGGCGTCCTCCGCTCGCCACCCCATCCCACCCATCAACCACCGCCCTCCTCCATCATGTCGGAGCCGATACCCCGACGGCGTCGCCACCGCAACCTCAACCGCAACGCCCTCCACGACTAGTAGTTCAAGCTGAGGCCGAGCTGTCCGTACCCACGCCAGTTCAACCACACCGCCCTGCGCCTCACCGCTGCCACTCCAACTTCGCCACTGTCCACCGCACTGGAGCTGTTCCTTCTAAGCCATCCTTCGCCACCTCGGATCTGCTTCCCCTCCGCCGACATACGGCCACGGCAACACAGTCAACAATTTGGCCATGGGTTCGTCCAAGGCTGCACCCTCCTCCAATAGATCGGTTCCCCCGGCAAAAAGAAGAAAATTGCCGCGACATATGAAGGACACAACACTGGAAACCAGAAATGGTACTCCTCTTCCCTTATTCATGCAAATCTTACGTGTCTGCTTGCACGGTATTCATCCCACAGAAGACACTAGTTGACCGCTTCTTCTTGATACTAGATGTTCCTAGTAACTCGTGATGCACAAGGTTTCTCCTCATATACTATTTCACCTTAGCTAGGGGTCCGCCGCTCGATTTCAATTCCTGGTCGATTGATTCCCAATTAACTAAAGCATTCCCGGCATAACAGCGCTCGTCACTTATTACACCGGGAAGCAAAGGCTCGATGTTTATCATAGGGGCGTGTGGGGCCTAGAGCTGTTGGCGCCCGATCTGGAGGTCGGCCGTGATGAAAGGGATTGCCCTGGGGGCACTGCTAAGCAAGGCGGTGGTGTGAGGTCGAGGGAGGCGGGCGAGGCGGGGATCTGGGCCGGTGGTCGGGCGGTTTGAGAAAGATCACGACAAAGGATGTTGGCGGGAGGTAGACAAAGGCCATCTGCCTGCTCCTTGTAGATCTAATAAATCATAAAAATGGATCAACCTATTTACTTTCAGTCGTCAGTTATTTTGATAGGACCACATGTGGTGGTGTGCTAGAGGAGTACCTGCATTTCCCAGCCATCCCTGTGCTCATATACTACAAAATCATACGGAGTAGAATCTAATTTTGTTTGCCATGCAATGTTGTAGAGCATTTCCCCTACACCAGCATCGCAGGTGCTTTCTCTAACTTGGCAGCGTGATATGTGGTTGCATGTTGCATATGATGTCTAGACTGTAATTCTTCCAATCTGGTTAAATTGCATGTGATATTCTGCTTAGTTTATACATTATACCTATTAATGTGACATGCCTTTCCTGTTTTAGTACATAGTACATCCGCCTATTAAGCATGTCCTTACATAAAACTATTGTTTTGTTTGTATCCCGCATGAATCAATATGACCAGACACCTTTAGTATATGCAGTGTGATATTAGTTGCATCTTTCATATGATTTATAGCATGTGTTGCTTCCAATTTGTTGAAGCATACATTTATGATGGGACACTTTTAACTTGGTAGTCATATTGGTTGCATCTTTCATGTGGTGTCTAGCTTGCATTGCTTCTTATTTGTTGAAATGGCTTCGCTTAGTTTACACAAATAGTTGTCAATATGCCATGTCGTCCTGCTTTTTCGCATATATTTCATCCTGGTATCATGTGTTTGCCTTACATCAAAGTAGTGATTGTCAGTACCATGCACGAATGAGTTCTAAAGAGTGAATTTTATTGCTTTTTCTTGTCGGTTTTACTTGACAATTCAAAATCAATAAAGCGGAAGGAAAGTAGCAAGGCAGCGGATATAGGTGCTCCTTCCAAACGGAGGGCCTCTACAGATTCTACTCCGCCACCCCCCAAGAAGATTTGCAAGACAACACATGCATAGACACTCAACGTAGCTGTGTTGATGATGAGCAGCGTCTCCCCTAGTGCACCATCACAGGTGCTCCCTCTAACTTGGCACTGTTATATGTGGTTGCAGGTTATGTATGATGCCTAGCTTGTATTGCTTCTAATTTTGTTGAATTCCATCTGCCACTTTACACATTATACTTGTGAATAAGACACGTGCTCCTGTTTCTAGAACATACAATATCATGCCTATCACACCATGTTCTTAGATCAAAGTACTACTGTTGTGTAACCTGCAACAATCACTTATCATAAGACACGTTTGACTTGGGAGTGTGATATAGGTTACATCTCGAATTCTTTTCTAGCTTGTACTACTTCTAATTTGTTGAAATGGCAATTATGACGAGACAGATTTAACTTGGTAGAGTGATATTAGTTGCATCTTTCATATGGTGTCTAGCTTTCATTGCTTCTAATTTGTTGAAATGCCATCTCCTTAGTTTACACATCATAAGCTGTGAATATGCAATGCCGTGAATATGGAATGGCACTAATGACGAGAGACCTTTAACTTGGTAGTGTGATGTTGTTCGCATCTTGCATATGATTTATTTCTTGTACTGCTTCACATTTTTTTAAACGCCATTTATGACGAGACACTGTTAACTTGGCAGAGCGATATTTGTAGCATCTTTCTTATGGTGTCTACCTTCCATTGCATTGCTTCTAATTTAGTGAAATGTCTTCTGCTTAGTTTACACATCATAGTTTTGGTTATCTCATGTCATCCTGTTTTTCGTACATATTACATCCTCCTATCTTGTGGTTGTCTAACATCAAAGTTTAGTTCGTCTGTATCACGCATCAATTTGTTCTGAAGAACTAAATTGTTCTTCTTTTTTCTTGTCGGCTTGACTTAACATGGCACAGAGAAAGAGGAAGGAACACAGAATGACAGGGAAAAGGAAGCGGAAGAATCCTGCAGATTCTGCTAGTACTGATGGTGCAATGGAAGGTCAAAGTCCAGCTAGAAATTGTACAAACAGGGTATCCCGTGCTACGCGAGCTGCAGAACAAGCCAAATAGAAACCAATAGCTGCCACCAAACAAGCAAAGACATCCCTAGTTGTTGCAACACCTTCCACTGTACCACCAGCTTCACGAGTTACTCGTTGATCAACTCAGCTAGAAGCACGTTCCCAAGCTCCCTTGCCACCTGACACTACTTCCGAAGCACTCTTGACACAATACGAGTTGGCAAGATCTGATGAACTTTGAAAGCTTCAACAGCAAGAAGGTAGTTGCTGGAATCAAGTTACAGTTGCATGCTTCTTTATATATAGTCTCAATGTTTGATGTACACTAACACTTCCTATGTTCGTTGTTGGACTAGCACCTCGGCGCAAGAGTAAAACAAACATCGTGGATAATGCTCGATATCTTAACTAAATCTAGAGGAGGAAGAATGGAGATCCGTTTTGAGGCAGGTTTAAAAAGGCCACGTGATGCTACATGTGAGTCACCAAGTTAGTATCGAGGCAGCGGTTGCGTTAGGTGTCATGTATGTATTCTCCCAACATGGATCCAAAGACAGGAATGACAAAGACAAAACCCGTTCAACACCTTCCTTAACCGCTTATCTGTAAGTATGGTTATGTATGGAAACTAGTAATATCGCCTTGCTCTGTCCCATACTTTCTAGGTTGTCATAATGAGACTCCCATAATTTTCAATAGATGAGGTTCAAGTTGGATAGCCAAGATGATGCAAACTGCAAGCTTGCACCCATGTTTTCAAGTCCGCCTGCGTGATAAAGATCGGTATAACTCGAGGAAAACTCACTTTAAAGGCAAGGCTAACAGTGAACTTGCCCAAACATCTCGAGTGGAAAATATATCGGATGAAGACTGGAGAGGCCTCATTAAACACTGGTCTAATCCAAAGTATCAGATACATTATATATATGTGATCATATCAGACGCTGAAGTCCTATTTACGCATGTGCCTCACAAATCTATCTTCTTGTAGGTGAACTGTTCAAAGAACAAGGCCAACCGTGTCGAAAGTGAAATTCCAATGCATTTACGTGATCTTGTAACTATATTGCACACTATGAGGCTCTTGTAATTAGTCAAGTTTCACTCTTTTCGCTGAACCATATTATCAGATCTATATTGACTTGTTCCAAATGCAGAGGAAAGCCCGCAAGGACCAAAAAGTACCTGAACCAAATGTTGTGGAAATCTTCAAGGAATGTCACGCCAGCAAGATGAAGGTCATGACTACACCATTCAAAGCTGCTATTGTAAGTCCTTAATCCTCATGCCTTTTAACTACTACTTACTCTGACTTGTGCCTTGAACTGCATGGTTTGCAGCCAATGTCTATTACTCTTTTCAATTTTATACATAATTGTCTTAGCGTATCATTGCACCTTACAAGGTTTAAAAGAGAGGAGTGATGTTCCCTTGATCTTGATCCATAATCTAGTTCCGTGCTGGACTTGCCCACACAATGTTACAATTGCATGTTTCTCTATTCTCATTTGTTTTATGATATGAATGATGTCATACTATGCTTACCATGTTATAAACTTTATCTCTTTATCCTTAGTTGTCAATACAATGTGAAGAAATAGACAATACATTAGCCACGATACATGGTCATATGTTTGGAACCTGGTTTTATTATGTACTTTGCAGTAAAATACAACTTATATTTTACAAGGGTTCACCAGAATAAGCTCTATATATAGACCAAAGCTATTTTGTTTGGTTTTGCTGCCTCCTTAATATCTTTTGTTCTGGTACTACTAATGTAAAAACTCAACTTTTCAGCAAGCTATGGAAAAAGTGGTGGAACCGCCACCTTCTGAAAGTGGCGAGGCAACTATAACCGCAATGTCGACTCTTCTTGCTGCAATGGGTCAAGATTTGTCGACTAACAAAGGCTAAAAGCACGTTCCTGCGTAATACGGGGTTGGTTGTTAAGGCAATCTCGTCCAAACTGCCTCATGATCAAGATATGCAAGCTCAAAACAATGTTATATCTGCGCTCCAAACACAAGTCCATTCCCTAACAGAGACCCTTTGCGAAACAAGGATGTACATTGTTCGATGTTGTCAAGATATGCATGGTTTTGAAACCGACTATCGACATTTGCTATGTTGTTCGTGAGCCTAGGAGAAATGAAGGCGAAGGTTATGGTGCTCCATTGGACAATACAGCATGAAAACGTAACAGACGGGTCAAATAAACTGAGCTTCTGAACTTCTGGTGGTGCATTTATCTGCCAGACTGTTAACTTTTATGCCAACATTTTTGATTTACAGTTGTAATTTGTTTTGTTGCGATACAAAATTTGTTCTTAACGGGTAGCCACCGGCTGAAGAAAACAGCAAGCCATTTTTTTAGTGTAGGGTGTTCCCTATATTTGCACTGGTGGCCATCTTTGATGCCCAGTGGATGTAATCTGTGCAATCGCATTAATAGCCTAGCGTTAGTTTGATGCTTATTTATTTCCTAGTCTTCTTTTTCCTTGATTTGCTAGTGGTCGCAACAACCATGGGCCATATACGGACCGTGGTAACCTTGACCCTGCTACAGGCCGTAGGATCCATGGGCCTCCTATGGGCCGTCGATAAATGGGCCTCCAATAGGGCCGTAGAATCGGTGGGCCTCGGGCTGTCGGATAAATGGGTCTACATGGGCCATGAACAGGTGTAATTGGTATCGGCCCAGCATGGTAACGGGATGTTAACAGGCCGGAGGACAGCAAAGGCTTAATTCTGTCACAGGCATAACGGGTCATGAATGGGCCAGAATATAGGATGGGCTGGAAACAGCGCAACAGGTCAATAGGCCACAAATGGGCCGACTCTGACCACGGGCTGAATTTGGCCCATTAGGGGAACAGGCCAGTAATGGGCCGAAAGTAATCGAGGGCCAGAAATGAGCCCAAGAACGTATGGGCCGTCATTAGGCCGAAAGCTAATACGGGCTGGAAACGGCCCATGTAAATCATGGGCCGTTAATGGGTACAAAGAAATTTACTGTTCATTATGGGCCAGAGTCATCGTGGGCCTCTAAAGGGCCTACGAAAGGCCTCATATGGACCGAAAGACGTCGTGGGCCATACATGGGCCGAAAGTGAAACGGGCTGGTGTTACATTCGATGGCCCACATGACGTTGTTGGGCCGATTTTGGGTAGGCCCTAACAGGTCGTGAGATACCGGGTCGTAAAATGGGCTATTTGCGAAGAGACCGTTAACATGCTTTTCATGGGCCAACCCGCGAACTTTTGACCAAGTCAAACAGGTCGTCCTTTGTAAGCTAAATGGGCTTGTGGTGGGCCGTCGCATGTGTCGGCATATCATAGGCGCCTATCTGACCCACTGACGAGCTGACATGTGTTTCCTCCGGCCAATCAGAATTTTACACGTGGAAAATTCCCATTGGTCTGGGCTGTTAACGGGTTATCGGATCCAAAACCGGACCCGATAGCTTAACGGCGACCCGTTACGGTGGATGCCACGTGTCGGTCACCCTTGACGAAAGCACTTCTGTGACGCGCGATTTATCGTCATGGAAGTGGACACTTCCGTGATGATAATTTTGGTAATATCATGGAACACTTCTCTGACGTACAGTATGACTATATTGCTTCTGTCATAAAATCGTCGTCGATGTACATGCATGACAGAAAACGTGACCTACTGTGACAAACACGTATCATCACGGAAGTGTATTTTTTTGTAGTGTAGGGACAGATACGGACGTCGACGGTCCCGTTCTCGGTAATTGAACGAACGGTTTTGTTCATGTCTATGAGTTACTGAACCTATGCAGTCACAAGCTTAAAGCAATCACGATCTGCTGAATGTCAGTACGATAGGATTCATGAGAAAATATTTGTGGAATTATTTCATGAATATTCAGAATAGTTCCGAGAGGATCCGGAAGTGTTTCAGGGTCACCGGAAGGGTTTCGGTGAATATCGGGTCTTACCTATTATATATATATATATATATATATATATATATATATATATATATATATATATATATATATATATAAAATATAGGTGGAAAATGTTTCCAAAGATGTTAGAATATATATAATTTTTTAGAGGTTTTTAGAACATTTTATATTTAATTTAAATATCGGTAGGCCTTAAAAGGCCTAGAGGTGGAGAGAGTTATGGGCCACATAGGCCCATAAGGAAGTGGCGCCCCCCTTTCCTTCTAGGGGGGGGGCGAATTGGACTAGCGGAGGAGTTGGAGTCCAACTCCTCCCCCATGGCCGGCGCCCCAAGGGGGGACTTTCCTCCTTGGTGGCTGCCCTCACCTCCTCCAACCTATATATACTAGGGGGTTTTGCTCAATGGTGCATACAAGTTTTGCAGCCTCCTCTAGTTCTTCTAGTTCTAATTGGTCCTAGTTGACTAATTAGAGATAGTCTAATCCTCGTCCTCATAATTATAAGCCTAGTGTCGTTCTAATCTCCTCCCTCTAATTCTCCGGCGATGATTAGCTCTGGACGGCAAAGCGCTGCCAGATCGTGAAGGCTGCACACTTGCAACCAAGTTCATGCTTTCAGTCTTCGGTTCAAGGGATCGTTTGTTGGCGGTACGAGGAACTCCAAGTATGATCTACACCGACACATTCTTCTTCCGCTGCAACTTAGTGACGGTAATGATCGTGATCCCAACCCATTATGAATCTTCATATTGATCTTGGGTGATCGTAGGTGTGATTTTTTTGTTTTCTACTATGTTCTTCAAACAGTCGCATATATGTGGTGTCATGCAACACTTTATTTAATAGGTTGTAGACTCATCTTGTCTTGGTATGTGTGATGTTACTCATAGTGTCAGTAACTAGCTATGTTACTCAATTGGTCTCTCTCTTCATTAATTAGCTGCCACCACTACAAAAAAATACACTTTCGTGATGATACGTGTTTGTCATAGTAGGTCACGTTTTTTGTCATGCATGTATATCCATGAAAATTTTATGACAAAATCAAGATATTCATACCTGTGCTGTCGTAGAAGTGTTCCATGACATTACCAAAATTATCATCACGGAAGTATCCACTTCCATGACGATAAATTGCGCGTCACAGAAGTGCTTTCGTCAAGGGTGACCAACACGTGGCATCCACCGTAACGGGACGGCGTTAAGCTATCGGGTCCGGTTTTGGATCCGATAACATGTTAACAGGCCGAACCAATGGGAAATTTCCACGCGTAAAATTTTGATTGGCCGGAGGAAACACGTGTCAGCTCGTAAGTGGGTCAAATAGGTGCCTATGATATGTCGACACATGAGACGGCCCACCACCGACCCATTTAGCTTACAAAGGCCGGCCCGTTTGACTTGGTCAAAAGTTAGCGGGCGGGCCCATGAAAAGCCTGTTAATAGTCTCTTCGCAAATAGCCCATTTTATGGCCCGGTAACTCACGGCCCGTTAGGGCCTACCCGAAATCGGCCCAACAACGTCATGTGGGCCGTCGAGTATAACACCAGCCCGTGTCACTTTCGGCCCATGTATGGCCCACGGTGTCTTTCGGCCCATATGAGGTTTTCGTATCTTTAGGCCTTTAAAGGCCCACGGTGACTCTAGCCCAGAATGAACAGTAAATTCCTTTGTACCCATTAACGGCCCATGATTCGCATGGGCCATTTCCAGCCCGTGTTAGCTTTCAGCCTACTGACGGCCAATACGTTCTTGGACTCCTTTCCGGTCCTCGATTACTTCCGGACCGTTACTGGCCTGTTCCCCTAATGGGCCAAATTCGGCCCGTGGCAAAAGTCGGCCCGTTCCTGGCATGTTAACCCGCTGCGCGTTTCCAGCCCGTCCTATATTCTCGCCCATTAACGACCCGTTATGCTCCGTGAAATTAAGCCTTTCTTGCTGTCCTTCCGCCCGTTAACGGCCCGTTACCATGCTGGGCCGATACCAATTACGCCTGTTTACGGCCCATGTAGATCCATTTATCCGACGGCCCGAGGCCCATCGATTCTACGGCCATGTTGGAGGCCCATTTAAAGACGGCCCGTAGGAGGCCCATGGATCCTACGGCCCGTAGGAGGCCCACGGTTACGATGATCTGTATGTGGCCCATGGTTGTTGCGGCCACTAGCAAACCAGGGAAAAAGAAGACTAGGAAATAAATAAGCACGAAACTAACGCTAGGCTATTAAGGCGATTGCACAGATTACATCCACTGGGCATCAAAGATCGCCACCAACGAAAATATAGGGAACAACCTACACTATACAAAAATGGCATGCGGTTTTCTTCAGCCGGTGGCTGCACGTTAAGAAAAAAAATTGTATCGCAACAAAACAAATTACAACTACAAAACAAAAGGAAGGTTGGCATAAAAGTTAACAGTCTGGCAGATAAATGCACCACCAGAAGTTAAAAAGCTCATTTCATTTGACCTGACTGTTACGTTTTCATGTTGTATTATCCGATGGAGCACCATAATCTTCGCCTTCATTTCTCCTAGGCTCCTGAACAACATAGCAAATGTGTGATAGTCTGGTTTCAAAACCATGCATATCTTGACGACATCGAACAATGTCTGTCCTTGTTTCACAAAGGGTCTCTGTTAGGGAACGGACTTGTGTCTGAAGCGCGGATATAACATTGTTTTGAGCTTGCATATCTTGATTATGAGGCAGTTTAGAAGAGATTGCCTTAACAACCAACCCAGTATTACTCAGGAGCGTGCTTTTAGCACTCTTAGTGGACAGGTACTGACCCACTGCAGCAAGAGCTGATATTGCGGTTATAGTTGCCTCGCCACCTTCAGAAGTTGGCGGTTCCACAATTTTTTCCATAGCTTGCTGAAAAGTTGAGTTTTTACATTAGTAGTACACAACAGAAGATATTAAGGAGGCAGCAAAACCAAACAAAATAGTTTTGGTCTATATACGGAACTTATTCTGGTGAACCCATGTAAAATATTAGTTGTATTTTACTGCAAAGTACATAATAAAACCAGGTTCCAAACATATGACCATGTACCATGGCTCATGTATAGTCTATTTCTTCACATAGGATTGATGACTAAGGATAAAGAGACAAAGTTTATAATACGGTAAGCATAATATGTCATCATTCATATCACAAAACAACTAAGAAATGCATAACGGGCAATTGTAACGTTGTGTGGGCAAGTCCAAAGACGTAACTAGATTACGTGTCAAGATCAAAGGAACATCACTCCTCTCTTTTAAACCTTGTAAGGTGCAATGATACACTAAGGCAATTGTGTATAAGATTGAAAAGAGTAATAGACATTGGCTGCAAACCATGCAGTTCAAGGCACGAGTCAGAGTAAGTGGTAGTTAAAAGGCATGAGGATTAAGGACTTACAACAACGGCTTTGACAGGTGTAGTCATGGCCTTCGTCTTGCTGGTGTGACAGTCCTTGAAGATTTCCACAGTATTTGGTTCAGGTACTTTTCGGTCCTTGCGGGCTTTGCTCTTCATTTGGAACAAGTCAATATAGATCTGATAATATGGTACAGTGAAAACAAAGGAAAGCAATGACTAATTACAAGAGCCTCACGATGTGCAATATAGCTACGTAGATCCTATAAATACATTGGAATTTCACTTTTAAATGCAGTTGGCCTTGTTCTTTGAGCAGTTCACCTACAAGAAGATAGATTTGTGTTGCGTAAATAGGACTTCAACATGTGATCTGATCACATATATATAATGTACCAGATACTTCGGATCGGACCAGTGTTTAACGAGGCCTCTCCAATCTTCATCCGATATATTTTCCACTAGAGATGTTTGGGCAAGTTCACTGTCAGCCTTGCCTTCAAAGTGAGTTTTCCTCAAGTTATACCGACATCTTTGTCATGAGTAGACTTGAAAACATGGGTGCAAGCTTGTTTGGTTGCATCATCTTGGCTATCCAACTTGAACCTCATCTGTTGAAAATTATGGGAGTCTCATTATCAGCAACCTAGAAAGAATGGGACAGAGCAAGACGATATTACTAGTTTCCATACATAACCATACTTACAGATAAATGGTCGTGGAAGGTGTTGAACTGGGTTTCGTCCTTATCAATCTTGTACTGAATCCATGTTGGGAGGATACATAAATGACACCTAACAACAACCGCTGCCTCTGATACTAACTTGGATAACTGTGTAGCATCACGTGGCCTTTTTAAACCTGCGTCAAAACGGATCTCCATTCTTCCCCCTCTAGATTTAATTAACCTATCGAGCATTTTCCCTGATGTTTGTTTCCTCTTGCGCCTAGGTGCTAGTCCAACAACAAACATAGGAAGTGTTAGTGTACATCAAACTGTGAGACTACATATAAAGAAGCATGCAACTGTAACTTGACTCCAGAATTACCTTCTTGATGTTGAAGCTCACAAAGTTCAACTGATCTTGCCAACTCATCTTGTGTCAAGAGTGCTTGAAGTAGTGCCGTGGCAAGGAGCTTGGGAACGTGCTGCTAGCTGAGTTGACCAACGAGTAAATCGTGCAGCTGGTGGTACTATCGAAGGTGTTACAACAACTAGGGTTGTCTCTGCTTGTTTGGTGGAAGCTATTTGTTTCTGCTTGGCTTCTTCTGCAGCTCGTGTAGCACGGGATACCCTGTCGGTACAATTTTCCGCTGGACTTTGACCTTCTATTGCACCATCAGTACCAGCAGAATCTGCAGGATTCTTCCGCTTCCCTTTCCCTGTCGTTCTGTCTTGCTTCCTCTTTCTCTGTGCCATGTTAAGTCAAGCCGACAAGAAAAACGAATAACAATTTAGTTCTTCAGAACAAATTGATGCGTGATTGAGGGAGTCCTAGATTAGGGGGTGTCCGGATGGCCGGACTATGACCTTTGGCCGGACTCCTGGACTATGAAGATACAAGATTGAAGACTTCGTCCCGTGTCCGGATGGGACTTTCCTTGGCGTGGAAGGCAAGCTTGGCGATACGGATATGTAGATCTCCTACCATTGTAACCGACTACATGTAACCCTAACCCTCTCTGTTGTCTATATAAACCAGAGGGTTTTAGTCCATAGGACGAACAACAATCATACCATAGGCTAGCTTCTAGGGTTTAGCCTCTCTGATCTCGTGGTAGATCTACTCTTGTACTACCCATATCATCAATATTAATCAAGCGAGGAGTAGGGTTTTACCTCCATCGAGAGGGCCCGAACACAGGTAATAACATCGTGTCCCTTGTCTCCTGTTACCATCCGCCTAGACGCACAGTTCGGGACCCCCTACCCGAGATCCGCCGGTTTTGACACCGACATTGGTACTTTCATTGAGAGTTCCTCTGTGTCGTCATTTGTAGGCCCGATGGCTCCTCCGATCATCAACAACGATGCACTCCAGGGTGAGACTTTTCTCCCGGGACAGATCTTCGTATTCGGTGGCTTTGCACTGCGGGCCAATTCGCTTGATCATCTGGAGCAGATTGAAAGCTGCGTCCCTGGCCACCAGGTCAGATTTGGAAGTTTGAACTACACGGCTGACGTCCGCGGAGACTTGATCTTCGAAGGGTTCGAGCCACAGCCAAGCGCGCCGCACTGTCACGAGGGGCATGATCTAGCTCTGCCATCGAGCAGTGTCCTAGAGGTCAAGATCCGCCGTCGCTCCGACCTCTAGCTCGGAGCCGACTGCGCCAATCGAGGACGGGTGGCTGGACACCGCCTCGGGGGCTGCGATCTCTATGGCGATTGAGCCATAAACCTACCCCGTCCTTTGCGAAGCTCGTGACTCCAAGGTGTCGGACTCCTCTCCAGACTTCGAGCCTTCATGCGCCGCCAATCGAATCCGATTGAGGCGCCCGATCATGGAATTCACCGCGAGACATCTTTCGGACTCGCGCTTTAGCGACATCCTGAATTCACTAAAGTCTCTCTCTTTATCGGAGAGCCTGGCGGATTATGGTCGGGAAGGTTGGGATGCGGATGACGAAGAAATTCAAAGCCCACCCACCACCCACTTCAGTAGCCACCGCCGATGATTTAACCGACATGCTCGACTTCGACTCCGAAGACATCGACGGTATGGACGATGATGCAGGAGACTACCAAGGACCAGCGCCCACAGGGCACTGGAAGTCCACCTCGTCATACGACATATACATGGTGGACATCCCAAAAGATGGGAATGGCGATGGAACAAATGAGGATGACCCCTCAAGAAACAGCCTAAGCGCCCGGCGTCGGGCGCCGTTCTAAATCCCGCCACAAGCAAAAGCGGTAATTCCGGCACGGGAGACAATAACACCCCGGACAAAGGTCGAAGACAACCCTCCGGCAGGATTCAAATGGCGGGAGGATGGAGAAGCCAGCCCTCATGAGAGCGGCGTAAAGAGAGGTAGAGGATGATAATTACATGCCTCCCTCCGAAGATGAGGCAAGCCTCGGCGGCGATGAATTTGTCGTGCGAGGATCCCATCGAACAAGAGCGTTTCAAACGCGGGCTTATGGCCATGGCGAGCAGCCTCAAGAAAAAGCGGCAACAACTTAGAGCTGACCAAGACTTGCTAGGTGACAGATGGACTCAAGTCCTTGCGGTCAAGAGTATGAACTCAAGCGCCCCTCCAAGAGCTACCCAAAACACAGGCTGCTACCTCGATTAGAGGAGGAAGCACCCAAACCTACATCACCAGCGCATGACACGGCTGACCGGCCACCTCGTGGCCGCGGCAGAGAGGCCTCGCGGCCCTCAACTCAAGCCGCACCGCGGCGCCGCTCAAAAAATACCAAGGCGCGGGGAAATGCTACAGACCTGCGAGATATATTGGAGGACAAGGCAAGGCAAACAAGATCGATCTACGGATCGCGTGGGCGCCACACGACACGTGACGATAACCGTCACGCCGGGTATGGCAACTCCGGCCGGGCCGAACACAGCAGACAAAGCTCATTTGAGCTGCATCGTGATATAGCCCAATACAGAGGCACCGCACACCCACTATGCTTCACAGATGAAGTGATGGATCATCAAATCCCTGAGGGTTTCAAACCCGTAAACATTGAATCATACGATGGCACAACAGATCCTACGGTTTGGATCGAGGACTATCTCCTTCACATCCACATGGCCCATGGTGATGATCTACACGCCATCAAATACCTCCCACTCAAGCTTAAAGGACCAGCCCGGCATTGGCTTAACAGCTTGCCGGCCAGCAGAGTCAATTGGTTGTTGGGAAGACACGGAAGCCGCATTCCTCGACAATTTCCATGGCACATATGTGCGACCACCGAACGTCGATGACCTAAGCCACATAATTCAGCAGCCAGAGGAATCGGCCAGACAATTCTCGACACGGTTCCTAACCAAGAAAAATCAAATCGTCGACTGTCCGGATGCAGAGGCCCTTGCAGCCTTCAAACACAACATCCGCGACGAGTGGCTTGCCCGGCACCTCGAACAGGAAAAGCCGAAATCCATGGCAGCCCTCACAACACTCATGACCCGCTTTTTGCGCGGGAGAGGACAGCTGGCTAGCTCGTAGTAACAACATGACCAAGAACCACAGTAATTCGGATACCAAGGACAGCAATGGCAGGTCGGCGTCGCAACAAGCACAAAGCGCCGCGTGTAACGGGCGATAATGCCGAGGATACGGCGGTCAATGCCGGATTCAGAGGCTCTAAACCCGTCAGCGGAAAAATCCATTTAAAAGAAAAACTCCGGGCCCGTCCAATTTGAATGGACAGAATACTCGATCGCTTCGTGCGGATACACGGCACTTCGAAACCAGTCAACCACACCAATAGGGATTGTTGGGTGTTCAAGCAGGCAAGTTAAATGCGAAAACAACGACAAGGGGTTGCATAGCGATGGCGAGGAGGAGCCCCAGCCGCCGAACAATGGAGGACAGAAGGGCTTCCCCCCACAAGTGCGGACGGTGAACATGATATACGCAACCCACATACTCAAAAGGGAGCGGAAGCGTGCACTAAGGGACGTATACGCGATGGAGCCAGTCGCCCCAAAGTTCAACCCTTGGTCTTCCTGCCCGATCACTTTTGATCGAAGGGACCACCCCACTAGCATCCGCCATGGCGGATTCGCCGCATTGGTTCTAGACCCAATCATTGACTGATTTCACCTCACTAGAGTCCTAATGGGCCGGCGGCAAAGGCTGACTGAACCTGCTTTATCGGGATACGGTCGCAAAATGGGCATAGACCCATCAAGGATTAAACCCACGAAGGCGACCTTTAAAGGCGTCATACCAGTGTAGAGGCCAAGCTATGCGAGGCTCGATTACACTTGAAGTGGTCTTGGTCCCGGATAACTTCCGAGCGAGAGTTAATCTTGACATAGTCCCGTTCATGGCGGCTATCACGCTTGCTTTCAGACGAACCGCATTTGCAAAGTTCAATGCGGTGCCGCACTACGCATATCTCAAGCTCAAGATGCCAGGTCCTCGAGGAGTCATTACGGTCAATGGAAACACCGAACACTCTCTCCGGACGGAGGAGCATACGGCGGCCCTCGCGGCGGAAGTACAAAGCAGCCTCTTAAGGCAATTCTCGAGTCCGGCTATTAAACGTCCGGACACCTTCAAGCGCGCCCGGAGTAACCTACAACAAGACCGCTGGCATCGTTCGAAAGCACGCATAGCAATGCGGCCCAAACCCCCGCCCTCGCGAAATTGCGAAACCATTACTACGCGTACATAATTACGCTCTAGAAATACCATGGGCATAGGGGGAGGGGCACGACCAGGGCATGCCCAGAATGCGGCTCAACCGCACCAGGGGCTCCAGATCGTGTCATTCTTTTCTTTTCTTCTTTCTTTTTTACTTTCAGGACTCCGTTCTCACGAAGCCCTGTCCGGTAGTAGAATCGTCGAACACACGATGCAACAGCCAGGGAAGCTGACTACGCCGAGTGTCGAGGTGGTCTCTATTACGAAGCAGTATACATGTTTTACATACCATCCCACGCCTTACCCACAGGAAGGACATGTTAAAAGATCTCGTCCCTTGCTTATCGCACTATTTGTATCGTTACGCTCTTACCGCAGCCCTTTTGAATAAACAATAAATAGCTTCGCCTATTATTGCATTCCTTTTTCTATATATATATATATATATATATATATGTCGATTATGACATTGTGCAACGTGCACTTTAGTACGGGCAATACACTGTGGGGCTTAAGTACCCCACAATATGGTGTGATAAGTCCGAACACTTTTACAAGTCGTCACCCCGAACTTATAGCATTATATGCATCGGCTCGAATCATGTCTTGGGTCAATAGTTGGGTTTGCCCGGCTCCCATGTTTTGGTACCTTATGTTCCGTTATATCGGCTAAGGTAGCCGGGAGAACCAACTGCGATTGTGCCCGGTTGAGCTGGGTTAAGCACCTCAGTGGAGAAAGCTAAAACTGACCGTCATGATAGGGCGAGAGCCGGTCATTGTTCGAGAGGTTTTCGAGTCCCTAAAGACTTATGCCGCTTAGAGCGAGGAGTCGGCATTGTCCGGCCTAGGCGTGGATAGCGCCCGAACTCGGTCTTAGAATACCAGGGGCTTCGTAGAAATTTAAAATTATAGAATTCTATGGCTAAGTGAGTGTTCAAGCATTATAGTCCGGTTGCCTTGTTCGTTGTGTTGAGCGCCTCTCTCGAAGGACCCAAGAATGGGAACAAGAGCGCTCAAGTTTATCCTGAACACCCCAAAGACTTTTCGTGACATGGGGGCTGAAGCCGACTACTCGCCATCTCTCAAATTTAATTCACGGCCGCATGTAAGGTAATATTTTAAATTCAAAAGTGTTGCTTAGCGCATATGAACAAGTTTTCAGCGACAGGGATAACAAATGCGAGTTTACTCAAAAGTTACATCTTTGGAGCATTCACCCGCTATAAAGCGGGCACCCTTGAGGCGCCCTCATAATACATTTCAGCTTGCGATGCTCCTTGCCCGGTGGTGGTCCGTCCCGTCACAAGCTTCTCGGCGTCCATCTTGCCCCAAAGTGCACCTTAGCATCGGGCAAGGCCCTCTGAGCACCTTCGATGCAGACGGGCGCTGGCGACTTCAACCCATGGACAAAGGCGTCCACCAGCCGCCTCACCAGCCCGAAGTAGCTCCCAGGCATGGCTTTCTTAGGCCACAGCCGAACTATGAGGCCCTTCATGGCCTGTTCGGCCACCTTATGGAGCTCGACCAGCTGCTTCAACTGGTCGCTTAAGGGCACCGGTGTCCGCCTCGATATCTGAGACCAGAACACCTTCTCCGTCGAGCTTCCCTCCTCGGCTCGGTAGAATCTGGCAGCATCGGACACCTTCAAGGGCAGATCTGCGAATGCTCACAGAGAGCTCCGTATCCGGGTAAGTAATGAGATAATTCACTTTCACATGCTTGCTTTGCATAAAGAATGCCTTACCCGCGCTATCTTCTTCATCATACAATTTCACAGAGGTCTTTTTGGGCTTCGGCCTTAGCGGCTTTAGGCGCTCTCAAGGCCGAGGCAAGCTCGGACTCTCGAGTCTTTGAGTCACGCTCCAAACTCTCGTGTTTTTCCACGAGAGCACAGAGCTCTTGCCGCACCTCCGCCACCCACGCCTCCTGCTTCTCTCGCTCGGTGCGCTCCGCGGCCGCATTGCTTTCGGCCTTGGACACCGCTTCCTTCAGGGTCGCCACCTCGTTCGTGGCCCTTGCATTATTCACGTTATTCCTGTCACTTTTTGCAACCACATCTTTTAAATACTCCCATAAGGTATTACTTACCTTCCTTGTCCTCGAGCTGCTGTTTGGCAAGGCCGAGCTCGTTCTCGGACCGCTCGAGGCTCTGCTTCAATGCATCAACCTCCACAACAAGGTCGTCGAGGTCAAGCAGCAGCCTGCATTCCCATATTGACATACTTATGTTAGACTCCTGCGTATATCTTTTAGATCCTCGGTTCACTTTTCTTTCCGAACACCAAATCGAGCATCGGGGCTACCGTCTGCGTGCGGTAATATTTTAACATATCTTAAATACATACCTCAAAGCCTTTGTTAGAAGGTGGCGGAGGCTTCAGTCGAGCCCGCTCTTGGCGGACTGAACTTTCTGGATCACCACACTCATAATAGTGCAGTGCTACTCGTCGATGGAAGCGCCGTTAAAGCGCCTCCATCAAATTATCCGGTGCCTCCGGTTGGAAGGAGGTCACCGGTGTCGCAGTCTTTCCCTTCTTACGAAGGGGTCGCCTGCCGGACTCCGGAACCACTGAAGGTTCCGGCAGATCGAGTCGGCACAGGCGGACTTAAAGCCCTTCGGTTTTACCCCCTTTGCGCCGAGTCCCGAGGTCGCCTTGCGGCGCCTCGTGGCCACCTCCTCTGGTGGGCCCCTTTTGGGACTCCACCTCGGCGTCATCCATGGCGGGAGGAGACGAGGCGGTCGGAAGTGAGGTGCTATTCACATCCAGCGAATCGAGGAGCTGCTCGACGAAGCGTCGAGCCCGTCCTTGGGCGGGCTGCATGGTTATATTCGGCGTTAGAAGATGTTGTGCGACTAATGGAACGCCATGAGTTATTCTAGTGTCCGGACACTTACAATTTCGCCAGGGGCTTGGTCCTTGGTGGCCCCTCCCCTTCGTCGTCGTCGGCGTTGGTGGTGTAGTCCAGAGGAAGGGTCCTGCCCTTCTTGGACCCTCCGGCCTCCCCAGTTGGGGAGGCCTTCCTTTTCTTCTCTCCCCCCCGGGAGAGGCCTCTTCCTCCTCCTCGTCTTCGGGGAGGAGTCGCCTCGAGTCATCGGACGATGAGTCCGACGACACCTGGCCCGGGAACTCCTTTGAGTTCCCGTGGCCTTCTTCTCCCAAGCACCACGTAAGGTGCGGAACCCAACGACCTCGCTAATCGGGCGTCACTGGGTCTTCGGCAAGGCCGGACGGTCAACCTGTCCGGGACGTCTTCCGCCGATCTGTCAAAGGTGAGGGAGTTTTAGATCCGCGCAGAGTCAAACTATGAAAAAAGAGTCCCGTAAAGGGTAAAATAGCTTACCTCGGCTGGCTTGATGTCATGAAATGAATCCGCGATCTTGATTGTAGCGGATGCGGGAAGTCTCGGCGCCCTTGAACAAGCACCTTCCGGGCATCTTACGCACGTAGTGTCAAGAGCGGCTCAGAATTGATCTTGTGCGGATCAAACTCCCACAAGTTGAAGACCCGTTCTTTGGCATGGGAGGATCTGGCGGATGAGCATAACCTGGACCATGTTGACAAGCTTGAGCTTCTTGTCCACCAGGTTTTTGGGCCGAGTTTGGAGTCCGATCGGCTCTTCCGAATTACCCCCACGTCAGGCCGTCTCTTTCCATGAGGTGAGCCGTGTAGGAAAGCCAGATCGAATTGGGGCCGCCGCCCGTTTAGAGTCAGCCTTGGCTCGGTGATGTAGAACCACCCCGATTGCCACCCCTTTATGGTCTCCACAAAGGAGCCTCGAGCCATAGGGCGTTGGCCACCTTGCCCACCATGGCACCTCCAAGACTCAGCTTGGCGGCCGCCCCACTACCTTGACTTGACATTGAAGGTCTTGACCATAAGCCGAAGTGGGGCTGGATGCAGAGGGAAGGCCTTGCACACGAGATGAACGCCGAGATGTTGAGGATGAAATTCGGGGCGGATCGTGGAAATCTAGGCCATAGTAGAACATGAGCCCCTGACAAATGGGTGAAGTGGAAAACCTAGTCCATGGAGGAAGTGGGGAGGAACACCACCCTCTCATGGGGCCTGAGGGTGGGGATGAGCTGCCCTTGTCGGGGAGCCGATGCGCGATATCGTCGGACAAGTATCCGCCTTCGCAGCTTTTGATTGCCCCTCCGTGACGGAGGAGGCCATCCACTTGCCTCCCGCCTCCGGACATAGTTGGAGAAGGTTGAGGTGGGATGTGCGGACTTGGGTGCTAGAGCTCAAGTGTGCGGCGCAAATGGATGAGCAAAGGAGGAAGAAGGCGTGTGTGAAAAAAGTGGATCCTTATCCCTTATATGGACGGACAAAGCTATGCGTCCCCACCGGCCCGATAAAACTCGCTTATCTCCCAAGCGTAATCAATGGCGCGGTTGGGTTACTACGCCCGTATTGATGAGAATCCCGGACTAAGGGACC
Organism: Aegilops bicornis; assembly: GCA_021605145.1. NCBI lineage: Eukaryota > Viridiplantae > Streptophyta > Magnoliopsida > Poales > Poaceae > Aegilops > Aegilops bicornis. Next base: position 613,473 of record JAHIAL010000046.1, read on the forward strand.
ACGATCTACTGCTTTGACAAGACGTGCCAAGAAAACTGCCTACCAGACGCTACCGAGGTGGGACGGTGAAAACGATTCGAATAAAGGCTTGGCTGTGGTGTGATGTCATCTTTGCGGAATACGTCAGATTGAGTTTAATGTAAATAGTATTCTCTCTCTCGGTGGTATGTGGAACTTATTTTGCAGAGTCGGACACTATCCTTGTGTTCAAAATCTTCTATGAAGAATTCGGAGGAGGAACCCGCCTTGCAATGCCGAAGACAATATGCGCGCCGGACTCATCGTCATTGAAGCCTGTTTCAGGGGCTACTAAGGGAGTCCTGGATTAGGGGTGTCCGGATGGCGGACTATGACCTTTGGCGGACTCTGGACTATGAAGATACAAGATTGAAGACTTCGTCCCGTGTCCGGATGGGACTTTCCTTGGCGTGGAAGGCAAGCTTGGCGACACGGATATGTAGATCTCCTACCATTGTAACCCGACTCTGTGTAACCCTAACCCTCTTCGGTGCCTATATAAACCGGAGGGTTTTAGTCCATAGGACGAACAACAATCATACCATAGGCTAGCTTCTAGGGTTTAGCCTCTCTTATCTCGTGGTAGATCTACTCTTCTACTACCCATATCATCAATATTAATCAAGCAGGAGTAGGGTTTTACCTCCATCGAGAGGGCAGAACCTAGGTAAAAACTTATCGTGTCCCTTGTCTCCTGTTACCATCCGCCTAGACGCACAGTTCGGGACCCCCTACCCGAGATCCGCCGGTTTTGACACCGACGGTGATACAGACGAACTGAACTTTGATGTTAGACAACTACATGATAGGAGGATGTAATATGTACGAAAAACAGGACGGCATGAGATAACCAAAACTATGATGTGTAAACTAAGCAGAAGACATTTCACTAAATTAGAAGCAATGCAATGGAAGGTAGACACCATATGAAAGAGGCTACAAATATCTTTATGCCAAGTTAACAGTGTCTCATCATAAACGTTGTTTAAACGAATGTGAAGCAGTACGAGAAATAAATCATATGCAAGATGCAAACAACATCACACTACCAAGTTAAAGGTCTATCGTCATTAGTGCCATTGCATATTCATAGCTTATGATGTGTAAACTAAGGAGAAGGCATTTCAACAAATTAGAAGCAATGAAAGCTAGACACCATATGAAATATGCAACGAATATCACTCTACCAAGTTAAAACTATCTCGTCATAAGTGCCATTTCAACAAATTAGAAGTAGTACAAGCTAGGAAAGAATGCGAGATGTAACCTATGTCACACTCCCAAGTCTAACGTGGCTTATGATAAGTGATTGTTGTAGGTTACACAATGGTAGTACTTTGATGTAATTACATGGTGTGATATACAGATATTGTATGTTCTAGAAACAGGAACACGTGTCTTATTCACAAGTATAATGTGTAAAGTAAGTAGATGAAATTCAACAAAATTAGAAGCAATACAATAGACATCATACATAACATGTAACCACATATAAACGATTGCCAAGTTAGAGGGAGCACACTGTGATGGTGCACTAGGGGATTCGTGCTCATCATCAACACAGCTACGTTGAATGTCTATGCATGTGTTGTCTTGGAAATCATCTTGGGGGGATGGAGGAGTAGAATCTGTAGAGTCCCTCAGTTTGGAAGTAGCACCATCATCCGCTACCTTGCTATATTCCTTCCGCTTTATTGATTTTGAATTGTCAAGTAAAACCGATAAGAAAAAGCAATAAAATTCACTCTTCAGAACTCATTTGTGCATGATACTGACAATCACTACTTTGATGTAAGGAAAACACATGATTCCGAGGATGAAATAATCTGAAAAACATGACGGGATGGAATATTCACAACAATTTGTGTAAACTAAGCAGAAACCATTTCAACAAATAAGAAGCAATGCAAGCTAGACACCACTTGAAAGCTGCAACCAATATGACTCTGCCAAGTTAAAAGCGTCCCATCATAAATGGCATTTCAACAAATTAGAAGCAGCGCATGCTATAAATCATATGAAAGATGCAACTAATATCGCACTGCATATACTAAAGGTGTCTCGTCATATTGATTTATGCGGGATACAAAAAAAACAATAGTTTTATGTAAGGACATGCTTAATAGACAGATGTACTATGTACTAAAAACAGGAAGGCATGTCACATTAAAAGGTATAATGTATAAATTGAGAAGAATAGTGCATGCAATTTAACCAGATAGGAAGAATTACAATCTAGACACCATATGCAACATTCAACCACATATCACGCTGCCAACTTAGAGCAAGCATTTGTGATGCTAGTGTATGGGAAATGCGGTAATCAACTATAGAGCTACATTCACTATCTTCATCTCGCCTTGCTGTTTCTTGAGAATCATGTGGGGAGGCTGACGCTGCAATCTTTAAATGATGATCTTTTCTCCACGAGAGTCCACTTGTTCGATCGCCTCATCATAAGTGATTGATGAGGGATACACATGAACATTAGTTTGATGTAAGAACATGTTTAATAGATGATGTACTAGTATGTACCAAAAAGCGAGGAAGGCATGTCATATTCAAAGGTATAGTGTGTAAGCTAAGCAGATGCAATTTAACCAAATTGGAAGCAATACAAGCTAGACATCCGGCTGGAGTGGTGAGCATGATCATCTAGGACCTGAGAGCCTGGTGGGAGGCGGGCTGCTTCGCCACCATGGTGGCTTTTTAGTTGGCTTCCAGGTGATGCATGTATGTGATGGGCTTGTCACTGGCTCAGCCAGTGCCCTGACTAGCTATTTGTCTTCTGGTGCTCCCGGGATGGTGGTTCATGTAAAAAAATATCTTTCCTTATCTTGATAAAGACCAACTTCGGCCTTTCGAATACAAGCTAGACACCATATGCAACATTCAACCACATATCACGCTGCCAACTTAGAGCAAGCACTTGCGATGCTAGTGTATGGGAAATGCGGTAATCAACTATAGAGCTACATTCACTATCTTCATCTAGCCTTCTTTGTTTCTTGAGAATCATGTGGGGAGGCTGACGCTGCAATCTTTAAATGATGATCTTTTCTCACAGTAGTCCACTTGCCTGACTGCCTCATCATAAGTGATTGATGAGGGATACACAAGAACATTAGTTTGATGTAAGAACATGTTTAATAGACAGATGTACTAGTATGTACCAAAAACAGGAAGGCATGTCATATTCAAAGGTATAGTGTGTAAGCTAAGCAGATGCAATTTAACCAAATTGGAAGCAATACAAGCTAGACATCCGGCTGGAGTGGTGAGCATGATCATCTAGGACCTGAGAGCCTGGTGGGAGGCGGGCTGCTTCGCCACCATTGTGGCTTTTTAGTTGGCTTCCAGGTGATGCATGTATGTGATGGGCTTGTCATCCTTTGGCTCACCAAAGGCCTCGACTAGCTATTTGTCTTCCGGTGCTCCGGGATAGTGGTTCATGTAAAAAATATCTTTCCTTATCTTGATAAAGACCAACTTGACCTTTCGAATACAAACTAGACACCATATGCAACATGCAACCACATATGACACCGTGAAGTTAAAGCAAGCACCTGGGATGGTGGTTCACGGCGAGCGAGATCATCAACTGCAGAGCTATGTTTCCCGTCTCCATCTGCCGACACTACACCCTTTAAAGTCTTGAAACGCGACTGACCTAGCCGCGTACCACGCTGGAGCAACTTCTCTCTACTCTTTTCTGCTTCTGTCAAGGTAGGGTCTGAAATACCCTTGCATAAAAACACAATAGTGAGAGTATGGGTGAAGTGTGTGGAGAACTAGTGCCTTTGTAAAAAGTAGTAGATAGCGGTGGCTGAAAAATAAATGACAGGAGACATATGATAGCTCTACAACATTACATGGCAAACCAAATTAGATTCTACTCCGTATGATTTTGTAATATATGAGCATAGGAAATGCAGGTACTCCTCCAGCACACCAAAACATGTGGTCCTATCAAGATAACAGTCAACTGAAAATAAATAGTTTGTCGATTTTTTTATGAACCGTCCAATCTATAAGGAATGGGTAGACGGCCTTCGTCGACCTCCCACCAGTCACTGTTGACGACCTTTCTCAAACCGCCAGTGACCATAGGCCCAGACCCCTGCCTCTGCCGCCCCGCCCTCCCCTCGACCTCACACCACCGCCGTGCTTGGCAGCGCCCCCAGGCCATCCCTTTAATCCCGGCCGACCTCCAGATCGGGCGCCAGCAGCTCTAGGCCCCCTGCGCCCTAAGAAAAACACCGAGAGCCTTTGCTTCCCGGCGTAAAGGCGGACTAAGCGCTGTTACGCCGGGAATGCTTCCGTTAATTGGGAATCAATGACCGAGAATTGAAATCCAGGCGACGGACCTCTAGCTAAGGTGAAATAGTATATGAGGAGAAACCTTGTGCATCGCGAGTAACTAGGAACATCTAGTATCAAGAAGAGTTGGTCAACTAGTGTCTTCTGTGGGATGAATATCTTGCAAGCAGACATGTAAGATTTGCACGAATAAGGGAAGAGGAGTACCATTTTCAGTTGCCGGTGTGGTCGCCTCCACATGTCGCGCCGATCTTCTTCTTTTTGCCGGGGAAAGCGATGTTTTGGAGGGTCCAGGCTTGGATGAACCCATGGCCAAATTGTGGATTGTGTTGTCATGGCCATATGTCGGCGGAGGGGAAGCGGATCCGAGGCGGTGAAGGGCCGGCGTGGTGAACAGCTCGGTGCGGTGGGCCGGTGGAGAAGTTGGAGCGGCGATGGTGAGGCGCAGACGGCGTGGTTGAATTGGCGCTCGAATGCAGACGGCTCGGCCTCGGCTTCAACTACTAGCCATGGAGGGCGTTGCGGTTGAGTTTCACGGTGGACGCAACGACGTTGGGGTATCGGCTCGGCGTGATGGAGAGGAGGGCTGCGGTTGATGGGTGGGCTGGGGGGGCGGACGGTGGACGCGGGGGTTTCGTGGCTGGTGGAGAGGTAGTTTTGGCGCCCACGTGAAATGCGAATGGGGAATCCGACCGGGTTGCGGGGAGCTAAGGGAGAACCATGTTTGATGCAGGACACGCTTGTTTTTGGCTTTTTTGAACAGATGGGACACGCTTGTTTGAAATTTGGGGAAAGTACCAACTTTACCCCCCCCCTCTTAAATTTCGGACCTACTGCGGGTCGGGGTAGGATTGTAATTCCAGGTGTCCCAAATAGTGGGCGGGAGTGATTTGGCAAAGCATGTGTGTGCTTAGGGCGGCCATTGTGTATGAATGTTTTTCGAGGCGGTTGCGTGGCTTCTAGATGAAGCTACAAACTTACCCCGGTTTAGACCTTTGGACGTCGGGCCAGTAGGTTTCACGGGTCGGAGTTAGAAAAGTAATTTCCTTCTACTACCAAACATTGGTCTCACGCGGTTTCGGGAGAGTAGATGCACTTTTGGTGCTTCGTTCAAAATTTTGAAACAGAAGCATTCATCTTTAGAGTACTCTTGAACTTTGAGGATTGACCTAAATAGACAACGTTAAATTGGAACTTGTCTGTTTAAAAACCTCATTCAATTATCCGCTTCTTTTTGAAATTTTGACACTTGAAAATCATATAACTAGGATTATTTTGGAATGGAGGAGCTAAATTGGAATCTATTTTGTACACGACTATATATGCTATTATGTACAAAATCAGTGCAAAGCTTGGTGCCCCCATAACTTAGGTATGATTTACAAATGCCATGATATCGAATTCAAATAATTGAATGGACTTCATGTTGAATTCGATTTTTTAAACCACCTTAAGTTGAATTCAAATGTATGCTAGTTTATAGCTAGCTATTTATAATGTTCATTGTGTAACTTTCGTATGTATAATGTGCTTTACACACACAACATGAACTATACTCACGTTTATATTCGATTGCTAAAGCGATGCATTGTCTGGAGTACAAAATACTAACTATGTGGATCAATTATGTCGAATAATAACATAGACATGCTCAAATTCAATAGAATCTAGATGTCTGATGGATCAATGATCGTTCCTTACGCGAATTGCGAATATCATGATCCCATCCTAATATTTGGATACAATTTATATCTTTAATCAATGTGTACATCAGTCTTTTACGTGTAGTTTCACTCTCCATCAATGGTCTCCCACACATTCTCACACACTCTCTCCCGAGGTGTCTTTCTCGCAGACATGCTCTCGATATAACCCTCCCTCCCTCTCGTAACCATTTATGACTGTTTTCACTAACCCTTATCACAAGCAATCTTCCTCTCACAAGCATACACACGCACAATCCCCATCGACCCTTTCTATATACATAGACCTGCCTACGTGTCTCCTGTACGCACATTATCTTTAAGCTTGTCTCTCACGCATTGTCTCACACCTCTCTTCCTAATCGATGAGTATGATTCTAGCAGAGCATTCTGTAGGATGCCCCTTAAAGTTAGGTTGGATGAATAGTAATATCAGAGATAAGGGGTTACCTTAGTCCGATAACCCAGGTTTAAAAATCATAGCCGGCTTTGTCAGTGGACACAGAGTCCTTCAGAATTCTGCTACCGTTATCTTGTATGACAAGTCATCTCCATGGGTCTCCCTAAATGCGTCACGGGCCGACCAATGTGGCGCAGAACGGAACCGAACCAAGGGCCTCACCTATGCCCCCAGGTCTCGTTATCTTCTCACACCCACACATACCAACACAGACACCACACAAAAAATTCTCCTCGTGCCTCTATACCCTCCCCCTTGCATATACACACTCAAGGGAATCTCTCGCCGTGACATCATATTAGTCTCTCTCTCTAGACCTCTCATTTCTCGTGCTATCTCTCCCACGCCCCCCCTCCCCCATGGGTCCATCTATCCATGCCTCTCTCGAATCGTAATACACACACATACCTCTCTAGGTCCCTGCCAAATACATAAACTACTCATTAACACTTATTTCATCACGTAACCCATTTATCTAAAAAGCTCTCTATTCATGTTTATTTCTCATACAACATTCCTTTTTGAATAAAGTGTGGCCAAAAATTATTTTAGAATTTCTACATATATACAACATTACAAAGTAATATGGAGGAGTATGAGCGTTAATTTGCATTGCATGGTGCCCACAATGATATTTATTCCATGCTTTGTGAATTTTTATATTTTTATACTATATATAAAGTTAGTCATAATAAAGAGAAAGCGAAGAGCATCTCTCTCCCCATCGCATACACCCCTCTCGCCCCTTTCACGTCGCACACAAACTATCTCCGTGTCCTCTAAAAGTAAGCCCCAACACATTCACGCATGTTTCATCTTTCTCTCGCGATATATAGACGATCATTGTATATGGAGCGAAAGCACGATACGTACATTGGACTTCAGAATCCACTCATTATGGTCACCATTTATGTTTTGTGGTTATTATACAGTCACGGGCTCACCGTACAGCTCTGTATTTGCTCAAGACATGGCTAGTTGACCAGTTAAACGCTGCACGTTGCACCTCTAGTGTTGCATCACATTATCTCACTACCACTGGGCCCACCTATCGGCTTGTATCTACTCTTCTACACTCTTATAAAAAACAGAGTTGGTGATGATGGTGTGCCTGCCATCCTACAACATAGGCCGTCTGATTTATATCTGACGGATAGGATGAAACTATGGCAATTTTGCAAAAAGGTACCCACACACCTCTCCACATTTGCAAATAAGAACTTCCCTCATTCATCCTTTTCTCTCACAAGATAAACTAGTCATACAAATGCATCTTGATGCTACGTTACGCATGGGCATATTGCTAGTAAGAATGAAAACAAACGACAAAAAAATATTGGACGGTGGTTCGAAGTCATGACCGCGGGCACAGCGGACAAGGTGGCCTTGTATTGGTATGCTGAGCCGTCTGTTTTAACACATAGGAGCTGGTGTGGTGATTATACACACACACACACGCATGCACACGAACTGCATGCATGCAACACTCACACGAACACATGCAGCCACACACGCAAGCAACACTCACACATACACACGCAGCCATGCATGCACGCAACACTCACACGCACACACACGCATGCATGCATGCACACACCACACGACCAACACACACTCTCATGCTCAAGTGCTCAACCTACACGTGCATGCGCACACATCAGGCCCTGACAGACACATACACAACCAGGTGATTCCCGCGCACGGGTTGGAGTCTTGTCGCGCCTGGGTAAATTTGTGTTTATCTGACCTTTTTCCTATGTGAACTAACATGTGGGACCCACAAGGAGCGTGGTCGGTTTAACTAGTCAACATGGTGCCATGCAGACTATTTGGCTGGTCAGCAGTGAAATCCGATCTTTGAGCGGTGAGCAAGTGACTATATAATCACCGCCAAAAGCATTATATAGTGAGCGTAATGAGCGTATTCTGAAGTTCGGTGACCGTATTACGCTTTTCTCTGTGTAGGCCCTCCAAAACTACATCTCTACGTTCTCGCATGTTACAACTAACAACTATACAATGTCTGACACTACTACTACACTCTAACACAATAAATCATATGTGTTTTTAGTTTTACTAGATATCATATTGTTACTTAATTATTTAGTTTGCATACATTAAAATCGCCTATAATATGTATGGCCAGTATCATCTACCGTGCGGGAAAAATCCCGCCCTTTCCTGTTTAATCGGGTTTGTATCGATGGATCGTGCGAAACAGCAAAACTATAGTACTATCTGATACAAGTAGCCAGTTCACGGGGCCGTGTGTCGTGTACTCCTCCGTCGTAGAGTGGGCGCTTCGCTTTCATAAATGTTCTAGTCCCGTTCATGACATGTGGGATATCATGCTACGGGTCCACGTGCCATACCGAAATCTGATGCGAGAAGCGGCGGTGAAGCACCCTAGTCATGGCGCCGGCGTAGTAATGAGCAATGAGGCGTCAAATCACAAAGCTGCACCTTTCCCGCAGTTAAGTTCGAGGGACGAAATAATAATGCTAAAAAATAGAAGTTGGAGGGACGAAGCAACCATCATTTTAATCGTTGTTGAATCCGCTTCTCCCTCATCTTCTTCAAGTTTTTTTTTAAGATCTTCTTCAAGTTAACCACGTGTTGCTTCTGTCGTTTTTCTACCTCATGTGGGATGCGGATCCGCTTGGTAAAGCACTGACACCTGGTAACGCATGTCAGCAAACCGCCAGGCCAACGTCCTCTAAAAATAAGAAACCTCCCACGCCATCCGCGCAGCAAAGTCACCTTCTTTTTACTAATCCTGATTCTATAATTTTTTAGATCAATATAATTGAGATTTATATAGATAGCACACAGGAGCAAAACCAAGTGGTACGGTTAAGGGCATCCACAATGTGTAGCCAAATGTGAAAATTGTTGGGGAATGTAGTAATTTCAAAAAAAATCCTACGCACACGCAAGATCATGGTGATGCATAGCACCGGGAGGGGAGAGTTTCGTCTCGATACCCTCGTGAACCGTGGCGGAAGCGTTATGACAACGCGGTTGATATAGTCGTACGTCTTCACGATCGACCGATCCCAGCACTGAAGTTACGGTACCTCCGCGAACTGCACATGTTCAGCTCGGCGACGTCCCACGAACTCACGATCCAGTAGAGCTTCGAGAGAGAACTTTGTCAGCACGACGGCGTGATGACGGTGATGATGAAGTTTACTGACGCAGGGCTTCGCCTAAGCACCGCTAAGATAGATCAATGATAAACTTGTGTCTATGGGGTGCCCCCTGGCCACGTATATAAAGGAGTGGAGGAGGGGGAGGGCCGGCCTAGCTACTGTTGGCATACTGGAGGGGTCCTGCTCCCAGGAGTAGGATTCCCCCTTCCATGTAGTAGGAGTAGGAGAGAAGGAAAGGGAAAATAGAAGAGAAGGAAGGAGGGGGCGCCGCCCCTCCCCCTAGTCAAATTCGGACTAGGCCTTGGGGGGGCGCGCAACTTCCCATCTCTCTTTCCCTTAAAGCCCAATAAGGCCCATATACTCCCCGGCGAATTCCCATAACTCTCCGGTACTCCGAAAAATACCCGAATCACTCGGAACCTTTCCAATGTCTGAATATAGTCGTCCAATATATCGATCTTTACGTCTCGACCATTTCGAGACTCCTCGTCATGTCCCCGATCTCATACGGGACTCTGAAATACCTTCGGTACATCAAAACACATAAACTCATAATACCGATCATCACCGAACGTTAAGCGTGCGGACCCTACGGGTTCGAGAACTATGTAGACATGACCGAGACTCATCTCCGATCAATAACCAATAGCGGAACCTGGATGCTCATATTGGCTCCTACATATTCTATGAAGATCTTTGTCGGTCAAATCGCATAACAACATACCTTGTTCCCTTTGTCATCGGTATGTTATTTTCCCGAGATTCGATCGTCGGTATCTCAATACCTAGTTCAGTCTCGTTACCGGCAAGTCTCTTTACACGTTCCGTAATGCATCGTCCCGCAACTAACTCATTAGTCACATTGCTTGCAAGGCTTATAGTGATGTGCATTACCGAGAGGGCCCAGAGATACCTCTCCGACAATCGGAGTGACAAATCCTAATCTTGATCTATGCCAACTCAACAAGTACCATCGGAGACACCTGTAGAGCACCTTTATAATCACCCAGTTACATTGTGAAGTTTGGTAGTGCACAAAGTGTTCCTCCGGTATTTGGGAGTTGCATAATCTCATAGTCATAGGAACATGTATAAGTCACGAAGAAAGCAATAGCAACATACTAAACGATCAAGTGCTAAGCTAACGGAATGGGTTAAGTCAATCACATCATTCTCTAATGATGTGATCCCGTTAATCAAATGACAACTCATGTCTATGGCTAGGAAACTTAACCATCTTTGATTCAACGAGCTAGTCAAGTAGACGCACACTGGTGACACTCTGTTTGTCTATGTATTCACACATGTACTAAGTTTCCGGTTAATACAATTCTAGCATGAATAATAAACATTTATCATGATATAAGGAAATATATATATAATAACTTTATTATTGCCTCTAGGGCATATTTCCTTCAGTCTACCACTTGCACTAGAGTCAATAATCTAGATCACATCGCCATGTGATTCAACACCAATAGTTCACATCATCATGTGATTAACACCCATTGTTCACATTGCTGTGTGACGAATATCCAAAAGGTTTACTAGAGTCAGTAATCTAGTTCACATCGCCATGTGATTAACACCCAAAGAGTATTAAGGTGTGATCATGTTTTGCTTGTGAGAGAAGTTTAGTCAACGGGTCTGCCATATTCAGATCCGTATGTATTTTGCAAATTTCTATGTCAACAATGCTATGCATGGAGCTACTCTAGCAAATTGCTCCCACTTTCAAAATGTATCTAGATCGAGACTTAGAGTCATCTAGATCGGTGTCAAAGCTTGCATCGGCGTGGCCCTTCTGACGAACCTTTTGTCACCTCCTTCATCGAGAAAGATATACTTATTCCTCTATGGATAATTTTGACGTTGTTCATTGATCTACTCCTAGATCACTATTGTACTCCCTTGTCAAACTCAGTGTAGGGTATACAATAGATCTGGTACACAGCATGGCATACTTTATGGCCGAGGCATAGGGAATGACTTTCATTTTCTTTCTATCTTCTGTTGTGATCGGGCTTTGAGTCTTACTCAATTTCACACCTTGTAACACAGGCAAGAAATCTTTCTTTGACTGTTCCATTTTGAACTACTTTAAAATCTTGGCAAGGTATGTACTCATTGAAAAACTTATCAAGCGTCTTGATCTATCTCTATGGATCTTGATGCTCAATATGTAAGCAGCTTCATCGAGGTATTTCTTAAAAAAAACTCCTTTATGCTTGCCAGAAAATTCTACATTATTTTCGATCAACAATATGTCATTCACATATACTTATAAAAAATGTTGTAGTGTTCCCACTCACTTTCTTGTAAATACAGGCTTCTCCAAGAGTCTGTATAAAACCATATGCTTTGATCAACTCATCAAAGCGGATATTCCAACTCCGAGATGCTTGCACCAGTCCGTAGATGGATCGCTGGAGCTTGCACATTTTGTTAGCACCTTTAGGATCGACAAAACCTTCTGGTTGCATCATATACAACTCTTCTTTAAGAAATCCATTAAAGAATGTAGTTGCCAGATTTCATAAAATGTGGCAATTTGCTAACATGATTCAGACAGACTTAAGCATCGCTAACGAGTGAGAAAATCTCATCGTAGTCAACACCTTGAACTTGTCAAAAACCTTTTTCGACAAATCTAGCTTTGTAGATAGTAACACTACTATCAGCGTCCGTCTTCCTCTTGAAGATCCATTTATTTTCTATGGCTTGCCGATCAATGAGCAAGTCAACCAAAGTCCACACTTTGTTCTCATACATGGATCCCATCTCGATTTCATGGCCTCAAGCCATTTTATGCGAATCTGGGCTCATCATCGCTTCCTCATAGTTGGTAGGTTTGTCATGGTCAAGTAACATGACCTTCAGGACAGGATTACCGTACCACTCTGGTGTGGATCTTACTCTAGTTGACCTACGAGGTTTAGTAGTAACTTGATCTGAAGTTACATGATCATCATCATTAGCTTCCTCACTAATTGGTGCGTAAGTCACATGAACAGATTTACGTGATGAGCTACTTTCAATAAGGGAGCAGTACAGTTACCTCATCAAGTTCTATTTTCCTCCCACTCACTTCTTTCGAGAGAAACTCCTTCTCTAGAAAGGATCCATTCTTAGCAACAAATGTCTTGCCTTCGGATCTGTGATAGAAGGTGTACCCAACATTTTCTTTTGGGTATCCTATGAAGACGCGGTTCTCCGATTTGGGTTCGAGCTTATCAGGTTGAAGCTTTTTCACATAAGCATCGCAGCCCCAAACTTTAAGAAACGACAACTTTGGTTTCTTGCCAAACCATAGTTCATAAGGCGTCGTCTCAATGGATTTAGATGGCGCCCTATTTAACGTGAATGCGGCTGTCTCTAATGCATAAACCCAAAATGATAGTGGTAAATCGGTAAGAGACATCATAGATTGCACCAAATCTAATAAAGTACGGTTACGATGTTCGGACACATCATTACGCTGTGGTGTTCTAGGTGGCGTGAGTTTGCGAAACTATTCCGCATTGTTTGAAATGAAGACCAAACTCGTAACTCAAATATTCTCCTCCACGATTAGATCGTAGAAACTTTATTTTCTTGTTACGATAATTTTCCACTTCACTATGAAATTCTTTAAAATTTTCAAATGTTTCAGACTTATGTTTCATTAAGTAGATATACCCATATCTGCTTAAATCATCTGTGAAGGTGAGAAAATAACGATACCCGCCGCGAGCCTCAATATTCATTGGACCACATACATCAGTATGTATGGTTTCCAATAAATCATTGCTTGCTCCATTGTTAGGAGAAACGAAGTCTTAGTCATCTTGCCCAAGAGGCATGTTTTGCAAGCATCAAGTGATTCCAAAAGTCCATCGGCATGGAGTTTCTTCATGCACTTTACACCAATATGACCTAAACGGCGGTGCCGCAAATAAGTTGCACTATCATTATTAACTTTGCATCTTTTGGCTTCAATATTATGAATATGTGTATCACTACAATCGAGATCCAACAAACCATTTTTATTGGGTGTATGACCACGTAAAGTTTTATTCATGTAAAATGTAAGAACAACAATTATTCTCTAACTTAAATGAATAACCGTATTGCAAAAAACATGATCAAATCATATTCATGCTCAACGCAAACACCAAATAACACTTACTTAGGTGCAACACTAATCCCTAAAGTATAGGGAGTGTGCGATGATGATCATGTCAATCTTGGAACTACTTCCAACACACATCGTCACCTCGCCCTTAACTAGTTTCTGTTCATTCTGCAACTCCCGTTTCGAGTTACTACTCTTAGCAACTGAACCAGTATCAAATGCTGAGGGGTTGCTATAAACACTAGTAAAGTACACATCAATAACATGTCTATCCAATATACCTTTGTTCACTTTGCCATCCTTCTTATCCGCCAAGTATCTTGGGAGTTCCACTTGCAGTAACCATTTCCTTTGCAGTAGAAGCACTCAGTTTCAGGCTTGGGTCTAGCTTTGGGCTTCTTCACGGGAGCAGCAACTTGCTTGCCGTTCTTTTTGAAGTTTCCCTTCTTCCCTTTGCCCTTTTTCTTGAAACTAGTGGTCTTGTCAACCATCAGCACTATATGCTTTTCTTGATTTTCTACCTTCGTCGATTTTAGCATCACAAAGAGCTTGGGAATCGTTTCTGTTATCCCTTGCATATTATAGTTCATCACGAAGTTCTAGTAACTTGGTGATAGTGCCTAGAGAACTCTGTCAATCACTATCTTATCTGGAAGATTAACTCCCACTTGATTCAAGTGATTGTAGTACTCAGACATTCTGAGCACATGCTCATTAGCTGAGCTATTCTCCTCCATCTTGTAGGCAAAATACTTGTCAAACGTCTCATACCTTTCGACATGGGCATGAGTCTGAAATACTAATTTCAACTCTTGGAACATCTCATATGCTTCGTGGAGTTTCAAAAACGTCTTTGAAGACCTGATTCCAAGCCATAAAGCATGGTGCACAAAACTATCAAGTAGTCATCATATCGAGCTTGCTAAATGTTCATAACGTCTGCATCTGCTGCTGCAAATAGTCTGTCACCTAGCGGTGCATCAAGGACATAATTCTTCTGTGCAGCAATGAGGATAATCCTCAGATCACGAATCCAATCCGCATCATTGCTACTAACATCTTTCAACTTAGTTTTCTCTAGGAACATATCAAAAATAATACAGGGGAGCTAAAAGCGAGCTATTGATCTACAACACAGATATGCTAATACTACCAGGACTAAGTTCATGATAAATTAAATTTCAATTGATCATATTACTTAAGAACTCCCACTTAGATAGACATCCCTCTAATCATCTAAGTGATCACGTGATCCATATCGACTAAACCATGTCTGATCATCACGTGAGATGGAGTAGTTTTCAATGGTGAACATCACTATGTTGATCATATCTACTATATGATTCACGCTTGACCTTTCGGCCTCCGTGTTCCGAGGCCATATCTGCATATGCTAGGCTCGTCAAGTTTAACCCAAGTATTTCTGCGTGTGCAAAAGTGGCTTGCACCCGTTGTATGTAAACGTAGAGCTTATCACACTCGATCATCACGTGGTGTCTCGGCACGACGAACTTTGGTAACGGTGCATACTCAGGGAGAACACTTGTACCTTGAAATTTAGTGAGAGATCATCTTATAATGCTACCGTCAATCAAAGCAAAATAAGATGCATAAAAGATAAACATCACATGTAATCAATATAAGTGATATGATATGGCCATCATCATCTTGTGCCTTTGATCTCCATCTCCAAATCACCGTCATGAGCACCATCGTCACCGGCGCAACACCTTGATCTCCATCGTAGCATCGTTATCGTCTCGCCAACTATTGCTTCTACGACTATCGCTACCGCTTAGTGATACAGTAAAGAAATTACAGGGCGATTGCATTGCATACAATAAAGTGACAACCATATGGCTCCTGCCAGTTGCCGATAACTCCGTTACAAAACATGATCATCTCATACAATAAAATATAGCATCATGCCTTGACCATATCACATCACAACATGTCCTGCAAAAACAAGTTAGACGTCCTCTACTTTGTTGTTGCAAGTTTTACGTGGCTGCTACGGGCTGAGCAAGAACCGTTCTTACCTATGCATCAAAACTACAACGATATTTCGTCAAGTTAGTGTTGTTTTAACCTTCAACAAGGACCGGGCGTAGTCACACTCGGTTCAACTAAAGTTGAGGCCGACACCGCCAGCCACACATGTGCAAAACGCGTCGGTAGAACACATCTCGCGTAAGCGTCTGGCACGTAATGTCGGTCCGGGCCGCTTCAACCAACAATACCGCCGAACCAAAGTATGACATGCTTGTAAGCAGTATGACTTGTATCGCCCAAAACTCCCTTGTTTTCTACTCGTGCATATAACATCTACGCATAAACCTGGGTCGGATGCCTTTGTTGTGGAACGTAGTTATTTCAAAAAATCATACGCTCACGCCAAGATCATGGTGATGCATAGCAACGAGAGGGAGAGTGTCGTCTACGTACCCTCGTGAGACCGTGGCGGAAGCGTTATGACAACGCGGTTGATGTAGTAAATGCGTCTTCACGATCGACCGATCCCAGCACCGAAGGTACGGTACCTCCGTGGACTGCACACGTTCAGCTCGGCGACGTCCCACGAACTCACAATCCAGTAGAGCTTCGAGGGAGAGCTTGGTCAGCACGACGGCGTGATGATGGTGATGATGAAGTTTACCGACGCAGGTGAGGGAGTTCCGGATTAGGGGGTGTCCGGATAGCCGAACTATCACCGTTGGCCGGACTCCCGGGCTATGAAGATACAAGATTGAAGACTTCATCCCGTGTCCGGATGGGACTTTCCTTGGCGTGGAAGGCAAGCTTGGCAATACGGATATGTAGATCTCCTACCATTGTAACCGACTCTGTGTAACCCTAACCCTATCTAGTGTCTATATAAACCGGAGGGTTTTAGTCCGTAGGACGAACAACAATCATACCATAGGCTAGCTTCTAGGGTTTAGCCTCTCTGATCTCGTGGTAGATCTACTCTGGTACTACCCATATCATCAATATTAATCAAGCAGCGGTAGGGTTTTACCTCCATCGAGAGGGCCCGAACCTGGGTAAAATCATCGTGTCCCTTGTCTCCTGTTACCATCCGCCTAGACGCATGCAGTTCGGGACCCCCTACCGAGATCCGCCGGTTTGACACCGACATTGGTGCTTTCATTGAGAGTTCCTCTATGCCGTCACCGTCGGGAAGGATGCCTCATCCCGTCTTTAAAAGGCGACATTATCGCCAAAGGAGCCTTGGCCGCCGGCGACTCTTCGGCTAGGTGGTTTCCTTATGACCACCGGTTCGCCGTTCTTGGCAAGCGATGACTTCTCGGTCATCGAAACCAATCTTCGTGTTAACTCGTAACTTGCCGAGCAACTAGATCCGATCGAGCTCTCCTCCGTGAACGAGTTCTTGGATCGCATCGCCGCCCTGGGAATCGCCACTGACTACGATCAGATCGGGCCTAAAACCGATCTGAGAGAGATTAACTCTCCCCAGGCTATCCACCATATTGTTGTGGTAGAGGAACAATGCGGCGACTCTTCTTCTATCTGAAGGACTAGCTACGTCCGGATTCCCGACCCCTCCATGCCGGACTCCCGCAGAGGGACGGACGACGATCAAATCCTGAACTTAAAGTCAGGTGGCGGGTTGGATTCAGTGGATAACATCCAAAAACCCAAACCTCCGAGTTCGGAAACTTCTCGGCCCCTGTGTCTTAGATTAGACGGGGTTCCGGATTTAGTTCCACCCGCCCACCCAAACATTAGCGATCTATCCCGAATTCGGCAAGAGCCCGCTGAATACATCATTACTGGGCCAGATTCCTCCTGGTTATGGACAGGATAAAGGACTGCCGAGAGGAGGACGCAATCTCACTCTTCTGCAATAATTGCACGGACGAAGGAATCCTAAACGCCATAAGTCGTCATGAAATTACACGCTTTGCCGACTTGGTAACCATAGTACAAAAGTACTGTGCGATGGAGAGTGCTTGGAAAACCGAAAGTAAATTTTGGGATAATCCGGCCCCGAACACAGCCCCAGTCCGAAATAAAAGGGTGTATTATCACCAACCACCTAGGTTAAATACCAAAAAACAAAGACCCCTAAAGGGCATGGAACCGTCTTTGGAGGGATGGCTCAACGGACCTGCAAAATTCATAGAACGAGAGGGCGCCACTCCAACTCATAGCCTTCGAGCATGTTGGATACTACGGCAGTGGCCAAAAGTGGCGAAGAGCTTCTAGCTTGATCCCACCCCAATAATACCGATGCGGTATTAACAGTCTTGAGACTTTCACATCAAATAACATGCGGAAGCGAACACTCCATAACCTTGCGAAGTCTACCAAGTAGCAACAATAAATCCATGGGTGACACGGCTATTCCTTTAATGCCAAAGTGATTTAACCCAAATTCGAACAGCCCGAGCACCGGCCGCCGGTCCTCGGTCCAATTGTGGGCGGCTTTAAGCCTTACTAAGGTACTCATGGATGGCGGCAGCGGATTAAACCTCATCTATGAGGAAACCCTCGAAAAATGGAAATAGATCGAACCGCATTGGCGAAGCGGCACAACCTTCAGAGGAATAATCCCTAGTGGGAAGCATGCTGCTGAAAAATCACATTGGACATTGTGTTCGGCTCACCGGACAATTACAGGTCCGAGGAGGTCACATTTCAAGTGGCCCCTTTCAGCAGCGGATATCACGCTATATTAGGGCGAGAGGCATTCACAATTTTTCAAGCTATACCCCATTATGGGTACATGAAGCTTAAAATGCCCGGACCTAACGGAATCATCACTCTCGCTAGTGATCCGAACATAGCGCTCCGCGCCAAAAACAAGACAGCCGCACTAGCCCTCGAGGCACTATCCGAAGCCCTAGCGGCCGAGGAACTAACTGCGATGCGCTCCATGGTGAACAGAGACGATGTGATACTTGATAAAATATCCAAGTCCACCTCTTTTAAACCAGCGGATGAAATAGTCAAATTCCAAGTCCACCAAACGGACCCTGCAAAGACGGCCTCCATTGGGGCACAGTTAAACCCTGATGTAGACGCCGCTTTTCGAGAATTTCTACGAGAAAAGCTGGACATTTTTTTCCTGGCACCCTTGAGACATGCCAGAATCCCACGTCGGCTGGCGAAAGCACAGCCTAAATATCCTAAAAGGATTTAAGCCAGTCAAGCAAGCTCTTCGGCGTTTTTCCGAACCAAAGAGACAGGCCATGGGAGAGGAGCTAGCCAAACTTCTGGAAGCCGGATTCATCAGAGATATAAAACATCCGGACTGGCTAGCAAATCTGGTGATGGTACCAAAGAAGGACAAATCACAGGCGCCTATGTGTCGATTTCAAAGACCTTAATAAAGGCTTGCCCAAAGGATCCCTTCCTCCCTCGCATTGATCATATTATCGACGCCACAGCAGGACACGATTCTTTGTGTTTCCTCGACGCATACTCCGGCTACCACCAAATTAAGATGGCGGAGCCAGACCAAGACGCAACGGCATTCATTACTCCATACGGCCCATTCTGCTTCAACACAATGCCCTTTGGGCTCAAAAACGCCGGCGCAACATATCAGCGCGCCATGATTCGGACATGTCGGCAAACCAGATCGGCAAAACAGTGGAGGCATATGTAGATGACGTGGTCGTCAAATCCAAGCATGTCGAAACTCTAGTAGACGACTTGAGGCTCACATTCGACAATCTCCGGAAGTACGACATTAAACTCAATCCGGAAAAATGCGTCTTCGGCGTTCCAGCCGGAAAGCTCTTGGGCTTCATTGTGTCCGGTAGAGGAATTGAAGCAAACCCAGCCAAGATCCGAGCTCTGTCACAATTGGATATTCCAAAAGACCTCAAAAAAATACAAAAATTGACTGGATGCGTAGCGGCTCTAAGCCGCTTTATTTCCCGTTTGGGAGAAAAGGCGTTACCCCTTTACCGCCTCCTCTGGCGCACCGAACACTTCGAGTGGACGGATGCCGCCACGGCCGGACTCGAAGAAATAAAGGCCATATTGGCAACAAATCCGGTCCTGGCCGCGCCCAACACGGGCGAACCAATTTTATTATATATCGCCGCAACACATCAAGTTGTTAGCGCGGTGCTCGTCGTCGAACGGGAAACGGATGGACACAGGTTCCCTCTTCAAAAACCAGTTTATTACGTATCCACTGTCCTAACTCCATGCAAGTCCCGGTACCCACATTATCATAAGATAGCATACGCGGTGTTCATGGCATCCCGGAAGCTGCGACACTACTTTCAAGAGTGTTCGATTACAGTAGCCTCTGAAGTACCTCTTAACGACATTATAAACAACCGCTGACGCGACAGGCGGATTGCCAAATGGGCCATCGAGCTCCTCCCATTCGACATAACCTACAAGCCACGACGAGCTATTAAGTCACAAGTGTTGGCGATTTCATTGCCGAATGGACCGAAGCGAACTACCTAAAGAGTACGGGCGATATTCCAATTGGATCATGCACTTCGACGGCTCCAAAATGTTGGCGGCCTCGGGGTCAAGGTTGCCCCAGCGCCCCCGACCGGGGACAGTCCAATACGTCCTTCACATAATGTACACGGACTCCAACAACGCGGCGAATCACGAGGCCCCTTCTGCACGGCCTCCGGATGGCAATCTCCATGGGCATTAAATGCCTAGAGGTGCGCGGGGATTCAAACCTCGCGATATCTCAGATAAACGGAGACTTTGACGCCAAAGATCCGAAAATGGCAGCATACCGCAATGCGGTTCTAAAAATGTCGGCCGCAGTTCGAAGGGCTCGAATTTCATCATATAGCCGGGATAATAACCAGGCAGCGGACGTATTAGCGCAGCGTCGGCGCGCAAAACGCGATGCCATCCCGCCCAACATCTTCACTGGAACGGCTGTTCAAGCCATCCGTACTATGGGAAGGAGTCCGAAATAACAATCCGGACCCAACCGCCTCGACACCGAACACTCTGACACAATCGGAGGCTCGCCAACTAGATAACACCCTCCGCCCGCGAAATAATGGCGATTTATTGCCCGTGGTCGGAGCCCTACCTAGCCTACCTAACTAGGCGGGAACTCCCGAAGACCAAAATGAGGCTTGCTTTGCATAGTGCGGCGATCCAAAGCCTATAAAGTCCATGAGGAGAGCTTTATAAGAAAAGCACAACAGCAGTCCTTCAAAGGTGTATCACCGAAGAGCAAGGGCGAAACCTCCTGCCTGAAATTCATGACGTACGGGGTGGGCACCACGCCCCAGCCCGGGCCCAAGTAGGCAAGGCCTTCCGTACAGGATTTTATTGGTCGACGGCTCGAGCAGATGCGCAGGATTTAGTCCAACGATGCGTCGGATGCCAGCTTTTTGCTAACCAAAGCCACATGCCACCCACCGCCCTCAAAACTATACCCATCACCTGGCCGTTCGCGGTCTGGGGGCTTGACATGGTTGGACCCCTTAAGGGAGGAACCCACAATCAAAAATACCTAGTGGTCATGGTGGATAAAATCACCAAATGGATAGAGGCCAAACCTGTTAAAAGCGGCCGAATCTGGACGATGATAGACTTCATATCGGGGTAGTGCACCGTTACGGTGTCCCCACAATATCATCATCGATAACGGCACCAACTTCACAGGTGATGAGGTCAAATTATGGTGCAAAAACATGGGCATTAAGCTCGATTACGCCTCGCCTATCACCCTCAAACTAACGGTCAAGTCGGCGGGCAAACGGTCTAATCATGAGCAGCATTAAACCCGGACTAGTGCGGTCACTTAAGGAATCTAATACGACTGGTACAGGAGCTCGACCCGTACTCACGGGGCTGCGGACCACGCCAAACCGCACTACGGATTCACACCATTTTTATGGTGTACGGTAGCAGAGGCAGTTTTGCCTGCGACATAATTCATGACTCACCTCGGCGTGCACATGTATGAAGAAAGAGAAGCCGAACTTCGATCGGCGGGGACAGTCTGGACGCCTTTGGAGGAGGAGCGGCGTGGCAAAAGCTCGTTCCGCATTTTATCAACAGCAGGCTCGAAGATATCAAAGCAGAGAAGTACGGGCCAAAGCTTACAACATTGGCGAACTAGTTCTACGCCTGCCGGACAAGAAAAAGGACAAACTCAAGCCCAAATGGGAAGGTCCCTTCATCATCGATGACCAGCGGGGCATACCGTCTGCAAAACGCATCGGATAACCGACTCGAGCCAAACCCATGGAACGCAGCCCGTCTACGAAGATTCGACGCCTAGTGCCGGACTCTGGGTTCGTCTCCTTCCTCCATCCAAAATTTATACTTTAGCTGTCTTTTATTTCTCTCCTTCCTCCTTCCTTTTTCTTGAAGCCTTTAGAGGCTCACTTGCGCTTTGTTCGCACATACTTGACGCGCCACTCGCGCTCATTATACCTGGGGCTTTTTTAATGAAGCTTATTTATCTGGGTTTTATGCCCAACACATGTGTCAAACTTCCGCATGTACCTTTTATTCACCATTATATGCATCGATATGACTTAAGTTTTGGCCAAGCTGGGTTGCTGGCTCTGTGCTTACCCCTACGTTCTCGATTGTTCGGCTAGGCGGTAAAGGGAGCACCTCTACGATTATTCTTGCCGGGTCGGCCGGATGTGTACCTCGAACCGGTGAAGCCGAAAGCTCGCGTTCTTAAGGGAATATTCGGTCGGTGAACTGAAAGATGATTTTTAAACTATTTATCCATCTGCCCCCAGATGATTTTCTGCTTTCTTAGCAGTTCGGACATGCACCTTAGGGCATGCCTCCCAGGGAAAGGAACCCTTAACATAACTAGTTGGGCACTTGTCTGATACAGCAATAATGACCCCTACGCCTTATCTCCATGCATGCCCTGGTTCTTACATAACCGTGAGGGTATTCGGACACACTCCGGACTATTGGGTCCCGAGGTTGAAGCGAAAAGGTCCGCTACGACAAACGATCTACAATCCGGCTAGAAGGCATTTTACATGTCACTTTAAATTACATAGTCAACTTGATCGATCATTATTCCTCTTCAATACCATCTAATAGGCTGTCTAGTTTACATCCTGCTGGGAATACTTTATGCCAATTCTACTTGGCCGCGTACACTAAGCTTACAGGATCTCCTTCCCATCAGCCCCACAGTCCGACCTCGGCCATGTGGTTTGGGTCAACAACCGTGTACCGCGTCTTTACCATGGCCCAGCCTCCTGGCGCCTTGGCCAACATGCCGATATCTTCCATAGCGGAAGCGCCGCGTGCTCCTTGAAGCCGCTCTGCCAGCTCCCCAATGCCTTCGGTAGGGAGATAGATGGCCACAAGGCCTGGAGACGCCCTTCATCACCTGCCGAACTTCGTTAAATGACGGTAGCCTTGATTCGGGAAGAAGATCGCCCAAGAACTGGGCATCTCCTCCTCGGGGCGACATGTGAGCAAACCTACATACATGTTTATGTTAGTCGCTTTCCTCGCCGAACTCTTTCAAAGTTCGTTTAAGCACTTATCGAAAATGCCGCGACGAAGACGCCGATTCTCCTTCTGAGTCGGAACAACCGGGCACGAACATCCTTTAGTTCCTCTCCCAGCTGGGTGTTGGCGTCTTGGAGGTTATTTTTCTCTGCCGCACCCTTGTAAGCACGCTCTCGCCGCCTTTAGCTGGCGCAGAGCTGTTGCTTGTCCGGATCCATCGGCGCCATCTCGCAATATCATTGTCGACTTATACACACGCCGCACTTCACAAACTACTTATTTTTCAAAGTATATATTACCGGAGGGTTCGTGGCTCCCCTGTGGCGGCTAGTGCGGCCTCAAGCGGGGCCTTGCACTCTTCAAGCTCCTGGGACAGTCGGGTATTCTTTTCCGTAAGATCCTGCATAACAAACGATCCTTAAATCAGTTATCCTCACTATTTTAAGTCCCGGGGGCTACTGGCATATACAACTGTCGAAATTTCTTACCCGTATGTCCTTTACATACTGCTCCGTGGCTCCTGCTAGGCCATCTTGAGCGGCACGGAGGTGCGCATCTCCCGAATTGAAGGCATTCAATGCCTCCTGGGAGAAACATGCGTCACGAAGAACTGTCGTGGCGCCTGCGATTCATGGCACTCTCCACCTCGAGTTGGTGGCGGACAATCTGTCGGTATCCTCTGTCGGAGGAGCATCCGACGACGCCTCGTGGTTTACCTCCGCTTCCGGACCCGGCGTTGGAGCTCGGGCTGGCGGAGGCTCGATTAACAATGTCCCCGAACCACAGTCCGTGGCGCTCTTTTTCTTGAAAAGAGCACTGGTGTTAATCGCCTTCGGGAATCAATCCACAGGGATATGGTGGCACGCCTTACCGTTCTTGGCGGCGCTTCAATCCAAATCGCACTTCTTTTTAGCCTGCTTGACCGCGACCGCCTTGTTGGTCAGCCGCCGTGCTCGACCTCCTGCCTCGAAGGAACCCCTGCGAAACACCATCAAATACGCGGTGGTTAGAAATAAAGCACGGTTGGGTCATGGGATCCGGACTTGATCACGGTTACACAGGAGGCCGGAAATAGTCCAGTGGTAGTCGGCCGTGATGGCAACCAAAGCATTGTCGATGCTAAGTTGATGGAACACCCCGTCGATCAGCTCCACCTTTATATCCGGGTCCTCTTCGGAGGCCGGATCGAGGGACCGTTCCGGATCCTCGGGTTGTGGAGGCGGGCTGTGTATCTTCTCCACGGCCCGGCGTAGTTCCTGCGTAGAAACCATAAAATGAGATATTTAACCACAGGAACATGGATCGGACAGGCCGCAAAGATATTCGCTTACCCAACTTCAAGGAATAATCAAAGAAAACCCGCCAATGGATCGACGCGAGAAAATCCTCCTCTTCTCCTTTGTACATAGCGGACAAGGTCTTCACCCGATTCGGTGACCGATCCCGCCCTTTGCGGCCGTGGCGGGTGGAATCATCCTCCCGTTGAAATCCCACATGGGGTGGCCCCTATATTGGAGCCGGCCGAACTCCCCGCGCATTATGCATGTGGCCATGACACCAATCATAGTCGGTCCGAATGAGCCAACAATCTTATTCGGCTCATAAGGTAAAGGACGTCACTGCCGACTTCCCTCTGGGGGCTCCGCGGGCGCCAACTCAGGCGTTTCTTCAAAGGAGCATTGCTGAACTCCGAGAGACCGATCCGAACAGGATCCGGCAGCGGGACGTCTTCTATATAAAACCATTCCGAAGGCCAGTCTTCGGACGCCTTCTTCGGGGTTCCGGATAGATATCCGGTCCCGGCGATGCGCCTTCGGCTCCACCCACTTGATATATTGACCCCTCACGAGAACGGGGCACAAGGCGTAACAATCTCTTCCACAGATCGAAATGGGCCTCAACACCCAGGAACAGCTCGCAAGGGCCACAAAGCCCGCTATATGCAAGATGGAGGCGGCGTAAGGTTGTGCGGTGGAGGCCGTAGAACTCCAGAAGCCCCCGGAGAAACGGATGGACTGGAAATCCGAGTCCTCTCATTAGATGAGAGACGAAGCATACCCGCTCTCCCTTAGAGGGATCGGGAACGCTCTCCGCCTGCTTCCCGCCCTTATAAGTGGCGAGTCCGGAACGCACCGGAACCAGGAAGGCCGGGGGAAGGAATCCCTTGGTTTGAAGCGCCACCAATTCGCTGTGCGGGACTGAGCATCTCCCCCAATCTCCGGGCTGAGGGCTGGGAGCGCGAGAGGAGGAGCCGCGTCGACTGTCCATGGTGGAATGGATTTTTTGTCGAAGGCGCTCTAATGACGGCTCACGAGGGGAGGATGGTGCGATCCGGATCTGGATCCCGTCTCTTTTATAGGCGACTCATTTGCACAGCAAGGGGTAAATGTAAAGATACCACGACTTCTCACATTCGTTCGACACGTGGAAGATGGCCATTATTGGGCGTAGAAGCCAATGGAGCGCAGCACTTATCGTGGCCGGACAATATTCGACAAGTATATGGAATTTGGAGAAGAACCCGCCTCGCAATGCCGAAGACAATCTACACGCCGGACTCATCGTCATTGAAGCCTGGTTCGGAGGCTACTGAGGGAGTCCTGGATTAGGGGGTGTCCGGATAGCCGAACTATCACCGTTGGCCGGACTCCTGGGCTATGAAGATACAAGATTGAAGACTTCGTCCCGTGTCCGGATGGGACTTTCCTTGGCGTGGAAGGCAAGCTTGGCAATACGGATATGTAGATCTCCTACCATTGTAACCGACTCTGTGTAACCCTAACCCTATCCGGTGTCTATATAAACCAGAGGGTTTTAGTCCGTAGGACGAACAACAATCATACCATAGGCTAGCTTCTAGGGTTTAGCCTCTCTGATCTCGTGGTAGATCTACTCTTGTACTACCCATATCATCAATATTAATCAAGCAGAAGTAGGGTTTTACCTCCATCGAGAGGGCCCGAACCTGGGTAAAAACAGTGTGTCCCTTGTCTCCTGTTACCTTCCGCCTAGACGCACAGTTCGGGACCCCCTACCCGAGATCCACCGGTTTTGACACCCCAAGCAGGCTTCGCCTAAGCACCGCCTGATATGACCGAGGTGGATTATGGTGGAGGGGGCACCGCACTGCCTAAGGGAGATCAATGATCAGCTTGTGTCTATGGGTGCCCCGCCACGTATATAAAGGAGTGGAGGAGGGGAGGCCGGCCTAGCTATGGCGCGCCCCGGAGGAGTCCTACTCCCACCGGGAGTAGGATTCCTCCCCTTCCATGTAGTAGGAGTAGGAGAGAAGTAAAGGGAAAAGAGAAGAGAAGGAAGGAGGGGGCGCCGCCCCTCCCCCTAGTCAAATTCGGACTTGGCCTTGGGGGGCGCAGCCTCCCATCTCTCTTTCCCTTAAAGCCCAATAAGGCCCATATACTCCCCGGCGAATTCCCGTAACTCTCTGGTACTCCGAAAAATACTCGAATCACTCTGAACCTTTCCGATGTTCGAATATACTCGTCCAATATATCGATCTTTACGTCTCGACCATTTCGAGACTCCTCGTCATGTCCCCGATCTCATTCTTGACTCCGAACTACCTTCGGTACATCAAAACACATAAACTCATAATATCGATCGTCACCGAACGTTAAGCGTGCGGACCCTACGGGTTCGAGAACTATGCAGACATGACCGAGACTCATCTTCGGTCAATAACCAATAGCGGAACCTGGATGCTCATATTGGCTCCTACATATTCTACGGAAGATCTTTATCGGTCAAACCGCATAACAACATACGTTGTTTCCTTTGTCATCGGTATGTTACTTGCCCGAGATTCGATCGTCGGTATCTCAATACCTAGTTCAATCTCGTTCTGCGCAAGTCCCTTTACTCGCTCCGTAATGCATCATCCTCGCAACTAACTGATTAGTCACATTGCTTGCAAGGCTTATAGTGATGTGCATTACCGAGAGGGCCAGAGATACCTCTCCGACAATCGGAGTGACAAATCCTAATCTTGATCTATGCCAACTCAACAAGTACCATCGGAGACACCTGTAGAGCACCTTTATAATCACCCAGTTACATTGTGACGTTTGGTAGCACACAAAGTGTTCCTCCGGTATTCAGGAGTTGCATAATCTCATAGTCATAGAAACATGTATAAGTAATGAAGAAAGCAATAGCAACATACTAAATGATCAAGTGCTAAGCTAACGTAATGGGTCAAGTCAATCACATCATTCTCTAATGATGTGATCCTGCTAATCAAATGACAACTCATGTCTATGGCTAGGAAACTTATCCATCTTTGATTCAACGAGCTAGTCAAGTAGAGGCATACTAGTGACACTGCTTGTCTATGTATTCACACATGTACTAAGTTTCCGGTTAATACAATTCTAGCATGAATAATAAACATTTATCATGATATAAGGAAATAT
Organism: Aegilops bicornis; assembly: GCA_021605145.1. Lineage (NCBI taxonomy): Eukaryota > Viridiplantae > Streptophyta > Magnoliopsida > Poales > Poaceae > Aegilops > Aegilops bicornis. The sequence continues at coordinate 641,141 of JAHIAL010000046.1, forward strand.
AAATAACAACTTTATTATTGCCTCTAGGGCATATTTCCTTCAAAAATAGCTTTTGGCATCGATGGGAACCGTTATGGACGGTGTTGCCAAAGCCAAAAAGATGGAACCGAAGCTTCCTGATTGATTGATTGATTGAAGGAATAGAAAAATGCAACATCTCTCCTCTTGCTCTCGTGCTTGGACGCATGTATAGTATAGAGCACAGAGTCTACTCCCCTGTCCCTTCTATCACAAATCACAAAGCATTGAGGCGTCAAATCACAAAGCACGGACGAAGCAACCACCATTTCACTCTTCGCTGACTCCGCTTCTCCATCGTCTTCTTCGAGAAACCACCTCACCGCAGTAAGCTAGACGGATGACGCTATTGTGGAGTACTAGTAGTACTAGTACATTTACGCGTTCTTTGGTTCAACAGACTTCCTGGATGCAAATAAGGCAGTTGTCTCTTGCAAGTGGCACTAGCGTCCGGTGGTCTCCCTCAATGGTGTTCTCCGTCGAATGCACTTCGTCAAACCACAACATTCAAGATATCGTCGACGTCACTGCAATGGGGAAGGAAGTCAAATAGTTATTACCTCCATTTTTTTGTACACAAGGCCAGTATATCAAAATTACAATTTGCAAAAGGCCACTAACACTAATCGAGGCAAAATTGATGGGGTTTGCCTCGTACTAGCAACCAAGGACATTAATATACCCTTGCATGCATGCGGAAGTGAGAAGGTTGGTTTGCATGGCACTACATTAATCAACCGATGAGGAGTCAGATGGTTAGCTCTTTGGGCTTTGGAGAAAAAATACGCATTAATTGACACGTAAAACGAGGATTTGTATCGATTAATCCCGCGAAGGAAAACCCCGCCTTTCTTTATTAACACCAGCACTCCTAGTGCGCACGCATTTGTCCTGTTTGGGTATAGGCCTTGCATTGCCATACTTCGCCACACATTTTTGCCAAGCTTGCCTAAAGTTTTCAAAATTAAAAGGAGGTACACTTGCGCCGCTGTCGCCGCGGTGCTTGCACCCTCACACGATCGCTCATGCACGCCAAGAACCCAACCAAGGAACGCACCCTCAGCGACACGCGTGCTACCGCATGTGAACAAACCAAACTCAGCCATCCTACCGACACATCATACAAGATGTTTATCCAACCGCATGTTGGGGAGGATCCGACGCGTCTGCGGTGGTCTCGTTGGGGAAGAAGAAGAGGTGAGGAAGAAGGGTTAGGAGACGTAGGATATTCATCCAACAGCCTAAAATGGTAGGCTGACCCAAATGATGAAAGTCAGGCGACTTGCATAACAATATATGTTTTTACACAGCAAAAGATCCCTAAGAACAACAACAACATAAAGAACAACTATCACTTTGCTTTCATGGAACAAGACTGGCTCGTCGTCTTTGGCTGGCGGGGCGAACCAGCCGTAGCTGCCGACGTGTGTCTCAGCACCGTGGTTGTCCTCGGCCTCCATCTACTCGTTCACGTGGAGCGTGTGCGCGCTCTGCACGGACGAGAGCACCGCGCGATTCAAGTCGAGGACGTCCGGTTCCACCTGCAGGAGGGCCTCGATGGCAGCGGCATCCGCGCGCTCCACATCGAGTTGAGCCTCCGCCGCCCAGTTCAAGTCGAGGACGTCCGATTCCGCCTGCAGGAGGGCCTCGATGGCAGCGGCATCCACGCACTCCGCATCGAGTTGAGCCTCCGCCACCCGATTCAAGTCGAGGACGTCCGGTTCCGCCTGCTGGAGGGCCTCGATGGCGGCTGATCCGCTGCGCTCCGCCTCAAGTTGAGCCTCCGCCGCCCGGTTCACATCTGTAACATCCGGTTCCGCTGCAGGAGAGCCTCGATGGCAACGGCATGCGCGCGCTTCCACGCCGAGTTGAGCCTCGCCTCCGGTCCTCCTTTAGTATCGCCAGTTGAACCATTGGTCCGCCTGCACCATGGGGGACCCGGACGTCGGCACGAAGTTGACGTTCATCTTCTAATACCCATCGGGGGCCTTCTGCGTCGCGACCTCCGCCATGAACATTGGATCGGCTTCCTCCTGCTCGTAGCTTGGCTCCAGAGAACTCAGGGATTGGCCCGCCGCAAAGCGAGCTTGGGAATGGAGGTCTGTGGCGCCAACAGCCGCCGCGATTTCTATGCGGCGCTCCGGCGTCAGCATCTTGTAGTACGTGATCTTGTGGTGCACCATGGCTTTCCAGCGAACTAGGGGATGCTTGATGCGGGCTAGGGGATCGAAAGGTGGGGGACTGGGCTAGAGAGGAGGTGTGGTTTTGCGGCAGTGGCTGGCGTATGCCGAGCAGCGAAGGTTCTGGTGTGAATAGTGGTTCCGGTGACGACCGGTCAATCGGTTTTGACTGTACATCGCTCTTGTCGCATTTGCGTTGCACCCCAACACACTGGACCCTCCACGTCGCTCACCGAATGAAATGCGCTTCGTCTTGCGTTTTCGCTCGCTTGTGGGACCACAGTTGAGAGCAAACCGACATCCCTCCCACTGCCCCGCCCGTGTTATTTATACTACCACTCCCTCCGTTTTATGCGTAGTAAATAAAAACAGAGGGAGTATACTACGTTTGAGGATCCCCTGACGTGGCCGAACCCATTGAGTAACTGACATGCGGGTCCTAGCAAGCATGGAGTCTGCCAGTAAGTGAACGAAAGGGAGGGTAAGGCAGGGATACCTACGTCAGGGGATCCACTTCCACTACAACTCCCTCCTTCCATCTACTGGGCCTAATGCGTTTTTCAAGGCTAACTTTGACCAAATGTTAGAGTAATAATATATGACATGCAACTTACACAAAGCATACAGTCAAATTCGTATGTGAAAGGAGCTTCCAATGATATAATTTTCACATTATACATCTCATGTACTATTAATCTTGTCAATAGTCAAAGGTGGTTTTGAAAAACGCATTAGAGCATGGTTAATAATATAGCCAGCCGATGGCTATAAGGAACTGCCATGTCATCTATAGCCATCATCTATATGCACTCATACAGTAGTGTGGGCTATTTCCCGCAAAAAAATATATAAGGTTTGCTATTGTATTAGTACTTTTTCCATTTCCTCTCTATCTCTTTCTTCATATTTATTGTATTTAACTAGGAATGCGTATATAGCTAGGCTCTTGCATTAGAGCTCACTCCCTTTACTTTTTCACATCTCTCTCCTCCACATAGGCCCTATATAAATGGAAGGAGGGAGTACTATGGGCACTGTATACTCTACTACAGATGTTATCAATACTCCACTAGTACTATTGTTTTAACAACTTTAGGTGATTGATCTACGAATGGAGGAGTCAAGCTTATTTTTGTTAACCGAGATGCAAACGACTAACAAACTGGATTCGAAGCCGCCTGTCATAATAGTGCCTGCGGGTTCTTTCTGTGGAGCCCACAAATGCAATAGCTAGCTGCCCAACGGCCAATGCCACAGGCAAATCTCCATTTTCCAACTTATACAACTCTTTGGGGTCCAAAGATACTCGCCTGACAGGGAGCTTAAAAAAGTTACTATTGGACTGGCTATACGTGGCGAAATCCTAAGAGCATGCGCGAGAACATGCACATTCATGTGGTTGAAAACAAATTGGAAACCATGTCTGTTTGAATACAAATCTAGGAGTATGTATGAATCTAACAATATTGATTGGGCGTTGTTGAATGTTGATACTTTTTCTGTAAGTTTGATCAAAGTATAGATACTTTCACTACACATAAAACTTATATGTAAACTACTAGAAAGGATCGGAGGGAGTATATTGTAATGCTCAAGAGTGAAACGAACATTGAATACCCTTTATATATGATTTGTGGATGCTATGATCACCGGTTCAAAATTTTGAATCCGCCTTACGTATCACACATGCACCCACTCGTTCTCTCTCGATTTCATCTCGGGGTCCGGAGATCGATTGAAAGAGAAATACGGTGGGTACAATACGTTCGTTTCGCTTATGAACGTACAATGTACTCCCTCTGATCCCCACGGACCCTCCCCCTACTTTGTCATTTCTATCATAGAAACAGACCAAACCTTTATCTCCTTGCACGACACACAAATTGATCTCTCAACATCAATCGATCTCGTCAAGATGTGTCGGGGCATGAACTGAATGGGATGTCAAAACTAAGACGAGAAGCAACACGTAGTGGAGGCAAAGTGAAACTTTAAACGAACCGTTTGTTTGTATGCATGTTGGACAAATTACAACATTGGAGATACAAGCATGGTCTAGGCCCACATGCGAATGATACTCGGCGGAATGTTCAAATGAGGCATGCGGGAGCGACACGCTCGTCGTCGCTTTACAAAGTGGGTTTCAGTGTGCTGAGGGTGGCGTTAGCATTGTGGCACGACCAGCAGATCAACACCCGGCTCGTCGAGGACGCACGGGGCGCCGAAGTGCGCGCGCGCCGCGACGCGTCCGCGGAGTGGTGTAGCGCGGCCAACTGCATCCCCAGGACCTGATACCATGTCGGGTCGTCTTGCTTTTTCGATGACATGTGGGGTCGCAGTGAGCAAAGGGCATCTCCAACGTTGCCACGACCGCAGCTGACTACCCTGGCACACCAAAAACCCTCGTCCCTCGCGCCGTCGTGTGGTGCGTTCCCAACCGGCGCCAGCTACCCGCGTTCATGTCGTTTCGTCCAGATGTCACCGTTATTAAGAGGCTCGCGTGCGAGGAACCAACTCCGCGACTTAATGACGCACCCGGACGCTTGGCCTCACCGGAATGCGCTACTTAAAGCGGCAACGCCTAGCTAACCTCCACACCATAGCGCATCGTCCTGCTACCTGGCACCACATCCGCCATGACCGCGAGCGCGAACGCTCTGCGGGAGAGCTTTTCTTCGGGGATGAAGCTCGAGGTCGCCGCCCTCGCTCAAGTTGCCGCATAAGCGGTGGCCACGCTGCCGGCCGACGACGGAAGCACCATCAGCCACGCGTCCTACTTGCCGTCATTCAACGTCCAACACCGCCGAGGTCGGGGACTCCTCCAAGGATGAGTAGGGCATGGTGTGCCAACTGGCCGGTCCGTCTCCCGTGTTCTACGCTTCCTCGCCGGAGACCGCACCTTCACTTCACGGGTCTTGAACCCCGCCCGAGATCGAAGATGGAGGACGTCGGTCGCCGCCATAGAATAGGTTTAGGGTCGGGTTTATTTTATTTAAAGTTTGAAATGTAATGAAAATCTGCCGTGTTTGCATTAATCTCGGCCGTGTATATGAACTTTCACAATAATATAGTATATTGTAGGAGTACTAGCAAGATGCCCGTGCGTTGCACGGAACATCAAGATCTTGTGGGAGAAAAGGATGAACAAGGGAAGGCCTTATCTGCAAATGTGGAGAGGAGTGCGGGTAAATTGTCATAGTTTCCTTCCTGTCCGTTAGATATAGATCGGACGGCCTATGTTGCAGGATTTTCATGGTGGTGGGCCCCTCCCTCCCCCCAATCTACAATCAACAGCTCACACATTTCAAATTACGTTAATTACGTAACTGGGATTACGTAGGTGTAGCATTACTCATCCTAGAAAACCCAAGTAAGCCAACCTCCCAGCATATCGCGTGGGAAAAGACCCGGCCGCGCCGTTTTAGTCGGGATTACCAGATTACTAGTAGTAGTATCGATGGATCGCGCGAAGCACCAAGTTTTTTTTCTTTAGGGGGCGAAGCACCTAGTTTATTAAAAGGAAAAAGGCGGTACACTAACAACACCCCTGTGGCGGTCGCATTGGACTCCACACACGTTCGGTCCTGCACACGGCTCACGCATAAGCGAGCACGCGCTTCGCTTGCCTCTTCACCGACACGTGGGACTGCACTTGGAGAAACCGACCATGCGCCAAACTCCCCCGCCCATCGGTAAACACCCCCCCCAAAAAAAATTCCCCCTAAATCCCAAATTCAACCGCCTTCACCAACAAGCCAATAATATTCCCCAAACCCCACCCCCCCCTCCACTCCATTACGCTCGCCAAAGCCGCCCTCCCCGCCAAGGCCGATATGTCAGGTTCGTCAAGGGGACGACGGCGATCCTCTCGCTCCCACAAGACGCTTCTCAGACCGTCCTCTAGCCGCGCCGCCACCGGTGGCGATGTTCTTGTGGAGGCGAACGGCACACGCCGCCATCACCGGGCGATGTTCGTGGTGGAGAGGCACGGCGGTCGACTTCTCCCACGGTACACGCATTCTAGACTGAGGCCCGTGCATGTCGGTATAGCACTGAATGTTAGCCGATAGACGTTGTTAATCTCACTGTTTGTCAAGTAGTTTCGGTCGATATGCTCACGCTACCTCTTGAGCACTGCGTTGGTTTTCCTTGAAGAGGAAAGAGTGATGCGACAAAGTAGCATAAGTATTTCCCTCAGTTTTTGAGAACCAAGGTATCAATCCAGTAGGAGGCTACGCGCGAGTCCCTCGCACCTACACAAACAAATAAATCCTCGCAACCAACACGATAAGGGGTTGTCAATCCCTACACGGTCACTTATAAGAGTGAGATCTGATAGATATGATAGGATAATATTTTTGGTATTTTTATGATAAAGATGCAAAGTAAAATAAAATCAAAGTAAAAAGCAACGGAAATAACTAAGTGTTGGAAGATTAATATGATGGAAGATAGACCCGGGGGCCATAGGTTTCACTAGTGGCTTCTCTCGAGAGCATAAGTATTTTACGGTGGGTGAACAAATTCTTGTTGAGCAATTGTCGAATTGAGCATAGTTATGAGAATATCTAGGTATGATCATGTATATAGGTATCACGTCCGAGACAAGTAGACCGACTCCTACCTGCATCTACTACTATTACTCCACACATCGACCGCTATCCAAAGATGCATCTAGAGTATTAAGTTCATAAGAACAGAGTAACGCCTTAAGCAAGATGACATGATGTAGAGGGATAAATTCATGCAATATGATAAAAACCCCATATTGTTATCCTCGATGGCAACAATACAAGACGTGCCTGCTGCCCCCATCACACCTTTGGGAAAGGACACCGCAAGATTGAACCCAAAGCTAAGCACTTCTCCCATTGCAAGAAAGATCAATCTAGTAGGCCAAACCAAACCGATAATTCGAAGAGACTTGCAAAGATAACCAATCATACATAAAAGAATTCAGAAGATTCAAATATTGTTCATAGATAAACGTGATCATAAACCCACAATTCATCGGTCTCAACAAACACACCGCAAAACAAGATTACATCGAATAGATCTCCACGAGAGAGGGGAGAACATTGTATTGAGATCCAAAAGAGAGAGGAAGCCATCTAGCTAATAACTATGGACCCGAAGGTCTGAGGTAAACTACTCACACTTCATCAGAGAGGCTATGGTGTTGATGTAGAAGCCCTCCGTGATCGATGCCCCCTCTCGCGAAGCTCCGGAACAGGCCCCAAGATGGGATCTCGTGGGTACAGAAGGTTGCGGTGGTGGAATTAGGTTTTTGGCTCCATATCTGATCGTCTGGGGCAGTGCGTGAGGTATATATAGGAGGAAGGAGTACGTCGGTGGAGCAACGTGGGGCCCACGAGGGTGGAGGGTGCGCTTGGGGGGGGGGGGGGTAGGCGCGCCCCCTACCTCGTGGCTTCCTGGAAGCTTCCTTGAGTTAGGGTCCAAGTCTCCTGGATCATGTTCGTTCCAAAAATCACGTTCCCGAAGGTTTCATTCCGTTTGGACTCCGTTTGTTATTCTTTTTTCGTGAAACTCAAATAGGCGAAAAACAAGCAATTACGGGTTGGGCCTCCGGTTAATAGGTTAGTCCCAAAAATAATATAAAAGTGAATAATAAAGCCCAATAATGTCCAAAACAGAAGATAATATAGAATAGAGCAATCAAAAATTATAGATACGTTGGAAACGTATCAAGCATCCCCAAGCTTAATTCCTGCTCGTCCTCGAGTAGGTAAATGATAAAAATAGAATTTTTGATGTGGAATGCTACTAGGCATAATTTCAATGTAATTCTTCTTAATTGTGGTATGAATATTCAGATCCGAAAGATTCAAGATAAAAGATCAATATTGACATAAAAATAATAATACTTCAAGCATACTAACTAAGCAATTATGTCCTCTCAAAATAACATGGCCAAAGAAAGTTCATCCCTACAAAATCATATAGTTTAGTCATGCTCCATTTTAAATCACACAAGAATGCTCTCATCATGCACAACCCCGATGACAAGCCAAGCAATTGTTTCATACTTTAGTAATCTCAAACTTTATAAACCTTCACGCAATACATGAGTGTGAGCCATGGATATAGCACTATGGGTGGAATAGAGTATAATGATGGGGGTTATGTGGAGAAGACAAAAATGAGAAAGTCTCACATCAACGAGGCTAATCAATGAGCTATGGAGATGCCCATCGATTGATGTTAATGCAAGGAGTAGGGATTGCCATGCAACGGATGCACTAGAGGTATAAATATATGAAAGCTCAACAAAAGAAACTAAGTGGGTGTGCATCCAACTTGCTTGCTCACGAAGACCTAGGGCACTTGAGGAGGCCCATTGTTGGAATATACAAGCCAAGTTCTATAATGAAAAATTCCCACTAGTATATGAAAGTGACAAAACAAGAGACTCTCTATCATGAAGATTATGGTGCTACTTTGAAGCACAAGTGTGGTAAAGGATAGTAACATTGTCCCTTCTCTCTTTTTCTCTCATTTTTTTTGGGCCTTCTCTTTTTTATGGCCTCTCTCTTTTTTTGTATTCCTCACTTGGGACAATGCTCTAGAAAATGATGATCATCACACTTCTTACAACTCAATGATTACAACTCGATACTGGAACAAAGTATGACTCTATATGAATGCCTCCGGCGGTGTACCGGGATATGCAATGAACCAAGAGTGACATGTATGAAAGAATTATGAACGATGGCTTTGCCACAAATACTATGTCAACTACATGATCATGCAAAGCAATATGACAATGATGAACGTGTCATGATAAACGGAATGGTGGAAAGTTGCATAGCAATATATCTCGGAATGGCTATGGAAATGCCATAATAGGTAGGTATGGTGGCTGTTTTGAAAAAGATATAAGGAGGTTTATGTGTGAAAGAGCGTATCATATCACGGGGTTTGGATGCACCGCCAAGTTTGCACCAACTCTCAATGTGAGAAAGGGCAATGCATGGTACCGAAGAGGCTAGCAATGATGGAAAGGTGAGAGTGCGTATAATCCATGGACTCAACATTAGTCATAAAGAACTCAAATACTTATTGCGAAAATCTACAAGTCATCCAAAACCAAGCACTACGCGCAAGATGCTCCTAGGGGATAGATTGGTAGGAAAAGACCATCGCTCGTCCCCGACCGCCACTCATAAGGAGGACAATCAAAGAACACGTCATGTTTCAAATTTGTTACATAACGTTTACCATACGTGCATGCTACGGGACTTGCAAACTTCAACACAAGTATTTCTCAAATTTACAACTACTCAACTAGCACGACTTTGATATCACTACCTCCATGTCTCAAAACAATCATCAAGCATCAAACTTCTCTTAGTATTCAAAACACTCATAAGAAAGTTTTTACTAATCTTGAATACCCCTACCATATTAGGATTATTTAAGCAAATTACCATGCTATTTTAAGACTCTCAAAATAATCTAAGTGAAGCATGAGAGATCAATAGTTTCTATAAAACAAATCCACCACCGTGCTCTAAAAATATAAGTGAAGTACTAGAGCAAAACTATATAACTCAAAAGATATAAGTGAAGCACATAGAGTATTCTAATAATTTCACGAATCATGTGTGTCTCTCTCAAAAGGTGTGTACAGCAAGGATGATTGTGGTAAACTAAAACAAAGACTCAAATCATACAAGACGCTCCAAGCAAAACACATATCATGTGGTGAATAAAAATATAGCTCCAAGTAAAGTTACCGATGGAAGTAGGCGAAAAAGGATGCCTTCCGGCATCCCCAAGCTTTGGCTTTTTGGTGTCCTTAGATTATCTTGGGTGTGCCATGGGCATCCCCAAGCTTAGGCTCTTTCCACTCCTTATTCCATAATCCATCAAATCTTTCACCCAAAACTTGAAAACTTCACAACACAAAACTCAGCAGGAAATCTCGTGAGTCTCCGTTAGCTTAAAGAAAACAAAAGACCACTTCAAGGTACTGTAATGAACTCATTCTTTATTTATATTGGTGTTAAACCTACTGTATTCCAACTTCTCTATCGTTTGTAAACTCTTTTACTAGCCATAGATTCATCAAAATAAGCAAACAACACATGAAAAACAGAATCTGTCAAAAACAGAATAGTCTGTAGTAATCTGTAACTAACGCAAACTTCTGGAACTCCAAAAAATCAGCCAAATTAGGAAAACCTAGACAATTTTTTTATTGATCAGCAGCAATTGGAATAAATGTTTTATCACGTTATGGTGATTTTTAACAATTGTTTTCGTGAACAGAAAGTTTCTGGAATTTTCTGCAAGATCAAATAACTATCATGCAAGAAGATCCTATAGGTTTAACTTGGCACAAACACTAACTAAAACATAAAACACATCTAACCAGAGGCTAGATCAAATATTTATTCCTAAACAAAAGCAAAAGCAAAAAAAACTAGAAATAAAATTGGGTTGCCTCCCAACTGGCGTTATCGTTTAACGCCCCTAGCTAGGCATAAAAGCAAGAATAGATCTAGGTATGTAACATCCCAAATTTTCAATTTGGAATGTTATACATTAAGTCATCATGCATTACATATTTTCTTGCATTTTGCCGATCCCAGAAATTTCACGCAACTCAAGGACCCTCGGAGAGAGTTGGAGATTTCGTTATTTTTCATATTTGAGTTTCTCAAATTTTGAAAATAGGATCATTTGATCTTATTTATTTTATCTTCAATTATTTCTACTATCACAAGATGAGAGAGGGAATAAAATGACTTTCCCAAAATAAAGAAAATAATGAAGATTTAATAAAAAATCAAATAAGATTTTTATTTCGGAGTTTTTCGTTTTTTTTATTGCCTTAAGGAAAAATGCGTGTTTTCAAAAATTGCATTTTTGGCCCCGAGTAAAGTTCATTTTGTTCGACTCATTTTTAGGAGTCGTGGAAAATTTACTTTGTAAATTTTGGAGTTCGTTTAGATTTTATTTTATTCGCTTTTTCTGCGCATGATTTTAAAAAAAAACTCATGGCGCCCGCTTTGGGCCAAGGCCCAGCCTGCCCAGCCGCCTCCTCGCTGGCCACAAGACGCCTTGTATGGCCTCCGCCGCCCGGGCCGAGTCCGAGGAGGACTCCTCCTCCTCCTCTTGCTTGCCCTCCCCAAGCCACCTTCCCCTTTAAATACTCAACACCCCCCTCCTCCCAACCCGCACCCGCCGCCTAGCCGCCGCCGCCCTTAGCCCGCCCTAGCCGCCCGCCCGAGCCCCACCTCGTCGAGGTAGCCGCGCCGCTCCACCCTCCCCCTCGGTTCGGTTTTTTTTTATAAAACCGTTCCGGTTTTCTTTTCCGTTGTTCGGTTTTTTTCCTCAAAACCCTAGATCGGTTTTTTTCCGGCTTGTTGTTTAGCGAGCGTTCGCCGGACCGTTCGTTTTAACGAACGTGATCACCGGTTGTTCCCGGTTAACGAACGTCCGTTCGTTTAACCGTTCGTCTTTCTTTTAATCGGATTTATTCCGCTATTTTACGATTACGATTTCGTGATCCGATCTTCGTTCTAGTTTATCTTCTCGCTCGTTTATCGGAATCAGGTGATTCAGCGCTGGAGTTTCGTTTGAAACCGCCGTTCCGACTAATCAACTTAAACAAAGTTTTGCTACTGTAAATTTGACCTAGTTTCAACTTGCTAGAACCGAGTTGTTTTCTTCGCGGATGTTTTCCGTTGTTTTGTTTGATTCGTTTTCTTTTGCAACCAGGGTTCTTAAGTTGGAATTTCTGGTCGATCTTTTATTCGAGATTTACCCGTGCATTAGATGAGTACTTATTGTATGCTTGTTGTTTGTCCGCGATAGATCACCGAGTCTTGTTGCTTGTTACTTCGAATCTCTAGGTTTCGCGGATCATCAGCAAGGCAAGTAACACTTGATCATACCTTGTCTACTACCCAGTTTTATGCATTAGATCAATGCTCAAACACTTGCATGATTAGGATCCAAATAAATTGTGGGATGGGAAGTAGATTGAGGTAGTACCTATTACACTGTTTTATTATCAAACCTTTGGGAGTTACTTCTACGCTTGCTTATTATGCCATGCTATGCTAGTAGGCGTGGATTGGGTGAGTGATATCCATGACGGATGTGAGATTGTTAAATTAATGGTTATTTAAGGTGGCAACTTAAACACACATCTGGGTGGATTGAGGCACTGGTTTCCATCAGGACTTACTGTTTTCTTGGACCGCCACCCGGGCTCAAAGGGATCATGAGATTATTCAAACTAGTAACTTCCGTGTGCAGCCACAAGCCATTATGGGCTCGCATAGTTGACTAAGTCGTGCGAACTCTTATAGTGGTGGACTAGCAGATGTAGGGGATGTAGGTGTACCGGTCTACCCATCGTAAGGTGCTAAGCGCTTACGAAAGAGTATGTCTCGGTCATCCGCTTTCTCAAACACCCTGCGATACGAGAAACCAAGCGTGGGCGATCGAGTCTTGTGGGGAAAAGTCATAAACCTCTGCAGAGTGTATAAACTAATCATGATTAGCCGTGTCCCGGTTATGGACATCTTGAGTATCTAGTACTTGGATATCATGTGAATCTCATCATGTTACTTCTAATTAATATTGTTGGGTTTTAATGAGTACCTTTAATTGGGATTGAGAATGCTGTCAACCATTCTCAATGTTTAACAACCACCATGATAGTTAAACAAATTTATTCCTTTGCAGTAGGGAAAAACTGGCTTTATGCAAAACTGTAACCGTAGAGCTTTTTCCACCAGCCACATATGCATGTAGTACAGGCTTATCATTCATTATTCTCTATGTGTTACATTGCCAGCATATTCCATGTGCTGACCCGTTTTCGGGCTGCAACTTTCATGTTGCAGACTTTTCAGACAACGAGTAAGGTGCTTTAGGTCGTGGTTCTATACTCAGTGATGCCGCTGGAGTTGATGGACTCACTTATCTTCCAAGTCTTCCGCTGTTATCGTTATTAGATGGCCTTAAGCCATATTTATTGTAATAAGTCCTCTTTTGGGCAACGATGTAATAAGTGTGTGATTGCTACTCTGTTATAAATCCTTAATCTTGTGTGGTGTCGACATTGCTTGATCCGAGGATGACACCGAGTACGTAGACTTGATCCATTCGAATTAGGTCGCTACTGAGAGATGGTATCGAGCACCTGTTGTTGTTGGACACGACCACTAAGTTAAAGCCATAGATCACTACTCTCCTCACATTTTCTAACTCCTCATCTTTTTCTACTCTTTTAGGATGACGGACGCGAAGATCAAGTACGCCCAACCAGATGAAGGCACACCTTTTGGATTTCACTTGAAGGAAGTCACCAAATACCTGAACATTGGACTACCAAGCTTCACTGGACTTTCAACGCCACTCTTGCTCAAGAAGAATTTTGGAAGATTCAAGCTCACGTTAAGGAAGGACATTCGCCCCAATCACCAAGCCTATAGATAGTGTTTTCGATTGCACCAACCTGGAGTGCAGGAAAGAGCATGGCAGCTCATATCACCATGGGACGCATTGGAGAGGTTTACCAAGAAGACCTCAAGGACACCATCTACCAGTTGCGGACGCCCGAAATGAACAATGGGAGATAGTCGGCACCAAGAAGGATAGATCCATTGCAGCTTTCATCCAGGAGTTAAACCAGCACATTCGACGCCAGAGAACCAGATGTGCAATGATATGATCGAATTGAAGGATGCGAAGGAAGGATCATCGAACTTGAAGAAGAACTAAAGTCTACACGTAAAGACTACATGGACGAGATCGTAGCTGTAGTAAGGCACAATAGCGATCTTAAGTATGAGATTGAAGAACTCAAGAAGAAATTAGCAATCAAGAATGAAGACAAGTACGTCGACTGTCCGAGCAACTACATCATCATCGACGACACCGATTCGGATCCAAGTGAACCTGACTTTGAAGACGAAGCTGGAGCAGACATCATGGAGTCTTCCACCGGTTCAAATTAATAGATGACCCCCACATACTAGTAGTATTACCTCCATGTAACATCATAGTACATGCACTTTTACGATAGTTAGACCGTTGTAAGCCCTTTGTTTGAATTGAATGAAGTGATTTTGTGTGCATTTGCTCATATACATTTGGGTAGTGTTTCTCCTTAGACCTCACTCTATTCTTAATTTCTCGTCTTTTCTAAACCCATCGATGCCTCCTCAGACGACCCGGGTTTGTTTTTCTCGCCGAGAGATCACCCAGTTGATTCAATGAGAACACTTTGATCCAAACATTGATGCAGAACCAAGGCAACAACAACAACCCACCGCCACCACCACCATTGACCATTTGACCCGTTTAAAGGCTGAATCCGCGGTGTATTCCCGATGCTTACCGAGCCGATTGTAGCAGATGATTGGCTCCGAGAATAGGAAGGGAGTTGACCAACTGCGGGATGCATGAGATGGAGAGAAGGTGAAGTTTGTTGCACACCAGCTTGAAGGACCCGCAGCATGGTGGGGAGAATTTCTACAACCACTTACCACTGTAGACACTATCACATGGGATCGATTTGACAAGCTTTTCAAGACTTTGCCCATGTCTCGGCAGGAGCTATGGCCATGAAGAAGCGTGAGTTTATAATTTCGCCAAGGAGGAAGGAATTTGTTGGCGATTATGTGGATGATTTTAGTAAGTTAGCACGTTATGCCCCGGATGACGTTACTTTCTGAGATGCATAGCAGAGAAGTTTCGAAGGACTGAATGATGAATTAAGCATGCAGTTGATGGTAGCAAGTTTCAATAACTACCAGGAGTTGGTAGACCGTGCCCTCATGATTGAAGGAAAGCGGCTGACAAATTGAGAATCGCAAGAGGAAGTATGGGCGGGGAAGTATAACTCGAGCCCAAAGCAGGAAGCCCGTTATACCCCTAAACAAGGAGCTCGGCCAAAGATACCCATGGAGGAGGTAGTTCGCACAACCATAATGGCCACAAAAATGGTAATGGGAATGGAGGAAGCAACGGCGTAACGGACCACACCATCAACCCCAACCAAGAAAGACCTGAGCCATGTCACTGTTACAAGTGTTCCAAGACCGGACATTATGCAAATGGTATCCCGAAGGCCAAGGTGGAAATGGAAGCTCTGGAAAGAAGCCAAACCCTTTCAACAGGGGCGAGGTGAACCACATTGATGTGGAGGAGGTTGAAGATCAGCCCGATGCAAAGATGTCGGTAAGTTTTTGGTTAAGTCTTTTCTTGCACTAGTTCTTTTCGATACCGGTGCAACGCATTCATACATATCAAGGGATTTGTAGAAAAGTATAGCCTGTCTACTCAGATTCTTAAAACCCCGCGGCTAGTAAGCTCACCAGAGGCGGAGTATATGGCGGAACAAGGATGTTTTCAAGTGCCATTAAGTATAGGAAGGCATGTGTTCCCGGCCGGATTTGATCATTTTGGAATCCCAAGGATTGGATGTGATTCTTGGTATGGATTGGCTGTCGATGTATGGAAACATCGATTGCGCCAAGTAAGACGATTTTGCTCACAACACCGTAAGGAAGAAGGATTAGGTATGTATCGCGACATGGACCAAATAGGAATCAAGTAAATTCCTTATCGAGAGTTGTGCAGGAAGAGGTGCGGTGGTGAAAGATTTCCACGATGTATTTCACGAGGAATTGCCGAGAATGCCACCGGATAGAGATATTGAGTTTTTGATTGAGCTTTGCAGTACGGGCCCAATATCAGGCGACCATACGAGGATGCCCATACGAGATTTGGCGGAAATCAAGAAGCGATTAAGGAGCTATTGGATAAAGGTTATATACGCCCAAGTTCTTCGCCTTGGGGATCACCCGTACTTTAGTAGAGAAGAAGGACGGATCGTTAAGGATGGTTGTTGACTATCATGGTTTAAATGAAGTAACAATCAAGAACAAGTACCCACTACCAATGATAAATGATCTGTTTGATCATTTGCAAGGAGCTAAGGTGTTTTCCAAGATCGATTTGCGATCAGGGTACCATCAGTTGAAGATTCGAGAGCAGGACATACCTAAGACTGCATTTACCACGAGATATGGACTGTATGAATATACCGTTATGTCATTTGGACTGACTAACGCGCCTGCGTATTTCATGAACCTGATGAACAAAGTGTTTATGGAGTTTTTGGATAAGTTAAATGCGTGGTGTTCATAGATGATATTTTGGTTTTCTCGAAGAATGAAGAGGAACATAAGGAACATTTGCGATTGGTTTTGGAGAAACTAAGGGAACATCGATTATATGCCAAGTTCAAGAAATGTGCGTTTTGGCTAAAGGAAGTTGGATTTCTTGGACATGTTATATCCGGAGAAGGGATAGCAGTTGACCCCACGAAGGTTGAGACCGTAACCAAATGGGACGCCTGACGACGATTGGAGAGATCCGAGTTTCCTTGGACTCGCAGGATACTACCAAGATTCATTGAGAATTTCTCAAGGATTGCAAAGCCTATGGCCGAATTGCTGAAAAAGGATACCAAGTTCATATGGACCGAGGATTGTGAGGCAAGTTTTCGGGAGTTGAAGAAAAGATTGGTTACCTCACCGATTGTTAATTTTGCGGATCGGACCAAGGATTATGAGGTGTATTGCGATGCTTCACGTCGAGGACTTGGAGCGGTGCTTATGCAGAAGGAAGAGTTGTTTCGTATACTTCACGACAACCGAAGCCTCATGAGTTGAACTATGCCACATGATTTGGAGTTAGCGGCCCGTTGTGCATGCATTGAAGACATGGAGACATTTTCTCATTGGGAATCATTGTGAGGTGTACCACGGATCACAAGAGTTTGAAGTACATCTTCACGCAGAAGGAATTAAATCTCGAACCGGAGGAGATGGTTGGAGCTTATTAAGGATTATGATATGAGATTGCATTATCACCCGGGAAGGCTAACGTTATGTAGCAGACGCATTGAGCCGTAAGAGCCACGCGTCAATACACTAATGTTGGGAGGAATACCCAAGGAGTTAGCCGAGGACCTTGAGAGCTATGTTTGGAAATAGTTCCGAGAGGCTATGTAGCAAGATTGGAGATTCATCCACGTTGATGGACAAAATCGTAGAAGCTCAAAAGGCAGATAAGAAAGTTGCCTCTATAAAGGAGAAAATGAGCAAAGGAAAAGCAAAGGGATTTCGTGAGGATGAGCACGATACCCTATGGTTTGAGGACCGTGTTTATGTGCCAAATGACCCAGAGATCAGGAAGTTGATTCTGCAAGAATCACATGATTCGCCCTACTCGATTCACCCAGGAAATACCAAGATGTATTTAGATTTGAAGGAAGCGTTACGGTGGACGGAATGAAGAAGGATATTGCGAGTATGTAGCGATTTGTGATGTATGTCAAAGAGTGAAGGCGAGAACATCGAAGCGGCGAGGATTGTTGCAACCATTGCCGATACCCGAATGGAAGTGGGATAAACTAGGCATGGATTTCATCACAGGTTTGCCAAAGACTCGTTCAGGCTATGACTCGATTTGGGTTATAGTCGACCACTTGACGAAGGTAGCTCATTTCATTCCAGTCAAGACTACCTATAGCAGTGCTAAGTTGGCAAAGATATACATGAGTAGAATTGTGTGTTTACACGGAGTTCCGAGGAGTATCGTATCAGATAGAGGAACCCAATTTACCTCAATGTTTTGAAATCGGGCCAGTACCGAAACATTGGGAACTGTGCTAGAATTCAAGATGCGACTTTTCCACCCACGTAATCGATGGAATGACCGAGAGAGTCAATCAGATTTTGGAGGATATGTTGAGAGCTTGTGCACTAGATTATGGATCTAGTTGGGATGATAACACCGTGTATGCGAGTTTTCTTATAACAACAGCTACCAAACCAGCTTGAAGATGGCACCTTTCGAGGCTTTGTATGCGGAAGGAGGTGCAGGACACCGTTATCATGGGACGAAGTAGGAGACCGTCGCTTGTTTGGACCAGATTTGATTAAGGAGTCCGAGCAGAAAGTTAAGTTGATTCGCGATAGGCTCAAGGTAGCCCAGTCCGAGACGAAAAGCTATGCGGATTCAAACGCAAGGCGATAGAATATGAAGTTGGAGACAGAGTTTATCTTAGAGTATCCCCACTTCGGGGAGTTAAACGTTTTGGAGTTAAAGGAAAATTAGCACCACGTTTCGTTGGACCGTATAGGATCTTGCAACGCATGGGAGAAGTTGCTTATAAGCTGGAATTGCCAGAGGGACTGTCAGAGTCCATGATGTATTCCATGTTTCTCACCAAGAAATGTCACTCCGAGATGGCCGAGGTACCGTTAAGAGATCTGATGCCACTTGAAGCAATTCGGTTGAAGGATGATTTGACATATGAGGAGAAACCGGTCAAGATTCTCGATTATGCCAGCAGAGTTACTCGCAGCAAGGTTATCAAGTTTTGCAAAGTTCAATTGGAGCCACCACACACTGCGAGGATGAAGCCACACAGGAAAGAGAAGAAGATTTGCTCAAGGACCACCCTCACCTATTTTCTAGCCAACCCGAATCTCGAGGGCGAGATTCATCTTAAGGGGTAGGTTTGTAACATCCCAAATTTTCAATTTGGAATGTTATACATTAAGTCATCATGCATTACATATTTTCTTGCATTTTGCCGATCCTTAAATTTCACGCAACTCAAGGACCCTCGGAGAGAGTTGGAGATTTCGTTATTTTTCATATTTGAGTTTCTCAAATTTTGAAAATAGGATCATTTGATCTTATTTATTTTATCTTCAATTATTTCTACTATCAAAAGATGAGAGAGGGAATAAAATGACTTTCCCAAAATAAAGAAAATAATGAAGATTCAATAAAAAAATCAAATAAGATTTTTATTTCGGAGTTTTTCGTTTTTTTATTGCCTTAGGGAAAAATGCGAGTTTTCAAAAATTGCATTTTTGGCCCCGAGTAAAGTTCTTTTTGTTCGACTCATTTTTAGGAGTCGGGGAAAATTTACTTTGTAAATTTTGGAGTTCGTTTAGATTTTATTTTATTCGCTTTTTATGATTTAAAAAAACCATGGCGCCCACTTTGGGCCGGGCCAAGGGCCCAACCCCCTCGCCTCATACAGCAGCTGGCCAGCTTGCCGCCGCCCGGCCGAGTCCAAGGAGGACTCCTCCTCCTCCTCTTGCTTGCCCTCCCCAAGCCACCTTCCCCCCTTTAAATACTCAACACCCCCCTCTCCTCCCCAACCCGCACTTTGGTCGCCGCCACTAGCGCCGCCCGCCGCTTAGCCACCGCCGCCCGCCCGCCGCCACCGTCGCCGCCCTAGCCGCCCGCCCAGCCGAGCCCCACCTCGTCGAGGTAGCCGCCATACGCCACCCTCCCCCTCGGTTCGGTATTTTTTTATAAAACCGTTCCGGTTTTCTTTTCCGTTGTTCGGTTTTTTTTTCTCGAAACCCTAGATCGGTTTTTTATTTCCGGTTTGTTGTTTAGCGAGCGTTCGCCGGACCGTTCGTTTTAACGAACGTGATCACCGGTTATTCCCGGTTAACGAACGTCCGTTCGTTTAACCGTTCGTCTTTTTCTTTTAATCGGATTTATTCCGCTATTTTCTGATTACGATTTCAGATCCGATCTTCGTTCTAGTTTATCTTCTCGCTCGTTTATCGGAATCAGGTGATTCAAGCGCCTGGAGTTTCGTTTCGAAACCGCCGTTCCGACTAATCAACTTAAACAAAGTTTTGCTACTGTAAAATTTGACCTAGTTTCAACTTGCTAGAACCGAGTTGTTTTCTTCCGCCGGATGTTTTCCGTTGTTTTGTTTGATTCGTTTTCTTTTGCAACCAGGGTTCTTAAGTTGGAATTTCTGGTCAGATCTTTTATTCGAGATTTACCGTGCATTAGATGAGTACTTATTGTATGCTTGTTGTTTGTCTGCGATAGATCACCCGGAGTGCGCCGCTTGTTACTTGAATCTCTAGGTTTCATGGATCATCGGCAAGGCAAGTAACACTTGATCATACCTTGTCTACTACCCAGTTTATGCATTAGATCAATCCTCAAACACTTGCATGATTAGGATCCAAATAAATTGTGGGATGGGAAGTAGATTGAGGTAGTACCTATTACCTGCTTTATTATCAAACCTTTGGGAGTTACTTCTACGCTTGCTTATTATGCCATGCTATGCTAGTAGACGTGGATTGGGTGAGTGATATCCATGATGATGTGAGATTGTTAAATTAATGGTTATTTAAGGTGGCAACTTAAACACACATCTGGGTGGATTGAGGCACTGGTTTCCATCGAGGACTTGCCTGTTTTTCTTCGGACCGCCACCCGGGCTCAAAGGGATCATGAGATTATTCAAACTAGTAACTTCCGTGTGCAGCCACAAGCCATTATGGGCTCGCATAGTTGACTAAGTCATGCGAACTCTTATAGTGGTGGACTAGCGGGCGTAGGGATGTAGGTGTACCGTCTACCCATCGTAAGGTGCTAGCGCTTACGAAAGACTATGTCTCGGTCATCCGCTTTCTCAAACACCCTGCAGTACGAGAAACCAAACGGAGGCGATCGAGTCTTGTGGGGAAAAGTGCGCAAACCTCTGCAGAGTGTATAAACTAATCATGATTAGCCGTGTCCCCGGTTATGGACATCTTGAGTATATAGTACTTGGATATCATGTGAATCTCATCATGTTACTTCTAATTAATATTGTTGGGTTTTAATGAGTACCTTTAATTGGGATTGAGAATGCTGTCAACCATTCTCAATGTTTAACAACCACCATGATAGTTAAACAAATTTATTCCTGTGCAAGAGGGAAAACTGGCTTTATGCAAAACTGTAATCAGAGAGCTTTTCCATCAGCCACATATGCATGTAGTATGTGCTTATCATTCATTATTCTCTATGTGTTACATTGCCGGATATTCCAATTAACCCGTTTTGGCTGCAACTTTCATGTTGCGCACTTTTCGCATAACGAGTAAGGTGCTTTAGGTCGTGGTTCTATACTCAGTGATGCAGCTGGAGTTGATGGACTCACTTATCTTCCAAGTCTTCCGCTGTTATCGTTATTAGATGGCCTTAAGCCATATTTATTGTAATAAGTCCTCTTTTGGGCAACGATGTAATAAGTATGTGATTGCTACTCTGTTATAAATCCTTCGAAGTACTGTGTGGTGTCAGCATTACTGATCCAGGGATGACACCTGAGCACAGAGACTTGATCCATTCGGGTCGGGTCGCTACAAGGTATTGCCATCTTTGGTGGGCAATCCATAAGTGGCTCTCATGATAGATTCATATGGTGGTTTTATTTTATTCCTAGGGAAGTGTTCCATGCCTTTCTTTAATAGAAATTGGAATCTAATATCCTTCCTTCATATCAATAATTCCACCAATCGTTCTAAGGAAAGGTCTACCAAGAATAACAGGACATGAAGGATTGCAATCTATATCAAGAACAATAAAATCTACGGGCACATAGTTCCTATTTGCAACAATAAGAACATCATTAATTCTTCCCATAGGTTTCTTAATAGTGGAATCCTCAAGGTGCAAGTTTAAAGAGCAACCATCAAAATCATGGAAACCTAGCAAATCGCACAAAGTTTTTGGAATCGTGGAAACACTAGCACCCAAATCACACAAAGCATAGCATTCATGATCTTTAATCTTAATTTTAATAGTAGGTTCCCACTCATCATAAAGTTTTCTAGGGATAGAAACTTCAAACTCAAGCTTTTCTTCATAAGATTGCATCAAGGCATCAACGATATGTTTGGTAAAAGCTTTATTTTGACTATAAGCATGAGGAGAATTTAGCACGGATTGCAACAAGGAAATACAATCTATCAAAGAGCAATTATCATAATTAAATTCCTTGAAATCCAAAATAGTGGGTTTATTAATATCAAGGGTTTTGTTCTCTTCAATCCCACTTTTATCAATTTTAGCATCAAGATCTAAAAACTCCGAATTTTTGGAACGTCTTCTAGGTAAAGGTGGATCATATTCAGTCCCATCATTATCAAGATTCATATTGCAAAACAAAGGTTTAATAGGGGACACATCAATAACTTTTAGATCTTCATCTTTATTTTCATAGAAATTTGAAGAACACGCTTTCATAAAGCAATCTTTCTTAGCACGCATCCTAGCGATTCTTTATTTGCAGTCATCAATGGAAATTCTCATGGCTTTGAGAGACTCATTGATATCATGCTTAGGAGGAATAGATCTCAGTTTTAAAGAATCAACATCAAGAGAAATTCTATCAACGTTCCTAGCCAATTGATCAACCTTAAGCAATTTCTCTTCAAGCAAAGTATTGAAATTCTTTTGCGGATTCATAAACTCTTTAACACTAGTCTCAAATTCAGAGGGCATATTATTAAAATTTCCATAAGAGCTGTTGTAGGAATTACCATAATTATTAGAGGAATTGCTAGGATAAGGCCTAGGATTAAAGTTTCCTCTATATGCCGTTGTTACCAAAATTATTCCTACCAACAAAATTCACATCCATAGATTCATTATTATTCTCAATCAAAGTAGACAAAGGCATATCATTGGGATCAGAAGAAACACTCTTAGTAGCAAATAATTTCATAAGTTCATCCATCTTTCCACTCAAAACATTAATTTCTTCTATCGCATGCACTTTCTTATTAGTAGATCTTTCAGTGTGCCATTGAGAATAATTAACCAAAATATTATCTAGGAGTTTAGTAGCTTCTCCTAAAGTGATTTCCATAAAAGTGCTTCCCGCGGCCGAATCTAAAAGATTTCTAGAAGCAAAATTCAATCCGGCATAAAAATTTTGTATGATCATCCACAAATTCAAACCATGAGTAGGACAATTATGTATCATTAATTTCATCCTCTCCCAAGCTTGTGCAACATGTTCATGATCAAGTTGCTTAAAATTCATAATATCATTTCTAAGAGAGATGATCTTAGCGGGAGGAAAATACTTAGAGATAAAAGCATCTTTGCACTTATTCCAAGAATCAATACTATTTTCAGGCAAAGACGAAAACCAAGCTTTAGCACGATCTCTAAGCGAAAAAGGAAATATCTTCAATTTAACAATATCATTATCAACATCTTTCTTCTTTTGCATATCACACAAATCAATGAAGCTATTTAGATGAGTAGCGGCAGCTTCACTAGGACGGCCGTGAATTGATCTTTCATGACACGATTCAACAAAGCAGCATTGATTTCACAAGATTCAGTATCGGTAAGAGGAGAAATCGGAGTGCTAAGGAAATCATTATTGTTGGTATTGGTAATGTCACACAATTTGGTATTACCTACACAAACAAATAAATCCTCGCAACCAACACGATAAGGGGTTGTCAATCCCTACACGGTCACTTATAAGAGTGAGATCTGATATATATGATAGGATAATATTTTTGGTATTTTTATGATAAAGATGCAAAGAAAAATAAAAGCAAATTAAAAAGCAACGGAAATAACTAAGTGTTGGAAGATTAATATGATGGAAGATAGACCCGGGGGCCATAGGTTTCACTAGTGGCTTCTCTCGAGAGCATAAGTATTTTACGGTGGGTGAACAAATTACTGTTGAGCAATTGACAGAGTTGAGCATAGTTATGAGAATATCTAGGTATGATCATGCATATAGGCATCACATCCGAGACAAGTAGACCGACTCCTGCCTGCATCTACTACTATTACTCCACACATCGACCGCTATCCAAAGATGCATCTAGTGTATTAAGTTCATAAGAACGAGTAACGCCTTAAGCAAGATGACATGATGTAGAGGGATAAATTCATGCAATATGATAAAAACCCATATTTTTATCCTCGATGGCAACAATACAAGACGTGCCTTGCTGCCCCTCATCACTGGGAAAGGACACCGCAAGATTGAACCCAAAGCTAAGCACTTCTCCCATTGCAAGAAAAGATCAATCTAGTAGGCCAAACCAAACCGATAATTCAAGAGACTTGCAAAAGATAACCAATCATACATAAAAGAAGTCAGAAGATTCAAATATTGTTCATAGATAAACTTGATCATAAACCCACAATTCATCGGTCTCAACAAACACACCGCAAAAGAAGATTACATCGAATAGATCTCCACGAGAGGGGGAGAACATTGTATTGAGATCCAAACAGAGAGAGGAAGCCATCTAGTTAATAACTATGGACCCGAAGGTCTGAGGTAAACTACTCACACATCATCGGAGAGGCTATGGTGTTGATGTAGAAGCCCTCCATGATTGATGCCCCCTCTGGGGGAGCTCCAGAACAGGCCCCAAGATGGGATCTCGGGGGTACAGAAGGTTGCGGTGGTGGAATTAGGTTTTTGGCTCCGTATCTGATCGTTTGGGTGTACGTAGGTATATATAGGAGGAAGGAGTACGTCGGTGGAGCAACGTGAGGCCGACGAGGGTGGAGGGCGCGCCTGGGGGGGTAGGCGTGCCCCCTACCTCGTGGCTTGGCTGGAAGCTTCCTTGACTTAGGGTCCAAGTCTCCTGGATCATGTTCGCTCCAAAAATCACGTTCGAAGGTTTCATTCCGTTTGGACTCCGTTTGATATTCTTTTTTCCGCGAAACTCGAAATAGGCGATAAAAGATTTCTGGGCTGGGCCTCCGGTTAATAGGTTAGTCCCAAAAATAATATAAAAGTGAATAATAAAGCCCAATAATGTCCAAAACAGAAGGTAATATAGCATGGAGCAATCAAAAATTATAGATACATTGGAGACGCATCACTCTGCTTAAGAAGCTTCCTTGCCCTGCTCTGCACTCAATCTGCTTAGTTGAGATGGCATGCCAAGCCCGATTAGTTGCTAAAATATCCTGCCATATATTTATTGTGACGTAGATTGCCATGGTCTAGTAGGCAATCTGTTAGGTGAAATAGTTGTACAACGTTTCATACTCGATCTTTGTTGCTGCGATGGCCTTCGATAGTTCGATGGCTGTGTGCTCGGCCTCATTGACTGCTGAAACAGCCTGCCATAATTTAGCACTCAAATCTGTTGGCTGAATTAGCTTTACATATATCTCGTTACTTAGATTTGCTCGTCCAAATATATTTCCATAGCTTTAAACATCGACCTAGGTATTTTTCTCGACTTCATAAAAAAGCATATATGTTTTTCCCTGTAATATCTAGTAGAAGAACTAATTTGTATGTCTAACAGATGGACAGGACTTGGATAACTTCGTCAAGATTCTCCTCTACATATGTCGAGGGGTTGAAAACTTCATGAACTTTATCGTAGCTGAGTACGGTGGTCCGAAATCAGATGTGCTCTGCCTGTAGCGATTGTATGAATTCAGCCATAAGACCCTACCAACTCTGCAAAATCATCTACACTTGTGTGGGATGTCGACCACATATACTAGGTGGGTTCATCATGGTGAAGCCGTGAACGTCAATGTTCTTGACTACGTGGAAGCAAAGATCACCATCTTGATCTGCTTGATGCTCAGGTGGAAGAGGAGGAGGAGGTGGTGGTGGCGGAGCCAGTGAGTTTGACCAACATTGAAAGAATGCTACAAAATGCTCGTGCATTTCGTGAACTTTCACCTGCAGAAAAAAAAGGTGGGCCCGCATGTTGGAACAATGAAATGTGGCTGTCACCCCAGGAAATAAGTTGCCAGTATTCTCAGCTATGGTCACGTTTCTTCAAGTGAAGACATCTGAGCGGATGACCAACAAATCGTTCGATGCGATGTTGGCTGCTTTCCGCAAATCTTTCCCAGATGCGTCTGAGCTGCCACACACCTACAGTAAAATGAAGTTCCTTCGTGCAGTTGGAATTGGATATGATATGATCCATGTTTGTAAGAATAATTGTGTTCTGTTCCGGAAGGATTATGCCAACTTAAGTGAATGCCCGAAATATCATCAAGATGGAAAGATGGCAATGCTGTGAAGAGGGTTCCTCATAATGTTTTGAGTCATTTTCCTATTACACCAAGATTGCAGAGGTTGTTTCATGATGCTGAAACAAGAGAGGATGTACTGTGGCATTCTAGGAACCAGGAGTACAGAGATCAGAATGTAATGAGCCATCCATCTCATGGTAGTGAGTGGCAAAGCTTCAATCGGAAAATAAAAAGTTTGTCAGTCAATTCGAGAAACATTAGACTTGGCTTAGCTTCAGATGGATTTAACCCATTTGGCCACTAGAGCGCCACATATAGCATGTGGCGATTAGCTTGTTATCCTTACAACATGCCTCCAAATGTCTGCACTAAAGAATCAAACTAAGAGATGGCCTTGCTCATCCCAGTCCAAAAAGTCCTAGAAAGGATTTTGATTTATTCATGGAGCCTCTTGTGGAGGAACTTCAATGCCTATTGGGAGGGTGTTCTCACCGAGACCTGTATAGCAGCCCACCAGCTGATCTCTTTCTGCGTGCTGTTATAATTTGGTGCATCCATGATTATCCGGCTTTGAGCACTATGTCAGGGCAAACGACACATGGTTACAATGCATGTGTTCGCTGTGACAGGAATCCGCTGTCATACACAATACTTAACTAGATATATTACATTGGACACCGTCGTTTCCTTGCCAAGGACAAGCTGCGTCCTACAAAATACCAAAGACATGTGTTCAATGCAAAGCATGAAAACCGTGATGCGCCAAAGAGGCTCACCGCCGATGAGTTGCAAGTCGAATTAGAGAAGGTCGGGCATATTACACCAGGAAACCATCCTGGTAATGGTAGTGGGAAAAGGAAGCGTGGCAAGGTAGAAGATAGATTATTGTTTACCCGCAGGTCCACTTTGTGGGACTTGGAGTATTGGAAAGATTTGGATCTGCGGCATAATCTTGATGTGATGCACATCGAGAAAAATATATGTGACAGCATTGTCGGCACACTTCTTAATATTGAAGGCAAGACGAAAGATACCTTAAAATATAGGATTGATTTGACACATCTGGGTATCAGAAAGGATTTGCAGGTGCAAGATGAAGGTAAACAACGGGATATGGCACCAATTGTGTATGTCTTGGACAAGGTAAAAACAAAAGAATTTTGCGAGGTCCTTTCACGTGTGAGATTCCCACATCGATTTGCTTCCAACTTTAAAAGGAGAGTCAGTCCAGATGGAAACAAGGTACAAGGGTTGAAAACTCATGACTACCACGTCCTACTTCAAAGGGTTTTACCTGTTATCCTTAGAGGATTGGGCCACCCTGACTTATACAGAGTAGTTGCAGAGTTGGGACAATTCTTAAGGGAACTCGTAAAGAGAAATATCGTGATAGATGCTTTGGAGTGTCTTAGAGACAAGATACCAACTATCCTATGCAACCTTGAGAAGATATATCCTCCGGCCTTCTTTGATGTGATGGTGCATTTGGTCGCTCATCTACGATGAGGCACTACTTAGAGGTCCAGACAAAAGATGGTCGGATGTACCCTATTGAAAGGCGGCTAGGCACATTCAAGGGCTATGTCAGAACGAGCTAGACCTGAGGGTTCCATTGCAGAGGCCTACATTGCTACTGTGTAAGTGTTGACATTCTCACGAAAATACATTGAAACGGTGATCGACTTAGCAAAGAGGTGGGTGAAGACAACCCCCGGGCTCAATGTTTTCGATTATTCTGCTCGAAAGGCTGTGGAAGAGTCGACAAGAGGACAAACCTAAAGATTTGGACTAAATGGTTTGGTATGTGCTGAATAAGCACATCACGAGATACTACCTTATATCAAGTAAGTGCTAAGTATCGCAGCTTATACATCGTAATCTACTAAACTTGCAGCACATTCTTATATATTTAGATGTTTGACGCGATCACTATGTTGTGCAACATCTACTTAAAAACGAGTTATCGCCGCAAAATCCAAGAAACATTGACAACCGGTTATGGCAGGATTTGCGAAATGGTTCAAGAGCCATGTAAACTATTGAATTGCACTGTCAGTTTTTTTAATATATTGAGTACATAAGATGATCAGCTTGTCTATTTTCTAAGTTTGGGACAATTGCATTTTTACCCCTAGTTGGTTCCTACCCACGGGTTTTGCCCTTACTTTTCGAGCTTGCTCAGTTTTGCCCTTACTTTTTCCATCGAGGTCCCTCGAATGCCCTTTGACCTTTTGACCAAAACTTTGAAAATTCATAACTAATTCATATGAACTCAAAAAAATGCAAATAAGATATCAAAATGTTAGAGATAAACATTACCTTTATGTGCATATCATTTGCATTAGGGACAAAAGCACCCTTTAAACTACACAGGGTAATTAATGTTATTAACATTATTAAAAATAAAAGGTATAAACAATATTTTTTTCATGAATAAAATTACATGCAAATGTAGGTGATGTTTTCTAAACATCCTCGATATCTTATTTGCATTTTTCTCAGTTCGTATCAACTTGTTATGAAGTTTCCAAATGATGGTCAAAGTCGTTAGAACATTCTTAACAAGATGACACGAACTCGTAAAATGCAAATAAGATATCTCGGATGTTCGTAAAACATCACCTACATTTGCATGTAATTTTATTCATGAAAAAATTGTTTATACCTTTTTATTTTAATAATGTTAATAATATTAATTACCTCGCAGTTTAAAGGGTGCATTTGTCCTGAATGCAAATGATATGCACATAAAGGTAATGTTTATCTGAACATTTTGATATCTTATTTGCATTTTTCTGAGTTCATATGAATTAGTTATGATTTTTCAAAGTTTTGGTCAAACGGTCAAAGGGCATTCGAGGGACCTCGACGCAAAAAGTAAGGGCAAAACTAAGCAAGCTCGAAAAGTAAGGGCAAAACCCGTGGGTAGGAACCAACTAGGGGTAAAAATGCAATTGTCCCATTTTCTAAACATAGGTTAAGAAGATGCAGGAGGATGGGCAGGCAGTTGATGGTGCCCTTTACGCACTAGCAGTGGGTCCTGATACTCGCGTAAGACATTATGAATCTTGTGTTGTTGGAGATGTGTGCTACAACACCCTTGCACGCGATGAAGGCAGGAAGACACAAAACAGTGCCATCATGAGCACGCATATGTACGACAGAGACGCAACTAAAATGTATGCTAACATAACAGACATTGTTTAGTTGCAGTATATCTCTAGTTTCTAGGATTATTGGTGTATGGTTATGTTGTGCTGTCGTTGGTATAACCTGTTTTCTAGGACCGCCAAAATCTAGAGCTGATGATTATTTTAAATCCATCAATGTCAAGGCGGTGTACCAGACCAACGAGCATTTTATTTTGGAAAATCAAGCAACACAGATATTTTTCTTGGAAGACACATCTGCACGTAGCGATTACTGGAGAGTATTGCAAAGTTTGAGCAGAGGAATTTGTTTAATGAAGTTGCACAACAAGATGATGCTTACACCGCTCCTGATGTACAAGATCCCACAGATGTTCCTAATATCTTTGAGAACCATCACGTCAATGACGCTGGCGAAAATATTGTCTGTCGTGCTGTGGACATACAAGAGTTAATCAAGAAGAGGCCAATTTTTGAGGACATGAGGATGAAGAAGAAGATGACACTCTGGGGAATTATGATTCAGACTAATACACATGGCGAAGATGTTGACGCTGCTGCTGCGGATGATGATTAGATTGCTTTTGTCGTCTTTTCCTGTCAGGAGGCGTTTTTTATCTACTATGTGAAATTGTGCTTGTTATGACAACTGAAACCTGATGAACGTGTTGTTTAGTATTTTGCTGTGAGAACATCACTTGTTATGTATGTTGATTTGTGTTTGGTGATTGTATGATGAGTAAAACATGATGACGCTGTTGTTTAGTTGTACTCATATTTGGCTGTGAAACTTGAATTTGATGACATAGTTTGCTGTTGGACTGCAATTTGCTCGACGTCTTCGAATGGGAACAAAGCTGACCCGACAGGGCCTCTGCTAATTATTTATTTATTTATGAGAAAAAGGGGATACCCCCCGATTTCCGTTAATAGAAGTCATTAGATGTTCACAACACTACGCCCAGCCTGCTACACAGGTTTCATTCATTACTAGTTTCAGCAAAGTGCTCATGTCATAGCCACTTGAATACATCACGGAAAGTGCTACATACACTGCAAATAAAGAGACAATCATCCTCAGAGCACATCGATTTTGCCCATTATCTTCACAAGCTCTTTTCATCTCCTCATTGTCATTCAAGGCCGTTCAACAGAATTGCTGTTTGGCCATGATCGAGGAACTGCATCTTTAATCTTACGCTCTGCATCTTCCTCTTCCGCCGCTCCTTCAGCCATTTGTCCAACACCCCAACCTTTTGGTATTGGGATTCCTCGACTAACCAAATAATTAAGCGTAGTTGCATTCCCCCACATCAAGAACTTCCCGTAAATACAAATCACACGAATCTTCCCTTTTCTCGCATGAATCAAATTGGAAGATCATCAACCAAACTATTAAAAAAATCAACAACCGAAAGCAGCGGAACAACACTTAAACATATTATTACCCCATGATTCGGGCATTTGTAGAAGACTCGGCCAGGGTTGAGGATTGTGGTTGAGACGCGACGGATGAGTCTGGGTGATTTGCAGCAGTGGCACCACACCAACGGCAGCGTGTTGTGATGAGCAACCGACTGCGGTGCGTGTGCCAGTGGGGGTGTGATGAGACCCATAGGCGATGGTACGAGTGGCGACTTGTCGTGATATTCGGTTGTTGCCTCGTCAAGAAGCGGTGGACGAGTAGCCGATGAACATGGTTGTTGACGGCCAGATCTTCTAATGCTAGGCAAAGTAAGTAGAGAAGAGGAGAAGCGAACGTTGGATATGTCAGTTTCATTACTTGCAGAGTAGCACTGCACCATATATAGTCATAGTCTAGGTTTGAATTCGAACCAACTATAGGAGCATGTCTCTCTTTTTTCTAAAACTCAACAACGTCTCTTTACTGGTACACTAGCTTGTTCTCAGACGCCTTTCTCAAGTCTTTGATTTTCTTTTTTTGCGAGGAAGGAAGGAGGACAAAGCGAGAGTTCCTAGGACTCGAACCCAAGGCCTCTTGGTTGAATACCAAGGGTGCTAGTCACTTATGTGGCGAACGTTCCTCGGGAGGAGGACGGCGATTTAACGCTTTTCCTTACTTGCAGCTTTAGTTGCGACGCAAGATCGAACGGTCGTAGTTTCGGAATGTTACCAAAGTGCGAACGAGCCCAGCTTTTTTCTTTTCTTCCTATATATAAAAAGTATGCTACTTGGTGTCGGCTTACTCAACAAACGATTGTGCCAACCTTGACCATTGGATTGACATTAAATGTCTGTCGTGGTTTCTTCGCCTTCTTCTTCCTTCACCGCTAAAGCCAAACTAGCGCCAAGGGACTCTCGCCTCCGCCTCCACGGCCGGATGTGCCGCCACGCACGCATCGCGGGCCACATCGCACCCTAAAACTCTTGCATCTTCCCCGGCTCCAGCTTCGTTTCGCCCGAGGCCTCACCATCGCCCTCCGCCTTGGTTCGCCATTGCTTGGCGCCGCCCTCGGTGTTGTCAACATGGTCAACAACCGAGAGGAATAAGGATATGTCTGTGCATGGTGAGGTTGAGAGTAGGGACCCAGCAGCGCGCGTAATCATTTTGTTTTTTTGGGACAGAGAAGGGAATTGAGTTGTGCAGGAGCTGTGGCCCGTCTAGCCCCGGCTTTTATTTCATATGTGTAGCACATGACCAGCCCAGCTTTATTTTTCCTTTCGAAATGGCTAGCCCAGCTATTTTGTTTTTGCGAGAATAACCAATGTAGGCCTACTTGTTTTTCTACGCCTATTTGGAAATCTTTCAAGACGAGGAGGGATGCATTTTGCCCAGAAAATGGGCTATAAGTAATAAGAAATGGGCTATAAGTAATAATAAATGGGTTGTAAAATGAAAAATTATAGCAAATAGGCAATTAGTTCCAAAATACTTTTTCTTTCTGGATTTTGATATTTTAAATTTTATTGTTTTTGTGCGGTGTAAAATTTCATTGGATTTAAATTAAGGTATGTTTAGTTTTTAAATTAATTTGAATCTGGCTAGAAATTTCGGGTTGTATCTCGCTTTGGGACAGATTTGGAGGTCGACTTGTTGGTCTACTAGGTTGACGGTAATGTAAAGGCTTTGTCAACTTAGTCCACAAACGATTCGAAAGCGGCATTGACCATTGGATGTTAATCCAATGGCCGCGGCCGCTTTCTTCAATATCTCGATCTTCTTGCTCCGACCACCCAAACCAGCGCCCGGGATCGCTCGCCCTGCCTCCGTGGCAGGTTGTGCTGCCGCACAGGCCGCACTGCCCCACCCTACTTCATTGCTGGCCAGGCCATTCTTCTACTCACCCACACCTCCTGTTATTTTCCGACGACGGCAGCCGGACCTGTAAACCCTCGTACTCCCCACCGCGTGGGCAACCACTATCGAGTATTCCCCGGATCCGTGTCGTTCCCTTCCTAGGCCTCCCCATCGTCCACCGCCCTGGTGCTCTCGGCGCGGCGTGGTCAACGTGGTCAACGAACGACATCCATCGGACGTGGACTATACGTGGAGAGGCTGACAGCTGGGTCCACGGTCGCACATAAGGAAATGCCTCCTTATTACACGCAAAATAATGATTCCTCCACCTGACATCTGGGACCCACCTGATGGGCCTCTTTATTTCGTGAAAAAAAATCCCCCCGACAAGTGCTCGGACCCACTGACTATATCTTCGCATCGCAAGGAAGTGCCTCCTTATTACGCACAAAAAATGAATACCCCCCCCCCCCTGCTAGCTGGGACCCAGCATAGTGAGAGGCTGACTTGGGCCTACTAAGTTGACGGGGCCGGAGGGCTTTGTCAACTTAGTCAATATGAACGATTCTAGCTCTAGTGACCGTACGATGTCCATGCAACGGCCGTAGTGCTTCTTCAACCTCTCGGTCTACTTGCTCCATTACCAAAGCAGCGGGTCGTCACCGCTTCCCGCCTCCCGTGGGCCGGGCTGTGCTACCGGAGGCCTCACACCGCCCCTACTACTCCCACCGTGGGCCGTGCCATCCCTCCACTCACCCAAACCCCCGTTATTCTCGGCGACGGCAGCCTCACACCAAAGCCGAACCGGTGAACCCTCATACTCCTCTCCGTGGGCATCCACCGCCGTCTTCCCGGCTCCGTGTCGTCCCCTTCCTAGGCCTCATCGTCGTCCACCGCCCTGGTGCTGTCGGCGCGGCGTGGTCAACGTGGTCAAGGAACGACTTCCATCGGAAGAGTACTATACGTGGAGAGGCTGCAAGTTGGGTCCACGGCCGCAGCAAGGAAGTGCCTCCTTATTACGCGGAAAATAATGATTCCTCCACCTGACATCGAGGACCCACCGGTCGGGCCACCATATTTCGTGAAAAAAAACCCTGACTACTAGGACCCACCAGCTACATCTTCGCACACAAGGAAGTGCGTCCATATTACGGGCAAAAAAATGATTCGCCCCCTGACTCCTGGGACCCACCATCTACATCTTCGCACGCAAGGAAGTGCGTCCATATTTCGGGCAAAAACGATTCGCCCCCGATCTGGGACCCACCCAAATACATCTTCGCACGCAAGGAAGTGCTCGATAGTCGGGACCCACCCGGTCGGCGTATGTAGCATTGTCATTCTCGTCGCGAACGCAGTACGTACATACCGGTCGACGGTCTGTTCTGGCAGTGCATCGATGAACCGTGGCCGTGTAAGGAAGGGCACATGTGGTAGTAGAGGCGCACATGTGTGGTAGTAGAGGCGCGCACGTAGCATGTACACATACGTACAGTGGCCA
Source organism: Aegilops bicornis (assembly GCA_021605145.1). NCBI lineage: Eukaryota > Viridiplantae > Streptophyta > Magnoliopsida > Poales > Poaceae > Aegilops > Aegilops bicornis. The sequence continues at coordinate 675,125 of JAHIAL010000046.1, forward strand.
GGGTGCAAGAAAGTAAATACGGCCACGTAGGTACATACGGGTAGGGTCTCGAACGCCTACTCGCGCATACGTACAGCTAGGGCTCGTGTACATGGCTGTGGCTGGGTCGCAACGGAGAAACTGTGTCATCGTCGTGTTCATGGGGAGGCAACGGAATGCGTCGTGTTCATCAGGAGGCAACGGAACGCTGCTGTTGCTCATCGAGCCAACCGCTTGGACGGAACAGCGATGGAAACAAGGCTGGCGCATCAGCAGAACGGAGGAAACGGCCTTGTGTTCGACCGGCCATGGTGGAAACGGGATCCTGTTCATCGGGAGGGGTCTGGCATGCCGCAAAACGGAGGAAACGGACCTCCTACGGTCGAAACGGGGCCTGTTCATCGGGAGGGGTGTAGCGTACCGCAATATGGAGGAAACGGACTTGTGTTGAGCGCTACGATCGAAACGGGGGTTCTATTCATCTAGAGGGGTGTGGCGTGCCGCAAAACGGGACTCCACGGGATACTGTTCATCTCCACCGTCGACCTCCTCCAGCCTCCACGGGCTCCTGTTCATCCACCGTCGACCTCCTCCAGCCTCCACCGCGATCGCTCATCCACGGGCTCCTGCTCATCCAGCCTCCACCACGCTCTCCTCCACCGGCCATCGCTCAACCAGCCTCTCCACTGGGTCCTGCTCAACCACCCTCCACGGGCTACTGCTCATCCAGCCCTCCATCGGCCACTGCTCAACCAGCCTCTCATACGCCTCCGTCAGATCTACTTTTCCAAACACTTTTGCCCTTGTTTTGGACTCTAACTTGCATGATTTGAATGGAACTAATCCGGACCGACGCTTGCCAAAGCAGAATTTCCATGGTGTTATTTATGTGCAGAAACAAAAGTTCTCGGAATGACCTGAAACTCCACGGAGATTATTTTTGGAAAATATAAAAAATAGTGGAAGAAGAATCCACGTCAGGGGGGCCTCCACCTGTCCACGAGGGGTGGGGCGCTTGTTCTCGGCGCGCCCCCTGCCTCGTGGGCCCCCTGTTGCTCCACCGACCTCAACTCCAACTTCATATATTCGTATTTGGGGAGAAAAAAATCAAAGAGAAGGATTCATCGCGTTTTACGATACGGAGCCGCCGCCAAGCCCTAAAACCTCTTGGGAGGGCTGATCTCGAGTCCGCTCGGGGCTCCGGAGAGGGAATCCGTCGCCGTCATCATCATCAACCATCCTCCATCACCAATTTCATGATGCTCACCGCCGCGTGAGTAATTCCATCGTAGGCTTGCCGGACGGTGATGGGTTGGATGAGATTTACCATGTAATCGAGTTAGTTTTGTTAGGGTTTGATCCCTAGTATCCACTATGTTCGAGATTGATGTTGCTATGACTTTGCTATGCTTAATGCTTGTCACTAGGGCCCGAAAAGCCATGATTTCAGATCTGGACCTATTATGTTTTCATGAATATATGTGAGTTCTTGATCCTATCTTGCAAGTCTATAGTCACCTACTATGTGTTATGATCCGCAACCCCGGTGACAATAATCGGGACCACTCCGGTGATGACCGTAGTTTGAGGAGTTCATGTATTCACTATGTGTTAATTCTTTGGTCCGGTACTCTATTAAAAGGAGGCCTTAATATCCCTTAGTTTCCATTAGGACCCGCTGCCACGGAGGGTAGGACAAAAGATGTCATGCAAGTTCTTTTCCATAAGCACGTATGACTATATTCGAATACATGCCTACATTACATTGATGAATTGGAGCTAGTGTCAGGTCACCCTATGTTATGATCATACATGATGAACCGTGATCCCATAATTCTCCATCACCGATCCAATGCCTACGAAGCTTTTCACATATTGTTCTTCGCCTATTTACTTTTCCGCTTTCTTTGTTACAATCACTACAAAACCCAAAAATATTACTTTTGCTATCATATCAAGTATTTCCATACTACTTTGCTAATAAATACTTTGTCACAGATATTAAGTTATCCAGGTGTGGTTGAATTGACAACTCAACTGCTAATACTTGAGAATATTCTTTGGCTCCCCTTGTGTCGAATCAATAAATTTGGGTTGAATACTCTACCCTCGAAAAACTGTTGCAATCCCCTATACTTGTGGGTTATCACCCTCCACGGGGTCCTGTTCATCCAGCCCACCACGTGGTCCTGTTCATCCACCGGCTCGATTGATCGGGATACTATTCATCCAGCGGCAACGGCCTCTACTACCGCGGGTTCTTTTCATCCAACCCCCCACCGGGAACTGTTCATCCAAACCCCCAACAACGCCACTGCTCATCCAGAGGCGCGATCGATCGACTTCAGCTTAGCGCAGAGCGGCGAATCGCTCGATCGGGTTCGCTAATGCCATCGATCGATCGCTTCGGGTTCGATGAACGCCAGAGTTCGCAGTGCAATCTCTCGAAGTTCGCCAGAGCCCAACGCCTCGCTCGAGTTCGCTTAGAGCCAACGCCGCACACACGCTGCAGCGTCATTTGAGAAACGCGCATCGCTCGGCCCCTGACCACCCACCGTAAACGGGAACTCCCCCAATATTTTCCTCGCCCTCGCTTATACCACGGTTTTCTCCGTCATGGACGGCCCAAAGAATGTCATGCGATGCGTGCCTCCGCCCACCTGTGACGAAAAGCCCATCTTCTGTCATGATTTTTTGTCATAGAAGTAGGAGCCCACCATATCTATGATGATACCGGGTTTTGTCACAATTATCGTCATAGAAGTGTCATAAGTATGACAGAAAATTCTTTCGTTCGGCCCAAAATGTCACGGATGTGTCTTTTTTTTGTAGTGCACATCATCTTTTTTCCTTAGGTGTCATCTATGTTACTCCCACTATGGTAGTCTCATTCGAGAACGGAGGGAGTAGTTGTGTTCGTGGTAACACTCTTCTTGAACACACGGCTCTTGACCTGGCTTGTCCACCACCGACTGGGTCACGCCTAGGCCTTTAGCTAGGTTGACTATCGGCATAGGCCTACCCGGTGGGGATTTCGTGAGTCCATTAGGGTCTCGCTGCAAAGGTCGGATGTGCCTTGCATGGAAATGATTCCAATTAACACCTATACGTCCATCTTCATCACTATTTCTTATTTAAATTTAGTCTTTATTAATGATAGTTTGTACATTATTGCTCAATTCTAATGCTTTTCTCCCATCAATTTGCATCTGATATTATGTTTTTCATTTCTGAGTTTACAACTATGTTCATTCTCTACTCCTCTGTTTTGATGTTTCTATACATTTTGATGTTATGTATTCCAGCGTTCTAAACAGCCAGCGATACTAGTTCGAACATTGCACAGACTGATCTAGCCTGCCTCCTAGGTCTCTTTCGCAACTCCGAAGCCCCCCACGTCACCACCTAGCAAAAGTTCCGCTGCGGGCCACCCTCCACTTGTCATCACAAGAGGAGGCCCAAGGGCGAAGTCCCACGGCAGACAGCGGCAGCGAGGAACTGCGTGGCCCCATCCATGCTCGCTTCCCTCTATCTTGGCACCACCTCCACCCATTAGATCCAACTTTTGTGCGACTTCCCTGATCGGTTGTGGTGTTCTGGAACTTTGTTCCCTGGCCAGTTGTGGCTTCTCCGGCGGCCGGCCACGTCCCTCCCCCTCGCGAGTTTCAGTTCGCCCCCTCCAGGCGGTGGCCTTGGAGTTGCTAGTGGTGCCTGGCGGCTTCTGCCTCTTGTAGTGCACCAGTTGGGACTTGACTATGCGCGTGCCCACCACCACCACCACCAAACATCTCTAGCAGGGGCGACTCCAGCCTGGCCGCTGGCCATGGCCGGGCGGCTCTGGTCCCGGCACTCCCTAGGAGTTGTGCTCCTTCCGGCTCATTCGGCTCGCCAGCACCTCGATGCCTCCGCACCCCCACCCTGATGATGCCCTTGCTGGGTCGTCCATCCCCGCGCATCTTCTATTCTCGCGCACTACGAGAGATGTGCCCCCTCCAGCTCCTTGGGCCCATCAGCGTCCTTGCTACTCCGGTCTTGGTGACCCGGATCTGTGCTACTTTTGGATCTTGGCTCGCTAATGACCCACAAGTATAGGGGCTTGCAACAGTATTCGTGGGTAGTATGTCACCCAAATTTAGTGATTAGACACAAGGGGAGAAAAAGAATATAAACCTTAGTAGTTGAATTGTCAATTCAACCATGATACATCTCCGTCGTATCTATAAATTTTTATTGTTTCATGCCAATATCCTACAAATTTCATATGCTTTTGGCAACATTTTATATTATTTTGGGACTAACATATTGATCCAAAGGCCGCCTCGCTTTTTTGCATGTTTTTTGTTTCACAGAAATCCATATCAAACGAAGTCCAAATGCGATAAAATTTTACGGACATTTATTTTGGAATATATGTGATTTTTGGGAATAAGAATCAATAAGAAGATCGGTGCCCGAGGTGGCCACAAGGCAACAGGGCGCGGCCAGGGGGTTAGGTCGTGCCGTGTTGCCTTTGACTCCCTCGTAAGTTCGTTGCAGCTCCTCTTTCGTCGCAAGAAATATAAATTTTCGGATAAAAATCCCTTCAATATTTCAGCCCAATCGGAGTTATGGGTCTCCGGGAATATAAAAAATGCTGAAGGGGTCCGAAAATAGACGTGAAACAGAAGAGAAACACACAGTGAGAGAGAGAGAGAGATAGAGATAGATAGATAGATAGATAGATAGAGAGAGAGAGAGAGAGATATCCAATCTCGGAGGGGCTCCGGTCCTCTGGGAGCCATGGCAACCATGGACCAAGGGGAAACTCTGCTTCCATCTAGGGGGAGACAAAGGAAGAAGAAGAAGAGAAAGGAGGGGGCTCTCTCCCCCACTCTCCCGGTGGCGCCGGAAGACCGTCGGGGCAATCATCATGACGGCGATCTACACTAGCAACTTCGCCGCCGTCATCACCAACTCTCTTCCCCTCAATGCAGCAGTGTAAACTCTCTCTTCCCGATGTAATCTCTACTTAAACATGGTTCTTTATGCTACATATTTTTATCCAATTATGTGTTGCCATCCTATGATGTTTGAGTGGATTCATTTTGTCCTGTGGGTTGATTGATGATTCATTCTATCCTTGTGACTCCCTCATAAGTCGGTTGCGGCCCTTCTTTCGCCGCAAGAAAGATAATTTCCGTATAAAATCCCCTCAAAATTTCAGCCCAATCGGAGTTACGGATCTCCGGGAATATAAAAATGGTGAAGGGGTCCGAAAACAGACGTGAAACCTAAGAGAAACACACACACACACACACACACACACACACACACACACACACACACACACACACACACACACACACAGAGAGAGAGAGAGAGAGAGAGAGAGAGATATCCAATCTCGGAGGGGCTCTTGCCCTCCGGGAGCCATGGCAGCCATTGACCAGAGGGGAGACTCTCGGCCCATCTAGGGGGAGACCAAGTAAGAAGAAGGAGGGGGCTCTCTCCCCCTCTCTCCCGGTGGCGCCGGAACGCCGTCGGGGCAATCATCATGACGTCGATCTACACCAACAACATCGCCGCCGTCATCACAAACTCTCTCCCCCTCAATGCAGCGGTGTAACCTCCCTCTTCCCGTTGTAATCTCTACTTAAACATGGTGCTTTATGCCACATATTATTATCCAATGATGTGTTGTCATGCATCCTATGATGTTTGAGTAGATTCGTTTTGTCCTATGGGTTGATTGATGATCGTGATTGGTATTACTGAGTAAGGGGTTGTTATGTATGAGAGTAGAGAGGACTTGTTACTTAAAGCTATGGTTGGGTTTTACCTTAATGATATTTAGTAGTTACGTAAGCTTGCTAGAGTTCCAATCATAAGTGCATATGATCCAAGCAACCGAAAGTATGTTAGCTCATGCCTTGCCCTCATATAAAATTGCAATAATGATTATCGGTTTAGTTATCAATTGGCTAAGGACAAATTCTTCTCTTGTGTTACAAAAGCTTTCTACTAAACAACTAACTTTTATTATCTTGCAAATTACTCCTTGTTTTATTCTCGCTAAGTACTTCTAGTTTTTTCTTGCAAACTTATCCTTACACCTACAAAGAAGTTTTATTCTTGTTCTAGGTAAAGCAATCGTTAAGTGTGCGTAGAGTTGTATCAGTGGTCGATAGAACTTGAAGGGAATATAAATTCTACCTTTAGCTCCTCGCTGTGTTCGACACTCTGACTTATCGAGAAAGGCTATCCCCTATACTTGTGGGTTATCAAACCACGCCCGAGAATCACTTCAGTTGCATCAATTTATTATTAGCACAGTAATATGATAGTAGTGATAAAAATAGTAACAGTAATAGTGGCAGTAATAGTAGTAGCAGTTTTGTAACAAACAGAGCAGCAGTAGTAACTTGAGCAAAGCAATGATATTAAAGTGTAGGCATGGAGTAGCGATGGATATTTAGATAAGGTTCAATATGTAGCAGTCACAACCTATAGCGATACACAATAACTCCAATTCATCAATCATATGTAGGCATTTATTCCGTATATAGTCAAACATGCTTGCGGTAAGAACTTGCATGCCATCTTTTGTCCCACCTTTCATGGCAATGTGGTCCTAATGGAAACTAAGGGTAACTAAGGCGCTCTTTTTAATAGAGAACCAGAACAAAACATTAGCACAGAGTGAATACATGAACTCCTCAAGTTAAAGTCATCCTCGTTGATATCCCAATCATTGTCACCCTGGGGTCTAAGGTTCAGAATGATAATAGGTGCAGAGAACTTGCAGGTAAGATCAATATCTCAAATATATTCATAAAAGTATAAGTGCTCAGATATGAAATCATGGCACTCAGGCCCTAGTGACAAGCATTAAGCATAGGAGAGTCATAGGAACATCAGTCTCGGAACATAGTGGATACGAGGGATCAAGCCCTAAAAAATTGAGACGATTACATAAGAAATCCTATCCATCTCCTCTACCTTTAGCATGCCTAGAAGGGAATTACTCAATAATGATGGTGAGCATCATGAAATTTTTTATGGAGAAGGGTTGGTGATGAAAACGGCGATGAATCCCTCTCTTCGGAGCCTCGAACGGACACTAGATTCGGGCTCCCAATGAAGAACTAGAGGTGGGGGCGGCTCCGTATCGTAAAACACAATGAAACTGTCTCTCTGATTTTTTTCTCGGGAAGACGGAATTTATAGGCTTGCAATTCGGTCAGTTGGAGGTCTGTGGGACCCACAAGCCAGCATGGCGTGCCCCTCGCTTGTGGCCTCATGGTGGCTCCCCTCTGGTACTTCTTTGCTTCGGTATTTTTTTATATATTTCATAAAAAAATCTCCGCAAAATTTCGTCCAATTTCGAGAACTTCTATTTCTACACAGAAATAACACCAAGATAGTTGTGCTGAAAACAACATCATTCCGGGTTAGTTTAATTTAAATCATGCAAATTAGAGTCCAAAACAAGAGCAAAAGTGTTTGGAAAAGTAGATACATTGGGGACGTACCTCCGACCACCGTCATATCCCCCACCGCCTCCCATTCCGCCTAGCCGCCTACCTCTATGCCTCGTTACTCCCGCGTCTGGCGGCACCTGGTGCCTCTTCGACGGCGGGCGTTGCTCCCCTTCTTGCTTTCATGGTTTCGGCGCATTCCCGACTTTCTCTTCTCCCATTCGTGCTCCAGCGGCTTGGGATTACTCGAACTCTGGCCACGGCGAAATCCTTGCATCCTATGCTGGCAGCGACAACACCAAATGATGTCGTCCCCCTTCTCGGAGGCGCCACTGGGTGAAGATCTGTGCCCCTCCTCGAACAGCAAGGAAACCCTGGTCCGGTTCTCCGATCGGACGGCGACGACGTCTTGGTGTCGTTCTCCTTCGTGAAGGTGATGTCTTGTTTGCTCAAGGCATCCCTGGTTCTGGATCTGGAGATGTTGGCCGTATGTTGTTGGTCCGGGCTACTTCTGAGGGTGGCGAGTTTAGCTATGTTTTTCTCTGTTTGGGCCGAGCATCCCATGTCTCTCTCCTTCGGGCACCATGTTTACACCTTTTACGTCTGTATCATGTGTTGTACAACATCTTTTACTCGCTCTAACTTCTTCTATCAATAAAATGATACGCAAGCTTTTTTTTTAATGTTGGTAGTTGATCTACCAAATTCATTGATCAGAAGAAAGATAGTTGGTCCAGTTAATGAGGGAAACAGGACCTAAAAACCATACAAACGGGGCCTTTCGGCAACTAACACACACATCCACACGAGCCACGGGTCCCTATGACCGGATCCACCTCCAGAACGATGCCCCCAAGAGAGAATGCGATGCCGAATAGCGCTGCCATCGTCCGATCTAAACTAGATCAAGGGTTTCCCCCGGGACACGTCGGGAAAGGCAAGGTGAGAGCAGCTACATCGATGCCTCCATCAAGGGAGCGACGCCTGAAAGCGCCGCCATCGACGACCCCGGCCGAGACGAGTACGACTTTCGCCGCGGTCTCACCTGCATAGCCCGAAACCAGGATCCGGTCAACCTACAAATAGAACCACTATCCCTGCCTCCACGGCCAACCGCACCTCCCCAGTAACCTCAAACAAGCTTCCAACCTAGCATCCGCATCCCCCACTGGACGGAGGATGCAACCCCTAGCGGCGTCATTCGTCTCCCATCGGAAGGATGCAACCAAACACGACGCCATTCGTCTCCTCGAGGATGCAACGCCTGCCGGCCATTCATCTCCCAACGAAGGATGCAACAACCGCATCGAGGCCATTCCTCTCCCTCCAGCCACCACCATCTCGTCCTCCCACCCGGCAAAGGCCGAAGCTTGCGAACCACCATCGAGGATGCAACACCGAGCAAGGTGCCATTCATCTCCACGGCTTCTCTCATGCGGCATGTGGCGGCAAGAACGCCGACGCTCACAAGACCTCTCGCACCAAAGACGCCGCAGATCCACCACGTAGAACGGCGCACTCGCCGCCGGATCGATCACGCCACTTACCTCGCCAACGCCGCTGAAGCGCGAAACCACAATCAAGCATCATGGCGCGGATCGCAGCCAAGACTTCTGCAGACGACCGGCGAGAAGACGAGCACCTAGGCCTCGCCCACACACGCAGCTGCTGCGCCGCTGCCAAGGCCAGTGCTAGCACCACTTCTCCTCTCCACACATGCGCCCGGCCAAGGCCAGAAGGCCGCGCCACCCGGCCTCCTCCTCGACCTAAGGCCGGGCGCCCGAATCCGCCACCTGCAGCACTCTACTCCATCGCCAGCCGGCGGTCGCGCCGATCCGCGCCACCCCGCAGCACACTCCTCCACCTCGCGCCGGCCGTCGCAGAATCCGCCAGCCGCGCCGCCACTGCTTCTCCTCGCTACAAGACACGCCGACGATCGCCGCCTTCGCTAGCGCCAGACCTCGACGGCGCCTCATCGAGATCCACATCCCCTCGGCCGAGCCGCCCCCACGCTGCTCATGCACATGGCGAGACGGAGAAGACCCCGCCACCGCCGCCGCCGACGCCGCACGGGCTTTGCCCGGCAGCGCACTCCGGCGGCGGCGAGGGAGGTAGGGCGAGGTGGGTAGGTGGCTAGCGGCGGCGATTTAGGGTTCTCCCGGGCCGCTGCGGGGAGCGACACGGGAGTCGTTTTTCGTCTTGCTCTTCCACCTGAAAGAAGTAGATATGATACGCAAGCTTTGATAACAAAGATATTACTTCATACGAAGATAAAGGGGTGCAGCATTGCGCAGCATAGCAGGCCGGCGAGTGCATATGCATTCATGCATGCATGTCCAACAAGTTCCCGTGAATATCCGGGAGAAAGCAGAACTGGCATGTAGCTATACATGCATGCGGATGCAGTGGCACCATCACATCATGCAGTACAACTAACCTGTTCTGTGTTCAGGCCAGGGCCAATCGGCTCCCCGCGGGCGCTATAGCACAAAACACTCGCCAATTAGTTCAACTTAACTTTTTATATGCCTGCCGCTGCAGAAAGCACGTGATGGGGATCGATGGAAACGATTGGTTTGACCCGGATTTGACCGTAAGATTAGTGGCAAACCGGTAGGCCGCATGCCCATGAATGGGAGATCGAGCTCGAAGGGAAAAAGAATGGCCTTTTGGCGTCCCCCCAGGGCGGAATCGTCAGAGTCCCAACGCCAACAGTTGCGTTGAGTGCGCCGGCCGGAGATGCGTTACGCATGTCCTGTCTGTGCCGCAGACCCATTGGGAAGCCCAACAAAACACCCACCACTGTGGCACTGCATACCGTGTGTACATAGCGTGCATTGGAACTGCGTTTGGGAAAACAATTTTCTTTTCATATGGTGACAACGACTGAAGACTATTGTATAATTATACAGCATGGTATTTTGGCGCCAAGAAAGAAGAGATCGAAGACCCACAGAAGAAGAGAGTATGAGAGAGATTAGCCACCTTTCAAAGCTAGGACGAGGAAGAAAAAAAAAAGTCACCTGCATCTTGGCGACTCTATGCACATTAGACACTAGGAAGAGCATAGTGACTACTCCCTCCGTCCGCCAATAAGTGTATATCTACCTTTTGTCCTAAGTCAAAGTTTTCAAAATTTGACCAATTTTATAGAAAAGAGTAGTGACTTATATGACATCATATTGGTATATTATAAAAGTACACTTCAAAACGGATCTACTGATAATAATTTAGTGCCATAAATGCTGCTACTTTTTCCAATATAGTTGGTCAAAATTTTAAAACCTTAAAAGACAAAAGCTAGAAGTACACTTATTTATGGACGGATAGAGTAGTCGTCGTGCAGCTACTGCCGACTACTCGTAGTACTAGTACTACCACGAAAAACACAGTAGGACGACATGTCAAGCGTGTTGGCTGTGCCTCTGTGCGGGCCAGCGAAGGCGATGCCCGGTGCGGTCTGCAGCCGTCCATGCCAAGGCGGCAGTCACCCGGTCGGCTCGCGTCCAGCATCGATTCCCGTGCGCATTGCCTCGTTTGCCGCGACGCACCACCACCACCCATCGGCCTGTACCCACAACAGCCAAAGGTACCTCACCAGTGCGCGCGCCCGCCCTGCCATTCCAAACCTCCAAATTATCTTAATCCTCTTGCGAGAGTACTAGCAAACAGTGTCACGATCTTTTCAAGTTCAGGCAAGTGTTAACCCAAACCCGACGAGGACGCACAGAGCAGACCAACCATATATGAAGGCAAAGCAGCGTCACGTGCACCCAACCCAATTCGTCCATCCATCCAGTGGATGGCATATGCTGGGGCACTCGTAACGATGGACCTTGCCTGCCCTGTATACGCCCCGCACGTACCTAACGAGACAGGTCTTGTTATGTAGTGGTGCCCTACGAACGTGCAGATGAGATGACCTGACCAGAACCTTAGCCTCATTCTCCTTGCATATCATCCATGGACCTATACATTTCTCCAAAATCACAGTTTTAACCGTTTAGTCGAAGGTTAGCACGATTTGATCCAAACTTTTGCTCGGACCAGACCCTTTCGGGTAACGCAGTAATTGTGACGGTAAGAGCATCTATAGCCGGCCGCCTCCCCCGCCAGGAGCGGACGCCCCGATCAATGATCGGTTAAAAAAAAAGCCGACCCATAAGGACATCTCAAACGGTCCTCAAACGCCAGGGCTAACCGGCACCCTTTATATTCAGCTCAAATATGGAGAGGATATAGAGAGGCCTGGGCGCGTCTGCCACGTCGGACTGACGACTGGGTCCCACACGAAATCGCCCGAAAACCCAACAGTTTATCGAACATCTCCTCCGATGGGGATGTGAACGCCAGCGATGGCGCCGCCACTCGTCGTTCGAGGCCAAAATCCGGCAATTTAAGCCAGACGGCGTCCCCAACCCTAGCCACAACCTCTTTCTCCCTCTCCGAGCCGCCATCCCGAGCACATATCTCTCCGTCTCCACCTTCTTCTTCCCACGTCGTCCGACATGGCCCGACAGAAGAAGACCACTTACTCTATGGTAACGCCGGAGCGCCACTTCCAAATCAAGGAGGAGATCCAGGCGAGGCGCGCGGCTCGGATCGCAGCGAGCCTGCCTCCGGACTTGCCGAAGCTGGAGGAGGATGAGGGAAGGGGAGCAGCAGTCGGAGCCCATGGAGGAGGCGGATCCGGAGGAAGAGGACGCGGCGGACCAGAGGAGGAGCCAACGCCGGTTGCGGGCTTCACCATGAAGGAGGCCATGTGTAGCGACCCGACCTCAGACGGTCAAGTCTCTGTTTCCGTGTCATCCACTGGATCGATGTCTTGACACACACAAGACTCGAAGGATTTATAAGCAGTAGCAATCACACACTTATTACATCGAATGTCTCAAAAGAGAACTTATTACAATAATATGGCTTAAGGCCATCTAATGCGATAACAATGGAAGGCTTGGAAGATAAAGTGAGTCCATCAACTCCAACGGCATAAATTGAAAGACGGGCAACGACTCATCGAACCTTACTCCTCGTCAAAAGTCTGCAACATAATACGTTGCAGCCCGAGAACGGGTTAGCACATGGAATGCTGGCAATGTAACACAAAAGAGCAATAACAGAATAATGCTATCACTACATGCATATTTGGCTGGTGGAAAGCTCAACGGTTATAGTTTTTGCGGAAAACCAATTTTTTCCTACAACAAAGGAATAAATTTTAATTTAACTATCATGGTGGTTGAAACATCATTGAGAAGGTATAACCCCAACTCAATCCCAATTAAAGTAGTTAACAACCCAGCAATATTAGTTAAGAGTGATGAGATACATGTGAATACTCGTGTACTAGATACTCGTAATTGTCCATAACCGGGACACGGCTAACCATGATTAGATTGTACACTCTGCAGAGGTTTTATGCACTTTTCCCCACAAGACTCGATCGCCTCCGTTGATTTCTCGTGACCGCATGGTGTTTGAGAAACGGATGACCGAGACACAGATCTTCGTAAACATTAACTCTTTACTCCCGTAGACCATACCAAGCCTACAAACCCACTACCTGGCGATCTACCTCTTCAAGAGCTTCACGTAACTTACTCAACTATGCTAGAGCCCATAATAGCTTGTGGCTGCACACGAAAGTTTCTAGCATGAATAATCTCGCCCTTTGAGCACGGGTGGCGGTCCATAGGAAGATCACACGGTACCCCGGGATTTCCAAACAAAATGCATAACACTGGTTTCCCCAGTGCCTCAATCCACCCAGATGTGTATTAAAGTTGCCACCTTAAGTTAACCATTAATTAAAAAATCTCACATCTGTCATGAAATACACTCAAACCCAATCCACGTCTCACGAGCATAGCATAGCAATATAAGCAACACGTAGAAGTAACTCCCAATGTTTGAATGCAGGGCAATAGGTTCTACCTCATCAACTACTTCCCAACCCACAAGTTAATGATATCCTAATCATGCAATGTGTGAGGGTTGAAACTAATGCATAAAAAATGGGTATGAAAAGGTATGATCAAAGTGTTACTTGCCTTGCTGACGACCCAGAAATCCTAGAGACTCGTGGTAACACGCTTCGCACTCCGGGAATTCTATCGCAAGCAAACTATACATATATAAGCAACAAACAAAGATGTACAAACGAAACTTCAACTGAAAAAGGTTGACCGGAGAGTTCAACTTAAGAACTCCGGTTCGCAAAAAGAATCAAACCAAACGGAGCAACAAAACTCAAACGGCGAAAGAAACAAGGTCCGTTTACTAATCTGAACTAGGGTCAAATTTTACAGAGTCAAAAACTTGTTTGAGTTGGCTATTCGGAAAGAGGGTTTCGAGATGAAACTCCAGGCGCTTGAATCGCTCGATTAGATAAACGAGCTTAAAAGTTAAACTAGAACGAAAATCGGATCAGAAATCGCGATCAGAAATAATCGCGGAATAAATCCGATAAAAGAAAACGACGAACGGTTAAACGAACGAACGTTCGTTAGTAGAAACTAAACGACGAACACGTTCGTAAAAACGAACGAACGGGTGAACGCTCGCAAAATAAATAAACCGGAAAAAAATGAAACCGATCTATAAAAAAAACGAACTAGGGTTTTTTTTCTAAAAACTCAAGGGGTTCTTTTAAAAAAAACGGGCGGGGCTACCTCCGGCAGGTCGTCCGGCCAGGGCGGGCGGCTCGGCGGGCGGGCGAGGCGGCGGGTCGGCGAGGGCGGCGGCGGCGGCTCGGGGGTTTCGGCGAGGGACGGCAGTGGCAGAGGCGGTGGCGACGCGGCTTCGCCTCACTCGGGTCCGAGGTGGCGGCGCGATGGTGGCTAAGGAGGCGCTATTTAAAGGGGCGGTGGCTTGGGAGGGGGCAAGGCGGCGGGAGGAGAGTCCGCTCGGACTCTGTCTGTGGCAGCGGCGGGCCAGTGAGGCGGGCTGCTGGCCGCCTTTCGGTGGGCCTTTGGCCTAGTCAAGCGTAGTTCTTTTTTAAAGCGTTCATGAGATCTTAAAAAAAATCCTAGAAAAATAAATAAAAATCTAAAAAAATACCAAAACAAGTTTTGTTTGTCTAAATAAAATATTTAGAACAAGATGAACTTTTCTTGGCCCTAAAAATGCAATTTTTAAATATATGCAAATTTTCTAGGGAGAATAAAATTTCAAAATAAATCCAAATAAAACCAAATAATGATTTTAACATTTTTCCTCCTATATTTCAATTATTTCGGAGAAGTCATATTATCTCCCCTCATTTATTTATTTAAAATGAAATATTTTTCGAAGAGAAAATAATTAAAACCAAAAATCCTCGTCTTCACTACTTGATAAAAATCAAATATGAAAATCGAAAAATCCCCAACTCTCTCCGGGGTCCTTGAGTTGCTTAGGATTTCGAGGATTGCAACCGGAAATGCAATAAAATATGATATGCATGGATGACCTATGTATAACATGCCAAATTAAAAATTTGGGATGTTACACCATGGCGGAGTTCGTCGTCGCCCAAGCGGCGGAGATGGCGGAGTAGACAACCATCCTGGAGTCCATCAAGGATGATGCGTACCTCGAGTCCAACCGGCGCTTCCTTCGGCAAGAACAGGCGAAGATTGACGTGCTCTTCGACGAGGTGGAAGCAGAGATGGAGGTAGAGGCACAGGAGGAGCCGGACTTGCGTATGTCCCCCATGTACTCGGAGCCCGGAATGGAGATAGTGGACATCTCCGATGACAACAAGTAGCGTAGTCAAGGACAGTTCATCTACGTGCTACGTAGATGTTTTCTTCGCATTGTTTGTATGGTTTTAAGATTTGACATATGAGGTGTTCGGATGTAGAGAGAGTTATTTGTGGAGGCCTTAGTCACTGCCCGTGGACGCGCCTGACGCGGGCGTTTGAGGGGCCAGATTTGGTGACCACGCCTGTAGATGCTCTAAGGGTACATTACGTATTTCCCGAGGCCCTGGTGGAAGGGACTGGTTGCCGCCCCGAATCACAGTGATGTGGCAAAAAAAGGGCCCAACGCTATAGCCAACATCAGCATGCCCTTTACCTTATCGTCATGCCCTTCGGCGGTAGACCATGATGGAGTAAGTGGCTAGGGCCCGTGGGTGGGCTACACACCAACCCATTCACCCCACTCTCCCTCCTACCTAAATTATTGGCCTCCTCCCTCCCCCCTCATTAAAACCCCACTCAAATCTCTCTCTCAAATTGTATTGGATTACGGGTTCCGGCAAACCCTTGAGGTTCGAACTCTGGGGTGCGCACGAAGATCTCTCTCTCTCTCCCTAGTTCGCTCTCGCAATGATCTCAAAGCTTAGCTCGCCAAACCCAAGGAACAAGAGACACGAGTGTTTATACTGGTTCGGGCCACTGTTGTGGTGTAATACCCTGCTCCAGTATGGTGTGGTGGATTGCCTTGTAGGCTAAGGATGAACAAGTACAAGGGATGAAAGACCTCCTGAGGAGAGGTGTTCTTGAGCTCGGTGAGCTTGTGTGTGCGAGGGTGGTTTGAATGATCTGTCCCCTTGCTAGGGTGGTGGCTAGTCCTATTTATAGAGACCCTGGCCCTCTTCCCAAATGTTAGGCGGGAAGGGATCCCACAACGGCCAATTTTGAAGGGAGACAACTAGTACAAGTTATCGTGACAAAAGGTGGTCTTCGCCTGCCAAAGGCTCTGGTGGTGACGCCACCGTGGGCTCCGCAGTGACCTCCGTCCTGCCGTCCTGCTGGTCTTTGTCTTGTTGCACCGATATGGAAACCTTTGCCCGATGCCTCGGGACTCCTCGCCTGCACTTGCCCCTTTAGCACCAAAGAGGCAATTGGTACTCTGCGCCCGCTGGCGCCCGCCTGACTTCGGTCATCATGGCTCACGTCACGCGAACCTTGCGAGGTGCCCCTTGCATAGATATCTCCACTCCTCGGGAGCCACGCGAACCTTACCGATCGTTTGGCCGAATGGGCAGAGCTGAATAGGTTGTCCGGACTTGCCATGAAGGATGTCGTGACTCATTTGTGGCCGAAAAGGCTCGAGCGAAGAGTTATTTTGGCTTGGTGCAGCGGTTCGCTTGGTGCGGTGCCGCATATCAAAAGCAATGAGGCGGTCAACATGCATAGAGGGTGCGCGGATGGCTCTTTCCCGTGTCAAGACATACCGGGCGGAGATGAAGGCCACCGATGTTGCATCCCAAGATTCGGACGGAAGCCGAGTACATTGCCGAGCACTATTTTCGGGGAAGTTCTGCGAGGCGCCGTTTAATAGAGACGCAGTGCTCGAAGGATATTATGTTCAAATAACATGTAATATTGTGAAACAATGTTTCATGGAATATAAAAGCTTTTTATACTTGTGCCTTCAAGAATTAAAATACCTCACCGTAAGTGCCATTAATGTATATGTGTATATAACCTGAAAGATGGCGGTCTTTGGCTTCACCCCACACATATAATGCGGGGTGTTTGCGAAGCGCCTTTTCACACTTGATCCAATGTCTTGGTCCTACAAAGGAGGTGATAGCGCAACAAACTAGGCAACCTGACTATAATGCTTTATCACTTTCACTTAGCCATAGGAGTTCGACGGTGGGGCTACTATATAGCCCCTAGGGGCACCTGCTCACACCGAATTTGGGGCGCGTATGTGCTGACCGGAAAACGGACCCTTCGCCAATGCGGAGGAATTCTAAAGATTCCAGCGGTCATCGAGTGGTTGACCAGTCTCACGCTATATCATGATCAGTTTTCGGCTTTCTCTACTAAGGTGCTTTCGCCTTTGGCGAACCGGGGCACAATCGCAGTAGTTCTCCTGGTGCGCATTAGCCGATAGAGCGGAACGTAAGGCAAAGAAAACACAGGAGCCGGAGCAAACCCAACCTTTGACCAAAGACATGATTCGGAGCTGATGCATATAAGGCCTAACTCGAGACGCCGAACACTCCCTAAGGTATTCGGTCTTTATGAAAACGGGTCGAACAACGCCCTTGGTAATAAGCCCCTGGTGTCCAGGTACGCGCAAAATTCTGACGTGGCCTATGCCAAAATGCCAGCCTCCTCCTCGGTTATAGCAAGAAACCGGGGGATGTGTATCAACAAGAGACAATGAAAAAGGTTTACGCAGGGTCTTAATCTGAAAAGAATCCTTGCAACGGGTCCCTCTTGCACGCCTCTGCGCTCGCGTGTCTCCAGATTGTGCCGTATCCTGGACGGGTGTAGCACGGTGTTCATCTGTAAAAGAGAGGAACTTAGTTGAAAAAGATCATCGAAAATGTACGTTATATTAAATAAACGAAGTACAATTCAAAAAATGAATAAAATTGAGCTTTATAGTCTCTTGTTGTGCATCTTGCGAGCCCCTTGTATGCGGGGTATGCGTCTAGTAAGCCCTTGTATGTTTACGCGGACTCGCCCAGCCGTGTCCGAGTCCTGGACGACCTGTCTAAGTGCTTTTATTGGTGAAGCTAGTTTATTGTGTGGCTGTCAAGGCAACCGCACGATTTTCCGGACTCGAGGAACCCTCGATGTTTCCCTTTAACGAGATGATGCCGCGTGGACCGGGCATTTTAAGTGTAAGAGATGCATAATGCGGTATTGTGTTAAAGCCGGCGAAAGCTTCAAGGCCCCAATAGTGCTTGATAGCTACTTGTAAATGGGGCGAGGTGGAAGGTTAACTTTTCGCAGCGGAAGTTGTCGGGTGAGCCGAACACAACTTCTAGCACTAGAGAGCCCGTACAATGGGCATATGGGCCTGGCATTACCTCTTGAAAGGAAGCGTTGCTATGGCGAAATTTGGTTGGGTCTATCCCCATTTTGCGGATTGTGTCCTGATATAGCAGGTTTAGATCACTGCCGCCGTCCATTAGGACTTGAGTAAATTGGAGTCCGCCAATTATCGGATCTAATATCAAGGCAGTCCAACCTGCATTCCGTATACTTCTAGAGTAATCTTGATGGTCGAAGGTGATTGGTTTTAACAACCAAGGGCGGACTCCTCTCGATAGGCCGTATGGCGCTGTACCTCTATGGGCGCCGCTTATTTTTTCCCTTTTGTCACGTGAAGTGAGTTTACTGTTTTGATTTCTTGTGGGATTTTTTTTGTTTTCCGATGCTCTGCTTGTGGGGTTCGTCATCGTCCTCGCTTGGTGTGTCGAGCCCCTTGTGTTCGGCGTTGAGTTTGCCGGACTGCATGAAGACCCAACAATCTCTGTGGGTATGGTTTGCAGGCTTCCGGAGTACTTGTGGATTTGGCATATCTTGTCCAAGATTTTGTTTTAAGTTAGATAGCTCGTCACTGTTATCCTTAAGGGCAGCTTTTATGATTCTGCCAAGAGCTTTTGAATCGGCGTTGATCGCCGTGATCTTCGGCTGTTTCCCTTGGTCCGACGCTGGTCCTTGCTGCGTCGTGGTTTCCGCTTTCCATCCTCGACTTCGGATGTACTTGGGTCATTGGTCTTGGATCTTGCCAGCCATTTGTCCTCTCCCACGCAAAGCGGGTCATGAGGCTTGTTAATGCGGCCATTGTTCTTGGCTTTTCTTGGCGAGGTGTCTGGCGAGCCATTCGTCTCGGACGTTGTGTTTGCAAGCTGCTAAGGCTTGGCATCCGACAAATCGACTATTTGGTTCTTTTAGTAAGGAATCTGTTCCGAATTTTCGGGCTGACTCTCCGGATTGTTGGGTTATGTGACTTAAATCGCTCCAGATCCGGAGGTCGGACATAGGTCCCTTGAAAATTTGGTTCAAAAGCATCCTCGAGCTCTTCCCAACTTCCAATGGTGTTTTCGGGAGGCTTTTAAGCCAATGCCGGGCTGGCCCTTTGAGCTTGAGGGTAAGTATTTTATGGCGTGGAGGTCATCTCCTCTAGCCATGTGTATGTGGAGGTGTAATCCTCAATCCAGACTCCAGGTCCGTTGTTCCGTCAGATGCCTCTATGCTTACGGGCTTGAATTCCATTGGAAATTGTAATCCAGCACCTCATCGGTGAAACATAGGGTGTCTGGCGCCCCTATATTTAGGTGTACCGTGATGTTCGGTACTTGATGTGTTGCGTTGCTTACTAGAGCTTGCTTTCTTGGCCCGTAGATAGATCTAACTGGGCCATCTTTTGATGCGAATCCTTCAGCGGATCGCGTGCCGGCTTGTGTGCGGCGCCGTTTGCCGCTCTCTGTTTGCCATGGGGTCGTCCATCCGGCCGGGCCTCCTTGTTCTTTGATTGCGGTGGCTCTACGGCCTCCTCATCAAATTCGGGCAGTAGTTTTCGCTTTGGGTAGCTCTTTGTTCGGCGACTGTCACCGTATTTGTCTGCGGTGTTGAGTACTTTGCTCCATCTGATTCTGAGTGCATCTTCCGCTGTTTTGAGCTTCCGCTTCTGCTTTTTCGTGCTGCGATGGCGACGAGCCTTTGTGGAGGTTCTTCGCTCCGGCAACTTGTCCGGGCGTGAGATCGTCCGACCGTTATCTTCGCCGGACGGGTTGTTTATCCGGTTGTCCTGTTCGCAGACGGTTGCTCGATAGCATGTTCGTCAGTCCACCGGATCGCCTCGCTCTATGGCTGGATCTGTATGGCTGTTGTCTTTGTCAAGGCAGGACTTTGAGCGGCGCCACATCGCCGCTTTTGGCTTCGCCGAGGAACGATCCTTCAGAAGCGTCCGTTGTTCCTTGTCGTCGCTTCCTTTAGGTGTGTCCACCATGTATACATCGTGAGATGAGGTGGTTCTCGATTGTCCTATAGGTGCTGGTTCATGTTCCTCCCCTACATCGCCGTCCATACCGCCGATGTCTTGAGTCGAAGTCGAGCATGTCGGTTAAATCATCGACAGTGGCTACGAAGTGGGTGGTGGGTGGGCATTGAATTTCTTCGTCGTCCGCGTCCCAACCTTGCTGACCGTAGTCTGGCCTGGGCTCTCCTAATAAAGAGAGAGATTTTTGTGAATTCAGGATGTCGCCAAAGGGCGAAAGTCTTTGAAAGATGTCCGCGGCGGTGAACTCCACGATCGGGCGCCAATCGGATTCGATTAAGCGAAGGCGGAAGGTTCGAGTCCGGAGAGGAGTCCGGCACCTTGAGTCACGAAGCCATAAAGGACCCGGGTAGGTGTACGGCTCAACCGCCCGTAAGATTGCAGCCCAGGCGGTGTCCAGCCACCCGTCCTCGATCGGCGTGAATCGGCTCCGGAAGCTAAGGGTCGGAGCGGACAATGCAGCCTCGGGACACCGCTCGGCTGGCAGAGCTAGATCATGCCCTCGTGACAGTCTGGCGGCGCTTGGTCAGGCTCGAACCCGTCGAAGATCAAGTCTCCGCGGATGTCACCAGTGTAGTTTAAACTTCCTAATCGACCTGATGGCCAGGGCATAGCTTTCAATCTGCTCCGTATGGCCAAGCGAATTGGCCCGGTGCAAAGTCGCCAATATTTAAGATCTGTCCGGGGAGAAAAGTCTCACCCTGGACCGCATCGTGGTTGACGATCGGAGGAGCCATCGGGCCTACAGATGACGACACAGAGGAACTCTCAATGAAAGCACCAATGTTGGTGTCAAAACCGGCGGATCTCGGGTAGGGGGTCCCGAACTGTGCGTCTAGGCGGATGGTAACAGGAGACAAGGGACACGATGTTTTTACCTGTGTTCGGGCCTCTCGATGGACGTAAAACCCTACTCCCGCTTGATTAATATTGATGATATGGGTAGTACAAGAGTAGATCTACCACGACATCGTGAGAGGCTAAACCCTAGAAGCTAGCCTATGGTATGATTGTTGTTAGATCCTCTGGGACTAAAACCCTCCGGTTTATATAGGCACCAAGAGGGTTAGGGTTACACAGTAGTCGGTTATAATGGTAGGAGATCTACATATCCGTATCGCCAAGCTTGCCTTCCACGCCAAGGAAAGTCCCATCCCACATGGGACGAAATCTTCAATCTTGTATCTTCATAGTCTGTGAGTCCGCCAAAGGCTATAGTCCGCCATCCGGACACCCCTAATCCGTGACTCCTCAAGAATCTTTCTCATCCCCCACAATTTGGTTGGTTGGAATCATGTTATTTGATAGCGTTTTTTTTTACTTTTGAGCAAACCCTAGTTTTGATGATTTCTCTTAAATCCATTGCTAAAATAGTGAAATGTAGGGTTTGAACGTCTACAACGTATCTATAATTTTTGATTGCTTCATGCTATTATATTATCAATCTTAGATACTTTATATGCAATTTTATATCATTTTGGGAACTAACCTATTAACTTCGGCGCAAAGGTTAGTTCCTATTTTTGCCTATTATTTTCTTTCGCAGAAAATCAATACCAAACAAAGTCCAAACACGATGAAACTTTACAGTAATTTTTCAAGACCAAAAGGGGCCCTAGAAGCTTCCCGAGGAGGCCAGAAGATCGCACAGCGAGCCCCCAGGGGGCATGTCACCTGAGCTTGTGGGCCCCATGTAACTCCGTTTGACCTAATTCTGCTTCTATTAATTCTCATAAATCCCAAAACAAACTAAGAGCCACCCAAAACAATTTTTCCGCAGCCGCAAGTCTATGTTCTTCCGCGATCCCATCTGGAGACCTTTCCCGATACTCTGCCGGAGGGGGAATCAATCACGGAGGTCCTATAAATCAACCTTGTTGCACCTCCTAGGATGTGTGAGTACCTTACCACAGACCTACAGGTCCATAGTGATTAGCTAGATGACTTCATATCTCTCTCTGATCTTCAATTCAATGTTCTCCTCGGAGTTCTATCCATTGTAATCTTCTTTCACGGTGTGTTTGTTGGGATCCGATGAATTGTGGGTTTATGCTCAGATTATTCATTGAAAGTAGTTGAGTCTTTTTGAACTTTATTATGCATGATTATTATAGCTTTTTATTTCTCTCCGATCTATTCGTTTGGTTCGGACAACTAGATTGATTTATCTTCAGTGGGAGAGGTGCTTTGTAGTGGTTTCAATCCTGCGGTGTCTATCGTGGTTCTAAGTCTGATAGTAGAATGGGGGGTAGGTATGGAGAGGCAAGATCCTAGCTATGGAGTAGTTGTATACGCAAGATGTTTACGAGTTCAGGCCCTTCTCGGAGGAAGTAACAGCCCTACGCCTCGGAGTCCGAGGCGGTCGACCTGTATTATGTGCGTATGAGTTATTGGGGGTGCGAACCCTTTACACTGAGGAGGGGGTGGCTTATATAGAGTTCGGCTGCACCCTCCAAATTTCTCGCTTATGCAGGATTAAGGTACATTAAGATAGGGAGTTACCGGTAATGTCCTACATAAAGTGCTATGATGGCCATAAAGCCACTTAATGACCGACCGCTTATGCAGATCGATCAGAGATCTCCGGCGGTCGAAAGTGGTTGGCTTCATGGTCGAAAGTGTCTTCAGGTCCGTCGAGTGGAATCCTTCCAGGTCGACTGAAAGGTGTTTTCTTCAAGAGATGTCCTTGGGGAGGGTATCTTGGACAGGTCCATGACCCTACCCTAGGTACATGGCTTCATTAGTAGCCCTCGAATGGATCGAGGTTTGAGTGGGGAAGGAGTTGAGAACTCTTCCGACCCACTTTTCGTGCGATGAGCACGTCCTGTCTGGATCAATGAGCTTAGGTGACGGCTTCAACTTCTTTTTCAATGCTTTGATCCATTCTTTGTATCCGTCGAGTGTGTTTTTCATGCTTGGAGAACTCCGAATGACAGGACGGAGGAAATCTTTTGTCTGATGATTTGCTCTGTGGCTCGCGGATTTGGCGGGATTCGAATTTCAGGAAGTGAGCGGGGCGAAGGAGGCCGCAGTAATCGGACGGGATAAGGCAGGGATGCCTCGATCTCCGCGCCACCTTTTTCGCCACGTATTACGCAAGCGGCGATCAAGGTGATTTGACAGATCGCCTGCCTACCAATCGATCACTTTCGGAAGCAACCTCATATAAGGCCCCGGACCGGGTTTTTGAACAAGGTGTTCCCCTTTCCTCCCCCCTTCCCCAGATTCATCCGCCGTGTGCGATTCCACCTCAGCGTTGTTGTTCTGTGCGTGTTTCGCCGGCGACAATGGTGAAGGAGAAGACGGCGGCTTTGGAGCGGGCGAAGAAGGCGACGGCGAAGGCGAAGGGAAGAGCGACCAGTCGGGGCGGATCTTCGTCGAGGGCCGGCTTGCCGCAGGGTCGATCTGTGGCGATCGGATCTGCCGATGATCAGCCGAAGGATCTCGATGACATGGCCAATGAGGGACGGATCCCCATGGATCCCGCGGCTCCCGGGGAAGGAGTGGGAGCCACAACCTCCGGAGGGTGAGTGTGTTCTCTTGGCCACCCATGTCGACCGCTGGTTTTCTCTATCGCCTCACCCTTTCTTTCGGGATTTCAACTTCTTTGGGGCACAACTTCACCACTTCACCCCCAACTCCATCGTGTATCTCGCCGCTTTCGGGTCTTTGTGCGAGAATTTCGTGGGTTGCCGGCATCATTGGGGTCTTTTCAAGCACATTTTCACCTGTCACTCCCAGACGGTGAAAAAGGCCAATCCGAATGACGAGAGAACTCAAGTGATTCAGATGTGGGGGTCTTGGGGTTCAAATGAGAGGAAAGTTCTTTCCGCCATGATCTTACCCGAAGTCATCCGTGGATGGCGGTCGACTTGGTTCTATCGCAAGGACCAGCCAACGCCAGTAGCCGATTGGACTCCTCGTTTTCCATGGACCGAGTGAGCAAGCCATCTTCTTTGAAGGTGATCCCAAGAGAAGGCGCAGTGAAGGTGTTGGTCGAACGAAGTTGTCCAGCTCATTCGAGACGGGGTGATCTGCATGGATCTCTTTGGAGGTCTTCCTTCGACGACGCATCCAGCCGCTTCAAGCCCGAGACCATCCGATATGGTTGTATTCTGGCACTGATGACACCACTCAGATCCACCCGGAGGAGATCGAGGATGCCATGCTGGAAAGGTGTCTTGCGGGCATCAATGGAAACAAGGACAACCCTCGAGGAGCTGGAGGATCCCTCCACCGACCACCATAATGAAGTAGACAACGCCCATTCCCGCATCTTTGGATCGTGATCCCGCTTTCTCCATCTAGTTTGCTTAAAATCGGTCGATTGACTTTTGTCTTGTTTGTCGTCTTCCAGGCCACCACTGAGATGTACTCGATGCCCAACGGGGCACAAGAACCAGTCGAGGAGGAGGAAGGGAGCGGAGGTGAAAGCCAGGAGGAATGGCAATCTGATGGTGCAGAGGACGAAGACGATGACAGCTCCGGCGAAGAGGAGGAGGAGGAGGAAGAGGAGGAAGAAGTCGACCCTCCTTGCATGGAAAGGCGATCCAAGCTCACCCATGACCCCGCGGTCGAGCGTGGCAAGGCTATCATCGCTACCGTCGGGCGCCGATTTAAACGCCCTCGGACGACGTCTCGGGCGCCGATCGAAAAAGCGCCAAGCAACCCCGAAGCGACGCCATCACAGCCGACGAAGGCTTTGCTCAAGATGAGGATGGCCATTCCCACCATTTCCGGGTACAGCAGAACTTGTGTTTTCTTGTTTGGCATGGACATACTTTTGGTCGACTTGTTGATCGATCAATCGATTTCGAAACTCTTGGTATATGCTACTTCGAGACCTCACCGGGAATGAAGACCAGAGATGGAAGATGCCGCCACCTCTAACCTTGGTATGATCTCCGTAGTTTCGCTTTTGGTCGATTGGATTTCCGCTTTTTAACTTTGAATCTTTCTTGTAGTCCCTCCTCATGTCATTGATCTCCCGATGATGACGACGATGAGGCGCCATTAGGTGGAGGAGGAATAAAAAGGTGCTCGCTGCAAGATCGCTTTCAGTTGTATCGATGCTCGAGACGCTGGTTCATGAGGGTGGCAACATCACTTGGACTTCGTGTCTTCCGCCGAGCCACGACGAAAGTATCCGCCTTCATCGCCGATCGCTGATCCGCCTCCTTTTCGCCACACACCACGTCCCAGAGGACCAAGTGGGTGCTGGTAAGGAAGCTATACGCCAGGCGGGGATCATGATGGAGCAAGTGAAGGTGGTCCGGGAGGACAGCCAAGCGGCCTATGATGCCAGCTCAGCTCTTCAGAGCAATGTCCAGGTTAGTTGATCACCACTTGTTCCGTTAGGATATGCTACCTAAAACTCTTCTTTACGAAGATCTTCAGATTCAGACACCCACTGGGTATGTCGATTGAATTTTTGGATTTGTGGGGGCACGCTGAGTGCACCCACTGGGTGTAGTCCCCGAGACTATGGTGGACTGCTGGCAGTCGACCGTAGTCTTTATACTTTGAATTTCTTTGTTAACTTCTTCACTCGGGTCCGCTCGGACCATGTCGAATGGAATCTTGAAACCGGTGGGGGCACGCAGAGTGCACCCACCGGTGTAGTCCCCGAGACTATGGTGGATCACGGCAAATGACCGTAGTCTGAAGAACTCTTTTTTGGTACCGAGGCTGACTGATCACGACAGTTAGCTATGGTTTGGGATCATAACCTTTTGTCTCTTTCTGGTCGATCGATCGAACCGATTTCGCAGAGAACCAAAGGGGCACGCTAAGTGCACCCATCGGGTGTAGTCCCCGAGACTCTTGTCAATATTTTGATTCAACTGTAGTCTTAGGAACACTACGATTCTTCTTAGTCACTCGGAAGCAACTTACCTTTGATGTCTGTGGATTGACTCTTCGCAGAAATTTTGCGATCTTGTGGCTCGCTATACTGAATTGGAAAACAAACAGATCCAGCTCAACCTTGACTTGAAGCTTGCTCAGGAGAACTTGCGTATGCAGAGATGAAGAAAAAGGTCCGGCCGGTGAGAACTTAATGACTGTCTTTGTCTTTTCTCGCCCATTCCTAATTCTCGATCTCCTTGTCGCTTTAATGGACAAAATGGAGGAGTCTCTGAAGAAGAAGGAGCATGACTTTGCCGAGGCGCAGAAAGCGGCTTTGGACAAAACAAAGCTCGCAGAAGAAAAACTGGCTTCAGTCAGTAAACTTGAAGAAAAGAACGCCAATCTGAAAGCTGCTCTCGACGCGGCCAACAAGGAGGTTAGCCGATCAAGAACGACAAGGTAGCTCTGAGTGACAAGGTCATGAATCAAGTGGGGAAGAGGAACGATCCGAGGCTTATCTAGGAGGGCTCGCCAAGAAGTTATTCCTCATGCTTGAAGGTAATCCCTCCTATCCGGATCAATTGTTATCACCGACTCATCATAGACCCATTAGCTTGAGCTCGAGTTGCGCTTTATGCACTCGCCGTAACTTCGAGGGAGGAGACTAGTCGAGTGGAGACAAGCCTCGGACCCCATTAACTCTCCCCGTGAAGGATGAAGCCGCTATGAACGTGCTCGACCGGAGTCTCGTGTTGTCACGCTGTGGTGGACTACCTCGCCGATTGAAGGTTGCGGTGTCGCGCGCATTGACTCGACACACTGCCAAAGCGAGACGCTTCAAAACGACCTCGAGTCTTTAATGACTCGAATGAATGACGCCCAAGTCGAAAGTGCAGGAATGGAAAAAGTCTTCCGCCAGTGTGGTGCCGATGTTGCTCGTCTCGGTCCGTGTTCACCGTAAGGAGGCGCGAGAGGAAAAGTCAAGGCCCACCAAAGTTGCTAATACTAAGAAGTACGACTTCGATCTTTCATGGAGACTTTCATTGTTGCCGCCACCCGGATCACCGATGGGATCGACTGGACCAGTTTGTCGCTACTTTCCGCCCTCCACCGAGGAGTAAAAAACTTCTATGCTTCGTCTTAAATTTGCCTCGGAATGCCGAGTGGTCTTGTAACCGATAAACTTTAATGTGCTTGGACGCTCGAGTACTTCAATCCGTGAGGATGTTATCTCGAACTTGGCTTATCATCGAATATGCTTTCATTTGCCTTCGAGCCACCTTTGTTCTTCACTGAATATACTTCAAAGGCTTGAGATGCAGCTGCGAGGTGAAAAATCCAAATGACCTGCACTTCATTGTTCTTGCAGTAGGGATGGAGCATGATTGTACTTGTGGCGCAGCTCCGAAGGAGAAAGGTAACGATCGACTGCACCTCGTCGTCATGCCGGATCGGGATGGAACGCACGTTGTACTTTGTGGGCGCAGTTCAAGGAGAAGGTAGCAATGACCAAGACCTCATCGCCCTTGCGGATCGGGATAGAGCGCACGTTGTACTTGTGGCGCAGTTCGAAGGAGAAGGTAGCAATGACCAAGACCTCGTCGTCCTTGCGGATCGGAATGGATTTCATACTTAGGCGAGTACTGGATTGCAGCTAAGCCTCCGAGTGGGAGGGTTGCACTCCACTTGGTAGGGTTTTCAGATACTTAGGCGAGTACTGGACTGCAGCTAAGCCCGCGAGTGGGAGGTTCGCTCTCCACTCGGTAGGATTTTCAGATACTTAGGCGTAGTAATCGGATCTGCAGCTAAGCCCCGAGTGGGAGGTTCGCCTCCACTCGGTGAGGATTTTAAACACTTAGGCGAGTACTTGGACTGAGCTAAGCCCTCGAGTGGGAGGTTTGCTCTCCATTCGTGAGGGATTTCAAACACTTAGGCGAGTACTTGGACTGCAGCCTAAGCCCTCGAGTGGGAGGTTTGCTCTCCACTCGAGAGGATTTCAAACACTTAGGCGAGTACTTGGATCAGTAGCTAAGCCCCCAGTGGGAGGTTTGCTCTTCACCTTGTGAGGATTTTCAAACTTAGGCAAGTACTGGACTGCAGCCTAAGCCTCCGAGTGAGAGGATTTTTTGTGTCGTGAGCTCAAGGAGAAGGCAGTGATCGATCTGCACTCGTCAGTCCTTACAAAGCGCACATTGTATTAAATACTTAGGCGAGTACTTGATCGGTAGCTTAAGCTCCCCGAGTGGGAGGCTGGCTCACCACTGTAGGATTTTAAACACTTAGGCGAGTACTTGGACTGCAGCTAAGCCCCGAGTGGGAGGCCGACTCACCACTCGGTAGGATTTTAAACACTTAGGCGAGTACTTGACTGCACTCTAAGCCCCCGAGAGGGAGGCCGGATCACCACTCTGTAGGATTTCAAAACACTTAGGCGAGTACTTGACTGCAGCTAAGCCCCGAGTGGGAGGCCGGCTCACCACTGCAGGATTTTCAAGTACTTAGGCGAAACGGATTCACGCCTAAGCCCCGAGTGGGAGGCTGGCTCTCCTCAAGTGCAGGATTTTTTACAAACTTAGGCTTAAACGGGTTCGCAGCTAAGCCACCCACTGGGGGGATTTCTCATGTAAACAAAAAGTAATAACAATCACTGGGAAAATTATAACATTCTTGTCTTCGATAAACAAACTACAGAGGTACTTTTATTACATCTCACCCAAGTGAGTACTTAAGTATAAAAGGGGCGGAGCAGCTCCGCATTCCAAGCTCGAGGCTCATCAATCTGGCGATCGGTGTTGTAAAGATGGTGTGCTCCATTGTGGAGAACTCTGGTGATGATGAAGGGACCTTCCCAAGTGGGAGCGAGCTTGTGTGGTTTCTGTTGATCCACTCGGAGGACCAAGTCTCCTTCTTGGAAGGTTCGACTCTTCACATTTCGAGCATGGAATCGACGCAAGTCCCGCTGATAAATGGTCGAGCGGATCAGGGCCATCTCTCTCTCCTCTTCTAGGAGGTCGACTGCATCTTGCCGGGCTTGCTCCGCTTCATCTTCGTGAGTAGAGTTCACTCGAGGTGCATTGTGAAGCGGTCACTCGGCGAATCTGCTTCAGCTCCATAGACCGTAAAGAATGGAGTTCTCCCAATGACCGATTAGGAGTGGTCCTCAATCCCCAGAGAACTGATGGAAGTTCGCCGACTTGACGCTCCTGCCGCTGCATGCTTGAGATCGCGCGATCACCGGGTTTCATTCTTTTGAGAATTAGACCGCTTGCTGCGTTTCGCTTGTCCATTCGATTGCGGGTGAGCAATCAAGCATAGTCGACTCGCGTGCCTTGAGAGGCGCAAAAGGCTTTGAATTTGTCGGAATCAAGTTTGACCCATTGTCGTTGATGATGCTATGCGAACTCCATATCTGAATATCAACTCTCCGATGAAACTGATAGGAGTGCACGACGAGATTCTTGATAGGCTTAGCTTCGATCCACTTAGTAAACTTGTCGACCGCCACTAGCAAGTGAGTGAAGCCGCTCGCCAGTTCTCGGTGGTCCAATCATATCCAATCCCCAAACAGCAATGACGCCGACGAGTGGAATGGTCTTCAAGGTCAAGCGGTTTGTGTGACATATTGAATAGAACCGACATCCTTCACACTTGTTGACTATTTCCTTTGCCATTTCATTTGCTTTTGGCCAATAAAATCCCGCTTCGGTATGCTTTAGCCACAATGGTCCGAGGACGCATGATGACCACAGTCCCCGAGTGGATATCATCAAGAATTATCTGACCTTCTTCTTGTGTTATGCATTTCTGGCCGACTCCAGTCGTGCTTTCTCCGTACAACTGTCCCTTGATCATAGTAAAGGCCTTGGATCGGCGGATGACCTGTCGAGCCTCTTCTTCGTTCTCCGGGAGCTCTTTCCTTAGGATATACGCTGATGTACCAGACCTTTATCGGTCGGGAGTGATGACCACGACTTCCATGATCGTGTCGACTACACCGGGACCTCAACTTGATCCGATCGATGGCACTTTTTCGCTGTGGAGCTTCTTCGGTGAAAGGATCCTCTTGAATTGACGGTGTGTGGATGTGCTCCAAAAACACATCGCTGGGAATGGCTTTCTCTTGGACCCTATTTTCGCCAAATCATCAGCAGCTTGATTTTTTAGTCGGGGTACATGATGAAGCTCTAACCCCTCGAACTTCTTCTCTAGCTTCCTCACTACATTGCAATACCCAGTCATGGCTGGACTTCTAATGTCCCACTCCTTCATCACTTGATTAACCACTAGATCTGAGTCGCCATAGACCATGAGGCGACGGATGCCGAGTGAAATGGCCATACGCAACCCATACAACAAAGGCTTCAGATTCTGCTTCATTGTTGGAAGAATCAAAGTGAATCTGGAGCACATATCCGAGCTTATCTCCTCGGGGGAAACCAACACTACCCCAAAGACCGGAACCATTCAAAGATCTTGGAACCGCTAAAGAACATGGTCCAAAGGTTCGAGTGAACTTGAGTCGGTAGTTGCTGTTCGATCCACTCGGCGATGAAATCTGCCATCGCTTGGGAATTGATGGCTTTCTTTGCCTCAAACTTGATATCAAGGGAAGGAGTTCAATGCCCATTTCGCCACTCGACGGTTGCATCTCACAGTGTAATCTCTCGACAATGGGGCGTCACGACGACTATAATGGAATGATCGAGAAGTAATGAGCAACCTTCTTCGCGGTCATATAAATCCCATAAACAAGCTTCGATAATGAGGGTAGCTTTGCTTTGATGGGGTCAATACTTCGTAAAGATAATATCTTTGGTATTTGAACTTTGAAGGCTTTTCCTTCTTCTTCCCGCCGACCGTAGTAATCGCATCGACGACTTGTCCTGTGGCTGCAATGTAAAAGCAGCAAAGGCTCCTTGGTCGATTAGGCGGCAAGCCGCAAAGTGCAGGTGGAGAGCGGAGCTTTTAGCTCGCAAACGTTGCATCGCCTTCGGAGTCCACTCGAACTTGTCTGATTTCTTCATCACGCGGTAAAGAGGCAATGCCTTTTCACCGAGACGAGACATGAATCGACTTAAAGCGCCAAGCATCCAAGAAGCTTCGACATCGTGCACACGCACAAGGCGCTTTATTCGAGTATAGTGCCAACTTTTTCTGGTTGGCATCGATTCCTCGCTCGAAACGAAAACCGGTAACTTCCCCGCCAGAACTCCGAATGTGCATTTTGATGGATTAAGCTTGATATCATACCTCCCGAGATTGGCAAATGGTTTAGCAAGGTCACCAATGTGTCGGAACCTTTCCGTGACTTGACCACAATATCATCCATGTATGCTTCCACATTCCGACTGATTTGAGTGAGCAAACACTTCGAATCATCCTCATGAACGTGGCTCGGCATTATTGAGGCCGAATGGCATGGTGACATAATGTATAGCACCGAATGGAGTGATGAAAGCTGTTTTGATCTCGCCGGGTCCATACAGACGGATCTCGATGGTAACCGAATAAGCGTCTAAGAAAGACAATCAGCTCACATCCCGCAATGAGTCGACTATTTGGTCGATGCGGGGAGAGGAATGATCTTTCGGCAGGCCCGATTGATATGAGAGAAGTCGATGCACATGCGAAGTGACCTGTCCTTCTTAGGGACCATGACAACATTGGCGAGCCACTCGGAGTGGTAAATCTCTCGGATAAACTCTCGCCGCTAAGAGCCGAGCCACCTCCTCGCCAATGGCCTTTCTCTTCTAGGCGGCGGACCGTGAAGATGTTCTTTGACAGAGTTTAACTTTTGAGTCGACTTCGTGAGGCGATGCTTTCGGCCGATCCCACCAGGAATACCCGGCATGTCAGCAGGCTTCCATGCGAAGATGTCCCAATTCTCACGGAGGAACTGGATGAGCGCTTCTTCCTATTTGGAGTCGAGTGTTGTTGAGATGTGAGTCGGAGCAGCATTGGGATCAGTTGGGTGAATGTGAATCGGTTTCATCTCACCGGACGATTGAAATGTCGACTCGTGGCGAACTTCTTGGCTCGTAACAAATCACTCGGAGTCTGCGAGTTTTACGGTACTCTTGCGCTCTACCGCTGCCATCACGAGCATCGGCGATCTTAGAGCCTTTACGAAAACACTCTTCGCTTTCTTCCGATTGCCGCGATGTTGATCACACCTTTGGGGCCCGGCATCTTCAGTTTGAGGTATACATAACATGGTCGAGCCATGAAACGTGCATACGCCGGCCTTCCCAGAATAGCGTGATAAGCGCTCTGGAAATCCACGACCTCAAAGGTCAACTTTTCCTTACGAAAATTCTTGTAATCACCAAAAACCACATCGAGAGCAATTTGGCCGAAAGTGACTCAAATTTTTGTTTCCGTGAATGACCCATGAAAGCTCATGTTGTCAGTGCCGAAGTCCGACATCGGAATGCCCATCCCTTTCAACATCTCTCGTGATACAAGATGTATTCAAAGCATCGCCACCATCCATCAAAACTTTAGTAAGTCGAGTGCCTTCGACGACTGGGTCGACCACCAAAGCTTTCCTCCCAGGGGTGGCTATGTGTGTCGGGTGATCAGACTGGTCGAAGGTGATGGCGGTCTGCGACCATTTCAGATAACCGGGTGTCGCCGGAGCGACCATATTCACTTCTCGGTTGATAACTTTCAATCGACTTTTGCTTTCAACGTCAAAGAAAATCATCAGAGTGGAATTGACACAGGGGTATCCACCATCACTATCTTCCTTGTCCTCAACTTTGTCCGACTCCTTCTCCTTATCCTTGGGCCGCTTCCCGAACCGCCGAATCAAGGGCCGACACTGTCGAGTGGTTTGCTTTGGGTAAATGAGTTTACCCTCTTCATCTTTCTGCGTGTGAATGTGACATGGCAAATCCAATACATCATTTCCATCTTGGTCTTTCACCTTCTTGGGGTTCCAAGGTCCCTTGGATTTCCCCTTGAACTTTCCTGGAGTCACGGCCAAGGCTTCTCCAGGAGCAGCTGGCTCGGCTTTCCGTTTATGTTTCCGACTGGAGTTCCCTCCCCCGGTTTCATTAGCGGCTGACTTGTACTTGCCACTCCGGAGCCGATCCTCTTCTTCACCATTAGCGTACTTGGTGGCAATCTCCATCATTCGACTCAGGGTCATATCTCCGGTCCGACCGAATTTCAAACTTAACTCTCTATTCTTAACGCCCTCCTTGAAGGCACAGATCGCTTGATGATCGAGATACATTCTCTACCGTGTGATGCAATGTGATCCATCTCTGGATGTAATCCCTCGAGTTTCATTCGACTTACGCACACATGATCGCAACTTTGTCAACCCTGCCGCCGCTTGCAAGTTCCTTCAAATGTCACGACAAACACTCGGGCAAGATCTTCCCAAGTGTAAATCTTCTTGGGTGCTAACTAATTCAACCATGCTCGGCCGAGCCCTCCAACATAAGAGGCAGGTGTATCATGGCCACTTCATCGTTGCCGCCGCTAATCTGAACAGCCACTCGGTAGTCCTCAAGCCAAGTATCCGGCTTGGACTCACAGTGAACTTATCGACTCCGATGCCAATCTGAAGTTGGGAGGAATCACCGCCCTGATGGCTCGCTAAAACACTCGTCCCGAGACGTGTACTCTGCTGCTGGTGGGCACATCTCTGCTATGACCTTCTCGGTGAGCTCGTTCTGTCGACCAAACCTTGAACGTTAATGGATCTCGCATCAAAGCACAGTTCCACAGGGTCGACCGGAATCCTTCACCAACACCGTGATGGCGTCTCGTCATCCTCATTGTCGAGGCGCTGTATGACCCACCCCTTGGGGAGGAGGGCACTCAACGTCGATAATCACGATCGAATCGGTCCTCATCTTGATCACGCCGCCTCCATGTCCCTCACGCCTCGGGGCGATCTTGGGCTATGAGCCGATCGGATCATATTCGGCAGCGATTTGATCTGGCTGTGAATCCTATTCCGCGACTCGCGATACTGACTGAATTTTGATCTCCTGCTGCCGGAGAAAATCTCGATGGAGCAAGCCTCCGCCACCGATCGAAGGCTGAATGGACTTCGCTATACTGGGCTGCAGGTACTAGATTCGAATGGGAGTTCGGTATACCGAAGTCAGCCAGGAAAGAGTTGACGCCGGCGGACGACGGGACCGTTATTGCGCTGTTAAATCGAGCACTCATTTGGAGATTTTCCGGTCGAGTGCGCCAGCCAAGTTGGCCAAACGTCTTCTAAGGCACGGGCCTCGGGGTTTCTCCAACGATAGGAGTGTGAAGTGCATCCATGTTACGGTGGCGAAGCTCCTCCTTCGCAGTGAAGTGAGTGGTTCGGGCAAGTACTCTTCATGGGCTTGCGACGGGCCGCCTTGCCGCCGCCACCGTCGGTGTGAGGAAAGCCGGTGGATCTGCGTGGCCCATCGACCATCGTGACTTCCGCCGCTGGATCACCGTTGTCGCACTGGATGCGATCTCTGTGGAGCCAGTCGACAGATCGAACATGCCGAGAGAGATTAAATCCGGGCTCGATTGCTTGAAAGTGACTTGGGGGTGTGGCTTTGGCGGGCTACCGCATGCCCTCACCCACCGGCCAAGCCTCGACCGACCGGAGGGCTTGCGCCGACGAGAGACGGGGAGGGAGGACGGCACAGGAGCCGACCGATACTGGGTCGACGGTTGCCGCAGGAGGATGCCACGGACGACGCTGCTGAAAGTCACGTTGCCCGGACGGGAGCGATCGACGCCGAGTGGAGCCTCCTCGAAGCTGCGGAGTCGTCGGCGACGTAACGTGAGCGCGCCGCCGAGATGGATCTCGTGGCCTCAACCAAAACTCCACCGAAACCATGATGAAGGAGATCGAAAAACTGCAACTTCTCCAACAAGTCGCTAAGACACCGTCCCACGGTGGGCGCCAATCGCCGTGGTTCTAAGTCCGACAAAGAGAATGGGGGTAGGTATGGAGAGGCAAGATCCTAGCTATGGAGTAGTTGTATACGCAAGATGTTTACGAGTTCAGGCCCTTCTCGGAGGAAGTAACAGCCCTACGCCTCGAGTCTTGAGGCGGTCGATATATTATGTGCGTATGAGTAGGGTGCGAACCCTTTACACTAAGGAGGGGTGGCTTATATAGAGTTCGCTGCACCCTCCAGCCCTCAGTTATGCAGGATTAAGGTACATTAAGATAGGGAGTTCTTTGGTAACGTCCTACATAAAGTGCTATGATGGCCATAAAGCCACTTAATGACCGACCGCTTATGTGCAGATCGATTGTAGATCTCCTGGCGGTCGAGTGGTTGGCTTCATGGTCGAGTGTCTTCAGGTCCGTTGAGTGGAATCCTTCCAGGTCAACTGAAAGGTGTTTTCTTCAAGAGATGTCCTTGGGGAGGGTATCTTGGACAGGTCCATGACCCTAGCCTAGGTACATGGCTTCATCAGTGTCCTCACCTCGTGACAGAAGGGGTAGCAAGGCACGTATTGTATTGTTGCTACTAAGGAGAAAACAACGGGGTTTAATTATATTGCTTGGTTTTACTCTGTCTACATTATGTCATCATACTTCATGCATTACTGCTTTGTTACTTAACTTAATACGTAGAGGCAAGCATAGAGGCGCTCTCGAAGTGGACTAATAGTAGTCCATGCAGGCATGAGTTGGTCTACTTGTCAAGGACATAATTCCTATATACATGATCATTGCCATGAATAACATCATAACTATGCGCTTTTATATCAATTGTCCAACAGTAATTTGTCTACCCGTCGTATGCTATTTTTATGAGAGAGAGGCCTCGAGTGAAACTATGGACCCCGGGTCTACTTTAATCATATTAAAAAAAACAAATTTACCTTGCTGCAATTTTAATTCTTTTATTATACTTTGCAATTTATCTATCACCTATCACCACATTTGATCCTTGCAATTAATGAGTACAAGGGGATTGGCAACCTCTTCTTGTAGCGTTGGGTGCAAGTATTTGCTCTGTGTGTGCAGGTACTTTTGACTACTACCTCCATCCTGGTTTATTAGTCCTCTTTGTATTTTGTGCCAAACTTTGAACTTAAATTTAACCAACAAATGTTAATGCATGTCATAAAAAATAATATCATTTAAAACTATGTTCAAGTACGAATCCAACTATATAATTTTTGGTGACATGCACTAACATTTTGTCAGTTAAATCTATAGTCAAAAGTTAGCACAAAACGAGAAGGGCACTGATAAACCAGGACGAAGGTAGTAGGTGTTTGCGTGGTTCTCCTATTGGCTCGATAACATTGGTTCTCACCGAGGAAAATACTATCTGCTACTATATTGCTTCACCCTTCTTTTTGGGGGAAAATCTCAACACAGCTCACAAGTAGGAGGGTTCTTTGAGTTTGATGATGTGTAGTAGGCATTATCCTTGTGGTTTGGAACTAGGGTTAGGGTATGTGTCAGGTAGTGCCATGATTTAATACGTTAGTTGTGACATGCTTTTCATATAATGCATTAGCAATGCCATCATCCATATAATACATTGGACTTGGCATTGATACATTAAGTTTCTTGTCATTATTTCTAGATGGCGAGACTCATTAATGTTCATCATTTGGAAAATGTGACATTTTTTATTAACAATGCTGACATTCTTGACAACAATGAGAAAGTCATGGTATTTAATACAAGTCCTAGTTATGAGGAGGTTGTAGAGAGGGTACAATATGTGTTGAATTGGATGGAACCGAATGATATAGTTCAACCAATACGAAGGTATGATGCTGGAGTGCGATCAAAATCTCGATTGAAGAATATGCCTATCACCTCGGATTTGCATTGGGAGATATACAAGGATAAACTTGCAAAATTGGAAGATGGGTCACTGGAATTGTTTGCTGCCATGGTCGAAGGTCAACATTTGAAATTGACTTGAACCAAAGATGTGTCCTCCCCCAAGTCATGATATGAGCCAGAGTAGAAGTCCGTGGCGTGTTGAGGATAGGGTTGAGATGCATGCCCCCAATGCTTCTAGCCAACCACCAACTAGGCAAGAGGTGAATTCTGGTGACCGAGTCAATGAAGAAGATGGTGATGGTGGTGATTATGGTCATGGTGGTTATGCTGATGATGATGATGATGATGAGCAAGAGTATGAGATTCATGATAATGACATCGATGACTTGGAGGGCCATGTCGCATAGCAGAACATAGACCATGAGATCCCCTCGAATGACCATGGTCCGGAGAAAGAATTAGACGAGGATGGATTCGCGGAGAAAGAAAACCAAATTTGCTTAGAGGTGACAGGACTTGAAATTATAACTCCATTGTTTCATGATCATAGCTTTGCCTATAAGGCTATAGTTGATGGTGGCATGAGTAAGGCTATAGCTGATGGTCGCCCTATATAGCCAACCTCACCTCACCTCCAAACTCCCGCCACCACTCCCCCCTTCCAAGCTTTCCCTCCCGTGCGGATCAACACTGACGACTAGGTAAGCGACGCTTCTTCTCTGGCCATCGGTTCACGGTGGCGGCAATTCTAGTCCTTCTCTTCTCCGGCATGTTTCGTGCCTCCTTTTAGCTACATCGATGATTGTGAGTTCGATCACCCCCTCCTCTCTACTTATTCGTCTTAGCTAGATATGCGAGCGTGTGATAGGATTAGTCATGTGGCCATATTGTAGCATTGTGCACTGTCGATATGTGAGAATGTGATGTTCTAGTTGGTACAAGTGATGGTTTTATAGCATGCTGGGAGTTGCTTGCAAGCATGGGTGGTAGTTTGTTGACCTCCTTTGTATGATTTGAGATGGTGTGTCGAACTAGATGATGTGTCTGTAGTTGTGTGGTGTTCGTTCATACTGTCCATATGTAGTGCTCGTTCGTACCGTCCATGTTTAGTGCTCGTTCCTACTGTCAATGTAGTGTGCTGCACTCTTGCCGACTCTTACGTTTGTAGGACTGAGCACACAAGAGTTTAGTCAAGCCACTCTCTTGTCCCAGAGTCAATTCATGCCGTCCTACGTCGAGGACTCCCAGCCTCTCATCGAGGAGCATAGTCCTCCCTGATTCGGACATGTTTTCGAGGTGTCTCATTATGATTCCCCCATTCGCTCCTACAACATATGTGTTGGTTGAGCCCAATGTTGCGACCATCGATGCTTCTCAAAAGGCACCCGCCAAGGTAAAGAAGGATGGCAGGAGAAACTCCATGGAATAGCCGTCGTTCCTATCGATGTTTGTGCTTAACAAGACGTGTGAAATCATAACAAGTGGGTGAGGACTGAGGACTGACAAGGGATTCGAGGAGGTGCACTTATACTCTGTTGCAAAGCAGGTGTTCGAGGTTTGTGGCGAGGAGGTCACGTCGACCAAGGTCTACAACCACTCCGGAACTGGAGAGCGAGATGGATCCAAGTGTCCAAGCTCACACACCTGAATGACATTTCATGGGATCAGGAGACCTGCTCGATCGTTTTGGAGGCGGAGCACTACCAAGGCCACACCGCGGTTAGCTCATGTACCACCTGTTTAAGCCTGTGTACCATGCCAATCACAACTAACCAAGATGTTGTGTAACTAACCATGTTGTAGTGTTTCTTTCTTAGGATCGCCCCAAGGGCGTAGAGTTCCTCAACACACCCATTCAAAACTACTCACAGATGCAGCAAATCTTCTTCTTTGGGCCGTCAACCGGCAAGCATGCCCTGGACTCCGGTCAGCCACTCGTCTGCCCATGCTCAACTATCCACACGCCCTGAAGTTAGATACCATCACCCTTTATGGTCCTAATAAGGATGGTGATCACGCTCCTGTGCTTGATAGGAAGTGGAAAAGGGGCGGCTTGATGGATGAAGAGCTACGCGCCTTCAGCATCATGACTCAGGCCGTCAAGGAGGTGGCAGTCGTCCTCGAGGAGAGCAAACCGGTCGACGTCCACCCTGACCTCTACATCGTCGTAATGGGCCAAGGTGGCTTCAACCCAGAGGCTCTGATGGCTGCTCTGAGCCACATGCTGGACAAAACGGCTCAGGTTGTTGGGTTTGTTGCCATGGCAAACTTCTGGCTCAGGACCTGGCCGGGAAAGCACTACTACCAGTTTTTTTTTCTGGTGGTGGTGGTGGTGACACCATGCATGATCCTCGACGATGATGACGATGGTGATGACAATGTACATTTTGTGGTAGCTAGGGCTTGAACACCGATGCTGCCCTATATATTTGGATGATGTGGTATATACTAACCCCTCACACGGATGGCAAAGTTACGGGGTAGGAATACACCCTCTTTTGGACGTGGTGGTAGATGACACCATAGTAGATAGGATGAATTTGCTCTGCCTTGTGATCATGCATCCTTAAGTTTCATCTGTTCCATGTGTACCGATGCTACTTTGATTGTTGCTTGAATTCTTACTCTACTGTCATTGCTAGGACAAGTGGTATGTGGTGGACAAAGGGAGGATTCCAGGGATTTACAGTTTCTGGGATGCATGCGAAGAACAAGTCAACCATTACCCAAAGAACTCCTACAACGGGTTTAAGACTAGGCAACACACAGTGGACGCTTACTCCAAATTATTGCACAAGCATGCAAGTAATGTCGTAGTAGGCAAGGCTCCTCGTCAGTTTGGCTGTGCGGGATGAAAACTTCATCATCATCGTATAGTTCATCGTGATTGCAGTGATGTTTTATTGGTGTGATCGGTGTGCATATGTGTAAGGTGTAGCTGCTAAACAGACCTTGTTTTTGCAAGCAATCGAACAATGTGTGATAGTATGAAGCCAGCCAACGTAGGAACCAAGCACATGGCCTAGAGTTGGTGCTACTACGCACATAACAGCATACAGACAAATAAACTACATGCGGATGATGATTTTTACCTTGCATTTGTTCAACCGGGCTCAAGTGAAACAAGTATGCAAAGTGAAAAAACGCTGGAGCAACCAAACGCGTTGGCGTTGCAAGTTGCTTGGCGTGCAGTGCATGCATGCACGCAGGTGTGATCATCTGCACGTAGTGCGATCCACGATACGCACTCCCATTTTTTTCTTGGGTACGTACTCCCATTAACTATACCTGGCCCATCAACAAAACATTCAATTTTTGCAAGTACTTCAAACTGGGTGCGTATGGGCAGCCAACTAGCCGGTGTGGCTGCTGGTCCGGTCCGGACCACGCATGTGTCACCAATGCGGGCATGTGACTTGCTGGAGCGCGCACGCGGCTGGACCCCCACCGTATCTGCGTCCCACTACTTGGGTTGAGGCAGTCAACCCTAGATCGGTCCATCTCAGCACACACAAAACAGAAAATGATTCGTCTGCATGAGGTGCGGTGCGTGCCGACAAATTACATAAATCCATTGAGGATAAGTAGAGACTACTAATCATGCACACAAGTTTATTCAAATATATATTTGTTCCCGGCTGGTGGTTAGTTGGAGTACTACCTATAGCTAGCTAACGGTGCCAACTCCCCCTCTACACACTTTCTTCAGTCATTATCAATTCATTTTGTATTATCTACGTAGATACATATACTCCAAAATGATGCTCGTGGCAGAAAAATGCTGCGCGAATCATTTCGCACCTGCAGCGCACACGGCCGTCCACTCATCATCACACCCAAACGGATTAGACAAACGGCTCAAAAGGCTTTCCCCCCGGGCTCCACCCCATCGTAACGTTCACCCACCATGACGCTACCCACCCCAGCACAGCATGGGCAAAGGGAACTGGCCCCACCTGACAGCGAGCGAACCACCAGCAACAGCAGTACCGACGGCAGCACAGTCTTCTTCACTCCACTCATCCACTCCGCTCCCCTCTGCTGCTAATGGATGCTCCACATAAAAGACGCAGTGAGGGCGCGAGAGTCATCAAAGCCACCACTGCCCGCGCCAGCCAGCCGCGGCAATAATAATAACTCGACCGCCTCCTGCCATGCCGCACGCTAGCATGCTAGGATCGAGTAGCTCGTAGCGTAGCCGTGCGAGGGAGGGAGGTGGGTCGATGCCCGCGGCCGTGCAACCACAGCAACCGCGAGCCGGTGGTGTTGGCCATGGGGAATAAGAAGGGCGGGTCGTCGTGGCTCACCGCCGTCAAGCGGGCCTTTCGCTCGCCGTCCAAGGAGGACAGCCCCAAGAAGTCTGCACGCCTCCGGGAGGACCCTGACGCCGACGAGGACAAGGTCGTCCCCTTCCCCCGTTTCTTCTCTCAATGCATCTCCTCTCTGGCCGTCCTTCTCGGCGTTCGATTCTTGATTAGTCTTTAGCGAACCTACGAGTTAATGCACGACTGACGCGGTGTCTCGTGCACTCGCACCGCGCAGACCAAGAGGGAGAGGAGGAGATGGCTCTTCAGGAGATCCTCGTCCCCGTCTCCGTCTCCGGCGTCTGCCCCCGCGCCGCCGGAGCAGCAGCAGTCGGCGGCGAGGTCGGCACCTGCACCCGCTGTGACGGACGAGCAGCGTCACGCCATCGCGCTGGCCGTGGCGACCGCGGCGACGGCCGAGGCTGCCGTGGCCACGGCGCAGGCGGCGGCCGAGGTCGTCCGCCTGACCCGCCCCTCCTCCAGCTTCGTGCGGGAGCACTACGCAGCCATCGTCGTACAGACCGCCTTCCGAGGCTACCTGGTAGCTAACTGCGTGCAATGGCTGCGCCTCACTTGCCGTCGATCTCATTCTCCCTCGAGGTGTTTGCCGTAATGCGTTTCTGCCCTTGCACAGGCGAGGCGTGCTCTGCGCGCGCTCAAGGGGCTGGTGAAGCTGCAAGCGCTAGTGCGCGGACACAACGTGCGGAAGCAGGCCAACATGACGCTGCGGTGCATGCAGGCGCTGGTGCGCGTCCAGGCGCGGGTGCGCGACCAGCGGATGCGACTCTCCCAGGAGTCCTTGTCCGCCGCCGGTGCGGCTGCGTGCGGCAGCAGCAAATCCTCCTACAGCGTTGACACCTCCGCTTTCTGGGACTCCAAGTACACCCAAGAATACGCCGAACGCCGCTCTGTGGTCCGTCTCTACCAACCAGCATTCGCATCTGTC
The DNA here is from genome assembly GCA_021605145.1 of Aegilops bicornis. NCBI lineage: Eukaryota > Viridiplantae > Streptophyta > Magnoliopsida > Poales > Poaceae > Aegilops > Aegilops bicornis. Next base: position 717,170 of record JAHIAL010000046.1, read on the forward strand.
GATCTCGTGGCGCTGCTTGTTAGTACAAGTTTGATTGTGATGGATTGATTGGGTTGCAGGAGCGGTCGCGAGACGGCAGCAGCTTCGCCGCCGAAGACTGGGACGACCGGCCGCGGACGATAGAGGAGATTCAGGCGATGCTGCAGACGAGGAAAGACGCTGCTCTCAAGCGTGAGAGAGCGCTCTCATACGCCTTTTCTCATCAAGTAAGAAACTCAGTGCATCAACAAGTCCACTGACTCCAGCAACATGTTTGTTGATAGCATTTGAAGTTTTGACAGAAGTTTTCGATCTTATTGTTTGCTGTTGTGTGTTGGATTAAAGATTTGGAGGAACCCCGCGCCGTCAGTCGAGGAGGAGATGGACGTCGACGGGCAGCCGCGCTGGGCGGAGAGATGGATGGCGTCGCGCGCGTCGTTTGATACAAACAGGAGCAGCGCCCGAACTGCCGCGGCGGCGGCTGCTGCGGCACCAGGGCGCGCGTCCACGGACCACCGCGACCAGGTCAAGACGTTGGAGATCGACACCGCGCGGCCATTCTCCTACTCCACGCCTCGCCGGCATGCCCCACCGTCGCAGCACGGGAACGGCTCGCCGATGCACCGTGCGCACCACCAGGCTTCGGTCACGCCGTCACCGGGGAAGGCGAGGCCACCGATTCAGGTGCGCTCCGCGAGCCCGCGAGTGGAGCGCGGCACAAGTGGTGGAGGAGGAAGCTACACACCGAGCTTGCACTCCCAGCGCCACGCGTCCTCCGGCTCGGCGGTGCCGAACTACATGGCGGCCACGGAATCTGCAAAGGCACGTATCCGCTCCCAGAGCGCGCCACGGCAACGCCCTGCAACCCCGGAGCGCGACCGGCCACAGACCGCCTATAACCCCGCCGGAGGGAGCGCCAGAAGCGGCTGTCGTTCCCCGTCCCGCAGGACCCGTACGGCGTTGGGTACGCGCAGAGCCTGCGGAGCCCGAGCTTCAAGAGCGCGACGGGGCGGTTCACCTCCGAGCAGCGTTCGACCGTGTCGTCTCTGTCGTGCGCAGAGAGCGTCGGCGGGGAACCAGTCTCCCCGTCGTCCACCACTGACCTCCGCCGCTGGCTCCGTTGAGTTGAGCCGCCGGCGAGGTGTTCGTTGTAATACCTGCGTTGCTAATTTTCTCGTAATCTCCTCGGAGAAAAATGACCTTCTCGTAATCTATTTTTTTGCTGCCTTTTGGTATCATTCTGTGCGGTGGGGCTTGAGTGTCAGGGCGCAGGGCAGTTCGTTAGTTGGGCACCGTTGGAGTTCGGGAAAGCGGTAAAAGCGCTGGCTTTTCGTGCCTTGCGTAGGCGTCTTACGCTTTTCACGTAGTGCAGCGGCTCCAGCTGTGTGCGTGCTCCCACGAGTACAACCGGAGCAATGCTACACCTAGGTAAATTAGGGGGGACTGTCAATTTAGCATTTGATTCATTTTCAATTGGATTTCACTCAAGTTTCCTGACAAATAAACATAAGACACCTGTATGTCCCAACCCCAGACAACTGTATGTACGAATGTATGTAAAAAAAAACGGATCGGGCTAAAACTCTGACCCGATTCTCACCTTACCTAACTAGCACCTGATTCCTGCTTAACTAACCAGGATTGCCTGGACGACAAAACACCCGCGCCTAACAAGAAGAGATAAAAACATGAAACAGCTGCCCCTGAGCTTGCATCCCACGCAATGGATCACTCCTACTCCTTTTGCTCTGATGTACAGATACCTCTTACAAGAACTTACCTGTAGAAAACATCAAAGAAATTAGTTACAAAATTGTAAACTATAGGTAGAAGATTAACTGACTGAAACAATTGGAAGCACCACAGGGAAAAAATCATTTCAGAGAAAATACAATGTAAATACCTACAGCAATGACAGTGGTAAAGCATGGTAATAAAGCAGAAATTTACAGTGCAAGATATGCTCTGTAAAATACAGCGAAATATCATGGAAATTACACTGAAATTATGTGATATATTACAGTGGAATGTCGCTGAAATTACAGAGCTAGAACACAGGAAATTACAGTGTAAAAACCAGGGAATTACACTGTAAAAACAAAGGAATTCCACTGTAATAATTACATGATTTACAGTGAGTAGCCACTGGGATTACACTGTACAAACTTGTGAATTAAGCTGTAGTAATTTACAGTGCTAGTACACAGGAAATACAATGTACAGTGCAAGTACACCGGAATCACACTGTAAAATGAATCAGAAGCATTAGGGTGTCAGGCAATTTACATTACTACCTAGGGTCATCAGATTTTTTTGTCCAAAAGGACCCCCTCACTAGTGGCGGCAGGCGACACATGGCACCTGCCACCACGCCAAGAGGCGGCGGGCCCTGCCGCCACGCCAGGAGGCGGCCACAAGGTAACGCAAGCCGTGACAAGCGTGAGGCCGGGCGGAACGGGCCAGAGGGCGGGCCCGCCGCCATCGGGCGAGGGCGGCGAAGGCCACATCGCTGGCCTCGGCCGACAAATTTCGCTGCGCGGGTCGAGAAGGCAAAGCCGCCAATGAGGAGGCGGCACTTTTCCTCAGCAGACGGGCGCCATTCCCACGCTGCTGGACGACAATGAATTTGACGGGCGGGAATCACTCCGGCTTTCTTGACGGATGCGACGCTGCACCAAGGGGAATCACTCACTCATTGCGGGAATCCGAGGCTGCGGGAACCTCACAGCCGCACTACAGGATCCTCTTCCTTTATATAGTATACATCTGCTTCGTGCGCAAGCACACTGTCTCTGGCCTCCTCTTCTACGCTTTGAGTGTGTAAGAACAGAGAGAAAGATAAACTCACTAGGCACTTTCACTTGTGATTTAGGGCGATTTAGAGTTGGATTTTGAATATGGTAAAGTTGAAGAAAAGATAGAAGAAGGTAAGATCTATCCATTTTTGTTGGTTTCGTTCGCATGCATGATGTTTTTACTCTTTTTGTTTAGTTCATAACTATGTGTTCTGTGTTGTGTTAGGCATTATTTCATCACTTTTTGGAGTCATTTAGAGCTTCAGCAGTAGGATTTGCCTAGCGAAGTGAAGTATGAAGTTGAAGATCAAGGTATGAGCTTTGCAATACATTGATTTTTGTGTGCATGCAGGGTGGTAATTAGTTAGTCTTTTAGCTCGTCATTAGCTATGCGATGTTAGTGCTTAGAGGTTAGAAACAATTTCAAACGGTAGATGTTGCATTTATACTATTTTCTTTAGAAGAGTAGGTTCAAGATGTTGTATCAATGTTAGCTGCGTCCATTAGTATTGACATGCGAGAAGATCTTAATACGGCAATTAAGAAAAAAATAGGTATGTTATGTCATGTGGTATGTTTATTAATAAGTCTATAGTTAGGAAACCGTAGGTCTACTTTGTTATGTCGCAATAATCTAAATGTTCTATGTTAAGATTATGTGCTAATGTACTTAATGATGTATGTAATTAGGTAAAATAATTAATCTTAGTAGCAAACAAGGAGGAGATGACGTGATTGAAGAAATTGTCTTTCCATCTTCGCTGTCCCTTTTGAGGTGATGACCACATACATGCAAGTGCTATTTTCATACTTTTGATAGCAGAAAGAAAAATCCATGTGTAATATTGATGTTCATGTGATAATAGGTTGACTCCGTTCATATAATACTGGTGACGGATATTTTTTCGAACTATTTTGACGCTTAATTGCAATCGCAAGCACATCCATATTGGAGCTGAGGTATAAATGACGCCGTAATTTTGTTATATTTTTTATTTTGATGTACTGTTTTGAATAATGTGCATGCCGCTGCGAATATTATTATTTGCAAATAAATGATTGTTATCGCATGATATGAAAAAATTATATAAGGCCGGAAGAAATTAAATGTTTTACTCATATGATATTAAAATGTTATTATTGTACTATTATGTTTAGTGGTTGTTTGGATAGCGAGTAATTACCCTCGGTTTTGTCAAAACCTGTTGTAAGAAAATTAGTTTTTACTAATAGTCGTTTTTCCAAAAGCTCAGTTGTTGCATGTTACGAGAACCAGTTTAGGATATTTTTGGGGTAGTTAGGGAAAAGAAAACAGAGTTTTAGTTTGTGACACTCGTAGACGAGTTTGAGAAAAAATAGATCTCTAAATACCCGTTAACCAAACAACCCCGAAAAGTCTAAGCAAATGATTCTAAAACAAACCGAATATTTGTAACGAAAATACGATTATTATTTTAGTCGTATGATATGTAAATGTTGTCATCGTACTACTACTAAATGTTCAGTTACTAATTGTTAGAAATGTAAACATGTATGCTGGCTAGGTACTATGGAAAATTTAGTAGTGTACTCTGGGAACGTCTTACACGACGGTCCTTTCGGGGTGGACGTGTCCTTGTGCGAGTCGACTACATTTGTAGTGAGAGACATGGTCAACGTGGGTTACGTAGCAGTCAGAAGGTACATCCGAGCGGTGTTTGGCCCAGGGATGCAGGGGAAAAAATGACAATGGAGGCCTTCGTCGTTGATTGAGGAAATGATGGGACAGTTGCTCGTTGGGGTTTGCGGCCTGTCACAGGTGATCAGTCATGGGGGTCATACATGAGGTTTGCAAGCAATCCCAATAACTCAATGTATGGTCAACGGATGGTGTATGTGGAGTTCATTTCAATCACTGATATTGCCGGATGCAGTAACAGGGGTGGCGAGGTCGACTTGGCCATCACATCAGCCCCTAGCGTCGGCCCATCAGAACCGACGGGCAGCCAGCCTGTGTATGACACAAGATATTGGTCTACAGCTGTTGACATGAGCGAACACGTGGAGAGATTGCCGGAGGCGCTAGACGATGATGATCATTCTTCTGCGTCTTTGGCCTCAAGTGAAGAAGAAGATGTTCCTCCTCAGAGGGCGGTCGCGACGGCACTACAACCTGGGTTTTTACAGGATATGAGCATCACCAATGAATTTCACTCTGTTTATGGCCTAGGAGCCGGGAGCCTGGTGGTTGGGCAGGTTTTCCCAGACAAGAAGTCTGCTTACCAGGCAATAGATAGCTATGCAATCGCCCTCCACCGCCAGCATAGAGTGAAACAATCTGATAAAAAGATTTGAAGGTCATATGCATCCACTCCGCGAATGGTTGCCGCAGAAGAGTTCTCGCTAGACTGAAGCCTAGGGTATGTCAGTCATGGCATATCACAAAAATAGTGGAGCATAGCTGTGAGCAAACTGGGACTCTTTCAAATAACTGCAATGTGACTGCAAGATATGTGGCACAGAAGATGGAAACGATTGTGCAGGAAAGTCTCAACATTAGTATTAGGGCTTTGCGAGAAAAGCTAGCGAGATCAAATTGTCTTCCCTATCAGCTACAACAAGGCTAGGCATGCGAAGGAAAAGATATTCCAGAACTTGTATGGAACCTATGAGGAGGCCAATTCTTATGCCCCAGAATGCTTCATCAGATAGCAAGTGCTAATAGGGGGACTCAAGTTTGGCGGAAAGAACGTCCAAACCCAATGAACCCGGGTGAGCTAATCCTGGACCGCTTATTCTGGGCATTCGCCCAGACTATACAAGCCTTCAAGCACTGTCGCCCGGTATTATCAGTAGATGGTACCTTTCTCACTGGAAAGTATAAGGGCACACTATTGGTGGCGATTGCACACATGCAAATAATCAGCTTCTTCCTATTGCATATGCACTGGTCGAGAGCGAGAACAAAGATGGCTGGTTGTGGTTCCTGAGCTGCGTGAAGATGGGTGTCGTGAAAGAGCGTGCAGGTGTTTGCATCATCTCTAATCGCAACACTGGATTATTAAGCGCACTTGACATAATTAAGGCGTCGAAAGAAGAGTGGGGGTGGCCGGATCTAGAGGGAAGGTGGTGCATGAGGCATTTGGCAGCAAACTTTTACTCCAAATTCAAAAACAAGGATTGGTTTAAGTTATTAAAGAGGATGTGCATGCGTAAAACTGAAGCCAAAATGAATGTGATCCGGGCGGTATCAATAGTGAGATCGACCAGCTGCCTTTGCCGTAGAGAGAAGACCGGAGGGTCATAGGGCGCCCATAAATTTGAGCCAGTGGATCTGCGAGAATTGCCCTCATTTGTACAAATGGGCGCAGGCTCACGACACCGGGGCTCGGTATGTAATAATGACCAGCAACATGTCAGAGGTATAAAATGGTGTTCTTAAAGGGGTGCGAGCACTTCCTATCACAGCCCTAATTGAAGAAACTTGGAACCGGACCCTGTCATACTTTGCAGACAGGGTCACCATCGCCAATGCACAAGTTGAATTGAACAAGCCATGGTCTGAGAAGATGCAAAGACATCTGGACGAGAAAGCAAAGAAGTCCCAAAGTCATGGCTGCAGGAAAGTGGACGCATTTAGGAATAAGTGGGAGGTCAATGTGCGAGCGAAGTACGTTAATGGTCACCACAGAGGATCAAAAAAGCAAGTTGTCACCCTCGGCCCAACGTCCTGTGAGTGCACTTGTAACAAACCCAAGCTTGAGGGTTACCCTTGAAGTCATGTGCTCCGGGCGGCTGCTGATCAAAAAACCAGTGTCGAGCCATACATATCGCCGTACTTCAACATGTACAATCTGTACAACACTTGGAACGGTGAGTCCTGGGCTTGGAGCATTGATATGAACTACAAAATGTTGTGGCCAGATGGGCCGAAATGGGTTCCGGACGCTGACTTGATGAGAACCGCAAAGTGACCAAACGTCAGTCTAGGCGTCATTGCAATGACATGGACCATAGCTAGATGGGAGAACCAAGGCGATGCCGCGTTTGCAGGTGTCCTGGACATTCACGTAGAGAATGCCCGTATCGAGCCAATAACACCGCATGATGTTGATATATCTGTACTCGCTATGTCTATTTATATATACACTCGTTATGTGTACTTATATTAAATTTAAACTGAATCTCTTTGTATTATTGCACTTGTGATGTTAACTTCAGATAATTAATGTAAATTGTATCTCTTTGTATTTTTAAAGTTAATTTTGATTTGCATTTGTATTTGTGTCTTCCTCAAATTTATATGTGTATGTTTGTGTGCAGGTTATGGCTGAAGTGCCAATGCTTTTGCAGGGGCCCCATGACGCCGGCCACCGTTGCCACCTATTTTTGAACCCAAATACTAAGCATGATTATCGGACTTTCAGACTTCGAACCATAAAGAAAACATGACCAATACACAATTCTTTCCTTGCTCATCTTGACGCTTATGGACTACATGGTTTTGCTAGGCTCGCATCATGCGAAGAACAATTACGTTCGGACCCATCCCTTTTGACATCCCTCGTTGACCGGTGGAGACCTGAAACCCACACCTTTCACTTTCATTTTGGGGAGCTTGCACCTACACTGAAAGATGTTTCTATGATCCTTTGCTCTACCAATTAGAGGTGAGCCGTTAGTCTCTCCACGAGTGTCTCCATCTTGGACATTAGATATAGCAGCCCGTCTTGGGATGGCAATGCCAGAATCACAATGTTCTGGTGGCCCTCGGGGCATCCCACTCACCTGGCTCTGTGATAACTTCCGTATTTTATCTAGCTTCGCCGATTCTTAGACGAGAAAAATACATCTGTTTGCGTATTTGTTGTGGCTCCTCGGGACTCTGTTTCCAAATTCACACGGGGATGTAGTTCTCCCTGGTCTCATCTACATTGCAGATAATATGGTAGATGAATCTTTACCCGAGCAGCCAAAATACAGCTTCGGTTCTGCCATGCTATGTCATACTATAGAGGCTTGTGTGATGCCACACAAAAAACTTCTTTCGCACAAAAAGCTATGTTACTTTGTGTCGCCTATGAGTTTCTAGAGTTGTGGTCCTGGGAATACGTCCCTCTAGGACGACCTCGTATACTAAATCTCGTACACCCATACGACTTTAGCAAGGGCAGCAGTGCAACTATGGCCACCAGGTGGACAAAGGCACGGAAACGTTGGTCTCCAGATATTGCAAAAAATTGTTACCCTATATACCACCAGCAGTTTGAGATACTTGATGAGTCAGAAGTCACATGGAACTCGTGGGCTCAGGACCAGATACAAATGGTCTTCGATATTCGACCCATCACAACAGGCATCTTGAGCGATAGTGCATTCTGGCTGACTCGCTGCAACTTATTGTTCCTATGGTGTGTTGAGCCTTACAACCTAGTGCGTGTAATGAGACAGTTCGGTCTCTATCAAGATATTCCACCACCTTTTCGAAGACGTATCGATGAGGAAACCCATAAGTAAGATGTGACCTTCCTAAATAGTTAGTGTCTTTTTTAACTTACTAAACTCACACTTTGTTACATAATTTGCAGGCTAACCAATATGGGCAGGGGTTGGAGTTTATACGATTGGAGGGAACACAACATTCAATGGGTACACAAGTGGGAAACTGAAGCGGTAGTAGATATAGTGCATCAACTTAGGTACATTGTATTTACATTATTTTATTACGATGACCATACGATGCGTGAAGATGCTTTGCTTTCATCACAACGATTTATGTAATTATTTAATTTTGCGGACCGTACGATAGAAGTACAGATCAAGCGTACAAGCAGTGGTACTGCATCAATACACGTACTAGCACGGCGGTCGACCATTCTGATACCAACACATCTCACACGGGGAGGAGCGGTAGCGAGAGACATATTGAGCTGCATGCAGCTTACTATCGTCACCGGTGGTAATCACTTGTAACTTTTTTAGGTCCATCATTTCATAATCATTTCAACTAAATAACATCCACATATTGTTCAGCTTGAAAGTTGCAACAAAGTAGGGCAGATGGCTGCGGAAAGCATGACGGCCTTGGGCCCAGCTCGCAAGTCATTCCAGAAATGTTTCAATAATACATGGCAACAAAGTTCAGATGCGGTAGAGGTGACCACGTTGTCACTGGAGCGTACAACATGCCCGTAGCGAGGTCAGCCAGACCGAGTGCGGCGCCGTCGCCCAGACCGAGCGAGGCGTCTGAGCCATGTGCGATGGGGGAGGGTCCGAGTATTAGAACGACATTGCCACGACATGACTCATCTCTGCCACTGCATCGCTCTTCTTTGGTGCAGCTTCGTCAAGGGCAGACATCTTAGGACCATGGCACGGGCTTGGATTCAATGCCCGAGCAGACTCTTTCCCCGAACCCATATGTGTACATAGGATATGACGAATACACCCAAGGTGAGGGATCTCGATCGTATCTCTCCACGCGAGGATCTCCATGCCCGAGGAGACTCGTGTACCAGATTTAAACCGATTACACGCATACAATGGCCGAAGTCTGCAGCGAGGGATCGTCGGTAGTCATGTTTACATTTTAATTCTTTTACAATGATATCGTATATTATCCTCTAACCATTTGTTTACAATGTTTCTATGTCAGGACATACCTGATGTTAATTGGGACGATGAGGACACCCAACGTGGCCTCAACACACGCATCCGGGGAGCATCACATGATCATGGCGACACGGTTACATCATTAGTTACAGAGTTCTTCGGAGGGGTTGTTATTGGCCCATCTTTTATCCCCGAGGAGTCGCAACCATACGCCTACAATTACGCTTCAGGTTCGCAACAAGGATTCCAGACTCCACCAGCTACGCAGGGGTCGCAAACACATGAAGCCGAAGTGGAGTACGGCCGCAGTCTTCGTGTAACTCGGCCACCTAATCGCTTGTCACTTTCCGGTCCTAAGGAAAGGCCAGGTGGTCGTCGTCGACTAGGGTGATTCATCTATCCACGTGTGCGACCCATTTTATCTATATATGTCAGTATCAGACTTTCCGATTTAAACATCTATGTATGCTGAAATAAAAATGCACCAGTCAGAAACAATGTTTCCCGCCTATATCTCCCGCCATACTATCATGCTTCACTCTTCGGCTTATGTTAGGCCGAAATGATTTTTTTTAAAATTTTGACTGATGAATACTGTGCAACCATTGCCCATCTTAGACGTTGAAAATATATATTTTCACGCAACCCTTTCCCTCAATATTTTCCGCCAACTCTTTCCCTCCATATGTTCCCGCCACCCGTTTCCCACCATATCTTCCCACCACCCGTTTCCTGCCAACCCTTTCCCGCCATATGTTCTCGCCAACCCTTTCCCGCCATACCGCAGTCGTTCTTTCCCGCCATTTTCTCCTCTCTACCTATAAAACCCCCTTCAGACGGAGGTGGATAAGCATTCCAGTGTAGTGTAGTCGAGATGTCCCATTATCCTTTCGATCGTAGTTTTCACCCTAGGATGAGCAGGACTCTTCTGAGGCTAGATACCGATTTCAGGATGGACAATAGGATAGTTCCATGGGACGAACTCACCGGTGGTGACACCATAATGAATGAGTTGGCTCATGAATTACGTAGGTCTAGGTGGCCTGAAAGGGCCTATGAGGAGGTATGTAAAGAACTTCTTAGGTTGCATGCATGGTGGAAGAAGGTAGTGGAGCCGAAGAGTGAAACTTTCAGAAGGACTACAGAAAAGATTCCATTTTTATGGACTGAGGAGAGCGAGGACGAAGATGATATCTTCATGCCGTTGCTTTCGGGTTCGTCATCGTCAAAGGGCAAGAGTTCTGCATCGTCCACGAGCAAGAGTACTGCATTATCGAAGGGCAAGAGTTCTGCATCGTCCAAGGGTAAGAGTTCTGCATCCTCGAAGGGCAAGAGTTCTGCATCGACAGAGGATGAAGATGATGCCTTCATGTAGTTTTTCAGCTGTATTCCAGTTCTACCGTTTAATTCAGATGTACTTGCATTATTAGTTTGTACTCTCTTATTGTAGGGCATTATGTTCTAACTTAATTTCATTTTGTAGTTGTTGCATGATGTTTGATAATTAGTGGAGGGAAAGAAAATGCCACTAATTTATTCTAAAACTATTTTTTTCATTACGACACGGTACAACTGAAAATAAGATACATCGTACTATTGAAATAAAGCTACATTTAACTACTGAAATAAAGCTACATTAAACTGCAGAAATTAAGATACAAACGATTGCGAAATTTAAAATACTACCACAGGAATCTACTAAGTCCAGCGTGGGTATTTTCCTTTTCCATCGCCAGCTTCTTCTACTGCCTTGGCCTCACGAGCCCTTTCTTTCTTTCTCTGTCTCTCTGCCTCACGAGCCTCCTTTCGTTTTCGTTCCTGCTCCTGCATGCGACGATCCTAATGCTTTGATCCGAGCAAGGCAAACTCATATCGACGGAAAAAATATGTTACACACTTTGCGCAGTGGCGATTTCGAGGATGGCTGGATGAGAGCCTCGGTGTCTCCTTTTATAGGCTCAGACGACAAATGATGGCGAGAAAATAAGCGCGAACAAACGAAATTAGGCGGGAAATTTTAGGATCCCTGTAGTGTCGGCATAACAGGTTCCCATGACATCGATCAGTTCCCGCAGCGGTGGCCATTACCTTGATCTTGCGTCGCATCCGCTCAAGCAATAGCCAGAGTGATTCTCGCAGTGCCATCGCATCCGCTGAGACAAAAGTAGCAAAAGCAGGACTGATTCCCACGCGAAAGAACCAAAAGCAGGGCATCAACGTCCATATTCCCGCGCGTGGGAATCACCGCCGTCAGCATCGCTGTCGTGCCTGGGAATCAGGGCCGTCAGCGTCCATTGTCGTGTCTACCAGAGATGCTGCCTGCCGCAGTGGCGGCGTGGCCCACCGGCTAAGCCTGCGAGCAGCAGGGCTTGTCGGCCAAGGAGCGGCAGCCGCAGCGCCCGCCGCCTCGCCCGGTGGCGGCATGGCCCACAGCGCCTGGCCCGTTCCGTCCCGGCTGCTGGCACTGTACAAAAACTGTTATACCCCGCGCGACCGCCTCCTGCTGTGGCAGCAGGGCCCGCCGCCTCCTGGCGTGGCAGCAGGTGCCAGGTGTCGCCTGCCGCACCTACCGCCACGGCGTAGGGGGTCCTTTTTGGCAAATTCATCTGTAGGTGGTCCTTTTTAGCAATTCGTTCACGCAGGTGGTCTCTTTCGACAAAAAATCGGGTCATCAAGCAATGGTCCATGCTCTGCAATTCCAGTAGCTATACCTAAGATTTCCAATCACTGCTTTCCTTTAGGGTACTTACACTAAAACTAAAACAGTTTTTGAGTTTCCTTTTAATACAAAATGAACTGGTACTGTCAATCAAAAGGAAAACAGTAATAATCAGGGAAATAATAAGCAAAAATATTCCTAAAATAGTTTGTTTCTCATAATTTTGATATTATTGACATTTTTCCACATTTGGAGATGGGAAGCATGAAAAGAACAATAACTGAAGAAGATCTACTTACAATGTTACAAGAAGATCTCATCTCAACGTGAGATACACTAGCAAATGTTTGCAGAAACTTTAGAAAAAAATGCTATATACATTATAATGGAAAATCCACAATCTATTGCAGGAAACATTTTCATTTACCGCATCGCTACATTCAGACATTATATTTAAGGTGAAGACCTACCAATCTGCATGATGGAACTAGCAAAAAGAGAGCAGAAAGAAAGCACAAAATTGTACAAAGGGTGTATTAAAATTTGTCATGTTGCTCATAGGTGCATTTAGGAGAAGGGGCTATAAACATGAATCAAGAAAGAGAGGAAATCTCAAGGAAACAAACAGATAACAGCAACAACACAACATTCGATTAAAATGCAAGCGAAATTATATCAAATTATTCATATAAGAAAGGAAAATAAGGAACAAAGCTACAACACATGAAGAAGCCGCAGCAGAACCTAATCCCTGGGAGGCAGACCTGTTTGACAATATGAATTTGGAACAGGTAGGTCACAAAATAATCTTGCACTTCTCTATTTGTGTGAGTATCCTTTTTAACTGGAACTCAGAAGCAAGAACATCAAACCTAGATGCAAGCCACTTTACAAGCCTAAGTGGGACCTCAGTACTCACAAACCTAAGAAGACACTGCATGCCATAATTCTCAATGACACCCTTATACCTAGGACACAAACCATCAACAACACCTGAGAAGAATTTCCCAGAATATCTAGTGAAGGTTGAACAAGCAACGAAATCAGAAGATTGCTTCTGCCTCTACAAAAAACAAAAAGGAGGAACACATTAAACCTATAGCACTACAAAAACCAGTGAGAACCCATGAGTTTGGGCAACCAAAAAACATGATATAAAAAAAGTAAAAAAAAGACTAACCACATTCCTTCTCCCAGCACATGATAACTTCCTCTTCAGGTGTTTTACTTTCTGAAAAAAAGAAACAACACAAGAATCAATCACAACTAGAAAAATAACACAGGAAGATTCATATAGTACAACACGTAAAAATCAGAACTAGAAAAGAATGGGAATACAGACATGGTTCATATAGAACTGGAATAGAGCTTTGTCAAGTCTTCCATCATCACTTGTAGCATCCTGAAAAGATAATAAACAACAGAAAAAAATTTAACACTTCTTCTTCGGTACAACCCCCCTGAACACATCAACGGTCTAGATCGTCTTATACCCCTTCACCTGAAAACTTAAAAAAGGGTAGGATGGTCATTCCCCCACCCTCCCCCCAGCCCCGCTCCCGCGACGTACCCGCGCGGCCCGGCGACGTACATGCTCCCAGCGGCCGGATATCTTTTTTACACTAGGGGCGATGTCAGCGGCGTGTACCGCAGCGTCGAACGGCGTCTTTTTTCTACACCGGGCGGCGTCATATGTACATGCTCTGCCGTCGGTGGTCAAACATCGTCGGTGGTCAAGCGGCGACGGTTGGTCAATCTGTGATGCGTGGCCCGGTGAAAACGCGCCGTGACGCGTGGACTGCGTCCCCACCGCCCCGTCCCGTCCGTCCCCTCGCCTGCCGCCCCGTCGCATCCCGTGGGCATCAATGCCGTCTACCCACCCGCCCGTCGCGATTACCGCCCGTCCGCCCGCTGCCCCGCCGTCTGCCCTATACAAAACACCCCGTCCACTCGTCGCCGCTCACACTAGGTCTTCCCCCGACCCGTCATCACATCCACCTCCCAAAAGCCCGCCCGCGAGATGTCGTTCCACCCATGGCGACGGCGGCTTAGCACCGGGCCGGCGGCACTCGGCTGAAAGGCAGGCGTCGAGCTGAGCAAGTCGGAGACAGAGGAGTTGTACCGGTTTGGGCTCCTCGTGCCGCCGGGTTGCCGTCTTCCACATGACTGGAAGCTCGACAAGGATGGCTACCCGACGCACGGGCCCGGCGCCACCGCGGAGGAGAAGTGGACCGATGACCGCCGCAACATCGCCGGTCGGCACGAGTTCTGGGACGGCAAGGACTACGCCGCCGTCATCGGCGCGTTCCGGCTGGCGGAGTCCGGCGTCACGCCCGACCTCAACGGCGACCGCCGCCGCCTTCTTGTCCCGCGCCCCCGTCCAGAAGCGCGCGACCGTCGGGCCCCTCCACCACCTGCGCTGGCGCCCGCCGATCCCCCCGCCCCGCCGGAGATGGAGCTGCTGTCGGACCCAGTCGTTCTTTGGGAGGACGGCGATCCCGACGATACGCCGGGCTACCTCGTCGCACTGCGGGCGTCGGTGGCTGCTGCAAGGAAGGCCGCAGAGTAGGCGGCAGCGATCCAGGCGGCGGCGGCGATTCCGCCGGTGGTCCCGCGGGCGGATGTAGAGGCGGCGGAGTCCTCGGAGGAAGACGTCATCGCCTGGGACCGCTTAGCCCGGAGCAGCGACGACGACGACGACGACGACGATGACGGCGCGGCGGAGGTCATCGATCTCGCGGCTAGCGACGACGGGGAGTAGTTGTTTAAAAAAAATCGTTTTAAGTCTGAACTATGTATGAAATCGTTTAGGTTTGGATGAACTCGTTTAGGTTTGAATGAACTATGTAAAATATCTCTATGTTCAATGTAGTTTGTTTGAATGTTGTTTTAATGTCTCTTCAAAGTTTGTTGAAAAAAATAGCAAAATATTCAACGTTTATTTTGAAAAAAATAGTCGGTATGTATTTGAAAAATTTCTGACCCATGCATAAAAATGTTCACAATATATTTAAAAAATTTCCAATTAATATACATAGCACAAAAAAGGTCTGCAAGTATCCAAAAATTGTAGCACAAAAAAATCATGAAAACACATAAAATATAAAACAAAACTAAAATAAAATGTCAAATGTGTATCTAAAATTTTATAAATTGTATTCCAAATGTTCAGATTGTGTTAAAATATGTTCATATAATAAAGCCAGGTGGATGAAAAAATTAAAAGTTGAAATAAAATATAACAAATGAAAAACAAAAATAAAACAAAAAAGGTGAGATATTTTAATTCATTAACATTTTCTGAAATAGTTTTAACATTTATGAATCAGAGAATATTTTTAAATTCATTAACATTTATGAATCCAAGAATTATTAATTCATTAACTTTTTCTGAAATATTTTTAATTTCATTAACATTTATGAATCAGAGAATATTTTTAAATTCATTAACATTTATGAATCCGAGAATTTTTAAATTCATCAACTTTATGAATCCGAGAATTTTTAAATTCATTAACTGAAAGCACAAGTGCTCCCTGGGTGATTTTGGTAATTAATGTCAACATATCTCCTGTTGGACTAATGTTTTCACCTAGTATATTTCAGATAAATTCAACAATGGAGTGGCGTGGATAAGAAGATGTGGAACCCCTTCAAGATGATAAGGACAAAGGATTGGCTCAAGCTCAAAGCACAAGACTCTACATTTTATTTTTAGTGATCCAAGATCACATTGAGTCCGTAGGAAAAACCAATACTATTAAGAGGGGGTGAGGTGGTGCTTAATGGCTTGCTTGCTCAAAGTGCTTAGTGATATGCTCCAAAGCCCTCAACTATTTTCTCACATCCAAATATGTCCCAAACTAAAAGTCAAACTTGGCCCCACCGAAACTTTCTATCCGGCGCCACCGAGTGCTCTTGACATAGCCACTGCCAAAAACCCTAATCAATTCGGTCTCACTGAGATGGGCTTGCAAACTCTCTGTTGCCTATTGCAATAATTTCGGTCTCACCGAGATATGCAATCGGTCTCCCGAGTTTGCTTGGCCAACTCTCTGTTTTGCTTATTACCCAAATCGGTCCCACCGAGTTTGTGTAATTGGTCAAACCGAGATGAGGCTTTGCCCTGACCCTAGCACATCGGTCCCACCGAGTTGATCAATTCGGTCCCACCGAAAACCCTAACGGTCACATTATGAACCAAATCGGTCCGACCGAGTTCACTGAATCGGTCCCACCGAGTTTGGTAAATTGTGTGTAACGGTTAGATTTTGTGTGGAGGCTATATATACCCTTCCACCCACTCTTCATTCGTCGAGAGAGCCATCGAACATGCCTACACTTCCAACATACATTTTCTCGAGAGAGAACCACCTACACTTGTGTTGAGGTCAAGATATTCCATTCCAACCACATAAATCTTGATCTCTAGCCTTCCCCAAGTTGCTTTCCACTCAAATCATCTTTCCACCAAATCCAATCCTATGAGAGAGAGGTGAGGGGGGGGGGGGGGGAGACTATCATTTGAAGCACAAGAGCAAGGCGTTCATCATCCACACACCAGATATTAAGATTTGGAGAGTGGTGTCTCCTAGATTGCTTAGGTGTCACTTGGGAGCCTCCGTCAAGATTGTGGAGTTGAACCAAGGAGTTTGTAAGGGCAAGGAGATCGCCTACTTCGTGAAGATCTACCCAGTGAGGCAAGTCCTTCGTGGGCCGACCATGGTGGGATAGACAAGGTTGCTTCTTCGTGGACCCTTCGTGGGTGGAGCCCTCCGTGGACTCACAAGGCAAACTGCTACCCTTCGTGGGTTGAAGTCTCCATCAACGTAGATGTACGATAGCACCACCTATCGGAACCACGGATGGAAAATCTCCGTGTCTCCAAATTGCGTTTGCACACTCCAATCCCATCCCTTTACATTCTTGCAACTTGCATGCTTTACTTTCCGCTGCTCATATACTCTTATCATGCTTGCTTGATATGTATTGTGAATGTGTGAACTTGTGCTAAAACTCCACTTCAACTTAAAGAAATTAAAAACTGCCACTTTTCTTGCTAGGAGTCTATTCACCCCCCTCTAGACACTTCTTCTCGATCCTTTCAATTGGTATCAGAGCCTTGGTCTCCATTGCTTTGGTTTAAAAACCTTTGGAGAAGATGGATTTGTCTACATTGGGGAGTCTTAGACGTATAGTGCCTATTCTTGGTGGAGAGTTCTTTCATGAGTGGAAAAATGAGATGCTTGAGATTTTCAATGAATATCATTTGAACAAGTACGTTACTAGCCCTTGTGCACCTCATATTGACCCTTTGCATCCCACACCCGATGAGGATCTTGACATGATTCACAATCTTAGAACTATCAATCTTATCATTAGAGGATTGCCCAAAAATTTGATTGCTAGCTTACCTACTCTTGATTGTGCCTATACTATATGGAGATTTCTTGAGGAACGATTCCCAAATTATTCCTTGAAAAATCTAGACGAAATTCTCCATAGGTCTATAGCCTTGAGTAAGATGAGTACTAGTGATCCTAAGTTTGATGATTGTCTATTTGAGCTTCATGATCTCATGCGTGCCAAAGGAGATGTTGGAATTATTAGCAATATCATTTCCGAAGTCATTAGAATCCATAGAGATGAACATTGTTACGGTCATACTTCTAATGAATTACCCTCTCTAGGAGTTGATCAATCACAAGACGATATAGAACATGGATACTATGATGAGGATGATGATAGTGACTATGATCTTGATAATGCGATGAGACACTTTGGTCTTATAGATAATCTTCGCGGCTACATGGCTGGAGGAAAGGAATGGGTCCTTGATAGTGGATGTACTGATCATATGACCGGAGACAAAGATATGTTTCGTGAGCTTCTTTGGAAACGACGGCCCTTGAAAGTATGTCACTTTCGGTGATAACTCAAAGGGTAAGGTGGTTGGCCTCGGTAAGGTGGCCATCTCACATGATAGCTCCATACAAAATGTCATGCTCGTTGAATCTCTTGGGTACAATTTACTTTCGATTATCTAGACTTGCTGATTTCGGTTTCAATGTCCTATTCTTGAAGTAGATTGCCAAGTGTTTCAGAGAGACAATCATAAAATGGTCTTTACCGCATAATGTAGAGGTGATCTTTACATTGTTGGTTTCACTAAAAAGGCTCAACCTAGAACTTGCTTAATTTCTAAATCTTCTAAAGGCTGGTTGTGGCATAGAAGGCTAGGTCATGTGGGCATGCGAAATCTTGATAAGCTTATTAAAGGTGATCATATCCTTGGAGTGAAAGATGTTATATTTGACAAGGATAGACTTTGTAGTGCTTGTCAAGAAGGAAAACAAGTTGGAGGAAGCCACCCCGTGAAGAACATCATGACCATGAGAAGACCGCTCGAGCTACTTCACATGGATCTCTTTGGTCCCAATGCCTACAAGAGTCTCCGTGGTAACTCATTTGGTCTAGTCATAGTCGATGATTTTTCAAGATTTACGTGGGTGTTCTTTCTTGATGATAAATCGCAGGTCCAAAAGATCTTCAAAAAATTCGCTAGGAAGGCCCAAAATCAATTTGAAGTGAAGATCAAGAAGGTTCGGAGCGACAATGGAACGGAGTTCAAGAACGCAAATGTGGATACCTTTCTTGACGAAGAAGGGATTTCAGACGAGTTCTCGGCTACGTACATGCCTCAACAAAATGGAGTTGTTGAGAGGAAGAACCGAACTCTTATTGAGATGGCAAGAACGATGCTTGATGAGTACAAGACTCAAAAACACATTTGGGCCGAAGCGGTTGAGACAGCTTGTCAAGCAACAAATCGCTTGTATCTTCACAAGCTACATGGCAAGACGGCATACTGAGCTCCTCACCAAAGAACAAACCCCAAGTTGGATATTTTCAGTATTCGCTCAAAGTGCTACATTCTTGATAAGCATCAATCGTTCTAAATTTGCTCCTAAATCGATGAAGGTTTCCTACTTGGTTATGGCTCAAACTCTCACACTTACCGTGTCTACAACAATTTCACCCGAAAGGTTGAAGAGATGGTAGATGTGAAGATTGATGAATCTAACGGCTCGCAAGTAGAGCAATTGCCAATTGATGTAGGAGACAAAGACCCTTCGAAAGCAATCCAAGACTTGTCTATCGGCAAGATTCGTCCAACGGAGGTGAAGGAGAGTACCTCATCTGTCCAAGTGGAAGCTTCTACCTCATGACAAGGTGAACCAAGAGTTGACATGGAAGCATCCACGAGTGGGACACACGAAGACGAAGAAAACGAGGACGTACACCAAGATGAACCTCATCAACCTCCTTCTACACCACGACAAGAGAACGACAACATCAACAATGAAGAAGGCCAAGAAGAAGAAGAAGATGAAGAAGATGTTCCACCCCGAACAAAGCAAAAGCTCCCACGAGTTCGAGCAAGAGTCGCCAAAGACCATCCCATCGAGCAAATCTACAATGATTTACAAACCGGGAGAATCACTCGCTCTAAAACTCTTTTGGATAACTTTTGTGAACATTATTCATTCAGCTCTAGCATTGAACCTATGAAGGTTGAAGAAGCATTGGAAGGATAAATGCCATGCATGAAGAGCTACACAACTTTGAGAGAAATCAAGTGTGGACATTGGTCGAGAAGCCCGACAACAACCACAACATCATCGGTACCAAATGGGTGTTTCGCAACAAGCAAGATGAAGATGGTCAAGTCGTTCGCAACAAAGCACGCCTAGTCGCCCAAGGCTACACTCAAGTCGAAGGTATGGACTATGGTGAGACATATGCCCCGTTGCTAGACTTGAATCCATTCGCATCTTACTTGCTTATGCTAATCACCATGATATCACCTTGTACCAAATGGACATTAAAAGTTCTTTTCTAAATGGTGAAATTGAGGAGGAAGTTTATGTTAAGCAGCCTCCCGGCTCTTCACAAAGCTCTTTATGGTCTCAAACAAGCTCCTAGAGCGTGGTATAAATGCTTGACCAAGTTCCTTATTGAAAAAGGCTTTGAAATTGGAAAAATAGATTCTACTCTTTTTACTAAAAGGGTTAATGGAGAATTATTTGTGTGCCAAATTTATGTTGATGGTATTATATTTGGTTCGACTAACCCTCATTTTAGTGAGAAGTTTGGAAAGCTAATGTCAGAGAAGTTTGAGATGTCTATGATGAGTGAACTCAAATTCTTTCTTGGTTTGCAAATCAAGCAAACTAAGGAAGGTACCTTTGTTTCTCAAACAAAGTACACCAAGGACTTATTCGAGAAGTTCAATATGCAAGAATGCAAAGGTATGAATACACCCATGCCTACTAGTGGACATCTTGACTTGGTCCCGATATTATGCTAAGTGTGTGCATGTGTGCACGATATCAAGCGGCCCCCAAAGAATGTCATCTTAAGGCTGTGAAAAGGATAGTGAGATACTTAATACATACACCAAATTTTGGCATTTGGTATCCTAAGAGGTCTTCTTTCGATCTTGTCGGCTACTCCGATTCGGACTATGCGGAGACAAGGTTGATAGAAAGTCCACTTCGGGTACTTGTCAATTTCTTGGTAGATCTCTTGTGTCTTGGTCCTCCAAGAAACAATACTCGGTATCCTTATCCTTTGTCGAAGCGGAATACATTGTCACCGGTTCATGTTGTGCTCAATTACTTTGGATGACCCAAACTCTTAAAGATTATGGGATATATGTGAAACATGTTCCATTGCTTTGTGACAATGAGAGTGCTATTAAGATTGCTCACAATCCCGTGCAACATTCTCGAACCAAGCATATTGAGGTTCGTGATCATTTCATTCGAGATCATGTTGCTAAAGGGGACATTGATCTTAAGCATGTTCGTACCAATAAGCAATTGGCGGATATATTCACCAAACCACTTGATGAGAAAGTTTTTTGCCATTTGAGAGGTGAATTGAACATCATTACTGCTTCAAACTTGGAGTAGGGACTCCATTTGGATACATGCAAGGCATGAATCTATGACTAATCCTTGATATTTCTTTCATGATGCTATTTACATGTCTTGGATATATTTGCACCCTTGCATGTTATCTAACCCTTGTAGGTACTTGGATGAATCTAAATCTATGAGATTGCAACTCTCTCACATCTTGAGCAATTTATACATCACCAAGTCTCTACAATACGGTGGTTGATGACAAGGAAGCACGAAACCCTTCAACATATCCTTTGACAAATTATATGTATAAAATTTCATGACTATCATTTTGGATACACAAGTGCTCTTCCTTGCAAAACTAACCCATGTAGGTAGATGAACTCAAATTACAAGTGGTGCTCCCAACTCTTGATGAACTACATCAACCTTGAGCAACCCACACAAGTTCAACTACATGATCAAGATCAACACTACCACCTGTCGTGGTTTTGTCATGGCAGATGTCCTAGTGCGAGGACTTAGTCATGGAGCCATCGCGACGGGTTAGCTTAAAGGGGTTAAAGTGGGACAAAGGACTCAAGGAATTTATACTGGTTCGGCCCCTTGCGGTGAAGGTAAAGGCCTAATCCAGTTGATGTGGAATTGCTAGGGTTTCCATGACCAGGGAGCGAATCCGCTTGACCTGGCTCTCGAGTTGTTGTTTGTTGTCCCTAAACCTTGCCGGGTCGTCCCTTTATATCGCAGGTTGGCCTTGCGGGTTCACACTCCCGGCCGGCTCATAAGCGTGACCGGCTCGGTTTCTACCCTTTCTTATCTTACAACACAAGTCAACTACCATATGGCGGTTTACCTCTACGGGCCCCAATCCGCCTTTGGGCTTCTGGGCCTGCTTGTTAATCTCCTCCGTAAAGCGCCATACTCCTTGTCTTCATGGGCTTCAATATGGATAACTTATTACAGGTATAGCCCGGCCCCTCCTGGCCGTTTTATACTCAGTAGTTATATATGAAGACGATCCAAATATGTCACTTGGGGGCTAATGTTGGGGATATAACTACTGAGTATAAATCGCCCAGGAGGGGCCGGGTTATACCTGTAATAAGTTATCCATATTGAAGCCCATGAAGACCAGGAGTATGGCGCTTTATGGAGGAGATTAACAAGAAGGCCCAGAAGCCCAAAGGCAGATTAGGGCCCGTAGAGGTAAACCGCCATATGGTAGTTGACTTGTGTTGTAAGATAAGAAAGGGTAGAAACCGTGCCGGACACGTTTATTAGCCGGCCGGGATTCTGTGAACCGCCGGGCATCAACTTGTGTATATAAAGGGATGACCCGGCGGCGGTTTAGGGACAACAAACAACAACTCGAGAGCCAGGTCAAGCGGATTCGCTCCCTGGTCATCGAAACCCTAGCAATTCCACATCAACTGGATTCGGCCTTTACCTTCACCACAAGGGGCCGAACCAATATAAATTCCTTGCGTCCTTTGTCCCGCTTTAAGCTAACCTGTCGCGATGGCTCCACGACTAAGTCCTCACACTAGGACATCTGGCGTGAAAAAACCACGACAGTTGGCGCCCACCGTGGGGCTATTGCACGATGGTTTCGAGTTCTTAGAGGGCAGATTCGAAGGGCTCAAGGGATACGCGGTGGGCCGGATGACCAAGAGTCGTCGCGGCAAGATCTACATCGATGACGCAGGCTGGGGCCCCGAGGCCGACTCAGTTGAGTACGAGTACCGGGTCCCCTTCGGCGGCATTCACGTCTTCATTGGCAAGATCGACAAACCGGGCCCTGAGCCGGACATTTGCACCAACGTCGTCGAAACGGCTCAGCATGCGAGACCCGCCCGGGTTCGGCCTGCCATGGAGCGTGCCTTCGTGGGAGTCGTCCACGGAGTGGAATCTGAGGATAGATCGGTATCTGGTGGTGAAACCGTCGTCTACTATGATGACGAGTCATCCACCAGAGAGACCGAGTCATTGTACCAACTGCAAGATGGCCGGTTTGGGGGCTGTTCCGATGGCGACAGTATTCTGGACCCCCTCAATCCGCCGAGCCGAGTTGCAATCTTCATGGCCGGTACGCAGTCAGTGCAACACTCTTCGACCGCAGTGATGACCCACAAGTATAGGGGGTCTATCATAGTCCTTTCGATAAGTAAGAGTGTCGAACCCAACGAGGAGCGAAAGGAAATGATAAGCGGTTTTCAGCAAGGTATTCTCTGCAAGCACTGAAATTATAGGTAATAGATAGTTTTGTGATAAGATAATTTGTAACGAGCAACAAGTAACAAAAGTAAATAAAGTGCAGCAAGGTGGCCCAATCCTTTTTGTAGCAAAGGACAAGCCTGGACAAACTCTTATATAGAGAAAAGCGCTCTCGAGGACACATGGGAATTATCGTCAAGCTAGTTTTCATCACGTTCATATGATTCGCGTTCGGTACTTTGATAATTTTATATGTGGGTGGACCGGTGCTTGGGTGCTGTCCTTACTTGGACAAGCATCCCACTTATGATTAACCCCTATTGCAAGCAGCCGCAACTACAAAAGAAGTATTAAGGTAAACCTAACCATAGCATGAAACAAGTGGGTCCAAATCAGCCCCTTACGAAGCAACGCATAAACTAGGGTTTAAGCTTCTGTCACTCTAGCAACCCATCATCTACTTATTACTTCCCAATGCCTTCCTCTAGGCCCAAGCAATGGTGAAGTGTCATGTAGTCGACGTTCACATAACACCACTAGAGGAAAGACAACATACATCTCATCAAAATATCGAACGAATACCAAATTCACATGACTACTAATAGCAAGACTTCTCCCATGTCCTCAGGAACAAACGTAATAACTACTCACAAAGCATATTCATGTTCATAATCAGAGGAGTATTAATATGCATATAAGATCTGAACATATGATCTTCCACCAAATAAACCAACTAGCATCAACTACAAGGAGTAATCAACACTACTAGCAACCTACAGGTACCAATCCCAGACTTAGAGACAATAATTGGATACAAGAGATGAACTAGGGTTTGAGAAGAGATGGTCTTTGGTGAAGATGTTGATGGAAATTGCCCTCTCCCGATGAGAGGAGGCGTTGTGATAACGATGGCGATGATTTCCCCCTCCGGGAGAAGTGTCCCCGGCGAACAGCTCTGCGGAGCCCCTAGAATGGTTCCGCCAAGGTTCCGCCTCGTGGCGGAGTCTCGTC
Source organism: Aegilops bicornis (assembly GCA_021605145.1). NCBI lineage: Eukaryota > Viridiplantae > Streptophyta > Magnoliopsida > Poales > Poaceae > Aegilops > Aegilops bicornis. Next base: position 741,349 of record JAHIAL010000046.1, read on the forward strand.
CAAAGCTTGCTTATTATTTTTCTTGGACGAAAAGACTTCATATAGCAGAAGATGGGCACCGGAGGGCCAACAGGGGGGGCGCGCCCAGGTGGGTAGGGCGCCCCCCACCCTCGTGGACAGGTGGAGGCCCCCCTGACGTGGATTCTTCTTCCAGTATTTTTTATTATTTCCAAAAATAACTTCCGGGGAGTTTCAGGACTTTTGGAGTTGTGCAGAATAGGTCTCTAATATTTGCTTCATTCCCAGCCCAGAATTCCAGCTGCCGGCATTCTCCCTCCCTATGTAAACCTTGTAAAATAAGAGAGAATAGGCATAAGTATTGTGACATAATGTGTAATAACAACCCATATTGCAATAAATATCGATATAAAAGCATGATGCAAAATAGACGTATCAACTCCCCCAAGCTTAGACCTTGCTTGTCCTCAAGCGGAAGCCGATAACGATAAATATGTCCACATGTTTAGGGGTAGAGGTGTCGATAAAATAAAATACGGACATGAGGGCATCATGATTATTCTCATAACAGCAACATATATGGGTATTGTCATATGATTTCTTATGCCTAAGTAATAATCTATTCACAATGCAAAGTATGAATCAGAAACATTATTGAGAACTAACAAACTATAATCTCAGTCATTGAAGCAATTGCGATTTATCATAATATCAGAAAGAGTCTATGTCAGAGCTTTCTAGCAAGTCCACATACTCAACTATCATTTAGTCTTTCATAATTGCTAACACTCACGCAATACTAGTGGTTACGGAGTTTTAACTGGACACAGAGAAAGATAGGGGCTTATAGTTTCGCCTCCCAACATTTTACCTCAAGGGTAATGCCAACAATAATAGCTCATGCTAACCCACATCATATATATCAGAATCTTTATAACATCCTGTGCTTGCCAAAGGATAAAATGTAAAAAGGAAAGGTGAAGATCTCCATGACTCTTGCATAAGTTAGAGGATAAAAGTAAAAGATAGGCCCTTCGCAGAGGGAAGCATAGGTTGCCATGCGCTTTCAGGGTTGGATGCACAAAATCTTAATGCGAAAGAACGTCACTTTATATTGCCACTTGTGATATAGACCTTTATTATGTAGTCCGTCGCTTTTATTTCTTCTACATCACAAGATCGTATAAAGCTTATTTCCTCCACACCAATCAATCATACATATTTAGAGAGCAATTTTTATTGCTTGCACCGATGACAACTTACTTGAAGGATCTTACTCAATCCATAGGTAGATATGGTGGAGTCTCATGGCAAAACTGGTTTAAGGGTTTTTGGAAGCACAAGTAGTATCTCTACTTGGTGCAAAAGAATTTGGCTAGCATGAGGGGGAAAGGCAAGCTCAACATGTTGGATGATCCATGACAATATACTTTATCTTAGATGTAAGAAAACATAACCCATTACATTGTCTTCCTTGTCCAACGTCAACTCTTTAGCATGTCATATTTTAATGAGTGCTCACAATCATAAAAGATGTCCAAGATAGTATATTTATATGTGAAACCTCTCTTTCTTTATTACTTCCTATTAATTGCAACGATGACCAAAGCTATGTTTGCCAACTCTCAACAATTTTTAATCATCATACTCTTTCTATGTGAAGTCATTACTCTCTATAAGATCAATATGATCTCTTTGTTTCTTTTTTTCTTTTAATTTTTTTTCTTTTATTCACTCAAGATCATAGCAAGATAATCAAGCCCTCGACTCAACACTAATCTTTATTATATAGCTCACGGACTAGATTACATAGAGAGATCATAAAGAAAAACTCAAAACTAGATCACACTAAAAACTTTATTTTACTAAATCAAGATACTACTAACAAGATCGGACTAAGAAAAACGGTAAAGATAGGAGATGTGGTGGTGATACGATACCGGGGCACCTCCCCCAAGCTTGGCAGTTGCCAAGGGGAGTGCCCATACCCATATGATTATGTCTCCTTCTTCGGAGGTGGTGATGACGGAGTTGTTGGTGATGTAAATTGTGCTTTCAGCTTCTTCATATTGTAATTGAGGAGAGAAATTTCCTCCTTTAAATCATCGACCTCCGACTCCAGCTTCAAGATCTTGTCACATAAATCTCCTTTGCTTTTACTTGAAAGCGAGAAGGAATAGATCGGTTGTTAGATAGTTTAGCCCTCTTAGGAAGACTAGATTTCTTGAACTTCACGTGCATATCCCCAGATTGAGGTAGAGGGATATCCTCCTCCTCCGAACTTGAATCATTGATCCTCGTCAAATGAGCATCCTCCTCCTCATCCGTAGTTCGACCACAAGGAGATAGATCCCCATAGGTCTTTGGGTCAGCAATGAGGTGTGAGACATAGCTCTCCCCGTCGGAATCCTGAGATGACATCTTGCTCCAAGCCTGCTACAGAAATAACTCGAAACAAAAACAGAGGATATTTGCGTGATACAGGAGTCAAAACCTTCGGTAGATTATATAGTGAATTTTTACCAACCAAAATACGTATCGTGCAAGAAAAGGAGTCCGAAGAGCACACGAGGTGCCCACGAGGCAGGGGTGCGCCCAGGGGGGAGAGCGGGCCCTCCACCCTCATGGAGGCCTCGTGTCCTTCCCGGACTGCTTCTTATTTTTCTTTTTTTCTAAATATTCCAAAACGGAGAAAGATTGCCATTAGAACTGTTTTGGAGTTAGTTTACTTACCGTACCACATACCTATTCCTTTTCGAAGTCTGAAACGTTCCGGAAGGTGTCCCTTATGTATTCCTCCAGGGTTACAGTTTCAATAACATTGGTTTCAACATTTATGGGATTACCTGAGATATAATGTTTGATTCTTTGATCGTTCACCACCTTCGGGTTTGTGCCTTCGAAGTTGTTGATTTTTATGGCACCGGAACGATAGACCTCCTCGATAACGTAACGACCTTCCCATTTGGAGAGAAGGTTTCCTGCAAAAAATCTTAAACGAGAGTTGTATAGCAACACATAATCACCTACATTAAACTCACGCTTTTGTATCCTTTCGTCATGCCATCTTTTAACTTTTTCTTTAAACAATTTGGCATTCTCATAGGCTTGGGTTCTCCATTCATCAAGTGAGCTAATGTCAAATAACCTCTTCTCACCGGCAAGTTTGAAATCATAGTTGAGCTCTTTAATGGCCCAATATCTTTAATGGCCCAATATGCCTTATGTTCTAGTTCTAGAGGTAAGTGACATGCTTTTCCATAAACCATTTTATACGAAGACATACCCATAGGATTTTTATATGCAGTTCTATAGGCCCATAATGCATCATCAAGTTTCTTGGACCAATTATTTCTAGATCTATTAACATTCTTTTGCAAAATTAATTTGAGCTCTCTATTACTCAATTCTACTTGACCACTAGACTGTGGGTGATAAGGAGATGCAATTCTATGATGAACATCATACTTAGCAAGCATTTTACTGAAAAGCACCATGAATAAAATGTGAACCACCATCAGTCATTAAATATCTAGGGACTCCAAACCTCGGAAAAATAACTTCTCTAAGCATCGTAATAGAGGTGTTATGATCAGCACTACTAGTTGGAATAGCTTCTACCCACTTAGTAACATAATCAACAGCAACTAAAAAATATGAGTATCCATTAGAGGCAGGAAAAGGTCCCATATAATCAAATCTCCAAACATCAAATGGTTCAATAACAAGTGAATAGTTCATAGGCATTTCTTGACGTCTACTAATATTACCAATTCTTTGACATTCATCACAAGATAAGACAAACTTACGGGCATCCTTGAAGAGAGTAGGCCAATAAAATCGGATTGCAATACCTTATGTGCAGTTCTATCTCCCAGCTGGTGTCCTCCATAAGCCTCGGAGTGACACTTGCGTAGGATCTGTTCTTGTTCATGCTCAGGTACACAACGTCTAATAACACCATCTACTCCTTCTTTATAAAGATGTGGGTCATCCCAAAAGTAATGTCTCAAATCATAGAATTCTTTTTCTTTTGTTGGTATGTGAAACTAGGTGTATAAATTTAGTAACAATATAATTAGCATAATCAGCATACCATGGAGTAGTACGAGAAGCATTTATGACATTTAATTGTCCATCAGGAAAGCTATCATCAATAGGTAGTGGGTCATCAAGAACATTCTATAGCCTAGACAAGTTGTCTGCAACGGGGTTCTCAGCTCCCTTTCTATCAATAATATGCAAATCAAATTCCTGTAGCAGGAGAACCCATCTAATAAGTCTAGGTTTAGCATCTTTCTTTTCCATAAGATATTTAATAGCAACATGATCCGTGTGAATAGTTACTTTAGAATCAACAATATAAGGTCTGAACTTATCACAGGCAAATACAACTGCTAAGAATTCTTTTTCAGTAGTAGCATAATTTCTCTGAGCATTGTCTAGAGTTTTACTAGCATATTGAATAACATTTAATTTCTATCAACTCTTTGCCCTAGAACATCACCTACAGCATAATCACTAGCATCACACATAATTTCAAAGGGTGAATTCCAATCGGTGGTGAACAATAGGTGCAGAGATCAATGCTTTCTTAAGTATTTCAAATGCTTCTACACAATCATCATCATCGAAGACAAATGGTATATCTTTTTGTAATAAATTAGTCAGAGGCCGAGAAATTTTTGAGAAGTCCTTAATAAACCTCCTAAAAACCGGCTTGACCAAGGAAACTTCTTATACCTTTGATGTCCTTGGGACATGGCATCTTTTCAATAGCATCAACCTTGGCTTTATCAACTTTAATGCCTCTTTCAGAAATTTTATGCCCCAAGACAATACCTTCATTAACCATAAAGTGGCACTTCTCCCAATTCAAGACAAGGTTAGTTTCTTCACATCTACGCAAAACTTCGATCAAGGTTGCTTAAGCAATCATCAAAAGAGGATCCATAAGCGGAGAAATCATCCATGAAAACCTCATATATCTTTTCACAAAAGTCAGAGAATATAGTCATCATGCATCTTTGAAAGGTAGCAGGTGCATTACATAAACCAAAAGGCATACTCCTATAAGCAAAAGTACCAAAAGGGCAAGTGAAAGTGGTCTTTGATTGATCATCAGCTGACACAGGTATTTGAGAGAAACCAGAATAACCATCTAGAAAGCAAAAATGTGTATGTTTGGATAATATTTCTAGCATTTGATCGATAAAAGGTAAGGGGTAATGATCCTTTTTAGTAGCTTTATTTAGTTTGCGGAAATCAATTACCATCCTATAACCTGTAATAATTCTTTGCGGAATCAATTCATCTTTATCATTAGGAACGACAGTAATACCTCCCTTCTTAGGGACACAATGGACAGGACTTACTCACTGACTATCAGCAACGGGATAAATAATACCTGCCTCAAGGAGCTTTAGTATTTCCTTTCTTACCATTTCTTTCATCTTAGGGTTCAGCCGTCGTTGGTGATCACGAACAGGTTTGGCATCTTTCTCCAAATTTATTTTGTGTTGACATAGAGTGGGACTAATGCCCTTAAGATCATCAAGAGTATATCCAATAGCAAAGACGGTGCTTCTTGAGTTTTCAACAATCTCTCTTCTTCATGCTCTAAAGCGTTAGCACTAATAATAATAGGATATATCTTTTTTTCATCAAGATAAGCATATTTAAGAGTATCAGGCAATGGTTTAAGCTCAAACACGGGATCACCCTTGGGTGGAGGAGGATCCCCTAGGATTTCAACAGGCAAATTATGTTTCAGGATGGGTTCCTATTTAAAGAATACTTCATCTATTTCCCTTCTTTCATTCATAAACATATCATTTTCATGGTCTAGGAAATATTGTTCTAAAGGATCACTAGGAGGCACGGCAATAGAAGCAAGACCAATAATTTCATCTTTACTAGGCAATTCCTCTTCACAGTGTTGTCTACTAAATTTAGAAAAGTTGAACTCATGAGACATATCATCTAGACCAATAGTAACAACATCCTTTTCGCAGTCTATCTGAGCATTAACTGTATTCAAGAAGGGTCTACCAAAAATAATGGGACAAAAGCTATCTCGTGGGGAACCAAGAACAAGAAAATCAGCAGGATATTTAGTTTTCCCACATAAGAATTCAACATCTCTAACAATTCCCATGGGTGAAATAGTATCTCTATTGGCAAGTTTAATTGTGAAATCAATATCTTCTAACTCAGTAGGTGCAATATCATGCATAATTTCTTTGTATAAGTCAATAGGTATTGCACTAGCACTAGGTATCACATAAGCCATGATAACAATGATCTCCTATTTTAACAGAAATGACAGGCATGCCTACCACAGGTCTATGTTTATCTTTAGCACAAGGTTTAGCAATTCTAGTAGTCTCATCATGGAAATGAATGACATGCCCATCAATATTACCAGACAAGATATCTTTAACTATAGCAATACTAGGTTCAACTTTAACTTGCTCAGGAGGTGCATAGGTCCTGATATTGCTTTTACGAACCACAGTTGAAGCTTTAGCATGATCTTTTATCCTAACAGGAAAAGGTGGTTTCTCAACATAAGCAGTAGGAACAATAGGATCATTATAAGTGATAGTCTTTTCTTCAACTTTAATAGGTGCAGCTACTTTTACTTCTATGGGAGGATGATATTTAAACCACTTCTCCTTGGGGAGATCAACATGAGTAGCAAAAGATTCACAGAAAGAAGCTACTATCTCAGAGTCAAGTCCATATTTAGTGCTAAATTTACAGAAAACATCGATATCCATAAAAGATTTAACACAATCAAACTTAGGTGTCATACCTGACTCCTTACCTTCGTCGAGATCCCAATATTCAGAGTTGCGTTTAATTCTTTCCAATAAATCCCATTTGAATTCAATAGTCTTCATCATAAAAGATCCAGCACAAGAAGTATCGACCAAGGTGCGATTGTTATCAAAAAGCCGAGCATAAATTTTTTGAATAATTATTTCTCTTGGGAGCTCATGATTGGGGCATAAATATAACATTGATTTAAGCCTCCCCCAAGCTTGAGCGATGCTTTCTCCTTCGCGAGGCCAAAAATTATATATATAATTGCGATCACGATGAACAAGATGCATAGGATAAAACTTCTGATGAAATTCCAATTTCAATCGTTAGTAGTTCCATGGTCCCATATCATCACATAGCCTATACCATGTCAATGCATCTCCCTTAAAAGATAAAGGGAAGACCTTCTTCTTAATAACACCATCGGGCACACCTGCAAGCTTAAATAATCCACAAACTTCATCCATATATATTAGGTGCTCATCAGGATGCTTTGTTCCGTCTCCTGCAAAAGGACTAGCTAGCAGTTTTTCTATCATACCGAAGGAATCTCAAAGTAGACATTTTCATTTTCAGTAGGTTCGATGGGTTGAGGAGCAACTCTTTGCTCTCTTGGTCGGGGTGAAGATACCCTGAACAAGCCCCTCAGAGGATTACTTTCCATAGTAACAAGTGACAGTAAATTTCAGCACACTATATAAATTTTTCCTTACCAAATTCCACCAACCAAAGGTGCTTCACTCCCCGGCAACAACGCCAGAAAAAAGTCTTGATGACCCACAAGTATAGGGGATCTATCGTAGTCCTTTCTATAAGTAAGAGTGTCGAACCCAACGAGGAGCAGAAGGAAATGATAAGCGGTTTTCAGCAAGGTATTCTCTACAAGCACTGAAATTATAGGTAACAGATAGTTTTGTTATAAGATAATTTGTAACGAGCAACAAGTAACAAAAGTAAATAAAGTGCAGCAAGGTGGCCCAATCCTTTTTGTAGCAAAGGACAAGCCTGGACAAACTCTTATATAGAGAAAAGTGCTCCCGAGGACACATGGGAATTATCGTCAAACTAGTTTTCATCACGTTCATATGATTCACGTTCGGTACTTTGATAATTTAATATGTGGGTGGGCCGGTGCTTGGGTGCTGTCCTTACTTGGACAAGCATCCCACTTATGATTAACCCCTATTGCAAGCATCCGCAACTACAAAAGAAGTATTAAGGTAAACCTAACCATAGCATGAAACAAGTGGGTTCAAATCCGCCCCTTACGAAGCAACGCATAAACTAGGGTTTAAGCTTCTGTCACTCTAGCAACCCATCATCTACTTATTACTTCCCAATGCCTTCCTCTAGGCCCAAACAATGGTGAAGTGTCATGTAGTCGACGTTCACATAACACCACTAGAGGAGAGACAACATACATCTCATCAAAATATCGAACGAATACCAAATTCACATGACTACTAATAGCAAGACTTCTCCCATGTCCTCGAGAACAAAAGTAACTACTCACAAAGCATATTCATGTTCATAATCAGAGTAGTATTAATATGCATATAAGATCTGAACATATGATCTTCCACCAAATAAACCAACTAGCATCAACTACAAGGAGTAATCAACACTACTAGCAACCTACATGTACCAATCCTGCACTTAGAGACAAGAATTGGATACAAGAGATGAACTAGGGTTTGAGAGGAGATGGTGCTGGTGAAGATGTTGATGGAGATTGCCCTCTCCCAATGAGAGGAGCGCTGGTGATGACGATGGCGATGATTTCCCCCTCTCGGAGGGAAGTGTCCCCGGAAGAACAGCTCTGCCGGAGCCCTAGATTGGTTCCGCCAAGGTTCCGCCTCGTGGCGGAGTCTCGTCCAAAGCTTGCTTATGATTTTTCTTGGACGAAAGACTTCATATAACAGAAGATGGGCACCGGAGGGCCAGCAGGGGCCCACGAGGTAGTGAGGCGCGCCCAGGGGTAGGGTGCGCCCCACCCTCGTGGGCAGTGGAGGCCCCCCTGACGTGGATTCTTCTTCCAGTATTTTTTATTATTTCCAAAACTAACTTTCGTGGAGTTTCAGGACTTTTGGAGTTGTGCAGAATAGGTCTCTAATATTTGCTTCATTCCCAGCCCAGAACTCCAGCTTCCGGCATTCTCCCTCCTTATGTAAACCTTGTAAAATAAGAGAGAATAGGCATAAGTATTGTGACATAATGTGTAATAACAGCCCATATTGCAATAAATATCGATATAAAAGCATGATGCAAAATGGACGATATCAACTCCCCAAGCTTAGACCTCGCTTGTCCTCAAGTGGAACCCGATAACGATAAATATGTCCACATGTTTAGGGGTAGAGGTGTCGATAAAATAAAATACGGACATGAGGGCATCATGATTATTCTCATATGACAACATATATGGATATTGTCATATGATTTCTTATGCCTAAGTAATAATCTATTCACAATGCAAAGTATGAATCAGAAACTTTATTGAGAATTAACAAACTATAATCTCAGTCATTGAAGCAATTGCAATTTATCATAATATCAGAAAGAGTCTATGTCAGAGCTTTCTAGCAAGTCCACATACTCAACTATCATTTAGTCTTTCATAATTGCTAACACTCACGCAATACTTGTGGTTACGGAGTTTTAACCGGACACAGAGAAAGATAGGGGCTTATAGTTTCGCCTCCCAACATTTTACCTCAAGGGTAATGTCAACAGTAATAGCTCATGCTAACCCATCATATATATCAGAATCTTTCCAACATCCTGTGCTTGCCAAAGGATAAAATGTAAAAAGGAAAGGTGAAGATCTCCATGACTCTTGCATAAGGTAGATGGTAAAAGTAAAAGATAGGCCCTTCGCGAGGAAGAAGCAAAAAAGGTTGCCATGCGCTTTCGGGGTTGGATGCACAAAATCTTAATGCGAAAGAACGTCACTTTATATTGCCACTTGTGATATAGACCTTTATTATGAAGTCCATCGCTTTTATTTCTTCTACATCACAAGATCGTATAAAGCTTATTTCCTCCACACCAATCAATCATACATATTTAGAGAGCAATTTTTATTGCTTGCACCGATGACAACTTACTTGAAGGATCTTACTCAATCCATAGGTAGATATGGTGGAGTCTCATGGCAAAACTGGTTTAAGGGTTTTTGGAAGCACAAGTAGTATCTCTACTTGGTGCAAAGAATTTGGCTAGCATGAGGGGGAAAGGCAGGCTCAACATGTTGGATGATCCATGACAATATACTTTATCTCAGATATAAGAGAACATAACCCATTACGTTGTCTTCCTTGTCCAACGTCAACTCTTTAGCATGTCATATTTTAATGAGTGCTCACAATCATAAAAGTGTCCAAGATAGTATATTTATATGTGAAACCTCTCTTACTTTATTACTTCCTATTAATTGCAACAATGACCAAAGCTATGTTTGCCAACTCTCAACAATTTTGAATCATCATACTCTTTCTATGTGAAGTCATTACTCTCCATAAGATCAATATCATCTCTTTTTTTCTTTTTATTCTTTTTCTTTTTTTTTCTTTTATTCACTCAAGATCCTAGCAAAATAATCAAGCCCTTTACTCAACACTAATCTTTATTATATAGATTACAGACTAGATTACATAGAGAGATCATAAAGCAAAACTCAAAACTAGATCACACTAAAAACTTATTCTACTAAATCAAGATACTACTAATAGGATTGAACTAAGAAAAATGGTAAAGATAGGAGATATGGTGGTGATACGATACCGGGGCACCTCCCCCAAGCTTGGCAGTTGCCAAGGCGAGTGCCCATACCCATATGATTATGTCTCCTTCTTCGGAGGTGGTGATGACGGAGTTGTTGGTGATGCAAATTGTGCTTTCAGCTTCTTCATATTGTAATTGAGGAGAGCAATTTCCTCCTTTAAATCATCGACCTCCGACTCCAGCTTCAAGATCTTGTCACATAAATCTCTGATACGTCTCCAACGTATCTATAATTTTTGATTGCTCCATGCTATATTATCTACTTTGTTTTGGACAATATTGGTCTTTATTATCCAGTTTTATATTATTTTTGGGACTAACCTATTAACGGGAGGCCCAGCCCGATTCTTTGTTTTTGCCTATTTGAGTTTCAAGAAACGGAATATCAAACGGAGTCCAAATGGAATGAAACCTTCGGGAACGTGATTTTCTCACTGAATATGATCCAGGAGACTTGGACCCTACGTCAAGAAAGAAAGAAGGAGGGCACGAGGTAGGGGGGCGCGCCCACCCCCCAGGGCGCGCCTTCCATCCTCGTGGGTCCCTTGTTGCTCCACCGACGTACTCCTTCCTCCTATATATACCTACGTACCCCCACACGATCATAAACGGAGCCAAAAACCTAATTCCACCGCGGCAACCTTCTGTACCCACGAGATCCCATCTTGGGGCCCGTTCTGAAGCTCCGCCGGAGGGGGCATCCATCACGGAGGGCTTCTAAATCATCACCATAGCCTCTCCGATGAAGTGTGAGTAGTTTACCTCAGACCTTCGGGTCCATAGTTAGTAGCTAGATGGCTTCTTCTCTCTTTTTGGATCTCAATACAATGTTCTCCCCTCTCTCGTGGAGATCTATTCGATGTAATCTTCTTTTTGCGGTGTGTTTGTTGAGATCGATGAATTGTGGGTTTATGATCAAGATTATCTATGAACAATATTTGAATCTTCTCTGAATTCTTTTATGTATGATTGGTTATCTTTGCAAGTCTCTTGAATTATCACTTTGGTTTGGCCTACTAGATTGGTTTTTCTTGCAATGGGAGAAGTGCTTAGCTTTGGGTTCAATCTTGCGGTGTCCTTTCCCAGTGATAGTAGGGGCAGCAAGGCACATATTGTATTGTTGCCATCGAGGACAACAAGATGGGGTTTTTATCATATTGCATAAATTTATCCCTCTACATCATGTCGTCTTGCTTAAGGCGTTACTCTGTTTTCTTGAATTTAATACTCTAGATGCATGCTGGATAGCGGTCGATGAGTGGAGTAATAGTAGTAGATGCAGCAGAGTCGGTCTACTTGTCGCGACATGATGCCTATATACATGATCATACCTAGATACTCTCATAACTATGCTCAATTACATCAATTGCTCAACAGTAATTCGTTCACCCATCGTAAAATACTTATGCTCTTGAGAGAAGCCACTAGTGAAATCTATGGCCCCCGGGTCTATCTTCTTCATATCAATCTTCCTATACTTTAATATTGCTTTTGCTTTTTTACTTTGCTTTTATTTTACTTTGCATCTTTATCACAAAAATACCAAAAATATTATCCTATCATATCTATCAGATCTCACTCTAAGTAAGTATTTGTGAAGGGATTGACAACCCCTTATCGCGTTGGTTGTGTGGAGTTATTTGCTTTGTGCAGGTACGAGGGACTCGCGTGTAGCCTCCTGCTGGATTGATACCTTGGTTCTCAAAAACCGAGGGAAATACTTACGCTACTTTGCTGCATCATCCTTTCCTCTTCAAGGAAATCCAACGCAATGCTCAAGAGGTAGCAAGAAGAATTTAGGCGCCGTTGCTGTGGAGTCTATGCAAAAGTCAACATACCAAGTACCCATCACAATTCCTTATCTCCCGCATTACATTATTTGCCATTTTCCTCTCGTTTTACTCTCCCCCACTTCACCCTTGCCGTTTTATTCGCCCTTTCTTCGTTCAATCTTGTGTTACCATGTGCCTTCTTTTTGCTTGCATCTTCGCTTGCTAAGAGTTTATGGATCCTCATCCACTTGTTAATCTCTTTAAGAGATCCAATTATGATGAACCAATTGCTAGTGAGTTTTGTGCACTAGATTATCTTTATGAAGTTTTGCTTGAAATTCGTGAATCCGAAAATTGTGATGAAGAAATTTATGAAGAGATTCACGATAGCTCCTTGAATAAAACGCATGGTTGCAATGATTTTACTATAAATTCTCTTAGTCTCAATTGTGCTAATAATATGCAAAACCCTAAGCTTGGGGATGCTAGTTTTGCTATGCCTACTATTTGTTGCAATGATCATGATTGGGGTGATTCTTCTTTTGATCTTGAAAATTTATTTAAGCCCCATGAAGAATATGAGATTAATAATAATGTTTGCAATAATATTGAAAGTGGGTTTGGAAGAGTGTCAACTTTAGATCCCACATATTTGGAGAATGTTCAATCTTATGAAGTTTTTGATAAAAGTGGGTTTGGAGAGGTCATGACTTTAGTTAATGTTAATCCCACTATCGAGTGTCAACTTTGCATGCATGTGGATCGTGTTGAAAATAATTTATGTGATGGCTATTTTTTTGAATTTTCTTATGATCCCACATGTAATTATTATGAGAGAGGAAAATATGGTTGTAGAAATTTTTATCTTACTAAATTACCTCTCGTCATGTTGAGATTGCTATCATCTCTTTCTTCTTCCTTGCATATGCTAATTTTTGCTTGCTATGATAATTTGTGTGCTTATAATATGCCTATGAATAGGAAGTATGTTAGACTTAGATTTGTTTTTCACATGGTTCATGATGCTCTCTTTGTGCTTCAATTCTTGTCTTTCATGTGAGCATCATCGAAATTATCAATGCCTAGCTAGGGGCGTTAAACGATAGCGCTTGTTGGGAGGCAGCCCGATTTTATTTTTAGTTTTTTGCTTTTTGCTTGTGTTTAGGAATAAATATTTGATCTAGCCTCTTGTTAGATGTGTTTTTATGTTTTAATTAGTGTTTGTGCCAAGTTAAACCTATAGTATCTTCTTGGATGATAGTTATTTGTTCTTGCTGTAATTTCCAGAAACTTTCTGTTCACGAAAACTATTGTTAAAAATCACCAGAACGTGATAAAATATTGATTCCATATGCTGCTGATCAATAAACAAATTACCTAGGTCTTCCTATTTTGGATGATTTTTTGGAGTTCCCGAAGTTTGCGTTAGTTACAGATTACTACAGACTGTTCTGTTTTTGACAGATTCTGTTTTTCGTGTGTTGTTTGCTTATTTTGATGAATCTATGGCTAGTAAAATAGTTTATAAACCATAGAGAAGTTGGAATACATTAGGTTTAACACCAATATAAATAAATAATTAGTTAATTACAGTACCTTGAAGTGGTCTTTTGTTTTCTTTCGTTAACAGAGCTCACGAGATTTCTGTTGAGTTTTGTGTTGTGATGTTTTCAAGTTTTGGGTGAAATCTTTTGATAGATTATGGAACAAGGAGTGGCGAGAGCCTAAGCTTGGGGATTCTCATGGCACCCCCAAGATATTATAAGGACACCAAAAATTCAAAGCTTGGGGATGCCCCGGAAGGCATCCCCTCTTTCTTCTACTTCTATCGGTAACTTTACTTGGAGCTATATTTTTATTCACCACACGATATGTGTTTTGCTTGGAGCTTCTTGTATGATTTGAGTCTTTGATTTTTAGTTTACCACAATAATCCTTGCTGTAAACACCTTTTGAGAGAGCCATATATGATTTGGAATTTGTTAGAATACTCTTTGTGCTTCACTTATATCTTTTGAGGTATATAGTTTTGCTCTAGTGCTTGACTTATATCTTTTAGAGCACGGTGGTGGATTTGTTTTATAGAAACTATTGATCTCTAATGCTTCACTTAGATTATTTTGAGAGTCTTAAATAGCATGGTAATTTGCTTAAAAAATCTTAATATTCTTGGTATTCAAGATCTGTAAAACTTTCTTTTGAGTGCGTTGAATACTAAGAAAAGTTTGACGCTTGATAATTGTTTTGAGATATGAAGATGGTGATATTCGAGTCATGCTAGTTGAGTAGTTGTGAATTTGAGAAATACTTGTGTTAAAGTTTGTGATTCCCGTAGCATGCATTATGGTGAACCGTTATGTGATGAAGTCAGTGCATGATTTATTTATTGATTGTCTTCCTTATGAGTGGCGGTCGGGGACGAGCGATGGTCTTTTCCTACCAATCTATCCCCCTAGGAGCATGCACGTAATACTTTGTTTTGATAACTTGTAGATTTTTGCAATAAGTATATGAGTTCTTCATGACTAATGTTGAGTCCATGGATTATACACACTTTTCTTCCTTCCACCATTGCTAGCCTCTCTAATACCGCGCACTTTTCACGGTATCATACACCCACCATATACCTTCCTCAAAACAGCCACCATACCTACCTATCATGGCATTTCCATAGCCATTCCGAGATATATTGCCATGCAACCTTCCACCGTTCCGTTTATTATGACACGCTCCATCATTGTCATATTGCTTAGCATGATCATGTAGTTGACATCGTATTTGTGGCAAAGCCATCGTTCATAATTCTTTCATACATGTCACTCTTGATTCATTGCATATCCGTACATCACGGAAGGCATTCATATAGAGTTTATTTTGTTCTAAGTATCGAGTTGTAATTGTTGAGTTGTAAGAAAATAAAAGTGTGATGATCATCATTTTTTAGAGCATTGTCCCAAGTGAGGAAAAGGATGATGGAGACTATGATTCCCCCACAAGTCGGGATGAGACTCCGGATGAAAAATAAAATAAAAATAAAAAAAGAGGCCATAAAAAAAAGAGAAAAGGCCCAAACAAAAAAATGAGGGAAAAGAGAGAAGGGACAATGTTACTATCCTTTTACCACACTTGTGCTTCAAAGTAGCACCACGATCTTCATGATAGAGAATCTCTCATTTTATCATTTTCATATACTAGTGGGAATTTTTCATTATAGAACTTGGCTTGTATATTCCAATGATGGGCTTCCTCAAAATGCCCTAGGTCTTCGTGAGCAAGCGAGTTGGATGCACACCCACTTAGTTTCTTTTGTTGAGCTTTCATATACTTATAGCTCTAGTGCATCCATTGCATGGCAATCCCTACTCACTCACATTGATATCTATTGATGGACATCTCCATAGCCCGTTGATACGCCTAGTTGATGTGAGACTATCTTCTCCCTTTTTGTCTTCTCCACAACCACCATTCTATTCCACATATAGTGCTATATCCATGGCTCACGCTCATGTATTGCGTGAAGATTGAAAAAGTTTGAGAATGTCAAAAGTATGAAACAATTGCTTGGCTTGTCATCGGGGTTGTGCATGACTTAAATACTTTGTGTGGTGAAGATAGATCATAGCCAGACTATATGATTTTGTAGGGATAACCTTCTTTGGCCATGTTATTTTGAGAAGACACGATTGCTTTGTTAGTATGCTTGAAGTATTATTATTTTTATGTCAATATTAAACTTTTGTCTTGAATCTTTGGATCTGAATATTCATACCACAATTAAGAAGAATTACATTGAAATTATGCCAAGTAGCACTCCGCATGAAAAATTCTGTTTTTATCATTTACCTACTTGAGGACGGCAGAATTAAGCTTGGGGATGCCCGATACGTCTCCAACGTATCTATAATTTTTATTGCTCCATGCTATATTATCTACTGTTTTGGACAATATTGGGCTTTATTATCCACTTTTATGTTATTTTTGGGACTAACCTATTAACCGAGGCCCAAATTTCGTAATTGTCGCTTTTTTGCCTATTTCAGTTTCAAGAAACGGAATATCAAACGGAGTCCAAACGGAATGAAACCTTCGGGAACGTGATTTTCTCACCGAATATGATCCAGGAGACTTGGACCCTACGTCAAGAAAGAAAGAAGGAGGGCACGAGGTAGGGGGGCGCGCCTACCCCCTCAGGGCGCGCCCTCCACTCTCGTGGGCACCCTGTTGGTCCACCGACGTACTCCTTCCTCCTATATATACCTCATGCCCCCAAACGATCGTAAACGGATCCAAAACCTAATTCCACCGCTGCAACCTTCTGTACCCACGAGATCTCATCTTGGGGCCTGTTCCGGAGCTCCGCTGGAGGGGGCATCCATCACGGAGGGCTTCTACATCATCACCATAGCCTCTCGATGAAGTGTGAGTAGTTTACTTCAGACCTTCGGGTCCATAGTTAGTAGCTAGATGGCTTCTTCTCTCCTTTTGGATCTCAATACAATGTTCTCCCCTCTCTCGTGGAGATCTATTCGATGTAATCTTCTTTTTGCGGTGTGTTTGTTGAGACCGATGAACTGTGGGTTTTATGATCAAGATTATCTATGAACAATATTTGAATCTTCTCTGAATTATTTTATGTATGATTGGTTATCTTTGCAAGTCTCTTGAATTATCAGTTTGGTTTGGCCTACTAGATTGGTTTTTCTTGCAATGGGAGAAGTGCTTAGCTTTGGGTTCAATCTTGCGGTGTCCTTTCCTGTGACAAGAGGGGCAGCAAGGCACGTATTGTATTGTTGCCATCGAGGATAACAAGATGGGGTTTTATCATATTGCATGAATTTATCCCTCTACATCATGTCATCTTGGTTAAGGCGTTACTCTATTTTCTTGAACTTAATACTCTAGATGCATCTTTGGATAGCGGTCGATGAGTGGAGTAATAGTAGTAGATGCAAAAGTGTGAGTCGGTCTACTTGTCTCGGACATGATGCCTATATACATGATCATACCTAGATACTCTCATAACTATGCTCAATTCTGTCAATTGCTCAACAGTAATTCGTTCACCCACCGTAAAATATTTATGCTCTTGAGAGAAGCCACTAGTGAAAGCTATGCCCCCCCGGGTCTATCTTCATCATATCTATCTTCCTACACTTTATTATTGCCTTTGCTTTTTTACTTTGCTTTTATTTTACTTTGCATCTTTATCACAAAAATACCAAAAATATTATCCTATCATATCTATCAGATCTCACTCTCGTAAGTGACCGTGAAGGGATTGACAACCCCTTATCGCGTTGGTTGCGAGGAGTAATTTGCTTTGTGCAGTACGAGGGACTCATGGCGTAGCCTCCTCTTTGGATTGATACCTTGGTTCTCAAAATCTGAGGGAAATACTTACACTACTTTGCTGCATCATCCTTTCCTCTTCAAGGAAATCCAACAAAGTGCTCAAGAGGTAGCAATCTCCTTTGCTTTTCTGCCGAAAACGAGAAGGAATAGATCGGTTGTTAGATAGTTTAGCCCTCTTAGGAAGACTAGATTTCTTGAACTTCACGTGCATATCCCCAGATTGAGGTAGAGGGATATCCTCCTCCTCCGAACTTGAATCATTGATCTTCTTAGGATCCTAACATATGATCTTCCACCAAATAAACCAAATAGCATCAACTACAAGGAGTAATCAACACTACTAGTAACCTCATGTACCAATCCCCACTTGGAGACAAGAATTGGATACAAAGAGATGAACTAGGGTTTAAGAGGAGATTGTTCTGGTGAAGATGTTGATGGAGATTGGCCCCCTCCCGATGAGAGGAGCGTTGGTGATGACGATGGCGATGATTTCCCCCTCCCGGAGGGAAGTGTCCCCGTCAGAACAGCTCTGCCGGAGCCCTAGATTGGTTCCTCCAAGGTTCCGCCTCATGGTGGTGGAGTCTCATCCCGAAAGCTTGCTTATGATTTTTTTTCGGACGAAAGACTTCATATAGCAGAAGATGGGCACCGGAGGGCTGTGAGGGGCCCTGAGGCACGGGCGCGCCCGAGGGGGTAGGCGCCCCCACCCTCGTGGCCGTGGTGTGGGCTCCCTCAGTATTTCTTCCACTCAGTATTTTTATTATTTCCAAAAATAACTTTCGTGGAGTTTCGTGACTTTTGGAGTTGTGCGAATAGGTCTCTAATATTTCACTCCAAAAAATACACTTCCATGATGATACGTGTTTGTCACAAGAGGTCGCGTTTTTACATCATGCATGTACATCCATGACAAATTTATGATGAGAATCAAGATAGTCATACCGTCATTCCCTAGAAGTGTTCCATGACATTGCCAAAATTATCATCACAGAAGTGTCCACTTCCATGACGATAAATCGCACGTCACAGAAGTGCTTTCGTCAAGGGTGACCGACACGTGGCATCCACCGTAACGGAACGCCGTTAAGCTATCGGGTCGGATTTTGGATCCGATAACCCGTTAACAGCCACGACCAATGCCGATTTTCCACGTGTAAAATTCTCATTGGCTGACGGATCCAACGGGCGAGATGGGCCTATGATATGTTGACACGTGGACCGGCCCAAAAGTGGCCCACAAAGATTAAATGGGCCGGCCTAACCGAAGGCCCATAAGATTTAGCAGACCATAATGGGCCGGCCCAGCTAAAGGCCCACAAAATTTAGCGGACCATAATGGGCCGGCCCAGCTAAAGGCCCACACGATTTTGCAGAACCATAATGGGCGGCCCATTAAAGGCCCACAAGATTTTATGGACCATAATGGCCGGGCCATATAGGCCCACAAGATTTTGCCGATCATAATGGGCCGCCCATTAAAGGCCCAACATTCTCTGTCAAATCGGCCCGTCAACGGCCTGTCCTAAACTTGTCATCAACGCGCCCATGGTCACTTCGCCCGTTAACGATCCGCTAAGTAATTGGGCGAATTACGGCCGGTGTATTTCCGCCCGTTAAAGGTCCGGCTTCATTTGGGCCCATTTACAGCCATCAAAATTTTCGCCCATAAACGCATCGTGAAGGATTTGGGTCATATTCGCCATGTTCGACATTCGGCCCGTTAGAGGCCCACTATAGCTTTGGGCCACTTTCGGCCTGTTGTCATTTTCGGCTTGTTAAAGCCGGACGTAAACCATGGGCCATATGTGGCCCAACGTCATATCGGGACCATTAACAGCCCATATAGAAATGACGATAATCTAGCCCGACCGAAGTTCCGGCCTGTTAAAGGCCCGTGTATTAGGTCGGCGCATTTATGGCCCGTCCGAATTTCGGCCTGTTAAAGTCGAGTGGGTTATTTGGCACAATCAGGGCCCAATCTCACTTTCAGTCTATTAAAGGCCCATGTATTTTATGGGCTCGAGATATTTCCACCTGTAAACGGCCTATTTTTACTGAGGGCCCAGATTATGTTTAGGCTTGTTAAAGGCCCACTATGGGCACAGGCCTACCAGAAAATATGAAATCTTATGCTGATTTAGGCCCAGATATTTTTAGTGGGCTACATGCCAATTACGGCCCATAATTGTTTTTAGCCCAATTGGAATGGGCCCGTCGAATGTTGGCTCGTTGGGCTCCTACGAAGCTTTCGGCCGATTACATTACTAAGATAAACCTACACTATACAAAAAATAGCGTCAGAATGACTGCAGCTCGAGGCAAAGATCATAAATGTTGTATCACAACAAAATAAATTCCAACCATACAACAAAAGGCTTGTTGGCATAAAGTTTACAGTCCTTCCGGATAAAAGCACCATCGATGTATAGAAGCACAAATCATTTGACACGAGTGCTAATGTTTGTTTGTAGAACTGATGGAGCAGACGATCTCCACCTTTTTCCGCCATTGCTCTTGAACAACGGGTTTAATGTCCGATAGTCTGGTTTCAAAACCATTCATATCTTGACGACATTTCTCAACCACTATTCTTGTTTCCAAACAACGTCCATTAGGGATTGGACTTGTGTCCGGAGCATGTATATATCACTACATCTAGCAGGAAGATTTTTGTTCAAGATGGCGATTTGGACGAGGTTACCTTGACAACCAACCCGTAATTACGCAGAAGGTGCTTTTTGCACTCGTTAGTGGAGAGATATTGACGACCGTAGCAAGAGGTGACATTGTGCCTCGTAGTAGCCTCGCCACCTTCGTGTGGTTGTGGCTGTTCAATCATTTGTTCCATAGCTTCACGAAAGTTTGAACTTGTAGATTAGTGTACCGTATAAGTTACTAATGAGAGACAAAAACAAACAAAAGTAGGTTAAACGTTTATACATAACTTATTTTGGTGAACTCTTGTAATACATTAGCATGTATTGTAGTGCCAACTACATAATAAAATCACTTTCTAACATATTCCATGTAGCATGCCTCTTGTATTGTCTATTTCCTCACATTCGTTGACATCTAAGGATAAAGAGACATGGTTTAAAGTAGGATGAACGTAGTATGACATCATTCATATCATGGGCAAACAGATATAAAACAAAGCAGGCTATTTTATCATTGTGTGCACGTGAACATAACAACTAGATTACGTATCAAGACCAAAAGAATATCCTTCATCTCTTTTAAACCATGTAAGGTGAAATGATACGTTAAGACAATTGTGAATAAAAGTGAACAGAGTAATCGACATTGGCTGCAAACCAAGTAGTTAAATGAACACATCACAGTTCCAATCAGTTCAAGGCAGGAGGAGTAAGGACTTACAACAGCGGCTTGAACTGGTGTGCTCATGCCCTTCATCTTGCTGGTGTGGCAATCCTTGAAGATTTGCACTGCATTCGGTTCAGGTTCTTTTTGTTCCACACGGGATTTCCTCTGTATTTGGAACAATTCAATATTGATACGATAATACGGCACAAAAAAAAAGAAGGAAGTAGCAGCTATTTACAAGAGCCTCGCAGTGTGCAATATAGCTATGAGATCCCGTGGTCTGTTGGAATTTCACTTTAGAACGGTTGGTTTTGTTCTTCAAACAGTTAGCCTAGAAGATGATACACTTGTAAGGCACATACATAAATACATGTTCAATATGTGGTCTGATCAAATACATATAGCCTACCGATACTTTGGATCGGACCTTGTTTAACTAGGGCTGTCCAAATTTCTTCATCTGTAATATATTCCACTTTGGAGATGTTTGGGCGATTTCATTGTTAGCCTTGCCTTCAAAGTGAGATTTTCTAAGGTGGTACCGACATACGATCATGCAGAAAGCGTGAAAAACATGAGTGCATGCTTGTCTAGTTGCATCATCTTTCGGATCCAACTTGAACCTCATCTGCTGAAAAAGAATGTGAGTCTTATTAGGAGGAAGCTAGAAAGTATGGGGAATGTAGCAAGACAATATTACTAATTGCGATGAATAACAGTACTTACGGATAAATGGTCAAGGAAGGTGTTAAAGCTGGGTATTGTCTTTTCTCATTCCTGTCATCGATCCACGTTGGGAGGATACGTGCATGATACCCTAACGGCAACGGCTGCCTCTGATACTAACTTGGCCGACTCTGTAGCATCACGTGGCCTTTTTAAACCTGCCTCAAAATGGATCTCCATTCTTCCTCCTTTAGATTTTGTTAATCTGTCAAGCATTATCCCTGATGTCTGTTTCCGCTTGCGCCGTGGTGCTAGTTCAACAACTAATATGGAAAGTGTTAGTGTACATCAAACTATGAGAGTACATATAAAGGAGCATGCAACTGCAACTTGACTCGGTCAGTACCATCTTGGTGTTGATGCTCATGAGGTTCATCTGATCTTGCCAAGTCCCCTGTTGTGCGGCAGCTTCTAAGTAGTGTTAGGTGTGAAGGTAGCTTGGGAACCGCCAGCTCTGGAGCAAACGAATGAGTAATCGTTGAGATGTCGGTACAGTTGAAGCGGATCTGCAGCTGGTGGAGCAGTGATACCGTGTTTGTAGATTTAGCCGGTGGACTTGGACCTTCTATCGCACTATAAGTACCAGCAGAATCTCGACGGCATAACCTTTTTCCGCTTCACCGATGAGTAACAAAGACTCCTACTCTATTTTTTCCTTGCTCTTTTTTGACTTTGCCATGTCAAGCTGTACCCACAACACAAAAGAATAAAATCACTCTTGAGAACTCATTGATGCATGATACGCATAAGCAATACTTTGATGTAAGACAACCGTATGAGGATGGAATATGTAAGAAAAACAGGACGGTATGACATTCACAGCTACGATGTGCAAACTAAGCAGAAGGATTTTCAAGAAAATAGAAGTAATGCAAGCTAGACACCATATGAAAGATGCAACCAATACTACTCTGCCAAGTTAAAAGTGTCTTGTCATAAGTGGCAATTCGAAAAATTAGAAGCAGTACAACGTAGAAATCAATGCAAGATGCAACCACTATCAAACTGCCATGTTAAAAGCGTCCAATCATGAGTGACTGATGCGGGATACACAATAGCAGTACTTTGATGTAAGAACATGGTATTATAGATAGATGCAGTGTATTCTAGACACGAGAAAGCCATGTCATATGCACATGTATAACGATAAACTCAGCAGGTGCAATTTAATCAAAATAGAAGAAATACAGGCTAGACAACATATGCAACATGAAACCAATTATCACTTTGTCAACTTAGAGCAAGCACCCATGATGGTGGAGTACGGAGATGAACTCATCATGTAGACTTGGGACTTCAACTTCATTAGCGATGAGCAGTGGCAAATCTAGAGAGTCTCTGCTTATGCGTCAAGCGGAGGACCACCAACATCCCTAACTTACTCTTTTCCTTCCTATTTTCCTCGATATTGCCTTATGAAGTCGAAACCACAAGAAGATGAATAAAATTAGCTCTCGCATAACTGGTTGATGCATGATACGCATTTAACACTACTTTGATGTAAGGCAAGCGCAGGATTGGAGGATGGAATATATACTAAAAAAGATAGCATTTCATATTCATACGTACGATAGCGTGTCTTATGGGTAAGTAATCGTTGCAGGTATAAGTTGTAAGCTACGCAGATGCAATTCAACATAATCAGAAGCAATACAAACTAGACATCATACGGAAAACGCAACCACGTATAATAGTTCCAAGTAAGAGCAAGCACCGTGATGGTGGAGTAGGGAGATGTGCTCATCATGTACATGTATGTTCTAGAAACAGGAACACGTGTCATATTCACAGGCATTATGTGTAAAGTAAGAAGATGCAATTCAAGTTAGAAGCAATACAAGCTAGAAATCATACGCAACATGCAACCACATATAATAGTGTCAAGTTAGAGCAAGCACCCGTGATGGTGGAGTAGGGGAGTCATCATCTACACAGCTACGTTGGATCGTCCAGCCTTGTGTTGTCTTGCTAATCTTGTTGGGAGGATGGCGGAGTAGAATCAGAGAGACCCCTGCTTGAGTTGCTCAAGGACCACCATCATCCACCGCCGGACTAATTTCCTTCAGCTGTAATGATTTTGCATTGTGAAGTCAAACCGATAAGAAAAGGGATTAGAAACACTGCAAGACACCATATGGAAGGTGCAATCAATATCACTTTGCCAAGTTAAAACTGTCTCGTCATAGGTGGCGTTCATCAAACTAGAAGCAATACATGCTAGAAATCATATTCAAGACGCAAACCAATATCACACTGCCAACTTAAAGGTGTCTCATCATAAGTGACTGATGCAGGATACACAAGAAGAGTAGTTTCATGTAAGAACATGGTGTGATAGATGTATATAGTATGTACCAAAACAGGAAAGCGTGTCATATTCACATGTATCATGTGTAAGCTAAGCAGATGCTTTACACTAATTAGGAGCAATACGAGCTAGACACCATATGCAACATGCAACCAGATATCACATCGCCAAGTTAGAGCAAGCACCTTGGATGGTGGAGTAGGGGAGCGGAGACTTGGACCTTGTAATGCACTATCAAGACAAGGAGAATCGGCAGATGCTCCGTTTACGTTCTGTCAGAGGACCACCATCATCGCCTTTCCTTACTCTTTTCTTCCTCTTTCTTGATTTTGCCTTGTCAAGTCAAACCCACAAGAAAAAGGAATAAAATTTGCTCTTCGAACTCATTGATGCATGATACCGACGAACACTACTTTCATGTAAAGGCAGCCGCATGATAGGAGGATGGAATATGTATGATAAACAGGACGGCGTGACATATTGACATGTATGATGTATAAAGTGTAAACTAAGCACTAGGTGCTTGAACTTGTTAGAATCGATGCAAGCTAGAAACCATATGAAAGATGAAACCAATATCACTCTGCCAAATTAAAAGGGTGCCTTAACAAATGTATTTGACCAAATTAGAAGCAATACATGGCAACAGGCTAGAAATAATATGCAATATGCAACGAATAAAGGTGACTCGTCAGAAGTGATTGATGCAGGATACGTAAGAGAGGTAGTTTCATGTAAGAACAAGGTTAACACATAGATGTAGTGTGTACCAAAAATAGGAAGGCATGTCATATTCACAGTATAGTGTGTAAACTAAGCAGATGCAATTTACCCTAATTAGAAGCATTACAAGCTAGACAATCAGATGCAACATGCAACCACATATCACACCTGCTGAAGTTAGAGCAAGCACTGTGATGGTGGTGTAGGGAAGCGCGGTCTTCGTGCACAGAGCTACGTTCAATATCTTCATTTAGGCTTGCTGTTTCTTGAGAATCATGTGGAGAGCATGAAATTGCATTCTTTATAAGAGTATTGCATCTCATATTAACCAACGCGAGTGACTGTCTCATCATAAGCGATAGAAGTAGGGTACACAAGAACAATGAGTTTGATGTAAGAACATGGTGTGATAGGCAGATGTAGTATGTACCAAAAACAGGAAGGCGTGTCATATTCACATGTATAATGTGTAAGCTAAGGAGATGCAATTTAACAAACTAGGAGCATTGATGAGGGATACACAAGAAAAGTAGTTTGATGTAAGAACATGGTTAATAGAAAGACGTAGTATGTACCGGAAATAGGAAGGCATGTCATATTCACAGGTATAATGTGTTAACTAAGCAGATGCAATTTACCCTAATTAGAAGCATTACAAGGTACGACACCATATGCAACATGCAACCACATATCACACTACCAAGTAAGAGCAAGCACTGCGATGGTGGTGTGGGGAATTATGTGATCAACTAGAGAGCTACGTTGACTATCTTAATTTAGCCTTGCCGCTTTCTTGAGAATCATGTGGGGAGGATGACACCGCACTCTTTAAACGAGTATGGGGTCTCACAAAGAACTCCACCCGGTGACTGTCTCATCATAAGTGATTGACGAGGGATACAAAAGAGCATTAGTTTGATGTACGAACATGGTTAATAGATATATGTAGTATGTATCGAAAACAGGAAGGCATGTCATTATCAAAGGTATAATGTGTAAAGTTAGCAGATGTAATTTAACCAAATTGGAAGCAATACAAGCTAGACACCATATGCAACATGCAACCACATTTGACAGCGCGAAGTTAAAGCAAGCACACTGGATGGTTGTGTGGCAATTGAGATCATCAATCGCAGAGCTACATTTACTATCTCCAATCACGACCTTTGCACCCGTTAGAGCTACTGAACGCTTAGTGCTTATCTTCGAATTACACCGAGTGACTTCCGCCTTTTCTTTTCTCGCATTCATCAACACTGGCCGGAGTCTGAAATACCCATGCATAAAAAACAATAGTGTGAGTATGGGTGAAGTGTGTGCACAATTAGTACAAAGGCAAAGGTAGCGAGATAGCAGGTCGGTGAGAAATAAATGACGGAGACATATGATAGCTCTACAACATGCATGGCACACTAAATTACTACAAGATTCTATGAAAATAACAATGACCGAAAGCAAATAGGTCACCCATTTTTTCTGCACCGTCCGATGTACAAAGAACGGGTAGATCGCCATCATCTACCTCCAGCAAGTCAGTGTTGACGATCTTCCTCGAAACGCCAGCGACCATCGGCCCAGTATTCCTCCCCTGCCCGCGCCCTCTTCTCGACCTCACCGCACCGCCGTGCTTGGCACCGCCCCCCCGGCCATCCATTCAAGCCCGCCGACCTCCAGATCGGGCGCAAGCAGCTCCTGCGCCCCACACCCCGCTTCCCGGGAGCAAAGTGACTAGGTGCTCCAGCGCCTAAGCGGTGCCGCTTCTTTTAATTATGGTTCGACCGACCTGAATTGAAATCCAGGCGGGCTACCGACCTCTAGCAAAGGTGAAATAGTAAAAGGGAGGAAACCTTGTGCATTTAGTATCACGAAGAAGATGCAGTAAGAAGCGCTCAACTAGTTTCTTTCGTGGGATGAATACGGTGTGAGCGGAGACGTAAGATTTGCACGAATATGGGAAGAGGAGTACCTCTTTCTGCTGGCAGTGTTGTGTCCTCCTTCTGTTTTTCCGACGATCTTCTTGTTGTTCGCCGGAAACCAGAAGTTGTGGAGGACGGTGCAGCCTTGGACGAACCCATGGCCAAGTTGTTAAGTGTGGTGCGGTGGCCGTCTGTCGGCGGCGGGAAGCAGATCCGAGGCGGCGAACGACGGCGTGGCAGGGAACAACTCCGGTCTGCGGTGGGCGATTTGCGGCAGTGGAGCCAAGCGATGAAGACGGCCCCGGCGTGGTCGAGTGGTTCTGCACGGCGACGCCGGGCGCGTTGGCGTCGTGGAGAAAGCTCTGCCTCGACTTCAGCTACTAAGTCCGTGAGGGTGTTGCGGTTGCGGTTGCGTTGGACGACGACGTCGAGGTACCGGCTCCGGCGTGATGGAGGAGGGCGGCGGTGGATTGGCCGCTATGGGGTGGAGGACGGAGGAGACCGGGGTTTCAAGGCTGGTGGAGAGGGTGTTTTCGCGCCACGGAGTATGAATGGGGAAACGGAGGGAGGCGGGGAACTAAGGGGGAACAATGTTTCGGTTTGAGACACGCTTGTTTGAAATTTGGGGAAAGTTACAAACTTTCCCCCCATCTAAAATTTCGGACATATTGCGGGTTGGGGGTAGGACAGTCATGTCAGGTGTCCCAAATGTGGGCGGGACAGATTTTGGCCGAGCGCATGAATGCTCCTCTGGCGTCTTGGTGAAGTTACAAAGCTACCCCGGTTTAGACCTTTGGACATCGGGCCGATAGGCTACACGGGCCAGAGTTAGGACAGTAATTTCCTACCACCAAAACATTAGTCTCAAGCGGTTTCGGGTGACCAGAGGCCTATTTGGCGCCTGCTCAATATTTGGGAAGCGAAGCATTAACGTTTTCGGTTCTCTTGAATTGAACTTTCAGGATTTTTCAAACTTCACAAATCTTTACTCTTGAAAATCCTAAAGCTACGATTATTTTGGAATGGAGGGGTACATTTGAATATACATTGTACAATTTAGTATATATTAAAAATATGCAACTTACCTCGGTTCATGCATGGTTCCGGATATAATCTCCTTGTTTTAAAAAAAAAGTTAGATATGCGTATGAATATATATAGCATGTTCAAACTCACAACAAAGATTGATGCCCCCTTTACATCCGACTTACAAATGCCATTATCTCGGGTTCAAATAGATGAATGCACATCCTATGAATTCGAAACTTTGAAACCCCTTTATGTTGAATTCGACATGTATTCTATTTCGTAGCTAGCAATTTGGAATGTATCCATGCAAGTGACAAATGTATAAAGTTCTTCACACTAACAACATGGAGTGCACTAATTAATGTTTATATATGAATTGCAAAAGCATCCATTGCACTGTATTTCAAACCGCTCATCGTAACATCCCAAATTTTCAATTTGGAATGTTATACATTAGATCATCATGCATATCATATTTTCTTGCATTTTTCCGATCCTAGAAAATTTCACGCAACTCAAGGACCCTCAGAGAGAGTTGGAGATTTCATTATTTTCATATTTGGGTTTTCCCAAATTTTGAAAATAGGAACATTTGGATTTATTTATTTTATCTTCAAATATTTTCCAATATCAAAAATAAGAAAGGGAATAATATGACTTTCCCAAAATTTAGGAAAAATGAAGATTTAATAAATAAATCAAATTTGGAATTTTCGAGGTTTATTTGCTTTAGGAAAAAAAGGAGTTTTTCTTTAAAAAAAAAATAAAAATAAAATATATGCATGACTACAGTTCATTTTGTTCGACTCATTTTTAGGAGTCGGGGAAAATTTATTTTTTTAATTTGGAGTTCGTTTAGATTTATTTTAATTCGTTTCCGGTTTAAAAAAAAGGGCCATTGGCGCCCTTTGGGCCGAGGCCCAGCCGCCCAACCGCCCCGGCCCCTCCTTCCCCGCTCGGGAGGAGTCCCGGCCGCCCGCCGAGTCCCGGCTCCACGCCGCCCGCCTCCCCAAGCCACCCTGCCCTCCTCTTATAAGCCGCCCCCTCTTTCCTCCCCACCCAGCCACCGCCGCCCCAACCCGAGCCGCCCGAGCCTCCCGCCACGCCATTGCCGCCTGACGCCCGTCGCCGCCGTCGCCTCTGCCACCGTCGACTCCACGCTCGCCGAGCCCACCCGACCCCGGAGCCTTTGAGCCGGCGACCTTGCCGGAGGTAGCCACCACCCCACACCGGCCGGTTTTGTTTTAAAAAAAAACGTTCGGTTTTCTTTAGTTGTTCGGTTTTTTTAAAAAACCCTAGATCTGGTTTATTTTTTTTCGGGTTAGTTAATTAGTGAACGTTCACCGATCCGTTCGTTCTAATGAACGCGTCGTCAAGTTAGTTTACATTAACGAGCGTCCGCTCGCTTAACCGCTCGTCGTTTTTCTTTTAAATCGGATTTAATCCGTTATTTTCCGATTTCGATTTCTGATCCAATTTTCAAATCAGTTTATCTTCTCACTCGTTTATCGGAATCAGGTGATTCAAACGCCTGGAGTTTCGTCTCGAAACTGCCGTTCCGATTAATCAACTTAAACAAAAGTTTTGCTACTGTAAAATTTGACCTAGTTTCAAATTGCTATACCCTAGTCGTTTTCTTTCGACTTTTGACTTTCGTTGCTTTATTTGATTCGATTCTTTTTTGCAACCAGGGTTCTTAAGTTGAACTTTCCGTTAGATCTTTTATTCGAGATTTACATGCATTAGATGAGTACTTATTGTATGCTTGTTGTTTGTCTGCGTTAGATCACCCGGAGTGCGCCGCTTGTTACTTCGAGTCTCTAGGTTTCATGGATCATCGCCAAGGCAAGTAACACTTTGATCATACTTTCTCATACCCAGCTTTATGCATTAGATCTATTCCTCAAACACTTGCATGATTAGGATCTAATTAAATTGTGGGATGGGAAGTAGATTGAGGTAGTACCTATTACCTCAGTTACTTATGAAACCTTTGGGAGTTACTTCTACGTTTGCTTATTATGCTATGCTATGCTAGTAGACGTGGATTGGGTGAGTGAATATCCATGACAGATGTGATATTGTTAATTAATGGTTTATCTAAGGTGGCAACTTAAACACACATCTGGGTGGATTGAGGCACCTGCTTTCAAGCGAGGACTTACTGTTTTTTGGGACCGCCACCTGTGCTCAAAGGGATCATAAGATCATTCATGCTAGTAACTTCCGTGTGCAGCCACAAGCCATTATGGGCTCGCATAGTTGATTAAGTCGTGTGAACTCTTACAAAGGTAGACTAGCTGATGTAGGGGTTGTAGGTGGTACGGTCTACCCATCGTAAGGTGCAAACACTTCCGAAAGACTATGTCTCGGTCATCCGCCTCTCAAACACCATGTAGTGCGAGAAACCAAACGGAGGCGATCGAGTCTTGTGGGGAAAAGTCATAAACCTCTGCAGAGTGTACAAACTAATCATGATTAGCCGTGTCCCCGGTTATGGACAAATCTTGAGTATCTAGTACTTGAATATCATGTGTATCTCAACATGTTACTATAATTAATATTATTGGGTTTAATGAGTACTTTTAATTGGGATTGAGGATGCTGTCAACCATTCTCATTGTTTAACAACCACCATGATAGTTAAATAAAATTATTCCTTTGTAGTAGGGAAAAATTAGCTTTATGCAAAACTGTAACCATAGAGCTTTCCACCAGCCATATATGCATGTAGTATAGCTTATTCTTTCATTACTCTCTATGTGTTACATTGCCAGATATTCCATGTGTCAATTGACCCGTTTTCTGCAACTTTCATGTTGCAGACTTTTCGCATTTATTTAGTAAGGTGTTTTAGGTCGTGGTTCTATACTCAAGGATGCCGATGGAGTTGATGGACTCACTTATCTTCCAAGTCTTCCACGTTATCGTTATTAGATGGCCTTAAGCCATATTTATTGTAATAAGTCCTCTTCTCGACAATCGATGTAATAAGTGTGTGATTGCTACTGCTATAAATCCTTCAAATCTTGTGTGGTGTCAGACATCGATCCAGGATGACACTGAAAGCACGTAGACTTGATCCATTCGGTCGGGTCGCTGAGAGATGGTATCGAGCACCGATCAGAGACACGACCACTAAGTTAAAGCCATAGATCACTACTCTCTTCTCATTTTCTAACTCCTCATCTTTTCTACTCTTTAGGATGAAGGACGCGAAGATCAAGTACACCCAACCGGATGAAGGCACACCTGTTGGATTTCACTTGAAGGAAGTCACCAAGTACTGAACATTGGACTACCAAGTTTCACCGAACTTTCAACGCCACTCTGCTCAAGAGGAGCTGGAAGATTCAAGCTCATGTACCGGAAGGACTTTCGCCCCAATCACCAAGCCTATAGATAGTGTTTTTCGAAGCACCAACATGGAGTCTGGAAAGAGCATGGCAGCTCATATTACCATGGGACGCATTGGAGAAGTTTATCAAGAAGACCTCAAAGACACCGCTCACCAGATTTATGACGCCGAGATGAACAATGGGAGATAGTCGGCACCAAGAAGGATAGATCCATTGCAGCTTTTATCCAGAGTTAAATCAGCACATTCGACGCCAGGAGAACCGGATGTGCGATGATATGTTAGAGTTGAAGGATGCAAAGGGAAGGATCATCGAACTTGAAGAAGAACTAAAGTCTACACGCAAGGACTACATGGACGAGATCGTAGCTCTAGCAAGACACAATAACGATCTTAAGTACGAGGTTGAAGAACTCAAGAAGAAATTGGCGCTCAAGAATGAAGACCAGTATGTCGGTTGTCCAAGCGACTACATCGACATCGACGACACCGATTCGGATCCAAGTGAACCCGATTTTGAAGATGAAGATGGAGCAGACCTCATGGACTCTTTCACCGGTTCAAATTAGTAGATGACCCCACATATTAGTAGTATTGCCTCCATGTAACATTTTAGTACACGCACTTTTGCGATAGTTAGATCGTTGTAAGCCCTTGTTTGAATTGAATGAAGTGATTTTGTGTGCATTTGCTCATGTGCATTCTGGTAGTGTTTTCTCCTTAGACCCCACTCTATTCTTAATTTCTCGCCTTTTCTAAACCCATCGATGCCTCCTAGACACGACCCAGATTTGTTTTCCGCCAGAGATCACCCGGTGATTCAGCACTGTAACACCTTGATCCAAACATTGGTACAGAATCAAGGCAACAACAACAACAACCCACCACCACCACCACCGCGGATCACTTGACTCGTTTCCTTAGGCTGAATCCGCCAAGTGTTTTCCAAAGAGCACCGAGCCTATAGTAGCGGATGATTGGCTCCGTAAGGTAGGAAGGAGTTGACCACTGCAGGATGTACAGATGGAGAGAAGGTGAAGTTTGCTGCACACCAACTTGAAGGACCCGCAGCTGACATGGTGGGAGAATTTTACAACCACTTACCTCAGAGACACTGGCCACATGGGATCAGTTTCAAGCTTTTCCAGACCGCCCATGTCTCAAAGCAGGAGCTATGGCCATGAAGAAGCGTGAGTTTCGCAACTTACGCCAAGGAGGAAGGATTTGTTGGCCAATATGTGGACGATTTTAGTAAGTTAGCACGTTATGCCCTGGATGACGTTACTCTGAGATGCAGCTAAGCAGGAGAAGTTTCTGGAAGGATTGAATGATGAGTTAAGCATGCAGTTGATGGTAGCAAGTTTCAATAACTACCAGGAGTTGGTAGACCGAGCCCTTATGATTGAAGGAAAGCAGCAGCAAATTGAGAACCGCAAGAGGAAGTATGGACAGGGAAGTATAACTTTGGAGCCCAATGAAGCCCCGTTATATACCCCTAAGCGAGGAGTTCAGGCCAAAGATACCCATGGAGGAAGTAGTTCGCACAACCATAATGGCCACAAGAATGGTAATATGAATGGAGGAAGCAGTCGAACCGGACCACACCAACAACCCCACCAAGAAAGACTTGAGTCATGTCACCGTTACAAGTGTTCCAAGCCGGACATTATGCAAATGACTCGCCCGTATACGTAATGGAAATGGCAATGGAAGTTACGGAAAGAAGCCCAACCCTTTCAACAGAGGACAGGTGAACCACATTGATGTGGAGGAGGTTGAAGATCAGCCCGATGCAAGAATCGGTAAGTTTTTGGTTAAGTCATTTATCGCACTAGTTCTTTTCGAAATCTGGTGCATCGCATTCATACATATCAAGGGATTTGTAGAAAGGTATAGCCTACCTACTGGACTCTTAAAACCCCTATGCTAGTAAGCTCACCAGAGCGGAGTATATGGCCGCACAAGGATGTTTTCAAGTGCCACTAAGTATAGGAAGGCATGTGTTCCCGACGGATTTGATCATTTTGGAATCCCAAGGATTTGATGTGATTCTAGGTATGGATTGGTCGTCGATGTATGGAGGAAACATCGATTGCGCAAGTAAGACGATTTTGCTCACAACAACGTAAGGAAGAAGGATTAAGTATGTATCACGGCATGAGCCGAGGAGAGCTCATGTAAATTGCCTATCGTGAGTTGTGCAGAAGAAGTACCGGTGGTAAAGGATTTCCACGATGTATTTCCTAAGAGTTGCCGTGAATGCCACCGGATAGAGACATTGAGTTTTTGATTGAGCTGTTGCCGGAACAGGCCCAATATCGAAGCGACCATACAGATGCCCGCATGTGAGTTTGGCGGAAATCAAGAAGCGATTAAGGAGCTGTTGGATAAAGGATATATACGCCCAAGTTCTTCGCCTTGGGGATCACCAAGATCTTGTTAGTGGAGAAGAAGGATGGATCGTTAAGGATGGTTGTTGATTATCGTGGATTGAATGCAGTAACAATCAAGAACAAGTACCCACTACCAATGATAAATGATCTGCTTGATCGCTTGCAAGGAGCTAAAGTGTTTTCCAAGATCGATTTGCGATCGTGGTACCATCGATTGAAGATTCGAGAGCAGGACATACCTAAGACAACATTTACCACGAGATATGGACTGTATGAGTATACCGTTATGTCATTTGGACTGACTAACGCACCAGCCTATTTCATGAATCTGATGAACAAAGTGTTTATGGAGTTCTTGGATAAGTTCGTCGTGGTATTCATTGATGATATTTTGATTTTCTTGAAGAATGAAGAAGAACATAAGGAACATTTGTGATTGGTTTTGGAGAAGCTAAGAGAACATCAGTTATATGCCAAGTTCAGCAAATGTGAGTTTTGGCTAAAGGAAGTTGGATTTCTTGGACATGTTATATCCGGAGAAGGAATAGCAGTTGACCCCACAAAAGTTGAGACCGTAACCAAATGGGAAGCACCAACGACAGTTGGAGAGATTCGGAGTTTCCTTGGACTCGCAGGATACTACCAAGATTCATTGAAAATTTCTCAAGGATTGCAAAGCCTATGATGTAATTGTTGAAGAAGGATACCAAGTTCATATGGACTGAGGATTGCGAGGCAAGTTTTCAGGAGTTGAAGAAAAGATTGGTTACCTCACCAGTGTTAATATTGCCGGATCAGACCAAGGATTATGAGGTGTATTGCGACGCTTCACGTCGAGGACTTGGAGCAGTGCTTATGCAGGAAGGAAGAGTTGTTTCGTATGCTTCACGACAACTTAAGCCTCATGAGTTGAATTATGCCACACATGATTTGGAATTAGCAGCCGTTGTGCATGCATTGAAAACATGGAGAAATTTTCTTATTGTAAATCATTGTGAGGTGTACACTGATCACAAGAGTTTGAAGTACATCTTCACACGTATGAAATTAAATCTCGCAGAGGAGATGGTTGGAGCTTATCAAGGATTATGATATGAGATTGCATTATCACCCCGGAA
This sequence comes from Aegilops bicornis, assembly GCA_021605145.1. NCBI lineage: Eukaryota > Viridiplantae > Streptophyta > Magnoliopsida > Poales > Poaceae > Aegilops > Aegilops bicornis. The sequence continues at coordinate 775,940 of JAHIAL010000046.1, forward strand.
AGGCTAACGTTGTAGCAGACGCATTGAGCCGTAAGAGCCACGTCAATACCCTAATAATGGGAGGAATACCCAATGAGTTAGCCGAGGACCTTCGAGAACTATGTTTGGAAATAGTTCCGAGAGGCTATGTAGCAAGATTGGAGATTCAGTCTACACTAATGGACAAAATCGTAGAAGCCCAAAAGGCGGATAAGGAAGTTGCCTCTATAAAGGAGAAAATGAGCAAAGGAAAAGCTAAAGGATTTCGTGAGGATGAGCCACGATACCCTATGGTTTGAGGACCGTGTTTATGTGCCAAATAACCCGGAGATCGTGAAGTTGATTACGCAAGAGGCACATGATTCACCCTATTCGATTCACCCAGAAATACCAAGATGTATTTGGATTTGAAGGAAACATTCGGTGGACCGGAATGAAGAAGGATATTATGCGAGTATGTAGCATTTTGTGATGTATGTCAAAGAGTGAAGGCGTAACATCAAGCCAAGATGATTGTTGCAGCCATTGCCTATACCCGAATGGAAGTGGGATAAACTAGGCATGGATTTCATCACAGGTTTGCCAAAGACTCGCTCAGATATGACTCGATTTGGGTTTTAGTCTACCTCTTGACGTAGGTAGCTCATTTCTTTCCAGTTAAGACTACCTATAGCAAAGGTTAAGTTGGCAAAGATATACATGACCAGAATTGTGTGTTTACACGGAGTTCCGAGGAGTATCGTGTCGAGATAGAGGAACCCAATTTACCTCAAAGTTTTGGAATCGATTGCCACGAAACATTGGGAACCAGGCTGGAATTCAGCACCGCTTCCACCCTGCACCAGACCGATGGATGCACCGAGAGAGTCAATCAGATTTTGGAGGATATGTCGAGAGCTTGTGCCCTAGATTATGGATCTAGTTGGGACGATAACTTGTCAGATGCAGAATTTTCTTATAACAACAGCTACCAAACCAGCTGAAGATGGCACCTTTCGAGGCTCAGATGGAAGGAGATGCAGGACACCGTTGTCATGGGACTAAACCGAGATCGTCATTGTTTGGACCAGACTTGATTAAGGAGTCTGAGCGAAGGTTAAGTTGATTCGCGATAGACTCAAGGTAGCCCAAATTGCATGTAAAAGCTATGCGGATTCAAAAGCAAGGCGATAGAATATGAAGTTGGAGACAGTATATCTTAGAGTATCCCCGCTCGAGGAGTTAAGCGTTTTGGAGTTAAAGGAAAATTAGCACCAGTTTCGTTGGACCGTATAAGATTTTGCAACGCATGGGAGAAGTTGCTTATAAACCGGAATTGCCGAGGAACTGTCAGGAGTTCATGATGTATTCCATATTTCTCGATTGAAGAAATGTCACGCCGAGATGGCGGAAGTACCGTTAAGAGATACAAAGGCCGCTTGAAGCAATTCAAATTGAAGGATGATTTAACATATGAGGAAAAACCAGTCAAGATTCTCGATTATGCCAGCAGAGTTACTCGCAGCAAGGTTATCAAGTTTTGCAAGGTTCAGTGGAGCCACCACACTGAGGATGAAGCCACTTGGGAAAGAGAGGAAGTTTTGCTCAAGGACCACCCTCACCTATTTTCTAGCCAACCCGAATCTCGAGGGCGAGATTCATCTTAAGGGGGGTAGGTTTGTAACATCCCAAATTTTCAATTTGGAATGTTATACATTAGATCATCATGCATATCATATTTTCTTGCATTTTCCGATCCTAGAAAATTTCACGCAACTCAAGGACCCTCGGAGAGAGTTGGAGATTTCATTATTTTCATATTTGGGTTTTCCCAAATTTTGAAAACAGGATCATTTGGATTTATTTATTTTATCTTCAAATATTTTCCAATATCAAAAATAAGAGAGGGAATAATATGACTTTCCCAAAATTTAGGAAAAATGAAGATTTAATAAATAAATCAAATTTGGAATTTTCGAGGTTTATTTGCTTTAGGAAAAAAAGGAGTTTTTCTTTTAAAAAAAAATAAAAATAAAATATATGCATTAATAAAGTTCATTTTGTTCGACTCATTTTTAGGAGTCGGGGAAAATTTATTTTTTTTTAATTTGGAGTTCGTTTAGATTTATTTTAATTAGTTTCCGGTTTTTTTTTAAAAAAGGGCGCCTTGGCGCCCTGGTGGTGACCCAACCGCCCGGCCAGCACCCTTTCCCCTCGCGCTCCCCGCTCGGGAGGAGTCCGACATGCCGCCGCCGACCGAGTCCGGCTCGGCCATGCCGCCCGCCGCCGTTGCCCCCCTCCCAAGCCACCCGCCTCCCCTCTTATAAGCCGCCGCCTCTTTCCTCCCACCCACCACTGCCGCCTAACCCGAGCCGCCGAGCCGCCTGACGTCTGGCCACGCCGCCCGTCATGCAGGCGCCGACGTCGACTCACGCCGCCGAGCCCACCCGACCTCACGGGAGCCCGGAGCCCGGCGACCTCGGTAGCCACCACCCCACACCGGCCGGTTTTGTTTAAAAAAAAACGTTCGGTTTTCTTTAGTTGTTCGGTTTTTTTAAAAACCCTAGATCTGGTTTATTTTTTTCGGTTTAGTTAATTAGTGAACGTTCACCGATCCGTTCGTTCTAATGAACGCGTTCGCCGGTTAGTTCTGTTAGCGAACGTCCGCTCGCTTAACCGCTCGTCGTTTTGTTTTTAAATCGGATTTAATCCGTTATTTTCCGATTCGATTTCGATCCAATTTTCAAATCAGTTTATCTTCTCACTTTCGTTTATCGGAATCGGTGATTCAAACGCTCGAGTTTCGTCTCGAAACTGCCGTTCCGATTAATCAACTTAAACAAAAGTTTTGCTACTGTAAAATTTGACCTAGTTTCAAATTGCTATACCCTAGTCGTTTTCTTTCGACTTTTGACTTTCGTTGCTTTATTTGATTCGATTCTTTTTGCAACCAGGGTTCTTAAGTTGAACTTTCTGGTTAGATCTTTTATTCGAGATTTACTGTGCATTAGATGAGTACTTATTGTATGCTTGTTGTTTGTCTGCGTTAGATCACCCGGTCTTGCCGCTTGTTACTTCGAGTCTCTAGGTTTCATGAATCATCGCTAAGGCAAGTAACACTTTGATCATACTTTCTCATACCCAGTTTTATGCATTAGATCTATTCCTCAAACACTTGCATGATTAGGATCTAATTAAATCGTGGGATGAGAAGTAGATTGAGGTAGTACCTATTACCTGGTTACTTATGAAACCTTCGGGAGTTACTTCTACGTTTGCTTATTATGCTATGCTATGCTAGTAGACGTGGATTGGGTGAGTGAATATCCATGACAGATGTGAGACTGTTAATTAATGGTTTATCTAAGGTGGCAACTTAAACACACATCTGGGTGGATTGAGGCACTGTTTTCAAGCGAGACTTGCCTGTTTTTCTTCGGACCGCCACCCAGGCTCAAAGGGATCATAAGATCATTCATGCTAGTAACTTCCGTGTGCAGCCACAAGCCATTATGGGCTCTGGCATAGTTGATTAAGTCGTGTGAACTCTTATAGTGGTAGACTAGCTGATGTAGGGGTTGTAGGTGGTACGGTCTACCCATCGTAAGGTGCAAACACTTCCGAAAGACTATGTCTCGGTCATCCGTCTCTCAAACACCATGTAGTCGAGAAACCAAACGGAGGCGATCGAGTCTTGTGGGGAAAAGTCGCCAAACCTCTGCAGAGTGTACAAACTAATCATGATTAGCCGTGTCCCCGGTTATGGACAAATCTTGAGTATCTAGTACTTGAATATCATGTGTATCTCAACATGTTACTATAATTAATATTATTGGGTTTAATGAGTACTTTTAATTGGGATTGAGGATCTTTGTCAACCATTCTCATTGTTTAACAACCACCATGATAGTTAAATAAAATTATTCCTTTGTAGTAGGAAAAATTAGCTTTATGCAAAACTGTAACCATAGAGCTTTCCACCAGCCATATATGCATGTAGTATAGCTTATTCTTTCATTACTCTCTATGTGTTACATTGCCGGATATTCCATGTCTTTGACCTGCTTCGGCTGCAACTTTCATGTTGCGCACTTTTCAGACAACGAGTAAGGTGTTTTGAGTCGTGGTTCTATACTCAGTGATGCCGATGGAGTTGATGGACTCACTTATCTTCCAAGTCTTCCGCTGTTATCGTTATTAGATGGCCTTAAGCCATATTTATTGTAATAAGTGTGTGATTGCTACTCTGCTATAAATCCTTCGAAGTACTGTGTGGTGTTAGCATTACTGATCCAGGGATGACACCTGAGCACAGAGACTTGATCCATTCGGGTCGGGTCGCTACACTCACTCTATGGATCGATAATCTGAAATAAACACATGCACATGCTAGAATTCAATTGCAGTTGAAGAAAGAGCCTACTCCTGGTACTGTATATTAGTGATAGCGTGTGTGGATACTATCGACGAACTAGCCCCCAAGCTTGTATAACATACTAAGGGCCTAGGGTTACAAATCATATATAGTCGGCTTATCACCAGTGGGGATAGAGTCCTCCATGACTCTGGTAGCCGTGTTGCACACGAGTCCTCCACATGGGTCTTCGTATAACACGTCTCGGTCCAACCTATATGTGGCGCAGGATGGAACCGACCCATGAGTCTTCATGTTGACCCACCACAACTAGAAATGATGTGCCCACCACACCACACACGCAATCGGCCACTAAGAGAATAAGCATATACAATAGTACAACGGTATCTAGCTCACGATACGTCTCCATATTTTGTTGATGACACTGACGGACTTTGCATTTGATGCGTGCTCCGTATTTTGTTGACGACACTTACGGTCATTGTATTTGAAGCGAAAGCACGATATGGTCCTTTGGACTTCAGAATAAGCTCATCACGGTCACCGCATACATTTTGTCGAGCTAACCAACATGTGGTTGGATGGTTAGAGGACAGTGGTTTCTCGAGCCCACCAAGGTTAAAGTCCCGGTGCTCGCATTTATCTTGTGTTAATTTCAATATTTTCCGGCGACGTACGTTCAGTTGGAGGAGACGTTCCACTCGACTACGAGGCACCTATGGTAACTTCATAAAATTTCAAGATCAGATATGCTGGCCCACTCTCTCGAAGGTGCTCATAGGGGTCGGGTTCGCGTGTGTGCGCTTATAGCGGTGAGTGCTTGCGCGTATATATGAGCCCTTGCGCGTGCATGCCGTGTTAAACAAATACATATCATGATTATACGGTCCTTTGGCTCACCCGCATAACTCCGTATTTTGTTGATGACACAATCAATTGACCGATCAAGCGTTCCGCAGCGGTGCAACTAGTGTTGCACCATCGAGCGCCAGAACTCAAATGGGGCCCACCTATCAGCCCGTATATGAAAGAAAGAAATGGTAGTTTGAGTCTGCATCTTGTGTTAATAAAATAGGAGTACATTTTAGGGTGATCGACGACGGTCACTGGCTCACCATACAACTCCGTAATTTGTTGATGACACGATCAATTGACCAGTCAAACGGTCCACATTCAGCAGCGCACATTACCATAGGGCCCACCCGTTAGCGCGTATATGAAGGACAGAAATGGTAATAAATTAGTGGTCGGTGGGTATTCGAAGTCGTGAGACCTCTGGTTGGCAGTCACCGGCGGTTGGGGGTGTTCATTGGGCGGTGGGGTGGGGATCCCCGGAGAAAAAGCTCGACAGGGGGGGCTAGAGGCATGGCCGGTGCGGCGGCGGACCGGCGGTGGGGAGTGGTTTCGGGAGGGCGGGCGACGTGGCGGGGGTGGGCGGATTCGGCCGGTGGTGGTGGCGGCTCAGGGGAGGAGTTTGATGATAAACTGGAGGCCCTTGATTTCGTATCCAACGGCTGGAAAATCTAATGACCAGAGATGAAAAAGTTAGTCGACTGACGTGTAGCCTCACCCCGCACGTACACATGCACGCACGCAAGACACACACGCATTTAGGCGTGCAACACCGACACGCGTACACACGCCTGCATGCCTTTGGCGTGCAACAACATGTCACGCATGCACTCACGAACACACGCACGCACACACCCATGCATGCAACCATCGAAACATACCCTTGCACGCATACGCAACACTTCGCACGCGCGCTGCGTGCACACAGCCTACGATGCAAGACACACGTTCAACCTATACGTGCATGCACCCTTTATTAAGGACATGGATTATTACGGGTATTAATCAATCTTATCTGTGATAAGCGAACATTGATGTTTGCAGCGGTCTTTATGAATCACAACGTATCAAGCGGGCTATCAACATAGTAGGCTTATCTACATGAAAAAGATGATGTCACACTCAATGAACAATCATCGGTTTATGAAATGCCCGCTTCTGACCGTCCTGGCCCACCAAAGGTTCCTCGCATGCGCTGCCTACGTTGGGTCAGCGACATGCAGGCCATGCACCCAAAGAGCCCTGCGTCGGTGGAAGAACGGCACGGTGTGTCCTAGGTCAGAGTCGAGGCGCCACTCGCATGCACGCTCGGGCTGAACACGCCTCGTACGCATTCAAATGCCTCCATGAAACCCGCCCGTGTGGAAGCCGAGAAACCCCACTGGACACACGTCCGTTCATGACCGGGCGGCGTTAACGCAACGCCGCCGAGCTCCTCCCGTCCGCCGTCTATTTAATCTCCTATTTAAACGAGGCCAAACGCCGGCCAAGAATCTCACACCTCCGCCGCTCCCCTATCTCCTCCACCATTTTGTCCACTCTTACAATGGCTTACGAAGAGTATTTATTCTGCATCCAAGCCTGCTGGGTAGCCCGCCGGATACGAGCTATGAAGCTTCGCTGATCCACCTCCCTCCCCTCGCCCGTGAGCCAGGCGATTGCCGCCCCAAGCCGGCGCGGTTCAACAACTTCGCCGCTCGAGCCAGCTCGACAAGGAAGCGGCGCCGCGAAGCGTGGTTCTTTGCCGTCCATGCCGCCGCCTCGTACCGCGTCTCCCGTTTCTGTGGCCGAGACTCCCGTGCCGGCGGCCGCGCCATGCAAGCAGCGACGGAAGCCGGGTGCGCGCAGAGCGGCGAGTCGGTGGCCAGTGCCTCAGCGTCCGCCGCCATCATCGAGGAGAAGTAGAACACGGGAGGCCGCCGCCGCTTGGGTCCCATGAAGGCCACCGCGGAGGCGACGCCGGCGTACACAACAGGTGTCTTGCCGGATCCTTTTGTTGCGAGGACCTTCGTCGACCCCGCATGGGCTCCACAGAAGAGGGCAATGTTAGGATGAACTCGAGCCGGTGCCGGCCATGGCGAAGTAGTCGCCAATATTTTGGCTACCCCGGGCAAGATCCAAACAGCCCCTCCCAACAGATTCAAATCCCTCGTTCGCCGTGGAATTTTGCCATGTGTTGTTTTCATGGACTAGCAAGATGCATGTGCATTGCACGGAACATCAAGATGCATTTTTTACAAACTCCCGCATGCATGCAAGGGATAATTAATGTCCTCCTTTGCTAGTACCACGAGGCAAACACCATTAATATTGCATCGATTAGTGTTAGTGGCCTTGTATATCTGCAAATTGTAATTTTGATAGTGGCCCCTCGTATATAAAAATGGAGGGAGAAAGATGAGAGATAAGGCGAGGAGGAGTGGGCGTGGTGGTGACTGGTGGTCGGATCAAGCGGAGGCATGGGGATGGACGGCGCATTATGTCTAGGGTTTGTATCTCTCTCACACACACCCACGTGGGTGGGGGCGTGCCACCGAAGAGAAGAGGTGCATGACGGCGCCGCACGTACTCCCGTCTCATTCCCAACCACACCCGCGCCGGTACACGGTGGAGCTCATTTCTGTACGAAAAAGGCAGCCCACGTGGTAGTTTGGCACGTGTATTGGTTGTCCACTTGGTGGAGGGAGGATCGTTTACCACGGGTGAACAAACAAATTGCGACTTGACGCGTTATGTTAAATTAAAAAATAGGCAAACCATGCGGGGCCTACCTTAGAGGCAAGGCTCTATACACTTTGGAGTACTTTTGATGTGTCCCGTCAACTCGCAGAATGAGGAGAAGCTTGCTTAGTCGCCATCTCCCATACAGGCGCGGTGGCTCGCAGGATGAGGTGAAGCTTGCTCCCTCGCCCATGCGTGCGGTGGCTCGCAGCACGAGGAGAAAATTTTACTACTCCCTCTGTTTACTCCTCGTCCCTACTAGGTACTTTGGTTAGTACTCCCTCCGTTTACTTATACAAGGCCACTATAAAAAAATACATTTTGCATCTATACAAGGCCACAAATAGTAATCGAGACAAAAGTTACTACTCCCTCCTTTCCAGTTTATGGCTCAATTTCAAAATCTCTCCAACCAAGGTAGACGGTGAGTGGTCGAATTAATTTCGTAGTTTGCACAAGTAATTAGTACGCTCGTTTTTCTCAAGAAGTTGTGTTTACCGAGGCATTAATTAGAACTTATGCATGAATGACCACTAAATTTCCATGAACTTGTACATGCATTGGTTAGTTTCCTCTTGACACTGCTTGCGTCGGGTGATCTAACGCACCTCGAAACCAACATGTAATGGTACTACTACTAGTATAGTAGAATTGAGACTTATCAAATGGAAAAGCGAATTTTTTTAGATGAGCCCTATAAACCCTAGTGGAGTGCGTACTCAAGTAAAAACAGATTTTTCCAAAACTAAGTCGCTCCCTTTCATGAATTACAGTAGTAGTATACTCCTCCATCGACGCTCCCTTTCATGAATCTTGTACTTCACCTTCATGCCGACATGTGGGACATATAGCAACCGGTCGACGTGTAAAGCACCAAATAATAGTGCAGAACAGCGGGGGCGCACTCGTGCAGACCCGATGGTAGTAATGAGCAATGATACGTCAAATCACAATGCCGCACTTTCCCAGACGGACGAAGTAAGCCTTATTTCACACTTCGGTTTGCCATCATCTCAAACCACGTACTAGTATCGCTTCTGCCTCAAGAGGGACACGCGCATCGCCTTGGTACAACATGACACGTGGGACCGCATGACAGGCCATGCTCCCCCGCCGATCGCTCGGTAAAATCACCTCATTTTTACTATACTTCCTCCGTACCGGTTTACGGCATGGCATGCACGTCGTTCTAGGTTGAGAATTTAACTGGCTATATATGTGATGAACAGTACTCTAGCCTTTTAAAAAATGTATACTTTTGTACAGTAGTACTATTGATGGATTGCGCCATGGAGCAAAAATTGAAATAAAAAAAAGGTGGTACATATAGAGCGCTAAATCGCCAAATTATGCATATAGTACTATTAAAAAAGCTAGTACGTGCTTAATTGGGGTGCTAAATTCAATTAAAGAAATACTAGTAGTATGTACATACTAAAGAGTTAAAGTATGTGAGAAGAAACATAACATAGTTCTCTTTGGGGCTCGACAACACACCCCTCAAATTGAACTAAGCACACCTGAAATTAAACTATGCAACTAATCCGGTAGACACTGCATTAGAAGTTTAGAACTACCATGAGCAACGACACTGCCACCTTACTCGGAGTCCTCGTCCACGTTCTCGACTTCGTCCTTGTCCCTATTCCTCTTGGCCGATACTTCTTTGCTTGAACCGCACACTTGGCTGTTGCTCTTCATCCAACCCTTGTAGATATTGAAGCAAAGGTAGCCATCCATTGCAGCGTAGTGGACGTGGTCTATATCTAGTACATTCCATCGCCATGCATGACGATGAAAGCGTGTATGGAGGTTTCTCGAGTTCTGCGTCTGAAGGATGAACCATGGCTCTGCCGTCGGCGTGAAAGGTGACGAGAGGGCACCAACCGATTCTTACGGAGGTCGAAGGGTTGCCTATAACGAGGCCTATCCATCCGACCCGGGACTTCTTCTTCGTTCGTAAAGTCTCTGATAACGAATTTCAACATTTTTGTCCTTGAGGAAGGTCTTAAAATCCTGGCACTCAACGTCGGCATGGCATATGTGGTAAACCAAGCAAACGTTATGTACGCAAACCTGGATCACGGCGGGCTTCTTCCTCTCTTCGTCCTTTAGATACTTCTCTCGTCCCAGGACTGCGGTGTACTCAACATCTAGCCCATCGACCCACTCATCATCTGAGTTTTCGAACATGCGTCTGAAGCGAGAAAGGCATCCTTTCACCGTCGCGGAAGAAGCGGGTGTAGATATGACGTCGAACTCATCGCCCGGTGATGGTTCTAACCTTGTATTCACCACCGATCCTGGATATTTGGGATGCCATGGATTTGGGAGGAGGGTTAGGATTAGTGGAACTACTTTGTAATGAGAATGGGCCAGGACGACTAGGAGCGAACCCGTAGTATTGAAGGGCGTGCGGGGGCGAGTAGGAAGCGAACTGCCGGCGATGCAAGCGGCAGGGTAGTGGCTTTCCATTCTCCCATGATCACGGGCTTAGAGAGCCCTTGGATTTGAGATCGAGCAGTTTGCATGGCGTAATTCTAGACCTATGGGTGAATGTCCTATCACGGAGGGTTATTACGCAAATTTTCAGCAACTTAGCATGCGGCCGTTTGATCTCAGATCCAAGGGCTGCCGGCAGCCCGTATCATGGTCGCGCGCCTACCACGACGGCCGTCAGCGTCGCTCAGCCCGGTCAGCATATGGAGATTTAACACGGTGAGTTAGGCTATCGATGTTGGCATGTCATACATAGTCATCACTTAGTCAATCATACTACAACAAGGTTGGCTATAAGTGTATTTTTGTTACTCCTCTCTATCTCTTTCTTCGTACTCAAGGAAGAAAGCGGTGCTAGTAAGCGATGTATTTATTGCATTTGCCAAGGAGTGACCTCTTCCAATGAAATGGTGTTGCTAAGTTTGCTTCATTTAATTAGCTATAGACTCAAAATTGTCTTTTCACCTAGGTACACGCAGCGCTTAGCACCGTTTCTTCCTTGGGTCACCAAACTAGTCTCTCTCTTCTTGATTAACTTGCCACATCGGACTTTATGCCTATGTGGCAAGCTTAAGCACTGTAGGAGCAAGTAAAAGTAAGTACAATAGTGCGCTTTACATGGCATTTTGCATATGTGGAGGAAAGAGAGGCAAGGAAAAAGTGGAGAAGTGGGCTCTCATGCAAGAGCCAGCCTCTACTACATGGTGGAGCATTGGGAGAGGCACCAGATGGAGGTGGTCGGGAATCAGGAGACTCACGCATGGGTCGTGCCTTGCATGATTAAAACGATAATGGCAAGTCAAATCACGGGCCCCACATCCGAAGTAACTTCATTGTCAAATCCACACAGCCCTACGTTTGCAACAGCCTACTCCCTCGTCTTCTCGCGTCTCTGTCCGAACCGACTAGGCGGGAACTGCCTTGCCGCCTACAGCGTGGGAAAAGCCCGCTCTCGACTTTTTAAATACAACTACATCCGCTTAAGAATCCAATGATATACTTTTTGTGACATAGTAGCTCATATTTACTTAGTCAAATGGATGACCTAGAACTACGTGCAGGCCCTATAAACCGAGACGCCTAAAAATAAAAAAAAACCGAGACGGAGAGGGTAGTTCAGCACGTATCTTTTTAGATCAATATAGTTGGGATTCACCAAGGAGCAAAACCAAGTGGTAGGCTGCTCCTGTCGTGTTGGCGTAGCAACTCAAGCGGTCGATCCGCTTTACGAAATGGCGACACACTTAACGGGACCCCTTTGGCTGACATGTGGCTCATCCACCGTCTTGTTCCACGTGCGATGCACCAAATTACTTTGTTGAGCAGCGGTTGGAATTGGAGGCACCCCGGTCGTAAGCGCCAAGAAGAGGTAGAAAATGAGCTGACGAGGGTCAAATCACAAAGCCCCACCTTTCCGCATTAAAATTTGGATGGGCCGAAGCAACCATCATTTCACTCTAGAGGCGCCAAGAGCATAAAGAAAAGAGGAAAGCGATGATGCGTCGCGGCAGCTACCTAGGGCACCCTAGGGTAGGGGTCTCCACTCTGAGATCCTTTTTTGAAAGCGCCTCCAAGATAAATCGGCTTCTCCCTCGTCCTCTTGAAGAAAACCGATGATGAGTGCGGCGGTAGGGTTTGTAGGAGTACTACGGCATGCGGGGCCACGTCGTAGTAAGCGGAGTTCGAGCCGACGCCTTAAATATGTGTGGGCCGCTTGGTTTTACGGGAACGAGGCAGCATTTTGGGTTAGGGACTAGTGGAGATATAAATGCGTACAAAAATTGTGGACGTGGGTTAAATGAAACAATGATGCATGGGCCCTGCATTTTGATATACCTGGGGCCGCGTCAAATTTGCTACTCTACTCAAAACTAGTAAGGTACACATGTATTGAACGCATGAGATTTCGAAACCAAATTATGAATAAATACACACTATAGCATGTAAAGCTTTGAGTCATATATGCATGATGTAGATGTTCGTTTAGTTCTTATAGTTCATCTCATTCAAAATCAATAAGTTTTATAAAAATGTTAAGATTCATGGGGTTGTGCATCGTACTCCTCCGTTTCAAAATAGATGACCCAACTTTGCACTAACTTTGTACAAAGTTAGTGCAAAGTTAAATCATCTATTTTGAAACGGAAAATAAATCATAAAGTAAAAAACAAATAATGGCAATTCATTTAGAAAAAAAGTAATCAATTATGATACAGAAGATTCTAGAGCAAAGGAGAAGTGAGTGTGTTTTGAGGTTTGTGCAGTATTCTTAAGTTCAACCATGGAGTCTTCTAAATTGTACATGTGGCAGATCTGGTGGAATGTTGATGATATCCAACGGCCAGTAGTGCTTGGATTTGCCTATCTCTGCCTTTGTCGGGTTAGCTTCATCCAGCGACCATCTTTCAAAGTTATTAGCACACTATATAGTTCTTGTGCCATAGTTGCATGTTTTGGAAAAAAGCTACTAGTGGGTTGTACTATCTATTTAGGAATAGAAGATGTATACATGGAAGTTGTAGGGAAAGAGATGACATGGAGCATCTCAATTCCTATGAGTAGGGATTGGAAAAGAGATGTCATTTGGTTCACATCATAGGAACTTTTCTATTGAATCTAGAGATGACATGTATCTCAATTCCTATGAGGAGGGATTAGAAAAGAGATGTAATTTGGTTCATATCATAGGAACTTTTCTATTGAATATACGCTAATGTTTATTTTCCTTTGAAATTAAGGGAGTATAGGAATCCATTCATATGAACCAAGTGGCTCTAAAGCTATAGAAATGATATCATGTTTATTTCCTTTGAAATGTGGAGTATATGAATCTATTCCTATGAACCAATTGGCTCTAAAGGAAAGAATCCTATAAAAATCATATTATATAGAGTTCCTATGATATTCCTCGACACTAAAGGATGCTTGAAATTGCTGCGGGTGATACGATGGTCTTTCTTTGTAGACTCCTCACCCAACTTTATAGTTACCTCTCGAAGATGAATGAAATGACATATACATGGTATTCTACATGTGCAATTTGGTACACGAAAACTCGGTAAAAGTTTGCGAGGTTGAATTTTCAATAAAGCTATATGCAATGCATTTGAACGGATGGAGCATACGGCAGTTGCTAACACTCACATGGAAGATTTGTGCGTAGGAGGAGTGGCTGTTACATTAAATGACATGGCAAAGCCCGACACTGTCGGATGCCGATCTAACGGTTCTTACGGTGTTAAATCGAGGAAAAGGCTTGTGGCGAATGTTTGTCGGATAATGATTTACGGACACATGCATTGCATTGATCGTGCCCCCTCTCTCTCACGCTTTACGCACCCTCACGAGTCCACGACTCTCCTGTGTCCTCTCACGCAGACTACGTCGCACCCACCGTCTATCTCTGCGGTGGGCGTCACGCACATATGTGCTCTTCACACCCTACCCTCGTAACTTCTAAAAAACAAAAAGGCAGTAGCACATTTTATTTTAGCTCACACGTCACACTTGTACTATTACTCTTTGCGGTGAGCGTTCTTTGGGCATAGTATATTGTACTCTCACGAAGAAGCGGTGCCACGCACGCACTAGTTCTCTCACACCCACTCTCGGTACCACGTGGGGCGCATTTTTTGAAGGTGGTACAACGAAATCACTCCACTATATATAAGCAGGAGCCTTAGCGCTTGCTTTACTAGGGTTCCTCTCGTTCACTCTCTCATGCTCTCCAGATCTAAGCAACACATAGGTGGCCACACTCACGACTAGTCACAAATCCGGCCGGACAACCTCGACCGGGGCAGGGGTGTAAGTGCATCGTTCACTGTCGTCGTGGCGAGGAGAGACCAACGGCTGCTCAACGTCCCGATCGGCTGCGTGCCGGTCTCTCAGAAGGCGCCCGGCTCGGGAGAACCTCCGACCCCTTCTTCCTCCCTCGTGGTATTGTGTGGCCAAGATCGGCCTCCAAGCCGTCTTTGCGACATGCCGGCGACCCTCGGTATATATTCCTTGAAACCTGCCTTGCTCTCTGCCCGGCTCCCTTCGTGTGGATCCTTTTCTACTTCCGTCCATTTGTTCCAAAGCCACCTAGACTTCTACTATTATTAGAAGTAAAGCTATTTCATCTGATCGACTCAAAGCGTTGGTTCAAACAGGGAAGAAAGTGGGAAAGGCTGTAGCATGAATCTAGGACTTAGTTCTAAGAGGAAGCGGGGAAAGTAGTAATATCATCCTTTATTTAAATAACCGTATTTCTTATTTTGCAAACAGGGATGTACATCTCCATATCGTTTCGGGATGTACATCTCCGTGTCGTTTCTATCCGGCATAATCAAAAGCACACACCTCGGTTTTAGTACAAGCTGCATAAAATGAGATGGCTATCCCTCGTTGTCGCCGTCTAACCTCCCGTCTTCAAGGTATCCCTACATTGGTAGTAACTAAGGTAGAATGACCAGCATAATCTAAAGAAGCTGATTGTCGTTTTACTTCCCTGATTGTAGTGCGAGACGGCGAAAACAAGCTGCATCCTAGCCCGGAATGCACTTTCTACCGGTTCGTCCATGGACCGAGGACTAGGCCTTGCAGGTACCTGCACGGCGGTTTTTTGGACGCGGTCTTGTGGACAAGAGGCATTGTGGTGCTTATTTCTGCAAATAAGCGGTGCTTAAATTTAGTGGAATGCACAAGAATTTCACACTGGTCGATTACCTTTGCATGGTTCAGTTCAGCATTCCACGGTGAGACCACAATTATAATTGGTTATTACGGAATGAGAGAACCTAACCACGAATGGTGGCAACAAGAAAAACCAGAGTGAACTCCAGGAAATTTAAGCCTACCGGGAGGCCCTTTGCTCAGAGAGAACCCTTGCTTGTTTTTTCCTGATTTGTAAACCTTCTCACAACTTTGTATTTTGCTGTGAACTAGTATATGTTTGATATGTTCTATGAATCATTGAGATGTATAAAATTGCTTAACTTATTATTTTCAAGTTTTTATGAATACGAGTATAATGTGAGTGTTCCACATGAGCGTTGGACTAAGCGATGTGAGCGTTTGGAATTTATTACATTGTGGCCTCAATTAAGCTTTGCATGAACCCTTTGTAACAAGATACATAGTTGCTTATATGTCAGACAACAGATTGTTGATTGTTTTTTTTTTACCTTGAAGACTGCAGGGTTTGCACCCCACAACAATTTATTAAAACTTAAAACAGCATGTACCCAAAGAGTTCCTTAAGAAAAGGAATAGGGCAGGAAGGAAAAGAAAATAAAAACTGTACAACCTAGTCTAGACAGAGAAATAAAACTCTAACTAGAGAGAATACAAATGCAGGGCCCCTCAAGGAGGCAGGAAATCAATCCATTTGATCAAAGCATCCCTGTGTCTTGACTTGATTACGTGAGCCAAGAGTGAGATGTCTGGACAAAACCATTTCTCCACTTTGCTTGAAGGTAGGTCGATGTACTGAAGGCTTTGTCATTCCTGAATTTCCAAATATTCCACCAAGTTAGGAAAACCACCTCGGAGAAGAAAAGGCTTATTGAAATCCTTCCTAGCATGATGTGCAATCGCACCATATCCACGACTATTGAGCCATGTGATTTGTAGATAGTTCCACACTCTCATGCTGAAGTTGCCTTTGAAAGAATAAGTGATTCACATCTTCAAGTGCTCACTGTGGGACAAAGTACACATTAGGGCCCATCATTAATCTTCCACTTCCTGCGTTGAATCATATCCTTGGTGTTTACTCTGTCCATAATGACAAGCCGGGGCAAATATTTTAATTGTCATAGTACAATGAGGATTTCCATACCCAGCTGAGTAGAGGGTTGGTAGGAATTGGCTCATGAACAAAGTCATAGTATTTCTTTGCTGTGAACCCAGCTTTCTTCCCATGTTTCCATTGCCAGGAATCATTAGAAGCAACATCCAAGGAGATCTCAGTCATAATTCCAGACAGATGATTAAACTCCCTATAGGCCAACTCAGATAATGGCAAGGAGAACATGCTCTGTAACTCACCAGTCTGCAACACTTCCATAACAGAGGAATTCTTTTGTAAGCAGAAGGAAAAAAGCCTGGGGAATCTGTCTTGGAGTGGGATGCATGAGTTATCAACTTCCCAAGAATCGGACAGGAAGAGCAAAGAGTCCCCTTTTCCATGGGGCGATTCTTTGAAGAAACAACCACAGATTTATCCATTAGTTTGCAGATGTCCCTCCACCAAAAGGAGCCACACAAAGCGGTGTCATGAGGAACTCTCACGATAATAATGTAGTCCCAGATCAAATGAACCCATGGCACATCTACTTTGTTATAGAACTTATCGAGGAATTTCATTAACAAAGCTTCATTCTACAGGCCCAGGTTAAGTATGCCAAGCCCACCCTTAAGTTTGGGTCTACGGACCAAAAGGCCAAGCAGCGGAGAATTACCCTTCTCCGACCATACTTTCTCCATAGGCATTGTCTACGTATTCTTTCCGGTTGTTTTAAAATCCCTTGTGGTATTGATAAAACTACAAAGGAAGAAGATTGGCAATGAAGAAATAACAGAGTTTACCAACTGCAACCTGCTACCTTGGGGCACAAACCATGAGCTAGCAGTTAATCTTCTTTCCATACAATCAACCAGTGGAAGCAGATCCACAATTTTGGGCCTAGATGTGCCCACTGGCAATCCAAAATTTGTGAATGGCATAACCCCCAGTTGGCACCCAAACTGTGCAGCAAGAGCATTGGCAGAAGTGGCATCCACATTAATTGGGTACATTGATGACTTGTGGTAGTTAATCTGCAAACCCGGTTGCGAGGGAGAAAGAGTTTAGAAACAGACTTAAGCACCTCAAGCCCGAGCAAGAATCAATGATCACAAACAACGATTGTGTCATCGGATCTTGAACCACTGGGTAATCAGGATCATGAGTTACTAGAGGTAAGGAAAGAAGTCCTTTACTGAGATGATCATTAACCATAGTCTACAACAAATCAGCAGCAATCACAAATAGCAAAGGTGAGATAGGATCACCTTGCTTTACCCTACACTTACACTTAAAATGGTTTCCTGGTACCCCATTGAGCAAGATTGAGGAGGTTGCTGAGGACAACAATTGCTGTATCCAGGATATCCATTTATTATCAAAACCCTTTGCCACCAAGATCTTTATAATTGCCTCATGCTTTGTATGGAATCAAATGCTTTTTCAAAATCAAGCTTGAGTAACATAATTGGCTTTTTTGTTGGTTGCACTTTGATGAATGTACTCAAATGTCCATGCTATACAATCACGAATGGTTCTTGATTTGATAAAGCCATATTGATTCTTATGAACACATTTGGTTATTTCATCTTGGAACCAATTAGCAGCAAGTTTTGTGAGGAATTTCAACCCCACACTTGTCAAAGAAATTGGCCTAAAATACTTGGCCGGTTTGGTGACAACTTCTTAGGGATCGAGTTATGTAGGCCTCCTTTGAGATTTTCAAGCTGAAAGCAGTTCCAGCGTGAAACTCATTGACCAGTGCAATGAAATCACCAGAAATGATTGGCCAACACTTCTTCATGAAAAGGCCATTAAAACCATCTGGTCCATGAGCCTTGTCAATGGGCAATTCCTTGATAACCTGCTCAATTTCCTTGACCTCAAAAGGCCTAGTGAGAACATCCAGTCCATGCACCCTAGGGATAATAGAAAGGATGTCATTTCCCAAAAAGATTGGTTTCACTGTTCCCATTCTGCCCTTCAAAATCTCCAGAAATTCCTTTGCAATTATGTCATGGATGCAGAAAGCTGTTCCATCTGACAACTGAAGAGTGGCAATTGAATTTTTTCTATATCTCTCAGTTGCCATTGCTTGGAAGAATTTTGAGTTTTCCTCACCCACTTTGATATATCTAATAGTGCCGCTCTTCTTCTAGTATAAAAATTGTAGATGAAGAAGATGTTCATGGTGCATCTTCACCAATTTTCTGAAATTGGATTCAGCTAAGAATAAAGGCCTGGAGTCTTCCAAATCATCTAACCAAAAAATCACCCAGTTACACTTCTCAATCAGAATTTTAATATGTGACAAACCCTTCTGCCATTTCTTAAGAGCAAACCTCAAAGATTTGTGTTTGTCCATAATAATTGCTGATATATGTGTTTTGTGAGAATGTTTTTGCCAAACCTGTTGAACACACTCCATAAAACCAGGTTGATGAACCCAATAGTTTTCAAATCTGAAGATGTGAGCTTTTGGGATGTTGGTGCAAATTGAAACCACACATGGAACATGATCTGACGCAGTTTTGGCAAGAGGAGTGACTTGAGTATGTGGGTATTGATCGATCCAGCTGGCAGAGATAAAAAACCAATCCAACTGCTCAAGGAGAGGGAAATCCTGCATATTAGACCATGTGAACCTTCTTCCCTTTAGAGGTAGTTCAATCAGTCCCAAATGACCTATGATCTCATTGGAAATAAAAGTATCATTGATATCACCACCGGGAAGATTTCTATTATCAAGAGATCGTATGAAGTTAAAATCTCCCAGCAAAAGCCAATTCTGCACAGGTTCTACTTTTAAATTATAAAGCCAACTGACGATCTCATCCCTCAAGACACCTTGACAGGGTCCATAAACATTGAATAGGTACCATTTATCATCATTATGCACAGACTTGAAACTAATCACAATCCCGTAAGGTTTAGCTTCAATTAAAGTCCCTAAAAAGACATCTGATCGCCACACAGTTAAAATACCACCAGAAGCTCCCCTTGAAGGAGATTCCATAAAGCCCATCAAAGCCCCACAGGACAAATGCTCTTAATTAAATTCTGGGGGCACTCAGGAGCTTAGTCTCCTGCGAGGCACACAAGCGCACATTGACTTTCGATTACTTTCACGCCTAACATACGCTGCCTTGTTTGAGAATTCAAACCACGGACATTCCAACAAAGAACCTTCCTCACGGCTTTGACATTTGATTCATAGGATAACATATAAGAACATAGCGATATGATTGTGACACCTAGTACCACACAACCCAGGACCATAGAAAACCAAAAGTGCCAAATCAACCATAGTGCAAAAGTTCAGAGAGGACATAACAGACAGCAAATTTGACAGGCTCGCTACACCTAGATAAAACATTAAACTTTAACATTTAAGTACTGCCGGAGGTGGAGTCGTCCGTAGGATTAGCCATAAGCTTCTCCCGAGACAGCAGCTTAGAATCAATTTCCAGCTCAGCTCCAATTGCCTGCAGCACCACGAGCGGCGTCGGCGGAGGGACATCTTGATTTGTCGTTCACATCTTGATGTTGTCCATGCGGTGACTTCCAGTTGGGCGAGCCTTCTCTTCCATGGGCTTGGACCTAGGGCATCTTTAGCAGGTTGAAGTGAAAGCTGCTCAAAAACCACAGGTTTGAAACCATCCAACTTTGCAGCTTCTCATTACACCTTCTAACTGAAGTGTCCACCAAGGGAGCAGATATCTTCCGTCTACCACGCTGGCTTTTCTGTCGCGTCTTAGAGTCAGAAGCGAAAACCACAGTAGAGGAAAACTCCTCCTGGCCAGAAAGCCCTACAGACCCAGAATCCATAGCTTCAGAAATCATCCCTTCAGACCCAACAGCAACAGAAGGCCCTTCACTTGAGTCAGAAAACCTAGTGCCAGACAAATCACCAAACAAGGAGGCGAGCAAGCTGAAACGCCTAGTAATGATTGAAAATTTCTTTGTCTGATACTTGGCAAACAAGGGACTAACTTAGACATCCTCGAGAGAATCATCAAACGCATAATTGACCACTTACACTTGGAATAGGTGACTGTCCCCAAGGGCTTGAAGAAGATGGACACAGGCACCTCTTTCCTTTGAAAAATCAAACATCAAATTCTCAAAAGAACGCTTCCAAAGCAATTCAGGCGGAAGAGGGGGCCAGCCATAATTCGAGCCATCCCAATGAAGATCTGATGGTGCTGAATTACTGGGGGTTGATAGGGGACAATAGCCAAAGGGTTTTCCACCACAATTGCAGGCTGATCCTGAACTTGAGCAATCAGATCGATGAATGGTGGATACTGCGGCTCAACGCCCTGCAGAAGCTGCTCAACAGACTCAGATTGCTCAGGTTGATCAATGACAATGGAGACTTGATCTTGTTCTGGCACGGCGGGCTGCGGTGGCTGATTATTATCCTCTTCATCTCCCCAATGAGCATTACCAACCAAAGATCCTTTGGGTTATCGTGGAGGGAGGGGTGCAAGTGGCGCGTCATTCCATCCAAGAATTGGGTAAGGAGGGAGAACAAATGGTATGTTGTCAGGAATTAGGTGTCCAGGCATTGGATGGGGATTCCCATCCAAAGGCATCGGATCCTCATAATTGGGCATCTGATCTGCAAAATCTGCCCCAAGAACATAACATGCAGCAGTCCAAGAAACTTGAGCACCCCCCCCCCCATTCAGCATAGTCCCCGAAAGCCACATCCCTTGGCACCAGAGGCGTAGTAGGAAAGCTTGCTTCGACAACAGTACGGACTAGGTACGGATCTTCACTATCCCAAGAGTGAAATTTTCCAAAAGTACCTACTGCTTGAGAAATATACTCTATCGTGCGATTATCAAGGGGAATCCCAACAAACATTAGCCAGCCCTTACGAAAACCATGATTCCCTTTGAAGTTTCCCCCCTCATCATGCTTCATGAATCTAACAAATCGATCATTTCCCAAAGCCAACAGCGGATGCTGAATCAAAGTGTATCTAACAGACGGATCCCGAACTTGAAATAGACCGATTCCACGAAACCATGGCTGAGCAGAGCGGACAAGTATACCTC
This sequence comes from Aegilops bicornis, assembly GCA_021605145.1. Classification (NCBI taxonomy): domain Eukaryota; kingdom Viridiplantae; phylum Streptophyta; class Magnoliopsida; order Poales; family Poaceae; genus Aegilops; species Aegilops bicornis. Next base: position 797,181 of record JAHIAL010000046.1, read on the forward strand.
TGTTCTGAAGAAACTGAACCACTTCCTCTCTGACAGGCCCAAGGGGTCCATCCGGGCGAGCATAACTCCGGCAACCATGTAATCTTCATGGCGTCGAGGGGCGAGTCGCCGGCGTGAAGAAGGTGCGAGTAGCGCCCGATCACCACCATCGATGATATGATGCCCCGGTGGCACAAGGCGATGCGGGTCAAGCTCGAAGTTCGCCATGGCCGGCTGCAGCGGCGATGATCAGTGGGTTTCTTTGGAAGAGCAGGGGGTTTCTTTGGCAGGGAGGGGAGGAGAAAGGAGCAATGCGGGCGGTGGCGATGCGACAAGACTAGATGTCCCAATAACTCCGGCACCCTTCCCCTGATCAGCTGATGTTTCCGAAATGCTCGTGTTTTGTTGCAGAGAGCTCTGCCTCCAAACCAATCCATGAGAGCAATCAAAATTATTACATGCATGCCTAGAGTGACCCACCCTGGAGCAAGCCGAGCAGACCGCTCGCATTCCACAAGTAGCGCCATGTGGCCCTTACGACCATAAGCGATACGAGGTTAGAACCGGTCCACCATGTCGCCGACCATAACTTCAAACCGCCGAGCTGCCTCTTGTGTGGAAGGAATTTCGAGAATCACCCATCGGGCTAAGGCGCATAGATGAATCCAGCCCATTATCGGGAGGCCCAGCAGGAGGCGGATCAAAGATAGGTCCACCCATAGCATGACAATCCTGGGCCACCGAGCCCACACACAGCGGGTTAACCAACTGAGACGGGCCCGAAGCCAAACATCCAGTTTGAATCAGAGAAGTTCCCGCTTCCTCAAATTGCGCCGAGAGATTACCGGAAATCATGATTTGCGGATCCACCGAAACCGGACCGGGCGGAGGCTCAACGGCCCGCCGAAGCAACTCCAGCGACATGCTAACCGTACCAAACACGATGGGTGGCCTTGCCACCGTCCAATGCAAGTCAGGAGCAGGTGATTGTCGAATGACAACACGCTCATGGGCAGAAAGATCGTACCCCTCGTCAACTATAGTATCAATGCAAGTTTGAGAAGCTGGATATCTATAGCCCTTGCAAACAGAATACTTTTCAAAAGTGGCAAAAGACAGCTTCTTACTTGCAGAAATTCTAGATTTCAAAGAAGATTTAACCGGGGGCTTATGCATAGCCAATAAACCTAGCGAAGACCTACGCTTGGTAGGGCTAATCAAAATCCATTCGGCATCACATTCCGTACGCTAGATCTTAAGTTCTCTGACCCAATTAGGTCCTCCATTACCCCAAAGATGAAAATAGCACTTGAACAGATCACAAGCAAAAGAACGAAGATCCATAATAATAAAGCCAGCTTGCATGCATGAGACTTGGAAAGAAAAAACTTTGTCCTTGACATGACTAACCCGAAGATCAATTGCTGAACCACCAAGCGCAGCTTCCAGCGCCGCCGCCACTGAATCCTCAGATAAGCGGAAAGCATGCCTACTGAAGGACACGATCAAAATGAAATCCCTCCCTCTGCCCATCGGATGAATTGTGCGACCGATGAATCTGAAAACCTCATCCCGAAAAACCCTACCCTTGGAGAAATCCAAGCCAAGGGTAGATCCACCAGAAGAACCCATAGGAGATGGGTATTGCCTTGATCCAGAGAAGACGCCGGAGAAGATGATCGGAAAAGATCAAGAGATTAGTGGAGAGGGAGGAAGATCGCCGGTACTGAGATCAGCGCCGGGGTGGGAGGTGGGAGCGCCATCCCCCTTAGAGTTGTATTCTGTTCTTGTGATTGTTGATTGTTAGTTGGTCGATAGCCTAGTGTTGAAGCAAGCTGAGCCAATCTGCCGTGTTTTGCACAACTGCTTACAAGTGGGGTAGCACCAACAGTGTTTACAAGTACTTATGTATCGTCGGCCTTACGGTTCTCGAGCAGAGTGCTCTATTTCATCAAACACACACCTTTGCTCGTATGATAAACCGTGACAACTTATGTCTTACCATGCCATATTCATGAAAAAACTAGTGAGGGCGCATCTGTTTTAAGAATAATTACGATGGTTCTCCACATGATTCACGAGCACACAAAAGTAGCAATTTGTTCCATAGGCGGATTCAAGCAGTACTAGCCCCGGAGGGGTCGATAATGAGCAAGGTTCGGATAATTAGACACAATCCAAACTACTATACCAAAACACTAGCTGGGCAACTATTTCATGCCTCGATCTAATTTGGGCTAGACACAAGATGAACCTTGCCATGAACATCATCGAGGGCGTCCCGCAGACAGCTCAATCTGTGAACCTTCATGAAGACAACCTTGTGGCCTTGCCCTTTGATAAACTTGTTTGTGGAGGCATGCCACGTCATCTTCCTGCGTAAGCTTGACAAAACAGTATTCCTCACAAGCGAAGGAGTAGCTTTGAACTTCTTGTGCTTCAAAGACACCACTGGACAACCGCCTAACAGCGGTGAGGCTGGAATACAACTCTTCATTGGTATAACCGCAAATGGCTTCCGAGGATCCAACAGCCTAAGAACTCTGTTTTCCCGGTCGTATACTCAGGTCGTCCGCCTCATAGCGAGTGACATGTACAACCACACAATCCTTATGCGCATCGAGGCTCTAATTGAAACGCTAAAACAAATTCTGAATTAATTTTCGATTATAAGAAACACAAGTTATTTAAACCACTACGTATACCATGGCATCGAAGCTAATAAAATTTTGCATTATTAATCACCACATACTTCCTTTTCTAAAAAAATCACCACAAACTTATATTAAAAACCAAAATCGAGATCGGCAAAGAAGGAAATCACCTTGGGCAGCTCATAGGGGGGGACACATCCTCGAAGGGGGAAAACAGCTCCTGCAGTGCCACGGGGGCTGTAACCTAAAACGGGGCATTGACCATCTCAGTATTTGGGGTCGCCTCGGTGGTTGCCTCCATCTTCTTGGAGCTCTCTGTCTCGTGGGGATCAGCCTCCCGCGTCTGCTCCAATATGAAACTGACGAATACTAGGAGACCACTGAAAGGAAAACACAATCGCAATGACAATGCAACAAAAAAGAGAATGAGGATCGATTCTGACTTTGCAAAATCTTTTTTCCTTCCTCAATCTAAAATATACCACCAACATCACGGATCCGCTTACCTTCCCTTCGGTTCGGAGAGAAGAACGATTGGCGGATGCAAGTGTTGCCTTTCTTGAAAGGCAATTGAGGGAGAAGGGGATTCAGCGAAGAGTGAAATGATGGTTGCTTCGTCCGTCAAACTTAGACTGCGGGAAGGTGGGGTTTTGTGATCTGACGGCTCGTTCTTGCCAGCCTTCTGACCGGGGTGACTCTCCTTTGCATACTGCCTTTCTAATTTGGTGGATGGCATTTGTATGTAGCTGCTGCATAGCCCGCATGTCGGTGAACAAAAGTATAACGGCATTGAGAGGGAGGCGTTTCAATGACCTAGGAGGGAGCGAAGCGGTAGAGTGTCTCCATTGTACTAGTAGTAATTATTTTTTGGTTAGTGTAGAGTGTCTCCTTTGTACTAGTAGTAATTGTTTCTCGGGTCCCAAGACAAAACAGCCCATCCACACTAGTTTTATTTTGAGAAAATCAATTCAAAAGCCCATATATTTACTGAATGAGAGGCGCTACCCACACCCAAAGACACCGCCCCCCAAAAAAACACGGGTGCTCTTCTTCCTCCTTGCTCCCACCCACCTCACGTCACTGCGCTCCCTCGCACCCCAAATTCCTCACCTCACTCCCTCTGAAAACCCCAGCTCCCTTCTTCCTTACTCCTCTGAAAACCCCAGCTCCCCTTCTTCTTCGCTTTTTCTACAACTAGGCTCGTCATTCGTTACTCTGCTCAAATCCGTGAGCGCGACGTGACGCCCTCGAGGAAAATGGAGTCGGCTGACCCTAGCACCAAGAAGACGAGGCTCCCGCCAGCGGCGACACCTGTTGTAGATCCCGCACCCGGCAGCGCGGGGAGAAGCGGCGACCCCGCCTCCACCGGATCCCAGGAGCCCGTAGAATCTCGGGTGGACCGCATCAGCGATCTCCCGGACGCCACCCTTGGGGAGATCATCTCGCTTCTCCCCACCAAGGATTGCTTGCCCTTTTAAGTCCTCTCAATTGGTGGCGCCCTCTATGGCGCCGTTCCTTAATCTCGTCTGGCTGTCGCCTATCTCTCTTCAATGATTTTGAAATCCCCAGAGCCATCATCTCCTCCCACTGTAGCTACACGTTCAAAGCCTCTCATCCCGTCATGCTACGAGCAAGCATACCATGCCTTGCACGGTGGATGCCTTCTTGGAATCCCACAATTCACAGAACTACAGCCTACTTGAGTTCTACTATTCCCACAAATCACATACCACATACCGAGCGCCATGAACTTGTGCCCTCAAGACCGATGTCCATCTCGGGGTTTCGTCCTCTCTCCACACCGCCACCTTTTGCGCATTGCTACCTACTGACAATAACTGTACTAAACCTTCGACTCCCATTTCTCAAGAAACTTTCACTTATGCAGGTTCGTATATCGTGAGGCCTCATTGCACATCATCATCCACTCCAGCTTGCCCTCATTTGGAGTGCTTGGTGCTTGTTTTCCACAGTTAGAATCGGTTGTCTCCAAATAAAGTCGCCTAACCTTGTAAGAATTGGAATTTCTTTTGACGGAAGGCAGCTCATCATCCAAGATGCCCCTTCACTTCAAAGGTTGATCCTTGATTGTAGTTATTCATCGTTGCAAATAACCGTCCTCTCTGCGCCTAAACTGGATACCTTGGGTGTAATACATGATCTCTTTGCTCATTTCAATATGGTGTTTGGCTCCACAGTTCTTCAGGTACTTTATATTATCATCTACACTTGTAACCATAAGCTGCATTTTAAATTTCTGCGCATAATTTATATATCATCTTGGAGTACACATTTTGTACTAATATTATGTTCTATGCTCAATGAAGAGTTTCTCCATGGATGGCCTATCAATGGTGCTTTGGATTACATCAAGATATTATATATCCAAATGAATAGTTTTGATCTGAACAAGATTATTAGCTTGCTGCAATGCTTTCCATGTCCGGAGAAGTTGTATATAAAGGCGATAATTTCACGCACATTGGAAGCCGCATATAGTGTACTAGAATTAAGCTGTTCATTTGTTGCTCTTTCGACACTTTTCTTTTAGACCTTAACTGCATTTTCAATCTTCATGTCTATTTAGGCAACAAGGCGGGTAAGAAAGTTATAACCAATCGGTGGATTCGTAAGCATCGGGATTTTCTCACTTCTCATGAGATTCAATTGAAGACAATAACGCTAGAACGATATGTAGCCAACCGTTGCAAACACAAGATTTGTCACATTCTTCCCTCTCTTGAATGGGAGGTTACTATTGTCCATCGGGCTTAAGTTTATCAGCAGCATGGTTTTGACGGATGGGTATGTCAAAGAGCAAAAAAGGAGTTTAATTGGGCAAAAGAGCTTACGAGCGTCTTGCGGGCTTCTATTTACAACATATTGTGGTCATAATCCACTAAATTTTACGACCAGGGATGTTCATTCTATGGACCTTACCAATCCATTTCTTGTGACTGCTGAAAATAGTCTTTGAGTTAGATGTTGTTGCCCTTTTCAATCTGTTTTTTGTAAACCTGATGCACAACTAACCCTCGTGCTTTTATGCAGTTTGTAAGTCGGAGTTAGATGTTCCTGTCCTTTTCAACTCGTTTGTATTTGTCATATTTTCTTTGAAACAAGGCAAGTGGCTTGCCATTCGTTTAATTTAGTGTGAAATATTGTAACAAATCCAAACCAAGGGAAATAACATCACTCTACTTGGCTGCTTGAGCTCACTGTGCATTACAGAAGCCAAGTGATTAGCCCCCACCAGCACCCACAAACTTATCTCGAACTAGCACATCAAATGGGCTGTAAATTTTCATAGGAAAGGCTGGACATCTAGGGCTCACGCCATTGTCAACGTAGTCAATAAACGAGAGAATTACACTATGAGCGGCTGACACCAGGGACCCAGCAAGTCGCGCAGTTTTTTTTGAGGAACAAGCAGTTGTTATTTATACTAGTTTTAGCGACGGATCAGGGTAACAACGGAAATTTGTCAGTGTGGCCCGTCTAGCCAGGGTTTTATTTATGTTTACCACATCATGAGCCCAGGCTTGTGTTTTTCTTCTTGCTGAAAATGGCTAGCCCAGTTCTATTTTTTTAGAGAAATACCCAAACAAGGCCTACTTGTTTTATCGGCCTATTTGGCTGCAAATCTTTCAAGACGAGGAGAGTTTCATTGGTTTGCCCAGAAATGGGCTGTACATTTGTAAAACACATCAAACCGGGAATTAGTTTCAATTTTTTTTCATTACAAGATCTTAAATTCCATTGATTTTTATGCGTGGACAATTATTTGGATTTTATATTTATATAAATTATTTTTCAAAATAGTTTGAATGTGAATCGATATTTCTGGATTAAAAGCAGTTGACCACACCGAAATATGCAAAATTTACAGATACTTTTAACCGTGGCCACAATATGGGGTGTGATGCTAACAAAAAGAAGATGGGCTCCAAATTTTTTAAGAATTAGCAAATGGGTTGTACATTATTAGAAATAATGGCGATGGGTCAGTATGCTGTTTTCCACAGATTTGAGGCTGACTTGTGCGCCTACTACAGTTGGACGGTATGCTTTCATAAAAAAGGTTGATGCACACGGGCCTCATCAACTTAGTCAACACACGAGAGCGTTGGATCGTTGGATGTCCATGCAACGGCTATCGTGTGCTTCTTCAATCTCTGCTCTTCATGCTCAAGTCAGCTCAAACAAGTGCCGCTGGACTGCCTCGCTTCCCTCCTCCCGCAGCAATGGCTTATGTCTTGCCGTGCAGCCCTCACGGCCCCACCGTACTCCCGGTGGCCTAGCCATCGCTTCTACTCACCCACACATGCTGTTATTCTCCGGCGACGGCATGACAGACGGTAAGCCTCGTACTCCTCGCGTGGGAAACAACCGCCGAGTATTCTCCACAGCTCCGTGTCGTTCCGTTCCTAGGCCTCGCCGTCGTCCACCGCCCTGGTGCTCTCGGCGTGGCCTGGTCAACGTGGTCAATGAACGATATCCATCGGAAGTGGACTGTATGTGGAGAGGCTGACAGCTGTGTCCAAGGCCGCACGCAAGGAAATGCCTCGTTATTACGCGCAAAATAATGATTCCTCCACCTGACAGCTAGGACCCACAGGAAGGGCCTCTGTATTTCGTGAAAAAAATGTTCCCCAATGACGGTCGGATCCACCGACTATATCTTCACACGCAAGGAAGTGCTCTCCTTATTACGCCCAAAAAATGAACACCCCCTCGCTAGTCGGACCCACCATATTGTTGGGCTGACTTGTGGGCCTACTAAGTTGACAGGGACGGAGAGCTTTGTCAACTTAGTCAATACTCCAGTGACCGTATGATGTCCATCCAACGGCCATAGTGCTTCTTCAACCTCTGGTCTTCTTGCTCCAGCCGCCCATGGCCGGCTGTGCTACCGCGGACGCCTCACCGCTCTCATACTACTCCCACCACTGGCCAAGCCATCCCTCCACTCACCCACACCCCCTGTTATTCTCAAGGGCGACAGCCTCACACCGCAGCCGGAACCAAGTTGAACGCCAGATTCTCTCCTCTCAGCGTGGGCATCCACTGCAGTGTCTTGCAGCTCCGCTGGCAAATGCCCCTTCCTGAGCCTGCGCCGTGCGTCCCCACCGCCGTGGTGCTCTCTCGTGGCGTGGTCAATGTAATCGGCGACCGACTTCCATCGGAAGAGTATCAGACGTGGAAGAGGCTGACAGTAAGGTCCACGGCAACCGCAAGGAAGTGCCTCCTTATTACGTGGAAAATAATTATTCCTCCACCGGCAATGAGGACCCACCGGACGGGCCACCGATGTTCTTGGAAAAAATCGTTTCCCGACTGGCTGGGACCCACCGACGGGCCACACCGTATTTCGCAAAAAAATGTTCCCCGCCGTCAGCTCGGACCCACCGGAAGTTCCTCCTTATTACGCACAAAAAATGAATACTCCCCCATCTAGCCGGGACCCACCTTCTTTGGGAGGCTGACTTAGGGCCTACTAAGTTGACGGGACGGCGGGCTTTGTCAACTTAGTCAATATGAACGATTCTAGCTCCGAGTGACCGTGACGATGTCCATCCAACGGTCAGAAGTGCTTCTTCAACCTCTGGTCTTCTTGCTCCAGCCGCCCAAAGCAGCCTTGGTCGTGCTGCCCCGCCTCCCGTGGCCGGTTGTCTTGCCCATGCAGAGGCCTCCTCAGCCCCTACTATTCCCACCATTGGCCAGGCCCTGCGGCAATTTTCACACCACCGTAGTCACCAAGTGAACCCTCGTAGTCCCTCTCGCTGGCGGGCTTCCAGCCTGCTGTCAGTCTCCCTTCCTAGGACTCTCATTGCCGCCCACCACCACCGTGGTGCTCTCTCATGTGGCGTGGTCAACATGGTCAAGGAATGACTTCCATCGGAAGAGTATCTTGTGATGGAGAGGTGGCAACCTGGGTCCACGGCCACAGCCCAGCTTTTTTGTGATTTGCCAAGTAAGTCGCTTTGTCGGGCCTGTTGGGCTGCAAATCTTTCAAGACGAGGAGAGCTTTCATTAATTTGGCCGAGAAATATGGCCCATCGATAATGAGAAATGGGTTGTACATTTTAAAACACATCAAACCGACAATTAGTTTCCAAATATCTTTTTTCATTTCAAGATTTTAAATTACATTAATTTTTGTGCATGGAGAATTTGTTGGATTTTATATTGATATACATTTATTTTTAAATCAGTTTGAATGTGAGTCGAAATTTCGGATTAAAAACAGTTCGGACCGCACTTTTGAAATATGCAAAATTTCGTATAATTTTTAACCGTTGCCACAATATGGGTTGTAATGCTAACAAAAGAATATGGGCTCCAAAAAACCTTAAGAATTAGCAAATGGGCTGTAAATTATTAGAAATAATGGCGGATGGGATGTATGCTTTGTTTTCCACAGATTTGACGCTTTCCTAAAAAAGGTTGTACTGACAAGCACTTACTATTGGATGTCCATCCAAAAGGCCGTCGTGCTTCTTCAATCTCTGCTCTTCTGCTCCGACCGCTCAAACAAGCGCCCATGGATTGCTCGCTTCCCTCCTCCGCTGTGACGGGCTATCTTGCCTTGAGAGCCTCACCGCCGACCGTACTCCCCATCGCTGGCCTAGCCATCCCTCTACTCACCCACACCGCCGTTATTCTCCGCAACGGTAGACAAACCAACAACCTCGACAACAGATCGTCTTGCCCTCCGTGTGGGAAAAAACTGACGAGTCTTCCCTGCCTCCATGTCGTCCCCTTCCTAGGCCTCGCCGTCGTCCACCGCCCTGGTGCTCTTGGCACTGCGTGGTCAACGTGGTCAAGGAACGACTTCCATCGGACATGGATCAGACGTGGAGAGGTCGACACCGGGTCCACGGCGGCAAGGAAGTGCCTCCTTATTACGCAGAAAATAATGATTCCTCCACACGACAAATAGGGACTCCAATTTGACGGGCCACCGTATTTCGCAAAAAAACGTTTCCCCCCTGACTGCTGGGACCCACCAGCTACACCTTCGCATGTAAGGAAGTGCGTCCGGGCAAAAAAAACCAAAACGATTCGCCCCCCTGACTGCTGGGACCCACCAGCCCCCCGACTGCTGGGACCCACCAGCTACATCTTCGCACGCAAGGAAGTGCGTCCGGGCAAAAAACGATTCGCCCCCTGACTGCTGGGACCCACCAGCTACATCTTCGCAGGCAAGGAAGTGCACGCGGTCGGACCCACCGGTCGAAGCGTCACGTGGCGTTGTCATTACGGTCGCGAACGGTACGTACATCTTGAGTCGATGTAGAGGCGGCGCACGCGTATTAGTAGTAGAGGCGCGCACGTGTCGTAGAAGAGGCGCGCACGTAGCATGTACACGTACGTACAACGGCCAGGGTGGAAGAAAGAAACTACGACCACGTATGTGTACATACGGGCGGGGTCTCGAATGCCTACTCGCGCATACGTAAGGCCAGGGCTCGTGTACATGGCTGGGTCGGAACGGAGAAACAAAGATCGTCGTCATGTTCATGGGAGAGGCAACGGAATGCGTGGTCGTGTTCATCGAAGGCTTGGACGGAACAGCGATGGAAGCGAGGTCTGGCGTGCCGCGAACGGAGGAAACAACCTTGTGTTCGACCGCCATGTTCAAAGCAGGATCCTGTTCATCGGGAGGGGTCCAGCGTCTGCGAGCGAAGGAAATGTACCTCCTACGGTGGCGACGGGGTCATGTTGATCGGGAGGGTATGGCGTACCGCAAAAACTGAGAAAGCGGACTTGTGTTGGAGCGCCACGGTCAAACGGGGTCATGTTCATCGGAGGGGTGTAGGCGTGCCGCAAAACAGGACTCCACGGGATACCGTTCATCTACACCGACCTCCTCCGGCCTCCACTTGCTCCTGCTCATCCAGCCTCCACGGGCTCTTGTTCATCCAAATTTCCACCGCCAGCTACTCCAATCGGGCCATCGCTCAACTACCCTCCACCGTCTCTGTTCATCTAGCCCTCCACACCACGGGTCCTTTTCAACCACCCCTCCACCGCTCATCGCTCATCCAGCCCTCCACACCACGGGTCCTATTCATCCACCCTCCACGGGCACCCCTCCACCGTCTCATCGCTCATCCAGCCCTCCACCACAACACGGGGTCCTGTTCATCCAGAGGCAACGCCCTTTGCTCCTTTATTCATCCAACCCCCCCCATAACGCCTTCACCTGTTCATCCAGAGGCAAGATCGATCGGCTTGATTAGCAGCGCAGAGCGAAGAATCGCTTCGATCGGGTTCGCCATTAACAGCCATCGATCGATCGCTCGAGTTCGAGAACACGTAGTTCGCGGTGCAATCGCTCGGGTTCGATTAGAGCCCAACGCCTCGCTTCCGGGTTGATTAGAGCCAAGGCCTCGCACACACGCAGCGTCGATGTCTGAGAAATGCGATCGCTTCGGCCCCGACCTCCCACCGTAACCGGAACTCCCGAATTTTCCTCGCCTACCGCTTCTACCACGGTTTTTTCCGTCATGGATGGCCCAAAGAATGTCATGGAGCTGCGTCTCCGGCACCTTGAGACGAAAAGCCCATTTTCTGTCATGATTTTTGTCATAGACGTGAGCCCACCACATCTATGATGATACCGGTTTTGTCACAATTATCGTCATAGAAGTGTCATATGTATGGCAGAAAAAAAATTCGTTCGGCCCAAAATGTCACGGATGTGTCTTTTTTTTTTGTAGTGTTTGCTCCTTTTCCAGCCCAAAGTTCCAGCTGCCGGCATTCTCCCTCCTTATGTAAACCTTGTAAAATAAGAGAGAATAGGCATAAGTATTGTGACATAATGTGTAATAACAGCCCATAATGCAATAAATATTGATATAAAAGCATGATGCAAAATGGACGTATCACTGATACAACTGTTTTAACGTTGGAAGGCATTTGCCGGTTCGCGCCTTTGAAGCTGAAGTTGGGATGGCTCAAGCGTCACTACAATGACATGGGGACGCTTATGGAAGCTCTCGTCAAGTATGCCGACTCTGATAGTACCGAGGACCCTGAGTCTAAAGATGAAAAGCCGGGAAAGGGAAAGAAGAGCGGCAACACCAAAGGGCAGCAGCATAACCCGACGGGCCATGGAAACAACGGTAAGCGTAAAGCGGACAACAGTTTAGATTTCGTGGTTAACACCAACACGCAGAATAATGGTCAGCGTCGTAAGGGTAAACCGCCCCATGGGGTGGAGGATCAGGTGTCAATCTTGAGCGCCTGTTAAATCAGCCTTGCCCAAGGCACGGGACGAAAGAAAGGCCAGCTACGCACCTCTGGAAGGATTGCTTTATTGTGCGGGAGTTCAAAAACTTCGGACCTTTTCCAAAGATGATCATGGACCGCCTGACGGCGGTTCAGACCCGGATCTCATGGGCGGGTTATGGTGGAGGCAGTTACGGCTCGGATTTCAAGGTAATCAAAGCGGACATGGCAATCGTGGCAACCGGGGTGGTTATAATCGCGAAGTCAAGAAGAATAGCCGGGTTACCAGAGCAACCCGAAGCGGTTGAATAGTGGCGATATCATGTCTTCACCACTAGCCTGTGCAAGCGCGATCAGAAGCTTCATAAAAGGGCAGTTAATTCCGTTGAACCGGCGGTACCTCGTTACTTGCGCTGGTCTGAACAGCCCATTGTGTGGAGTCGAGAGGATCATCCGCCCCGGGTTGATAATCCGGGTCATCTGGCGTTGGTGGTGGCGCCTCAGGTTGGAGGGTATAAATTCACCAAGGTGCTCATGGATGGAGGGAGCAGTATCAATATCCTTTATTATGAAACCTTCCGTCGAACACTGTTTTCCATGGTGTGGTGCCTGGCAAATCGGCGTACCCAGTTGGTAAGATAGCTCTGGAGGTTGATTTTGGAGATGATCATGATTCAAGGTCAGAGACATTGACTTTTGAAGTGGTGAAAATCAAGAGCCCATATCATGCCCTGATTGGACGGCCGGCTTATGCTAAGTTCATGGCAAGGCCCTGTTATCTTTATCTGCAGCTCAAGATGCCGGGTCATTAGGGGACCATCACGATGCATGGGAGCCATAAGATCGCTTTTGAATGTGAAGAAGGTGATGCGGCTTATGCTGAGTCGGTTTGTGCAACGAGGAGGTTGAAGTTCTACAAGGACAATGTTGATCCTAAGCAGATATGACTTCTTTGAAAAAGCCAACTACGAGCATGATCCGGCCTTGAAGTTTAAATCGGTGATGAGACTAAGCTGGTTGACTTTTGTTGTCGGGCGATTCATCCAAGCGGCTTAGCATCGGTAGCTAACCTGGATCCGAAATAGGAAAGCACGCTCATCGAGTTCATCCGTGAGAATAGGGACATCTTTGCATGGAAACCTTCTGACATGCCAGCTGTACCGAGGGAACTCGCTGAGCACACTCTTAATATCGATCCCAAGTTTCAACAGGTCAAGCAATTTCTCCATCGCTTCAATGAAGAAAGGCGCAAGGCCATTGGTGAGGAGGTAGCCAGGCTCTTGGCGGCCGGATTTATCATTGAAGTATTTCATCCTGAGTGGTTGGCTAACCCGGTGCTGGTACTTAAGAAGAACGGCACTTGGCGTATGTGTGTAGATTACACAGATTTGAACATGGCTTGTCCAGCTGATCCCTTTGCTCTTCCTCGTATTGATCAAATTATTGATGCTACGGCGGGTTGTGAGCGTTTGAGTTTTCTGGATGCTTATTCTGGTTATCATCAGATCAAATTGGTAGTTAAGGACCAGGAGAAGATAGCTTTATAACTCCCTTTGGAGCCTTCTGCTATGTATCTACGCCTTTTGGGCTCAAGAGTGCCCAAGCGACTTATCGTCATTTGTGCAGTGAAATTGTCTTCATAATCAGATTGGGCGTAATGTTCATGCCTATGTGGATGATATTGTGGTGAAGTCCAGAAAGGAGGAGACGTTAATAGATAATTTGAAGGAAACTTTTGATAATCTCCGGGTCTATAAGATGATGCTTAATTCGGACAAGTGTGTTTTTGGTGTGCCGGCAGGCAAACTCTTGGGGTTTCTAGTGTCTAACAGGGCATTGAAGCTAACCCAGAAAAGATCAAAGCTATTACGTCTCTGGCTAAACCGGCGTGCATCAATGATGTTCAACGTCTGGCGGGTCGTATTGCAGCGCTCAGCCGGTTTATCAGCCGATTGGGAGAGAAAGCTATCCCTCTATATTAGATGATGAAAAAGACAGACAATTTTGTCTGGAGTGATGCTGCTAATGCGTCATTCGAGGACTTGAAGAAAGCGATTAGTTGAGCCACATCCTTCTTGCTCCGATTCGATAAAGAGCCGCTGTTGTTATATGTGGCTGCTAATGCCCGAGCCGTCAGTGTGGCCATAGTGGTGGAGCGCAAGGAGGCTGGGAAGGAATATCCGGTTCAACAACCAGTTTATTATATCAGTGAGGTACTTATTGAGTCCAAACAGAGGTACCCACATTGGCAGAAGCTGGTGTATGGAGTTTTCATGGCAAGTTGGAAGCTTAAGCAGTATTTTCGAGGGGTCATCCCATCACTTTGTGGTCAGCTACGCCCCTTTGGGAGATATAATCCAAAAGCAGGGGAAAGCAATCGGCCGGGTTGCCAAGTGGGCCATTGAGCTTGGACCTCACGAGTTAAAATATGTGCCTCGTGTGACAATCAAGTCCCAAGCGCTTGTGGATTTCATCAATGACCGGACGAGTTACAAGCTTACCGGAAGAAAAGCCGGATCATACTCATTGGACTATTCATTTTGATGGATCCGAGCAATTGGAGGCTCGAAATTTTGGAGTCGTGTTAACTTCCCCACGAGGTGATAAGTTTTGTTATGTTCTCCGCTTAATGTTCCCTTGCACTAACAATGCAGCTGAATATGAGGCTTTACTCCACGGTCTTGAATGGCTAAGGAGATGAATTTAAGCGGGTTAAGTGCTTTGGTGACTCGGACACAGTGGCTCAACAAATTATACTGGTACTTGGGATTCCAAGGACCCGCTCATGGCAGCATATCGTCGAGAGGTGGATATCTTTGCTTTGGACACTTCAAAGGTTATCGGAGTTGACCATGTGGACCCGATGAAAGAATGAAGCGACGGACGCTTTAAGCCGTTTGGGTTCCAAGCGTAAACCGTTCCACCCAATGTTTTTTCTCGACGCTTTTGCATAACCGTCGGTCAAGCTACCTACGAGAGGAGGATTTGGCTGTTCTAATCCCGGAGGCTCAATTGGTGTTGGCTCTTCATGTTATCCCAGATTGGGCGGTTCCATATTTGGCGATATGAACCGGGCGAAGTTACCGAGGATGAAAATTTTGGCCAGGCGAGATAATCCGCAGTCCAAGTCAATGACTATCGTCAATGGAGAATTGCATCATTGCGATTATAACGAGGCGTTTCAGCGCTATGCGTATCTCCCTGAAGAAGGCCGTGAGATTTTCGTGAGATCCTCGAAGGAGATTGTGGTCACCACGCCGTTCAAAGTCCTTGGTGGCTAAAGCTTTTAAATCACGGCTTCTATTGGTGACGGCTCATCGTGATGCCGAGGACTTGGTGAAAAGTGTGATGGTTGTCGAAGTTTTCACGTCGAGCTCATGTTCCGTCGAGGAATTGAGGATGATTCCAATCACTTGGCCGTTTGCAACTGGGGCAGGATATGGTTGGGCCCTTTAAGAGATCCAAGGATAAGAAGACCCACCTTTTGCTGGCGGTTGATATTCACCAAGTGGGTGGAAGCAGAGCCAGTCAGTAAGTGTGATGCAGCCACGGCGGTTCAATTCATCAAGAAGGTGATTTTCCGGTTTGGTTTTCCATACAACATTATAACTGATAATGGCACTAATCTGTCCAAGGGTGCTATGAAAGACTTTTGTCAACATGAGCACATCCGGCTTGACGTGTCATCAGTGGCTCATCCTCAATCTAATGGTCAGGTTGAGAGAGCCAATCAAGAGATCCTGAGAGGCATCAAGCCCCGGCTTATGGTTCCCCTAGGAAGGGCCGGGTTGTTGGGTGGAAGAATTACCTTACGTGTTATGGAGCATCAATACCACACGCCCAGATCTACGGGTTACACACCTTTTTCATGGTTTACGGAGGCGACGGTTCTCACTAGTGACATCCGTCATGACTCGCCTCGTGTGGCGGCTTATGTCGGTTTGACAATGAGAAGGCACGACAAGAAGCACTTGACCTGTTAGATGAGGAGTGTGACATTGCAGCAGCTCGTTCGGCGATTTACCAGCAAGATCTGTGTTGTTATCACAACCGCCGGGTTAGAACCAGAGCTTTTCAAGAAGGCGGTCTGGTGCTCCGACTTATCCAGGATCAGGCTGATATGCACAAGTTATCCCCGCCTTGGGAAGGACCCTTTGTGGTCAGCAAGAATCTGCATAACGGGTCATACTATCTTATCGATGTTCGAGAGCACAAAGACTCATGTAAATTGGAGGAGGAGACCCACCGGCCGTGGAATATCACTCATCTTCGGCCCTACTACACCTGAGCCATAGGCTCCTCTTATGTACATATTTTTGACAATGTATATATTATGATCAATATAATAAACCGGCATCCCTGCTAAAGCGGGGCCTCTGCCGTTCCCCTTTAAGAGTTTTTTGGTTACATGGGGGCTTCTGTTTATAAAGCGGAGTTCTAACTACCCAGTGATCCAGCTTATAAAGCCACAAAAAAACTTGGGGGCTTGTCACCCAAAGTTAACAGGGGCCAAAGAGAGTGTTGCAAAAGCACAACTCAAACATAGGCACCCACTAAGCACAGCTCAAAATATTACCTGGGGGCTCTTTTTGCACAGCAACAAAGAGTTTTAATGATCCTTGTAATAGGCTATCAAGCCAGGCTTGGAAGCCAGGTGTATTCACCTAAAACCCCGGGTTATCCTGCCTTTTTTAAGTAAGTCACTCCGCCCGAGGTAATCACAGTACGACCATGAAACGTTTGACAAGTCAATCTTAAATGGACCACGAACTTGTTAAAGTTAAAATGACGATTGGTTAATGTGAGGTCCATCTTAAAAGGCTTTGTAAAAGCGGTTTAACTTCGATGGCACGGCAGCCCATGAAAAGCCTCGATTTTGGGCACGGCAGCCCATGAAAAGCCTCGCGTCTTCCCATGCTTTTATTCGACAAATTTTCTCTTTTTGAGGTTTACAACACTTTATGATAAACCGGTGTTTATTGACCCGGCCTGGTTTTTGATTGTAAGTCACCAGTATAAATAATCCGATATTTATTAACCCGGCCTGGTTTCGACTACAAGTCGCCAGTATTATATATGGATAATCCGGTGTTTATTACAACCCGGTATGGCTTTATTATAAACCGACAAAACATGGGAGGAGTTATCAGTACTCAAGATTTGGGTTATCACCCTTTCTACAAAAAGTTGGTAAACCAATGATCTGATTCAATATCACAGGTATGATATATTTCATATTTGATTATTTTTAAGCACAGCCTTGGTTACAAACCGGGTTATATGTTGGGCATTATAACCCGTCCGGCGGTAAACCGCCAGGACACTTTAAACTTTTTGTATGCAGAAACAGCTTGAATAAACCGCTACGGATTATGAGCAGACATAATATATCCTAAGCATGGCGGATTAACAAGTGTCATGCAAAATAAATATGCACGATGGCATAGCAGACCAAATGTTTAAGCTAGCCTATTACAAGGCGCTTCGATGCCCAAAATGATAATTGTTTTTCAATCAAATGTTACAGTGTGCAGAAAGATAAACCGGCCTCCGGGTCATGCATCATCACCAGGCTGACTTAAAGCTTGTGGATCATCCTGCGCCAGTTCATCCTCCTCCTATCCACCCAATGGCTGGAAGTCAATGGTTGCCCAGTCAATAGCAGTTAAGGCTTAGAAGAGAGCTTCATCACTTATAAGGGTGGACGGTTCAACATCAGGGGCGTAGGTATGCTTACGAATTGGCGGGATAAGATTTTGCACATCATAAGTTGGTGCGTTCACCCATTTTTTGTTGGCGTCATAAATTGACTGGTAATATGACAAATCAGTGTCTTCAGCCAATTTGCTTGCCAGTGGACGCATTTCCCTCGTTAGGGCCCTGAGGTCGTCGTTGATAACCCACAAGTATAGGGGATCGCAACAGTTTTCGATAAGTAAGAGTGTCGAACCCAACAAGGAGATAAAGGTAGAACAAATATTCCCTCAAGTTCTATCGACCACCGATACATCTCTACGCACGCTTAACCTTTACTTTACCTAGAACAAGTATGAAACTAGAAGTACTTTGTAGGTGTTTTTGGAAAGGCTTGCAAGATAATAAAGAGAGCGTAAATAAAAGCTAGGGGCTGTTGTAAGTAAAGAAGCAATAAAGTAAATATAGCGAGTTTGGAAAAGTGGTGGTAGGAGTTGCCAAATTGTCCATTAAGCAATTGACTATTTTACTATACCGATAGCAAGTTTTATGTGGGAGAGGCCACTGCTAGCATGTCATGCCTGACTTGGAATTCTATGCACTTATGATTGGAACTATTAGCAAGCATCCATGACTACTAACGTTCATTAAGGTAAAACCCAACCATAGCATTAAGATATATTGGTCCCCTTCAATCCGTGATGCATCAATTTCTATGCTAGGTTGAAGCTTCATCCTCTTGCCCTCCAATACATAGTCCTATCAACATACAACTAACCCTATGGTGTGATCCACGCGCGCGCTCATATGATGGGCACCAAAGGACATCAACATAACCACATCAATCATAACAATTCATCAACCACCGATAGGACAATGAAAATCTACTCAGACATCATAGGATGGCAACACATCATTGGATAATAATATGAAGCATAAAGCACCATGTTCAAGTAGAGGGTACAGCGGGTTGCGGGAGAGTGGACCGCTGTAGATAGAGAGGGGGGAAGGTGATGGAGATGTTGGTGAAGATGGCGGAGGAGTTGGTGTAGATCATGATGATGATGATGATGATGGCCACGGCAGCTGCTCCTGGCTGGGCTACCAAGAGAAGGGGAGAGGGGGCCCCTTTATCTTCTTGTTCCTTGACCTACGCCCTAGATGGTAGAAGGGTTTCCCCTCTGGTCCTTGGCCTCCATGGCAAGGGAGGTGCGAGAGCCCCTCCGAGATTGGATCTGTCTCTCTGTTTCTCTACATTTACGCGTTACATTCTGCGCCCTTTCACCGTTTATTTATATATATGGAGATCCGTAACTCCGATTGGACTCAAACCTTCGCCGTGATTTCTTACCAAAAAATAGCTTTCTTGCGGCCGAAGAAGGGCATCAACCGCCTTACGGGTGGCCCACGAGGGTGGGGGGCGCGGCCTCCTGGGGAGGGCGTGGGCACCTACCTCGTGGCCACCTCAGACACCGTTTCACTTTGATCTTTCTCCCAGATTTTCCAAATATTCCAAAAATTAGCTCCGTCCGTTTTTATCCCATTTGGACTCCGTTTGATATGGATATTCTCGAAACCAAAAAACATGTAGCGTATGTGAACCTGCACCGGGCAATCGGATCAATATGTTAGTCCCAAAAATAGTATAAAAAGTTGCCAAAAAGTATATGAAAGTTGAATAATAATGGCATGGAACAATAAAAAATTATAGATACGACGGAGACGTATCAGTCGTTATCAAAATCTGACCCGTCCTCTTTTTGGCTTGGATAGCCGTTTCCAATGTCCTCCGGATCAAGGTCAGATGTCCATGCCTTGGCCCGAGTTAATGCAGTAAGAGCACCGACCCTAGCAGCTGATTTCTTCAACTCCTCAAACCGGACATGCATCATAGATAACCTTTCCAATGTTTCCTTGATTAAAGACGGGGGCGGTTTATTATGCGAAGCTGTGCAGATGACCCGTTAAGCGCCGGTATATAATTGCTCTATCAGTGTGTAAGTAGCCTTCAGTTTTTAAGCATGGATCGAGCCAAGATGAGTAACTTATGACTACTGCAATGATCAAAACATTGGTAAACCGGCAGTTTCAGGGATGTTGTTTATTCAAAGTTTATGAAGAGTATATTTACCGAAGACAGCAGTGGTCATAGCATTGATTTGGCGCTTCAAGACAGTCAGTTCTTCTGCTACCGGTTTAAGAGCTGCTTCAGCGTCCTCCGCCCTCTTTAGCATTCAGTTGTTCCATGGATGTTAAACCGCTGGTCAGCTCATCTTTAGCTTTGGAAGTTTCTGCTTGCTGGGACTTGATATTCTCTTGAAGGTCGGCGATTTCAGACTCCTTTTTGCTCACCTCAGCCTGCAAGGGACATTTAATGAGTTTAGTGCATATTTAAAGTCCCAAGCACATAACAAGTTATAAACTTGGCACTTGGGGGCTAATGCATATTGCTCTTATCAACTATTATTTTAAGTCCCAAGCACATAACAAGTTATACACTTGGCACTTGGGGGCTAATGCATGTTTGCTCAAGTCAAGGTTACAGATTTTTCCCTCTTCAATCGGATTACAAGGATGATTATCAAGAAATTTTGGAAGTTTCATGACAGAAAGGTACCGGTTCATCCTAAAGGTATAAACCGGTCCTTGGGGGTACGCAAGCAAAAGTAAATATTGTTCCCGGTACACATTAATATTATGAACCGGCCCTTGGGGGCTACTGGAATTGATAGTCTAAACCGGTCATAAGGAAAGAAAGCTTATACAGAGTGAGTGATATTTACCTCATACCGCTCCTTCATCAGACCCACTAAATCGGTTTCATAGTCGCGGCTTGTGTACAGGCGGTTTAAGAATCCAGAGTGAATGTCCTGGGCGTTGAGGTGGGCAAAGCTTGATAAATCTGTTTTTCACTTGCCCTTGTCCATAGTAGAAAATTCTTCCTTGGCACTATGCTTTGATAAAGCAACATGATTGCCAGGGATGGCGTGGCCGACACCGGTAATCATAATATTGTCCATATTGTCATTAGCAGCTTTGGCTGGACTTCGCGGTTTATCAGCCGTTTTTGCTGGGCTTGGTGGATCGCCAGCTGACTCGACTTGTGTCCGCCTCCCATTAGCTCAACAAAAGTATCCTGAACTTGAGGTACCGGATCATCCAAGATAGCATCAGCATTTGGGTCTAGTAGTTCTGGGGTTTTTTCCGGTTCAGTGGCCAGGTTATCATCAGTCGGTTTATTCAGCTTGGCTTTCTTTCTGGGTCTGGCCTTGGCACTGAAAGGAACAGACATAAAGGTTAGTACAATAAACAGGTATAAGGCATAAAGGGTTAAGATTCATACGCTCACCCAGGAACAGTCTTGAGAGGAGGGAGTTGTGTAGCCGTTGACTCGCCGGATGATGAATGAGGTGTCCCCTGATAATTTGAAGGGTTATTTAAATCTATGCCCCTCGTCTCTTAATTGTGCTCACTTTTCCCCATTCGTTAACTTTTTACTCACTTTTCCCCATGACTCGAAATTTTTGCCTTCACATTTTCCTCACTTTTGCCCCTGAAAAGTTGCTCAAAACCAAGGCAAAATGAGCGAGTGGGGAAAACTGAGCACAACTAAGGAATTGGGGGCACAGATGGAATAATCCCTAATTTGAATCGGACGGATTAAGAGGTTGTCGGAAATAACCCGGCTTGGGATAAGAAGTATCAGAAATATACGAGACCTCGGATCGATGTTTCTGAACTGGAGTGTTTGGTAAACCGGCTGAAGTAACTACTTGGCCATTATGTCGGGTTGTGTGGCGAGCTTCGTGTTGCTGCTTCTTCAAAAGAAAGTTTGGGTCCAAGTAAGCTAGCGGGTGAGAAAATCTTACTTTCCGGTTTGCTTGACGGATTTTCTATGTTGGCAGAGGATCTGAACCGGAGGAAAGAGTAATTACCTCTACATCATCAGCTTGGCTGCCTTCAGCGTCATCCTGATAATAGTCATTTTCAAGGAGGTGTATGAAAAAAGAACCAAGAGAGTCAAGTTCTACCTCTGACTCCGGATTATCCAGATCATCATCAACGTTTGGTTCAGAGGATTCAGCGGTTTTCTTCTTGGCAAGTTTTTTGGTAACCTTAGTCTTGGGGCGAGGTGTCTTTGCCGGTTTATCCTGTGGTTTCTTCTTCCAGAACGGATCATCGCCCTGTCAAAGATTGACAAAATCTTGAGGGCATATTTAAAAAAGGTCAGATTAAAGCAAGAGTTATATGATTCTTACAACGGGAGGTTTATTGGAAGCTACAGAAGGATTCAACCTGTTTTCTTTGCATGACGACCACCGATTCATCCAAGATCTTTCACAAATTGATGAATTTAAACCTCATTAGCTGAATGTCAATATGTCGTTGAGAATCTTTCAAGTCCCTGTATACTTTACATTAAACCGGGGCGTCGGCTTAAAGGCAGAATGCTCCAGGAAATCCAGCAACGAACAAAATCAATGCCAGTTAAACCGTTCGCAACGAAGGCCCGAAGCTTTGAAAGCTGTGGCGCATATTCGGATCGTTCTTTGGCGCTAAGTCATTGGGGGAATGGATGTGTGTTGGTAAGCCGGTGAGGACGATAACCCGGTAGAGGGTTCTCATCAGTTGGAGATGTGTCTCGGCAATAAAACCAAGTCTGATTCTAGTCCTTGGGGTGACTATGATGCTTGGCGTGAGGGAAACTGACATCTTTCCTCTTCTGGATTGCCATCCCGCCAAGTTCAGTATTGGGCCCGTCTGTAAATTTTGTACGGTGGTTCAAATAGAAGAAATCCCTAAATAGCTCAACTATGGGCTCCTCTTGCAGATAAGCCTCGCAAAATACTTGGAAATTACAAATATTGGACACAGAGTTAGGTCCAATATCTTGAGGGTGGAGTTGGAAGCTAGCAAGCACATCATGAAATTTTTTTGATCCGGGAGGGCTAAACCCTCGACCCAGATGATCAACGAACACGATTACTTCTCCATCCTTGGGCTCAGGAGGATTTTCTGGACTAGGGGCCCTCCAGTGGATGACTTACTTTTTTGCTAAAGCGCCAGTTGCGACACATCCGTTTAGTTTCTCTTCACTAACCCGGGAGGGGACCCAGCTGCAGGCATAAAATTGTTTGGCCATTCAAAAATCTGGAAAAAGATCAATGCCAGTTTAAGATCCATGACTGACAAGTATAAAGCGTTGCAAGGTCAGAAGGAGAAGACGTTGAAGCATAGATATATGTTAAACCGGATTCTGACATTGGCAGGGTTACAAAAATGACGAAGCAGCGGTTTAATAGAGGGCTAATGGTACCTTGGCGGATTATAATTTTCTAAAAGTTAAACCGCCTACTTTGGTATGGAAGGTACAGATCTAAAATATCTAAGTGAGGGAAAAACAAGTTTCACAGATTGATATGATAATTTCAGATCTGCAGCGTATCAATAAGTCAAAATATATTCAGACTTAAGATACAGGTGCTTAAGTAGTTCATCAGATCCAGATGAGATTATTCTATACAGAGAGGATGCGCTAATGATGAAAAAGGGGATTATAACTACGACCGCATGGGAAAATATAAGATCTAAACTTGCCATTTATGCCACGGATAAGAACAGGGAAGAACAGCACTAAGCTTCGATGAACTCGCAGAAAACCCTAACGGGATCTATGGGAGGAGCAAAGAAAGACTCACCAGGGCTGTTGAACGCGGAGGCGTACAGGCAGAACTCTGGTCGAATCAGGTAGATGCAGCGGCCGTTGTTGGGGCAGAGACGAAAGTCGACGGCGGCGGCAGCGCTCGAGTACTGACACGACGCGAGGTGGAAGAAAGGCGAAGAGGCAAGGGGAGAAAAGGAAAGGGACCCTTGGCCCTATTTATAAGACGAAGGGATAAGCGACAGGCGCGGGAATCGAGGAGCCCAAAAAATGGATATGTGACAGGCGCGTCAACCTGTGTATATAATGGGACGACCCGGCGGCGGTTTAGGGACAACAAACAACAACTCGAGAGCTAGGTCAAGCGGGTTCACTCCCTGGTCATCGAAACCCTAGAAATTCCACATCAACTGGATTAGGCCTTTACCTTCACCGCAAGAGACCGAATCCAAGATAAATTCCTTAAATCCTTTGTCCCGCTTTAACCCCTTTAAGCTAACCTGTCGCAATGGCTCCACGACTAAGTCCTCACACTAGGACATCTGCCGTGACAAAACCACAACACTACCCAAGGTATGTCATTCCATCTTAGAGAAACTTTACGCCAAGACATGGGTCAAAGCAACTCAACAAGATGTGAATACATCAAGATGCTTAAATGAAAAATGGTAACCCCATTTTGAGCTTAAACGACGAGTATGACCTATGATCAAGTGCCCTCACTTGACTCCTAAGGCAATATACTCTAACATAGGTGACTTTGTCGCCGACCAATTCTAGATGAAGTTCTCTTGTGTTTCTCCGTGCTCTTGCATTTGCCTCATGCATATTTGTATCATGCATTTTGTCCTTTGCATATTTATTCCCTTTTCTTTTTCAAAAAAAAACTTCATCTAGATTTTCTTTTCTTTGTTCTGTTCTGCATTCCCTGCATCCAATTCATTGCAAATCCTTCAGTTAATTCCTTGCAAATCCTTGTGAGATCTTATTTGCCTAAGTGAGCTGAGGTGACAAGTGTTTTCTCTGTGATGAACTCGGTCCCACCGGTCTGTTGCTTTCGGTCCAACCGAATCCTTTCAGTGCAACCGAAGCACACAACTCGGTGCCACCGATTACACTATAGGAAAGACAACTTGCCACTTGTTCCTGCATTCTTTTTGCTCCAGCTCCACTCGATGATTCTTGTCCTCTACCAGCATCATCTTCTCTATGCTGCTTTGCTCTGTGTCTCAAAAGGACCAAACCTATTTTGATTCTCACTCTAGAAGATCCCTTCTTGGAAATTGAAGTCAAAGGGGGAGAGAGAGATCACATCAAAGCTTAATCATTTCTATAAGGGTAGAGAGAATACTCAGGGGGAGAGAGTTCTTCAAAATGGGAAAGAAGTATCACATCAAAGACCTCAGATGCTTGGTGTTCAAGAGGAGAGAAGAAACATGTCTTTAAGAGGGGAAAGACATGTTCATATTTGATTGTTTGCATTTGCTCTGTTTTTTTTTCTTTGCTCTGATTTTCTGTTCCCTATCTTCTCCCAGTATCCCATGCAAGATTCAAGGGGAGCAAGACATCCAAGGGAAGGAAATCCTTGAATTCATTGCATAACTATACCTTTGGGGACATGTCTATATCCAATAGAGTACTCAGTACTCACTCTCTACATGTCATACCAGTCTTGGTACTCTTGTGGTTTCTTTGTTTGCTCTGTCTAGTAGATGTATCTGTGTTATCTAACCTTCTTTACTCAGGTTCATTCCTTCCTAAGCCAACTCAAGGCCACAAGGTAAGTATATGCATCACACTCATGTGCATGCAGATTTCTTGCTGATGTACATACTGGTTGCAAGAAGGACTCATGAGCATGAAGGTACATTTCCTATACTCACAACATTTGCTCTGATGCATATAGCCAAGATACATGTAACACATTGCTTACTCTATCATGCTTATGCATTCACATGCTCCTATATTCATGTAGGGGGAGCCTATGCATGTTACATGTCTTTCCAAAGCTTTACTTGTTATTCTCTATATCTTTATCAAAAGCTTTGATGTATGTTGTCATCAATTACCAAAAAGGGGGAGATTGAAAGCACAAGTGCTCCCTGGGTGATTTTGGTAATTAATGTCAACATATCTCTTGTTGGACTAATGTTTTCACCTAGTATATTTCAGACAAGTTCAACAATGGAGTGGCGTGGACAAGAAGACGTGGAACCCCTTCAAGATGATAAGGACAAAGGATTGGCTCAAGCTCAAAGCACAAGACTCTACATTTTATTTTTAGTGATCCAAGATCAAATTGAGTCCATAGGAAAAGCCAATACTATTAAGAGGGGGTGAGGTGTTGCTTAATGGCTTGCTTGCTCAAAGTGCTTAGTGATATGCTCCAAAACCCTCAACTACTTTCTCATATCCAAATATGTCCCAAACCAAAAGTCAAACTCGGCCCCACCGAAACTTTCTATCCGGCGCCATCGAGTTCTCTTGACATAGCCACTGCCAGAAACCCTAATCAATTCGGTCTCACCGATGGGATCTCAGTCTCACCGAGATGGGTTTGCAAACTCTCTATTGCCTATTGCAATAATTTCGGTCTCACCGAGATATGCAATCGGTCCCACCGAGTTTGCTTGGCCAACTCTCTGTTTTGCTTATTACCCAAATCAGTCCCACCGAGTTTGTGTAATCGATCAAACCGAAATGAGGCTTTACCCTAACCCTAGCACATCTGTCCCACCGAGTTGATCAATTCGGTCCCACTAAAAACCCTAACGGTCACATTATGAACCAAATCGGTCCGACCGAGTTCTCTGAATCGGTCCCACCGAGTTTGGTAAATTGTGTGTAACAGTTGGATTTTGTGTGGAGGCTATATATACCCCTCCACCCACTCTTCATTCATGGAGAGAGCCATCATAACATGCCTACACTTCCAACATACATTTTCTGAGAGAGAACCACCTACACTTGTGTTGAGGTCAAGATATTCCATTCCAACCACATAAATCTTGATCTCTAGCCTTCCCCAAGTTGCTTTCCACTCAAATCATCTTTCCACCAAATCCAATCCTATAAGAGAGAGGTGAGTGTTGGGGAGGCTATCATTTGAAGCACAAGAGCAAGGAGTTCATCATCAACACACCATCTATTACCTCTTGGAGAGTGGTGTCTCCTAGATTGGTTAGGTGTCACTTGGGAGCCTCTGTCAAGATTGTGGAGTTGAACCAAGGAGTTTGTAAGGGCAAGGAGATCGCCTACTTCGTGAAGATCTACCTGAGTGAGGCAAGTCCTTCGTGGGCGACGGCCATGGTGGGATAGACAAGGTTGCTTCTTCGTGGACCCTTCATGGACTCGTGCAACCGTTACGCCTCGTGGGTTGAAGTCTCCATCAACGTGGATGTACGATAGCACCACCTATCGGAACCACGGATAAAAAATCTATGTGTCTCCAAATTGTGTTTGCACACTCCAGTCCCATCCCTTCACATTCTTGCAACTTGCATGCTTTACATTCCGCTGCTCATATACTCTTATCATGCTTGCTTGATATGTATTGTGAATGTGTGAACTTGCGCTAAAACTCCACTTCAACTTAAAGAAATTAAAAACTGCCACTTTTCTTGCTAGGAGTCTATTCACCCCCCTCTAGACACCTCTTCTCGATCCTTTCATTAACATTTCTTGAAATCCGAGAATATTTTTTCAAATCTGTTTTTGAAATTCGGTAGCAATTTATCAAATTCGTGAACATTTATAAATCTGCTAACATTTTGTTTGAATCGACGGACATTTTCCGAAATTTGAAAATAACATTTGGAATTCTTGAACTCTTTTTGGAACTCGCAAACACTTTTTCAATCGGTGAACATTTTTTGAAATTCAAAACATGTTTTGAAATTCATAGATTTCTTTGAGAAAAACTGGCAAATATTTATGGAAATTCATGATTGTTTCTAATTCATGATGTTTTTAAATTTGAAACTCTTTTAGAATTTTTGAAATCCATGATCATTTTTGGCGGATGCGAAGAAGAAACTTGCGACCGAGGGTCCCTTCCGCCCATACCGAAACCACCGCCTTCCACACCAAGTACCAGAGAGGTTTCACGGAATGCACCCAACTTTTGCCAGCACGTGTGGGGCCCCACCCGGGCACCCCACACCAAAAATGAACGAAATCAGACAACGAACACACGTTGCGTCACGTCCGGGCAGTATTTTAGGGGTTTTCGGCCCAGAAAATCTTAGAAATTCCATACAGCCTCGAAACGCGACAAAATTTAGCGTGCGTGCCCTGTATGGTCACTGTAGCACGTGGAAAACAATGGGCCCATTTGACGGATGCGAAAGAGAGACGTGCGACCGAGGGTCCCCTCCGCCCATACCGAAGCCGCCACCTTCCACACCAAGTACCTGAGCGGTATCACGGAATGCACCCAAGTTTTGCCAGCGCGTGTGGGGCCCCACCCGGGCACCCCACGAAAAAAATGAATGAAATCCGACAACGAACGCACGTTGCGTCACGTCCTCGCAGTATTTTAGGGGTTTTCGGCCCGGAAAATCGTAAAAATTCCATACAACCTCGAGACGCGACAAAATTTGGCGTGCGTGCCCTGCATGGACACTGTGGCATGTGGAAAAAAAATGGGCCCGTTTGGCGGATGCGAAGGAGAGACGTGCGTCCGAGGGTCCCCTCCGCCCATACCAAAACCACCCCCTTCCACAGCAAGTACCTGAGTGGTTTCACGGAATGCACCCAACTTTTGGCAGCGCGTGTGGGGCCCCACCCGGGCACCCCACGCCAAAAATGAACGAAATCCGACAACGAACGCATGTTGTGTCACGTCCGTGAAGTATTTTAGGGGTTTTCGGCCAGGAAAATCATAGAAATTCCATACAGCCTCGAAACGCGACAAAATTTGGCGTGCATGCCTGCGCATGGTCCTTTGTACGTGGAAAAATGATGGGCCCGTTTAGCGGATGCGATGGAGAGACGTACTTTGAGGCTCCCCTACGCCATCCAAAACCACCGCCTTCCACACCAAGTAGCTGAGCGGTTTCACGGAATGCACCCAACTTTTGCCAGCGCGTGTGGGGTTCCACCCGGGCACCCCACGCCAAAAATGAACGAAATCCGACAACGAAGGCACGTTGCGTCAAGTGTGGGCAGTATTTTAGGGGTTTTCGGCCCGGAAAATCATAGAAATTTCATACAGCCTCGAAACACGACAAAATTTGGCGAGCGTGCCCCGCATGGTGACTGTAGCATGTGGAAAAAAATTGGGCCCCTTTGGCGGATGCGAAGGAGAGACGTGCGCCCGAGGGTCCCCTCCGCCCATACCGAAACCACCGCCTTCCACACCAAGTACCTGAGCGGTTTCACGGAATGCACCCAACTCTTGCCAGTGCGTGTGGGGCCCAACCCGGGCACCCCACGCCAAAAATGAACAAAATCCGACAACGAACGCACGTTGCCTCACGTCCGGGCAGTATTTTAGGGGTTTTCGGCCCGGAAAATCGTAGAAATTACATACAGCCTCGAAACGCGACAAAATTTGGCGTGCGTCCCCTGCATGGTCACTGTAGCACGTGGAAAAGATGGGCCCGTTTGGTGGATGCGAAGGAGAGACGTGCGACCGAGGGTCCCCTCCACCCATACGGAAACCACCGCCTTCCACACCAAGTACCTGAGCGGTTTCACGGAATACACCCAACTTTTACCAGCGCGTGTGGTGCCCCACTCGGGCACCCCACGCCAAAAAATGAACGAAATCCAACAATGAACGCACGCGTTCGTCACTTCCGCAAGATATTTTAGTGGTTTTCGCCGGAAAATCGTGAGAAATTCCATACACCTCGAAACGCGACAAAATTTGGCGTGCGTGCCATGCATGGTCACTGTAGCACGTGGAAAAAAATGGGCCCATTTGGCGGATGCGAAGGAGAGACGTGTGCTCGAGGGTCCCCTCCGCCCATACCGAAACCACCGCCTTCCATACCAAGTACTTGAGCGGTTTCACGGAATGCACCCAACTTTTGCCAGCGCGTGTGGGGCCCCACCTGGGCACCCCACGCCAAAAATGAATGAAATCCTACAGTGAACGCATGTTGCCTCATGTCCGGGTAGTATTTCAGGGGTTTTCGGCCTAGAAAATCGTAGAAGTTACATACACACCTCAAACGCGACAAAATTTGGGCGTGCGTGCCTCCATGGTCACCGTATGCACGAGAAAAATGGGCCCGTTTAGGCGGATGCGAGAGAAGGCGTATGCGGCCAAGGTCCCTCCCTCCATACCGAAACCACCGCCTTCCACACAAAGTACCTGAGCGGTTTCACGGAATGCACCCAACTTTTGGCACCCGGGCACCCCACACCAAAAATGAACGAAATCCGACAATGAGCGCACGCTGCGTCACGTCCGGGGAGTATTTTAGGGGTTTTCGGCCCGGAAAATCGTACAAATTACATACAGCCTCGAAAAGCGACAAAAATTTGCGCGTGCGTTCTGCATGGTCACTTTATGTACGTGGAAAAAAATGAGCCTGCTTGGCGGATGCGCGAAGGAGACGTCGCGACCGAGGATCCCCTCTGCCCATACGGAAACCACCGCCTTCCATACCAAGTACCTGAGCGGTTTGTCGGAATGCACCCAACTTTTGCCAGCGCGTGTGGGGCCCCACCCGGGCACCCCACGGCAAAAATGAACGATATCCGACAACGAACGGACGTTGCCTCACGTCCGGGCAGTATTTTAGGTGTTTTCGGCCCGAAAAATCGTAGAAATTCGATACAGCCTCGAAACGCGACAAAATTTTGCGTGCGTGCCCTGCATGGTCACTGTAGCACGTGGAAAAAATGGGCCCGTTTGGCGGATGCGAAGGAGAGACGTGCGTCCGAGGGTCCCCTCCACCCATACCGAAACCACCGCCTTCCACACCAAGTACCTGAGCGGTTTTACGGAATGCACCCAACTTTTGCCAGCGCGTGTGGTGCCCCACCCGGGCACCCCACACAAAAAATGAACAAAATCCGACAACGAACGCACGTTGTGTCACGTCCGGGCAGTATTTTAGGGGTTTTCGGCCCGGAAAATCGTAGAAATTACATACAGCCTCGAAACGCGACAAAATTTGGCATGCATGCCCTGCATGGTCACTGTAGCACGTGGAAAATAAATGGGGCCGTTTGGCGGAATCACGAGAGAGGAGAGATGTGACCGAGGGTCCTCTGCCATACCGAAACCACCGCCTTCCACACCAAGTACCTGAGCGGTTTCACGGAATGCACCCAACTTTTGGCAGCGCGTGTGTGGCCCCAATCGGGCACCCACGCCAAAAAATGAACAAAACGACAAAGAACGACGTCATGCGTTCGTCACATCCGGCAAGATTTTAGGGTTTTCGCCCGAAAATCGTGAAATTACATACAGCCTCGAAAGGCGACAAAATTTTGCGTGCGTGCCCTGCATGGTCACTGGCACGTGGAAAAAAATGGGCCCATTTGGCAGATGCGAAGGAGAGATGCACTGACTCTATTGACCGTACATCTCCTCCAAATAGAGTTAATTACAGATAGACGCTTATTAAAATTGAATTAGAAAATCTCGACTGGTGTAGGACTAAAGCACGACCGACGGTTATATCACGCCGCGTGTATTGATTGCAAACTGATCACCGTGGGCCCGACGCCGTAAATATCTCCACGAGTCGTCGCTATCTGAGGGAATATTACCGACAATCTCGGACATCGGTGCCCAATCACGTCGTGCATGCACTTTCGACCAGGTACGTGCCGAAAACGCGCCCGATTTGATCCCGCCCACCTTCACCCCCATCGTCACCGCCACGCCGCCACCTGACCGGTCGCCAACGCCCGCACCCGCAGCGTCGCTGCCGTCATTGCCGCCGCCGTCGTCACAAGACCCATCGTCACGCACACTGGTCGTTGTCGGGCCGGCGTCAACAAGACGTCACACCACTACTCGCCGTCATGTACCGCCGCCTTACCACACTTGTCACCGTCGGATAGGTATTTCTTTGAATATGTTTCATTATAATATAACATCTCAGCTGCATGCAACATCACATAGATATTATTATATGCAGTATGGACATCGATGGCGTGAGTGCATGTTCCGTAGAAAAGTGGGTTAGTCTTGTTAATAAGTTAACACCAAGTCAGCGATTCACATTTTTACTGAAAGCGGAGATGGAGGGCATATTACGAATACCTTCGGTGAAGATGCGTGATAATTTGCTTTAACGCTTATGATTCAAGGTTTCAATCCAAGTACTAAAAAATTCATGGTCCAAGAGGCAGCCGGAAAGAAAGGGTTGATTTCACTGAGGCCTGATGATGTGTTTGCTATATTTGGTTTGAAGAATGAAGGAGTGGATGTTTCTAGTTTTTTGATTATTGGACCAAGGGAAAGCAGTAAAGAAAATTCCAGTTAGTTTTGTTAACAAAAAGACTAGTAAAATCTTGATTGATGATCTCATTCAGAAGATTGTGAGAAATGAAAACGCGGACGATGAATTTGTTCGGATGGCGTTTCTCGTCCTGTTAGGGACTATAATTGCACCAGTGTCTGATGAGTACATACCAAAGAATTATTATGCGCTAGTGAAAGATGTCAGGTCGATAAAAAAGTTCAACTGGAACGCATTCACTTTGCTGTTTTGTTTATCGGAGATTGGTATGGTCTTGTAGCCACGTGGCAACCTAGCACTTCTGCAGGTATGATATATTTCTTAAGTTGAACATTTGTATTGTGTAATAATAGTGTAACACGTGATAAGTGATTGTTTTTTTGTTTTGCGGTATCTATATTGGGAGAAGGTACAACCAATCACGGTCTGCTGAGTATGATCCGTAAGTATTTGTTGAGCCCCTTTGATGAGGAACCGGACAAAATAGGCAGCGGGAGAAAAGGGACAAGTACGACTTCCAATATGGCCATGGTGTTGGGATGGTATCACGTGCAATTTATTTTTTTCATTTAAAGTCTGCAATTAATTATTAATTAAATTTGAATGTATGATTCTTTATGTTGTAGATCGATGACACCATTCTATCAAGAGCATGTACTAAACAAAACTAGAGTGGAACAAGCTGAAAAACAAGAAATCCGATGCGTAAAAAGTCTAACATTACAAGAAGGAGAAAAGGTGTGAGTACATCTCGAGGCTTCCGCCAGCCAGAACCCTATTATGGATCGGATTATGGTAGTGAAGCACATTCGTAAGGACATGCTTCGCTTCCCGTAGCTATGCTTGCACAGTACAAGTTTGGTTTTTGCCGTTCAATTTGTTTTTGATGTGTCACCTAACTAACTAGAGCTTATTTGAAATCATAGAGGGTGATAGAGAAATTGAACAAAAGCGGTGTCTTCTACAAAGCCGGTGATAGTGAAAAAGAAGAAGAGAATGAGTATGGTGATAATAGTGAATCTAGAAACTATGGTGGAGACCCTCGTAAAGAATTTGTATATCAACGTGATATGGAGAATTTGAAAACACCAACAAAAAAGAATGTGCAAGAGGATGATGAAGATGATCTTAATGATTCTGAAGAAAAGAGACCTTATTCTTGCCCACCTGACTATTTGGATAGTTTTAAGGGTGATAAAGATGATCCTATAGAAGTTCCTGAGGTATCAGATGAGAAATCTGTTACAGATGAAATTGCATCACGTGGATCAGCTGGTTTTATTGGAAAAGATGAGGTACCAGAGGAGGTTGTTGGGAAACGGAAGCGCAAGGTATCAAACCTTGTGAAGTATCCTTATGTGCGACTATACCGACTAAGCGTGCAAAACGTTCTGCAAAAGCAAGTGAGTTTTATAAATTTTCAGGCTGTTCTAGTTGACTTTGCGCTGAACTTACTAATTATCATTGATTTTGTAACATATTAGAGTTATGTGCTGCAAAACTATTCGGGAAAGAAGTCTTTCAAAATTCTAGTGACGAATACGATGTGCTGAAAGCGTCTGTTAAGTTTGTCCGTGCTTATGAGCATTCAGGAAAACATAGAAAGAAGGAAATATTCAATGATGGCATGCGCGAAGGTCTTAGTGCAGAGAGGGCTTGTAAGATTCTTAACCATCAATGGATAACCGGTGATGTAAGTTATTGTTGCGTTTTATATTACCGTTCACTGCAAACTGGAATTGTTATACATATTTTAAATTATTTTCAGGTTATCAATACTTATTCGTCGTATCTGTTGGGAGTTGTTGGTGACGATCGTCATATAATGCCGACCTGGCTAGTCAATTGGTTACTAGAATTTAGACCAGACACCGAGCTAGGAAAAAATGAGAACGAAGTTATGGTGAAGAAGAATGGACCCGTGAATAGATGCACCGATGAGTATTTTAAAAAAGATAAGGTAAGTTCGAGTGGCTTAATGTATGCATTTACGGATTTTAAATAATAAAATAACATGTGTTGATTACATCGTATATTTGTTGTGATGCAGACTTATATTCCTCTTAATAAGCTTAAATACCCACTGGGTTTCGGTCGTCATGCATCGCCCGAAGGAAGAGTTTCAGGTTCTTGATTCTTTGATGGGACGCGAACTTGATAGTGAAGTTAAAGACAAAGTTGAGGAGCTTGTACGGTTTAAATTTACATGGGCATATCGAAACTATCAGTTCATAATTTAACTATCTTAAATCATTTACGTGCTATCAATCATATGAACAGAGAAAACAACTTGGATATGACACACGTGATGTAATGCGAATCACGGCGGTCTATGGAATTATCTGGATGTGTCTACCTGGCCTATTAAAACGTATAATATGCCACAACAGGAAGATGGGTGCTTATATACTTTCACATTATTTTAATATCTTATCTGAAATGCGAACTTATGAATCGTTGTTTGTATGGACCAGCAATTCATGTGGAATATTTGTCCTTTGATGCTTTCAATACTAGGACGGTGACAAATGGACAAGCCGTTTTTCACAGGTATGGTTTTATTTCAAATGCTTATATTTAATTGAATTCATTACATACAATTCGCATTGGACTAATATGAAGTTGTAACAGGGGTCAATTGATAAATCGAGGGACATAATGATTGCGTAGCTTATTTTTTCAGAGAGAAATACACTCAACGATGTGAAAGATAAAGTTACCCGGCTTGCAAAGAAGAAATAAATGCGGCAAAATTTATGTAACAGAAAATTTTGTACGCTCAAATGATGTTTTCATTTTTTTTGACTCTGATATTTTGTGATGAAGAAGGCACTACTTGTTCGAATATTTAAGTTGAGAATGACATTTGAATTATTATTTTGTCTTCATGCCGTCGTCTATAATTTTCAATTACTCATATTCATACTTCTGCCGTCGTCTACTTGTTTGAATAAAACAGATGGTAAAAAATGCTTTTACGATCGTCTACTTGTGTGACTTAAACAGTCCATGTTTGTATAATGTTAAAAAAAATGTCCGCCCGGTGAATACCTTTGCACGTCGGCAAACGGGCCAACAGGGCAGCCAAGATGGCCCAGTGACTGTTGAGTTAGTAGAGAAGTTCAACAGCAATGCCGACGTTCCGTATATAAGCCGGTCGATGCACCGTTCGGCTGGCGAGGTGGGACTAAACGTTCCATCGCCGTCGCCGTGTCGGGAGCGACGCGCGTAACCGCGTGGGCCGGCCCAATAACACTTAACAGACGGACAGACGACGACCCAAGTACCCCGCGGAGCGACGGGAACCTGAGCGTATTTGTTTAGTCCCACCTCGCCCAACGGAGCGCGCGACGACCTGCTTAAATACCCGGCGCCACAGAGGTAGCCGGACTCCTCTGATTTACTCACTATGCTACCGTCTGGCCGTCATTCGTGGAGACGGTCTTTGTCGGTCCGGTCTGTGTAATGTCAGACTGGCCGGCGCACTTGTCGGGCTGTTTTAAAAAAAAGCTAAGAACAACGGTGTTATAAGCGACAACGACAGTGTACAAAAACAACATTAGACAGCGACGGCACTATAGTGCATAATGAACACATCAAAATAAACAGAGTAAAAATACTTCTTGCATAACATAGTCTGTCATCAACAAATACTTATGTGGGTATCTTAGCAAATAGTCTGACATCAACAAAGTAAAATAAGTCTCATATACCATAATCTAACAATTAAAAATGATCTCATAGATAGAAGCAATCCATCAAGAAACTGTCTTCAATCAAACTACGTACAATCTTCCATACTCCGAATTCAAGCAAAGTTCCTACATACCAAAACAGCAAGATATGTGTTAATTCACAATAAACAAATAAATTTGGTTTGAACAATAAGATTTACATGAACATACGAAAATCTTACTTAGGATTTCGAGGGCACGTGGACTTATAATGACCCGTAAGACTGCACTGGCCACATCGACGTTTGCTTTTCTCATCAAAAGCTTTAGGTCGCCCATTTTTAGTGACATCAGGACCATCCTTACCACGGCCTTTAACATTCTGTTTTGGTGCGCCTTTGGTGTTAATTTTTGCAGGATCATGAACCAGAACATGATCTTGATTTGGCTCAAATGCATCGTCGTTCACAAACTTTTTCTCCGCACAGGCTCATCCTCCTCAGTGTAATCATTATATATTATGTCCCTCAGAGCCGCCTTCAACTTGTCAAATAAAAATGGTTTATATCATGCTTTATGAGTTGCTTCGGCAGATAAGATAGTCAACTCATTTATACCTAGCTCTCTCCCTCACTTTTTGCCCATCCCCACGCAAACAGATCGCTAGTGCGCTTCACGGGAAGTCCACCCCTTGCAATTTTGCTCAACCTCCACAGTAGTAAACACTTAGGTATCACACGTAAGTGTAGCTGAATCAAAACGTGAAGAATATGTTTGCAAGGAAGTCCTTTGTGATCCATACTTCTGCGACTGCACTTCACGGTTTCTTCGGAGTTACCTGGGGTGTAGTCCACAGTGAATCTGATATCCCTAGTTTCCTTCCATGTCAGTATGAACCTGTGAGTGTCTGCTCCTCTCAGTCTCTCAAGGACCTCAAGATCTCGTGCCTTCCTCATATCTTCCTGTAAGATATAAAAGTTTGCCGCGGTGAACTCACGGGCAGCTGATTTCTCAATATCTTTACACTCGTCCAATACTGGTACTGGGTATGTCCGTGAGTTTGTGTAATCGTCATGCCTCGTTCTCACGGAGACGAACTATGCAGTTCTCATAGTGCACAATCATATCAACAATAGTCATACCGGAGTCTAGATGCAAGTGAAAGCATGAATTAGAGACTCTCACTATTTGGTTACTTCAAGATACCTAGGAAAAACCCACAGATGTATATGATGCAACCTAAAGCCTTTTTCTTCTTATACATCCCACGTAACCATGTCGTTTTTTTATACGACTGCCAATTTGCGGTAAAAGCTGCCCAAAAATCCACAAATAATTTTTTTTAATTGGCATAATAAAGTATAGACCAGAAATACTTTAGATACTTATGATGAAGGTGTTTCGCATGTTCTTCTCAATATGCCACGAGCAAAGACGATCTGAAACCTCCGAAAGTACCTTTCGATGGCTTTAATCATAGTTGCATATCCATCGATCATTACCGACCGGGCCTCTTCCGACAAAGTGAGCCCTCAAAAACGTCTGAAGCACCCAGCCATATGTATCTTCCGTCTAGTCAGACACAAGAGCACAACCGAATACCGTGGTGCAACGGTGGTTGTTCAGACCGACAAAAGGTATAAATGGCATGCCATATCTATTCATCCTGTATGTGTTGTCAAAGGCGGTCACATCACCGTAGTTAATATAGTCTCGACGTGATTGCGAATCACACCAGAATAGGTTTTTCAGCCTTCCTTCATCATCGACGGTGTGCTCAAAGAAGAAATCCGGATCCCTCTCTCTTCTGGTTATCATGATCCCAATGGCAGTGTCTGCATCACCTTGTGCAAGCAACTTCATTTTTTCTCTATGACACATGTTATAAAGCTTCTTCCTCCCAAAACCAGCCTTTGCATATGGTACCTGTACCCTCTTTAGATTATCATAAATCATATGTTTCCTGATTCCAAAGCACCTGCCATAATTAAGATCTCAGCTTTCTGAAATTCCTTTATCGATTATGAGACCAAGAAAGCGTGACTTCATCCGGTCTAGATAGAACGTGACTGTGATCATCATCAAACTGCCGACATACCAAACGACACGCTCTTTATCAAGCTTCAAAGTTATATGCATCGCGAAGCAACGAGTCTCCGCCCGAGCCTGCGGGTCCCGCCTTCCATTGTACAAAGTTTTGCCTGTCGCTTCCCAACTTTCGCACACGTATACTTTCTCAAGCGCATAGTTCCCTCGGGACCTTTCAAATCAGCGAAGTCCTTTCTTACGCTGAAACCACGCTCCTTAGCATACCGGTTATAGAAAATGTAAGCCTCTCCTAGTGACCTGAACGCCTTCCTCATGACCTTCCAATGCTCGTCCAATGAATCTTGCCGATATTCATCAAATCCGATGTCAAAATTGAACAGATCATCAACAACATGCTCATCCTTCCCGCTAGGACCATCTACATCTCCACCGTAAATTAAGGCATGAAACCATGTATGTCAGTCAGTTATTATTTTAATATGTAATGTATGTGAGTTTCAAAACTTGCTTTGCTAGAGCTGTCATCATGAGATGCATCAACGTGTGATTTGTCACTTTCATCGTCCACAATATTCCTCACAAAGTCCCCGTCCTCGTCCATCTACGCACATTTTTAAAAAATACATGTAAGCGCTCATACGGTTATTATGTCATTTCTTCTCCTATTGTTTTTAAAACATACCCGGAGTGCACTTTCAGCAAATGAATCATCTATATCCATATCATCATCATTATCGCCATGTCGCTGCATGATGCAAAAAACATGTAATTGTCCGTGCGGTTTATTGTATTTATTGTTTTTATCAATATTGATCAAACTTACATTGCCACTATAAGATTCATCCAAACTCATGTAGTTCTCCTCAGCAGGTTCATCCATATTCAGTGACGAGGTTCCGTTGTTGTTGCCGTAATCATCGCCATCATAATCGCCCTCCTCCTCTATCTATACATGTTTAAGAAAATTCTAAGATCAATCGAACACCGTGTAACATCATCCCTAAAATAATTAGTTCATCAAGCACAACGACGTCTCAAACCAACCTCTTGCACGGGCGCCGAGGATGTCAGTTGGATCCATTTTGTCCGATGACCAACGCTACCGACGGCTGCGTGACGTTGCTGGCCGGCCGAGGCAGGTGTCGACGGCGTCAGGATGGTGGTCGAGAACACGGGTGGGCGGCCATCTGGGCGACGGCAAAGGAACGCGGCGGGAGCAGCAACGGCGACGGGGCACGCGCGGCGGCCTGTTTGGGCGGTGACGTGGACACGCGCGGCGACTACGTGGAGACGGGCGGCGACGTGGAGACGACGTGGATGCGTTTAGGGTTTAGGGTTACGACGGCGGGCATCGGCGGCTCCCGTGACGTTTGTTTTCCATAACTATCGACGCCAATGTGGAGACGTGCGGGCATACAGCGGCGACGTGCGGCGACGGGTGCGGCATACGCATGCGAAGGCGTCTGACGACGCTGACGTGACAGCGATGAAAAGCGGCATGCAGCGAGTATACGTCTGACGTCACAAGCATCACGACGTCTGGCGTCGGGTGGGTATTCCTATACCTAATGTGAAATGACCATCCTGTTCATTATACGTTTTAGGGGGGGGGGGGGTTGTACCGAAGCACTCCCCAAAATGTAAAACTCAAAAGAGGAGAATATAGGAGAAAATAAAGCTAAGGAATAAAGACATAAATACCTACCAAAGACATAACATTAGAACCATCTTCCACAAAGTCATTGGGCACGAAGGGATCTTGCAAAAAATCTGCACTCTCAATAGAAGAAGCTTCCGGAACATCCTTGTGAGAGACTTTCCGTAGCCTCCCCATAGATAATGAAGCTGAAAACTACAGAGGACTAAACTATTAATACTGATCCAAATTAGACCATCAAGGCAGGAAGTAGAAAAACTGGAGCAAATTACACTATACTAGTGACCAAAATTACAGAGTAATCAACGCAGTCAGCAACTACACTAAAAATAACTGAAACAAATTGCACACGATGATTACAGCTGCAAATACTGGTGCAGATTACACTATAGAACTTACGCAATTACACTGAAAAGACTATGGAAAAAGTACACTGTAAGAGTAATCAATGCAACAATTACACTGAAAGACTATGGGGAATTACACTGTAATACTGGTGCAAATTACACCATAGAACTTATACAAAATACACTGAAAAATACTATGGAAAATTACACTATAATACTAATCCAACTTACAGAGTAATCAATGCATCAATTACACTCAAAGACTACGGAAAATTACACTGTAAAAACTGGTGCAAATTACACTATAGAACTTATGCAAATTAAACTTAAAGTCTATGGAAAATGACACTGTAATACTAAGCCAACTTACAAAGTAATCAATGCATCAATTACACTGACAGACTATGGAAAATTGCACTGTAATACTGCTGCAAATTACACCAAAAGACTAGGGAAAATTACACTGTAATACTAATCCAACTTACAGAGTAATTTGCATCAATTACACTAAAATACTTTTGGAAAATTACACTGTAATACTGGTGTAAATTATACTATAAAACTAATGCGAATTGGACAGTAACATCAAGGCGGGAATTACAAAAAAAAAAGACTTGAAGCAAATTACAATATACTGCTGATCAAAATTACAGAGTAATCAGGGCAATAATTACACTGGAGATCTAATACAAAATTACACACATTACTTACACTATAATACTGATCAAACTTACACTATAAGATTCAGGCAAATTACAGTGGAAGAATATGGAAAATTACACTGTAAAACTGGTCCAATTTACACTGGAGGGGCATTACACACTAAATAAAATGCGGGATGCAAATTACAGTCAAAAACTGAGGAGATTACACTATAATACAGATGCAATTTACAGAGTAATCAATAAAAGGGCATCAATTAAAATGCAAAATGCTGATACAAAATTTACACCCAGACACCGTGGGACTTACACTATAGAAACTGATGCAAATTACTTAACACAACTGGCGTATTAGACTGTAATTTAGAGATTCAGATAACATTACAGTGAAATTCAGAAAAACATTAGAGATACATCAGACGTAATTCTGGCGCATTACAGTGCAGTACAGAGATAATTTACGTAATAACAACTTGGGGGATTACAGTGAAAATCAGACACACATTACAGAATAAATTCAGGGATACATCATAACACAACTAGGGTGATTCCAGTGAAAAAAGCATGAGGTTGGA
The DNA here is from genome assembly GCA_021605145.1 of Aegilops bicornis. NCBI lineage: Eukaryota > Viridiplantae > Streptophyta > Magnoliopsida > Poales > Poaceae > Aegilops > Aegilops bicornis. The sequence goes on from JAHIAL010000046.1 coordinate 837,800, forward strand.
GTGAAGCTATACAGGACAAGGTACAATGAAGCTACAGGGCAGCTAATAGGGTAAAAAATCGCACAGAAGAATTGCATACAATACTAGGAAAAATCTCAGTGTAACATACACTCCTATTATGGGGGAACACTGAAAAAACAAGCATAAAATTCAGATAGGTACAGAGAAGGGACTGTCCAAACAGAGAAATTCGTTAACTACCGGGATAAAACAACATCATGGAACAAAAAATGACTAAAATCATGGGCTACAATTAGAACTACAACCCAATACAGAACGACCAGAACTCGATCTTCAGAAGTCAAAGCCACGGGATCCACCGCTGAAAACTAATGCCTATATGCCTACCTACACATCAACAGCACAGAACTTACGTCTACGCGTACATCCACAGACAACAGCAGAACACTGCCCAGGGAAATGGCCTGCGGAATCCTAACCGAGCAGGATTTGGCCTACGTCCGCAACAAACCGAGCGAGGCCACGGCATGGAGGAAGTATCATCATGGAGTATCTTTTAAAATGCTAGCTGCCTGCACTTTCAGCTAGATAGTTTTGACTGACGCTCTTGGGAGCTACATTATCTACTTGTGTGCTTTATATAAAAATATTCTGTCAAGCTATAGTGCTTTTAGAGCCTGGTTGGAGCAAGATACCGCTAGGAAGATGTCTCTATATGTCAAAATATGTTTCAGTCGGAGAGGTTTTACTGCTTTATTTCAGCGGCTCGGCTATGTTGGTGATTAAAATAATACATGAATTAGTATAATAATAGCTATAATAATGCGGGAATTCTTTATTCATTGGATTCAGCAAATAGACAGGTTACTTGATAGCAAAAGCCAGTTATACTGTATCATGAACATGGAAGTCTTTTTCTGCCAAACTACTTCATTCATACATGTGAAAAATCAATACGGTCACTAGTACAGGAACCCCTAGTTAACGGCGTTCGAAAGTTGTCACTAGCAGCGTCTATGCTGCGCGCTGCTAGTAAATATACATTTTTTCCTGGAGCTTCTTTGTCCTAGAGATACATGTTGTTTTCCTGATATGTTTGATGTACGATACTATTTTTTCTGGTCCTCTTGTGTTTCTATTTAGTTTGTGCAGTTAAGCGTATCTGTGCTGGATCATACATGTTATATGTACTTGACATATATGAACTTAGCACCAACTAAGAAATCTCATGTTTTACCATAAAGCACTAAGTTGACAATATATTATAATTACAGTGCATATATGTATTGAAATAACTTGACTCTTCTGATTTGTAATGAACTTCTGCTCATGCGCTTCAGTGAATCTTATTTTGCAGGAAATTTTGCAAGTGGAGGCGAAGGATTGTTCTAAACTGACAGATGAAGCTATGCGTTCTTTTAGTGGAATTTTATATGTTTGCATAGTTTTTGCTCTTCAAAGAAGCTTAGAGAATTTCAGAAAATTGTTGCTAAGTTAAGCTTCATGTATGACAGATTGTCATTGGAAATAGATACACTTTATGTTAGATTTACCGTGCTGTAAACTAAGCTTACATTGTTCGAAATTGACGTTTTGACTAATTTGGGATTTTTGTTCAATGTTCTTCTGAAAAAATATTACTAGCACATGAACAATGTTCTTTTCTCAGTTTCATGCTAGTACAATACTGGTCTACTAGACTGCTGTTTAGTGGTTGATTGATGCTATAGTTGTACGACTCTACAACTCATAAGCCTAGTTTAAAAAATCAGACTGACAGTTGAACCGTTGAGGCTACCGGTTTAAGTTTCTATCGGTCGAGACTGCCGGTTCAAGTCGTTCAGTAGCGACAAAAAACTGGAATATTTAAGTTACTTTTCCTAAAAAGTTGACCTCTGACCAAATGAATCATTTATTAGTTATAATCCACTATGGAATCACAAACTATGGCTAGCCCAGTTGGTATTGGGCTGTTGGGCATGCGATGGCTCAAGGTCAATGGTTCAATTCCTAGTTTACAGTTTAAGTTTCTATCGGTCGAGACTGCCGGTTCAAGTCATTCAATAGCGACAAAAAACTGGAATATTTAAGTTACTTTTCCTAAAAAAATGACCTCAGACCAAATGAATCATTTATTAGTTAGAATCCACTATGGAATCACAAACTGTGGCTAGCCTAGTTGGTATTGGGCAATTGGGCATCACGATGGCTCAAGGTCAATGGTTCAATTCCTAGTTTACAGATTTAAGTTTCTATCGGTCGAGACTGCCGTTTCAAGTCATTCAATAGCGACAAAAAACTGGAATATTTAAGTTAGTTTTCCTAAAAATTGACCTCTGACCAAATGAGTCATTTATTACATTACATGATGATTTTGGTTTGGTGATGCTTATCGAGCATCCGGTCTCGAGCTCCGGGGTGAAAACCCTAGGTCTAACCCTAATTGGGTATACCTGGCAATGGCGGCGTTTGGCGTCGTTACCTTCTTGAAGACGTGGCTTGGAGTTTACTTGGACTTGTCTCTAGGGTGAAAACCCGTGATCTGGCCTTTGGTGGCTAGGTCCGGCGACGGTGGCGCTTGATCGTCGTTTCCTTCTTGAAGACGTTGTTGTTGGAGAACCTTCTCGTGTCCTTGTGATGTGAAGAATGATTGATGCGGATGGTCATCACTGTAGTTCGTCGGTTGCTGTTATGAACACTTTGAATTTTTTTTCCTCGCCTAGGCACAACTTCGGTCTTTGATGACTTTGCTCATTGCCGGTGTGTTTCTTTGTGTGTGTGCGTTGGTGTTGGCTGTGTGCATCTTAGTTGTGCATAGGCCGGGTGTGTGCTCATGGTGTTTGTATCCACTTGATGCTTCATTTTGAGTTAATAAAACCCACCCTTTATCGAAAATTAGTTATAATCCACTATGGAGTCACAAACTCTGGCTAGCCCAGTTGGTATTTGGATGTTGGGCATGTGATGGCTCAAGGTCAATGGTTCAATTCCTAGGTTACAGTTTAAGTTTCCATCGGTCGAGACTGCCGGTTCAAGTCGTTCAATAGCAACAAAAAACTGGAATATTTGAGTTACTTTTCCTAAAAAATTGACCTCTGACCAAATGAATCATTTATTAGTTATAATCCACTATGGAATCACAAACTGTGGCTAGCCCAGTTGGTATTGGGATGTTCGATGGCCCAAGGTCATTGGTTCAATTCCTAGTTTACACATGATTTTCTGGTTATTTCAGTGGCTTTTTGCTAAAGACTGACACACCTAGAAATATCGAATGAGGCCTCGATTCCGGTTTTTTAGTCGGACCGGCGGTCCGGTACGGGTTTTAAAACTATGTTCAAAAGTCAAGCACTCGTTTGCTGTTGGTCTTCCACTCCTTCGTGAGTAACTACGTTAAATAGTTAATTTAATAATCATTTTAAAGTGTGCATTTGCATTTATGGTCGTGGAGTCATCCAAAAAACCGCGTAAAAGTATGGTTAATATGATATTCACTGCAACCATATCGAAATAGTTCCATATGAGTATTTAGCACCAAACTGTATTGTTTTTTGTATCGTATCGCCCAAAGAACGAAAACTTTATTTACCAATACAAAAAAGTATTTATACAAAAAAAAACACGTTGGCACGTGGGCTTTGTGTGAAGGTATTGGTGATCTTTGTATGCAGTTGATTTTAGTATTTCTATTTCTCCATATAATAGAACTTGTAACACTATGATCAACTCATGATTATGTGTTCCTAATAGTGAATTTCGTAACATATACCACCGGCACATACTTATATGTTACTATGCGAAAACATATGTAACACAATGTACCAACACATATTTATATGTTGTTGTAACCATACCGCTGTAACACATTTGGAGGCCTTATATAGTATGTGTTACTGCCTGTCGTTCTGTGACGCCCGGATAATTAAGCTACAGTAACCGTGTACTAATGATGCCACGTCATCTCGATTACTGTTGCTAACCTCGCGTCAGTTTGAAACCGATTTGAATTCAAATTCAAAATCAAGCAAACAATAAAAGTTTTCAAATATTAAAACTAAAATGTTCGGAGTGAGCCAAATAATGCATAGGTAATTATGGTGGAGAAACCACACTTTTATAAAATGTTTAAATGCTCAAATGGGAGTGAAACAACAACATAACCAATTTAATAAATGCCTTTTGTTAATTATCAAATGTTAAAATATTTTATCTAGGGGTTTAAACTTTAGTATCAGAGGTATAATTAGTAATATTGATTTTGTACAACTTTTACGTTTTTATAAAACTTAGATAAGATGAGACTAAAAATAAAAGAGTAAAAGGAAATATATATAAAAAAAGCAAAACAGAAAATAAACAAAAAAGGCAAAGCCCCCTCTCCCTAGGCCGAGTGGCCCAACTGGCCATCCAGGCCACCAAGAGGCCCACCCCATCCATCCTTATCCCCCGAGCAACCGAACCCTAACCCACCGTCCACCAGTCTCCCCCACTCGCTCTCTCCTCCCCCCCCCACCGATCTGGATCGGGATCGAACCCGATCCCGTCGCCCCCGACGGCCCGTTGCCGTTCATCGCCGCCTGGACCTCGCCGGAGCTACCACGCCGGTCTGCCTCCTCGACTCATCCTCGCCGGACGCCATCGCCGTCATCCTCCCCAGCGCCGCATTGTCTCCGACCTCCACCCCGAGCACCGCTGCCCCTGTCCCTACGCACCGCCGTGAGCCCCCTTTCCTCTCTCCCTCACGCCAGACGCTGGCCACCACCACCCGCTTGCCTTGGGTACCAGACTACGAAGCGACGCACCCACGCGCACGCACACCTCACCACCACCCGCTTCGTCTTGGTCGTACCATGAAGCGCTCGCAGCGCCACGCGACGACACCTCGCCACCACCCGCACCTCCCGCAGAGCGTCTTTGGCGCGCCTGCAGCCCTGCAGCCACTCCCTCGCGCCTGGCTATGCCTATGCGCGCTCCCCCGCGCCTGGCCGCGCCAGACACCGTGTCCTGCCTCGCCTTGGGGCCGTGCTCGTCGCGCCCTGCTCGCCTTCCGCCGCTCATGCCCGACCACAGCCAAGCGCCTTTACCGCATTCCCGTCGCGCCACGCCTCCACCTCGAGCCCGCGCCCGCTACTGCCGCCTGCTACTACTGCGGCTGCTGCCGCCGTCCGCCACTCGCCCCGCCGCTACACCACGCCTTGCACGTGCCCCCACCGCATCCTCCTACGCGTGCCTCCCCCACCGGCGCCTCTTGCCAGCGGATCCCGGCGAGTCCATGGGCTCCGGCCACGGCCACCGGCGCCAAGCCACGCGCTCGCCCTTCGCACGCCACCCCGCAGCGCCCGTTCGGGAGGGCTGGCATTCGTCCCCTGGTTCCGCCCGATGCCCGTAACCCGGTTGCCCGCTAAGGGCTCCCCAGAGTCACTGACTAAGGGGCCCCACGCCCCAGAACAAAAAAAAAGGATAAATTATATTAAAAAGAGATGAGTTAAAATAATAATAATTAGTTAATTAATTAATTAATTAGTGAAAGAATTAAGTTAATTAATTATGTTAACTATAATAATTGAATCAAGTTAACCTAATCATTTAGTTAAACTAATTAACCCTCTTTAGTTAATTTGAGTCTTTGACAAACAGGACCCACGAGTTAGTTGACTGGTCAATGGTCAACTTGGACCGCTAACATCATGATGATGTCATAAATGCTTTTGATTAAATTAATCTGTTAATTCCTGAAAATGATTAAATCTTTATAAATTAATATAAAATAAACCATAGCTCGGATGAAAAAACTCTGTACATGAAAGTTGCTCAGAACGACGAGATGAATCCGGATACATAGCCCGTTCGTCCGCCACACATCCCTAGCATAGCAAACACGCAACTTTTCCCCTCCAGTTCATCTGTCCGAAAACGCGAAACACCGGGGATACTTTCCCGGATGTTTCCCCCATTCGTCGGTATCATCCCTTACCGCGTTAGGGCACACCTAGCACCGCGCATTGTCATGTCATGCATATGTTTGCATTATATTTATTGTTTCTTCCCCCTCTTCTCTCCGGTAGACTACGAGACTAACGTCGCTGCTGGTGCCGCGACCGGCTACTGTGTTGATGACCCCTCCTTCTTGCCAGAGCAACCAGGCAAGCCCCCTTGATCACCAGATATCGCCTATTCCTTCTCTCTACTGCTTGCATTAGAGTAGTGTAGCATGTTACTGCTTTCGGTTAATCCTATTCTGTTGCATAGCCTGTCATTGTTGCTACAGTTGTTGATACCTTACCTGCAATCCTAAATGCTTAGTATAGGATGCTAGTTTTCCATCAGCGGCCCTACATTCTTGTCCGTCTGCTATGCTATACTATCGGGCCGTGGTCACTCGGGAGGTGATCACGGGTATATACTATATACTTTATACATGATACATTTTGTGACTAAAGTCGGGTCGGCTCGTAGAGTACCCGCGAGTGATTCACGGATTGGGGTCTGAAAGGACCTTTGTCCTGACGGCCCTCTGGGTGGATCTTTGTGGCAGAGCGACAGGGCAGGTTGAGACTACCTAGGTGGGCCTGGCCCTGGTCGGCGTCCGCGGTTACTTCAAAATAACACGCTTAACAAGATCTTGGTATTTGATCAGAGTTGGGTCGTTGACCTTATACGCACTAACCGCCACGTGGGACCAGATATGGGCAACCTGCGTCGTGGTATTGGCCGAAGCTCTTTTTGACGTCAGCGACTGAGCGGCGCGCGCCGGATTGGACCATAAGCCTGCACTTGTATTAAGGGGACAAGGTCTGCTTCCGGCCGCGTATGCAACGTGCAGGTGTGCAATGGGCGATGGGCCCAGACCCTTGCGCGCTTAGGATTTAGACCGGCGTGCTGACCTCTCTGTTGAGCCTAGGTAGGGCTGCGACGTGTTGATCTCCCGAGGCCGGACATGACCCAGGAAAGTGTGCCCGACCGGAGGGATCGAGCGTGTCGGGTAATGTGGTGCACCCCTGCAGGGAAGATGATCTATTCGAATAGCCGTGTCCACGGTAACAGGCGACCCGGAGTTGTACTTTGGCCTTATGACAACTAGAACCGGATGCTTAATAAAACACGCCCTTTCAAGTGCCAGATACAATCCGGTGATCGCTCTCACACAGGGCGACGAGGAGAGGATCGCCGGGTAGGATTATGCTATGCGATGATACTTGGTGAACTTACCATCTACTCTCTTCTACATGCTAGAAGATGGAGGCTGCCAGAAGCATAGTCTTCGACAGGACTAGCTATCCCCCTCTTATTCTGGCATTCTACGATTCCCACCACCGATATTGCCCCTTTACACAGATACCCATGCATATGTAGTGTAGATCCTTGCTTGCGAGTACTTTGGATGAGTACTCACGGTTGCTTTGCTACCCCTTTTCCCCTTTTCCTTTCTACCTGGTTGTCGCAACAAGATGCTGGAGCCCAGGAGCCAGACGCCACCGTCGATGATGACTCCTACTACACCGGAGGTGCCTACTATTTGCAAAGCAAAAGTCATTTACTCCACTAGGGAGTAGTTTAGGACGATCCTGTGCAGGAGGCCCATACTTCGCTCGCCGATCTGTATCCCAGTTTGTGCTAGCCATCTTATGGCAACTTGTTTAACTTATGTCTATACTCAGATATTGTTGCTTTCGTTGACTCGTCTATGATCGAGCACTTGTATTCGAGCCCTCGAGGCCCCTGGCTTGTATTATGATGCTTGTATGACTTAATTATGTTTTTAGAGTTGTGTTGTGATATCTTCCCCTGAGTCCCTGATCTTGATCGTACACGTTTGCATGCATGATTAGTGTACGATTGAATCGGGGGCATCACACGTTCAACACAAAATGGGGTGTTACTGTAAATTTCCTTGTCACACATTTTTGTATGTGTTACATGATTCTGTTACTTAAAGTCTGTTCTATTATAGCTAACGTGACCCCGGAGTACTACCACCTCCCATTTAAAGAGTTGAAGATTCTAGTCCCGCTATCCACAGATGAACACCCTAGAGCTAGCATCTAGGCCGTGGCCAAAGAGAGCCATCATGTTTGAAGAAAATGATGTTTTGCCGAGGGGTAAGGACTCATAGTTTTACAACTGGCCACAGATCCCAACTATGCTGGTGATGACCTTGTCGATGACCCTAACCTAACAAGTGTGCTCAAGACAAAAAACTATCAACCTTGGTGCTAGCAATGAGTTGATCAAGGAGGAAGATGGCAAACGCAAGCTTGTAGAATGTGGTGCAGAATTCCTATGGACAAACTAGCATCAAAATACAAGCAATAAAAAGCGCTTGCACCCTATTCAAAAATATGATGCGATATTACAGCTATATGCATGTGCTCAACTGCACAATCATTACATGGAAATTTTGAACAAACTCAAGACCGAACGACTTGAAGAGATCATGGTTCAGTTTCAAACACAACACTTCCACCATGATAAGAGTTTCTTTATTCCCTATTGGTTGGGAGGACTTGTTTGACCTATATAATCTGACAGTTCTAGATGCGAGAATCCTCAGATGCTTCTACTACGACTTCAACAATGAGGATGAACCCTAATATAAAATTTGTAGATCTAGGTGTTAGATATGGTGCTAATATGGTGAATGTCATAGGCATGCCGAGGATTACATTGTCCAGTTGATAAGCATGAGGCAGGATGAACATATTATCACTTTTCCCTCCAACAGAAAGGAAGCCTACTTCTCCCTTGTAACCTTTCTTCCTTCCGAACCACCGACATAGCATCAATTAACTAAATGTTATTTATAATTTTTAGGTTTCACTGGATTCTTATTGCTATATTTCTGGATGAAGGGAAAGTATATTATTTGGATTCTTATAGGTATAGTTGCTCAAGGCCTTGTTTTGAGGACTTAGAAAAGCTACTTGATATGTATATTTATGTAAACATAACTCTTTATGCCATATAAATTAAACAATAAATGAATATTAGATCACGTTCTTGTGTGCATTTTTAGAGCATTCCAACTATATATTCATGAAGAAGGGAGAACAAATTCAGCCTTAAATGAGTTAATACATGTTCCCGATGTTCCAGTGAATATCCTACTACAGTTGAAAAACATTTCCAATTGATTGTGCTTTATTTGATGGATAATATCATCACATATCTCTACAATAGGTATTAGTGCCACCAATTGCCAAATGGGACACCTCTGTATGTGTCCATGTTCCATACCACCTGAACCTCCTGATGAATAGAGCTTAGGTAGGAATGCGTATATGAAGTGAGGTATTTGAAATTGAGCTTACTTTTATTATTTTTTAGTTTAGTTATCTTTTTTCTTGAGGTTTGATCCTAATTTTTCCATCTAGTCATTATAACTTTTTCAAAACATCCCTGTAAGGATTCTGAGGTACCTAGCGACAATACGCACCATGGCGGCTGAGTTCTTGGTTGAACACGTCATCAAATAAGATGGAGAGTTTCACCACCATGCAGTCGACTCCTAATGACTTTTTTTTACTGGTGATTGTATAACTCATAATCCATTCTTTCAGTCTTATGGCATACAAATTGTTGTCGGTACATTATAAAATGACGTAGTTTAGATCTTCAAGTCTCCTGTTATGTACTTGTGGTATTACAGCTGTGGTACTTGATCTTTTCCAACGGGTTTTATGTGATGTGATGTGATATGATGCTTGAGTTGTATGCGACCTTGTAAGAGGATTGGCTGCCAAATAAGAGATTTATGATGCTTGAGTTGTATGCGATGTTGTACGAATGTCTATGGCTATAGTAGATAATTTAACAAATGATCTGATCAATATTACAAACGGTTCTCAAAGACAAACTACCTCCAAATCGTAGAGTACCGCATACGGTTAGTAACAATATTATTACAAATGGTTGTCGATAACAAACCGCCTACGCAGAAAATAGCATCAACGACAGTTTCTCCATGAAGGAACGACCTACACTCAGTGAATGTCACGGATGGTTTCGGAAACTCTTGTGCAGCCCGAGAGTAATAGCAACACATGCTTTAAGGCGGAACGAGGATTTGATGGCGGCCCATGTATGAAAACCGCAGTAAAACCCGCTTTCTATACTAGTGTAAGGTAATTCCTCACTTAATACTAATATGCCCGAGCTGCACAAATGTTGTTCATCGAAAACTATCTCAACTAGTAGGGAAGCCTATAAAAAATACTTGTCAAAGCAATATGAACGTGAAGCTTGAATTTCAAATTTGACATGCACAAAATTGAATAGGTTTATAAGGAAAAACATTGGTGATACAATTGTGAAAATATCAACATGGGCATGTAGGAAAAAGAATCATTAGATTTGGATTTGAGAAACTCAAGTTACAGGGAAAACAAATTTGACTAGTATACGCTCAAAACAATGCCATGGTAGAGAAAACCCAAGATCACTGCTTTCAATTGCATGACGTAATTTTTTAAAATAAATCCTTGCACTAACCCACCTAGCATTTTGCCGGACGCTATAACTGTCCCATCAAATGGTAATGAAAGGTGACACTCAACCTTCGTCACCTAAAATCATACCAAACCATCACATAAGATCTAGAGGGGTAGCCCCATAAGGGCATAAGATTGTGATGCTCACCACCATCAAAAATGATCTTAGGTGATGGTTCTTCCCCCGCCGTGAGGATTTTCATCAAAAGAGATCACACATGTTGTAGCGTGAACATTTCGACACATCCTATGTTTTCTCCCTTATTCATGCACTAGTATGTCGATGCTATGGTGAGTCTCAATGCCTATTCTGATGCATACCCTGATTATTGTCACCTGATATCGCCTTTACCTTCCATCCTGGCATGCCAAGTTCTGCTAGATCTATTCCCATGTTTAACATGCGTGTCGTAGTATGCATGCTTAGTGTGTTGCTCAAGTCATGTTATATCATGTAGTTAGTGCTTATGGGTAGTCATTAACCTGGCTCCGATACGCTCTTCGGTTAGCTTATGCCATGTTAATGAAAGCTGATACTAAGTTACGAAGGTACTGGTGGGAGGCCATGCATGGTTATGCATCGGTTTTTTGTTCCATTCGAGCCGACAAAGGACTAGAGTTCTTGTGAAGTTGATCAAAAACTGAACGCGCTAACCACATGTGGGCGGTTTTATGCCCCCTCCCCCCCTCAAGTGAGTACCCGAAACTTCAGATATTCTCCATGGGCCACAAGACGATTTTCCATTTTGTGCATACACATATAACATGTTTTGCAGGCACACATGGAGGGGTTCTCAGTGCATAAGTATTTTACCATTAGTGTTAATTACCCCTTGATGGATCGCACACATATCATAGAGGATCTACAAGGGGATTATGTAACATCCCAATTTTCAATTTGGATGTTAATCATTAGGTCATCATATGCATCCATGCTCTTTGCATTTTTATTTGGTTTATTTGGCCATTTTTGATCCTAGAGACCTTAGGCAACTCAAGGACCATCGGAGAGAGTTGGAGGTTTTCATAAAATCCATTTTTGAATTTTTCAAAATTGGTAAATTAGATCAAGTGATTTTTATTTGAAATTATTTTCCGATTATTTAAAAATAAATAAAATAATGAGAGAACATAATATGACTTCTTCAAAATAGAGGAAATAATGGAAATTTAGTTTTGAATAAAAATATATTTTATTTGAATTTTTATTGATATTTTATTTGAGTAAATTAGGGAAAATTTGCATTTTTAAAATTGTATTTTAGCCCAGAAAAATGTTCATGTTGTCCTAAATATTTGTAGAGGACCGTGAAAATTATTTTTGGGATTTTAGGATTTTTATTTATTTTATTTTGGATTTTTTATTTTTGTTCTTGCGAAATTATTTTAAAAAAAACTTTTGGACCGAATCGGGCAGCCCGGCCCAAATGTGACCACGCCATGCCACCTACTGTGAGAGTCCGCCCGCCGCTTAGCAGTAGTCCGAGCTGTGCGACCGCCCCCGCCTCGCCCTTAACCCCTCCCCAAGCCGCCACCTCCCCCCTTTAAAAGCCCAGCCGGACCCCCCTCTCACCTCAGCCACCGCACCCGCCTCCACTTGCCCGCCGAGGCTGCAGGGTCAGCCGCCCATACGCCGACGCTGCCAAGCGCGCCAACTGCGCCCGCCACACAGCCATCGTGCCACACGCCGTGCCGACGTTCTTTGCCGCCCATTGTCGGAGTTAGCCGCCGCCGCCGGTTTTTCCGTCCTGACCACCCCAAGCCGGTATAAAACCGAACCGCCCGCCCCGGTTTTTTCCGGCTTACTCGTTCAGATCGGTTTTATTTTTAGGGTTCGCACGTTCACCTGATCTTCTCTGTTAGCGAACGAATTCGTTCGTTAGTCTCTGTTAGCGGATGTTCGTCTGATAGATTTTTCTTATTAGTTTTATTTTCAGCCAGGGACCTATCAGTAATTACTTTTATCGCAGATTAGTTCCTGGTCTTCAAACCTTCGCTACTTTTTGCTTGTTTGTCCAAATCCAGTGAAACCAACGCCAAAATCCTAGTCTTGTTCCCCTCTATCCAGATAAACAACTTGAACATGATTTTGAAAATTTAAAATTTGGTTTCAAGCAGATTTGAATTTGATCTTTTTTTCTCATAGTTTGAGTTTCGTAATTCCGATCCGATTGATTCTTTTTGCAAATCGAAGCTCTTCACTTGAACTTTCAGTTTAGATCTTTTCTTTTGGGTTTTACCTTTGCATCTTATGCTTGAGTGCTTATGTATGTTATTGTTTGTTCACGATAGAGTTTCCGGAGTGCGAGGCTTGCTACTACGAATCTCTAGGGTTTTCCGATCGTCAGCAAGGAAAGTAACACTTTGATCATATCCCTTTATTACCCAGTTTTTATGCATTAGTTTTCAACCCTCAAACATTGCATGAGTAGGACATGATAACATGTGGGTATTGGGAAGTAGTTGATAAGGTAGGAACCTATTGTCTTATATTCAAACCCTGGGTGTTACTACATTATGCTTACACTGCTATGCTATGCTCGTAGACGTGGGTTGGTTTGAGTGATTCATGACAGATGTGAGAGTTTTTATTAATGGTTAACTTAAGGTGGCTACTTTAATACACATCTGGGTGGATTGGTTGCGGGCACCTGGGGATATACCAGTGTTGTCCAAGGAGATCCCGGGGAACCCGTGTGATCATTGATACGTCTCCGTCGTATCTATAATTTTTGATTGTTCCATGCCAATATTCTACAACTTCCATATACTTTTTGGCAACTTTTTATACTATTTTTGGGACTAACATATTGATCCAGTGCCCAGTGCCAGTTCCTATTTGTTGCATGTTTTTGTTTCGCAGAATATCCATATCAAACGGAGTCCAAACGGGATAAAACTTGACGGAGATTTTTTTTTGGAATATTTATGATTTTTGGAAAGAAGAATCAATGCGATACGATGCCTGAGGGGGCCACGAGGCAGGGGGCGCGCCCCAGGGGGTCAGGCGTGCCCTGGACTCTCGTGGCCACCCCGTAAGGCGGTACAGCCCTTCTTTCCCTCAAGAAGAAATTTGAGGGGCTCTCGCCTCCCGCCGCCATGGAGACCATGGACCGGAGGAAACCCTTCTCCCATCCAGGGAGAAGGTCAAGGAAGAAGAAGGAGGAGGGGGGCTCTCTCCCCCTCGCTTCCGGTTGCGCCGGAACACCGCCGGGGGCCATCATCATCATCGCGATCTTCACCAACACCTCCGCCATCTTCACCAACATCTCCATCACCTTCCCCCCTCTATATACAGCGGTCCACTCTCCTGCAACCCGATGTACCTCTACTTGAACATGGTGCTTTATGCTTCATTTTATTATCCAATGATGTGTTGCCATCCTATGATGTCCGAGTAGATTTTCGTTGTCCTATCGGTGGTTGATGAATTGCTATGATTGATTTAATTTGCTTGTGGTTATGTTGTTGTCCTTTGGTGCCCATCATATGAGCTGCGCCATGAAAGTGGATCACACCATAGGGTTAGTTGTATGTTGATAGGACTATGTATTGGAGGGCAAGAGTGACAGAAGCTTCAACCTAGCATAGAAATTGATGCATACGATTGAAGGGGACCAATATATCTTAATGTTATGGTTGGGTTTTACCTGAATGAACGTTAGTAGTTGCGGATGCTTGCTAATAGTTCCAATCATAAGTGCATAGAATTCCAAGTCAGGGATGACATGCTAGCAGTGGCCTCTCCCACATAATACTTGCTATCGGTCTAGTAAAGTAGTCAATTGCTTAAGGGATAGTTTCGCAACTCCTATCACCACTTTTCCACACTCGCTATCTTTACTTTAGTTGTGTCTTTACTTAAACAGCCCCTAGCTTTTATTTTCTCGCTCTTTATATTCGTGCAAGCCTATCCAAAAGCACCTACAAAGTACTTCTAGTTTTATACTTGTTCTAGGTAAAGCGAACGTCAAGCGTACGTAGAGTTGTATCGGTGGTTGATAGAACTTTAGGGAATATTTGTTCTACCTTTAGCTCCTCGTTGGGTTCGACACTCTTACTTACGAAAACTGCTTGCGATCCCCTATACTTGTGGGTTATCAAGACCTTTTTCCTGGGCGCCGTTCTGTCAGGAGCAATAGCGTGGGGTGAATATTCTCGTGTGTGCTTGTTTGCTTTATCACTAAGTAATTTTTATTTGCTGTTCTTAGTTGTTCTCTATCTTTAATTTTGGGTAGGAAACGCAAAATACCAAAAAAATTAGTTGTACCTACTGAACCAATGGTTGAAGAACCACTCAAAATCTATCACACTGCTGAAGCTTATTACTTGGATCATCTTTGATCCCTATGTGCTCGTGCTGAAACCCCAACTAGCTTAGTTGAGGGCAAATCTTTAGAGAGCATGCTTGTTATGTGCGACACCGTATATCTGAAAAAGGGAAACGTTTACAGGATCAAATTCATCGTTTGCAATGCTATGCTTGGAATTTATGTGAAATTTATGATTTTACTTGTTGTTCTGAAAACCCTAAGAAACACCTTCCCTACCAATGTGGGTTTAGTGATAATGGAATCGTATCTTCGTATGCTAAAGGTGTTTATAGTTACTATGATGTTCAACAAATTGAATAATTTGTTGCTTTTAAGGGTGCTTACGAAATTGCTTCTTTGATTGAAAAGTATGGTGCTACTCTTTACAATTCTGAAAATTTTGCCATACTTAAATATTGCTATGATAATTATGCTTCTAATGCCTATGTTAAACCATATATTGAGGAATACTCCGCTGTCCAAGAAGAGACTAATATTTTGCGAGTCTATGGAAGAAGAAATTGATGAAACCTGGAGCTCATTGGACTAAAAAGATGAGGAGGAGAGCGAAGAACAAAAGGAGATAGAGCGGATTAGCTACCCGTGCCCACCTTCTAATGAGAGTAACCCTCCAACTCATACATTGTTTAATTTCCCTTCGTGCTTACCGAAGGATGATTGCTATGATGATTGTTATGATCCCGTTGATTCTCTTGAAATATCCCTTTTTGAGGATGCTTGCTATGATTGTGGCCAAGATGCCAATATGAATGATGCTTATGGATATGAACTTGCTATAGTTCCTTATGTTAAACATGAAATTGTTGCTATTGCACCCACACATGATAGTCCTATTATCTTTTTGAATTCTCCCGACTACACTATATCGGAGAAGTTTGCACTTGTTAAGGATTATATTGATGGGTTGCCTTTTACCGTTGCACATGATGATTTTGATTGATATAATATGCATGTGCTTGCTGCCCCTACTTGCAATTATTATGAGAGAGGAACTATATCTCCACCTCTCTATGTTTCCAACACGATAAAATTGCAAGAAACTGTTTATACTATGCATTGGCCTTTAGTTTGTGTGCATGAATTGTTCTTTTATGACATGCCGATGCATAGGAAGAGAGCTAGACTTCGTCATTACATGATATATGTTGCTTTGTGCTCACTACTAAATTACAAATCATTGCTAAATAAAATTGGCTTTGATATACCTTGGGATCCGGGTGGATTCACTACTTGAGCACTATATGCCTAGCTTAATGGCTTTAAAGAAAGCGCTGCCAGGGAGACAACCCGGAAGTTTTAGAGAGTCATTTATTTCTGTTGAGTGCTTTCTTATAGTTTCAAAACAACAAAAATAAAGAGGGGAACCCAAAACTTTTTCAAAAAGAAAAGCGAAAGTGAGAAAGACGAGCATTGTGAAAGTGGGGGACGTCCTTGAACTTTGTTCATGCCCATGGGAACTTTGTAAATCTTAATTATAGAAACTTTTCAATAAAAATACTTATCCCCTTGTACAATTCCATTGTATTATAAAAATAATGTGCCAAGGTTCGCCTTTAGGATGGTTATGATACTTGTTGGTTTGTGCGGTGCAGGACAGAAACTTTGGCTGTAGTGTGTGAATTTTAATTTTTTACTGGACGTCAAATGGTTCTGATTCTTTTTGCACTGTCTTACTATACAATTTTTTTATTTTTCCTAATTTTGGCAGAATTTTTCAAGTATCAGTAGTATGGTGAATGTTCAGATTATTACAGACTATTCTGTTTTAGACAGATTCTGTTTTTGATGCATAGTTTGCTTGTTCTGATGAAACTATCAATTTATATCAGTGGATTAAGCCATGAAAAAGTTATATTACAGTAGAAAAATGAAAAAACAAAATATGAATTGGTTTGCAACAGTACTTAGAGTAGAGATTTGCTTTATTATACTAACGGATCTTACCGAGTTTTCTGTTGAAGTTTTGTGTGGATGAAGTGTTCAATAATTGAGAAGGTTTCGATGTGAGAAGAAGGAAGAGAGGCAAGAGCTCAAGCTTGGGGATGCCCGAGGCACCCGAAGTAAATAATCAAGGAGATTCAAGCGTCTAAGCTTGGGGATGCTGGGAAGGCATCCCCTCTTTCTTCAACAAGTATCGGTATGTTTTCGGATTCGTTTCGTTTATGCGATATGTGCAAGTCTTGGAGCGTCTTTTGCATTTAGTTTTAATTTTTCTTTTATGCACCATGCTGGTATGAGATAGTCCTTTGTTGATTTATAGAATGCTCTTTGCACTTCACTTATATCTTTTGAGTATGGCTTTATAGAATGCTTCATGTGCTTCACTTATATCATTTGAAGTTTAGATTGCCTGTTTCTCTTTACATAGACAACCGCCATTTTTAGAATGCTCTTTTGCTTCACTTATATTTGTTAGAGAACGGGCATATCTTTTGTAGAAAGAATTAAACTCTCTTGCTTCACTTATATCTATTTAGAGAGAGGACAGGAACTGGTCATTCACATGGTTAGTCATAAAATCCTACATAAAACTTGTAGATCGCTGAATATGATATGTTTGATTCCTTACAATAGTTTTGCGATATAAAGATGGTGATACTAGAGTCGTGCTAGTTGAGTAATTGTGAAATTGAGAAATACTTGTGTTAAGGTTTGCAAGTCCCGTAGCATGCACGTATGGTGAACCGTTATGTAACGAAGTCAGAGCATGATGTGTTTATTGATTGTCTTCCTTATGAGTGGCGGTCGGGGAATGACGATGGTCTTTTCCTACCAATCTATCCCCCTAGGAGCATGCAAGTAGTACTTTGTTTTGATGACTAATAGGTTTTTGCAATAAGTATGTGAGTTCTTTATGACTAATGTTGAGTCCATGGATTATACGCACTCTCACCCTTCCATCATTGCTAGCCTCTTCGGTACCGTGATTGCCCTTTCTCACCTCGAGAGTTGGTGCAAACTTCGCCGGTGCATGCAAACCCCGTGATACAATACGCTCTGCTATCACACATAAACCTCCTTATATCTTCCTCAAAACAGCCACCATACCTACCTATTATGGCATTTCCATAGCCATTCCGAGATATATTGCCATGCAACTTTCATCATCATCATATACATGACTTGAGCATTTATTGTCATATTGGTTTGCATGATCGTAAGATAGCTAGCATGATGTTTTCATGGCTTGTCCGTTTTTTGATGTCATTGCTACGCTAGATCATTGCACGTCCCGGTACACCGCCGGAGGCATTCATATAGAGTCATATCTTTGTTCTAGTATCGAGTTGTGATATTGAGTTGTAAGTAAATAGAAGTGTGATGATCATTATTATTAGAGCATTGCCCCAAAAGAAATATAAAAAAAATAAAATAAAATAAAGGAGAGGCCAAAGAAGCCTAAATAAAAAAAAATGGGGCCAAAGAAGCCCGCAAAAAAAGGGGCAATGTTACTATCCTTTTACCACACTTGTGCTTCAAAGTAGCACCATGTTCTTCATATAGAGAGTCTTTTGAGTTATCACTTTCATATACTAGTGGGAATTTTCATTATAGAACTTGGCTTGTATATTCCAACGATGGGCTTCCTCAAATGCCCTAGGTCTTCATGAGCAAGCAAGTTGGATGCACACCCACTTAGTTTCAGTTTGAGCTTTCATATACTTATAGCTCTAGTGCATCCGTTGCATGCCAATCCCTACTCCTCACATTGACATCAATTGATGGGCATCTCCATAGCCCGTTGATTAACCGCGTTGATGTGAGACTTTCTCCTTTTTGTCTTCTCCACATAACCCCCATCATATTCTATTCCACCTATAGTGCTATGTCCATGGCTCACGCTCATGTATTGCGTGAAAGTTGAAAAGGTTTGAGAACGTCAAAAGTATGAAACAATTGCTTGGCTTGTCATCGGGGTTGTGCATGATGTGAATGCTTTGTGTGGTGAAGATGGAGCATAGCCGGCCTGTATGATTTTGTAGGGATGAGCTTTCTTTGGCTATGTTATTTCAATAAGACATAATTGCTTGGTTGGTATGCTTGAAGTATTATTGTTTTTTATGTCAAATGATAGACTATTGCTTTGAATCACTCGTGTCTTAATATTCATGCCATGATTAGACATATGATCAAGATTATGCTAGGTAGCATTCCACATCAAAATTATCTTTTTATCATTTACCTACTCGAGGACGAGCAGGAATTAAGCTTGGGGTTGCTTTGATACGTCTGCGTCAGATCTATAATTTTTTTATTGTTCCATGCCAATATTCTACAACTTCCATATACTTTTTGGCAACTTTTTATACTATTTTTGGGACTAACATATTGATCCAGTGCCCAATGCCAGTTCCTGTTTGTTGCATGTTTTTGGTTTCGCAGAATATCCATATCAAACGGAGTCCAAACGGGATAAAACTTGGCGGAGATTTTTTTGGAATGTTTATGATTTTTGGGAAGAAGAATCAACGCGATCACGATGCAGGGGGCACGAGGTAGGGGCGCGCCCTGAGGTGTCGGCGCCACGACCCTCGTGGCCACCCCGTAAGGCGGCTGGTGCCCTTCTTTCGCCACAAGAAATTTAATTTCCGGATATAGATCGTGTCCAAAATTCAGCCCAATCGGAGTTACGGATCTCCGGGAATTTAAGAAACGGTGAAGGGCCGTAAAAGTACGCAGAAGCAGAGAGACAGAGACAGATCCAATCTCGGAGGGGCTCTCGCCCCTCCCGCACCATGGATACCATGGACCAGAGGGGAAACCCTTCTCCCATCTAGGGAGAAGGTCAAGGAAGAAGAAGAAGGAGGGGGGCTCTCTCCCCCTCGCTTCCGGTGGCGCCGGAACGCCGCTGGGGGCCATCATCATCACCGCGATCTTCACCAACACCTCCGCCATCTTCACCAACATCTCCATCACCTTCCCCGCAACCCGCTGTACCCTCTACTTGAACATGGTGCTTTATGCTTCATATTATTATCCAATGATGTGTTGCCATCCTATGATGTCTGAGTAGATTTTCGTTGTCCTATCGGTGGTTGATGAATTGCTATGATTGATTTAATTTGCTTGTGGTTATGTTGCTGTCCTTTGGTGCCCATCATATGAAAACACGCGTGGATTACACCATAGGGTTAGTTGTATGTTGATAGGACCATGTATTGGAGGGCAAGAGTGACAGAAACTTCAACCTAGCATAGAAATTGATGCATACGAGATTGAAGGGGGACCAATATATCTTAATGCTATGGTTGGGTTTTACCTTAATGAACGTTAGTAGTTGCGGATGCTTGCTAATAGTTCCAATCATAAGTGCATAGAATTCCAAGTCAGGGATGACATGCTAGCAGTGGCCTCTCCCACATAATACTAGCTATCGGTCTAGTAAAGTAGTCAATTGCTTAAGGGACAGTTTTGCAACTCCTATCACCACTTTTCCACACTCGCTATCTTTACTTTAGTTGTGTATTTACTTAAACAGCCCCTAGCTTTTATTTTCTCGCTCTTTATATTCGTGCAAGCCTATCCAAAAACACATACAAAGTACTTCTAGTTTTATACTTGTTCTAGGTAAAGCGAACGTCAAGCGTACGTAGAGTTGTATTGGTGGTCGATAGAACTTTAGGGAATAGTTGTTCTACTTTTAGCTCCTCGTTGGGTTCGACACTCTTACTTATCGAAAACTGTTGCGATCCCCTATACTTGTGGGTTATCAATCATCCTATGGTTTGCCACCCAGGCTCAAAGGGATCATAATGTTATTCATGCT
Organism: Aegilops bicornis; assembly: GCA_021605145.1. Classification (NCBI taxonomy): domain Eukaryota; kingdom Viridiplantae; phylum Streptophyta; class Magnoliopsida; order Poales; family Poaceae; genus Aegilops; species Aegilops bicornis. The sequence goes on from JAHIAL010000046.1 coordinate 858,349, forward strand.
GGAAACTTCCGTGTGCAACCACAAGCCATCATGGGCTCTTGCATAGTTGAGTATGTTGCATGACCTCTTTCAGTGGTAGACTAGCAGATGTAGGAGATGTAGGTGGTACTGTCTACCCATCGTAAAGAGTTAATGCTTCTGAAAGACTGTGTCTCGGTCATCCGTTTCTCAAACATCATGTAGTGTGAGAAATTCAACGGAGGAGATCGAGTCTTGTGGAGAAAAGTGCGCAACCCTCTGCAGAGTGTATAAACTAATCATGGTTAGCCGTGTCCCGGTTATGGACATCTTGAGTATCTGGTGCTTGAATTATTATGTAGATCTCATCACTCTACTTAATTAATTTGTCTGGTTCTTAACTTTTAATTTGGGATTGAGTTGGGGTTACCTTCTCAATATTTTTTCAACAAACTATGTAGTTAAATAAAATATATTCCTTTGTTTTAGGGAAAAACTAGCTTTATGCAAAAATGATAACCATAGAGCCTCCACCAGCCATATATGCATGTAGTGATAGCTGTTATTTCTGTTCATTGCTCTATAGTGTTATCTTGCCAGCATATTCCATGTGCTGACCTACACAGGCTGCAACGTATCATGTTGCATAATTTTCAGACGAGGAGTAAGGTCGGCTAGGTCGTTGTCGTGCACTCAGTTTTGCCGTGGAGTTGGATGGACTCATTTATCTTCGAAGCTACCGCAGTTATCTTGTTTAGATGGCCTTCAGTCATATTATTGTAATAAGTACTCTTTTGAGACACTCGATGTAATAAGTGTGTGATTGAACTCTGCAATAAATCCTCTAGTACTGTGTGTGTCAGCAATACCGATCCAGGGATGACACTTAAGCACAGAGACTTGACCGTCTGAGGTCGGGTCGCTACAAGATGGTATCAGAGCACACACTAACTATAGGACGCAACCACTAGGACAAGCCACAAGATACTCTTCTCTACTCATTTCTAACTCTTCTCCATTTCTATCTATAGATGGCGGACCCAAGGAACAAGTTCACTCAACCGGATGATGACACCCCTTTCGGACGACACTTGAAGGAAGTCACCAGGTACCTGAGCATCGGAATACCAAGCTTCTCCAGGACCTACACCGCCACTCTACTAGAAGAGGAGTGCTGGATGATACGAGTTCATGTTCTAGGAAGGACGTTCATGCCAGTCATCGAGCCCATCGAGTTTTCCTTTGATGCACCAACCTGGAGTCTAGGAAAGAGCATGGCCGCCCACATCACCATTGGACGCATCGGCGAGGTATACAACAAGGATCTTAAGGACACCATCTACCAGATATGTGGACGTCGAGATGAGCAATGGGAGATGATTTGCACCAGGAAGGACAAATCCATTGCAGCCTACATACAGGAGCTAAATCAGCACATTCGTCGTAGGAGAATCAAATGTGTGCCGACATGATAGACATGAAGAAGGTGATGACCAGGAACATGGAGCTAGAAGAGGAACTCAAGTCTACACGTGATGGATATGAAGAATAAATTGCAGTACTACTGGAGAAGAGTGAAGACCTGAAGAAGAAGCTAGGATTATTCATGGGTGATCCCGCACCTGGAGAGGACATCCATTTTGAAGACTACATCATACTTGATGACACCGACTCTGACCCCGACAGCAATGATGATTATGAAGATGAAGCTGGAGCAGATATCATGGAGTCATCCACCGATCCAAATTTCTAGTTGACCACCATATTATCAGTAGTATTCTCCCATGTATATAGTAATAGTCCAAGCGTTTTGTAATGGTAGCTTAGATCGATTATATGATCTTGTTTGAATTGAGTGGTGTGAAATGAAAGTGTTTGTCTCATGTGCATATGGGTAGTGATTTCTCTTTAGACCTCACTCTATTCTCACCACTCAATTTTCTTTCCCACCGGAGCTCACTCAGTTGATCCAACAGCAGAATGCCTTGATGCAGTTGCTAGTCCAGAACCAAGGCAACAACAACAACAACAACAACAACAACAACAACAACAACAACAACAACAACAACAACAACAACCACCCGCCGCCACCACCTCTAGTGGACAACTTAGCCCGTTTTCTGAGGTTGAATCCGTCGGTGTTCTCTAGTAGCACCGAGCCGATTGTTGCTGATTACTGGCTCCACAAGATTGGAAGGGAGCTGACCACCGCAGGTTGCACAGATGCTGAGAAGGTGTGCTTTGCTGCACATCAACTGGATGGACCCACAGCCTCATGGTGGGAGAACTACACAGCCACTTTCCCCGTGGCCAATGTCACTTGGGATTAGTTTCAGCAAGCATTCCGCACTGCACATGTCTCAACTGGAGCCATGAGTATGAAGAAGCGTGAGTTTCGCAACTTGCTCCAGGGAACCGTCTTGCGGGCGCAAAGACGTGGATGAGTTCAACAAGTTAGCTCGTTATGCCCCGGATGATGTGGCCACAGATGCCGCAGCGGTGAGAAGTTTATGGAGGGGTGAATGATGAGCTGAGTATACAGTTGATGGTGGCAACATTCACCAACTACCGGGAATTGGTAGATAGGGCCCTCATGATTGAAGGTAAGCAGCAGCAGATTGAGAACCGCAAACGGAAGTATGGACATGGGAAGTACAACTCTGGAGCTCAGCGGAAGCCTCGTTTTACCCCAAACTCGGGAGGACATACCCATCATAACCATGGAGGTCACAATCACAATGGAGGAAGTTCACATAACCACAGTGGCCCCAAGAATGGAAATGGGAATGGAGGAAGCAGCAGTCAGAGCCGTTCCACCCCAGCAACACCCGCCAAGAAGGATCTGAGTCACGTTACCTATTTCAAGTGCGGGAAGACTGGACATTACGCCAATGAATGCCCTGAGATAAAGAATGGCAATGGAAATGGAAGCTCTGGAAAGAAGCCTAATCCCTTCACTAGAGGTCAGGTGAACCACCTCAACGTGGAGGAAGTTGAAGAGCAGCCTGACGCAGTGATTGGTAAGTTTTTGATTAAGTCATTTACCGCTCTCGTTCTTTTTGACACTGGTGCATCACAATCATACATATCAAGGGGATTTGTGGACAAGTTTAAATTGCCAACCTTAGCCCTTAGGTCACCCATGTTAGTAAGCTCGCCAGGAGCGGAGTATATGGCAAGCCGATGGTGTGATCGGTTACCATTAACCATTGCTAGCCATGTTTTTCCCTCAGACCTAATAATTTTGGAGTCACAAGGATTGTATATAATACAAGGTATGGATTGGTTATCGAAGTATGGAGGAAACATCGACTGTGCTAGTAAGTCAATACTATTCACCACCCCTGAGGGAAATAGGATCATGTATCTATGCATGCGCCAAGGAGGACTCAAGTGAATTCACTTTCGGGAGTTGTTCAGGAGGAAGTGCCAGTTGTGAAGGATTATCTCGACGTATTCCCGAAGGAACTACGAGGCATGCCACCAGATCGAGATATAGAATTTTTGATAGAGTTGTTGCCAGGCACCGGACCAATATAGAAGAGACCATATCGGATGCCCGCAAATGATCTGGAGGAAATTAAGAAGCAAATTAAGGAGTTATTGGTGAAGGAAATATGCCCTAGAGGCAATAATAAAGTTATTATTTATTTCCTTATATCATGATAAATGTTTATTATTCATGCTAGAATTGTATTAACCGGAAACATAATACATGTGTGAATACATAGACAAAACAGAGTGTGTCAGTATGCCTCTACTTGACTAGCTTTTTGATCAAAGATGGTTATGTTTTCTAGCCATAGACATGAGTTGTCATTTGATTAACAAGATCACATCATTAGGAGAATGATGTGATTGACATGACCCATTCCGTTAGCTTAGCACACGATCGTTTAGTATGTTGCTATTGCTTTCTTCATGACTTTTTCATGTTCCTGTGACTATGAGATTATGCAACTCCCTGCCATCAAGGAACACTTTGTGTGCTACCAAACGTCCACAACGTAATCGGGTGATTATAAAGGAGCTCTACAGGTGTCTCCAAAGGTACATGTTGGGTTGGCGTATTTCAAGATTAGGATTTGTCACTCCGATTGTCGAAGAGGTATCTACGGCCCTCTCGGTAATGCACATCATTTAAGCCTTGCAAGCATTGCAACTAATGAGTTAGTTGCGGGATGATGTATTACGGAACGAGTAAAGAGACTTGCCGGTAACGAGATTGAACTAGGTATTAAGATACCGATGACAAAGGAAACAACGTATGTTGTTATGCGGTCTGACCGATAAATATCTTTCAGAGAATATGTGGGAGCCAATATGAGCATCCGTGTTCCGCTATTGGTTATTGAATGGAGACGTGTCTCGGTCATGTCTACATAGTTCTCGAACCCGTAGGGTCCGCATGCTTAATGTTTGATGATGTTATATTATGAGTTTATATGTTTTGATGTACCGAAGGTTGTTCGAGTCCGGATGTGATCACCGACATGACGAGGAGTCTCGAAATGGTCGAGACATGAAGATTGATATCTTTGAAGCCTATGTTTGGATATCGGAAGTGTTCCGGTGAAATCGGGATTTTCTGAGTACGGAAGGTTACGGAACCCCCAAGGAACTTAAAGGGCCTTAGTGGGCCTAGGTTGAAGAGAGGAGAGGAGGCAAGGGCTGAGCCACGCCCTCCCCTAGTCTGAATAGGACAAGGAGAGGGGGCGCCCCCTTCCTTCCTTCTCCTCCACTCCTTCCCCTACCAAGTCCTAATCCAACTAGAAAGGGGGAGTCCTACTCCTGTGGGAGTAGGACTCCTCCAGCAACGCCTCCTCCCTTGGCCGGCCGCACCCCTTGCTCCTTTATATACAAGGGGGGGCACCCCATAGACACAACAATTGATCAAGTTGATCTTTTAGCCGTGCAGCGGTGCCCCCTCCACCATAGTCCACCTCGATAATCTCAGAGCGGTGCTTAGGCGAAGCCTGCGTCGATAGAACATCAACATCGCTACCACGCCGTCGTGCTGAAAAAACTCTCCCTCAACACTCGGCTGGATCGGAGTTCGAGGGACGCCATCGGGCTGAACGTGTGCTGAACTCGGACGTGCCGTGCGTTCGGTACTTGAATGGTCGAATCGTGAAGACATACGAATACATCAACCGTGTTGTGCTAACGCTTCCGCTTTCGGTCTACGAGGGTACGTAGACAACACTCTCCCCTCTCGTTGCTATGCATCACCATGATCTTGCGTGTGCATAGGAATTTTTTGAAATTACTACGTTTCCCCAACAAAGTGGCATCTCGAGCTGGTTTTATGCATAGATGTCATATGCACGAGTAGAACACAAGTGAGTTGTGGGAGATATAAGTCATACTGCTTACCAGGATGTCATACTTTGGTTCGGCGGTATTGTTGGATGAAGTGGCCCGGACCGACATTACGCGTACGCTTACGCGAGACTGGTTCTACCGACGTGCTTTGCACAATGGTGGCTGGCGGGTGTCAGTTTCTCCAACTTTAGTTGAACCGAGTGTGGCTACGCCCGGTCCTTCTGAAGGTTAAAATAGCACTAAATTGACAAACTATCATTGGGGTTTTGATGCATAGGTAAGAACGGTTCTTGCTAAGCCCGTAGCAGCCACGTAAAACTTGCAACAACAAAGTAGAGGATGTCTAACTTGTTTTTACAGGGCATGTTGTGATGTGATATGGTCAAGACATGATGCTAAATTTTATTGTATGGGATGATCATGTTTTGTAACCGAGTTATCGGCAATCGCGAGGAGCCATATGGTTGTCGCTTTATTGTATGCAATGCAATCGCATCGAATGCTTTACTTTATCACTAAGCGGTAGCGATAGTCGTAGAAGCATAAGATTGGCGAGACGACAACGATGCTACGATGGAGATCAAGGTGTCGCGCCGGTGATGATGGTGATCATGGAGGTGCTTCGGAGATGAAGATCACAAGCACAAGATGATGTGGCCATATCATATCACTTATATTGATTGGATGTGATGTTTATCTTTTATGCATCTTATCTTGCTTTGATTGACGGTAGCATTATAAGATGATCCCTCACTAAATTAACAAAGTATAAGTGTTCTCCCCGAGTATGCACCATTGCAAAAGTTCTTCGTCTTTGAGACACCACGTGATGATCGGGTGTGATAGGCTCTACATTCAAATACAATGGGTGCAAAACAGTTGCACACGCCGAATACTCGTGTTAAACTTGACGAGCCTAGCATATAATGATATGGCCTCGGAACACGGAGACCGAAGGTCGGCGTGAATCATATAGTAGATATGATCAACATAGTGATGTTCACCATTGAAACTACTCCATCTCACGTGATGATCGGACATGGTTTAGTTGATTTGGATCACGTGATCACTTAGAGGATTAGAGGGATGTCTATCTAAGTGGGAGTTCTTAAGTAATTTTACTAATTGAACTTAAATTTATCATGAACTTAGTACCTGATAGTATCTTGCTTGTCTATGTTGATTGTAGATAGATGGCCCGCAAGCTTGTTCCGTTGAATTTTAATGTGTTCCTTGAGAAAGCAAAGTTGAAAGATGATGGTAGCAATTACATGGACTGGTCCGTAACTTAAGGATTATCCTCATTGCTTTGCCTGAAGAATTAAATCCTGAAAGCACCGGCTGGGTGCCGAACTTGGGAGGAGCAACACCAGATGTTATGAACGTCTGGCAGAGCAAAGCTAATGACTACTCAATAGTTCAGTGTGCCATGCTTTACGGCTTAGAGCCGGGTCTTCAATGACGTTTTGAACGTCATGGAGCATATGAGATGTTCCAGGAGTTGAAGTTAATATTTCACGCAAATGCCCAGATTGAGAGATATGAAGTCTCCAATAAGTTCTACAGCTGCAAGATGGAGGAGGATAGTTCACAAGGAGCATATACTCAAGATGTCCGGGTATAATAATCACTTGATACAACCGGAGTTAATCTTCCGGATGATAGCGCCATTAATGTAATTCTCCAATCACTGCCACCAAGCTACAAGATCTTCGTGATGAACTATAACATGCAAGGGATGGATAAGACGATTCATGAGCTCTTCGCAATGCTAAAGGCTGCGGAGGTAGAAATCAAGAAGGAGCATCAAGTGTTGATGGTCAACAAGTCCACTAGTTTCAAGAAAAATGGCAAAGGGAAGAAGAAGGGGAACTTCAAGAAGAATAAAGAAGCAAGTTGCTGCTCAGAGAAGAAACCCAAGTCTGGACCTAAGCCTGAAACTGAAAGTGCTTCTACCGCAAGCAAACTGGTCAATGGAAGTGAACTGCCCCAAGTATTTGGCGGATAAGAAGGATGGCAAGGTGAATAAAGGTATATGTGATATACATGTTATTGATGTGTACCTTACTAATGCTCGCAGAGCACAGGTATTTGATATTGGTTCTGTTGCTAATATTTGCAACTCGAAACAGGGGCTACGGATTAAGCGAAGATTGGCTAAGGACGAGGTGACGATGCGCATGGGAAATGGTTCCAAAGTTGATGTGATCGTGGTCGGCACGCTACCTCTACATCTACCTTCGGGATTAGTATTAGACCTAAATAATTGTTATTTGGTGCCAGCGTTGAGCATGAACATTATATTTGGATCTTGTTTAATGCGAGACGGTTATTCATTTAAATCAGAGAATAATGGTTGTTCTATTTATATGAGCAATATCTTTTATGGTCATGCACCCTTGAAGAGTGGTCTATTCTTATTGAATCTCGATAGTACTGACACACATATTCATAATGTTGAAAGCCAAAAGATGCAGAGTTGATAATGATAGTGCAACTTATTTGTGGCACTGCCGTTTAGGTCATATCGGTGTAACGCGCATGAAGAAACTCCTTACTGATGGACTTTTGAAACCACTTAATTATGAATCACTTGGTACTTGCGAACCGTGCCTCATGGGTAAGACGACTAAAATGCCGTTCTCCGGAACTATGGAGAGAGCAACAGATTTATTGGAAATCATACATACAGATGTATGTGGTCCGATGAATGTTGAGGCTCGTGGCGGATATCGTTATTTTCTCACCTTCACAGATGACTTAAGCAGATATGGGTATATCTACTTAATGAAACATAAGTCTGAAACATTTGAAAAGTTCAAAGAATTTTAGAGTGAAGTTGAAAATCATCGTAACAAGAAAATAAAATTTCTATGATCTGATCATGGAGGAGAATATTTGAGTTACGAGTTTGGTGTACATTTGAAACAATGCGGAATAGTTTCGCAACTCACGCCACCTGGAACACCACAACGTAATGGTGTGTCCAAACATCGTAAGCGTACTTTACTAGATATGGTGCGATCTATGATGTCTCTTACTGATTTACCGCTATCGTTTTGGGGTTATGCTTTAGAGACGGCCGCATTCACGTTAAATAGGGCACCATCGAAACTGCTGGAGACGACGCCTTATGAACTGTGGTTAAGAAACCAAAGTTGTCGTTTCTGAAAGTTTGGGGCTGCGATGCTTATGTGAGAAAGCTTCAACCTAATAAGCTCGAACCCAAATCGGAGAAATGTGTCTTCATAGGATACCCAAAGGAGACTGTTGGGTACACCTTCTATCACAGATCCGAAGGCAAGACTTTTGTTGCTAAATTCGGAAACTTTCTAGAGAAGGAGTTTCTCTCGAAAGCAGTGAGTGGGAGGAAAGTAGAACTTGATGAGGTAACTGTACCTGCCCCCTTATTGGAAAGTAGTTCATCATAGAAAACGGTTTCTGTGACACCTACACCAATTAGTGAGGACGTTAATGATGATGATCATGGAACTTCAGATCAAGTTACTACTGAACCTCGTAGATCAACCAGAGTAAGATCCGCACCAAAGTGGTACGGCAATCCAGATCTGGAAGTCATGCTACAAGATCATGATGAACCTACAAACTATGAAGAAGCGATGGTGAGCCCAGATTCCGCAAAATGGCTTGAGGCCATGAAATCTGAGATGGGATCCATGTATGAGAACAAAGTATGGACTTTGGTTGACTTGCCCAATGATCGGCAAGCAATTGAGAATAAATGGATCTTCAAGAAGAAGACTGACGCTGACGGTAATGTTATCGCTTCATAAAGCTCAACTTCTTGCGAAAGGTTTTCGACAAGTTCAAGGGATTGACTACGATGAGACCTTCTCACCCATAGCAATGCTTAAGTCTGTCCGAATCATGTTAGCGATTGCCGCATTTTATGATTATGAAATTTGGCAAATGGATGTCAAAACTGCATTCCTGAATGGATTTCTGGAAGAAGAGTTGTATATGACGCAACCGGAAGGTTTTGTCGATCCAAAGGAGCTAACAAAGTGTGCAAGCTCCAATGATCCATTTATGGACTGGTGCAAGCCTCTCGGAGTTGGAATAGACGCTTTGATAGTGTGATCAAAGCATTTGGTTTTGTATGTACTTTTGGAGAAGCCTCAGATTTACAAGAAAGTGAGTGGGAGCTCAGAGCATTTCTAATATTATATGTGGATGACATACTGTTGATTGGAAATGATATAGAATTTCTGGATAGCATAAAGGGATACTTGAATAAGAGTTTTTCAATGAAAGACCTCGGTGAAGCTGCTTATATATTGGGCATTAAGATCTATAGTGATAGATCAAGACGCTTAATTGGACTTTCACAAAGCACATACCTTGACAAAGTTTTGAAGAAGTTCAAAATGGATCAAGCAAAGAAAGGATTCTTGCCTGTGTTACAAGGTGTGAAGTTTAGTAAGACTAAATGCCCAACCACTGCAGAAGATAGAGAGAAAATGAAAGATGTTCCCTATGCTTCAGCCATAGGCTCTATCATGTATGCAATGTTGTGTACCAGACCTGATGTGTGCCTTGCTATAAGTCTATCAGGGAGGTACCAAAGTAATCCAGGAGTGGATCACTGGACAGCGGTCAAGAACATCCTGAAGTGCCTGAAAAGTACTAAGGATATGTTTCTCGTTTATGGAGGTGACAAAGAGCTCATCGTAAATGGTTACGTTGATGCAAGATTTGACACTGATCCGGACGATTCTAAATCGCAAACCGGATACGTGTTTACATTGAACGGTGGTCTTGTCACTTGGTGCAGTTCTAAACAAAGCGCCGTAAGGTGATCTACATGTGAAGCGGAGTACATAGCTGCTTCTAAGCACAAATGAAGGAGTCTGGATGAAGGAGTTCATATCCGATCTAGGTGTCATACCTAGTGTATCGGGTCCAATGAAAATCTTTGTGACAATATCGTGCAATTGCCTTGGCGAAGGAATCCAGATTTCACAAGAGAACCAAGCACATCAAGAGACGCTTCAACTCCATCCCGGATCTAGTCCGTGGGAGACATAGAGATTTGTAAAATACATACGGATCTGATATGTTGCGCACCCGTTGACTAAGCCTCTTCCACGAGCAAAACATGATCAGCACCAAGGCTCCATGGGTGTTAAAATCATTACTGTGTAACCTAGATTATTGACTCTAGTGCAAGTGGGAGACTGAAGGAAATATGCCCTAGAGGCAATAATAAAGTTATTATTTATTTCCTTATATCATGATAAATGTTCATTATTCATGCTAGAATTGTATTAACTGGAAATATAATACATGTGTGAATACATAGACAAACAGAGTGTGTCACTAGTATGCCTCTACTTGACTAGCTTGTTGATCAAAGATGGTTATGTTTCCTAGCCATAGACATGAGTTGTCATTTGATTAACAGGATCATATCATTAGGAGAATGATGTGATTGACATGACCCATTCCGTTAGCTTAGCACACGATCGTTTAGTATGTTGCTATTGCTTTCTTCATGACTTATACATGTTCCTATGACTATGAGATTATGCAACTCCTGCCATCAAGAAACACTTTGTGTGCTACCAAATGTCACAACGTAACTGGGTGATTATAAAGGAGCTCTACAGGTGTCTCCAAAGGTACATGTTGGGTTGGCGTATTTCGAGATTAGGATTTGTCACCCCGATTGTCGGAGAGGTATCTCTGGGCCCTCTCGGTAATGCACATCATTTAAGCCTTGCAAGCATTGCAACTAATGAGTTAGTTACAGGATTATGTATTACGGAACGAGTAAAGAGACTTGCCGGTAACAATATTGAACTAGGTATTAAGATACCACGATCGAATCTCGGGCAAGTAACATACCGATGACAAAGGGAACAACGTATGTTGTTATGCGGTCTGACCGATAAAGATCTTCATAGAATATGTGGGAGCCAATATGAGCATCCAGGTTCCGCTATTGGTTATTGACCGGAAACGTTTCTCGGTCATGTCTACATAGTTCTCGAACCCGTAGGGTCCGCACGCTTAACGCTTCGATGACTTATATTATGAGTTTATATGTTTTGATGTACCAAGGTTGTTCGAGTCCGGATGTGATCACGGACATGACGAGGAGTCTCGAAATGGTCGAGACATGAAGATTGATATATTGGAAGCCTATGTTTGGATATCGAAGTGTTCCGTGAAATCGGGATTTTACCGAGTACCGGAAGGTTACCGGAACCCCCGGAACTTAATGGGCCTTAGTGGGCCTAGGTGGAAGAGAGGAGAGGAGGCAGGGGTCACGCCCCCTCCCCTAGTCCGAATAGGACAAGGAGAGGGGGGCGTCGCCCCCCTTCCTTCCTTCTCCTCCACTCCTTCCCCCTACCAAGTCCTAATCCAACTAGAAAAAGGGGGGGAGTCCTACTCCCGGTGGGAGTAGGACTCCTCCGGCGCGCCTCCTCCCTTGGCCGGCCGCACCCCCTTGCTCCTTTATATACGGGGGCAGGGGGCACCCCATAGACACAACAATTGATCAAGTTGATCTTTTAGCCATGTGCGGTGCCCTCCTCCACCATATTCCACCTCGATAACATCAGAAGCGGTGCTTAGGCGAAGCCCTGCGTCGGTAGAACATCAACATCGTCACCACACCGTCGTGCTGACGAAACTCTCCCTCAACACTCAGCTGGATCGTAGTTCGGGGCACGTCGTCGGGCTGAACGTGTGCTGAACTCGGAGGTGCCGTACGTTCGGTACTTGATCGGTCGGATCGTGAAGACATACGACTACATCAACCGCGTTGTGCTAACGCTTCCGCTTTCGGTCTACGAGGGTACATAGACAACACTCTCCCCTCTCGTTGCTATGCATCACCATGATCTTGCGTGTGCGTAGGAATTTTTTTGAAATTACTACGTTCCCCAACAATTGGAGAAAGGTTACATTCGACCAAGTGCATCACCGTGGGGAGCCCCAGTGCTCTTATTTGAGAAGAAGGATGGATCTTTGAGAATGGTTGTTGATTATCGTGCATTGAATGAAGTGACGATCAAGAACAAGTACCCACTACCGATGATCAACAATTTGTTTGACCAGTTGCAGGGAGCCAAAGTATTATCCAAGATCGATCTTCGATCGGGATACCACCAGCTGAAGATCCGAGAATAGGATATAGCTAAGACAGCTTTTACCACAAGGTGTGGGCTATATGAGTACACAGTCAGACTAACGCCTCTGCCTATTTTATGAGTATGATGAATAAGGTGTTCATGGAGTTCTTGGATAAGTTTGTTGTGGTGTTCATTGATGACATATTGGTGTACTCGAAGAATGAAGAAGAACACAAGGAACATTTGCGTTTAGTTCTCGAGAAGCTCAGGGAACATCAGCTATATGCCAAGTTCAGCAAATGTGAGTTTTGGTTGAAAGAAGTTGGATTTCTTGGACATGTTATATCAGGAGAAGGTATAGCAGTAGACCCTACCAAGGTTTAGTCTGTTACTGAGTGGTTGGCACCCACCTCAGTTGGAGAGATCCGCAGTGTTCTTGGACTCGCATGATATTATAGGAGATTCATTGAGAATTTTTCCAAAATTGGGAAGCCCATGACAGAGTTATTGAAGAAGGACACCAAGTTCAAATGGACCGAGGAATGTGATGCCAGTTTTTAGGAGTTGAAGAAACGTTTAGTTACAGCCCCAGTGCTAAGGATATAGGCAAGGATTTCCATGTTTATTGCGACGCTTCTCACCTAGGACTTGGAGGTGTAGTTATGCAAGACGGAAGAGTTGTTTCATATGCCTCACAACAGCTTTGACCTCATGAGTTGAATTATGCCATGCATGATTTGGAGTTAGCAGACGTAGTGCATGCGCTCAAGACCTGAAGACATTTTCTTATTGGAAACCGTTGTGATGCTTACACGGATCATAAGATCTTGAAGTATATTTTCAAGCAAAAGGAGTTGAATCTCATGCAAAAGAGATGATTGGAGCTCATAAAGGATTATGATATGAAGTTGCACTATCACCCAGGAAAGGCCAATGTCGTAGCAGACGCTTTAAGCCGCAAGAGTTATGTGAATACTCTTGTAACCGGAGGATTACCGCAGGAGTTGGCCGACGATCTCAAGGAACTTCATTTGGAGATAGTTCCAAGAGGTTTTGTTGCAGCTTTGGAAGTTCAGTCCATGTTATTGGGAAAGATTTGAGAAGCCCAGAAGATTGATAGGGAGATTTCTGAGATAAAGGCGAAGATGAGTAAAGGAAAAGCCAAAGGTTTTCGTGAGGACAAACACGAAACTTTATGGTTTGAGGACCGTATTTATGTGCCTAATGACCCAGCGACCAGGAAGTTAATACTTCAGGAAGCTCATGACTCGCCATACTCGATTCACCCCAGAAACACCAAGATGTATTTGGATTTGAAGGAACATTTCTGGTGGATAGGTATGAAGAAGGATATTGCCGAGTATGTTGCAAAGATGTGATGTATGAAAGAGAGTTAAGGCGAGAACACGGAAGCCAGTGGTTACTACAAACCTATGCCGATAATTCGAATGGAAGTGGGATAAACTTGGCATGGATTTCATCACCGGGTTACCCAGGACAAGATCAGGTTATGATTCCATTTGGGTAGTAGTAGATCGCTTGACCAAAGTGGCTCACTTTATCCCCGTGAAAACCACTTATACGAGTGCGAAGTTGGCCAAGATATACATGACCAGGATCGTATGTCTGCATGGAGTTCCGAGGACCATCATATCAGATAGGGGAACATAGTTTACTTCTAAGTTTTGGAATCAGTTACACCAGACTTTGGGTACGAGGCTAGAGTTCAGTACAGCCTTTCATCCGCAGATAGATGGACAGATCGAGAGAGTCAATGAGATTCTGGAGGACATGTTGAGAGCTTGTGCGCTAGATTATGGATCTAGTTGGGATGATAATTTGCCCTACGCAGAGTTCTCATACAACAACAGCTACCAGGCTAGTTTGAAGATGGCCCCTTTTGAAGCCTTGTATGGAAGAAGGTGCAGGACACCATTAACGTGGGATGAAGTTGGAGACCATCAGTTGTTCGGACCAGATTTAATCAAAGAGTCTCAAGAGACGGTTAAGTTAATTCGGGATAGACTAAAGGTAGCTCAGTCCAGGCTGAAAAGTTATGCTCACACCAAACGCAAGGAGGTAGCCTTCGAAATTGGAGACATAGCATATCTTCGTGTGTCACCACTTCGAGGAGTTAAATGATTTGGAGTCAAAGGAAAATTAGCCCCAAGATTTGGAGGACCATACCGAGTTTTGGAACGTATGGGAGAAGTGGCTTACAAGTTGGAGTTACCCGAAGGTTTGTCAGTAGTTCATGATGTGTTTCACGTTTCCCAGTTGAATAAGTGCCATGCAGAGATGGCTGATATTCCTTTAAGAGATACAGTGCCCCTGGAAGCAATTCGGTTGGAAAGTGACCTAACCTACGAGGAGAAACCCGTCAAGATTCTCGAGTTTGCCAGATGAGTTACACGCAGCAAGGTCATCAAGTTTTGCAAAGTTTAATGGAGCCACCACACCAAGGAGGAAGCCACTTGGGAGCGAGAGGAAGACCTACGGAAAGACCATCCACACCTATTTGCTAGCCAGCCCGAATCTCGAGGGCGAGATTCATCTTAAGGGGGGGTAGGTTTGTAACATCCCAATTTTCAATTTGGATGTTAATCATTAGGTCATCATATGCATCCATGCTATTTGCATTTTTATTTGGTTTATTTGGCCATTTTTTATCCTAGAGACCTTAAGCAACTCAAGGACCATCTGAGAGAGTTGGAGGTTATCATAAAATCCATTTTTGAATTTTTCAAAATTGGTAAATTGGATCAAGTGATTTTTATTTGAAATTATTTTCCAATTATTTCAAAAATAAATAAAATAATGAGAGAAGATAATATGACTTCTTCAAAACTGAGGAAATAATGGAAATTTAATTTTGAATAACAATATATTTTATTTGAATTTTTATTGAGATTTTATTTGAGTAAATTAGGGATAAATTGCATTTTTTAAAATAGCATTTTAGCCCAGAAAAATGTTCATGTTGTCCTAAATATTAGTAGAGGATCGTGAAAATTATTTTAGGATTTTAGGATTTTTATTTATTTTATTTTGGATTTCTTTCTTTTCGTTAAAGTAAATTATTTATTTTTCAAAAAACTTTTGGATCGAAATGGGCCAACGCCTACCGACCCATCGCAGCTGACCGCCTCCCCTCATGGAGTCCGCCGCCGCCGGCAGAGTCCGAGCCGGACTCTGCCACCGCCGCCGCCTCGCCATTACCCTCTCCCCGCCTCCCCAAGCCGCCATCCTCCCACCTCTAAAAGCCCAGTATGACCCCTCTCTCCTCACCGCCACACTGGCCGCTGGCCACAAGAACAAGACGCCGCCCATGCTGGCCATTGCCGCCGGCCGCATTCTCGCCGACACCGCCGCTAATGCCGTTTTTCCGCCTAACCACCTCGAACAAGATAAAACCGAACCGCCTACTTGCTTTTTTTTTTGACTTACTCGTTTAGATCGGTTTTATTTTTAGGGTTCGCTAATTAGCGAAGGTTCACCCGATGTTCTTCAATTAGCTTAAATCGAATTCGTCCGTTAGTAATCAAGAATGACGTCCGTCCGATAGATTTTTCTTTTTAGTTTTATTTTCGGCTAGGGACCTATCAGTAATTACTTTTATCACATATTAGTCCCTGGTCTTCAAACCTTCGCTACTTTTTGCTCGTTTGTCCAAATCCAGTGAAACCAATGCCAAAATATTCATCTTGTTCCCCTCTATCTAGATAAACAACTTGAACATGATTTTGAAAATTTAAAGTTTGGTTTCAAGAAGATTTGAATTTGAACTTCTTTTGATCGTAGTTTGAGTTTCGTAACTCCGATTCGATTGATTCTTTTTGCAAATCGAAGCCCTTCACTTGAACTTTCAGTTTAGATCTTTTCTTTTGGGTTTTACCTTTGCACCTTATGCTTGAGTGCTTATGTGTGTTATCATTTGTTCACGATAGAGTTTCCAGTGTGCGAGGCTTGCTACTACGAATCTCTAGGGTTTTCCGATCGTCAACAAGGCAAGTAATACTTTGATCATATCCCTTTATGACCCAGTTTTTATGCATTAGTTTTCAACCCTCAAACATTGCATGAGTAGGACTTGATAACATGTGGGTATTGGGAAGTAGTTGATGAGGTAGGAACCTATTGTCTTATATTCAAACCCTGGGTGTTACTATGTTCTGCTTACACTGCTATGCTATGCTCGTAGACGTGGGTTGGTTTGAGTGATTCATGACAGATGTGAGAGTTATTATTAATGGTTATCTTAAGGTGGCTACGTTAATACACATCTGGGTGGATTGGTTGCGGGCACCTGGGGATATACCAGTGTTGTCCAAGGAGATCTCGGGGAACCCGTGTGATCATCGTATGGTTTGCCACCCAGACTCAAAGGGATCATAATGTTATTCATGCTGGAAACTTCCGTGTGCAGCCACAAGCCATTATGGGCTCTGGCATAGTTGAATATGTTGTGTGACCTCTTTCAGTGGTAGACTAGCAGATATAGGGGATGTAGGTGGTACTGTCTATCCATCGTAAAGAGTTAATGCTTCTGAAAGACTGTGTTTCGGTCATCCATTTCTCGAACATCATGTAGTGCGACAAATTCAACGGAGGAGATCAAGTCTTGTGGGGAGAAGTGCACAACCCTCTGCAGAGTGTATAAACTAATCATGGTTAGCCGTGTCCCCAGTTATGGACATCTTGAGTATCTGGTGCTTGAATTATTATGTTGATCTCATCACTCTACTTAATTAATTTGTCGGGTTATTAAATTTTAATTTGGGATTGAGTTGGGGTTATCTTCTCAATATTTTTTCAACAAACTATGTAGTTAAATAAAATATATTCCTTTGTTTTAGGGAAAAACTAGCTCTATGCAAAAATGATAACCATAGAGCCTCCACCAGCCATATATGCATGTAGTGATAGCTGTTATTTCTGTTCATTGCTCTATAGTGTTATCTTGCCAAAGATATTCCATGTCTTTGACCTACACAGGCTGCAACGTATCATGTTGCAGAATTTTCAGACGAGTAAGGTGCGCTAGGTCGTTGTCGCGCACTCAGTTTTGCCGTGGAATTGGATGGACTCATTTATCTTCGAAGCTTCCACAATTATCTTATTTAGATGGCCTTCAGCCATATTATTGTAATAAGTACTCTTTTTGAGACACTTGATGTAATAAGTGTGTGATTGAACTCTGCAATAAATCCTCGAGTATTGTGTGTGTCATCAATACCGATCCAGGGATGACACTTAGGCACAGAGACTTGACCGTCTGAGGTCGGGTCGCTACAGATTATCTGTGGATTTGGGCTCTCGATACCTTGGAACCTGGCACACATAATTGGGTATGACTCGGAGCTACGGTGAGACTCTCAGTTCGGTGTAAGCTCAATTGGGTGGCTTCTTGGACTTGGATGTAGCATAGAGGAAGTTTCATAATTGATCAGAACCCCACCGGTACATGGCATATGATGTGCTTGACTGGTCTTTCAGGAATGATAGAACATGTATGGTACATTGGTGCACCCGTTGAGAGTTAAATCTATTCGAATAGTCGTATCTGTGGTTATGGACAACTTGGTCCTTGCTAACTTGATTATAGCACAAGTTCAACCATAATCTCTAAAACTCACCCTTATTTTTGTTAGTTGCTATATCCTAATACAACTTCAACTAATTAAATAAAACTTACCAACAACGCGAGTGCCTTGTGGTCTCTTCTTCGTGTGGGATGAGAAGGGGCATGCAAGGTTAGTGTTAGGTTTGATTGTAGGATTAGTTGGTTTATATGCGATCATTTACCTTATGCGCTCTCTTTCCTTATCTCTGGTAGGCGCAAGTCTTAGCATGTCTCTATAGAATACTTGGTGATTGCTGCGCGCTCAAACCACATACCTACAAAATCAAAAGTTTTGAACCTTTCTCAAAACCTTGATTTTTCCTGAGCACCTCTGATATCATATTGCCGCAAAAGTTTGCAAGCTCTTAAACAATTTGTTAAAGGTTAGTGTTAAAAAACGATTTTTTATATCTCTGCTACTTTTATTTTGGACTTTTGTTCATGTGCGCGAGCATCTAGCTCGGATGCCGAAACACCATCCTCCAGACGTGTAGGGGATATCACTAATAGAGACATGTACAATGGTGATATCTTAATAGTGTCACATAGAATAAATGCCGAGGTGAAGGAAAAATAAATCATAAAAAGTGTTTGTCTTCTCTTATTTAAGAGATGATCTTTCAGCAACAATACTCTCACTACATATTTAGAAATATCTAGTTATTAAAGATAAGACTAAAAAATAACTCATCGCACATCATTTTTGGCTTATGGTTAGATAATGAGCATGCTTAGATTGATCTATTCAAAGTTCTCTCCCTTCTACTCCCTCCATCCCATAATATAAGAGTGTCTTTGATATACTACACCCAAAGATAATATATTTGGTCTGTCCCTTGTAGTTGCAAACAAAAAATAAGTTCGACAGAACCAAATGACGCGACACCCAAAAGTGCGTAGCTAAACAAATGGCGAACTTTGGCGCGTTGCGTGCACAATATTGCTCTAGACAAGCAGTCGGTGATCATTCACATTTCACAGCGCACGTACCTACTGGACAAGACATTTTTTTAGTAGCGTTGTTAGTGATGTTTAATTGGCCTCTGGCTGATTAGCTCTTCGATGATCAGCTAGCCAAATAGACACATGCCAAACTGTCTGGTATGGAGAAATAAAGCATGGGGCAAGCGGGGTTGGCCAACCAAAAATATGCGCGCCCTCGCTACCAATTTTTAATTCACAAGTTATGGGTCTCTAATCGATTTAGGAAAGAATGCCGTACTGAGTGGGCGTTGGCGTTGTATTGAGTTGTGAGAGCAAAGAAGACGGAAGAGCGATCCATCATCTACATCACTGTTTCTCGTTGTTGATCCATCATCTATTACGTGGTTGATCTAAGGGACACCCCAACGTCGCTTTCCATTACACGAGTGTAAGTTGACCAGTGAGCAATTGTAATAGGCGTGTAACTCGTTACTACTCTACTCCGTGTGAACATTTGCTACGAGGAGCATGCAGCCGGTGGTAGGCAAGAATGATATCGTCTTGGTTCCATCTGCCACCCAACGTGCATCCATGCTCTTCCTTTACCTTTTCACCACGTGGGCATCTGCCATCTTATTTTTTTTTTGAGGGGTCGTGGGCATCTGCCATCGTGTAGATAACTATTGCTTACGTGGTACCGCTAGCTGTTTGACTCATCATCCACATCACAACGCGGTAGTTAGATGGAATCACATGGTGGGAAGATAAGAACGGCTACAATGGTGAGAGCGTTAATTTTGCACCCGTGCTCCGCCGAGACGAGTATATACAAAAATGCTACATGTGTTGTGCATCCTTTTTTTTTTTGAAGAATACGCGGTATGCTACATTAAAAAGTAAATTTATGGCTCCAAAAGGCTAACAATAAGTCTATTTTTATCCATATTTTTGTATTTTGTGTGTAAATCATAGATGAAAACATCTATAAGTACGTATATTCTACACAGCTAAACGTACTTGTATACCGGAAGTCCTTTGATCCCGAGCTCTTCAGAATTTTTGTTGTTGTTTCGAATATTACTTTGCTTTTCTCTGCAATGCCTACTTCACCGAAGGCAGTGAGGTGTAACCTGGTTTGGGAGGTTATAAAAGGATGTACAACCGAAAGTAGCCCTATACACCCGCGAACAACGCCTGATAGGTTCTCATTTGGCCCTCTCCACAACCACACTTCTCAAATCTCAATACCCAAATCCACGCAAATCATGTACAACGATCTTACAATACAAATTCATACATTCAAAGATACAAATATACTGTAGCCCGAATAAGTTCAGTACATGCCAAAATAAATTTGTTTTCGCGGCCACGACCGAGTGATTAGGTAGCGTCGCGTCCATGGCCTCGGCAGCGGCCACCAAGGCCGCGTCCGCAGCTGCCTTCGCCACAGATATCTTCTCCGCTGCCTCGCGCTCGTGCTGCCTCCGGCGGCACACCTTCCGGACAAGGTTCTCCGTGTTGCAAGAATCCAACAGCAAGCTGGGGACCCCGACTAATTCCACCGAGGCATCATCTGTGCCCATGGAGGCGGACAGGATCCTCGGCGACAGCATCGACGAAGGCGGAGAAGGACGACGAGTAAGGGATGTGGTGGGCGGCTGGGAGGCAGTGGGAGAAATGGAGGGAGGCGGGAGGAGTTCGGTCAATGCGGAGAACTAGTCAATTTGGTTCCGATTTGGGTGTGTCCGCCTTAACAGAGCCTACATAGAGGGCGTGCCTGGGCGCATCCGGCGTACCATATCCGCCCCAGATATGGCCCGATATAGGGAGTATCGGTTAGTCCGGGCGTTTGGACCGAAAATGGGGCGCCCGGTTGGGTTGCATTTTTTTGTCCGGTCACTGACAGTACAGCCCATCCGAGCATTTGGAGCAGATATGAGGCGTCCGGCTGTAGATGCTCTAACGGACTTAACCAACTCACAACGACCAGCCAAATTAAAGTGTTGCCATGCCAAGGCTTGGGCTTGCCGGCCACCTTGTCCTCGAGGTACTGAAAGTGGACATTTATGACACTTGATGTCTTTGTATTAAGAAATGAGAGAATCTACACATGTTACATATTGAGATCATTGAGCAACACATGGGCTAGCCCCATGGCTCGTTCCATCTACATGAGAAACAAAACATGATAATGAGGGAGAATATCAGGTGATACCATCACTTCGATGCTCCAATGATACCAATTCAAAAAATTCAAATTTAAGCTATTCAAAAATTCTGAGAAAATTTGTGAATGCTCACAACGCATGTGTGTAGAAACTCTAAAAAGGTCATATCTAAAATCAAATTACACAGAGAAACAAAAAAATCAGTATGAATAGTGTCAGTAGAGACAAAAACACGAATAGTGTGAAAAACACCACTATTCACATTGGATTTGTCTCTTTTTGTTTCTCAATGTGTATATCTAATTGCGATCTAAAATTTTTAGGGGTTGTAGACACATATGTTATGAATATCCAGGATTTTTTTGGAATTTTTTGAGACATTTAAATTTGAAATTTTCGAATTGGTATCATGGGAGCATCTAAGTGTTGGTATCACATGGTATTTTTCCATGCTTACTCTCCTACATGTCCGCCGCTACGAGCCCTCCTCCAAAGATTCATCTAAACCATAAATCTATCTGCAATTGTTTCTGGGGGAGCTGAGACCCTGTCAAAAGCCATGTTGTTCCTTTCATGTCTAATGGAACGAATGCACACTGATAACCCACAAGTATAGGGGGTCGCAACAGTTTTCGAGGGTAAAGTATTCAACCCAAATTTGTTGATTCGACACAAGGGAAGTCAAAGAATATTCTTAAGTATTCGCAGTTGAGTTGTCAATTCAACCACACCTGGATAACTTAGTATCTGCAAAGAAAGTATTTAGTAGCAAAAGTAGTATGATCATAACGGTAACAGTAAGAGTAAAAGTAATATTTTGGGTTTTGTAGTGATTGTAACAGAGTAAACGGAAAAGTAAATATCGTAGAACAATATGTGAAAAGCTCAGAGGCATTGGATCGGTGATGGAGAATTATGCGGATGCGGTTCATCATGTAACAGTCATAACATAGGGTGACATGTAACTAGCTCCAATTCATCAATGTAATGTAGGCATGTATTCCGAATATAGTCATACGTGCTTATGGAAAAGAACTTGCACGACATCTTTTGTCCTACCCTCCCATGGCAGCGGGGTCCTAGCGGAAACTAAGGGATGTTAAGGCCTCCTTTTAATAGAGTAATCGGACCAAAGCATTAACACATAGTGAATACATGAACTCCTCAAACTACGGTCATCACCAGGAGTGGTCCCGATTATTGTCACTTGAGGTTGCGGATCATAACACATAGTAGGTGACTATAGACTTGCAAGATAGGATCAAGAACTCATATATATTCATGAAAACATAATAGGTTCAGATCTGAGATCATGGCACTCGGGCCCTAGTGACAAGCATTAAGCATAGTAAAGTCATAGCAACATCAATCTCGTAACATAGTGGATACTAGGATCAAACCCTAACAAAACTAACTCGATTACATGATAAATCTCATCCATCCCATCACCGTCCAGCAAGCCTATGATGGAATTACTCATGCACGGCGGTGAGCATCATGAAATTGGTGATGGAGGATGGTTGATGATGACGATGGCGATGGATTCCCCTCTCCGGAGCCCCGAACCGACTCCAGATCAGCCCTCCCGAGAGAGTTTAGGGCTTCGCGGCGGCTCCGTATCGTAAAATGCGATGAATCCTTCTCTCTTATTTTTTTTCTCCCCGAACACGAATATATGGAGTTGGAGTTGAGGTTGGTGGAGCGTCAGGGGGCCCACGAGGCAGGGGGCGCGCCCCCAGCCTCGTGGACAGGTGGAGGCCCCCCTCACATGGATTCTTCTTCCAGTATTTTTAATATTTTCCAAAAATAAGTTCCGTGGAGTTTCGTGTCATTCCGAGAACTTTTTGTTTCTACACATAAATAACACCATGGAAAGTCTCATTAAACAAATTGGCCATCAGGTTAGTTCCATTCAAATCATGCAAGTTAGATGTGACGCCCGGATACTTAAGCTACAGTGAACCTCTGCTAATGACGCCACGTCACCTCAATTACCGTTGCTGATCTCGCGTTAGATTGAGACCGATTCGAATCCAAATTAAAAATCAGGCAAACAACAAAAGTTTTCAAACAATGAAACTAAAATGTTCAAGGCCGTGCCGTAAAAATGCATAGGTGATTGTGGTGGTGAAACCAAACTTTTATGAAATGCTTAACTGCACTAAAATGATTTAAATAGTAGCAAACCTAATTATTTCAATGCCTTTACTAATTAATAAAATATGAAACTAAATTATTTGGGGACTAGACTTTTGTGACAGTGGACTAAATTGAAATACTAAATTAGATGCCTAGTATATATTTTACAAAAACTAAAACAATAGGAAACAGAGATAAAACAGAATAAAAGAAAAATAAGAAAAGAGAAACAAACAAAGTAAATAAATCGGGGAAAACCCCCTGGCCAACTGGGCCAAACGGCCCAGCCAGCCAGCCCACTGGCCCATCCGGCCCCCTCACTCCCTTAACCCCCCCACTCCCCACCGAACCCTAGCGAGCCACCCACTTCCCCGCGATCCCCACCCCACTCTCTCGTCCCTCTCGCCCCCCCGCTGGATCTGGGTCGAGCCTCGATCCCCTCGCTCCACCAGCGCCGGCACACACCCATGCTCACGGCGGGCAGCGCCCTGCCACGCCCCGTGCGCCTCCTACCTCTCGCCGGCCCCCGCCCTCGTCCTAGCGCCTCCGTCCACTCTTCCCCCCGACTGGATCAGGACCGGGCAACCCCGACCCCGTCGCTGCGCCATCGCGGCCACCTCGTCAACGCCGCATCGCCGCCCGAAGATCTCGCCGGACTTCCCCACCGGCATGCTTCCTCTCCGCCGCTCGTCTCCGTCCTGCTCCTCGCGCCCCACAGCCCCGTCCCAACTCCTCGCGGTGAGGACACGGTCCTCGTCTCTCCCCTCTGCCCCCGTGCACAACCACGTCGCCGTGCCCCTGCTCCTGGCCATGCCAAAGCGCTCACGCGAATCGCGCTTCACGCCCCATCTCCCGGCCCCAGGCCTCTACTCCGTCCGCCTGGAGGAGCCTGGCTCAAGGCCGTGGTCGCCCTCCGCCGCTGCTTTGCTCCCACCGCACTCCCGTGGAGCCCCTACCACGCCTCGGCCACCACCGCCTCCATCTCACAAGGCCGACTGCGCACTGGCTTCGGCCAGGCGCCGTCCGGCCTCCTCGCCTCGCCTCGCCATTGCCGAGCGAGGCTGCCGACGCACTGGCCTCAAGGCTCTCAAGGTGGCCTCGCACGGGCGCCCATTGCTCGAAACCGCCACGCCAAGACTCAGCTACCAAATACTACTAGCCTCGAACCCACTAAGGCCCCTGGGGCCCATGACAGATGGGCCCCACGCCCAGAACGTTTTTTATTTTAAAAAAGAATTAAAAAATATAATAAATAAATAATTAATAATAAAAATAAACAAATAATTAATTAATTAACTAAATAATTAACTTAATTAATCCTGTTTAGTTAAACTAATTAAATTTGATTAACCAAAATATTTAATTAACCTAACTAATTTATTAGTTAGGGTGATATGTCAATGACAGGGCCCACCCCGCCGATTGACCCGATCAAACATTGATTGGTCAACTGGGTCCCCAGCCCACATATCAAATTTCCATTTACGTACACAGCTGTGCTGGGTACATTTAGCATTTACTATTTAGTTTCGAATTAATAATAATTTAGAAAATGATTTCAAACTTTAAAAATTAATATAAAATAATCCGTAACTCGGTTGGAAAAACTTTGTACATGAAAGTTGCTCATAACGACGAGACGAATCAGGATACGTAGCCCGTTCGTCCGCCACGCATACCTAACCTATCGAACTCGCAACTTTCCCCCTCCGGTTCATCTCAGACGAAAAACGCTAAACACTGTGGAATACTTTCCTGATGTTTCCCCCCTTCACCGGTATCACCTCATACCGCGTTAGGGCACGCCTAGCATCACACATTGCTTTGTCATGCACCGTTATGCATCTGTTTGCATTGTATTCATTGTTTCTTCCCCCTCTTCTTCCGCTAGACACCGAGACCGACGCCGCTGCTACCCAGTACGACTACGGTGTTGACGACCCCTCTCTCTTGCCAGAGCAACCAGGCAAGCCCCCCTTTGATCACCAGATATCGCCTATTCTTCTCTATACTAATTGCATTAGAGTAGTGTAGCATGTTACTGCTTTCCGTTATTCCTATCCTGATGCATAGCCTGTCCTTGCTACTACTGTTGTTACCTTTACCTACAATCCTACATGCTTAGTCTAGGGTGCTAGTATTCCAATCAGTGGCCCTACATTCTTGTCCGCTGTGCTATACTATCGGGCTGTGATCACTTGGGAGGTGATCACGGGTATATACTATATACTTTATACATGATACATGTGGTGACTAAAGTCGGGTCGGCTTGTGGAGCACCCGCGAGTGATTCACTTGATTGGGGCTGAAAGGACCTTTGTCCCAACGGCCCTCTGTGTGGATCTTTGTATGGCGGAAGCTGACAGGCGGGTTGACACCGCTGGGTGAGTGGTGGGCCTGGCCACTGTTCGGCGTTCGCGGATACTTAACACGCTTAACGAGATCTTGGTATTTGATCCGAGTCTGGCTTGGCCTATACGCACTAACCAACTACGCTGGAATGCTTATGGGCACTTTCGGCGTGATAGTATCATTTGAAACCTCCGTGGCGTCGGCGGCGAGCGGGCGCACCGGTTTGGGAACGTAAGCCCGCTCTTGTATTAAGGGGCTAGTTCTGCTTCCGACCACCCACGAACGTGCAGGTGTGCTAAAGCGACAGGCCCGGACCCTGTGCGCTTAGGTTCTAGACCCGGTAGCCCGACCTCTCTGTTGGCCTAGGTGGGGCTGCGACGTGTTGATCTTCCGCCACGGGCATGACCCAGAAAGTGAGTCCGGCCAAATGGGATCAAGCGTGTTGGGCTTTGTGGTGCACCCTCATAGTGGAAGTTAATCTATTCGAATAGCCGTGATCTTCGGTAATGTGACGACTTGGAGTTGTACCTTGACCTTATGACAACTAGAACCGGATACTTAATAAAACACACCCTTCCAAGTACTCATACAACCCGGTGGTCGCTCTCTAACAGGCTACGATGAGAGGATCGCCGGGTAGGATTATGCTATGCGATGCTACTTGGAGAACTTCAAATACTCTCTTCTACATGCTGCAAGATGGAGGTGGCTGAGCGTAGTCTTCGACGGGATTAGCTATCCCCCTTATTCCGGCATTCTCTGATTAAGTCCACCGATATGGCCCTTTACGCATATACCCATGCATATGTAGTGTAGCTCCTTGCTTGCGAGTACTTTGGATGAGTACTCACGGTTGCTTTTCTCCCCCTTTTCCCCCTTCCTTTCTACCTGGTTGTCGCAACCGGATGTCGAGCTCAGAGCCGACGCCACCACGACGACGACATTTATTCTACTACACCGGAGGTGCCTACTTACTACGCAAGGCAGCCCGCTAACGACGCACTGTGAGTAGTTTAGAAGGATCCTGTGGCCGAGGCCTCGCGCTTCTTTCGATCTCAGATCCCAGCTTTTGTGCTAGCATTCTTAAGGCAAACTTGTTTAACTTATGTCCGTGCTCGAGATATTGTTGCTTCCACACTCGTCTATGATCGAGCACTTGTATTCGAGCCCTCGAGGCCTCCGGGCTTGTATTTTGATGCTTGTATGACTTATTTATGTTTTAGAGTTGTGTTGTGATATCTTCCCGTGAGTCCCTGATCTTGATCGTACACATTTGCGTGCATGATTAGTGTATCATTGAATAGGGGGCGTCACAAGTTGGTATCAGAGCCGACTGCCTGTAGGAATCCCCCTTCCACACTCCTTGGCCGAAGTCAAGTCTAGACGTTGCAAAAACTTTTACTAACATGGCTGTGTGTCTTACGGGCACACGTCGCCATTGGGTGGTAGTAGGATCTTTTATTCCTCGACCTATACCGGGACTCGACATCTCTTCTATTTGGGTTAAACGATTTTACTAACTCGGACTCTAGGTTCTCGATAATACTTTCTCCCGGAGAGCCCCTTCAGTCCAGATAATCGCCGGCTGCACCAGAAGATTTCGAAGATACCCTCCGATTTTCTCTCGAGACCTTGTGTCCGTTGCTTTTGCAATTCCCTTCCACCGAACTATCCCTAGGGATAAATAATTACACCTGTCGTGCTTACTTTTATCCCCAGTCGATCTTGTTATTACTAGATACCCCGAGGATATTTTGTGCCTACTGCCTTGCAGTTCTTTGCCACCTGAATACCCCTAAGAATAATTTCTCGCACTTTCCGAGTATCTGCTCATTCCGATTGTTCGTATGTTTCACAAAAGTCTTTGAAATACTATTCAATCCTCCGAAAATCCTTAGCAGCTTTATTGCTCTCTGCAAATACTTGTCTACTTGCATTATGGATGCTTCCCATATATCTGGCAATATTCACTAGTATCTTTTGACACCGTGATTTTGATCCTATTGATTCAACATGTGTGTGAATGCACACAATCATCTATCAACCCTTATAAATTATCTTTCCGGCTCAGACATCATTTTTGAACATGAGCTGGTGCTCAACCAAACTATTTGTCGTCAATTGTGCCTCCGTCTATCCAACTTATCCATCCTTGATCGTGAGCGATCGCTTCGATCCTTTGTTTTGGAAATCGTAATTCCTTTGTTATCTAAGCATCGAATTATTCAGATGTTCTATAATATGATGCCCGTGCATTCTTCTTCCTTCTGGTTGAGTACCGATGCTCACATCGGATCCCTTGTGGACCATCGATTCCTTTGTTGGATTTTATCCCATGTTGTCCTTCATATTGAATAACCTTGAGAGCCTTTCCATGAGTATATAATGCCTTTGGTACATTGTATCATCTGCTTTTGAGCAATGCTCTACTTTCGAGCTTGTATTATTTGCCCCGAAGTTTGTGGTATATGTTCGTAAGATGCCCTGATGGGTTGAACCTATGCCTTCCTTAATATGTGTGGACTCGGAAGTTTTCACGGGTCATACTCATCTGGTATTTCACCAGGTAAAACTTTTAACACTAATGCCATTATCGAAACGAGAAGTGAATGTAAGGTTATGCTTTGGAGAAGTGGGAGTCGACCTTGAACTTTGTGTTCATGCCCATGGACCCGAGGTGGAACTTATCATGGAAGCTTCTCGTAGTAATAATAATCCCCTTGTTATAACTTCTTCTCTTATCTATGCTTGGTCTTTTATGCACCGTGGTTTCGACCATATTGTTCTTCTTTCCCATTTCTTGGAAAAGTTTAAGTGCTTGCCTTCTCGCAAATGATTTCACTTGTCCAACCTCTATCCCGCTCTACCCTTGAGTATACCCTCTGGTACCGCGAGAATATCATGGAACTACATAACTTCTTATGGGTTCTTCATCAACCGTTATTTCTCACCGATTCCAATTTTCCTGGGTTCTGGGTTGTCGTCAACCGAGAACACTGATAAGTGAATCAATTCCGCTCTTAGATTCAATAACTCTAAGTATTCTTCATTGCTTATGAGTTTATTTATCATTCAAGTCATTGCTAGCCTGATCGGCTATAGCATTATCGTCAACTTTTTAACTGTGCTACCTGGCCCCTCTTTCCGGAGCACAGATTTAGATGGTAAGCTAATCTTCCGTGATCTTCCTCGTCATATCATTTCTCCTTGAACAGACTTGATTTTGAGTTTGTGTCGTACTCCATGGTTCCAATAACCTTTCGCTTCATCATTCCTTTGACTCGATGTCGTCGCTGATTGATTACATCTTCATGAAATCTCTCGACAAATGTGTCGTGATCATCATCAACCTTATGAGCTCTTCCAGGATATCAATCGGATTCATGAAGAGAAATACCATCCTTGCCCTTGATGAGTCGTGTTATCATCGGCCACTTTATTGCCTTCCCTCCGACACAAACTTGTTCGTGTTTTGTGTTATACCTTGAGTTCAATGCTACCCAACATTGTTCTTCTTTACATTGGAGTATTACCATCTTTTATGTCAAAAATGTTGTGAGGATTTCACCACCTCTTAAGAAATTCTTGTTACAGTGATGCTTCTCGCCATCACCATTCTTTTCTTGGCCCCCGTGTTGAGTGAACTCTGTTGTGGGAATTTGATATCTCTAGCAACCCTATTGTTTTGAAGTGAATGGTCGATAGTTTCGTTATCGAATCACCATCCTAACTTTGAACGTCCCTACTTGGTCCATATTTCCAAATTGCATTTTCGCTCAATATTTAATTGTGGAAATCCATCCTTTGGAAATCTTGATGAATTGTCGTTGAGTCCATCACCACATCCTCTTCCTCTCCTTGGTTTAATGATGAACTCTTGTTTCGAACTCGCTCACACAGTTCAATTTCGAGAATCTTACAATGTCATCTCGACAATTGGTGTTGCACCTTTCTTCTCAGGCATCGTGAGTCTGAGTTATCCTGCCACCTATCCGAACTGAATCTCGATCTGATATGATGGTTGTAACATAATTCCAAGAGTTATAACGTTGGTCTTTATATGACCCAGTAAGGTGATGTCATACCTAGCATACCTAGCCGGAGGACCTATTGTTATAGTTTCCTTTTTGGCAAGGTTAGTCATTCTTCCGTGAGGAAATGGTAAGACTTATTCTATAAGTTGGTCCTGATGGATCCTTTGTGTTTCCAAAGACCGACCTTTACCTGTTGGCCATGTCAATGCTATCTCGAAGCATGTCTATGGTACTCTGATTTTCAACAAGAACATTTGAAGCCCAATGCTAAATGTTTCCTAACACTGTTGTTTGGGTAATGTCATGAAATTCCTCTTCCCTAACCTAAATGGATTTCTACGTTATATACTGTCATGGATATCATGCTGTGTTTGTCCTTGGGAAGGATATACCCTTGAAATATGTGTTTAAACACATTTTCCTTTCCATTGCTCCGTTTAAATCTGGTAATCATATCCTCCTTTCCATTGTTTGGTTTAACCTTTCTTGTGATCTATATGATCTAAGCAGTAATATCCTCCTACTTTTGTAAACACCTCGGTGTGCAACTCACAAGAAGAACCTGTTACTATTGTTGATGACATTCCTAATCCACCATGGACTAGAACTTTGCCTAATGGTCCGCCGCCGCTCAACGAAAGGTGAAAATGGTTCTCTTCGCCCCTCGCCCTTGGTATCGATGTTGTTGCCGACATAATCGGCGAGTTAGCCTCCTCGACATGCCTTGCTATCGTGGACTGCAAGATGTCAGCCTCCTTCCTACTTTTAACCCACATGGTGGGCCCATAATCCACAGTTCCACAGGATCGAAACTTGCCTGTTCCCAAGGTTCTTCCTCGCGTGTGACCTCGTATGTAATTCACGAACCACCTTCCGAGAGATCATCAAATCTGTTACCGGACGCAATACTTAATCCCGATTGCTTTGAGCCACTTTCAAGCCCTGTTTCAGGCATCGAACGGTTGCCTGCTCGCTCAAAACTTCCCATGAAACCTCATTACTTGCTCTCGATATTTTCTTAAGTTTCAATTCGAGAGTTACTTTCCACCACCTTCCCCGATGTTATTGACCAGATAGTCAACCTTGTAGAGGTTCGTTCTCCCGGAATAACCCCCTTATTCTTTTGTAAGTACGATGGAACCCCCAAAGAAAGGATATCGACTTCATATTGATGACCTGAAGCAGAAAAATGAAGACATCAATATAATGGATCGACCACTTCGAGAGGAGCAACCAAGACCGAGAAGATTCGTTAGAATTTCGTAACCAAACCTTTCCCCTTAGACCCTCTTAAATCTCGGACGAGATTTCTTGTAGTGGAGGAGAATTGTGACGCTTCGGATACTTAAGCTACAAAGTGAACCTCCGCTAATGACGCCACGTCACCTCAATTACCGTTGCTGATCTCACGTTAAATTGAGACCGATTCGAATCCAAATTAAAAATCAGGCAAACAACAAAAGTTTTCAAACAATGAAACTAAAATGTTCGTGTCGTGCCAGAAAATGCATAGGTTATTGTGGTGGTGAAACCAAACTTTTTTGAAATGCTTAACTGCACTAAAATGATTTGAATAGTAGCAAACCTAATTATTTCAATGCCTTTACTAATTAATAAAATATCAAACTAAATTATTTGGGGACTAGACTTTTATGACAGTGGACTAAATTGAAATACTAAATTAGATGCCTAGTATATATTTTACAAAAACTAAAACAATAGGAAACAGAGATAAAATAGAATAAAAGAAAAATATGAAAAGAGAAACAAACAAAGTAAATAAATCGGGGGAAACCCCCTGGCCAACTGGGCCAAACGGCCCAGCCAAATTTACCCCATCGCCCATCCGCCCCTCACTCCCTTAACCCCCACTCCCCATCAACCCCTAGCAAGCCACCCACTTCCCATGATCCCCACCCCACTCTCGTCCTCTCGCCTTCATTTGGATCCTGGTCGAGCCTCGATCCCCTCGCTCCACCAGCGCCGGCACACACCCATGCTCACGGTGGGCAGCACCCTGCCACGCCCCCGTGCACCTCCTACCTCTTGCCGGCCCCCGCCCTCGTCCTAGCGCCTTCGTCCACTCTTCCCCCAACCTGGATCGGGACCGGGCAACCCCGACCCAGTCGCTGCGCCATCGCGGCCACCTCGTCGACGCCGCATGCCACCCGAAGATCTCGCTGGACTTCCGCACCGGCCTGCTTCCTCTCCGCCGCTCGTCTCCGTTCTCCTCCTCGCGCCCCACTGCCCCGTCCCTACTCTTCGCGGTGAGGACACCGGTCCTCCTCTCTCCCTATGCCCCCGTGCACAACCACGTCGCCACGCCCCTGCTCCTGGCCATGCCGAAGCGCACACGCGAACCGCGCCCGCTGCCCCATCTCCCGCGGCCCTCGGGCCTCTACTCCGTCCGCCCTGGAGGAGCCTCGCTCAAGGCTGTGGCCGTCCCTTCCGCTGCTGCTTTGCTCCCACCACACTCCCGTGCAGCCCCTACGCCTTTGGCTACCACCGCCTCCATCCCATGGCGCCTCGCCCCGCCAGCCAGGCTTGCGTCTGGCCGTCCGGGCCTCCTGCCTCGCCTCCCTGCCATTGCCGAGCGAGGCCGCCGTCTTGGTGGGCCTCAAGGCGCCCTCGCTATGCAGGTGGCCTCGGGCACGGGCGCCCCTTGCCCGAAACCCCCACGCCTGCACCTCGGCGCCGCTCACTAGCCTCGAACTCCACTAAGGCCCCTGGGGCCTATGAGAGATGGGCCCCACGCCCAGAACGTTTTTATTTTAAAAAAAGAATTAAAAAATATAATAAATAAATAATTAATAATAAAATTAAGTAATTAATTAATTAATTAACTAAATAATTAACTTAATTAATCCTGTTTAGTTAAACTAATTAAATTTGATTAACCGAAATATCTAATTAACCTAACTAATCATTAGTTAGGTGATTCACATCAATGACAGGGGCCTCACCCCCGCTGACATTTGTCAAACATTGATTGGTCAATTTGGGTCCCCCGGCCCACATGTCGGGCCCCTCACGCATACGTGGTTGGGTACATTTAGAATTTACTATTTAGTCTCGAATTAATAATAATTTAGAAAATGATTTAAAACTTTAAAAATTAATATAAAATAATCTGTAACCCGGTTGGAAAAACTTTGTACATGAAAGTTGCTCAGAACGACGAGATGAATCCGGATATGCAGCCCGTTTGTATGCCACGCATCTCTAACCTATCGAACTCGCAACTTTCCCCCTCCGGTTCATCTCAGACAGATTAAAAACGCGAAACACCAGGAATACTTTCCGGATGTTTCCCCATTCACCGGTATCACCTCATACCGCGTTAGGGGCACGCCTAGCATCACACATTGCTTTGTCATGCAATCGTTATGCATCCGCTTGCATTGTATTCATTGTTTCTTCCCCTCTTCTTCCGCTAGACACCGAGGCCGACGCCACTACTACCCAAAGACGACTACGGTGTTGGCGACCCTCTCTCTCTTGCCAGAGCAACCAGCAAGCCCCCCTAGATCACCAGATATCGCTTATTCTTCTCTATACTGCTTGCATTAGAGTAGTGTAGCATGTTACCGCTTTCCGTTATTCCTATCCCGATGCATAGCCCGTCCTTGCTACTCATCATTGTTACCTTTACCTACAATCCTACATGCTTAGTCTAGGGTGCTAGTATTCCATCAAGGCCCTACATTCTTGTCCGTCTGCATTGCTATACTATCGGGCTGTGATCACTTGGGAGGTGATCACGGTATATACTATATACTTTATACATGATACATGTGGTGACTAAAAGTCGAATTGGCTTGTGGAGCACCCAGCGAGTGATTCACTTGATTAGCTGAAAGGACCTTTGTCCCAACGGCCCTCTCTGTGTGGATCTCAGAAGCGACTGACCCAAAATTGGTCAAATCTTCCGTGGTTCTGCATCTATCCCAAGATCATGCCGGTACTCACAAGACATCGATAAAGTAATCAAAGTTCAATCACACCTGAATTTTATTACACGATTCTCATATAGAGTCTTTATTACAAGAGAATAAATTCGCTCAAGGCCAACTCATGAGAAATAAACTACTAATGTCATGAAGGTCAAGTAAAGCGAGTCCATCCGACTCCAAAGGGCAATCGCTAAGCGCGAGCGTAGCCTCACTCCCGATCGAATATACCTACGCAACATAAGACGTTGCAGCCATGTAGGTCGACTTTTGGAATAAGTCGGCAAGTCACGAAGAACAACAATAATAAACTTACTAACACTATATGCATTTTGGTACGTGGAGCTCTAAGTTTCATCATTTTGCTAAAAGCAAATTTTAACCTACTACAAAGGACTTGCTTGCAAATTACTACAATTGTTGGTAGTTATTGAGATGGTTCCGCCAACCAATATCTCGCTCCCAAATTATTAAGTCATAAACCCCTCAAATTAATTCATTAGTTTCAGTGTTGAGATATCCGAATACTTCCAAGTTCCGTAGGCTCAAATGTCCGTGAATCGGGACACGGCTAATCGATTAGATCTTTAACTCTGCAGAGGTTTTATGACTTTCCCGCAAGAATCATTCCCTCCTTTAAAGTCTTCAGACTTCATGGTGTTTGAAGACTGGACGAATGAAACAGGTCTTCCAAAGAGTTCTTCCGCCACCGCCGTACTCCATCCAATCCTACCGTTCTTCTACATCTCGTGAGTACCGGCCCAGCCACCATTACTACTAGGGTCAACCCAGCCAGAGCCCATAATGGCTTGCGGCTGCACAGTAAGCTTCCTGGTCATGGGGCATCCATCCTTCTCTTTGTGGCTGGGTGAAGCTTTCACAGGATGTCATGGCGCTTTCTCCATGCATCCGGCCACCACTGGGTGCTCCAGGTGCCCGTCAACCGTCCTCCACCCAAAGAGTGATTTTCCAAGTCCATCTTGATCATTGTAGTTCACGGGGTTGTCATCATCATTAAATCTCACATCTTGCTTATGAATCTCACTCATCCCAAATCCCGCCTCACGAGCATAGCAAAGTAACTACTACGTCCCGGTCATGGTAACAAGGGGATTGGTTCATCCTACCACATGATACTACTCAAGTTTAATGACTTCAAGATTTCACTCATCGCATGCATGGTGGGGTGGTGACAACTACTAATGCACAAAAACATAGGTATAGAAATAACATGATCAAGACTTGCCTTGCTGATGATCCTCAGAAGCTAAAGAGTCGTAGTAGCAAGCTTCAGCACTTAGGAAACTCTACCGAGACAAATAATAACACAATAAGCACAAAGCAATAGGATGACACAACATAACAAAAGTAACATAACACAACAAAACAACCAAAACCAAATCCAAAAGGAAAACTCAAAGAAAACAACTCAAAGTTTTTCCCTACTCCAAACAATAACTAAAATAGTTTTATATAACAAAAATTCCTTAATATAACCTAATCATGGTTTTAAGTTAACTTAATGTAAAAGGTTTCACTAAGCAACTAGGAGCAAAAAGAATTAATTAAAAAGCTATTATAAAACTCATTTTAGGCCTAACCCAATTTCTATTAAGAAAATAATTTAAAAACTTTTATTAATTATAAATAAAAGTTCATCTACTAGAATGACAGAAACTAACCTAGAATAACTAATCACAAGTTAAAAATAAATTAATTTATCGATTAATTTAATAGGAAAACAGAACTAGTTAATTAATTAGGATTAATAGGATTCTGCTTGAAACTAATTATTTACTAATCCTAAAATACCCAAGTTAATTTCTATGGTTTGGCAATGTCAAAATAAAGTGGGAAAAAAGAATCATGCAAAATAATTTTTCTAACTCAAATTATAGCAGATTTACTATTCTGACTAAAACTAAAATAAAGAAATTTTAATTATTTTTAACATAGCTAAATATATATTCTACAGAAACTACATAAAATTTGCAATCCAACAAAAAAGAATCATTTAAAAATAATAAACAGAATAAAAGATATCAATTTTTGAAAATGTAAACTATTCTCATTAAAAATGTAAAATCAAAATAAAAGAAAAAGACCAAATGGGCCTAAATCAGGCTCTGTGCGTTAAATAGTCTAAACGGCCTCGGTTAAAACTAAAACGGGCGGCTAATTGACTAAAACCCTAACTAATAAACCCAGACGAACCGGCGGTTCTTTTTATAAAAGATATTCTTCTGGGGTTCTAATCGTGGCCGCTTATTTTGGATCGGACGGGGAGTTTCTCCGTGGCTTACCGAGTCCGGCGACGCGCGGGCGGCGGGCGACGAGAGGCCGGGCTTCCCGGGCGTCCGGGAGCTCGGGAGTCGCTGCAAGGGTGCGGGGAGGTGAGTGGTCCGTGGCGCTGCTTGGGGGTCGGGTGGACTAGGGTGGCGACGGGCGGCGACTTTGGGCGGTGTGAGCTCGGGTCTCCTGCGTGCTCGGGAGAGAGAGGGAGAGGGCTCATGAGGCTAGGGGGAATGGGGTGCGAGGGGCTCGGCTTTTATAGCCGTGGCCTCGGGCGCCTTCGGGGTCGATCGGGCGGATCGGGATCCCTGATCCTTCGATCCCATGATCTCCCATGAGGTCGATGCGTGGGCGAGGGAAGAAGAGGGCAGGGCCCACGGGTCGAGAGAGAGAGGGAGGGTGAGGCGAGCGGGTGGCCAAGCCCTAGGGAATCGGCGAGCGGGCGAGTGGGGGTGATCTGGTAGCTCGGCTCGGGTTGGCTGTGGGCCGGTGGGCCGGCGTCAAAGTGGGAGGGAAGATGCATTTGGTGGGTCTGGGGTGGCTTTATTTGGCCGGGCGCCCAGGGGTTTTTCTTTTTAAAACTTTATTTTTTTAAATAAAACAAAACAGAAATAAAACAATATCCGTAAATATTTTATATAGGGTATATATATACCAAAATGATCAGGAATATTCCCTTTCATTTGAACATTTTTCCAAAGGCAAAATCCAAACTTTATAAAAATCCATTTTTTCAAATTCAAATAAAATTCAGATTTGAATTCCAAAACTTTTGGCATTGTTTCCTCCGATATTTTTGAGTGTCATGTTTGCTCCTCTCATACTTTTGATCAAGTATTTATCAGTATAGTTTTGAAATGTTTCCCACATGCCAAAGTTTGAAATTCAAATTCAAAACTCAAATTTCCTGAAACTTCAAATGGCATTCAAATTCAAACAGGATGCATAGGATGCTTAACTATAATTGTAAAACATTCCAAATAGGAAATTTGGGATGTTACAAACCTACCCATTTTAAGATGAATCTCGTCCTCGAGATTCGGGTTGGCTAGCAAATAGGTGCGGGTGGTCTCAAGAAGATCTTCTTCGCTCCTGTGTGGCTTCTTCCTCGGTGTGGTGACTCCACGACCTTGCAAAACTTGATGACCTTCTTTGCGGGTGACTCGCTATGCGGTCTCGAGAATACGGACGGGTTTCTCCTTGTAAGTCAGATCACCGCTGTCAAGTTGTATGGCCTCTAGGGGCACCGTGGTTCTCAACGGAACATCGGCCATGCTCGGCATGGCACTTCTTCAACTGTGAAACATGGAAGACATCATGAACTCCTGACAATCCTTCCGCAATTCCAACTTGTATGCAACTTCTCCACGACGCTCGAGGATTTTGTAGGGGCCAATGAATCGGGTGCTAACTTTCCTTGACACCAAACCTCTTGATTCCACGAAGTGGAGACACACGAAGGTATGCTCGATCTCCCACTTCATAAGTCACTTCCTTGCGCTTACTGTCGGCATAACTCTTCTGTCTCTACTGTGCTATCTTGAGCCTGTCCCGAATCAGCTTGACTTTCTCTTCAGAATCCTTGATAAGATCGGAACCGAAAAGTGATCGATCTCCAACACTATCCCACAAAGAATGGTGTTCTCGCACCTCCTTCCGTATAGAGCTTCGAAGGGGCCATCTTCAAACCGGATTGATAACTGTTGTTGTACGAGAACTCTGCGTATGGCAAATTATCATCCCAGCTAGACCCATAGTCTAGCACACAAGCTCTCAACATGTCCTCCGTAATCTGATTGACTCTCTCGGTCTGCATCCATCTGTCTGCGGATGAAAAGTCAGATCTTGAATTCCAGCCTCGTACTCCAAAGTTTCATGCAATCGCTTCCAAAACTTTGAGGTAAACTGTGTTCCTCTATCCGACACGATTTTCCTCGGAACTCCATGCGCATATACGATCCTGGTCATGTATATCTTGGCCAACTTAGCACTGGTATAGGTAGTCTTCACGGGAATGAAGTGAGCTACCTTGGTCAAACGATCAACCACTACCCGAGATAGAATCATAACCTGAACGGGTCCCGGTAATCCTGTGATGAAATCCATTCCAAGTTTCTCCCATTTCCAATCGGGAATCGGCAAAGGTTGAAGTAACCCTGCTGGCTTCTCGATGTTCTCGCTTTACTCGTTGACAAACATCGATATCGCTACGCATCGGCAATATCCTTCTTCATACCGCCCACCGTAAACTTTGCTTCAAATCCGTGTACATCTTGGTGTTGCGGGTGAATCGAAAGTACGGTGAATCATGAGTCTCCTCAAGAATTAGCTTCCCGAGCTCGGGATCATTGGGCACATAAATACGATCTTCAAACCATATAGTTCCGTGTTCATCCTTACGGAATCCTTTAGCTTTTCCTTCCTCCATCTTTTGCTTTATCTCATCAATTTCCTTGTCCGACTTACGGGCTTCACGAATCCTTTCGCCAAAGTGGACTGTACTTCCAGAGTTGCAACAAATCCTCTCTTGAACTATCTCCAATGGAGATCCCCGAGGTCATCGACTAACTCCCCGGGTAATCCTCCTGCGGTAAGAGTATTCACATAACTCTTACGGCTCAAAGCATCTGCTACAACATTAGCCTTTACCGGGTGGTAATGCAATCTCATGTCGTAGTCCTTTATCAACTCTAGCCATCTCCTCTGCCTCGAGGTTCAATTCCTTCTGCGTGAAAATATATTTCAAACTCTTGTGATCTCGTGTAAACATCACAACGGTTTCCGATGAGGAAATGTCTCTGTGTCTTGAGTGCATGCACTACTACCGCTAACTCCAAATCATGTGTGGCATAATTCAGCTCGTGTGGTCGTAGCTGTCCGGAGGTATAGGCTACAACTTTTCCTTCCTGCATGAGTACTCCTCCGAGTCCTCGACGAGAAGCGTCACAATATACCGTAATCCTTGTGTACGTCCGGCAAAATCAATCGGGAAAGTAACCAAACGCTTCTTCAATTCTCGAAACTGGCTTCACAAGCCTCGGTCCAAAACATACTTGGCTTCCTTCTTCAACAGCTCGCCATGGGCTTGGCAATCTTCGAGAAATTCTCAATAAACCTCCGATAATATCCTCGCGAGTCCGAGAAAGCTGCGGATCTCCATGATCGTAGTGGGTGATCGCCAATCGGTGGTGATACAACCTTGGTGGGGTCAATCGCTATTCCTTCTCCTGAAATAACATGTCCGAGGAATCCGACTTCCTTCAGCCGTAATTCACATTTCTTGAACTTGGCATACAATCGATGTTCTGAAGTTTCTCCGTAACTAGACGCAAATGTTCCTTATGCTCTTCCTCGCTCTTGGAGAAAATCAAGATATCATCGATGAACACCACGACAAACTTGTCCAGATATTCCATAAATACCTTGTTCATCAAATTCATGAAGTATGCAGAGCATTAGTCAATCCAAACGACATGACGGTATACTCATATAAACCATACCGTAGTGAATGCTGTTTTGGGTATATCCTTTTCACGGATCTTCAATCGATGAT
Organism: Aegilops bicornis; assembly: GCA_021605145.1. NCBI lineage: Eukaryota > Viridiplantae > Streptophyta > Magnoliopsida > Poales > Poaceae > Aegilops > Aegilops bicornis. The sequence continues at coordinate 897,767 of JAHIAL010000046.1, forward strand.
ACCTCGATCAAGATCGATCTTGGAGAATACCTTGGCTCCAACTAGCTGATCAAATAAATCATTAATCATCGGTAGAGGGTACTTGTTCTTGATGGTCACGTCGTTCAACGAACGATAATCAACAACCATTCTCAAGGTTCCATCCTTCTTCTCTACCAAAAGAACTGGGGCTCCCCAAGGTGATGAGCTTGGCCGAATATATCCCTTCTCCAATAGCTCATTAATTTGGTTCTTGATCTCCTTCAAATCGATCGGTGGCATCCGATAAGGTCTCTTGGATATTGGGGCTGTGCCGCAACAACTCAATCAGAAATTCAATGTCCTCGTCCGTGGCATTCTGGTAATTCCTCCGAAAAACATCGGGAAAGTCTTGCACCATCTGGCACTTCCTCCGAACAACTCCCGTGAGGGAATGCACTGATTCTTCATCCGCTATACCGCTACATACTTGATCCTCTTCTCGCCCGGTGGTGAAGCGTAATAGACTTGCGGGCACAAATCTATGTTCCTTCAAACTTCACAACTAATCCATGCCTAGGATTACATCCAAGGTCCGGGTTTCCAACACTATGAGGTCTGTGGGAAATTTATGGTTCCCGATGTTGAGGGTTGCATGACAGCTTAAACCCGCCATCATTTCTCCTCCCGCAGAATCGACGCTAAGGGGCTTCTAAGGGTTCTAGTGGGCAATCCGTACTTTTCCACAACTACCCTTGAGATGAATGAATGCGCTGCACCGTAATCAAAGAGTACCAATACCGAACGTGAATTCAATAAAAACTTACCAACCACGTTGTTCCGGCTGATCATAGACGCCCTCCACGCCGATGTGGTTCACCCGAGCACGAGGGAACGGATTGGGCTTCTTCGCTGAGCCTCCATTGCCATTTCCATTCCTCCGCTTGGCCTCCGGGCAGTCGGTGGCATAGTGCCCTGCCTTTCCGCACTTGAAGCAGGTGATGTGGCTCAGATCCTTCGAGCCGGGCAGAACGGTGTCGACCGCCATTACTGCTGCCATTGCCATTGCTATGGCCCGACTTGTTGTCCAAGCTGCGGTTGTTCCCATTTCCTCCATGGTTATGACCTCCATGGTTATGATGGGTGTGCCCTCCCGAGTATGGTGCATAACGGGCTTCACGAGCTCCCGAGTTGTGCTTCCTCGGGCTGTACTTCCGCTTGCGGCTTTCTATCTGCTGCTGCTTGCCTTCAAGAATGGTGGCCTTGTCTACCAGCTCTCAGTAGTTGTTGAAAGTAGCCACAATAAGTCGCATGCTCGGCCCATCATTGAGTCCCTCAAGGAACTTCTCCCCTTGGCGGCATCCGTGGCCACATCATCGGGGCATAGCGAGCAAGCTTGCTGAATTCATCCACGATCTTGTGCCACAAGACGGTTCCTCTGGCGTAAGTTGCGAACTCACGCTTCTTCGCACTCATGGCTCCAAATTTGAGACATGAGCGTGCGGAAGGCTCGCTGGAATTGGTCCCATGTGATGGCACCAATGGGAAAAGTGGCGGTGTAGTTCTCCCACCAAGAAGTCATAGGTCCATCAAGTTGATCTTGTGACAAAAGCGCACCTTCTCAAAGATCGGTGCATCCAACGGTGACTAGCTCTTCTTCCGACTTTATGAGCCAATCATCACCACAATTGGCTCGGTGCTACTAGAGAACACCGGCGGATTCAACCTCGTAAATCGAGTCAAGTTGTCCACAAGTGGGTGGTGGCGGTGGATTGTTGGTGTTGTTGTTACGATTACGGATAAGCAAACATCGGTGCATTCTGTTGGAGCAGCTAGGTGAGCTCCGGCGGAAAACCGGTGTCACGCCCTGAGGCATCTGGTGTTTTTGGAGTGGATGAGAAATTAGAATAGAACAATGGTCTATGAGGAATAACACTACCCATATGAATGCACAATCATATAACACACCAATCATTTATTCATTCCACTCAAACATGGTTCAAACTCGACACAAAAGCTCATGACTAATCGAAGGAAAAACATCGGCCTAACTGATCGATTTAAAAAAAATAAAAGATAACATGGTGGTCGCACTAAAAAAGTCTTCATCGCTGGCGCCTCCTCTGGGGTTTCCTTGATGGTACTCCCTTCAAAATCCTGATCATTGCTCACGAGGGGTCCTTCATCTCCACTTGGGTAAAGGTTCTCTCCCAAGTCCATCTTTTCCTCTATCGCTGCAAGCTTCATCTTCGTGTCGTCGACTATCTCCATGAAGTCCGTGATTTCTTCCTCATGGCCAAGGAAGTCTGCAAGGTGCCTTCTCCTCCAGCCCAGTTCACGGAACAATAGCCTCCTCGTGTGCCTTCGAAGTTACGCGAAGTCCGAATCTCCCGCTTCTCGAGAAGACACTCCAAGTCCCTGGATGTCACGAGAGAGTGGAATCGTCCTCAATGGTACGGATGATATCTCCATTCCTTGCCCCGCGAGAAACCATGGCGAGGTCTCGAGTGATCGAGCTCGGCCTCAGACTCCTCTCGGAGATGTCCAAGTGCTCGATAGATCGCCACGCCCCTTCCGATGATCCAGCTTGAACTCGGTGAACTCAAAGTCAATAGGCTCCGTGTGTCCTCCGAAGGTTCTCCACAGGATATGCACCTCAATCCTCAGAAGCGGGTGTCCGCTGGAGTGCATTGGTTGGCTTCCCGGTGATCGAGGGCAGAGCAATCTTCAGCTTCTTCACCATCTGGACCAGCTTTCTTGCCGAAAGGCATCGCCTCATCTGGCCGCAAAACTCCGTAGAAGAACCGGGGTGAACTCATGGCCATCTAGAAGGTTGAAAATAGGAGAAGAGTCGAATTGAACAGGGAGAATTACGGAATGAAAAGGATTTAAAGTAAATGGTCTCGCTAATGGCTTTCCGATCCTAGGGGTTACGATCCTACGGTCAACGTGTGCTCGATACCATCTCTCTCAGAGCGACCGACCCAAAATTGGTCAAATCTACGTGTCCGCATTCATCCCAAGATCATGCTGGTACTCACAAGACATCGATAAAGTAATCAAAGTTCAATCACACCTGAATTTTATTACACGATTCTCATATAGAGTCTTTATTACAAGAGAATAAATTCGCTCAAGGCCAACTCATGAGAAATAAACTACTAATGTCATGGAAGCGTCGAAGTAAAGCGAGTCCATCCGACTCGAAGGGCTATCGCCAAGCGCCGGAGCGTAGCCTCACTCCCGATCGAATATACCTACGCAACATAAGACGTTGCAGCCATGTAGGTCAGCTTTTTGGAATAAGTCGGCAAGTCACGAAGAACAACAATAATAAACTTACTAACACTATATGCATTTTGGTCAGGAGCTCTAAGTTTCATCATTTTGCGAAAAGCAAATTTTAACCTACTACAAAGTGGACTTGCTTGCAAATTACTACAATTGTTGGTAGTTATTGAGATGGTTCCGCCAACCAATATCTCGCTCCCAAATTATTAAGTCATAAACCCCTCAAATTAATTCATTAGTTTCAGGTGTTGAGATATCCGAATACTTCCAAGTTCCAGAGGCTCAAATGTCCGTGAATCGGGACACGGCTAATCGATTAGATCTTTAACTCTGCAGAGGTTTGCGCACTTTCCCGCAAGAATCATTCCCTCCTTTAAAGTCTTCGCACTTCATGGTGTTTGAAGACGGGACGAATGAAACAGGTCTTCCAAAGAGTTCTTCCGCCAACGCCGCACTCCATCCAATCCTACCGTTCTTCTACATCTCGTAGTACCGGCCCAGCCAACACTACTAGGGTCAACCCAGCCAGAGCCCATAATGGCTTGCGGCTGCACAAGTAAGCTTCCGGTCATGGGGCATCCATCCTTCTCTTTGTGGCTGGGTGAAGCTTTCCGCAGGATGTCATGGCGCTTCTCCATGCATCCCGGCCACCACTGGGTGCTCCAGGTGCCCACAACCGTCCTCCACCCAAAGAGTGATTTTCCAAGTCCATCTTGATCATTGTAGTTCACGGGGTTGTCATCATCATTAAATCTCACATCTTGCTTATGAATCTCACTCATCCCAAATCCCGTCTACGAGCATAGCAAAGTAACTACTACGTCCCGGGGTCATGGTAACAAGGGGATTGGTTCATCCTACCACATGATACTACTCAAGTTTAATGACTTCAAGATTTCACTACTGCATGCATGGTGGGGTGGTGACAACTACTAATGCACAAAAACATAGGTATAGAAATAACATGATCAAGACTTGCCTTGGTCGATGATCCTCAGAAGCTAAAGAGTCGTAGTAGCAAGCTTCAAGACTCGGAAACTCTACCGAGACAAACAATAACACAATAAGCACAAAGCAATAGGATGACACAACATAACAAAAGTAACATAACACAACAAAACAACCAAAACCAAATCCAAAAGGAAAACTCAAAGAAAACAACTCAAAGTTTTTCCCTACTCCAAACAATAACTAAAATAGTTTTTATATAACAAAAATTCCTTAATATAACCTAATCATGGTTTTAAGTTAACTTAACAGAAAAGGTTTCACTAAGCAACTAGGAGCAAAAAGAATTAATTAAAAAGCTATTATAAAACTCATTTTAGGCCTAATCCAATTTCTATTAAGAAAATAATTTAAAAACTTTTATTAATTATAAATAAAAGTTCATCTACTAGAGTGACAGAAACTAACCTAGAATAACTAATCACAAGTTAAAAATAAATTAATTTACTAATTAATTTAATAGGAAAACAGAACTAGTTAATTAATTAGGATTAATAGGATTCTGCTTGAAACTAATTATTTACTAATCCTAAAATACCCAAGTTAATTTCTATGGTTTGGCAATGTCAAAATAAAGTTGGGACAAAAAGAATCATGCAAAAATAATTTTTCTAACTCAAATTATAGCAGATTTACTATTCTGACTAAAACTAAAATAAAGAAATTTTAATTATTTTTAACATAGATAAATATATATTCTACAGAAACTACCTAAAATTTGCATTCCAACAATAAAAGAATCATTTAAAAATAATAAACAGAATAAAAGATATCAATTTTTGAAAATAAACTATTCGTTAAAACAGAAAATCAAAATAAAAGAAAAAGACCAAATGGGCCTAAACTGTGCCTGTATGTTAAATAGTCTAAACAGGCCTCGGGTTAAAACTAAAACGGGCGGCTAATTGACTAAAACCCTAACTAATAAACCGGACGAACCGGCCGGTTCTTTTATAAAAGATACCCTTCTGGGGTTCTAATCGTGTGGCCGTTTATTTTGGATCGGACGGGGAGTTTCTCCGGTGGCTTACGGAGTCCGGCTGACGGCGGCGGGCGACGAGAGTGCGCTGGGCTTCCCAAGGCGTCGGGAGCTCGAAGTCGCCGTCTTGGGTGCGGGGAGGTCGGTGAGTGGTCCTGTGGCGTCGTTGGGGTCGGGGTGGACTAGGGTGGCGACAGGCGACTTTAAGCGGTGTGAGCTCGGGTCTCCCAAGGTGCTCGGGAGAGAGAGGGAGAGGGCTCCATGAGGCTAGGGGAATGGGGTCTTGGAGGGCTCGGCTTTTATAGCCAGGGCCTCAGCGTCTTCGAAGTCGATCGGGCGGATCGGAATCCCGGATCCTTCGGGATCCGGCGATCTCCGGCGAGGTCGATGCGTGGGCGAGGGGGGAAGAAGAGGGGCGGGGCCCACGGGTCAGAGAGAGAGAGGGAGGGGTGAGGCGAGCGGGTGGCCGAAGCCTAGGGGAATCGGGCGAGCGGGCGAGGGGGGGGTGATCTGGGCCGGCTCGGCTCGGCTGGCCAGTGGGCTGGCCGGCCGGGCCAAAGGGAGGGAGGGCACTGGCTGGGCCTGGTACTGGCGCCGGGGGGTTTTTTTTTTTAAAACTTTATTTTTTTTTAAATAAAACAAAACAGAAATAAAACAATATCCGTAAATATTTTATATAGGGTATATATATACCAAAATGATCAGGGGAATATTCCCTTTCATTTGAACATTTTTCCAAAGGCAAAATCCAAACTTTATAAAAATCCATTTTTTCAAATTCAAATAAAATTCAGATTTGAATTCCAAAACTTTTGGCTTTGTTTCCTCACGATATTTTTGGAGTGTCATGTTTGCTCCTCTCATACTTTTGATCAAGTATTTATCAGGCAAAGTTTTTGAAATGTATCCCCACATGCCAAAGATTGAAATTCAAATACAAAACTCAAAATTAACAGAAACTTCAAATGGCATTCAAATTAAAACAGGATGCATAGGATGCTAAGCTATAATAGAAAAACATTCCAGATAGGAAATTTGGGATGTTACGTGATCTTTAATGGCGGAGCGGCAGGCGGAGTTGAGACCGCTTTGGGTGAGTGGTGGGCCTGGCCTGCTCATGCTCATGGATACTTAACACGCTTAACGAGATCTTGGTATTTGATCTCGAGTCGCTCACCGCCTATACGCACTAACCAACTACGCTGAAGCGATTATGGGCACTCGGCGTCGTGGTATCGGTAGAAAGCCGTGACGTCGGCGGCGACGGGCGCTGCCACGGTTTGGGAACGTAAGCCTGCTCTTGTATTAAGGGGGCTAGTTCTGCTTCCGGCCGCCCACGCAACGTGCAAGTGTGCTAAGGGCGATGGGCCCAGACCCCTGTGCGCTTAGGTTTAGACCGGCGTGCTGACCTCTCTGTTGGCCTAGGTGGGGCTGCGACGTGTTGATCTTCCACGGCCGGGCATGACCCAGGAAAGTGTGTCCGGCCAAATGGGATCAAGCGTGTTGGGTTATGTGGTGCACCCCCTGGAAGTTAATCTATTCGAATAGCCGTGATTTTCGGTAACAGGACAACTTGGAGTTGTACCTTGACCTTATGACAACTAGAACCGGATACTTAATAAAACACACCCTTCCAAGTGCTAGATACAACCCGGTGGTCGCTCTCTAACAGGACTACGAGGAGAGGATCGCCGGGTAGGATTATGCTATGCGATGCTACTTGGAGGACTTGATCTACTCTCTTCTACATGCTGCAAGATGGAGGTGGCGAAGCGTAGTCTTGACGGGATTAGCTATCCCCCTTATTCTGGCATTCTCAGCTCACCCACCGATATGGCCCTTTACACATATACCCATGCATATGTAGTGTAGCTCCTTGCTTGCGAGTACTTTGGATGAGTAGTCACGGTTGCTTTTCTCCCCCTTTTCCCCCTTCCTTTCTACCTTGTTGTCGCAACCAGATGTTAGAGCCCAGGAGCCAGACGCCATCGTCGACGACGACTCCTACTACACCGGAGGTGCCTACTACTACGTGCAGCCCGCTAACGACGACCAGGAGTAGTTTAGGAGGATCCCAGGCGGGAGGCTGCGCCTCTTTGATCTCAGTATCCCAGTTTGTGCTAGCCTTCTTAGGGCAAACTTGTTTAACTTATGTCTGTGCTCGAGATATTGTTGCTTCCACTTGACTGCCTATGATCGAGCACTTGTATTCGAGCCCTCGAGGCCTCTGGCTTGTATTATGATGCTTGTATGACTTATTTATGTTTTAGAGTTGTGTTGTGATATCTTCCCGTGAGTCCCTGATCTTGATCGTACACATTTGCGGGCATGATTAGTGTATGATTGAATCGGGGGCGTCACATTAGAGTCCAAAACAAGGGCAAAAGTGTTTGGAAAAGTAGATACGACGAAGACGTATCAACTCCCCCAAGCTTAAACCTTTGCTTGTACTCAAGCAATTCAGTTGATAAACTGAAAGTGATAAATAAAACTTTTACAAACTCTGTTTTGCTCTTGTTGTTGTAAATATGTAAAGCCAGCATTCAAGTTTTCGGCAAAGATTATGACTAACCATATTCACAATAACATTTAGGTCTCATTTTTACTCATGTCAATGGCATAATCAGCTAGCGAGCAATAATAATAAATCTCGGATTACAACACTTTCTCAAAACAATCATAATATGATATAACAAGATGGTATCTCGCTAGCCCTTTCTTAGACCGCAGAACATAAATGCAGAGCACCTTGAAAGATTAAGGACTGACTAAACATTGTAATTCATGGTAAAAGAGATCCAGTCATAGTCATGCCCAATATAAATTAACAGTAATGAATGCAAATGACAGCGGTGCTCTCCAGCTGGTGCTTTTAATAAGAGGGTGATGACTCAACATAAAAGTAAATGGATAGGCCCTTTGCATAGGGAAGCAAGGATTTGTAGAGGTGCCAGAGCTCGGTTTTAAAGCAGAGATAAATAATATTTTGAGCGACATACTTTCATTGTCAACATAACAACCAAGAGATGTCGATATCTTCTATGCTACACACATTATAGGTGGTTCTCAAACAGAATGGTAAAGTTTATACTCCCCCTCCACCAACAACCATCAATCCATGGCTTGCTCGAAACAACGAGTGCCTCCAACTAGCAACAGCCCCGGGGGAGTTTTGTTTGCAATTATTTTGATTTGATTTGCTTAAAGCATGGGACTGGGCATCCCGGTGACCAGCCATTTTCTCGTGAGTGAGGAGCGGAGTCCACTCCTCTTGAGAATAACCCACCTAGCATGGAAGATACTGAGACATCCCTAGTTGATACATGAGCTATTCGAGCATACAAAACATAATTTCATTTGAAGGTTTGGAGTTTGGCACATACAAATTTACTTGGGACGGCGGTAGATACCGTGACATAGGAAGGTATAGTGGACTCATATGGCATAACTTTGGGGTTTAAGGGATTGGATGCACAAGCAGTATTCCCGCTTAGTACAAGTGAAGGCTAGCAAAAGACGGGAAGCGACCAACTAGAGAGCGACAAGCAGGTCATGAACATGCATTAAAATTAATAGACATTGAGTGCAAGCATGAGTAGGATATAATCCACCATGAACATAAATATCGTGAAGGCTATGTTGATTGTTTCAACTACATGTGTGAGCATGTGCCAAGTCAAGTCACTTTAATCATTCAAAGGAGGATACCACCCCACTATACAACATCACAAGCATTTTAATAGCATATTGGCACGCAAGGTAAACCATTATAACTCATAGCTAATCAAGCATGGCATAAGCAACTATAATCTCTAATTGTCATTGCAAACATGTTTATTCATAATAGGCTGAATCAGGAACGATGAACTAATCATATTTACAAAAACAAGAGAGGTCGAGTTCATACCAGCTTCTCTCATCTCAATCAGTCCATCATATATCATCATTATTGCCTTTCACTTGCACGAACGAACGATGTGAATAATAATAATAGTGCACCTGCATTGGACTAAGCTGGAATCTGCGAGCATTCAATAAACAGGAGAACACAAGGCAATATGGGCTCTTGGTTAAATCAACAATAATGCATATAAGAGCCACTTCAACAATTTAAATATGGTCTTCTCCTATCGACCCCCAAAGGAAAGAAAAGAAATAAAACTATTTACACGGGAAAGCTCTCAACAAGCAAAAGAAGAACATGAAATATTTTTGGGTTTTCTTTTTAATTATTACTACTACGAGAAAAGTAAACTAACTAAAAGCTACTACTAATTTTTTGGTTTTCTTAAGGTTTATTAAGCACACAAGAAGAAAGCATGAGAAGGAAAATAAACTAGCATGGATATTACAGTGAAAATGTATGAGCACCGACATCTAGCAATGAGTGTGTGAACATGAATGTAATGTCGGTGAGAAATATGTACTCCCCCAAGCTTAGGCTTTTGGCCTAAGTTGGTTTAGTGCCACAGATGGCCTGGCGGATATCCATAATTGTAGTTGGGGTCGTACTGAGATGTAGCGGTCATTGCATCGTGTGCTGCAGCTTGGAGGCGAGCTATCTCAGCACTCCTCTTATACTCCTCCGCCTCCTCTCTGGTTATGTAATATCTCCCCTTTGCCTGAAAGTCAAAGAAACTAGAAGCAGGGAGAGCGACGTGATAGGTGCATCGTCTGTCAAAGATTAGTCGGTACAGGAGGAACTGATCGTTCCTCTCAACAAAATGATGACGAACCATAGCCTCATAATCCAAATAAGTAGGACGCAACTCAATATCATCCTCACGTATGGCTATACCCAGAAAATTAGCTATACAGGTTGCATAAATTCCACCAAAGAAATCTCCAGTAAATCTATTATTATGCAACCTACGTGCAACGATGGCTCCCAAATTATAATGTTTATCTCCTAACACAACGCTCCTGAGAACACTGAGGTCAGGGACACACATATGACAGGCTTCATCCTTACCATTTATGCACCTACCTATGAAGAGAGTAAAATAATGTATAGCGGGAAAATGAATGCTCCCTATGGTAGCTTGTGCTATGTCTCTAGGTTCCCCCATAGTTATACTAGCAAGAAAGTCTCTAAATTCAGATTTGCAGGGTTCACTAGCACTACCCCATTGTGGGAGTTTACAAGTAGTGGTAAAATCCTCTAAGTCCATAGTATAAGATTTTTCATAAAGATCAAACAGGACAGTTTGAGAATTGCGTGAAGATAAAAATTCAAACCTCACAAAGGAACTAGTGAGATAATGGTACTGGGGGCACTTTTCCGCCTCAAAGCTCACAAGATCAGCGTTACGCAAATATGCGTTAAATTCGTCTTTAATTCCTGCTTGATCCATGAAGTCCTCTGAAGGCCATTCACAAGGCCACGCTGGAGCGTTCCTTGGTGGCTCATCATCAGCATCACGCATTGCAAGCTTGGGTCCTTGCTTCCTTGAAGAACCACCTTGGTACATTTTCCTAAGCATATTTCTTCCTCTCTGAAAATTTCTGAAATTTTAGTAACTTCAAAATAAAAGTGAACCAAGCTCAACAAAATTGATAGCAACTACTCCTACAAGTGCCTAGAGCCTATATCATGCATTAGAACTACTTGGAACCATATAAATTTGACATGCTAGATCAAGAACATGGTCACCTAGGCAGCACAAATTTGCAATGAATAAAGCACTAGAACAAAAACTAATTGGACCAATGGAGGAGTCACATACTAAGGAACAATCCCCCGAAGCAGTTTTGTGAGAGGTGCTTTGAGCAAGGAGATAAAAAATCGCAGCAAAATGAGCTAGAACTCATGCTTGAGCTGGATGGTGATTTTTTTTGGGAGGAACAAGAAGTGTGTGGGTGCAGGAATAAGTGGAGGGGAGCCACCGTGGGCCCACGAGGTAGGGGGCGCGCCCTGGACCCTCGTGGCCAGGTGCTTGCTCCCCCTGATGTGTTCTCAATGCCAGATATTGTCAAATATTCTAGAAAAAAAATCATATTTCATTTTCGGGGCATTTGGAGAACTTTTATTTTCGGGGTATTTTTATATTGCATGGATAATTCAGAAAACAGACAGAAAATACTATTTTTTATTTTATTTCAACTAAATAACAGAAAGTAAAGAGAGGGTACAGAAGGTTGTGCCTTCTAGCTTCATCCATCTCATGCTCATCAACAGGAATCCACTAACAAGGTTGATCAAGCCTTGTTAATAAACTCATTCCGAATAACATGGAACCGGAGAAATTTCGAATAACACTATGTTACCTCAACGGAGATATGCACGTCCCCAATAATAAGAATATCATATCTCTTTTTGACAGTAGGAAGAGGAAATTCAAAACCTCCAAAAATAATCGATGGAATTTTTCCAATAGAATTGATACTGTGAACTTGAGGTTGTTTCCTCAGAAAGTGTACCGTATGCTCATTACCATTAACATGAAAAGTGACAATGCCTTTGTTGCAATCAATGACAGCCCCTGCAATATTCAAAAAGGGTCTTCCAAGAATAATAGACATACTATCGTCCTCGGGAATATCAAGAATAACAAAGTCCGTTAAAATAGTAACGTTTGCAACCACAACAGGCACACCTTCACAAATGCCGGCTGTGTATAGCAGTTGATTTATCAGCCATTTGCAAAGATATTTCAGTAGGTGTCAACTTATTCAAATCAAGTCTACGATATAAAGAGAGGCATAACACTAACACCGCCGCAAGATCACATAAAGCAGTTTTAACATAATTTCTTTTAATGGAGCATGGTATAGTTGGTACTCACGGATCTCCTAGTTTCTTAGGTATTCCACCCTTAAAAGTGTAATTAGCAAGCATGGTGGAAATTTTAGCTTCCGATATCTTTCTTTTATTTGTAACAATTTCTTTCATGTACTTAGCATAAGGATTCATTTTGAGCATATCAGTTAATCGCATACGCAAAAAGATAGGTCTAATCATTTCAGCAAAGTGCTCAAAATCCTCATCATGGTTCTCTTTCTTTATCGGGTTTCCTAGCAACAAAGTCTTTCTTATCATAACATTGATTCTTTGATTGTGGGTTATCAAGATCAACAGCAGGTTCAATTTCTACATCATTATCATTAATAGGTTGAGCATCATCATGAACATCATCATTAACATTATCACTAGGTTCATGTTCATTACCAGATTGTGTTTCAGCATCAGAAATAGAAATATCATTGGGATTCTCAGGTGGTTCAGCAATAGGTTCACTAGAAGCATGCAAAGTCCTATCATTTTTCTTTTTCTTCTTTTTAGAAGGACTAGGGGCATCTATATTATTTCTCTGAGAATCCTGCTCAATTCTCTTAGGGTGGCCTTCAGGATACAAAGGTTCCTGAGTCATTTTACCATTTCTAGTAGCCACTCTAACAGCATAGTCACTTTTCTTACTATTCAATTCATCGAGCAAATCATTTTGAGCCTTAAGTACTTGTTCTACTTGAGTGGTAACCATAGAAGCATGTTTACTAATGAGTTTAAGTTCACCTTTAACTCTAGACATATAATCACCCAAGTGTTCAAGCGTATCGGAATTATATTTCAATTGTCTACCAATATAAGCATTGAAGTTTTCTTGTTTAATAATAAAATTGTCGAACTCATCTAAGCATTGTCTAGCAGACTTATAACGACGAATATCACCTTCATCAAATCTATAGAGAGAATTTACCTTTATTACCTGTGTCGGGTTATCAAGACCATGAGTTTCTTCAATAGGTAATGGATTAAGATCATATATTTCCTCAACAGGCGGTGACATAAGACCATGTATTTCTTCAGTAGGAGGTAAATTCTTAACATCTTCAGCTTTTATACCTTTTTCTTTCATAGATTTCTTTGCCTCTTGCATATCTTCAGGACTGAGAAATAGAACACCTCTCTTCTTCGGAGTTGGTTTAGGAATAGGCTCAGTAGCTGGCTGAGGAAGTGTCCAATTATTTTCATTTGTCAACATATTATTCAATAGAATTTCAGCTTCATCCGGTGTTCTTTCCCTCAAAAAGAACCAAAGACAACTATCCAGGTAATCACTGGAAGCATCGGTTAGTCCATTATAAAAGATATCAAGTATTTCATTTTTCTTAAGAGGATGATTAGGCAAGGCATTAAGTAGTTGGAGAAGCCTCCCCCAAGCTTTCAATTTGCACAAAATTATATATATCCCTTAAAGCAGCTTGTTTCTTATGAGCGGGGAAATATTTAGCAGAGAAGTAATAAATCATATCCTGGGGACTACGCACACAACCACGATCAAGAGAATTAAACCATATTTTAGCATCACCCTTTAATGAGAACAGAAATATTTTAAGGATATAAAAGTAGCGAGTTCTCTCATCATTAGTGAACAGGGTGGCTATATCATTTAATTTAGTAAGATGTGCCACAACAGTTTGATTCATAGCCATAGAAAGGATCGATTCAACCAAAGTAATTATATTAGGATCAATGGAGAATTCATAATCCTTATCGGTAACAAAGATAGGTGAAGTAGCATAAGCGGGATCATATTTCATTCTAGCATTCGAGTTTTTGTTTAAGCTTAGCTAATAGTATCTTAAGATCACTTCTATCATTGCAAGCAAGAAAGTCTCTTTTAGTTTCTTCATCCATAACATAGCCCTCAGGCACAACAGGCAATTCATATTTACTGGGAGAGCCTTCATAATCACTATCATCAAAATTATCAGTTTCAATAATTTCATTCTCTCTAGCCCTAGCAAGTTGTTCATCAAGAAATTCACCCAAGTGGCAAAGTAGTATCAAGCATAGAAGTAGTTTCATTATAAGTGTCATGCATAGTAGAAGTGGCATCATCAATAACATCGACATATCGTAATGAATAGCGAGAAGCGAGGTTTACGTGTCGCAAGCTTACTCAAAACAGAAGGTGAATCAAGTGCAGAGCTAGATGGCAGTTCCTTACCTCCCCTTGTATTTGAGGGATAAATTTTTGTTTTCTCATCTTTCAAGTTCCTCATAGTGACCAGCAGATGTAAATCCCAAGTGACTCAAAGAATAGAGCTATGCTCCCCGGCAACGGCGCCAGCAAATAGTCTTGATAACCCACAAGTATACGGGATCGCAACAGTTTTCGAGGGTAGAGTATTCAACCCAAATTTATTGATTCAACACAAGGGGAGCCAAAGAATATTCACAAGTATTCACAGTTGAGTTGTCAATTCAACCACACCTGGATAACTTAGTATCTGCAGCAAAGTATTTAGTAGCAAAGTAGTACGATCATAACGGTAACAGTAGCAAAAGTAATATTTTGGGTTTTGTAGTGATTGTAACAGTAGCAACGGAAAAGTAAATAAGCGTAGAACAATATGTGAAAAGCTCGTAGGCATTGGATCGGTGATGGAGAATTATGCCGGATGCGGTTCATCATGTAACAGTCATAACATAGGGTGACATGAACTAGCTCCAATTCATCAATGTAATGTAGGCATGTATTCGAATATAGTCATACATGCTTATGGAAAAGAACTTGCATGACATCTTTTGTCCTACCCTCCCGTGGCAGCGAGGTCCTAGCGGAAACTAAGGGATATTAAGGCCTCCTTTTAATAGAGTACGGACCAAAGCATTAACACATAGTGAATACATGAACTCCTCAAACTACGGTCATCACGGAGTGGTCCCGATTATTGTCACTTGGGTTGCGGATCATAACACATAGTAGGTGACTATAGACCTGCAAGATAGGATCAAGAACTCATATATATTCATGAAAACATAATAGGTTCAGATCTGAAATCATGGCACTCGGGCCCTAGTGACAAGCATTAAGCATAGTAAAGTCATAGCAACATCAACCTCAGAACATAGTGGATACTAGGGATCAAACCCTAACAAAACTAACTCGATTACATGATAAATCTCATCCAACCCATCACCGTCCAGCAAGCCTACGATGGAATTACTCATGCACGGTGGTGAGCATCATGAAATTGGTGATGGAGGATGGTTGATGATGACGATGGCGACGGATTCCCCTCTCCGGAGCCCCGAACGGACTCCAGATCAGCCCTCCCGAGAGAGTTTAGGGCTTGGTGGCGGCTCCGTATCGTAAAACGCGATGAATCCTTCTCTCTAATTTTTTTCTCCCCGAACACGAATATATGGAGTTGGAGTTGAGGTCGGTGGAGCGTCAGGGGGGCCACGAGGCAGGGGGGCGCGCCCAGGGGTGGCAGGTGCGCCCCCCACCCTCGTGGACAGGTGGAGGCCCCCCTGACGTGGATTCTTCTTCCAGTATTTTTTATATTTTCCAAAAGTAAGTTCCGTGGAGTTTCAGGTCATTCCGAGAACTTTTGTTTCTGCACATAAATAACACCATGGAAAGTCTGCTGAAAACAGCGTCAGTCCGGGTTAGTTCCATTCAAATCATGCAAGTTAGAGTCCAAAACAACGGCAAAAGTGTTTGGAAAAGTAGATACAACGGAGACGTATCACACACTGCGATAGGCGACTAGATCTCAACACACAGGACGCCCGACACGGTGGCCACTACTTGCAGCCACCAACTAGTTATGTCGGCCAACTGCATGTCCATGAAGTGATGCAGCTGATAGGGTAATAGGAGTGAGTACCCGAATTGGCGGGAGAATGTGCATCCCATCATCATGAGTAGTAGGTCTTCATTGGTCTAGTCACAAAGTTAGCTGCGCGGAGGACATGACGGGCGAATTGGCCTGCCCTCCGAATTCGCCCCTTGAGGGTGAGCCACATGAATACCTTAACGTTGAGAGGGCCTTCAGAGGCAACATGGGCAAGCTCGTTTCCGAGGAAAAAGACGAGGGTGAACTAACCGAGCAGACAAACGGGCCTGGGCTATTTGAATATCCCATACGTTGTCTTGGGGAGGTTGTTCTCCATAATAAATTACAATAGTCTCTCAGCATTTTTGGAACCACTTGATATTAATCCCTTTTTAAATATGGTAACGGATAAATACTTATATGTTGATTTTTCATGAAATATATATGACCATACGCGACTTTGCAAAAAAGGCAAATGACTTTCTTTAGCACAAGCTAGTACCATTGTAATGCATAAGTACCATTTTTGTGATGTTTCATAAATGTCATTATTGGTGAACCGAAAGCTCGTAGTTCACGAGTTCAATAATCACGTGGTAGCTTGACTCACCAGTCATCAAGCTCATAGACTGCTTTTTAGTAAACAAAGTCAAGTTTTGAGGGAACAGTACACTATGAAGTAGGAGCCTCTCGTCCCCCACGTCGCCCTCCGTGGCGACACGGGGAAACCCTAGATCGAGCAACCCCACCCCCTCTTCTACCTCCCCCGGATCGCCGCCACCGGAGGAGCGGACGACAAAGTCTGCGCCGGCTCCGGTGAAGGTGGCGGCGGGGTCCTTTCATTCGATCTGCTAGCGAGGCACGCGGTGGGAGGCTGCAGGTATGACAGCGTGGAGCAAGGCCAAGGCGGTGTGAGGCGTGCGGCTGTCGGTGGGAGGCTGCAGCGGCGAGGTGTGGGGTAGGGCCAGGGCGGCGCGAGGTGGCCAGCTGTAGCGACGAGGCATAGGATAGGGCCATGGTGGCACGAGGCTCGCGTGCTCGCGAGGTGGCCGTTAGCGGCGCACGGCGAGAGGCTGCAGCCAGCGTGTGGTATGCGGGATGTGTGGAGACAGCGTCCCCAGCACGGATCTGCTGGGTGGCTGCCTTGCGGGCTCCTGGGTCTGCGGTGGCACGGGATCTGCATGGCAAGAGGTTCCAGGAGGTCGTGGTGGGTTCGCGCGGCGCGTTACGCATGGAGGTTGGCATCGGGGCTATATGGGACTCACACTAGTCGGCCCGATCTGGTTTCTGGCGGGCCTGCGGCCAGTTCTCGCAACCCGGCGGCGTCTAGTCCTGGATGGTGGAGGCAGCCGCACCGCGGTGAACATCAATGGGGAGACCGGCCCATTCTTCCACACATTCTGTGGGGTACGCCAGGGTGATCCCTTCTCTCCGTTCCTATTTAACATGGTTGTCGATGCTTGATACGTCTCCAACGTATCTATAATTTTTTTATTGCTCCATGCTATTATATATTCTGTTTTGGATGTTAATGGGCTTTATTTTACACTTTTATATTATTTTTGGGACTAACCTATTAACCCAAGGCCCAGTGCAAATTGCTGTTTTTTTGCCTATTTCAGTGTTTCGTAGAAAAGGAATATCAAATGGAGTCCAAACGGAATGAAACCTTCGGGAGAGTTATTTTTGGAACAAACGTGATCCAGAGAACTTGGAGTGAACGTCAAGAAATCAACGAGGAGGCGACGAGGCAACGGGGCGCGCCCTCCACCCTCATGGGCCCCTCGTAGCTCCACCGACCTACTTCTTCCTCCTATATATACCTACGTACCCTGAAACCATCGAGGAGCACCATGAAAACATAATTCCACCGCCGCAACCTTCGTACATTCGTGAGATCCCATCTCGGCCTTTTTTGGCGCTTCCACCGAGGGGGGGGCATCGATCACGGAGGGCTTATAAATCAACACCATAGCCTCTCCAGATGATGTGTGAGTAGTTTACCACAGAGACCTTGGTACATAGTTATTAGCTAGATGGCTTCTTCTCTCTCTTTGGATCTCAATACAAAGTTCTCCTCGGTCTTCCTAGAGATCTATTCGATGTAATTCTTTTTGCGGTGTGTTTGTCGAGATCCGATGAATTGTGGGTTTATGATCAAGATTATCTATGAACAATATTTGATTCTTCTCTGAATTCTTATATGCATGATTGGTTATCTTTGCATGTCTCTTCGAATTATCAGTTTGATTTGGCCTACTAGATTGATCTTTCTTGCAATGAGAGAAGTGCTTAGCTTTGGGTTCAATCATGCGGTGCTCGATCCCAGTGACAGAAGGGGAAACGACACGTATTGTATTGTTGCCATCGAGGATAAAAAGATGGGGTTTATATCATATTGCTTGAGTTTATCCCTCTACATCATGTCATCTTGCCTAATGCGTTACTCTGTTCTTATGAACTTAATACTCTAGATGCATCTTTGGATAGCGGCCGATGTGTGGAGTAATAGTAGTAGATGCGAGGCGGTGAGTCGGTCTACTTGTCATGCGACGTGATGCCTATATACATGATCATGCCTAGATATTCTCATAACTATGCTCAATTCGATCAATTGCTCGACAGTAATTTGTTCACCCACCGTAATACTTATGCTATCTTAAGAGAAGCCACTAGTGAAACCTATGGCCCCCGGGTCTATCTTCCATAATATTAATCTCCCAACAACTAGCTATTTATGGCGCCGTTTACTTTCCTTTCTTTACTTTCAATCATTACAATAAAAATACCAAAACTATTATCTTATCATCTCTATCAGATCTCACTTTTGCAAGTGGTCGTGAAGGGATTGACAACCCCTTTACCCCGTTGGTTGCAAGGTTCTTATTTGTTTGTGTAGGTACGAGGGACTTGCGTGTGGCCTCCCTCTTTGGATTGATACCTTGGTTCTCAAAAAACCGAGGGAAATACTTATGCTACTTTGCTGCATCACCCTTTTCCTCTTCAAGGGAAAACCAACGCATGCTCAAGAGGTAGCAAGAAGGATTTACGGCTATTCTTAGGGAGTCTACGCACAAGTCAAGACATACCAAGTACCAAGCTCTTATCCCTCACATTACATTATTTGCCATTTGCCTCTCGTTTTCCTCTCCCCCACTTCACCCTTGCCATTTTATTCGCCCTCTTTTTCCGTTCTCCTCTTTCCCGTTGTTTTTCTTGTGCCATGGCCGAAAAAAGGGCTAAGGGCTCTCTCCAGGGTTTTAATACTTTGGATAGTCCCTCTGTCCTCTCTAAGCTCATAAATAATGACTCTATGGAAAGTCCTACTGGGGTTATCAATGAGTGTTTGAATAATATCGATGAAGATGATCCCGGAATTTTTCATTATTTATTTGATGAGTCTTTGAAAGATGCTGGGGATAGGCTTTTAAGGATCCGAGCTAGCTATGTGCCCCAATATCAAATTGAGATATACCTAAAAAGCTTTTATATTGGGCTGCCCGCTTCGTTCAAGCAAGTTTTAGATTCTATTTTTGAAGAGGGTTTTCTTGAAGGAGATCCCATAGATACCTATGAAAAGATGAAAACTATATTTGGGCACCCTATGAGTGAGAAAGTTGAATCCACCTCTCTTTTGTGCTTTTACCAAAATGAAATTATCAAAGAGATGAAGGCTAGCTTAGATGCAAATTTCCGTAGCGTGCTTAATCTTTCTTCCACCATTAATGGCCACGTGCTTTCTCAAAATAGAAAGATAAATGCTATAGATAATAATTTTCCCTTTTCTTCCCCAATGCCAAAGATGGCAATACCTAGATCTATCCTTGCCTTTATGCCTAGCTAGGGGCGTTAAACGATAGCGCTTATTGGGAGGCAACCCAATTTTATTTTAATTTCTTGTTTTTTTGGTTCTGTTTAGTGTTAGGTTCTACGGTAGGGTGCGTCGACTGCAAATTTAAATTTTCCTACGAGCAGAACATCCAGGAACATGCTACGGAGATGGATCACGATTCGTTACCACTAGACGCCAGTAGTGCCGTGCAATGAAGAAGAGTTGGGGCAGCGGCGTCGCATGGATCGTCTCCTCCTCGTCCGATCTCCCTCGGCGGCCGGTCGTCCGATCCCACGTGCGAAGTTAAGCCGGAGCTGCAAGTGCACCGCCTCTAACGGTATCCGCGCGTGCAGGAGGAACACCGTGCGGCGGACTGGTAGGTCCGATCACACAGTCGGCGGCGAGTGGAGATAGCTATTCACAACACATGCAAACCCTAGTCGCAACACCGAAGCGATCAATCGCATGAGTGTGCCGCACCTCCACTTTATATAGGCGTCCGTCGCGGGCTCAACACTTGGGCCTGGCATGGACCCTAAAGCCCAAAGTCTACTCGGTCACGTTCCTAGTCCAGTTCGGATCACATCCGACCCGGTGTCTCTGAACCAACCTCGTAGGTTCCTTCCCTTAAGCGCCACGACCCCTTAGGTTCAAGTCGGTTTGGTCACAGATTCGGATCACCTCCGACCTGCACGGTTGGTAGCGGCCTCTAGCAAGGCGTGCCGACCACCAAGAAGACTATGAAGCTGGTTAGGCGAACACAGCCTGGCGTGTCGGACTTACATTCCTTTTGCCACCACGATATATGTTGTTGGGCTCAAGGCAAGACTGTCATCCTTGTGCTAGCCCGACCTCTTTCTCGTTCGGTGATACCGACCACTATCCGGATTATCTCATAATCCTTGTCGCATAGCCATGCTTATCGGTCGGATCACACGAGGGGCCCAGTATATCTCTCACGATCGGAGGGGCAAATCCCATCTTGCTCGACCATGTCTCGCAGCATGGGACAGGACAAACTCGAAACCTACCTTTGTAACTACCCGATCCACGGAGTAGCGTTTGGTCGGCCCAAAGCAAGTCCTGTCACCATCTCGAGTACATGCGTCAGCTCAGGTCTTAGGACATAGAATGTATGTTGTACTAGAGACTCACAGATGACATATCGTTGCGTCTCATAGTTGGGTCTGTCTGACTCGGACCTTATCTCGACTCGGATCTGACTACGTCGAATCCGACCAGACCTTTCCAAGTCCATATTATCCGGTTAGCGTCCAATGCTCCATGGCTAGTGAGACCAAGCCATCGACCGTGTCATATGCTAGTCTAGTCGGCTCTTGGCGTCCACACAGCCCTTTCGACTAGGGACATTTTAGGACAGTCATCATACAATGCATAGTCCCACAAACAAGTCACATACTTGCGATACACATCATTGATAATGTCCAAGGACTATCTTTATTCATAAACACATAGGAAATATCATCATACATGATTGCCTCTAGGGCATATCTCCAACAGTCTTCCACTTGCACTAGAGTCAATCAAATAGAAATCGAATGCCCATAGCTCTAACGTGCCCCTCATGCTTGGGTTGTGGAAGCAGCTTAGTCGGCCGGATCTGCAACATTTGCATCCGTGTGAATCTTACATAACTCTACATCACCATTCTTTCACGATCTTTACGTATCGGGTGATATTTCCGATCTATGTGTCGACCTTGTGGTGATTCCTCGGCTCCTTGGCTTGTGCGATGGCACCAGAATTATCACAATAAAGGTCCAACAGTTTTACCGAGGCTGGGAAAATACCAAGATCATCCAAAAAATTCGGATCCAAACACCTTCCTTTGCAGCTTCACAAGCCGCAATGTATTCGGCTTCTGTGGTAGAATCGGCCACCGTATCCTGCTTGGAACTCATCCAGTGCACTGCTCCTCCGTTTAGGACGTACACGAATCCGGACTGTGATCGACAATCATCCCTGTCGGTTTGGAAACTAGCATCAACGTAACCCCTTACGGTGAGCTCTTCCTCACCTCCATAAACTAGGAACATCTCTTTAGTCCTTTTCAGGTACTTCAAAATAGTCTTTACCGCTGCCCAGTGACTCTCACACAGGTTGGCCGGTATCTGCTTGTTAGGCTTATTGCAAAAGCAACATCGGGCCTTGTACATATCATGGTATACATGATGGATCCGATTGCCGAGGCATACGGAATCCTACTCATCCTGCCGCTCATCGGATGTCGAAGGACTACGAGTCTCGCTTAGCCTTATACCATGTGAGAGGGCAAGAACCCTTTCTTCGCCTCACTCATGTTGAACCGCTTCAACACTTTATCTATGTATGCGTGCTCTGGCTTAAGCCGAGCAGCCTCCTCGATCTATCTCTATAGATCTTGATGCCTAAAATATAGACTGCCTCACCAAGCTCCTTCATCGAAAACTTGCCATTCAATGATCCCTTGACCGAGTTTAACATCGAAACATCGTTCCCGGTCAGTAGTATGTCGTCCACATACAAGATCAAAAAACACTATCGAGCTCCCACTTAACTTCTTGTATAAACAAGAGTCCTCTTCGCTTTTGATGAAACCGAGACCAGTGACGACCTCATCAAAACGAATGTTCCAACTCCGAGATGCTTGCTTCAACCCATAAATGGATCTCTTGAGCTTGCATACCTTACTAGTGCTAGTCGGATCGACAAAACCCTCGGGCTGTATCATATACACGTCCTCGGTTAAATTTCCATGAAGGAAAGCCGTTTTGACATACATCCGCCATATCTCGTAATCGAGATATGCAGCTATAACTAGTATGATCCTCACCGACTTCAAGATCGCTACCGCCGAGTAAGTCTCGTCGTAGTCAATTCCTTGAACTTGTCCATAAACCTTAGCGACAAGCGAGCTTTGTGGATCTGAACATTTCCATCCACATCGGTTTTCGTCTTAAAGACCCATTTGCAACCAATGGCTGTTACGCCATGGTGGCGAGATCAACCAAGTCCCGAGACTTGATTCTCATCCATGGACTTTAATCCCGGATCTCATGGCCTCCAGCCATGCCTCGAATCTGGGCTCACCATCGCTTCCGCATATGTGGCCGTCTCATCGCTTTCTAGCAACAATACATCACGCACTCTGGCAATCTTTCCGACCTCCGTGGTTAGGTGCCGCTTCCACTCTGAGGTTCCACCGACTCCGGTATGATCTCATCACTAGCCGAGCCGTCCCCGAGTGGTCCTCGAATTTCTTCGAGTCGAACCGTCCTCCCACTGGCCTCCCGGCCGAGAAACTCTTTCTCAAGGAAAACCCCGTTCCGAGCACAAACACTTTGTTCTCCTCACGGTTGTAGAAGCTATATCCCAAGGTTTCCCTCGGATATCCCATGAATATGCATTTGTCCGACTTGGGTGTAAGCTTGTCTGACATAAGTCGCTTGACAAATGCTTCACAACCCCAAATCTTTAGAAAAGACAAAGCGGGACTCTTCCCGGTCCACATCTCATGTGGTGTCTTGTCTACTGATTTTGATGGTACCCTATTAAGTGTGAAAGCTGCGGTTTCTAGGCGTATCCCCGGAATGACAAGGGTAAATCCGATTTGCTCATCATAGATCAGACCATTTCCAATAAAGGTGCGATTCCTCCGTTCCGACATGCCGTTTCTCTTTGGCGTGCAGGAGGTGTGAGCCGAGGTACTATACCTCGACTTTTTGAGATGATCATCAAACTCCGGGCTCATGTACTCACCTCCACGATCGGATCGCGAAGCTTTATAGTCTTGCCGAGCTGATTCTCAACCTCATTCGAAACTCTTTGAACTTTTCAAAAGTATCCGACTTGTGCCTCATCAAATAGATATATCCATATCAACTCAAGTCGTCGGTAAAAGTCACGGCAATCTTGATAGCCACCTCTAGCGGTTGTGCTCATTGGACCACACACATCACTGTATAAGCTCCAACAGTTCGGACGCCCTCTCGCAACTCTTTGCGAAAGGAGACTTAGTCATCTTGCCGAGCAAGCATGATTCACATGTCTCGAGCGACCAGTCGAGCGAAGTTAGGAGCCCATTATCATGGAGCTTCTTCATGCATTTCAGACTAATGTGTCCAAGCCCGGCAATGCCGTAAGTATGTCGGATTTATCTCATTAGGCTTATGCCTCTTGACATTCATGTTATAGACGGTTCTGTTCTAGATTCAATATAAATAGCCCATCAACAATGGGTGCATAGCCATGGAACATACCATTCAAAAATATCGAACAACCATTGTCCTTTAAATTGAATTCATAACCTTGACTCATCAAACATGAGGCGAAATAATGTTCCGACTAAGTGTAGGAATGTAATAACAATTATTCAATTCCATTATGAATCCGGAAGGAAGGCTGGAGCTGCATCGTGCCGACCTCCAACGTAGCAACTCTTGCTTTGTTGCCGACCACGATGTCAATCTCCCCTTGTGCCACACGCCTAGTTCTTACCAGCCCTCGTGCATCGAGTTGCAAATATGAACAACCGATCCGGTATCAAATACCCAAGAGCTACTAGGTATGTCGACAAGGTAAATGTCTATAACATATGCAACAAGTGTACCTTTGCACGAAGCAGCATTCCGGCCTTCTTGCCATGCTCGCAAGCCACTTGCTACAGATTCCTCTTCCAGTGACGGTTTCCTTGCGGTGATAGCAAGCGGTCTTGAGTCCAGTCCAGACTTTGGCACAACTTGGCGGAGGTTACCATCTCCGTGCCCTTTGCCTTAGCCTTCTTCTTAGACCAACTCTTCTTGAGCTTAGCTGATTTCTGCACCATCAACACTTGATGCGTGCCTTTCTTAATATCCTGCTCTGCCACCTTAAGCATCCCATGCAATTCAGTGGGCTTCTTATCCATGTCATGCATATGATAGTTCGAGATGAACGTCCCATAGCTGGGCGGAAGAGAACCCGAACAGCATCGATGTGACTCATCCAAGAGCGGGAAGCCCAAACGATCCAAAGCTTGCACATATCCGATCATCTTGGTCACATGTGGGCTCAATGGATCACCTTCCTTAAGCTTGCAATCCATCAAGGATCGCCAGACGTTGAACCTTTCGGTCCTAGCACGGTTCGAAACATGCTCTTGAGACTCTCGATCATATCGTAAGCCTCAACATTTTCGAAATGCTGTTGCAAATCGGGCTCCATACAAGCCAAAGATCAGACGGTGATCTCCGTTGATTCATCAACGAGTTTCGTAGGCATTCTTAGCTGTGGCAGCAGCATTATCGGCAGGTTCCTCCGAAGTGGATCCTCTAGAACATGTTCCTTTTTATCATGCTTGAGAACAGTTCTCAGATTTCTATACCGGTGGTAAAGTTTGTTCCATTCAGTTTATCCTTTTCAGAATTGATTTCAATGCAAAGTTGGGTTGAGCGGTGGTGCCATTGATCTACAACAGAAAATATGCAATCACTAAGCAATGTGTTTATGTAGAGTAATTCTTGCCTAAACAGAAATACTCCCCTTGAAGTCGACATCCTCCGCAAACTCTCGGTGATTCAGATCCGACTAGCGCATGCGACTAGTGAGCTTTAGCATCACTTGCTAGGAACATACCTATCCGTAAGCAACTCCTTGCTAATCGTATCTCTATACGACTCCTATCGGTCGGGAAGGTATCTCATACCCCGGCTCCCAACCTTCTTTGTCACAAGGCCCAAAACCGTTTTGATAGCCTTGTCAAGTTAACCTGATGCAGTGCATGTCCGTGTCAAACCACGAACCCTTGATTCAAGGACACCCAGCACCCCAATTTTATGAGCCCACTACTAGACGTACTTGACGTGTGAAGGTGCAACATCGGGGATGGCAATTCGCTTGATATTCATGAGGGATCATTCTATCATTCTAACATGCATAGAAACAAAGAAGCATAACAATCACAAATATAACACATATTGTGAAATAGTATGGCTCCTTTCATGGACGTTCTTATGGGCAGGCTCCGACTCCAAAGACCATCTAGGAACTCCAACTTGTTTGTCACGCCGGGACGCCAAGCCGCCAACCTGATCTCTATTATCCAACTATACAACTAGTAATGAATTTACATAGAGTCACAAGTCGACACGCATGTCGTTATACAATATAATGACAACACTTTGGCTCCTGCCGGTTGACAAACATGACACGCAGGCCACGTATAAATTACACACATGCATCACATACACATGAGCCATACTATTCACATCGAACCTGCAAAACAAAGTTATGCATAGAATCGCATTCTCTTTGGTTTGTGTGTGTCTGAAATACTACGCTTCGCACCTGCGATTCGAAGGGCAGCGCCCTCGCGGTGCAGCAGCGCCCGACGTTCAATCACGGATCACATCTGAACTCCGATCACGCCCGAATTCTACGATCCGACCGATCTTATCGATCATCGTGAATCCGATTCGGGTTTACGTTTCACTGTTAACCCTGATGGCGGATGACCGACCGGTAGGGGTAGATCGTGTCACGAGCTCATCGATCCCGATTGACAGAAAACATAGCCTCAACGATCCCCATGTGCAGTTGATCACATCAACCGTGCACATAGCCGATCTCTTCAAGGACGACAGATCTCATCTGCCGCCTCCGCATATCTAATATGCATACGATCTGAATCCAAATCCTATAGCGAGGCTCGATACCACCGTTGGGTTCTACGGTAGGGCGTCATTGCCAAATTTAAATTTTCCTCTGGCGAGAACATCCAGAACATGCTACGGAGATGGATCACGATTCGTTACCACTAAACGCGATGCCGTGCAGCGGAAGAAGAGTTGGGGCAGCGGCGTCCGCATGGATCGTCTCCTCCTCGTCCGATCTCCCTCGGCGGCCGGGTCGTGCGATCCCATGTGCGAGTTCGCCCGGGAAGGCGGCAAGTGCACCGCCTCTAACGGTATCCGCACGTGCAGGAGGAACACCGTGCGGCGGACTGCTAGGTCCGATCACACAGTCGGCGCCGAGTGGAGGTGGCTATTCGCAACACATGCAAACCCTAGTCGCAACGCCGAAGCGATCAGCAGCATGAGTGTGACGCACCTCCACTTTATATAGGCGTCCGTCGCAGGCTCAACACTTGGGCCTTGCACGGACCCTAAAGCCCAAAGTCTACTCGGTCACGTTCCTAGTCCAGTTCGGATCACATCCGACCAGTGTCCTACGAACCAACCTCGTAGGTTCCTTCCCTTAAGCGCGTGACCCCTTAGGTTCAAGTCAGTTTGGTCACAGTTCGCATCACCTCCGACCTGCATGGTTGGTAGCGGCCTCTAGCAAGGCGTGCCGACCACCAAGAAGACTTTGAAGCTGGTTAGGCGAACACTGCCTAACGTGTCACACTTCTGTTCCTTTTGCCACCACGATATATGTTGTCGGGCTCAAAGGCGAGGCCCATCATCCTTGTGCTAGCCCGACCTCTTTCTCGTTCGGTGATACCGACCACTATCCGGATTATCTCATAATCCTTGTCGCATGGCCATGCTTATCCCGGTCGGATCACACGAGGGGCCCAGTATATCTCTCCTGATCGGAGGGCAAATCCCATCTTGCTCGACCATGTCTCGCAAAGCATGGGACTGGACAAACCCGAAACCTACCTTTGTAACTACCCGATCCGCAGAGTAGCGTTTGGTCGGCCCAAAGCAAGTCTGTCACCATCTCGAGTACATCGTCCATTTCCGGGTCTTAGGACATAGAATGTATGTTGTACTAGAGACTCACAGATGACATATTGCTGCGTCTCATAGTTGGGTCTGTCCAGGCTCGGACCTTATCTCGACTCGGATCCGACTACGTCGAATCCGACCAGACCTTTCCAAGTCCATATTATCCGGTTAGCATCCAATGCTCCATGGCTAGTAAGACCAAGCCATCGACCGTGTCATATGCTAGTCTAGTCGGCTGCGCGTCCACACAACCCTTTCGACTAGGGGCCTTTTAGGACAGTCATCATACAATGCATAGTCCCACAAACAAGTCACGTACTTGCTGATACACATCATTGATAATGTCTAAGGACTATCTTTATTCATAAACACATAGGAAATATCATCATACATGATTGCCTCTAGGGCATATCTCCAACATTTAGGAATAAATATTTGATCTAGCCTTTTGTTAGATGTGGTTTTATGTTTTAATTAGTGTTTGTGCCAAGTTAAACCTATAGGATCTTCTTGGATGATTGTTATTTGATCTTGCTGAAAATTCCAGAAACTTTCTGTTCACGAAAAAAATTGTTAAAAATCACCTGAACGTGATAAAATACTGATTCCAATTTCAGTAGATCAATAAACAAATTATATAGGTCGTCCTATTTTGGTAGATTTTTCCGAGTTCCAGAAGTTTGCATTGGATACAGATTACTACAGACTTTCTGTTTTTGACAGATTCTGTTTTTCGTGTGTTTTTTGCTTATTTTGATGAATCTATGTCTAGTATCGGAGTTTATGAACCATAAAGAAGTTGGAATACAGTAGGTTTAACACCAATACAAATAAATAATGAGTTTATTACAGTACCTTGAAGTGGTGTTTTGTTTTCTTTAAACGGAGCTCATGAGATTTTCTGTTGAGTTTTGTGTTGTGAAGTTTTCAAATTTTGGGTAAAGATTTGATGGACTATGGAACAAGGAATGGCAAGAGCCTAAGCTTGGGGATGCCCAAGGCACCCCAAGGTAAAATCCAAGGACACCAAAAAGTCTAAGCTTAGGGATGCCCCGGAAGGCATCCCCTCTTTCGTCTTCGTCCATCGGTAACTTTACTTGGAGCTACATTTTTATTCACCACATGATATGTGTTTTGGTTGGAGCATCTTGTATGATTTGAGTATTTGCTTTTTAATTTACCACAATCATCCTTGCTGCACACACCTTTTGGAAGAGACACACATTAATCGAAATTTATTAGAATACTCTATGTGCTTCACTTATATCTTTTGAGCTATATAGTTTTTGCTCTAGTGCTTCACTTATATCTTTTAGAGCACGGTGGTGGTTATATTTTATAGAAATTATTAATATCTCATGCTTCACTTATATTATTTTGAGAGCCCTTTAGAACAGCATGGTAATTTGCTTTGGTTATAACTTTAGTCCTAATATGATAGGAATCCAAGATAAAAACTTTAAAGTGCATTGAATACTAAGAGAAGTTCTATACTTGATGATTGTTTTGAGATATGAAGATGGTGATATTAGACTCATGCTAGTTGAGTAGTTGTGAATTTGAGAAATACTTGT
Source organism: Aegilops bicornis (assembly GCA_021605145.1). Taxonomy (NCBI): domain Eukaryota; kingdom Viridiplantae; phylum Streptophyta; class Magnoliopsida; order Poales; family Poaceae; genus Aegilops; species Aegilops bicornis. The sequence goes on from JAHIAL010000046.1 coordinate 926,687, forward strand.
TCTAAAGTTTGTGATTCCCGTAACATGCACGTATGGTGAACCGTTATGTGATGAAGTCGGAGCATGATTTATTTATTGATTGTCTTCCTTATGAGTGGCGGTTGGGGATGAGCGATGGTCTTTTCCTACCAATCTATCCCCCTAGGAGCATGCGCGTAGTACTTCGTTTCGATAACTAATAGATTTTTGCAATAAGTATGTGATTTCTTTATGACTAATGTTGAGTCCATGGATTTTACGCACTCTCACCCTTCCACGGTTGCTAGCCTCTCTGGTATCGCGCAACTTTCGCCGGTACCATACACCCACCATTACCCTCCTCAAAATAGCCACCATGCCTACCTATTATGGCATTTCCATAGCCATTCCGAGATATATTGCCATGAAACTTACCACCGTTCCGTATATTATGACACGCTTCATCATTGTCATATTGCTTTGCATGATCATGTAGTTGACATCGTATTTGTGGCAAAGCCACCGTTCATAATTTTTATACATGTCACTCTTGATTCGTTGCATATCCCGGTACTCTGCCGGAAGCATTCACATAGAGTCATATTTTGTTCTAAGTATTGAGTTGTAATTCTTGAGTTGTAAGAAAATAAAAGTGTGATGATCATCATTATTAGAGCATTGTCCCATGTGAGGAAAGGATGATGGAGGCTATGATTCCCCCACAAGTCGGGATGAGACTCCGGACGAAATAAAAAAAAGAGAGAAGAAAAAGAGGCCAAAAAAGGCCCAAATAAAAAAATGAGAGAAAAAGAGAGAAGGGACAATGTTACTATCCTTTTACCACAATTGTGCTCCAAAGTAGCACCATGATCTTCATGATAGAGAGTCTCTTATTTTGTCACTTTCATATACTAGTGGGAATTTTACATTATAGAACTTGGCTTGCATATTCTAATGATGGGCTTCCTCAAAATGCCCTAGGTCTTCGTGAGCAAGCGAGTTGGATGCACACCCACTTAGTTTCTTTTGTTGAGCTTTCATACACTTATAGCTCTAGTGCATCCATTGCATGGCAATCCCTACTCACTCACATTGATATCTATTGATGGGCATCTCCGTAGCCCATTGATATGCCTAGTTGATGTGAGACTATCTTCTCCTTTTTGTCTTCTCCACAACCACCATTCTATTCCACATATAGTGCTATGTCCATGGCTCACGCTCATGTATTGCGTGAAGATTGAAAAAGTTTGAGAACATTAAAAGTATGAAACAATTGCTTGGCTTGTCATCGGGGTTGTGCATGATTAAATACTTCGTGTGATGAAGATAGAGCATAGCCAGACTATATGATTTTGTAGGGATAACTTTCTTTGGCCATTTTATTTTGAGAAGACATGATTGCTTTTTTAGTATGCTTGAAGTATTATTATTTTCATGTCAATATTAAACTTTTATCTTCAATCTTTCGGATCTGAACATTCATGCCACAATAAAGAAAATTACATTGAAGAATATGCTAAGTAGCATTCCACATCAAAAATTCTGTTTTATCATTTACCTACTCGAGGATGACGAGCAGAATTAAGCTTCGGGATACTTGATACGTCTCCAACGTATCTATAATTTTTGATTGCTCCATGCTATTATATATTCTGTTTTAGATGTTAATGGGCTTTATTTTACACTTTTATATTATTTTTGGGACTAACCTATTAACCCAAGGCCCGGTGCAAATTGCTGTTTTTTTGCCTATTTGAGTGTTCCGCAGAAAAGGAATATCAAACGGAGTCCAAACGGAATGAAACCTTCGAGAGAGTTATTTTTGGAACAAACGTGATCCAGAGGACTTGGAGTGGATGTCAAGAAATCAACGAGGAGGGCACAAGGCAGGAGGGCGCGCCTACCCCCTTGGGCGGGCCCTCCACCCTCGTGGGCCCCTCGTAGCTCCATTGACCTACTTCTTCCTCCTATATATACCTACGTACACCGAAACCATCGAGGAGCACCACGAAAACCTAGTTCCACCGCCAACCTTCTACATGCAGTGAGATCCCATCTTGGGGCCTTTTTCGGTGCTCACGAGGGGGGCATCGATAACGGAGGGCTTCTACATCAACACCATAGCCTCTCCGATGATGTGTGAGTAGTTTACCATGCACCTTCGGGTCCATAGTTATTAGCTAGATGGCTTCTTCTCTCTCTATGGATTTCAATACAAAGTTCTCCTCGATCTTCTTGGAGATCTATTCGATGTAATTCTTTTTGCGGTGTGTTTGTCAAGATCCGATGAATTGTGGGTTTATGATCAAGATTATCTATGAACAATATTTGAATCTTCTCTGAATTCTTTTATGTATGATTGGTTATCTTTGCAAGTCTTTTTGAATTATCGGTTTGGTTTGGCCTACTAGATTGATCTTTCTTGCAATGGGAGAAGTGCTTAGCTTTGGGTTCAATCATGCGATTGCTCGATCCCGGTGATGGGGGAAACGACGCGTATTGTATTGTTGCCATCGAGGATAAAAAGATGGGGTTTATATCATATTGCTTGAGTTTATCCCTCTACATCATGTCATCTTGCCTAATGCGTTACTCTGTTCTTATGAACTTAATACTCTAGATGCATTCTGGATAGTGGTCGATGTGTGGAGTAATAGTAATTGATGCAGGCAGGAGTCGGTCTACTTGTCGCGGATGTGATGCCTATATACATGATCATGCCTAGATATTCTCATAACTATGCTCAATTCTATCAATTGCTCGACAGTAATTTGTCCACCCACCGCAATACTTATGCTATCTTGAGAGAAGCCACTAGTGAAACCTATGGCCCCCGGGTTTATCTTCCATAATATTAATCTCCCGACAACTAGCTATTCACTACAAAAAAAATACACTTCCGTGATGATATGTGTTTGTCACAGTAGGTCGCGTTTTTTGTCATGCATGTACATCCATGACGATTTTATGACAGAATCAAGATAGTCATACACGTCTTTGTCGTAGAAGTGTTCCATGACATTACCAAAATTATCATCACGGAGTGTCCACTTCCATGACGATAAATCACGCAGCGTCATAGAAGTGCTTTCATCAAGGGTGACCGACACGTGGCATCCATCGTAACGAACGCCGTTAAGCTATCGGGTTGGGTTTTAGATCCGATAACCTGCTAACAATACGACCAATGGGAAATTTCACGTGTAAAATTCTTATTGGTAGAGACCGAAACACGTGTCGACTCATCAATGGGTCGATAGGGCGCCTATGACATGTCGACACGTGGCACGACCCAACAGTGGCCCATTTAGCTTACAAAGTTGGCCCGTTTGACTTGGTCAAAAGTTAACGGGCTGGCCCATGAAAAGCCTCGTTAATCTGTCTCTTCACAAATAGCCCATTTTACGGCCGTTAACTCTCACGGCCCGTTAGGCCCTAAAGGAAATCGGCCCAACAACGTCATGTGGGCCGTCGAATATAACACCACTTCATTTCACTTTCGCCCATGTATGGCCCACGGCGTCTTCGGCCCATATGAGGCCTTTCAGATCTTCGACCCCTTTACAGCCCACGGTGACTCTAGCCCATAATGAACAGTAATTTTCTTTATACCCGTTAACGGCCCGTGATTTACATGGGCCATTTCCAGCCGTGTTAGCTTTCGGCCTATTAATGACCCCATACGTTCTTGGGCTCCTTTTGACCCTCGATTACTTCCTACCCGTTCTTGGCTGTTCCCTAATGGGCCAAATTGACCCCATGGCAAGAATCGGCCCGTTCTTGCTGTTCCCTAATGGGCCAAATTCGCCCATGGCAAGAGTCGACCCGTTCTTGGCTGTTACCCAAATGGGCCAAATTCGGCCCATGGCAAGAGTCGCCCGTTTACGGCCTATTAACTCGCGTTAGCGCCGTTTTCCGGCCGTCCTATATTACGGCCCATTAACGACCCGTTATGCCTATGACGAAATTAAGCCTTTCAACGTCTCTGACTGTTAACGGCTTTGTTACCGTCTTTGGGCCGATACCACCACGCCCGACACGCCCATGTAGACCCATTTATCCGATGGCCCGAGGCCCACCGACATAAAGCCCATTTATCGATGGCCCGTAGGAGACCCATGGATCCTACGGCCAGTATATGGCCCATGGTAGTTGCGCAACTAGCAAAGCGAGGGGAAAAAGAAGACTAGGAAATAAATAAGGTCAAACTAACACTAGGCTATTAAGGCGATTGCACAAATTACATCCACTCGGCATCAAAGATCGCCACCGATTGCAAATATAGGGAACACCCTACACTATACAAAATGGCTTCTTGTTTTTTCTTCAGGTGGCTGCGTTAAGAATAAATTTTGTATCGCACCAAAACAAATAACAACTATATAACAAAAGGAAGGTTGGCATAAAACTTAACAGTCTAGCGTATAAATGCACCACCGAAGTTGAAGCTTCGGTTCATTTGACTGGATCTTACGTTTTCATGTTGTATTGTCTGATGGAGCACCATAACCCTCGCCTTCATTTCGCCTAGGCTCCTGAACAACATAGCAAATGTCTGATAGTCTGGTTTCAAAACCATGCATATCTTGACGACATTGAGCAATGTTTCTCCTTGTTTCACAAAGGGTCTCTGTTAGGGAATGGACTTGTGTCTGGAGCGCAGATACAACATTGCTTTGAGCTTGCATATCTTGATCATGAGGTAGTTTGGACGATATTGCCTTAACAACCAACCCAAGATTACGGGAACATGCTTTTGGCATCGTTAGTGGACTGGTCTTGACCCACTGCAGTTAGAGTCGACATTGCGGTTATAGTTGCCTCGCCACCTTCGTAAGGTGGCGGTTCCACCATTTTTTCATAGCTCATTTGAAAAGTTGAGGTTTTACATTAGTAGTACCGAGCGTAAGATATTAAGGAGGCAGCAAAAACCAAAAATAAAATAGCTTTGGTCTATATACGTAACTTATTCTGAGTGAACCCATGTAAAATATTAGTTGTATTTTATTGCAAAGTACATAATAAAACTAGGTTCCAAACATATGACCATGTACCATCGCTAATGTATTGTCTATTTCTTCACATTGTATTGAGGGCTAAGGATAAAGAGACTAAGTTTATAATACGGTAAGCATAGTATGGCATCATTCATATCACAAAACAACCGAGAAACGGACAAACGAGCAATTGTAACGTTGTGTGGGCAAGTCCAAGGCCTGAGAACTAGATTACGGGTCAAGATCAAAGGAACATCACTCCTCTCTTTTAAACCTTGTAAGGTGCAATGATACGCTAAGACAATTGTGTACAAAATTGAAAAGAGTAATAGACATTGGCTGCAAACCATGCAGTTCAAGGAACAAGTCAGAGTAAGTAGTAGTTAAAAGGCCTGAGGATTAAGGACTTACAACAAATGACTTTGACTGGTGTAGTCATGCCCTTCTTCTTCTTTGGTGTGACAGTCCTTGAAGATTTCCACAACATTTGGTTCAGGTACTTTTTGGTCCTTATGGCTTTCCTCTGCATTTCGAACAAGTCAATATAGATCGATAATATGGTACAACGAAAAAGAGTGAAACATCAGCTAATTACAAGAGCCTCGCGAAGGTGCAATATAGCTACGAGATCATGTAAATGCATTGGAATTTCACTTTCAGATGCGGTTGGCCTTGTTCTTTGAGCAGTTCACCTACAAGAAGATAGATTTGTGTGGCACATGCGTAAATAGGACTTCAACATGTGATCTGATCACATATATATAATGTACACGATACTTGGATCGGACCGGTGTTTAACAAGGCCCTCCGGTCTTCATCCGATATATGTTCCATCGAGATGTTTGGGAAAGTTCATCGTTAGCATTGCCTTCAAAGTGAGTTTTCCACAAGTTATACCGACATCTTGTCATGAGCATACTTGAAAACATGGGTGCAAGCTTGTCTGGTTGCATCATCTTGGCTATCCAACTTGAACCTCATCTGTTGAAAATTATGGGAGTCTCATTATCGGCAACCTAGAAAGTATGGGACAGAGCAAGACGATATTACTAGTTTCCATACATAACCATACTTACAGATAAATGGTCGAGGAAGGTGTTGAATTGGGTTTCATCTTTGTCATTCCTTTACTGAATCCATGTTGGGAGGATACGTACATGACACCTAACGGCAACCGCTGCCTCTGATACTAACTTGGTTGACTCTGTAGCATCACGTGGCCTTTTTAAACCTGCCTCAAAACGGATCTCCATTCTTCCTCCTCTAGATTTAGTTAACCTATCGAGCATTATCCCTGATGTTTGTTTCCTCTTGCGCCTAGGTGCTAGTCCAACAACGAACATAGGAAGTGTTAGTGTAAATCAAACAGTGAGACTACATATAAAGAAGCATGCAACTATAACTTGACTCCAGCAACTACCTTCTTAATGTTGAAGCTCACAAGGTTCATCTGATATTGCCAACTCGTCTTGTGTCAAGAGTGCTTGGGAAGTAGTGTCTGGTGGCAAGGGAGCTTGGGAACGTGCTGCTAGCTCAGTTGACGCACGAGTAAGTCGTGCAGCTGGTAGTACTGTGGTAGGTGTTGCAAGAACTAGCTAGGGTTGTCTCTGCTTGTTTGGTGGCAGCTATTTTTTCTGTTTGGCTTTTTTTGCAACTCGTGTAGCATGGGATGCCGTGTTTGTAGAATTTTCCGTTGGACTTTGACCTTCTATTGCACCATCGATTACCGTGAGAATCTGCAAGATTCATAAGCTTCTCATTCCACCGCCATTACGTGTTTCTTCCTCTTTCTCTGTGCCATGTTAAGTCAAGCCGACAAGAAAAGCGAATAACAATTTAGTTCTTCGTAACAAATTGATGCGTGATGCATTTAACCGAACTTTGATGTTAGACAACCACATGATAGGAGGATGTAATATGTATGAAAAGCAGGAACGGAAGAGATAACCAGAACTATGATGTGTAAACTAAGAAGAAGACATTTCACCAAATTAGAAGCAATGCAATGGAAGGTAGACACCATATGAAAGATGCTACAAATATCGCTCACCGCCAAGTTAACGGTGTCTCATACCATAAATGGGCGTTTAAACAAATGTGAAGCAGTACAAGAAATAAATCATATGCAAGATGCAAACAACATCACACTACCATGTTAGAGTTCTCTCGTCATTAGTGCCATTGCATATTCACAGCTTATGATGTGTAAACTAAGGAGAAGGCATTAACAAATTAGAAGCAATGAAAGCTAGACACCATATGAAAGATGCAGCGAATATCACTCTACCAAGTTAAGCCTGTCTCACATAAGTGCCATTTCAACAAATTAGTAGTACAAGCTAGAAAAGAATGTGAGATGTAAACTATATCACACTCCAAGTCAAACGTGTCTTATGATAAGTGATTGTTGCGGGTTACACAACGGTAGTAATTTGATGTAAGAACAAGGTGTGATAGGCCGGATATTGTATGTTCTAGAAATAGGAACACGTGTCTTATTCAAGTATAATGTGTAAAGTAAGCTGATGGAATTCAACAAAATTAGAAGCAATACAAGCTAGACATCACACATAACATGCAACCACATATAACAGTGCCAAGTTAGAGGGAGCACCGGTGATGCTTTGCACTAGGGGAGACGTGCTCATCATAAACACAGCTTTGTTGAGTGTCTATGCATGTGTTGTCTTGGAAATCATCTTGGGGTGTGGAGGAGTAGAAAGCAGAGAGGCCCTCCGTTGGGAAGGAGCACCTTTATCCGCTGCCTTGCTAACTTCCTTCCGCTTTATTGATTTTGAATTGTGAAGTAAAACCGACAAGAAAAAGCAATAAAAATTCTCTCTTCTAACTCATTCATGCATGATAATCGACAATCACTACTTTGATGTAAAGGCAAACACATGATACTAGGATGGAATATGTACGAAAAACAAGACGGCATGGCATGTTCACAACTGTTTGTGTAAACTGAGTAGAAAGCATTCTAGCAAATAAGAAGGAATGCAAGCTAGACACCACATGAAAGATGCAACCAATATGACTCTGCCAAGTTAAAAGTGTCCCATCATAAATGGAATTTCAACAAATTAGAAGCAGCGCATGCTATAAATCATATGAAAGATGCAACTAATATCGCCTTGCATATACTAAAGGTGTCTCGTCATGTTGATTGATGCGGGATACAAGAAAAACAATAGTTTTATGTAAGGACATGCTTAATAGACAGATGTACTATGTACTAAATAATAGGAAGGCATGTCGTCAATTAACAGGTATAATGTATAAGCTAAGCGAGACTAGCACATGCAGTTTAACCAGATTGGAAGAATTACAATCTAGACACCATATGCAACATGCAACCACATATCACATTGCCAAGTTAGAGCAAGCACTGCGATGCTAGTGTAGGGAAATGTGTAATCAACTACAGAGCTACGTTCACTATCTTCATCTAGCATTTCGCTTTCTTGAGAATCATGTCGGAGGCCGACGCGCATTCTTTAAATGAGGAGTAGTCCCTTGCCTGCCTCGCCTCGCCATAAGTGATTGATGAGGGATACACAAGAACATTAGTTTGATGTAAGAACATGGTTAATACGGATGTACTAGTATGTACCAAAAAGAAAAGGCATGTCATATTCAAAGGTATAATGTGTAAGCTAGCGGATGCAATTTAACCAAATTGGAAGCAATACAAGCTAGACATCCCACTGGAGTGGTGAGCATGATCATCTAGGACCCGAGAGCCTGATGGGAGGCGGGCTGCCGCCACCATCGCAGCTTTTAGTTGGCGTCCGGTGATGCCTATCTTTGTTGGGCTTGTCACCGGGCTCGGCCAAGGTTCTGCGACTAGCTATTTGTCTTCCGGTGCTCACGGGATGGTGGTTCATGTAAAAAATATCTTTCCTTATCTTACCGACTTGACCTTTCGAATACAAGCTAGAAACCATATGGAACATGCAACCACATATGACACCGCTGAAGTTAAAGCAAGCACACAGGATGGTGGTTCATTGCGGCGAGGTCATCAACTCCAGAGCTATGTTTACTGTTTCCATCTGCGACACCTTTGCACCCTTTATAAGCGCTGTAGCGTGTCTTGCCTACCCGCATAAGTCGGAGCGACTTCTCTCTTTTCTTTTGGCTTCTCTCATGGCAGCAGAGTCTGAAATACCCTTGCATAAAAACACAATAGTGAGAGTAAGGGTGAAGTGTGTGCGTAACTAGTGCCTTTGTAAAAGTAGCGTATAGTGTGGCTGAAAAATAAATGACAGAGACATATGATAGCTCTACAACATTGCATGGCAAACAAAATTACTCCGTATGATTTTTGTAATATATGAGCACAGAAATGCAAGTACTCCTCCAAAGACACCACCACATGTGGTCATATCTAAGATAACAATGATCGAAAATAAATAGGTCGGTCGATTTTTTTAATGAACCGTCGATCTATAAGGAATGGGCAGATGGCCTTCGTCTACCTCCCGCCATCCTTTGTTGTGATCTTTCTCGAACGCTTGGCGACAACCGCCCACCCCTGCCTCCGTCGCCCCGCCCTCCCATCGACCTCACACCACCGCCGTGCTTGGCAGCGCCCCCAGGCCATCCCTTTAATCCCGGCCGACCTCCAGATCGGGCGCCAGTAGCTCTAGGCTGCACATGCCCCTAAGATAAACACCAAGGCGATGCTTCCTCGGCGTAATAGGCGTACTAGTGCCTGTTACACCGGGCAATGCTTCCGTTAGTTGGGAATCAACTGGCTCGAAATTGAAATTCAGGCGGGCGACGGACCTCTAGCTACGGTGAAATAGTATATGAGGAGAAACCTTGTGCATGGCGAGTTACTAGGAACATCTAGTATCAAGAAGAAGCGGTCAACTAGTGTCTTCTATGGGATGAATATCGTGCAAGCAGAGACGTAAGATTTGCATGAATAAGGGAAGAGGAGTACCTTTTTGATTTGCTTAGATCTTCTTCTTTTACCGGGGAAACCGATGTTCGGAGGGTGCAGGCTTGGACGAACCCATGGCCAAATTGTTGACTTTGTTGCCGTGGGTCAGTATGTCGGCGGAGGAAGCAGATCCGAGGCGGCGAAGGGCGGGCGAAACGAACAGCTCGGTGCGGTGGAGGTGGCGGTGGAGCGGCGGGTGGCGCAGGCACGGCGTGGTTGAACTGGCTCGAATGCACGTGCACGGCTCGGCCTCGGCTTCAACTACTAGCCGTGGAGGGCGTTACGGTTGAGGTTGCGGTGGACAACGATGTCGGGGTGTCGGCTCCGCCGTGATGGAGGAGGGCGGCGGTTGATGGGTGGGATGGGGTGGCGGACGGCGGACGCCGGGGTTTCGCGGCTGGTGGAGAGGTAGTTTTGGCACCCACGGAGTTTGAATGGGGAATTGGACGAGTGGGGGGAACCATCTTTCGGCCTGGGACGCACTTGTTTTTGGCTTTTTTGAACAGAAGATGGGACGCGCTTGTTTGAAATTTGGGGAAAGTACAAACTTTGCCCCCCTCTTAAATTTTGGACCTACTGCATGGTCGGGGTAGGATAATAATCCCGGGTGTCCCAAATAGTGGGCGGGGCGATTTGTTGGCCGTGCATGTGTGCTTAGGCGGCCATTGTGTATGAATGTTTTTCGGATGCGGTTGTGTGGCGTCTAGATGAAGTCGCAAACCTACCCGGTTTAGACCTTTGGACGTCGGGCCGGTATGTTTCACGGTCGGAGTTATTAGAAAAGTAATTTCCTTGTACTACCAAACATTGGTCTCCGCAGCGGTTTCGGGCGAGTAGAGGCTCTTTTGGCGCTTCGTTCAAAATTTTGAAACACAAGCATTCACGTTTAGAGTACTCTTGAACTATGATGATTGACCTAAATAGACAACATTATATTTGCCCTTGTATGTTTGAAAACCTCATTAAATTATCCGCTTCTTTTTGAAATTTTGACACTTGAAAATCCTATAACTACGATTATTTTGGAATGGAGGAGCTAAATTTGAATCTATTTTGTACACGACTACATATGCTATTATGTACAAAATCGGAGCAAAGATTGGTGCCCCCATAATTTAGGTATGGTTTACAAATGCCATGATATCAAATTCAAATAATTGAATGGACTTCATGTTGAATTCGATTTTTTTAAACCACCTTAAGTTGAATTCAAATGTATGCTAGTTCATAGGTAGCTATTTATAATGTCCATTGTGTAACTTTCGTATGTATAATGTGCTTTACACACACAACATGAACTATACTCACGTTTATATTCGATTGCTAAAGCGATGCATTATGCAGAGTTCAAAATACTAACTCTGTGGATCAATTGTGTCGAATAATAATATAGACATGCTCAAATTTGATAGAATCTAGATGTATGATGGATCAATGACCGCTCCTTACGCGAATTGCAAATATCATGATCCCATCCTAATATTTGGATACAATTTATATCTTTAATCAATGTGTAGAGCAGTCTTTTACGTGTAGTTTCACTCTCCATCGGTGGTCTCTCACACATGCTCACACACTCTCTCCCGAGGTGTCTTTCTCACACAAATGCTGTAGATATAACCCTCCCTCCCTCTTGTAACCATTTACAGCTGTTTTCACTAACCTTTATCACAAGCACTCTTCCTCTCGCAAACATACACACGCACAATCCTCATCAACCCTTTCTATATACATGGACCTGCCTACGTGTCTCATGTACGCACATTATCTTTTACGCTGTCTCTCACGCATTGTCTCACACCTCTCTTCCTAATCGATTTAGTATGATTCTAGCAGAGCATTCATAGGATGTCCCTTAAAGTTAGGTTGGATGAATAGTAATATTAGAGATAAAGGGGTTACCTTAGTCCGAGAACCTAGGGTTACAAATCCTAGCCGGCTTTGTCGATGGACACAGAGTCCTTCACAATTCTGCTATCTTTGTCTTGTACGACTAGTCATCCATGGGTCTTCCTAAATGCGCCACGGGCCGACCAATGTGGCGCAGGGCCAGGAACCGAACGAAGGGCCTCACCTCGACCCACCGGACCTCACGCGGTGACACACCCTTTGCCTCCATGTCTCATTATCTTCTCACACCCACACATACCAACACAAACACCACACACACAGAAAATTTCTCCTGGTGCCTCTATTCCCTCCCCCCTTGCATATACACACTCAAGGGAATGGAATCTCTTGTCGTGACATCATATTCATCTCTCTCTCTAGACCACTCTCATTTCTCGTGCTATCGCTCCCATGCCCCCCATGGCCCCTCTATCCATGCCTCTCTCGAATCGTAATACACACACATACCTCTCTAGGCCCCGCCAAATGCATCAACTACACATTCACACATGTTACATCACGTACCCCATTGATCTAAAAAGCCCTCTCTTCACGTTTATTTCAGATACAACATTCCTTTTGAATAAAGTGTAGCACAAAAATTATTTTAGAGTTTCTACATTTATAGAACATTACAAAGTTATATGGAGAGTACTGAACGCTAATTTGCATTGCATGGTGCCCACAATGATATTTATTCCGCCTTTGTGAATTTGTATATTTTTATACTATATACAAAGTTAGTCATAATAAAGAGAAACAAAGAGCACCTCTCTCTCCATCGCATACCCCCTATACGCCCCTTTCACGTATGCACACAAAACTATCTCCAGGTCCTCTAAAAGTAAGCTCCCGTAAAATTCATGCATGTTTCATCTTTCTCTCGCGATATATGCAATGACGATCATTGTATTTGAAGCGAAAAGCACGATCGTACATTGGACTTCAGAATCCACTCATTACGGTCACCATTTATGTTTAGTGGTTATTATACAGTCACTGGGCTCACCGTACAACTCTATATTTGCTCATGACATGACTAGTTGACCGATTAAACGCTCCACATGGCACCTCTAGTGTTGCATCACATTATCTCACTACCATCGTGCCCAATTGCCGACTTGTATCTACTCTACATCTACACTCTTATAAAATATAAAATACACTCTTACAAAAAACAGAGTTGGTGATGACAGTGTGCCTGCCATCCTGCAATATAGGCCGTCCGATTTATATCTGACTGATAGGAAAGAAACTATGGCAATTTTGCAAAAAGGTACCCACACACATCTCCACATTTGCAAATAAGGCCTTCCCTCGTTCATCCTTTTCTCTCACAAGATAAACAAGTCATACAAATGCATCTTGATGTTACGTGCAACGCACGGTCATATTGCTAGTAAGAATGAAAACAAACAACAAAAAATTATTTGGACGGTTGTTCGAAGTCATGACCGCGGGCACAGCGAACAAGGTGGCCTTGTATTGGTATGCTCACCGCCGTGCTTTAATACACGTGAGCTGGTGTGGTGATTATACACACGCACGCATGCACATGAACTTCATCCACGCAACACTCACACAAACACATGCACCCACGCACGCACGCAACACTCACACGTACACACGCAGCCACGCACGCACGCAACACTCACACGCACGCACACAACACTCACACGTACACACGCAGCCACGCACGCATGCAACACTCACACGCACGCACGCAACACTCACACGCACACACGCACGCACGCATGCACACACCAGTACACCACACGACCAACACACACTCTCACGCTCAAGTGCTCAACCTACACGTGCATGCGCACACATCGAGCCCCAGCGGACACATACACAACCAGGTGATTCCCGCGCACGGGTTGGAGCCTTGTCGCGCTACTGCGTGAATTTGTGTTTATCCGACCTTTTGCCTATGAGAACCGACAGGTGGGACCCACAAGGAACGTGGTCAATTTAACTAGTCAACATGGCGCCACGCAGATTATTTGGCCGGGTCAACGGAGTGCAATCCGATGTCTTTGAATCGTGAGCAATCGACCATATAATCACCGCCAAAACGTATAGAGTGACCGTATTGAGCTTATTGTGAAGTTCGGTGACGGTATTTCGCTTTTCTCTCTGTAGGCCCTCCAAAACTACATCTCAGACATTGCTTCTCGCATGTTACATCTAACAACTATGCAATACAAAGACTACTACTACACTCTAACACAATAAATAATATGTGTTTTTAGTTTTACTAGATATCATATTGTTACTTATAATTATTCAGTTTGCATACATTTAAATTGCCTTTGAAATGTATGGCCAGTATCATCTACCGCGCGGGAAAAATCCCGCCCTTTCTGCTTAATCGGGTTTGTATCGATGTATCGTCTTGAAACAACAAAACTATAGTACTATACAATACAAGTGACAGTTCATCGGGCCGTCGTGTCGTCTACTCCTCCGTCAGAAGAGTGGAGCGCCGCTTTCATAAACCTTCTAGTCCCTTTCACGACATGTGGGACATCAAGCTCACAAGGGTCCACGTGCCATGCCAGGAATCTGATGCAGCAGAAGCGGGGTGAAGCACCCAGTCATGGCGTCGGCGTAGTAATGAGCAATGAGGCGTCAAATCACAAAGCTGCACCTTTCCCGCAGCTTAAGTTGGAGGGACGGCAAACCGGCATTTCACTCGTTCTTTGAATCCGCTTCTCCCTCATCTTCTTCAACTTAACCACGTGTTGCTTCGCCATTGTTCTCGCCTCATGTGGGACGCGGATCGGCTTGGTAAAGCACCGACACGTGGGACCGCATGTTAGCAAACCGCCAGGACAACGTCCTCCGAAAATAAGAAGCCTAATCCTAGACTTACAAAGGGCTACGTAGCTGCTACGTATACTTTCCATCTAATCTATATATGCCCCCCCCCTGATTTTCAGGTGGGGTGGGCCTAATCCTCTCCTTTAATCCAATCAAATAGTCCCACATCACATCAGTTTGTAACTTTACGTAAACCATTACGTGGATGTATCATTGCTCAAATAAGAAACCTCCCCCGCCATCCGCGCGGCAAAATCACCTCCTTTCTACTAATCTTGATTCTATAATTTTTTAGATCAATATAATTGAGATTTATATAGATAGGACACAGGAGCAAAATCAAGTGGTACGGTTAAGGGCATCCACAATGTGTAGCCAAATGTGAAAATAGCTTTGGCATCGTGGGAACCATTATTGGGACGGTGTTGCTAAAGCCAAAAAGATGGAACCGAAGCCTGCTTGATTGATTGAAGGAATAGAAAAAATGCAACGTCTCTCCTCTTTCTCCCATGCTTGGACGCATGTAGTACAAGATAGAGCATAGAGTCTACTCCCTGTCCCTTATATCACAAATCACAAAGCGGTGAGGCGTCAAATCACAAAAGTACTGGACGAAGCAACCATCATTTCACTCTTCGCCGACTCGCTTCTCCATCGCCTTCTTCGAGAAACCATCTCACCGCACTAGCACTCCTAGTAGTACTAGTAAAGGACTTCCTGGATGCAAATAAGGCGGTTGTCTCGGCTTGCAGGCAGCACTTGTGAATGACTTACCGTGGTCTCCCTCAATGGTGTTCTCCGTCGAACGCACTTCGCCAAACCACCCAAAAAGAATATCGTCGACGTCACCGCAATGGGGAAGGAAGTCAAATATAGTTACTACCTCCATTTTTTTGTACACAAGGCCAGTATATCAAAATTACAATTTGCAAAGGGCCACTAACACTAATCGAGGCAAAATTGATGGGGTTAGCAACCAAGGACATTAATATCCCCGCATGCATGCGGAAGTGAGAAGGTTGGTTTGCATGGCGCTGCATTAATCAAGTGATGAGGAGTGAGATGGTTAGCTCTTTGGTCTTTGGAGAAAAAATACGCATTAATTGACACGTGAAACAAGGATTTGTATTGATTAAATCCCGTGAAGGAAAAACCCCGCCTTTCTTTTTTAACACTAGTACTCCTAGTAATGCGTGCATTTATCGTGTTTGGGTCTAGGCCTTGCATTACCAAACTTCGCCATACATTTTTTCCAAGCTTGCCTAAAGTTTTCAAAATGAGAAGGAGGTACACTTGCGCCGGTCATTACTTGGCCGCTTCCTCAAGACGCCCATGGCCGCACCGCCCTCACCACAGTTGCTCCTGCCTGACGCAAACCCAACCAAGGGGCGCACCCTCGACACACACGTCTTTGTCGCATGTGAGCAAAACCAAACTCAGCCATCCTATCGGCGACACATAATTTTCGTTCATAGAGTATGTTTATCCAACCGCATGTTGGGGAGTATCCGTCGGCCCGTGCGGTGGTCTGCATTGGGGAAGAAGAAGAGGTGAGGAAGAAGGAATGAAGGGTTAGGAGACGAGGATATTCATCCAACCACCGAAATGGTAGGACTGACCCAAGTCAGGCGACTTCCATAACAAATATATGTTTTTACACAGCAAAAGATCCATAAAAACAACAATATAAAGAAAAACTATTATAGCTCGCGGCAAGAGACGGCCTCGTCGTCTTTGGCTGCCGGCGCGAACCAGCCGTCGCTGCCGACGTGTGTCTCCGCACCGTGGTTGTCCTCGGCCTCCAGCTACTCGTTCAAGCGGAGCGTCGGGCGCTGCAGACGGACGAGCACAGCCCGGTTCAAGTCGAGGACGTCCCGTTCCGCTGCAGGAGGGCCCTCGATGGCGGCGGCATCCGCTGCCGCTCCACGTCGAGTCGAGCCTCCGCCGCCCGGTTCAAGTCCAGGACGTACGGTTTCGCCTGCAGGAGGGCGTCGATGAGAGCGGCATCCACGCGCTCTGCGTCGAGTCAAGCCTTTGCCGCCCGGTTCAAGTCCAGGACATCCGGTTCCCCCTGCAGGAGGGCCTCGATGGCAGCGGCATCCGCGCGCTCCGCCTCAAGATGAGCCTCCGCCGCCCGGTTCACATCCACGACATCCGGTTCCGCATGCGGGAGAGCCTCGATGGCAGCGGCATCTGCGCGTGCTCCAGCGTCGAGTTGAGCCTCTGCCTCCGGTCCTCCTTTAGTATCGCCATGTTGAACCGCTGGTCCGCTTTGCACCATGGGGGACTCGAACACCGACACGAAGTCGGCGTCCATCGTCTCATACCCATCGGGGCCTTCACGCGACCTCCGCCATGAACATTGGATCGGCTTCCTCCTCCTCGTAGCTTGGCTCCAGAGAACTTCGAGGATTGCCCGCCTCAAAGCGAAGCTTGGGAACGGAGTGCGTAGTGCAGGAAACCGACCGCCATCATGGCGATTTCTCACGCTACGCGTCGGCAAATCTTGTAGTAAGTGATCTTGCAGCGCTTTCATGGCTTTCCCAAGAACTAGGGGACGCTTGATGCGGGCTAGGGGATCAAAAGGTGGGGAATGGGCTGGAGATTTGGTGTGGTTTTAGGGCGTTGGCTGGCATAGGCCGGCGATGAAGGTTCTGGTGTGAATAGTGGTTCCGGTGACGACCGGTCAATCGGTTTTGACTGTACATCGCTCTTGTCGCGTTCGCGTTGCAGCCCGGCACGCTGGACCCTCCACGTCGCTCACCGAATGGAACGTGCTTCGTCTTGCATTTTCACTCGCTTGTGGGACCACAGTTGAGAGCAAACCGACGTCCCTCCCCCTCCCCCGCACGCGTCATTTATTATACCACCACTCCTTCCGTTTTATGCGGAGTAAATAAAAACAGAGGGAGTATACTACGAATGAGAACCCCCTGACGTGGCCGAACCCATTGAGTAACTGACATGCGGGGCCTAGCAAGCATGGGGTCCGTCAGTAAGTGACCGAAAGGGAGGGTAAGGCAGGGATACCTACGTCAGATGATCCACTTCCACTATACTACTTTGACCTAATTTTAGTGTTATAATATATGAGATGCAACTTACACAAATGTTAGAGTAATAATATATGACATGCAACTTATACAAAGCATACGAGGGTCTAATGCGTTTTTCGAGGCTAACTTTGACCAAATGTTAGAGTAATAATATATGACGTGCAACTTACACAAAGCATACAGTCAAATTCAGATGTGAAAGGAGTTTCAATGATATAATTTTCACATTATACATCTCATGTACTATTAATCTTGTCAATAGTCAAATTGGAAACCATCTCGAGTACAAATCTAGGAGTATGTACGAATCTAACAATATTGATTGGGCGTTGTTGAATGTTGATAACTTTTTGATCAAAGTAGAGATACTTTGACTACACATAAAACTTATATGTAAACTAGAAATGATAGGAGGGAGTATATTGTATGCGTTCAAAAACGAAAGGAACATTGAATACCCTTTATATATGATTTGCGAGATGCTATGATCACCGGTTCAAAATTTTGAATCCACCTTAGGTATCACGCGTGCCCCACTCGTTCCCTCTCGATTTCATCTCGGGGTCCGGAGATCTATTGAAAGAGGACTAGGGCGTCTGGGTACATGCGAATGATACTCGGCGGAATGTTTAAGTGAGGCATGCGGGAGGATGGGCTCGACCGGAGGGCGACATGATCGATGGAGAAGAGGGTTGGAGAGAAATGAGAAATAAGCAAACGCCACATGATTATACTTGAACGGCTCAAATAAACAATAAGTTGTCTCGCTTGGCCTACATAGTGAAAGGCCTAATGCGCAACGCGGAGCACTGACGCTCGAATATGGCCGGGAAAACAGGGAAACCGACATGTGGGGCACACCCGTCGGGACGACGTAGCGCAGACTAGTCCAATGGAGGAGCTGGCCCATGACCTCCTCGCCACCGACAACCGTTCATCACGGGTCGTTGGGGCCAACAACGGGCGCAGCTCCAGCACCGCCTTTGGACACGGCCGATCAAGCGGTGAGCGACACACTCATATATCGCCGCTAGACATGGTCGGTTTCGGTGTCTTGAGGGTGGCGTTAGTGCTATGGCACGACCAACGGTATGTTTGGTTTGTGCCCAAGGTTGCCCCATCAAAGCATTGGGTAACCAAAATTTTGGTTGAGGTATTGGTTGCCCATGATTTGGCCAACATTGGCAAGAAAAATGAACTAGAGCTGGCTAGAGTTCATTGGCATGCCAAAGAAATGGCAACCATCCAAACAAAGACCAATCTTTGGGTCATGACCAAAATTTTGGTTGAGGTATTGGTTGCCCATGATTTGGCCGACATTGGCAAGAAAAATGAACTAGAGTTGGCTAGAGTTCATTGGCATGCCAAAAAAATGGCAACTATCCAAACAAAGACCAATCTTTGGGTCATGACCAAAATTTTGGTAAGGTGCACTTTGGCCACAATCCAAACACACCCCAACACCGGCTCATCGAGGATGCAGGCGCCCATGACGCCATTCACGAGTGGTGTAGCGCGCCAATGCATCCTCTGGACTCGAGACCATGCCGGGTCGTCTTGCTTTTTCAATGACATGTGGGGATAGCATGTGAGCAAAGGGCATCTCCAACGTTTCCACGACCGCGGTGACTACCCTAGCACACCAAAACCTCGTCCCTCAAGGCGCACGGTGCGTTTCCCAGCCGGGCGCCAGCCGGCTGCCCGCATTCATGCCGTCCGTTCAGATGTCGTCGTTAAGAGGCTCGGTGCCCGAGGAACCAACTCCGGCGACTTAATGACGCACCCGGACGCTTGGCCTCACCGGAATGCGCTACTTAAAGTGGTAACGCCCAGCTAACCTCCACACCATAGCTTATCGTCCTCCTACCTGGCACCACATCCGCCATGACCGCAAGTGCGAATGCTCTGCGGGAGAGCTTGTCTTCGGGATGAAGCCTAAGTCGCCGCCCTCGCTCAAATGCGCCTCTCGCTGACGCAATAATAGCGGCGTGGCGCCGGGCAGACAGCGACCACGAAGCGGTGGCCGCGGCTGGCGGCCGGCAGTGGGAACAACGTCGACCCACGCGTCCTACTTGCCGCCGTCCAACGTCCGGCACCGGCCGAGGTCGGGACTCCTCCGAGGATGAGTAGGGCATGGGAGGCGGCAGGCATGGTGTGCCAACCGCCGGGTCCGTATCCCGTGTTCTACTCTTCCTCGCCGGAGACCGCACCTTCACTTCACGGGTCTTGAACCCCGCCTGCATATAGAGATCACAGATGGAGGGCGTCGATTACTTGGCCCGTAGAATAGGTTTAGGGTCGGGTTTCTTTTATTTTTCTATCCTATAAAAGTTCAAATGTAATGAAAATCTGCCGTGTTTGCATTAATCTCGGCTGTGTATATGAACTTTCACAATAATATACATATTGTAGGAGTACTAGCAAGATGCCCGTCTGCGTTGCCGCGGAAGATCAAGATCTTGTGGGAGAAAAAAGATGAACGAGGGAAAGCCTTATCGGCAAATGTGGAGAGGAGTGCGGGTACATTGTCATAGTTTCATTCCTATCCGTTAGATATAGATCGAATGACCTATATTGCAGGATGACAGGCACACCATCATCACCAACTCTGCTTTTTATTGAACCGAGACAAATCTAACATGTGAAGTAAAATAAACACATAGGGTCTATACATACACAAATTATCTAAGGCACTCCAATAGTACATCCACTACATATTCACGCATTTCACATCTTTCTACATCTACGGGAACCCACGAAAGGGTTAACGTAAATTGCCTCTCTCTCTCCTCCCCTGATTTTCACGGTGGTGGGCCCCTCCCTCCCCCCAATCTACAATCAACAGCTCACACGTTTCACATTACGTTAATTACGTAACTGGGATTACGTAGGTGTAGCATTACTTGTCCTAAAAACCCAACTAAGCCAACCTCCCAGCATATCACGCGAGAAAAGATCCGGCCGCGCCGTTTTAGTCGGGATTACCGGATTACTAGTAGTAGTATCGATGGATCGCGCGAAGCAACAAATTTTTTTAGGGGGTGAAGCACCTAGTTTAAAAGGAAAAAAGGCGGTACACTCACAACACTCCTGTCGTGGTCACATTGCACCCCACACACGTTCGGTCCTGCACACGGCTCACGCAAACGGAACGCGCTTCGGCTTGCCTCTTCACTAACACGTGGGACTGCACTTGGAGAAACCGACCATGCGCCAAATTCCCCCCAAATCCGATTCAACCGCCCTTCGGCCAACTAGCCAATAATATTCCCCAAATCCCCCTCCCCCGTCCCCTCCACTCCATTCGCTCGGCCAAAGCCGCCCTCCCCGCATGGATACGTCGGCCTTGTGATTCGGCGATCCTCTCGCTCCCACAAGATGCTCTCAGATCGCCGTCCTCTAGCCGATGCCGCCACCTGCAGCTACGTTCTTGTGGGCGCCCGCGGCGTCGCCACCATGGCGGCGTTAGTGTGAGACGCACGCGGATCGGCTTCTCCACGGTACACGCCTTCTAGACTGAGGCCCCGTTCATGTCGGTGTAGCGCTGAATGTTAGCCGATAGACGCTGCTAATCTCACTGCTTGTCAAGTAGTTTATCATCAATATGCTCTGCTTAAGAAGCTTCCTTGCCCTGCTCGCACTCAATCTGCTTAGCTGAGATGGCATGCCAAGGCCGATTAGTTGCTAAAATATCCTGCCATATATTTATTGTGACGTGATTGCCATGGTCTAGTAGCCAATCTGTTAGGTGAAATAGCTTTACACCGCTTTTATACTCGATCTTTGTTGCTGCGATGGCCTTCGATAGTTTGATGGCTGTGTGCTCGGCCTCATTGATTTGCTGAAAACAGCTCGCCATAATTTGGCTCTCAAATCTGTTTGATGAATTAGCTTTACATATATTTCGTTACTTAGATCTGCTCGTCCAAATATATTGCCATAGCTTTAGACATCGACCTAGGTATTTTTTTTCTGGACTTCATACAAAAGCATATATGTTTTCCTGTAGTATCTAGTAGAAGAACTAATTTGTATGTCTAATGTATGGACAGGACTTGGATAACTTCGCTCGAAGATTCTCCGCTGCATATGTCGAGGGGTTGAAAACCTCATGAACTTTATCGAGCTGAGTACGGTGGTCCAAATCAGATGTGCTCTTGCCCATATAGCAGTTGTATGAATTCAGTTACAAGACCCCGGTCAACTGTGCAAAATCATCTACACTTGTATGGGATGTCGGTCACATATACTAGGTGGGTTCATCATGGTGAAGCTGTGAACGTCAATGTTATTGACTACGTGGAAGCAGCAGATCACCATCTTGATCTGCCTGATGCTCAGTAGGAAGAGGAGGATGAGGTGGTGGTGGCGGAGCCCGGTGAGTTTGACCAACATTGAAACAATGCTACGAAATGCTCGTGCATTCCGTGAACTTTCACCAGAAGAAAAATGGTGGGCCCGCATGTTGGAACAATGCAACGTTGCTGTCACCCCTGTGAAATAAGCTGTCAAGATTCTCAGCTATGGTCACCTTTCTTCGTGTGAAGACATCTCGAGCGGATGACCAACAAATCATTCAATGCGATGTTGGCTGCTTTCCGCGAATCTTTCCCAGATCGTCTCGAGCTGCCACACACCTATAGTAAAATGAAGAATTTCCTTCGATGCAGTTGGAATTGGATATGAAATGATCCATGTTTGTAAGAATAATTGTGTTCTGCTCCTAAGGATTATGCCAACTTAAGTGAATGCCCAAAATGCAAATCATCAAGATGGAAAGATGGAATCTTTGTGAAGAGGATTCCTCATAATGTTCTCGAGACATTTTCCAATTACATCAAGATTGTGTGAGGTTGTTTCATGATCTTGATATAAGAGAGGATGTCTTTGTGGCATTCTAGGAACCAGGAGTACAGAGATCAGAATGTAATGAGCCATCCATCTCATGGTAGTGAGTGGAAAAGCTTCAATGATAAACACAAAGAGTTTGTCACGACGAGAAACATTAGGCTTGGCTTAGCTTCGGATGGATTTAACCCATTTGGCCACTGAGCACCACATATAGCATGTGGCGATTAGCTTGTTATCCCTTACAACATGCCTCCAAATGTCTGCACCAAAGAATCAAACTACATGATGGCCTTGCTCATCCCAGGTCCAAAAAGTCCTGGAAAGGATTTTGATTTGTTCATGGAGCCTCTTGTGGAGGAACTTCAACATCTATGGAAGGGTGTTCTCACTCGAGACCTATATAGCAGCCCACCCGCTGATTTCTTTCTGTGTGCTGTTATAATTTGGTGCATCCATGATTATCCGGCTTTGGGCACTATGTCGGCTGAGCGACACATGGTTACAATGCATGGTTATTTGTGACAGGAATTCATTGTCATCGCCAATACTTAGCAAGATCTGTTACATTGGACACCGCCGTTTCCTTGCCAAGGACAAGCCGCATCCTAGAAAATACCAACGACACGTGTTCAATGCAAAGCATGAAAACCATGATGCGCCAAAGAGGCTCACCGCCGATGAGTTGCAAGTGGAATTAGAGAAGGTCAGGCATATTACACCAGGAAACCATCCTTGTAATGGTAGCGGGAAAAGGAAGCGTGGCAGGGTAGAAGAGAGATTATTGTTTACCCGCAGGTCCACTTTGTGGGACTTGGAGTATTGGAAATATTTGGATCTGTGGCATAATCTTGATGTGATGCACATCGAGAAAAATATATGTGACAGCATTATCGGCACACTTCTTAATATTGAAGGCAAGACGAAAGATACCTTAAAATCTAGGATTGATTTGACACACGGGTATCGAGAAAGGATTTGCAGGTGCAAGATGAAGGTAAACCACGGGATATGGCACCATTGTGTATGCGTCTTGGACAAGGTAAAAAGAAAAGAATTCGCGAGGTCCTCTCACGTGTGAGATTCCCACATGGATTTGCTTCCAACCCCGAAAGGAGAGTCAATGCGAGATGGAAACAAGGTACAAGGGTTGAAAACTCATGACCGCCACTTCCTACTTCAAAGGGTTTTACCTGTTATCCTTAGAGGATTGGGCTGCCGACTTATACGCTGAAGCGATTCTTGCGAGTTGGGACAATTCTTGAGGAACTTCTGCAGTAGGAATATCGGGATAGATGCTTTGGGCGCCATAGAGACAAGATACCAACTATCCTATACGACCTTGAGAAGATATATCCTCCAAATTCTTTGATGTGATGGTGCATTTGGCTGTTCATCTACACGATGAGGCACTACTTAGAGGTCCAAGATCTGACATAATTTGGATGTACCCCTATAGAAGGCGGCTAAGCGGTTTCAAGGGCTATGTTAGGAGCAGAGCTAGACCCGAGGGTTCCATTGCGAGAGGCCTACATTGCTCTGAAGCGTTGACATTCTCGCTCAAAATACATTGAAACAAATTGATCGGCTTAGCAAAGAGGTGGGTGAAGACAATCCGGGCTCAATGTTTTCGATTATTACATTGAAAGTTACGAGGAAGAGTCGACAAGAGGACAAACCTAAAGATTTGGACAAAATGGTTTGGTATGTGTTGAATAACCATCTTGAGATACTACCTTATATCAAGTAAGTGCGATCTGCGGCTTATACATCATAATCTACTAAACTTGCAGCACATTCTTATATATTTAGATGTTTGACGCGATCACTATGTTATGCGGCATCTACAAAGAGGAGTTCTTGCCGCAAAATCCAAGAAACATTGACAAAGCTGGTTATGGCAGGATTTGCGAAATGGTTCAAGAACCATGTAAGCTTTTGAAGTGCAATCACGTTTTTTAATATATTGAGTACATAAGATGATCAGCTTGTCTATTTTCTAACCATAGGTTAAGAAGATGCGGGAGGATGGGCGAGCGTTGATGATGCCCTTTACTCACTAGCAATGGGTCCCGATACTCGGGTAAGACATTATGAATCTTGCGTTGTTGGAGATGTGCGCTACAACACCCTTGCACGAAGACGAAGGCGGGGATTTGACACAAAAACAAGTGCCATCATGAGCACGGATCGTATGACAAAGAGACAACTGAAATGTATGCTAACATAATAGACATTGTTGATTGCACGTTATATCTCGATTTGAGGATCATCGGTGTGTGGTTCTGTTGTGCTGTCGTTGGTATAACCTGTTTTCCGGGATCGCATAAAACCAGTGACGATTTATTATTTCAAATCCATCAATGTCAAGGTGGCGTGCAGACCAACGAGCCTTTTATTTTGGCAAATCAAGCAACCACGATATATTTTTCTTGGAAGACACATTTGCACGTAGCGATGGTAGAGAGTATTGCAAAGGTTTGAGCAGAGGAATTCGTTTAATGAAGTTGCACAACAAGATGATGCTTACATGCTCTGATGTACAAGATAACATAGATGTTCCTAATATCTTTGAGAACCATCACGTCAATGGCCGTGAAAAAGATTGCTTGTCGTCTTTGTGGACATACAAGAGTTGATCAAGAAGAAGCCAGCGTTCGAGGGCGTTGAGGACGAAGAAGAAGAAGACACCATGGGGAATTACGATTCAGATGATACACATGGCGAAGATGTTGTGATGTTGCTGCAGATGATTATTACATTGCTTTTGTCATATTTTGCTGTCGAAGGCGTTCTTTTATCTACTATGTGAAATTGCGTTTGCTATGACAATCAAAACCTGATGAACATGTTGTTTAGTATTTTCTTTGTGAGAACATCACTTGTTATGTATGCTGATTTGTGTTTGGTGATTGTATGACAACTAAAACATGATGACATTGTTGTTTAGTTGTACTCATATTTGGCTGTGAAACTTGAATTTGATGATATAGTTTGCTGTTGGACTGCAATTTGCTCGACGTCTTCAAATGAGAACAAAGTCGACCGACAGAGCCTCTGCTATTTATTTATTTATATGAGCAAAAGGGATACCCCTGATTTTTCGTTAATAGAAATCATTAGATGTTCACAACACTTTTCTTGACCTGCTACGGGTTTCCTTCATTACTAGTTTCAGCAAAGTGCTCATGTCGTAGCTCTTGAATACATCACGAGTGCTACATACCTTTGCAAATAAAGAGACAATCATCCTCTGAGCACATCGATTTTGCCCATTATCTTCACAAGCTCTTTCATCTCCTCATTCTTTGTCAAGTGCAGCGTAAAGAATTGTTGCTTGGCCATGATCGGAGGAACTGCATCTTTATCATACGCTTCGTGATCTTCCTCTTCTGCCGTTCCTTGATTTACTTGTCCAACACCCCAACCCATCGGGTAATGGGATTCCTTAGCTAACCAAATAATCAGCGATAGTTTCATTCCCCCACATCACAACTTCCACTGAAATACAAATCACACGAATCTTCCCTTTTACGCACGAATCAAATTGGAAGATCATCAAGCAAACTATTAAAAAATTAGCAACTGAAAGCGAGAACAACACTTAAACATATTATTACCCCATGATTCGTGCATTTGTAGAAGACTTCGGCCAGGGTTGCGGATTGTGGTTGAGGCCTTGACGGATGACTCTGTGTGATTTACAGCGGTGGCACCACACCAACGGCCAGGCTGCGATGAGAAATCGGCTGCGGTCGCATCACCGTGAGGTGTGATGAGACCCACAGCGATGAATGCGGGTGGCGACTTGGCACATATCTGGTTGTTGCTGCTTTGAAGAGCAGTGGACGAGCAGCTAAGCGGACATGGTTCTTCATGACGGAAGCTTGATGCTAAGCGAGTAAGTAGAGAAGAGGAGAAGCGAGCGTTGGATATGTCGGGTTTCATTACTTGCAGAGTAGCATAGCACCATATATAGTCATAGTCTAGGGTTGGATTCGAACCAGCTACAGGAGCACGTCTTTCTTTTTTCTAAAACTCTACAATGTCTCTTTACTGGTACACTAGCGTGTTCTGTATGCCTTCCCAAGTCTTTGATTTTCTTTCCCTTTTTTTATGAGGAAGGAAGGAGGACAAAATTGAGAGATCCTGGGACTCGAACCCAAGACCTCTCGGTTGAAAACCAAGGGTGCTAGTCACTTATGTGGCAAACGTTCCCTGTGAGGAGGACGGCACCTGAGCGCATTTTCCTCGCGCAGCTTCATCCTATATATAAAAAAGTATGATACTTGGTGTCCGGGCTTAGTCAATCGCATTTATTGTGCCAACCTTGACCGTTGGATTGACATTCAACGTTTGTCACATTTCTTTAGTCTCTTCTTCCTCGAGCCGCCAAAGCCGAGACCCAGCGCGACCGCCTTCTCCGCCTCCCACGGCTGGTCAGTGATCTTCCCGGCTCTGTTCGTTTCCGTCCGAGGCCTCACCATCGTCCTCCGCCTTGAAATGCATTCGCCCGTGGCGCCACCCCTTGAGTGTTGTCAACATAGTCAACAACCGAGAGGAATAAGGAGATGATTGTACAGTGAGGATGACGGTAGGGACCCACCCCACCGGTAGCAGTAATTTAGTTTTTCTTGAGACGGAGAAGGGTATCAATTGGGTTTCTTGGGACCCGTGGCCCGTCCTAGCCTAGGCTTTTATTTCATATGTTTAGCACATGACCAACCCATTTTTTTTTTTTCCTTTCTAAAATGGCTAGCCAGCTATTTTGTTTTTTTGCGAATAATAGCCAACGTAGCCCTACTTGCTTTTCTATGCCTCATTTGGCCGAAATCTTTCAAGGCGGAGGATGCATTTTGCCACGAAAATGGGCTATAAGTAATAATAAATGGGCTGTAAAATGAAAAAATACAGCAAGCAGGCAATTAGTTCCAAAATCTTGTTTTCTTTCGGATTTTGATATTTTAAATTTCATTGTTTTGTCTTGGGTAAAATTTCATTGAATTTAAATTAAGGTATATTTAGATTTAAAATTAATTTGAATCTGGATAGAAATTTCGAACTGTATGCTGTTTGGGGACAGAATTGGAGGCTGACTTGTGGGTCTACTAGGTTGGCGTGTACTTTGGCTTTGTCAACTTAGTCCTACAACGATTCTAGCAGCGATGGACCGTTGGATGTTAATCCAACGGCCATCTTCTTCTTCAATATCTCGATCTTCTTGCTCCGGCCGCCCAAACCAGCTCGGTGGGACTGCACCTCCCGCCTCCCGTGGCGAGTGTCTTTGCCGACAGCCGCGACCGCCTCCACCCTACTTCATTCTTTGGCAGACCATTCCTCTACTCACCCACACCTTCTGTTATTTTCGGCGATGACGGTAGGACGATGGCTCCCTCGTACTCCCCACCGCATGGGCAACCATTGCTGAGTTTTCCCGGCTCAGTGTCGCTCCCTTCCCTAGGCCTCGTAGTCGTCCACCCCCATGGTGCTCTCGGCGCTGCCTGGTCAACGTGGTCAACGAAGCGACATCCATCGGCCGTGGGACTGTACTGGCATAAAATAATGATTCCTCCACGGCAAATTGGGACCCACCGGAAGGGCCTCTGTATTTCGCGAAAAAAAACGATCCCCCCGCTGACATGTCGGACCCACCAACTATATCTTCGCATGCAAGGAAGTGCCTCCTGATTACGCACAAAAAAAAGAATACCCCCCTGCTAGCTAGGACCCACCATAGTGGGAGGATGACTTGTGAGCCAACTAAGTTGACGGGGACGGAGGGCTTTGTCAACTGAGTCAATATGAATGATTCTAGCTCCAAAGGATCCGTCGATGTCCATCCATTGGCCGTAGTGCTTCTTCAACCTCTAGTCTTCTTGCTCCACTCGGCCGCCCAAAGCAAATACCTTGGTCGTGCCGCATGCTCCCACGCCTCTCGTGGCGGGTCTTTGCTGCCAGCGGAGGCCTCACCGCCACATACTATTCCCACCGCTGGCGAGCCTGCGGCGATGGCAGCCTCACACCGCAGCCGAACCGGTGAACCCTCGTGCTCCTCTCCGCTGGGCTTCCATCGCGCATCTTCCCGGCTCGCCGTCCCCTTCCTAGGCCTCCACCGCCGTCCACCGCCGTGGTGCTCTCGCCGCCTGGTCAACGTGGTCAAGGAACGACTTCCATCGGACGTGGACCTGTCGTGAAGAGGCTGATACCGGGTCCATGGCTGACAAGGAAGTGCCTCCTTATTACACGGAAAATAATGATTCCTCCACGACAAATGGGACCCACGGACGGGCCACGGTATTTCATGGAAAAACGTTTCCCCATTGCTGGGACCCACTAGCTTCATCTTCGACGCAAGGAAGTGCGTCCGCAAAAAACGATTACCGACTGGCCGGGACCCACCGGCTACACCTTCGCACGCAAGGAAGTGCGTCCGGCAAAAAACGATTCGGGCCCCCTAGCTGCTTTGGGACCCACCGGCTACATCTTCGCACACAAGGAAGTGCGTCCGGCAAAAAACTATTTGCCCTCGACCGCTGGGACCCACCAGCCTACATTCGCATAAACAAGGAAGTGCACGACAATTGGGACCCACCTGGGTCGGGCGTCGTGGCGTTGTCATTCTGGTCGCGAACGATATGCGTATATATCGTCGATGTATAGGCGCGCCCGCGTCTCGTAGTAGAGGCGCCGCACGTAGCATGTACACGCATATCCAGCGGCCGAGGTGCAAGAAAGAAAATACAGCCAATGTATGTGTACATACCGCGGTCTCGAACGCCTACTCACAGACTCGTGACGTGCGGCGGGGCTCGTGTACATGGCTGGGTCGAAAAGGAGAAACACCGTCGTCGTCGTGTTCATGGGGAGGCAACAGAATGTGTCGTGTCCATGGGGAGGCAATGGAATGTGTCGTGTTCATGGGGAGGCAACGGAATGCGTCGTGTTCATCGGGAGGCAATGGAACGCGTGGGAGCCAACCGGCTGGGTCGGAATGAAATGCGTAGTCGTGTTCATCGGGAGGGCTTGAACAGAATAGGCGATGGAAACGAGGCTCACAGCGCATCGTTAGAAACGGAGGAAGCGGACCTCCTACATTCGGAGCGAGGTCCTTGTTGATCGGGAGGTGTGGCGTACCACAAAAGCGGTGGAAACGGACTTCCCTACAATCGAAGCAGGGGTCCTGTTGATCGGGAGGGTGTGGCGTAGCATAAGCGGACCTCCCACGATCAAACGGGGTCGTGTTGATCGAGAGGGTGTATGCATCGCAAAGCGATTTAAACGGACCTCCCACGGTCGAAGCAGGGTCCCGTTTCATCGGAGGGTTGTGGCGTCGCAAAACGGACTCCACGGGATACCGCTCATCTCCACCGCCGACCTCCTCCAGCCTCCATGGGCTCCTGTTCATCCAGCCTCCACCGCTGCTTCTCCACGCCATCGCTCAACCAGCCCTCCACGGGCACCCCCGCCACCGCTTCATCGCTCATCCAGCCCTCCACACCATGGGGTCCTGTTCAACCACCCCTCCACGGGAACCCCTCCACCGTCCACTGTTCATCCAACCCTCCACACCACGGGGTCCTGTTCATCCAGAGGCAACGCCACCGCTCATTGTTCATCCAACCCCCCCCCCCTAACGCTCAATGTTCATCCAATCGATCGGCTTTAGTTAGCAGCAGTAGTGAAGGAATCGCTCGATCGGGTTTAGTTAATAGCCATCGATCGATCGCTCGGGTTCTGTAACGCGTAGCCTGCAGTGTAATTGCTCGGGTTCAGTTAGATCCCAACGCCTCGCTCGGGTTCAGTTAGAGCCAACGCCTCGCACACACGCCAGCAGCGTCACGTGTCACGAGAACGCACATCGCCGGCCCCGACCTCCCACCGTAACCGGAACTCCTCGAAATTTTCCTCCCCTACGCGTCTACCACGGTTTTTTCCGTCATGGGCGGCCCAAAGAATGTCATGCAGCTGCGTCTCCGGCCCGCCGGAATGAAAAGCCCATTTTCTCGTCATGATTTTTTGTCATAGAAGTAGGAGCCCACCACATCTATGATGATACCGGGTTTTGTTAAAATTATCATCATAGAAGTGTCATATGTATGACAGAAAAAAAATTCGTTCGGCCCAAAATGTCACGGATGTGTCTTTTTTGTGTAGTGATTTCTGGCGCCGTTTACTTTGCTTTCTTTACTTTCAATCTTTACAATAAAAATACCAAAAATATTATCTTATCATCTCTATCAGATCTCACTTTTGCAAGTGGCCGGAAGGGATTGACAACCCCATTATCGCGTTGGTTGCAAGGTTCTTATTTGTTTGTGTGAGTACGTAGGGACTTGCGTGTGGCCTCCTCTTTGGATTGATACCTTGGTTCTCAAAAACTGAGGGAAATACTTATGCTACTTTGATGCATCACCCTTTCCTCTTCAAGGGAAAACCAACGCATGCTCAAGAGGTAGCAATGCTCTAGCGGCCATCCTGGATAAGGCCAAGGCGGCAGGTCACATGAAGGGGATAGTGCCGCATCTAGTTGGGGGGAACGGGATTTCCCTTCTCCAATATGCGGATGACACCATTATGGTGGAGGGGTCGGAGAGTGATATTTCGAACCTCAAGTTCCTCCTTCTCTGCTTCCAGCAGATGTCTTGCCTTAGGATCAACTTCGACAAGAGCGAGGTTATGGTCTTGGGCTACTCCCAAGACGAGCGCCAGAGCATTGCGGATAGGCTTAATTTCCAGCTCGGGTCCTTCCCCATGACCTATTTGGGGATACCCATTAGCGACTCCAGGCTTACGGATGCAGAGCTGCGCCCCACCATGGGGAAGCTTCAACACCGTACCGAGCCCTGGCAGGGTCGGTGGCTTTCAAAAGCGTCCCGTACGGTGCTCATTAACTCGTCCCTCTCTAGCCTACTTCTATTCATGATGAGCTTCTACAGCCTTCCGGAGACCCTTCACCATGAGATTGCCACCGTTCAGGGGCACTTTTTCTGGGCCGGCAAGGGTGATAAGCATAAGTACCACATGGTCAGGTGGTCTGAGATCTGCAAACCTCGCGACCAGGGCGAACTCGGGATTATGTCCTCCAAACGCATGAACATTGCCCTTCTAACCCGGTGGCTTTGGCGGATTGCCAACGGAGATGGTGGCATGTGGCTCCGCATGATTCAACAGAAATACCTCCATGACCCGACCTCTACGCTTTTTGCCCGGCGATGCAGGGGTTCCCAGTTCTGGCAATCCATCATTCAGCTCCTCCCCGTCCTCCGGATCAGGACTTCGATAGCGATTGGGTCCGGCACCGCCATGTTGTTCTGGTTTGATAGATGGACTGGAGACGCGCCTCTTGTAGCCCGCTTTCCAGACCTGTTCTCCATCGCGATTGCCCCTCGGATTTCTGTGGCGACCGCCCTTACTGACTTAGGGAAACTTGCATTTCGGAGACCTTTTGGCCCGGATGAGAACGCGGACTGGCAGGAGTTGCTCAACTGTATTGCATTCCACGAGCCTGATCTCACGACAAACGACGACCGTGCAAGTTGGCGGCTTGCACCTTCCGGTCGATTCTCTAACAAATCTCTATACCTGGCCATCACCCCCTCTCCTGGCCATGAGGCACTCTCCTCCATTTGGGAGATTCGCCTCCCTCTCAAACTTAGGATCTTCTTGTGGCAATGGATTCGCGGCCGCCTCCCCTATGGAGTTGAGGTTCTGAAATGAAATGGCTCTGGAGATGGGCTTTGCCCGCTCTGCGGGACTGAAGAAGACTCGAACCATATCTTCTTCACCGGTGTGTCCGCGCAGTTCCTATGGAGTTGTTTCCACGAGATTGTGGGTGGAAGCTGGGACCACAACAACTTCCCCGCTCTCTTTGCCGAACTCCCGCCATCCCACCGTGTTCGCCCACATTAGGTGGCTGACCATTGGGGTCCTTGCACGGACGGTGTGGACTATTAGGAATAAACTTGTGGTTCAAATGTATTCCTCTTCGTCGTGCTCTTCGGCGCTTTGTTCAAATGGTGCAGTTATACTTGCGGCTTTACCGCTAGTCAGCTGTCCCACGGAGAGAGACGCCATCACCTCCATCATCACTCAGCTTCGCGCGATGGCTCTCAGGTTGGCTCCACCGCTTCCCCGACCACCTCCGAAACCAGATTAGTTCGTCGTCTCCATGCTTCCGTCGCCGCTGTCTTGGGGCGTTTCGTAGTGCGTTTGTGTTGGGCTTGTTATCTTTGTGCCACAAATTGAACTTGGGTCTGTGTGTGTTTGTGTCTGTGTGTGTTGGACCCTGCTTGCGGCGGCATTGTGTGGGTGTGTGTCGTGTTCCGATGTTACCGTGTTACTCTGTGCTTGGTGGTTGCTTTATTTATAAAGCGGGGCGAAAGCCTTTTTCGGTGTAGCGGTGGTCCCGGTGGAGGCTGGTGGGTTCCTTCTTAGAGCGTTTTCACGTACAGCTCTTGGAGCAGGGGCGCCGTCAAGCCTGTTGCCTGCTGGTGCATGACAAGGCTCGGGCAAACCAGATCCAACACGGATATCTGGTCTGTGCGCGTGGTGGTGCGGGCCCGTTAGTTTTGGAAAATGTTTATTCTAAGACGATTGAAATTTGGCTGGGTTAAACCGTGTCGATAGCCGTTTGATGGGCTTTGATCGTGCGACGGTCTTTCCCAGTCATAGGCTCCAGCCGTGGACGTCGGTGGCATCAACACACCCACGTGTCCCCTTGGGTCCCACCAACCGCTCTCTCCAACGCGACCCCATGAGCCACCCATTACTTTCTTCCCCAAATCACTGCTTCCGTTCCTTTCGTTGCTCCCTCAGTTCTCAAGTCTATCAGCCATAAGCACTGCTAACCAACTGTGCTACTCCAATCGATGGTTGCCAGTGCACAATGCTGCAGATCGACGTTGCTGCAACAGCTACCAATTGCATCCGCCGTCGCTGCAAGGGACGTCTCTTGCAGCGGGTCATCCTCATCGGCGACGCCTGCTACAAGCACCCATCGTGCTGCGTAGCGGTGGTGTGTAAGTAGGAGGGCGTCCATCGTGTTGCGAGCAGTGTGGTGTCCTCGCCGGCAACGACTGCTTCAGAGCAACATGGGAAGGGAAGTACATGCTTGCAGAAGGTGCGGTGCTGCAAGCGCTGATGTACGGCGACGACGACTCTCGGTGACGACGTCACTGCTGCATCCCTCGCTTCATCTCGACACCAGCGTCGCAATGGAGCTTCGCCGGAGTTGCAATGAGCTTCGCCGGAGCCGTCGGTGCTGCATTGGAGCTCCATCAAGGTTGCAATGGAGTTTCGCTGGAGTTGCAATGAAACTTCGTCAGAGTCGTCTGTGCTGCGTTGGAGGTCCGTCGAGGTTGCAATGGAGCTTCGCCGGAGTCGTCGATTCTGGGTTGGAGCTCTGCCGGGGCTGCAATGGAGCTTCAACGGACGTTGTCGGTGCTGCCATGAGGCTACAATGAAGCTGTTGACGGATGCCATCAGCGTTGTGATGAACTTCTGCGCCGCTTCGGTCTTTGTCGTGGTGTTGCTTTCACGATCGAATGGCCACCAAATGACGGATCGGATTTATGTTAGGCGGATGATTTCCTAGGAAATCATCCTAGTAGCCGCCTTAGTTTTTGGCCTGGTTTTCGCCCAGTTCCGGCGCGTGGCGACGCGGGTCGGTCTGTTTAGTTCTACCTTTGTTTTCCTATTGCGCTGCGGTGCGATCTCTCGCCCAGATCTGAGCATGGAGACAAAGGATGGCCAGATTCGACTTGGTTCGTTCAGGTCCTGCATGCGGCAGTGAGGACAGATCAGGGTGGCGTGAGGTCACTGGTTTCTACGTGCGGCGGTGACAATCTTCGTGTTTGGCAGTGTGCTACATCTTGTTTTGCCCGATGGCGCTTGGTTGGTCTCAGATCCTAGATGGTTGGTAGCAGACTCAGCTTTGGATGAAAATCCTACATTGACTTTGTCGATACCGACGGTAACGGCATCTACGAATGTCATCTTCATCCTTGAAGTATCGTTCTAGAGCTCGTTGTTCTTCCTACCCCATGGCCCGGGTCTCCGGGTGAAAGCCTAAGATCTCGTTTTGTCAGATTGGGTGACGGTGATGTCCTTGATATCACTTCCTCCTTGGAGGCGTCATCTTGGATACCTTGACGATGGATTTGGATGGTGTGCATGATTGTTGGTGGAGCTTGGGTCTGTGCTAGTGCCGACATGATCTTTTTCTTTGTTTTCTTCCGCACAACCCTTTTTGCTGTGCTTTCCTCCTTTGGAGGGGCTCTTGTAATACCTTCTTCTGATCATTGAATTTGGTAGTTCTCCTGCCGACATTCAAAAAAACCAAGTAAACAAAGTCAATCACTAGTTCTAATCGTTTAGCTAAAGAGCTTAACGAACATGTAGCGAGTTCCACGAGCAGCTCTCCAACACAACACAAGATTAAGAATATCTTAAGTCATAGTTTCATGGCATCTCAACACAACAATCTAATCAATAATGTAGCCCATAGTTAGCTGTAATTATAGCATATCATCGTAAAATTAAATCCACACTCCTTTCCCATAGGTCATAACACCTCGTGACGGGAAAAGAAAGTAATGTCTGTTAGCAAACGCTCACAAGAACAATAAACTTCAAACGAACAGAGCTGAGCAGGGTTTTTACTCGTTAAGCTTACCGAGCTTAAAGAGCATGAGCTCGTTAGTCCACCCCTACATGTCATCAATGGTTATATTATGTTAAGCAACCAAGCATTCTTAAGCATGAATCCCCTTTCGTATTCTTTTTGGAATCTAAAGTTGTGATTCTATCATGACTCAGAAATTAAGTTCATCAATACCAAGTGTAGCATTTTTTCAGGCCACCACTTTAAGTAAACTAGCC
Source organism: Aegilops bicornis (assembly GCA_021605145.1). Classification (NCBI taxonomy): domain Eukaryota; kingdom Viridiplantae; phylum Streptophyta; class Magnoliopsida; order Poales; family Poaceae; genus Aegilops; species Aegilops bicornis. Next base: position 962,098 of record JAHIAL010000046.1, read on the forward strand.
TTAACGAGTCGACAAACTTGAAGTAGATGACTTTAAGTTAGACGTTACTATTCATAGTTTTTTTTCATAGTGACATCTACTAAGGGTCGAACCGTAGCATCACTATTCATTTTTGAATTAGTTTTTTATAACTAATAAGTAAATGTATGTTTAAATTCAAAATTACACATATTACACATGCTGATAGAACGTCGTCCTCTTTACATACTTTATTTATTTTTAATAACTTTCAAATATGGTTGATTATTCCACAAAGTTTCTATGTAATTTGGCTTCCCGGGATATTCTATCGGTATATATAAGTGGAGTTACTCGAATAGATCCATGATTTATCATGTACCTTATGGACCACAAGATATGCGGTTTATTATCACCTGCATTACGCGTGTTGGGTCCAAGTCCAGTTAGGACATGCACAATTGTCCTATCTTAGGATTGCCACTTAGAATCAATGCTAAGATGGAGGAGAGAAAAACCATAAGAAAATGTTTGCCTTCTCTTAATTAAGACAGAAACTTGTACCAACAATTGTGTGACCACATATTTAGGGATATCTAATTATTAGAGATAAGGCTAAAAAATAACCGATTATACATCACATTTTATTATCTTTTTTAAATTATATGGGAGAATTAAGATAAGACTATCCTATCAACAGTGATACACATCCTATGAATTGCAGTGTGTAGAGAAACAAGTTAGCAATACAATAATCATTGTATTGACGGGGTGGCGGTGCACGTATATATGAGTACAGGTAGGGCCTCAACCTCAACTATACACATCTAGGAGGTGGGCCACAATATACACAATACATGCAACAAGTATCTATTCAACACCCCCATCCCCCCACCTCACTACAATCGAAGCGTTGCGGAGACACAGAGATCTGGACCGAAACTCCTCGAAGACGGGAGTAGGCAATCCCTTAATCATCACGTCAGCAAATTATTGCGATGTCGGAACATGGAGAACCCGAACACGGCCAAGGGCAACCTGCTCACACACAAAGTGAATATCGAGCTCAATATGCTTCGTACATCGATGGTGCACTGGGTTGGCGGAAAGGTGAACCGCAACGTTATCGCTCAGCAGTGAACAAGAGTGGCCTTGTAACATCACAAAGCAACTCTGGAGCAGCCGACGGATCCAAGAGCACTTTCGACCACGACGTTTAGCCACGGCCCTATACTCTGCCTTGAGTCTTTGGAGGCGGGAGACTGTGGAATTTGCCGCTTCGTTGACCAAGAGATCAACGAGGGCCAAAGGTAGATGCAATAGCCGGACATGGAGCGCCGGGTGTCAGAGCAGCCTGCCCAGTCGGCATCCGTGTAGGCGACGAGGTCGGTTGAGGCGGAGGCCGTCAGGGTGAGTTCCAAGGACATGGTGCCACGTATGTAACGGAGAATATGCTTCACCAAGGTCCAATGAGAGTCACGCAGAGTGTGCATGTGGAGGCACACCTGCTGAACAGCGTACTGCAGGTCAGGTCGGGTTAGCGTCAGGTACTGTAAAGCAACAACAATGGAGCGATAGAACGCCAGATCGGACGCGAAGACCCTCGAGCGGAAGATCTTCGCCTTCGTGTCAACGGGGGTGGCTGCCGGCTTGCAGTTAAGCATACCGGCACGCTCCAGAAGCTCGTGGGCGTACTTTTGCTAATGCAGAAAGAAGCCGTCAGCCCGACGGACCACCTCGATGCCGAGGAAGTAGTGCAGAAGCCCCAAGTCCTTGAGGGTGAACTCATCGCGAAGACGAGCTGTCATCCGCTGAAGGAGCTCGGGCGCGGACGTCGTGAGGTTGATATCGTCGACGTAGAGCAGCAGATATGCAGTGTCAGGTCCCTGATGATACACAAAGAGTGAGGCATCAGAGCGAGTGGACCGAGAGCCCAAAGACTGCAGGAACGCTGTGATACGCTGGTACCAAGCCCGAGGCGCCTACTTCAACCTGTAGAGAGAACAGGAGAGCAAGCACACGAAGTCCGGATGCTCGGCGTCGACAAAACCAATGGGCTGCTCACAGAACACCTGCTCGGCAATATGACCCTACAAGAAGGCGTTGGAGACATCCAACCGATGCACAGGCCAGGCTCACGAGACCGCCAACTGAAGCACGCGGATCGTGCACGGTTTGACAACCGGAGAGAAGGTGTCGGTGAAGTCCATGCGCACGCGCTGCCGAAATCCACGAACCACCCACCGAGCCTTGTAGCGCTCTACAGAACCGTCTGGGCGGGTCTTGTAGCGGAATGTTGCACGGGAAACAAAAAATTTCCTACGCTCACCAAGAACAATCTAGGAGATGACCATCTACGAGAGGAGAGATTGCATCTACATACCCTTGTAGATCGCTAAGCAGAAGCGTTAAGAAACTCGGTTGATGTAGTTGAACGTCTTCGCGATCCAATCACGATTCGTCCTGCGAACTCCTGATCCAAGTGTCAAACAGACAACACCTCCGCGTTCAACACACATACAGCTTGATGAAGCCTTCACCTCCTCGATCTAGCGAGCGATGGTGAAGTAGTAGCTCGAGTCGTTCGGCAACACGACGGTGTGGTGGTGGCGGAATCTCAGCAGAGCTTCGCTAAGCACTACGGAGAGGAAGAGGGATGCGAGCGAGAGGAGAGGCAGCGTCGTTGCATGGAGAGATGTGCTCTTCGGGTGCGGCTACCCTCCCTCTATATATAGGGGAAGGGAGGAGGGGGTGGCACCCCTAGGGTCTCCCCTAGGGGGGCGGCTAGCCAGGGCAGATGGGATCTCCCCTAGGGTGACTTGCCCCCCAAGCCGGGAGGTGGGAAGCCCTAGGGGAACGCCCCCAACCCTCCTGGTTACGTGAGATGGGGTGAGGGGGGCGCTCCGCACCTTAGTGGGCTGGTTTGCCCCCTCCCCTTGGCCCATGGGGCCCCCCAACACTTGTCGTGGCCCCCCGAAACCCCTTTCGGTGACGCTGGTCATCACCTAGTACCCCCAGAACAATTCTAGACTCCAATACCCTTCATCCAATATATCGATCTTCACCTCCAGACCATTCCGAAGTTCCTCATCACGTCTGGGATCTCATCCGGGACTCCGAACAACCTTCGGTAACCACCATAGTGACTGAACTATACTTATATCGTCACCAAACGTTAAGTGTGTAGACCCTGCGAGTTCGAGAACTATGGAGACATGACCGAGACACCTCTATGGTCAATAACCAATAGCGGGACCTGGATGCCCATATTGTTTCCCACAGATTCTATGAAGATCTTATCGGTCGAACCTTGATGTCAAGGATTACGCTAATCCCGTGAGTGTAGTTCCCTTTGTCTATCGGTATGTTACTTGCCCGAGATTCTTCTTGATATCTCCATACTCTAGATTCAATCTCGTTATCGGCAAGTCTCTTTTACTCATTCCATAATACAAGATCTCATGGCTAACTCATTAGTCACATTACTTGCAAGCTCATTGTGATATTATATTACCGAGTGGGCCCTGAGATACCTCTTTGTCGTAAGGAGTGACAAATCCGAGTCTTGATTCATGCCAACTCAACAGACACCCTCAGATATACCTGTAGACCACCTTTATAGTCACCCAGTTACGTTGCGACGTTTGGTACACACAAGGTACTCCTTCGGTGTCAGTGATGCGGCTTGAAGCTACGTCGGTATTTCCCCAAAGAGGAAGGGATGATGCAAGACAACAACGGTAAGTATTTCCTTCAGATATGACCAAGTTTATCGAACCAGTAGGAGAACCAAGCAACACAACGTAAACAACCCCTGCACACAAATAACAACTACTCGCAACCCGACGTGTTAAAGGGGTTGTCAATCCTTTTCAGGTAACGGTGCCAGAAATTGGCAAACGGACGTGAGATAAATTGTAGTAGATCGATAGATCGAACGCCAAATAAAATAAATAAGGATAAGTTGCAACAAGGTATTTTTGTATTCTTAGTTTAACAGATTTGAAAAAAATGAAAAAGAAAATAGATCGCAAAGGCAAATAATATGAGAAAGAGACTCGGGGCCCGTAGCTTTCACTAGTGGCTTCTCTCGAGAAAAATAGCAAACGGTGGGTGGACAAATTACTGTTGGGCAATTAATAGAACCTCAAATACTCATGACGATATCCAGGAAATGATCATTATATAGGCATCACGTCCAAGATTAGTAGACCGACTCATGTCTGCATCTACTACTATTACTCCACACATCGACCGCTATCCAGCATGCATCTAGTCTATTAAGTTCATGGAGAAACGGAGTAATGCAATAAGAATGATGACATGATGTAGACAAGATCTATCTATGTAGAGATAGACCCCATCGCTTTATCCTTAGCAGCAACGATACATAATGCAAGCCGGTTCCCTTTTCACACTGGGATCAAGCACCGTAAGATGGAACCCGCTACAAAGCACCTCTTCCCATTGCAAGATAAATAGATCAAATTGGCCAAACAAAACCCAAATGTCGGAAAAGAAATACGAGGCTATAAGAGATCATGCATAAAAGAGATCAAAGAAACTCAAATACATTCATGGATATAAAAAGATAGATCTGATCATAAACTCAAACTTCATCGATCCCAACAAACACACCGCAAAAGAGTTACATCATATGGATCATAAAGAGACCATTGTATTCAGAATTCGGAGAGAGAGAGAGAGAGATGAAGCCATCAACCTACTAACAACGGACCTGTCGGTGTACAAAAGTAGGGGCCTTTTTCTGTACCCCTTTACTTGTGCACAAGCAGTCGTAGCCACACCCGCGGCCACGCTTGGCGGAATAGAGGAAGCAAAGGTACAAGGCTGCCGAGGAAGCACTCAAGCCAACGGCATAAAGAGAAAAGGGACAAGATGGGCTTCCCCCAGCAAGAGCCTTGCCGGGGCGGCCTACCTAGCCCCGGCGAGAGCCTTTCCGGGGCAGCTTGCCCTACACCAGCAAGGCCACCACCCTTGAGCCTAAGAGCTCTGCCACCATCGACAGCGTCAATGCCAAGACTTAGGGGTGCCTTGCATAGTGGCATGCAGATCTTTGTAAAGACCAAAGGCCTGCAAAACTAGATGAGAACCAGAAGACGAAGACCCCCGACAAGACCCTTGCCGGGTACGCCCACGACACCCCGGCAAGACCCTTGCCGAGACCCCGGCAAGGCTCTTGCTGGGGCCCCGAAAAAACCCTTGCCAGGGACATCTGCAAGGCTAGGCCCGCACTTTCCAGAGTTTCGCTGCCCCGCACCCGTTCTGATGTGGCAGCCAGCCCGCGAACTAGGCAAGCGCCTGCGTGGCAGCATGTAGCTTCTAGGCCAACTAGCCAAGCACCTACGTGGTGGCGTGCAGATCTTCGTGAAGACCTCGCCATCAAGACCAGCCTCGAAGCAATGACCACTAGCATGGCGCCGCATGCCTCGTCGACTTGGGACGCGCATTGAAGCAAGGTGAGGCGGTGACGGACGGGACGGGCTTCTCTGTCGTCCCCGATAAAGCAAGAGTACACATAGGCGGCGCATTAAAGGCGTTTTTCCTATGATGTCAGGAGATAAACTCAGACACTGTATATTACTTTCCACCTCAGGTGCTACTATGGCAACCCCTTTTTCATATAAAAGGAGGCCCGAGGCGTACTGGCGAAGGATTCAGACTTTTTGGACTGGGCATGCACCGCAGCTAGTTCAAGAGCTCAGAACACTAAATACACACAAAGCAGGACTAGGGTTTTACGCATCGCTTGCGGCCCGAAGCTGTGTAAAAATCCTGCTGCGTTGATCTCTTTGCGCAGCCCCACACCCCGCCAACCATAGAAGGGACTCCCCAGGGGATCCCATAGGTGTCGTTCCTAAGCCCCGACATCTTTGGCGCGCCAGGTAGGGGGCGCTGAGGCTGTAAAAATCCGGTTTTGAAGTCAACTCGTCGATTCCTTCATCGCGATGGCTCGAGAGAAGAAGGCGACGTCGATCAGCCACGATCTGGTGCCATCAACTAGGTGACGCGGTGCTGTCTGCAGCTGCAACAACCATCCGCGTGGCGACGGAAAAGCTAAGTCACACAGAACCTTGAGCAATACTTCTTTTTACAAGGTTATTTTCCTCGAAAGAATTTGCTCTTTGTATGGAAAACCTGCACACAAGCGAACCCTTCCGCTATTGGCAACGCCCTTGTTCTGTTTCGAGTCCGCTCAACAGTTCGAGCGGCTGGACTGAGAACGGCAAGGTGGCTTGCCCGGCAGCAAGCGCCCCCCGGCAGGTTGCGAAGGATCCGTTCCTCAAAGCGCCACAACATGGGTTTACGCGCCGGCAAACCTATCAAACTAGGCGTAGGGCATGTACATACAAAGAGAGATCAAACAGGAAGGTAGCATGCTTCATTTCAAAGTACTGCAGAGTTATATTACATCAATGATTCTCGCGGTTCTAACTTAAGATAAATTGTCTTGGTCATGAACCCGCAGCGGCAAGGAGAAACGGGGTGGCTAGTCCCGGCGCTGGCCCTCCACCCTCTTGACTCCGTTGACGCAGCTTATGATGGGCTCGATACGCTCTTCGAGCGCCGTGAGGTCCGCATCCTCCGGCAAGCTCTCCGGTAGCGTTAAGCGAAATCGGCGCTGGGGTTCCGTAACGCCACCTTGGTGAGCACCTTGGTCAGGTGCCCTGCAGAACCTCCGGCCTCGTTGGCGGATAAAATTTTCGATTGGAGCGGAGCTGCTCTGTGGCATCGAGGATGCGCCAAGAACAAGGTTTGCCTGGCGTTGGGGCTTACATTCGCCTCCTGGGAGAACCTGACCTCCGGCATGCCCATGACGGCTAGCTGCGCGGTGAGCTTCTCTGCAATGTCGATGAGATGGCTGATCTAGAGATTTACGTTGTCCACATATTCCTTATGGGCGGCGGCATCATCACTCCGCAGCTGCTTTTCGGTCTCGAGGGCCTTGTTCAGGGTCTCCTCACGGGCCCTGACCTCCGAGAGCGTCCCCTCCAAACCGTCTAGCTTCAGCTTCAAATCGTTGATGGAGTCGTTGGCCTCGAGAGCAACCCTTGGCCTTATCGGAGATGGCGACTCCAATGGACCGCTCAAAGTGCGATTGGTCAGGTCCCTCTCCTCCGCGCCTCCAAGATCTTCTTCAGCTCCTCCCGCCTCCAGCTCCAAATTTCTCCACCTTGATCGGCATGGTCTGGGCCAGAGCATCGAAAAGGCCCTTGTGCCTCTGCTCCAGCCTCCACAGGTCCACGATGATTTTCGATTTCCTCGCCCTTGCCGCTGGCGTGGTGGCAAGTACCTACTACATGAGCAATGATTTCTTCCTCCCTGGGTGTCCAAAGAGCTTTGCTCTGATAGCTGGCTTAAATCCTTGGCAGCCTGTTCCTTCACCGCCTCTTGGGCCTTCTCAATGTCAGCCTGCTTTAGGATGGGCTCTCGCTTGCACTCCTCCAGCTCACCCTGGGCAGTCCTCAGTTCCTCCCGAGCCTCGCCAAACCAGACCTGAGTCTGAGCGACGCGGTCCTCAAAATCCTCCTTTGCCTTGTCCACCGCCGCCATCCTGGAGTTCACCTTGTCTTGGCGGGCACGGTGGAGCGCCGGAGCTCGGAAGTTGGCGCCATGGCCCGAGGAGCTGCTCCTCCCTGAACCACCCATCGCCGGGCGCCGGTTCATCAACAACCTGGAGCCCGGTGGTGGCGAGCGCCTCGTCGTCAAACGCCTCCCCTTCGGCTGGCGCCTTAGTGCTTGCCGTCCCTGGGAGGTGGATGAGCAAGTCATTGCCCACCTTCAGGTACTTGCCCGGCGCGGGGGCTGCAGGGGAGGAAGGTTTGTCGTTGGCCACCTCCTCCTCGGTAGGCTTCTTGGCAGCCTCCCCGGCAACAGCCTTGGCGGCCTCCTCGGCAGCGGCCTTGTCGGCCTCCTCGGCAGCGGCCTTGCCGGCCTCTCCGGCAGGCCCCTTGCCGGATTCCTCGGCGGCGGACTTGGCGGCTTCCCTAGCCACGATCTTGGCGGCCTCGGCTTCGGCATCCTTGGCGACCTCCTCGATGACGGTGTCGATGTCCTCCTGGTCCGTCGAGAGAGGGTCTGGAAACCAGAAAGAAGGATGAAGCGGGGCCCAAAATCAAAATTCTAAACAAAGAAAACGAAGAATAGGGACGGGAGGCAAGCAACTTACTCGTGCCGAGCTGGGAAGAAGTGGTTCTCTCCCCTCCAACATTCGTTGCCTGGACGGAGCCACCAGCACCCACGCTCGCCTCCCCTTCCTCCGTGCGCGTGGGCTCGGCGGTAGGTGCCCATGCCAGGGACGCCCCTCCAGGTGTCATGGTCGACGGGCGCGGCGTGTCAGAGGTGGACTTTAGTGGCTCCTCCTGTTGCCGCTCTCCTCCTACAAGCCCGGCAAGATCAGCACCAAGGATTCGCGCTCCAATGCCCGTCAATGGGGAATAAGTAACGGACTCACGCCAAAATTTGGAAGCGGGGGTCTGTTGAGGGCTGTTGTCCGCTACCGATCACCACCAATGCTAGCGTGCGCGGAGCGCCGGGGGTTCGTTGCCCATCGAAGCTTTGGACCTCTTCGCCGCCCTCTGGGCCAGCGTCTCCGTGTCCCTATGAAGATAAAATCAAGTTAAGGAAAGATGGCACATGCAAAGAGTCGGAAATGATGAGAGGCAAAGTGCTTACTCGTCCTCCTCCACTGGCCTCCTCTTCCTCTTCGGGCTGAAGGACCCAAGATCAAAGTCGGCCTCTGGGGCACCGTCCGAAGGAGGAGGAGAAGGAGATGGGGTCCTGCGATGCTTGGATTTGGAGGATGCAGTGGCCGCAGCTTTCTTCGCTGCCGAGGCCCTCGTCTCGCACGCGGGCTACGCCTGGGCCCGCTGCCGCTGCATGGTCCTGCCGAGCCGACTGCTCGCCGGAAGCTAGCCCATTGGCCGCAGACGCTGCTTTCCTCCTCAGGGTCAGGAGTCATCTGCCTCGGTTTCCCCTTCGGCCGACTCCTCGATCGCTTCCTCAACAAGGGGGGCGCCGACACCGCTGGCTTCCCCGGCAGACCCCGCCCAATCGGCAAAATCTTTCTCTTCTGCGGCCGTGTCGGCCTCGTCCTCCATGGTGCCGACGTTGCCGGCCTCCTTAGTAAGAGACGCCTCCTCCGCCCTGGCGGCGATGTACGCCAGCTCTTCCTGAGTGGTGTCGCGGATGAGTAGTGTCTTGTCATGAACATACCTCTCCAACAGGTTGTTGAAGAATGTCTGCACCCGCTCCGCTTCCGGCTTGGCCCAGGTTGGATCGAGGTCGTGCACGTTGAAGTCCGGCATCATGGCGATGATGTCGGTCTGGCAAGAGTTGTTGCTTAACGGGACCACTCCCACTGGCAACCCAAACAGAGACTCGCCGGCCTTGACAGCCTTGCTGGTCCTCTAGACCCCACCAGCCTCGTCAACCTTGAGCTGAAAACGCCTCTGGCAGAGGTGGGCGTGTTGCGGCATCATGAAGTTGTGGTTCAGACCGGGGCGGAGCCTCATGACGTCGTCCGTGTTCCTGAAGTCCCAGACCCCTTGTTGTGCAGTGGGGCAATCTGGCGGTGGATGAAGTCAGCCCCAATCATCTCGAGGGTGAGCCCAGCCGAGGTGAGGTGATGGATCCTGGTGGTGGCGACCGTGAGCTTCTTGTGGTTGGCGTCGACATCGCTCCAGTCCTTGCTGCGGACCGGCGGCTTCTGAAAGACCCGACAGAACTCCTGCAGATCTGCCTCCTCGATCCAGCACCACCGGCCCCGCCACTCGTCCCACCTCTCCTTCTGGGCACCCTCCGGGTACGTGCCCCTGCTCTGGGTCCTCGGGATCCAAGTAATACAGCCGGAGATGGCGCCCCCTGGCTGGATGCGAGGGGTGAAGTAATGGCGAAAGAGCGCCGTGCTGGGATACACTCCGGCAAAGCCCTTGCAAAGATGGTCAAAGAAGGCCATGCATGCCACAGCGTTCGGCGTGAAATCCAAAAGGTGGAAGCCGTAGGTGTGCATGATATCGTTGAAGAAATCTAAGAAAGGGGGCAGAGCTCTCAGGAGAAGTAATCGAGAAAGAAGGGATACCGGTTTGGACCGGCCTCGGCGAAGGAGGCAAGAACGATGTGCGTGGCAAGGTGCCCAGACATCTCCCTTCCCCACAGGGGCCTGAACATGTCCCTGAGGGTAAGCGCATCAACCGTCGAGGTGAAGAGGGCGCTGCGTCTGAAGCTCCACCAACTCGCTCTCTGGCGCCTCCTTCCCTCCGTCATCTTTGGCCGCTCCCTTGCCGTTGCTCGTCTTGGGCGCCATGGCGGCTGAGAGGGGGTGAGGGATCAAGGGAAATGGGGGCGAGGCGGCGGCGAGCAGAGGAGAGAGCTTAGATTTTCGCTTGAGGAAGAAGAGGGGAACGATGGTTTCCAAGATTGGAAAGGGCCTAGAGGGTAATGAGCAGCGCCCCTGCGGTTTTCCCTTTTTTATGGGGAAGACGCGGGCTGCCTCTTTACTATTCACCACGAGGTGATGCAAGCGTGCTGCGGTCGTTCCACGCACGACCCCCACGTCACGCACTCAATGCGGGTCGCGGGGAAGCGCAACTAGCGAAGGGATTACTATGGTTAACACTCTGCCACACGTCCCCGCGCACCGTTCTGGGCCTGGCCCAACAACGCTTTGCGCTTATGTGTGGCCCAGGCCTGGGGCTCCTGTCGGTGTACAAAAGTAGGGGCCTCTTTCTGTACCCCTATACTTGTGCACGGGCAGTCATAGCCACACCCGTGACCACGCTTGGCGGAACAGAGGAAGCAAAAGTACAAGGCTGCCGAGACAGCACTCAAGCCAGAAGCATAAAGAGCAAAGGGACAAGACGGGCTTCCCCTAGAAAGAGCCTTGCTGGGGCGGCCTACGTAGCCCCAGCGAGAGCCTTACCGGGGCAGCTTGCCCAACATCAGCAAGGCCACCACCCTTGAGCCTGACAGCTCTAGCACCATCGACAGCGTCAAGGCCAAGACTCGGGGTGCCTTGCGTAGTGGCATGCAGATCTTTGTAAAGACCAAAGGCCTACAAAACTAGATGAGAACCAGAAGACGGATACCCCCGGCAAGACCCTTGCCGGGGACGCCCACGACACCCCAGCAAGACCCTTGCCGAGACCCTGGCAAGGCTCTTGCCGGGCCCCCGGCAAAACCCTTGTCTGGGACATCTGTGAGGCCAGGCCCGCACTTGCCAGAGTTTCACTACCCTGCATCCGTTCCAATGTGGCGGCCAGCCCGCCAACTAGGCGAGCGCCTGCGTGGCAGCATGCAGCTTCTAGGCCAACTAGCCAAGCACCTGCGTGGTGGCATGCAGATCTTCGTGAAGACCCTGCCACCGCACCATCTCAGCAGCCAGCCAGCTAGCATGGCGTTGCATGCCTCATCAACTTGGACACGCGTCGAAGCAAGGCGAGGCGATGGACGGGACGGGCTTCTTTGCTGTCCCCGATAAAGCAAGAGGACACATAGACGGCGCATTAAATGCGTTTGTACTATGATGTCAGGAGATAAACTTGTACACTGTACATATTTTCCACCTCCTATGTGCCACTATGGCAACCCCTTTTTCATATAAAAGGAGGCCCGAGGCGTACTGGGGAAGGATTTAGACTTTTTGGACTGGGCATGCACCGCAGCTAGTTCAAGAGCTCAAGAACACTAAATACACACAAAGCAGGACTAGGGTTTTACTCATCGTTTGCAGCCCGAACCTGGGTAAAAATACCCCCGCGTTGATTGATGACCCACAAGTATAGGGGATCTATCATAGTCCTTTCGATAAGTAAGAGTGTCGAACCCAACGAGGAGCAGAAGGAAATGATAAGCGGTTTTCAGCAAGGTATTCTCTGCAAGTACTGAAATAAGTGGTAACAGATAGATTTGTGATAAGATAATTTGTAACGAGCAACAAGTAACAAAAGTAAATAAAGTGCAGCAAGGTGGCCCAATCCTTTTGTAGCAAAGGACAAGCCTGGACAAACTCTTATATAAGGAAAAGCGGTCCCAAGGACACATGGGAATATCGTCAAGCTAGTTTTCATCACGTTCATAAGATTCGCGTTCGGTACTTTGATAATTTGATATGTGGGTGGACGATTGCTTGGGTGTTGTTCTTACTTGAACAAGCATCCCACTTATGATTAAACTCTATTGCAAGCATCCACAACTACAACAAAAGTTTTAAGGTAAACCTAACCATAGCATGAAACATGTGGATCCAAATCAGCCCTTCATTTAGCAACGCGCATAAACTATGGTTTAAGCTTCTCATCACTCTAGCAACCCATCATCTACTTATTACTTCCCAATGCCTTCCTCTAGGCCGAAATAATGGTGAAGTGTTATGTAGTCGATGTTCACATAACACCACTAGAGGCTAGACAACATACATCTCATCAAAATATCGAATCTAATACCAAATTCACATGACTACTAATAGCAAGACTTCTCCCATGTCCTCAGGAACAAACGTAACTACTCACGAAGCATATTCATGTTCATAATCAGAGGGGTATTAATATGCATAAAGGATATGAACATATGATCGTCCACCAAATAAACCAACTAGCGTCAACTACAAGGAGTAATCAACACTACTAGCAACCTACGAGTACAAATCCCGGACTTGGGGACAAGAATTGGATACAAGAGATGAAATAGGGTTTTGAGATGAGATGGTGCTGGTGAAGATGTTGATGGAGATTGCCCTATCCCGATGAGAGGAGCGTTGGTGATGACGATGGCGATGATTTTCCCCTCCCGGAGGGAAGTGTCCCCGGTAGAACAGCTCTGCCGGAGCCCTAGATTGGTTCTGCCAAGGTTCCGCCTCATGGCGGCGGAGTTTCGTCCCGAAAGGTTGCCTATCAATTTTTTCTCGACGAAAGACCTCATATAGAAGAAGATGGGCATCGGAGGGCCAACAGGGGGCCCACTAGGTAGGGGGTGTGGCCTGGGGGGATAGGGCGCGCCCCCCACCCTCGTGGACAGGTGGGCCCCCCTCTGGTGAACTTCTTTCGCTGGATATTTTTCATTATTTCCAAAAATGACTTTCGTGGAGTTTCAGGACTTTTGGAGTTGTGCAGAATAGATCTCTAATATTTGCTCCTTTTCCAGCCCAGAATTCCAGCTACCGGCATTCTCCCTCCTTAGGTAAACCTTGTAAAATAAGAAAGAATAGGCATAAGTATTGTGACATAAAGTGTAATAACAGCCCATAATGTGATAAATATCGATATAAAAGCATGATGCAAAATGGATGTATCAACTCCCCCAAGCTTAGACCTCGCTTGTCCTCAAGCGGAAGCCGATAACGATAAATATGTCCCCATGTTTAGAGGTAGAGGTGTCGATAAAAATAAAATACGGACATGAAGGCATGATGATTATTTTCATAACAGCAACATATATAGATATTGATATATTATTTCTTATGCTCAAGTAATAATCTATTCACAATGCAAAGGTATGAATCAGAAACTTTATTGGGAACCAACAAACTATAATCTCAGTCATTGAAGCAATTGCAATTTATCATAACATCAGAAAGAGTCTATGTCAGAGCTCAAAAGCAAGTCCACATACTCAACTATCATTTAGTCTTTCATAATTGCTAACACTCATGCAATACTTGTGGTTACGGAGTTTCAATCGGACATAGAGAAAGATAGGGGCTTATAGTTTAGCCTCCCAACCTTTTACCTCAAGGGTAATGTCAAAAATAATAACTCATGCTCCCCTACATCCAATTAGAAATATTTATCGGGGATCTTTTCCAACATACCTGTGCTTAAGCCAAAGGATAAAATGAAAAAGGAAAGGTGAAGATCACCATGACTCTTGCATAAGGTAGAAGATAATAATAAAAGATAGGCCCTTCGCAGAGGGAAGCAGAGGTTGCCATGCGCTTTTATGGTTGGATGCACAAAATCTTAATGCGAAAGAATGTCACTTTATATTGCCACTTGTGATATGAACCTTTATTATGCAAACGGTCAAATCGCTTTTATTACTTCCACATCACAAGATCGTATAAAGCTTATTTCTCCCACACCAATCAATCATACATATTTAGAGCAATTTTATTGCTTTGCACCGATGACAACTTACTTGAAGGATCTTACTCAATCCATAGGTAGGTATAGTGGACTCTCATGGCAAAACTGGTTTATGAGCTTTTTGGAAGCACAAGTAGTATCTCTACTTGGTGCTGAGGATTTGGCTAGCATGAGGGGGAAAGGCAAGCTCAACATGTTGGATGATCCATGACAACATACTTTATCTTGGATATAAGAAAACATAATCCATTATGTTGTCTTCCTTGTCCAACATCAACTCTTTAGCATGTCATATTTTAATGAGTGCTCCCAATCATAAAGGATGTCAATGATAATATATTTATATGTGAAACCTCTCTTTCCTTATTACTTCCTATTAATTGTAACGATGACCAAAGCTATGTCTGCCAACTCCCAACAACTCTTAATCATCATACTCTTTCTATGTGAAGTCATTACTCTCAATAAGATCAATATGAACTCTTTGTTCTTTTATTCTTTTTCTCTTTTATTTTATTGTGACGCCCGGATAATTAGGCTACAGTAATTCCATGCTAATGATGCTACGTCACCTCGATTACTGATGCTAATCTCGCGTTAGTTCGAAACCGATTCAAATTCAAATTCAAAATCAAGCAAACAATAGAAGTTTTCCAATCTTAAAACTAAAATGTTCAATAAATAGTAGATAAATCAGAGGCTAGGATAAAATTGTAAACAACATTATTGAAAATTGATAAGTCTTTTATACAACGTCAAATTGTGGCTGAATACATTATTTAATAACCTTTTAATTAATCTAAATCTAATATGAAATAGTATTTCACCCAAACTAGTTTTTGGTGCTAGGATCTAATGCAATTGCAATTTATGAGCTAGCTCCCATATTTTATAAAAATCAATTAGGTGCTAAACATTTTTGAAGAACAGAAAAGGATTAAAAAAAGAAGGAAAAGAACCCCTGGGCTCCGACCAGCAGCCATCAACCCCAGGGCTGTACAACCCACTAGGCCCAGCCCGGGTCACACCTTATCCTCACCCCCGCAAACCCTAACCCCACGACCTCACACCATGCCGTCGGAGCCCCCTCACCATCTTCCCCGAATCGCCATCGCCCCGTCGTCTTCGCCGGATCTCCTCCCCGCCGGAATGTCGTCTCCGACCTCCTCCCCGAGCCCACTGCCCCTAGTCCCACGGCCCTGGTGAGGCCCCGGCCTCTCTTCCTCTTCCCTACCCTTCCTCTGCTCGGTCATCACCAGCATCGCTGGCCAGGCGCCTGTCGCCCTACTCATGGCACAAGGCCTCCTGGCCGCCACGCCCGATCACACTGCGCACATGCCCCGCTTCTCGCAGACTGGCTGCTCGGACCTGCCGCCCTGGCTATTGAAGCCCCAGCGTGGCCACACAGCCTCGCCTGCAGCTTCCCGCTGCGCAAGACGGTGCTCTCCTCCGCTCACGGGCGCCTGTGGCTAACCAGCAAGCCACTTCCAGCGCCTGTTGCCCCGATCGTGCTTCGCCTGGAATGCCCACCCCGCTATGGCCCTACGGCCGTTTATGACACGAGGGGCCCACGCCCCTGAAACAAAAAAGAACATAAATTAATAATAATAATAATAAGTTTAATTAATTAATTAAAATAATCAACTTACCTAATCAATCTGTTAATTAAAGCAATTAACTAGGTTAATGAGTTGTTAGTCAATGACATGTGGGCCACCTGTCCGGTTTGACCAATCAAACTGTTGACTGGGTTGACCCAGTCCATGACAGTGGGCCTGTTTGACCTTTGTTGACCGGTCAACAAGTTGACTTGTCAAATGCCGACTGCACCGCCCTTGACCCCACCTGCCAGGCACACATACATTCTGTTGGGTACAATTCTGTGTACCCATAGCAATTTAATATTTAATTTTTGAATTAAAATAAATTAGAAAATGATTTAAAACTTTAAAATTAATATAAAATAAACCGTAGTTTGCATGAAAAAACTTTGTACATGAAAGTTGCTCAGGACGACGAGACGAATCCGGATGCGCAGGCCGTTCGTCCGCCACACACTCCTAACCTATCGAACTCGCAACTTTCCCCCTCCGGTTCCTCTGTCCGAAAACGCGAAACACCGGGGATACTTTCCCGGATGTTTCCCCCCTTCGCAAGTACCACCTACTACCGCGTTAGGGCACGCCTAGCATCACACATTGCTTTGTCATGCATCGTTATGCATCTGTTTGCATTGTATTCATTGTTTCTTCCCCCTCTTCTCTCCGGTAGACTACGAGACCGACGTATTGCTGCCGCCCGTTCGACTACACGGAGTTGGCGACTTCTCCTACTTGCCGTAACAACCAGGCAAGCCCCCTTTGATCACCGGGGATATCGCCTACTCTTCTCTATACTGCTTGCATTAGAGTAGTGTAGCATGTTATCGCTTTCGGTTAATCCTATTACGATGCATAGCCCGTCATTGTCGCTACAGTTGTTCCCCTTACCTGCTATCCTACTGCTTAGTATAGGATGCTAGTGTTTCATCAGTGGCCCTACATTCTTGTCCGTCTGCCATGCTATACTATCGCCCGTGATCACTAGGTAGGTGATCATGGGTATATACTATATACTTTATACATGACACATGTGGTGACTAAAGTCGGGTCACTGCGTTGAGTACCGCAAGTGATTCCGATGAGGGGGCTGAAAGGACAGTGTGGCTCCATCCCGGTGAAGGTGGGCCCGGGTTCCCCGACGGCCCTCTTGATCGTTACTTTAGGAATGGCGGAGGCGGGGCAGGTTGAGACCACCTAGGAGAGAGGTGGGCCTGGCCCTGGTCGGCATTCGCGGATACTTAATACGCTTAACGAGATCTTGGTATTTGATCTGAGTCTGGCCATTTGGTCTATATGCACTAACCAACTATGTGGGAAAGTTATGGGCACTTTCGGCGTCGTGGTATCGGCCGAAGCCTTCGTGGACGTCGGCGACTAAGCGGCGCCGCCCGGATTGGAACGTAAGCCTGCTCTTGTATTAAGGGGCTAGTTACGCTTCCTACCGTGTACGCAACATGGAGGTGTCTTTGAGGCGATGGGCCCAGACCCGTGTGCTTAGGTTTAGACCGGGCGTGTCTTGACCTCTCTGTTGTGCCTAGGTGGGGCTACGACGTGTTGATCTTCTCATGGTGCATGACCCGTAAAAGTGTGTCCTACCAAATGGGATCAAGCGTGTTGGGTTATGTGGTGCACCCTCTGCAGCGAAGTTAATCTATTCGAATAGCCGTGATCTTTGGTAATGTGACGACTTGGAGTTGTACCTTGACCTTATGACAACTAGAACTGGATACTTAATAAAACACACCCTTCCAAGTGCGAGATATAACCCTATGATCGCTTTCTAACAGGGCTACGAGGAGAGGATCGTCGGGTAGGATTATGCTATGCGATGCTACTTGGAGGACTTGCCTACTCTCTTCTACATGCTGCAAGAGGCGAGGCTGCGAGCGTAGTCTTCGGCGAGGATTAGCTATCCCCTCTTATTACGGCATTCTCGCAGTCAAATTAATCGATATGGCCCTTTACACATATACCCATGCATATGTAGTGTAGCTCCTTGCTTGCAGTACTTTGGATGAGTACTCACGGTTGCCTTGTTCCCCTTTTCCCCTTTCTTTACCCGATTGTCGCAACCAAACGATGGAGCCCAGAGCTGCACGCCATCGTCGATGACTTCCACTACTACCCGAGGTGCCTACTACTACATGTCGCATCCGGCAGCAGCGACCGGGAGTAGTTAGGAGGATCCCAGGCAGGAGGCATGTGCCTCTTTCGATCTGTATCCTAGTTTGTGCTAGCCTTCTTAAGGCAAACTTGTTTAACTTATGTCTGTACTCAGATATTGTTGCTTCCGCTTACTCGTCTATGATCGAGCACTTGTATTCGAGCCCTCGAGGCCCCTGGCTTGTATTATGATGCTTGTATGACTTATTTATGTTTTAGAGTTGTGTTGTGATATCTTCCCGTGAGTCCCTGGTCTTGATCGCATTACATTTGCGTGCATGATTAGTGTATGATTGAATCGGGGGCGTCACAAGTTGGTATCAGAGCCGACTGCCTGTAGGAATCCCCTTTTCCAATTCCTTGGCCGTAGTCGAGTCTAGTCATTGAAAAACTTTTACTAACATGGCTATGCGGCTTACGGGCCCACGTCGCCATTGGGTGGTATTAGGATCTTTTACTCCTTGTCTATACTCTGGGACTCTGATCTCCCTTCTATAAGGGTTAAATGAATTTTGCTAACTCTAACATTAGGATCTTGTGATCACTTCCAATCGGAGAGCCCTGTGTTACCGATGGCCGCCTGCTTCACCAGAAGATTCCGAAGATACTCTCCGATTTTCTCTCGAGACCTTGTGCCCGTTGCTTTTGCAATTCCCTTCCACCGAAATATCCCTATGGATAAATACTTACACATGTTGTGCTTACTTTTATTCCCAGTCGATCTTGTTATTACAAGATACCCCGAGAATATTTCGTGCCTCTTGCCTTGCGCTCTTTACAATTTGCCACTGAATACCCCTAAGAATAATTTCTCGCACTTTCCGAGTATCCGCTCATCCCCGCTTGTTCAGATGTTTCACAAAAAGTCTTTGAAATACTATTCAACCCTCCAAAAATCCTTAGCAGCTTTATTGCTCTGCCAAATACTTGTCTACTTGCATTATGGATGCTTCCCATATATCGGCAATATTCACTAGTATCTTTTGACACCGTCATTTTGATCCTATTGATTCAACATGTGTGTGAATGCACACAATCATCTATCAACCCTTCTAAATTATCTTTCCGCTCAGACATCATTTTTTGAACATGAGCTGGTTCTCGACTCAAACTATTTGTCGTCAATTGTGCCTCCGGGTCTATCCAACTTATCCATCCTTGATCAGAGCGTCTGCTTCTGATACTTTGTTTTAGAAATCATAATTCCTTTGTTATCTAAGCATCGAATTATTCAGATGTTCTATAATATGATGCTCGTGCATTCTTCTTCCTCTGGTTGAGTACCGATGCTCACATCAGATCCCTTGTGGACCATCGGTTCCTTTTTTGGATTTTATCCGACAATATCCTTCATATTGAATAACCTTGAGAGCCTTTGGTAAATTGTGTCACCTGTTTTTGAACAATGCTCTACTTTCGAGCTTGAATTATTTACTCTGAAGTTTGTGGTATATGTTCCTAAGATGCCCTAATGGGTTGAGCCTACGCCTTCCTTGATATGTGTGAACTCGGAAGTTTTCACGGGTCATACTCATCTGGTATTTCACCAGGTAAAACTTTCAACACTAATGCCACTATCGAAATGAGAAGTGAATGTAAGGTTATGCTTTGGAGAAGTGGGAGTGGGCTTGAACTTTGTGTTCATGCCCATGGACCCAGGTGGAACTTATCATGGAAGCTTCTCGTAGTAATAATAATCCCCTTGTTATAACTTCTTCTCTTATCTATGCTTGGTCTTTTGCGACCGTGATTTCGACCATATTGTTCTTCTTTGATCGCATTTCTTGGATAAGTTTAAGTGCTTGCCTTCTGCAAATGATTTCACTTGTCCAACCTCTATCCCGCTCTACCCTTGAGTATACCCTCTGGTACCGCGAGAATATCATGGAACTACATAACTTCTTATGGGTTCTTCATCAACTGTTATTGCTCACCAGTTCCAATTTTCCTGGGTTCTGGGTTGTCGTCAACCGAGAACACTGATAAGTGAATCAATTCCGCACTTTGATTCAATAACTCTAAGTATTCTTCATTGCTTATGCGTATATTAATCCTTCAAGTTATTGCTATCCTGATTGGCTATATCATTATCGTGCTAAATTTTAACTGTGCTACCGGGTCCTTCTTCCCGGAGCACAAATTTCGACCGTGAGCTAAGCTTACGTTGATCCTCCTCGTCATATCAGTTCGCCTTGAACAACAATCCTGATTTCAAGTTTGTGTCCTACCCATGGTTCCAATAACCTTCCGCTACCTCATTCCTTTGACTTAATGTCGTCGCTGATTGATTACATCTTCATGAAATCTCTCGACAAATGTGTCGTGATCATCATCAACCTTATGACCCCTTCCAGGATATCAACCGGATTCATGAAGAGAAATACCATCCTTGCCCTTGATGAGTTGTGTTATCATCGGTCACTTTATTGCCTTCCCTCCAACACAAACTTGTTCGTGTTTGGTGTTACACGTTGAGATCCTTGCTACCCAGCAGTTGTTCTTCTTTACCTTGGAAGTATTACCATCTCTTTTGTCAAGAATGTGGTCAGAATTTCACCACCTCTTAAGAATTCTTGATATAATAATACTTCTCGCCATCTCCGCTTCATTCCTTGGTCCCCAGATTGTTTTTAACCTAATACCGACAATTGAGCTATGACGTGTGAATTCAAAACTTCTGGCAACCCTATTGCTTTGAAGTGAATGGGCGATAGTTTCATTCTAAGTCTTTCGATAATTGAATCCCCATTCTAACATTGGTCGTGCAACCCAACCCATATTTCGGGTGCACCTTTCAACCAATGTTTAATTATGTATGTTTTCCTCGAGCATACATCATTATATCATTTGATCTGACTAATGTTATCTCCTTGTTCACATAATTGTGGAAATCCATCTTTTTGGAAATCTTGATGCTATGTTGCTGAGTCCATCAGCCATCCCTCATCCTCTCCTTGGTTTAATGATGAACTATTGTTTCAGAACTCGCTTCCATAGTTCATTTCCCGAAAATCTTACAATGTCTTCTCGTCAATTTGTGTTGCACCTTTTCTTTTCGTGTATCCTAAGTCCGAGGTATCCACGACACCAATCGGTCTCAATCTCGGTCGATATGATGGTTGGGACATATTTCCAAGAGTTATAACATTGGTCTCTACATAATCCGGTAAGGTGGTGTCTTTGCTTAGCACCCTTGGCCAGAGGACCTACTGTTATAGTTTCCTTTTTAGCAATGTTAACCATTCTTCCAAGAGGAAATTGAAAGACTTATTCTATAAGCTGTTCCTGATGAATCCATTGAGTATCCAAAGTCCGACCTTTGCTTGAAGACCATGTCAATGCTATCTCGAAGCATGTCTGTGGTACTCCGATTTTCAACAAGAACATTTGAAGCCCAATGCTAGACGTTTCTTGCTCAATTATCCAAACACCGTTGTATGGGTAATGTCATGAAATTTCTCTCCCTTACCTAAAAGGTTTTCCTCATTGTATCCTCTGCCATGGATATCATGCCCCGCTTGTCCTTGGGAAGGATATATCCCTGAAATATGTGTTTAAACACATTTTCCCTTCCATTGTTCTATTAATCTGATGATCACCTTTTCCTTTCCATTGATTTGTTTAACCTTCCTTGTGATTCATATAATCTAAGCAGTAATATTCTTCTGCTTATGAAAACACCTTGGTGTACAACCGTGTCACTAAGACCCTGTTGCATTTGTCGATAGCATTCCAGTAACCACCGATGGACAAGAACTTTGCCTATTGGTCCGCCTCGTTTCGACGAGCAGGAAAATGGTTCTCTTCGTCCCTCGCCCTTGGTACCGACGTTGTTGCCGACATAACTGACAGGCTAACCACTGACATGTATTGCCTACATGGTCATACAAGACGTCACCGCCCTTCCTACCGTTAACTCACCTGGTGGGCCCATAACTCACAGGTCCCAGGATCGAAACCCGACTCTCCTATACACCCCCTGTTTCCAAAGTTATTCCTCGCGCGTGACTTCATATGTAAGTCACGGGCCACCTGCCTAGTGATCAATTTTGGTATCAAACACAATACTTATTCCCATTGCTATGAACCCTATCATGTTCTGTTTCAGGCAATGAACGATTGCCTATCCTCTCGAAACTTCTTATTGCACCTTCTTACCTTGCTCTCAATATTGTCTTAAATTTCAATTCGAGAGTTACTTTCCGCCACCTTCCTCTTTGTTGTCTACTAGATAGTCTACCCTGCAGAGGTCCATTCTTCCGGTATACCCCCTTAATCTTTCGTTAGTATGATGAAGACTCCGAAGGAAGGATGGTCAATTCATCATGATGACCTAAAGCAGAGAAATGAATACATCAACGAAAAGGATCAACCTCTTCGAAAGGGCAGCCAAGACCGAGAAGACTTGTTAGGTTTTTCGCTACCAACACCTTCCCCCCCTTACTCCACCGCTTAAATCTCGGGACGAGATTTCTTGTAGTGGAGGAGAATTGTGACGCCCGGATAATTAGGCTACAATAATTCCACGCAAATGATGCCACGTCACCTCGATTACTGATGCTAACCTCGCGTTAGTTCGAAACCGATTCAAATTCAAATTCAAAATCAAGCAAACAATAGAAGTTTTCCAATCTTAAAACTAAAATGTTCAATAAATAGTAGATAAATCAGAGGCTAAGATAAAATTGTAAACAACATTATTGAAATTTGATAAGTCTTTTATACAACGTCAAACCGTGGCTGAATACATTATTTAATAACCTTTTAATTAATCTAAATCTAATATGAAATAGTATTTCACCCAAACTAGTTTTTGGTGCTAGGATCTAATGCACTGCAAATTATGAGCTAGCTCCCATATTTTATAAAAATCAATTAGGTGCTAAACATTTTTGAAGAAACGGAAAAGGATAAAAAGAAGAAGGAAAAGAACCCCGGGGCTCCGGCCCAAAGAGGCATCAACCCCACTGGGCCAACCCACCAGGCCCAAACCACCACACCTTATCCTCCCCCTCGCAAACCCTAACCCCACGACCCCCACTCCTCCCACTCCCCCACAGTTGGATCGGGGCTCGACGACTTGACACCTTGACGCCGCCCGCCCGGTGCCCGCACCTCGCCTGCGCCCGCCGCCGCCACAGCTCATGAGGCGCCAGTGCTCGAGCCCCCGCACCGCCCAACACCTGCGGTGGATGAGCTGCCCACCGGTGATGACCCCCTCACCGGCGCGCCCGTGCCACGGCCTCCTCCTCACCGGACCTCGCCACCACTCCGCCCGCCATCGCTAAGTCAGCGTCCCTGTCGGAGAGGGGGCGGATCCCGGGCCTGTCATGGATCCGGCCTCCCTCGCGCTCGTCCACGACCACGCCGACGCAGAGACCCGCCCGAGCTACCTCGCCTCTCGTGATGAGGACCAGCCATCGGAGCCCCTCACCGTCTTCCCGAATCGCCACGCCTGTCTGCCGTCGTCCTCGCGGATCTCCTCCCACGAACGCCATCTCCGACCTTCTCCCCGAGCCTCGCTGCCCTAGTCCCTACGGCCATGGTGAGGCCCCGCCTCTTTCCTCTTCCTCCTACCTTTTCCCCGTTTTCGTCATCATACATCGCCCTTGCCGCCGTACCAGGCGCCTGCGCCTTCTACTTCCTCAAGGCCCCCGCGTCGCCACGCTTCTGATCACGCTTCGGCGCAAGACACGCTTCGCCGCAGACTGCCGACCCGTCGCCGCCATATTAAGCCTCGCGGTAGCACTCGCCTCGCTCGCTTCGCTGCGCTTCTGCGCTCCTCGGCCGGCGCTCCTCGCGTCTCGCGGCGGCCATGGGACAACCGGGTTGCGCCCGGCTCCAGCGCCTGTCGTGCGATCGGGCTTCGCCGATGCCCACCTCGCTATGGTCCCTACGGTTTATGACACGAGGGGCCCATGCCCCGAAAAAAAAGAACGTAAATTAATAATAATAATAATAAGTTTAATTAATTAATTAAAATAATCAACTTACCTAATCAATCTGTTAATTAAACCAATTAACGAGGTTAAGTAGTTGTTAGTCAAGGACATGTGGGCCACCTGTCCAATTTGACCAATCAAACTGCTGATCTGGTTGACCACCCATGACAGTGGGGCCTGTTTGACCTGACCAACAATCGGCTGATCGTCAAATGTCGATCGGACCGCCTTGACCCCACGTGCGTACACACACATACATTCTGCTTGGGTACAATTGCGGTACCCATAGAAATTTAATATTTAATTTTCAATTAAAATAAATTAGAAAATGGTTTAAAACTTTAAAATTAATATAAAATAAACCGTAGTTCGGATGAAAAAACTTTGTACATGAATGTTGCTCGGAATCTATTTGAGACGAATCCGACACGCAGCCTGTTCGTCCGCCACACACTCCTAACCTATCGAACTTCGCAACTTTCCCCCTCGGTTCCTTTTGTCCGAAAACGCCTTGAAACACCGGGATACTTTCCGGATGTTTCCCTTCGCCGCAGTACCACCTACTACCGCGTTAGGGCACGCCTCTAGCATCACACATTGCTTTGTCATGCATCGTTATGCATCTGTTTGCATTGTATTCATTGTTTCTTCCCCTCTTCTCTTCGGTGAGACTATGAGACCGACAAGCTCAGCCGCCTGCTCGACTACGGATGTGACGACCCTCCTACTTGCCGTAACAACCAGTAAGCCCCCCTTGATCACCGGATATCGGCTACTCTTCTCTATACCGCTTGCATTAGAGTAGTGTAGCATGTTACCGCTTTCTGTTAATCCTATTCGATGCATAGCCCGTCATTGTTGCTATAGTTGTTCCCCTTACCGCTATCCTCATCGCTTAGTATAGGATGCTAGTGTTTCATCGCTGGCCCTACATTCTTGTCCGTCTCGCCATGTTATATTATCTGCCATGATCACTAGGAGGTGATCACGGGTATATACTATATACTTTATACATGACACGTGTGGTGACTAAAGTCGGGTCACTTTCGTTGAGTACCCGCAATTGATTCGATGAGGGGGCCGAAAGGACAGTGGCTCCATCCCGTAGAGGTGGGCCTGGGTTCCCACGGCCCCCGATTGTTACTTTTGTGGCGAGCAACAGGCAGGTTGAGACCACCTAGGAGAGAGGTGGGCACGCCCTGGTCGGCATTCGCGGATACTTAACACGCTTAACGAGATCTTGGTATTTGATCCGAGTCCGCCATTTGGTCTATACGCACTAACCAACTACGTGGGAAAGTTATGGGCACTTTCGGCGTCGTGGTATCACCAAGCCTTTGTGACGTCAATCGAGCGGCGCTGCCACCGGATTGGAACGTAAGCCTGCTCTTGTATTAAGGGGCTAGTTCGCTTCCTGGCAGACGTCATAGCGTCTTGAGGTGTGCTATAGGCGATGGGCCCGCACTTCCTGCGCTTAGGTTTAGACCGGCGTCGACCTCTCTGTTGTGCCTAGGTGGGGCTGCGACGTGTTGATCTTCCTCATGGCCGGGCATGACCCGTAAAAGTGTGTCCGCCAAATGGGATCAAGCATGTTGGGTTATGTGGTGCACCCTGCAGGGAAGTTAATCTATTCAATAGCCGTGATCTTCGATAACAGGACGACTTGGAGTTGTACCTTGACCTTATGACAACTAGAACTGGATACTTAATAAAACACACCCTTCCAATTGCCAGATATAACCTGGTGATCGCTCTCTAACAGGGCTACGAGGAGAGGATCGTCGGGTAGGATTATGCTATGCGATGCTACTTGGAGGACTTCAGTCTACTCTCTTCTACATGCTGCAAGACGGAGGCTGCTGTGCGTAGTCTTCGACATGATTAGCTATCCCCTCTTATTCTCGGCATTCTCAGCTCACCCATCGATATGGCCATTTACACATATACCCATGCATATGTAGTGTAGTTTCTTGCTTGCGAAAGTACTTTGCATGAGTACTCACGGTTGCCTTGTTCCCCTTTTCCCTTCCTTTACCCGATTGTCGCAACTGCAGACGATGGAGCCCAGAGCCATACGCCATCGTTGATGAAGACTACTACCCGGAGGTGCCTACTACTACGTCACGCTCACGACGCATTTACTGTGAGTAGTTAGGAGGATCCTGCAGTGAGGCCTGCGGCTCTCTTCGATCTCAGTATCCCAGCTTTGTGCTAGCCTTCTTAAGGCAAACTTGTTTAACTTATGTCTCAGAGATAATGTTGCTTCCGCTGACTCGCCTATGATCGAAAGCACTTGTATTCGAGCCCTCGAGGCCCTCGGCTTGTATTATGATGCTTGTATGACTTATTTATGTTTTAGAGTTGTGTTGTGATATCTTCCCGTGAGTCCCTGATCTTGATCGTACACATTTGCGTGCATGATTAGTGCACGATTGAATCGGGGGCGTCACATTTATTCACTCAAGATCATGGCAAAATAATCAAGCCCTTGACTCAACACTAATCTTTATTAGATATATATATAGCTCACAGACTCGATTACATAAAGACATCATAAAGCAAAACTCAAAACTAGATCATGCCATAAACTTTATTCTACTAGATTAGGATACTACTAATAGGATCGAACTAAGAAAAACGGTAAAGATAGGAGATGTGATTGTGATACTATACCGGGGCACCTCCCCCAAGCTTGGCAGTTGCCAAGGGGAGTGCCCATACCCATGTGATTATGTCCCCTTCTTTGTTGGTGGAGAGGATGGTGGTGTTGTTGATGATGCGGGCTTGTCGTCCATCTTCCAAGGCATAGGCTCACCATCGTAGAAGGATGATCGAGTCTCCGGGATCCTCAAATCTGCAGCCAAACTCATCCTTTTGAATCTATATTCATACTCACTATTTTGGTTTTGCAGGTCATAGATTTGGGCTTGAAGGTGCTCGATCTTCTCATGAAGCTTGAAGATGGCCTCCCCGATGTTGTCAGCATCCAACTTGTGGTTGCTAGTGAACTCCGCGATCATCATATGGTTGGAGTTGAGTCCATGTTCCACCATCCCTCGACACTTGAAAACTTGTTGCTCCACCGCCGAGTCTCGTCTCCACGCCTCCGGTCCCTTTGGTCCCTCTTCATCGCGGATGTGCGTAAACCCATCACGCAACTCAATGGTTTGAGGGTGTTGCAGCACCTCCATGAGGTAAGGGTTGATGACCTTCTCAAGAACTTGTCCTTGGAGGCACTTGGGGACGCTATTGATAATCTAGATCCTGTCAGAAACAGCTCGAAACAAGAACATAGGATAATTATGCGTGATACAGGGGTCAAAACCTTCTGGAGAATATATAATGAATTTTACCGACCAAAATATGTATCGCAGCAAGAAAATGGAGTCCGAAAGGCGACGAGGTGCTCACGAGGTAGGGGGCGCGCTTAGGGGGTAGGGCGCACCTCCACCCTCGTGGGGCCCTCGTGTCCTTCCTGCATCAAGCTACTTATTTTTCTATTTTTCTAAATATTCCAAAACGGAGAAATATTGCCTTAAAATTGTTCGAGTCGGTTTACTTACTGCATCACATACCTATTCCTTTTCGGAGTCCTAAACATTCTCGAAAGTGTCCCTTATGTATTCCTCCCGGTTACGGTTTCAATAACATTGGTTTCAACATTTATGGGGTTACCCGGATATAATGTTTAATTCTTTGACCGCTCACCACCTTCGGATTTGTGCCTTCGTTGTTGATTTTATGGCAATCAAACGATAGACCTCCTCGATAATGTAGGGCCTTCCCATTTAGAGAGAAGTTTTCCTGCAAAATCTTAAACGAGAGTTGTATAGCAATACATAATCACCTACATTAAACTCACGCTTTTGTATCCTTTTGTCATGCCATCTTTTAACTTTTTATTTAAACAACTTGGCATTTTCATAAGCTTGGGTTCTCCATTCATCAAGTGAGCTAATATCAAATAACCTCTTTTTACCGGCAAGTTTGAAATCATAGTTGAGCTCTTCAATAGCCCAATATGCCTTATGTTCTAGTTCGAGAGGTAAGTGGCATGCTTTTCCGGAAACCATTTTATATGGAGACATACCCATAGGATTTTTGTATGCAGTTCTATAGGCCCATAATGCATCATCATGTTTCTTGGACCAATTCTTTCTAGACCTATTGACAGTCTTTTGCAAAATTAATTTGATTTCTCTATTACTCCCTCCGTCCGGAAATACTTGTCGGAGGAACGGATGTATCTAGACATATTTTAGTTTTAGATACATCCATTTTTATCCATTTCTCCGACAAGTATTTCTGGACGGAGGGACTACTCAATTCTACTTGACTGCTAGACTGAGGGTGATAAGGTGATGCAACTCTATGATTAACATCATACTTAGCAAGCATTTTACGGAAAGCACCATGAATAAAATGTGAACCAGCATCAGTCATTAAATATCTAGGGACTCCAAACCTCGGAAAAATAACTTCCTTAAGCATTGTAATAGAAGTGTTATGATCAGCACTACTAGTTGGAATAGCTTCTACCCACTTAGTAACATAATCAATAGCAACTAAGATATGTGTATATCCATTAGAGACAGGAAAAGATCCCATATAATCAAACCCCCAAACATCAAATGGTTCAATAACAAGTGAATAATTCATAGGCATTTCTTGAAGTCTAATAATATTACCAATTCTTTGACATTCATCACAAGATAAGACAAACTTACGTTCATACTTGAAGAGAGTATGCCAATAAAACCAGATTGTAATACCTTATGTGCAGTTCTATCTCCAAATAAGGTGTCCTCCATAAGCTTCGGAGTGGCACTTATGAGATCTGCTCTGCTCATGCTCAGTACACAACGCCTAATAACACCATCTACTCCTTCTTTGTAAAGATGTGGGTCATCCCAAAGTAATGTCTCAAATCATAGAAGAACTTTTTCTTTTGTCGGTATGTGAAACTAGGTGGTATAAATTTAGCAACGATGTAATTAGCATAATCAAGATACCACGGAGTACTACGAGAAGTACTTATAACATTTAATTGTCCATCGTGAAAGCTATCATCAATAGGTAGTGGGTCATCAAGAACATTTTCTAACCTAGACAAGTTGTCCGCAATAGGTTCTCAGCTCCTTTCTATCAACAATATGCAAATCAAATTCTTGTAGCAAGAGAACCCATCTAATAAGTCTAGGTTTAGCATCTTTCTTTTCCATAAGATATTTAATAGTAGCATGATCAAGGTGAATAGTTACTTTAGAATCAACAATATAAGGTCTGAACTTATCACAAGCAAATACAACTGCTAAGAATTCCTTTTCAGGAGTAGCATAATTTCTTTGAGCATTGTCTAAAGTTTTACTAGCATAATGGATAACATTTAATTTCTTATCAACTCTTTGCCCTAGAACAGCACCTACAACATAATCACTAGCATCACACATAATTTCAAAGGGTAAATTCCAGTCAGGTGGCTGAACAATAGGTGCAGAGATCAATGCTTTCTTAAGTATTTCAAATGCTTCTACACAATCATCGTCAAAGACAAATGGTATATCTTTTTGTAATAAATTAGTGAGTGGCCGAGAAATTATTGAGAAGTCCTTAATGAACCTCCTATAAAATCCGGCGTGACCAAGGAGACTTCTTATACCTTTGATGTCCTTGGGACATGGCATCTTTTCAATAACATCAACCTTGGCTTTATCAACTTCAATACCTCTTTCGAAAACTTTATGCCCCAAGACAATACCTTCATTAACCATAAAGTGGCACTTTTCCCAATTCAAGACAAGATTAGTTTCTTCACATCTCTCCAAAACTCGATCAAGATTGCTCAAGCAATCATCAAAATAAGATCCATAGACGGAAAAGTCGTCCATGAAAACCTCACAAATCTTTTTCACAAAAGTCGAGAATATAGCCATCATGCATCTTTGAAAGGTAGCAGTGTGCATTACATAAACCAAAAGGCATACGCCTATAAGCAAAAGTACCAAAAGGGCATGTAAAAGTAGTCTTTGATTGATCCTTAGTCGGACAGTATTTGAGAGAAACCGTAATAACCATCTAGAAAGCAATAATGTGTATGTTTGCATAATATTTCTAGCATTTGATCGATAAAAGGTAAGGGGTAATGATCTTTCTTAGTAGCCTTATTTAATTTGCGGAAATCAATTACCATCCTATAACATGTAATAATTCTTTGTGGAATCAATTCATCTTTATCATTAGGAACAACAATAATACCTCCCTTCTTAGGGACACAATGGACAGGACTTACCCACTGACTATCAGCAACGGGATAGATTATACCTGCCTCCAGAAGCTTTAGTATTTCTTTACCACTTCTTTCATTTTAGGATTAAGCCTTCGTTAATGATCACGGACTGGTTTGGGATCTTCTCCCAAATTAATTTTATGTTGACAGAGAGTGGGACTAATGCCCTTAAGATCATCAAGAGTATAGCCAATAGCAGCACGGTGCTTCTTCAGAGTTTTCGGTAATCTTTCTTCTTCATGCTCTGAAAGGTTAGCACTAATAATAACAAGATATATCTTCTTTTCATCAAGATAAGCATATTTAAGATTATCAGGCAATGGTTTAAGCTCAAACACGGGATCACCCTTGGGTGGAGGAGGATCCCCTACGATTTCAACAGGCAAATTGTGTTTCAGAATAGGTTCCTGTTTAAAGAACACTTCATCTATTAAAAGAGTGTAACCAGGTCAGACCATCATATAAAAGAGTGTGACCAGCGGCAGACTTCAAAGGGAAGTTGATTTTACCCCTAAATAAGATGATCATTTTGACATGCTGTAAATGGACTAATGAAATAATGTAGAACTCCTCTGCAGATTGTACAAAGTGTCAAATATGTGTTTAAGTAAAATGTAGAACAATGGGAGTAAAAGTTATACACCTGAATAAAGCATAACCTACAAGAATCACAAGGGCTAAAAATTCAGAACGCAGAAAATTTACATATGCCAAGAAGGTCACTGACCAATAACCATGTGTACTTCCATATTATGCAAACAAGGGATAAAAATTGTTTGATCTGCAGTTAATCACCTAAGCATTGGTTTAACACAGTGGTGCTACTTTTCTTTTTTCTCCAAAATGGAACCATCATGTCTTGAGTTTCCTAAACAACAGTTAATCACCTAAGCATTGGTTTAACACAGTGGTGCTACTTTTCTTTTTTGTCCAAAATGGAACCATCATGTCTTTTTTGTCCAAATTGTTTGATCTGCAGTTTATCCTTGACTATTTTGGTTTTTGGTACTGCTGATCAGGAACTAAATTGACAAGCATCGATATTTTTATTATATAGTAAGATAATATATGTTCCTATACTGTCAGTTTGTATGATTCTAGCTTCTAAACCCAATCTATGTTGCTTCAAAGAGCTTTGAAGTTTTGAATCAAAGTTACAAACATGTTCAACCATTGGAACTAAATAACCATAAAATGCCTCATGTAGTTTTCGGAGATCTCATGCCTTTTCTATCTATCTTTACAAGATTCTGAATATCTCGCTTAAAATTTGTATCATTTGCTCGCAAACACTTTATTTCTTAACTATTCACTTTCTAATGCCCTCTGGTAAAAGGAAATAAAATACAAACACTACCATACTTTACTAAGAGCCTTCCAATGTCGTGGAGGAGGATGCCATGGACACATGTTAGAAAAACGTCTGAACATGGCTTCACCTTCATAAATTAATGGTATAGAGCAAATGTAGTCTGAATATAATCTTACGTCTCGATACTCCCTTGGGTCAATTTTCTTGCTTTCACTAAATGGTCTACAATTACTAACTGAGATGAGTTACCACTGTATTTTTCTTCTTCTAATTACAACATGTATACATGTGTGTTATAAGTTCAATTATATATGAAGATGCCTATATGTTGTTTTTCAATTTACTTCCACAAAACCACAAACCGGTATTCCTATTGTATTTCATACCTTATGGATCAAATAAGTATATGGTATTTACTTTTAGTAGGAATGTATGTATGTTTGCCACAGGGATAGTAAGCCTTTGCATAGTTTCAAGACATATCAATTGTGATTAAATTATCTTTATCTCTAATAACTAGCCCATGCAGTCACACGGGTTGACGACTAGTGACTGCTAATGTGTGAACAAATTTCAGAATAGTGAAATGCATTTTTTTTGGCTATGCTGAAAATGTACTGCTATATGTGTGTAGTTATACTGCTAGTGGTATATGTGTGCAAATGTACTGCTATATGGTTCATATGCGTAAACTTTTGTTGTATGACATATAACAAAACTGGTTATTCGTCTTTATTATAACTTGTCTTAATCGGGAGTATTTGTGGCACCGTAGTACACGCGCACTAGCAAAAAAGAACGGTCTAGGGGTGAGCTCGACTATCATCTCTTCCCTCCCCTATTTGCTTTGTTTCGGTCGTCGTGTCGATGCCAATAGATTTTGCTTTCATGTCAAGTCTCATAACCTAGGCGCCTCCTGCTCAAAGGGCGACATCTATAAATATGCATTTCTTTTGCATATTTATAACCGTCATAAGATTGTCCATCTGGAGAGCGTCTCCCGTTCGAAAGGGCGACATTTATGGCCATCTGGAGAGCACAAATGAAACTTGCTTCAACAAAGTTGTATATTCAGTTATTTCTCTTTTAGCTGTTGCTTGTCATTTTATTTGGCTGTCTTTTAAAGTTTTTCTACATGTTCGATCATTACCAGAAAGTGATCTTTTAAGCACCTTGATCCTTCACCTACGGGTTGACGGTAAGTTTTGCCTAGTGCTTTTCTTAATTAGCTCCAAAATGACCTATTTAACCTAGGATAGCTCTAAAATGACCTATACTTAGCATTTTTTCCTCCAAAATGACTTATATGCTTAGCTAGCTCAAAAATGACCTATTTAACCTAGGATAGCTCTAAAATGACCTATACTTACCATTTTTTCCTCCAAATGACTTAATATGCTTAGCTAGCTCTAAAATGACTTAGAAATGACATATTTTAGCTCCGAAATGACTTCATATGCTTAGCTAGCTCCAAAATGACATAATAAACTTATTAGTTCCAAAATGACCTTACTTAGCATTTTTTACACCAAAATGACTCAGTATGCTTAGTTAGCTCAAAATGACATAATAAACATACTTAGCTCCAAAATGACCTATTTTACAGATATAAGTTGCATCATAATAATCTTCACATTTTAGTTGCATCATAATAATCTTCTTCTTCTAGTCTTCTTCTTCTAACTTTCTTCTTTCCCATTTTGTAGATTTGCTTTAGATCACGGAAGCTTGGGTTGATGGAGTGCTTGTCTTTAGTTTTTGTTTTGACTTTGTGAAACTTGCTACCTATGATGAAACCGTAATATTGATGAAACTATGTATATGTATGGATGAAACTTGCTACTATTGGTAACACGTGTTGGATATGTGTTTGATATATATGTGTTCATGACTATTGGTAATATGTGTTGAATATGCTATATTGGTCATATAAATATATTTGTGTTTGATTTTCTGTGAAAATGAATTGATATAAGAAAAAACAAAATTAAATCGGGCAATATAGGCACTTTGCCATCATCACCGCAGATGGCAAAGAGGCCACGTGTCATCTACATGTAAAATTTGGGCTGGTTTATTTGGGCCCTTTGCCATCTGCCAAATAGATGGCAAGAGCTTTGCCATCTCATGGCAGATGGCAAGCATGCAACCTTTGCTATCTGTCATGCGTCAAGAAAGAGCCCCAAGCCTTTTGCCATCTTGGCGGCATCGCAAAGTATGCCGTTAGCCTTCTAACGGGCTAACCCGTTAAGAGGCTTTGCCATCTGCCACCGATGGCAAAGGCATGTGCTCTTTGCCATCAGCTAGCAGACGACAAAGAGGCGCTATTTGCAGGGTTTCGTAGACAAACTATTTGCCATCTGTGGCAGATGGCAAAGCCTTTGCCATCCGCCGACCATGCCTTTGCCATCTGCCATGGTAGATGGCAAAGTGCCAGATTCCAGTAGTGTGGGGAGAATTTATCATGGATGGCAACAAAGAAATACAATCAATCAAAGAACAACTATCATAATTAAAGTCTTTGTAATCCAAAAGAGTGGGCACATCACTAGCTAAAGTTTTGACCTCTGCAAACCCACTTTCATCAATTTTCTCAACAAGATTTTCACCCTTCGAAATATTAGGACGCCTTCTACCTAAAGTTGACTCTTCTCCAGTCCCTTTTTCATCAATCTTAACTTTACTAAACAAAGAATCAATAGAAGAAAGACCAATCATTTTAAGATCTTCATCAATTTTGCGAAGAAATCACTAGAAAACGCTTTCTCTAAAAATTCCCTTTTAGATCTAAGCATAACGGTTCTTTTCTTACTTTCATCCATAGAAACATAAATAGATTTAATTGATTCATCTACTTTAGGCACAAAAAATTTCATCATGAGATTTTCCACATCATGAGCAATTCTATCAACACTTCTAGACAAATCATCAATCTTACTCAACTTTTCTTCTATGGAAGTGTTGAAAACTTTTTGCGTGTTGATAAATTCTTTAATATTATTATCAAGATCATAGGTGTTCCTATTATTATAAGATTGATTTCCATAGGAATTACTATAATCATTAGAGGAATTACTAGGAAAAGGCCTAGGATTAAAATTACCTGTATAAGCATAATTATTAAAATTATTTCGAGAGATAAAATTCACATCTATGGCATCACTATTTTGCTCAATCAAACTAGACAAAGGCATACCATTAAAATAAATAGGAGCACTTTTACTAGCAATCAATTTCATAAGAGCATCAACTTTTTCACTCAAAGAAGAAATTTCTTCAACCGAATTAACTTTTTTACTAGTAGGAGCTCTTTCGGTATGCCATTCTGAATAATTTGCCATGATATTATCAAGCAATTTGGTGGCTTCACCCAAAGTAATTTCCATAAAAGTCCCAACCGCGATGGAATCTAAATGATTACGAGAAACAAAATTCAATCCCGCATAAATTTTTTGTATGATCATCCAAAGATTTAACCCATGAGTTGGGCAATTCCTTAGCATCATTTTCATCCTTTCCCAAGATTGTGCAACATGCTCATGTTCAAGTTGCGTGAAATTCATGATCTGGGTTCTAAGGGAAATAATTTTTGCGGGAGGAAAATACTTAGAGATAAAAGCATATTTGCAATTATTTCAAGAATCGATACTATTGCGAGGCAAAGAACAGACCCAAATTTGTGCAGAATCACGCAAAAAACCCGGAAATAATTTCATCTTCACAACATCATTGTCCACATCTTTTTTCTTTTGCATATCACATAATTTCACGAAGGTATTAAGATGGGACGGGGCATCCTCATTAGGAGTACTGGAAAATTGATCTTTCATAACAAGATTCAACAAAGCAGTATTAATATCACAAGACTCCGCACTAGTGGCGGGAGGAGCAATCGGAGTGCCGATAAAATCATTGTTGTTGGTATTTCAGAAATCACATAACTTGGTGTTCTCTTGAGTCATGATGACCACACAACAAGATTGCACTAAAAAACAGATCCCGCAAGAAAACGGCGAACGGAAAACGAGGGGCGAATAAAACGACAAAGTTTTGTGAAGTGGGGGAGAGGAAACCGAGAGGCAAATGGCAAATAATGTAAATTGCGAGGAGATGAGATTTGTGATTAGGAACCTGGTATATGTTGAATATCCTTCCCGGCAACGGTGCCAAAAATTCCTTTTGATGCGGCTTGAAGCTATGTCAGTATTTCCCAAAGAGGAAGGGATGATGCAAGACAATGAATGTAGGTATTTCCCTCAGATATGAAACCAAGGTTATCGAACCAGTAGGAGAACCAAGCAACACAACGTAAACATCCCCTGCACACAAATAACAACTACTCGCAATCCGACGTGTTAAAGGGGTTGTCAATCCCTTTTGGGTAACGGCGCCAGAAATTGGCAAACGGACATGAGATAAAATTGTAGAAGATTGATAGATCGAACGCCAAATAAAATAAATAAGGATAAATTGCAACAAGGTATTTTTTGTATTTTTAGTTTAATAGATCTGAAAATAGATGCAAAAGAAAATAGATCGCAAAGGCAAATAATATGATAAAGAGACCCGGGGGCCGTAGGTTTCACTAGTGGCTTCTCTCGAGAAAAATAACAAACGGTGAGTGAACAAATTACTGTTGGGAAATTGATAGAACCTCAAATACTCATGACGATATCCAGGCAATGATCATTATATAGGCATCACGTCCAGGATTAGTAGACCGACTCTGCTCAAGATCTACTACTATTACTCCACACATCGACCGCTATCCAGCATGCATCTAGTGTATTAAGTTCATGGAGAAACAGAGTAATGCAATAAGAACGATGACATGATGTAGACAAGATCTATCTATGTAGAGATAGACCCCATCGTTTTATCCTTAGTAGCAACAATACATACGTGTCAGTTCCCTTTCACATCTTTGGGACCAGCAATCAGAAGATCGAACCCACTACAAAGCACCTCTTCCCATTGCAAGATAAATAGATCAAGTTGGCCATACAAAACCCAAATATCGGATAAGAAATACGAGGCTATAAGAGATCATGCATAAAAGAGATCAAAGAAACTCAAATACTTTCATGGATATAAAGAGATAGATCTGATCATAAACTCAAAGTTCATCAATCTCAAAAAACACACCGCAAAAGATTTACATCATATGGATCTCCAAGAGACCATTGTATTGAGAATTCAGAGAGAGAGAGATGTAGCCATCTACCTACTAACTACGGACCCGAAGGTCTACAAAGAACTACTCATGCATCATCGGAGAGGCACCAATGGAGGTTGTGAACCCATCCGAGATGGTGTCTAGCTTGGATCTGGTGGTTCTGGACTCTACGGCGGCTGGATGAATTTTTCGTCGACTCCCCTAGGGTTCTAGAAATATTGGGGTATTTATAGAGCAAAGAGGTGGTTCGGGGGGCACCCGAGGTGGGCACAACCCACCAGGGCGCGCCTGGGCCTCCTCGCGCCCTGGAGGGTTGTGCTCTCCTCGGAGCACCCCCCCAGGTGCAGCCAAGGCCCATTATGTTCATTCTGGTCCAAAAAATCTCAGAAAGTTTCTTTGCATTTGGACTCCGCTTGGTATTGATTTCAGAATGTAAAAACATGCGTAAAACAAGAATCGGCACTTGGCACTATGTTAATAGGTTAGTACCAAAAATGATATAAAATGACTATAAAATGATTGTAAAACATCCAAAATTGATAATATAACAGCATGGAACAATAAAAAATTATAGATACGTTGGAGACGTATCAGTCAGTGAGTTGCATGATCTCATGGTCATAGGAACATATACTTGACATGCAGAAAATGATAGCAATAAACTTGACACGATCACATGCTACATTTATCGTTTGGGTCTTTTCCATCACATCATTCTCCTAATGATACGATCCCGTTATCAAATGACAACTCATGTCCATGGCTAGGAAACCATAGCCATCTTTGATCAACGAGCTAGTCTAGTAGAGGCTCACTAGGGACACGTTGTTGTCTATGTATCCACACATGTATTTGAGTTTCCGATCAATACAATTCTAGCATGGATAATAAGCGATTATCATGAACAGGGAAATACGATACTAACTAATTTATTATTGCCTCTAGGGCATATTTCCAATAGTCTCCCACTTGCACTAGAGTCAATAATCTATTTCACATTGGCATGTGATTAACACTCATAGTTCACATAGCCATGTGACTAACACCCAAAGAGTTTACTAGAGTCAATAATCTAGTTCACATCACCATGTGATTAACACTCAATGAGTTCTGGGGTTTGATCATGATATGCTTGTGAGAGAGGTTTTAGTCAACGGGTCTGCAACATTCAGATCCACATGTACTTCACAAATCTCTATGTCATATTGTAGATGTTGCTACCACGCTCCACTTGGAGCTATTCCAAATGGTTGCTCCACTATACGTATCCGTTTGCTACTCAGAGTCATCCGGATAGGAGTTAAAGCTTGCATCGACGTAACCCTTTACGCCGAACTCTATCACCTCCATAACCGAGAAACATTTACTTATTCCTCCCAGGATAATTTTGACAGATGTCCAGTGATCCACTCCTGGATCACTCTTGTACCCCCTTACCAGACATGTGGCAAGGCACACATCAGGTGCGGTACACAGCATGGCATACCGTATAGAGCCTATGGCTAAGGCATAGGGGACGATCTTCATCCTTTTTCTTTCTTCTGCCATGGTCGAGCTTTGTGTCTTACTCAACTTCACACCTTACAACTCAGGCAAGAACTCCTTCTTGGACTGATCCATTTTGAACTTCTTCAAAATCGTGTCAAGGTATGTGTTCTGTGAAAGTCTTATCAGGCGTCTTGATCTATCTCTATAGATCTTTGATAACCCACAAGTATAGGGGATCGCAACAGTTTTCGAGGGTAGAGTACTCAACCCAAATTTATTGATTCGACACAAGGGGAGCCAAAGAATATTCTCAAGTATTAGCAGCTGAGTTGTCAATTCAACCACACCTGGAAACTTAGTATTTGTAGCAAAGTGTTTAGTAGCAAAGTAATATGATAGTGGTGGTAATTAACAAAAGTAAAGACAACAAAAGTAAATATTTTTGGTATTTTGTAGTGATTGTAACAAGAGTAACGGAAAAGTAAATAAGCGTAAACCAAGATATGGAAAACTCGTGAGGCAACCGGATCGTTGATGGATAATTATGCCGATGTGGTTTGTCATGTATGAGACATAACATAGGGTGACACAGAACTAGCTCCAGCTTAATCAATGTAATGTAGGCATGTATTCAGTATATAGTCATACGTGCTTATGGAAAAGAACTTGCATGACATCTTTTGTCCTACCCTCCCGTGGCAGCGGGTCCTATTGGAAACTAAGGGATATTAAGGCTTCCTTTTAATAGAGAACCGGAACAAAGCATTAGCACATAGTGAATACATGAACTCCTCAAACTATGGTTATCACCGAGAAGTATCCCGATTATTGTCACTTTGGGGTTGTCGGATCATAACACATAATAGGTGACTATAGACTTGCAAGATAGGATCAAGAACACACATATATTCATGAAAACATAATAGGTTCAGATCTGAAATCATGGCACTTCGTGCCCTAGTGACAAGCATTAAGAATAGCAAAGTCATAGCAACATCAATCTCGAACATAATGGATACTAGGATCAAACCCTAAAAAACTAACTCGATTACATGATAAATATCATCCAACCCATCACCGTCCAGCAAGCCTACGATGGAATTACTCACGCATCGCGGTGAGCATCATGAAATTGGTGATGGAGGATGGTTGATGATGACGACGGCGACGAATCCCCCTCTCCGGAGCCCCGCACGGACTCCAGATCAGCCCTCCCGAGAGAGATTAGAGCTTGGCGGCGGCTCCATATCGTAAAATGCGATGAAACTTTCTCCCTGATTTTTTTCTCCCCGAAAGCCAATATATGGAGTTGGAGTTGGCGTCGGAGGGCATCCAGGGGACCCATGAGGTAGGGGGCGTGCCCAGGGGGGAGGGGCGCGCCCCCCACCCTCGTGGACAGGGTGTGGGCCCCCTGGTCTTCGTCTTTGGCGAGGATTTTTTATTATTTATTCTAAGATATTCTGTGGAGTTTCAGGTCATTCCGAGAACTTTTGTTTTCTGCACATAAAACAACATCTTTGCAATTCTGCTGAAAACAGCGTCAGTCCGGGTTAGTTCCATTCAAATCATACAAGTTAGAATCCAAAACAAGGGCAAAAGTGTTTGGAAAAGTAGATACAACGGAGACGTATAAACTCCCCCAAGCTTAAACCCTTTCTTCTCCTCAAGCAATTCAGTTGACAAACTGAAAGAGAAAAAGAAAAGCTTTTACAAACTCTGTTTGCTCTTGTTGTTGTAAACATGAAAAGCCAGCATTCAAGTTTCAGCAATTATTGTGAACTAACCATACTCACAATAACACGTAGGTCTCTGTAAGTGCATCTAGTGCCGCCCCTAGTTGGTTTTGGTGTATTGACGACAAATGTGGTTGAGGGACTAATGCGTTTGTGAGAATTGCAGGATAACGCAGTAGTGTCCCTCATTGATTCGGTTTACCCTACGGAGATGACCCCTAAAAATGTATGAAGACATAGATGACAATGGTGGTATGTGAAGATATTCACATTGAAGACTATGACATGAGAAGACATTGAGTGAAGACTATGGAGCGCCAAGACCGTGGTCGTCATTGCTTCCTTTTCTTCTTTGTTGAGTCACAGGAACCACCGCATCGCTAAGTGGGGTCCAAGTGATCATAGTCGTAATGACCCAAGTGATGCTCAACCCAAATCCTATGTCTTCGAGCGAAGACGGTGAGAGCAAAACTTATCCAGAGCTGGATGAGTCAGCTTTGCTTGTAGCCCAAGTAAAGTTGCCGTGTGTGTTTGAAATCGACCGTTGGAACACGTGTCGGTTCCTTTAGTGACCCAGGTCATTTCGACATAACAGGTCGGGTTGCCTAGTGGCTATAAATAGCCCACCCCTACACCATAAATTGGTGGCTGCTCGAGAGTTAGTGCACGGCTTTTGTCGCTTGAGAGCAACCCACCTCGAACCCTTTGAGAGAGAGAAACTTTGCGAGGACAAAGCCCAAACACCTGTGAGCCAAAGAGTGTTAGGCATCATCAAGTCCTTATTGTCCTGTGGTGACTCAAGACTTATTACACTTGAGGACCTGTGAATCCTCCAACGGTTAGGCGTCGCGCTCGAGCATCCAAGAGTCATTGTGGATTGCCGGTGAACGCAGCCTCAGTGAAGGTTCGGAAGTCTACCTTGAAGACTTACCAGAGTGATTGGGCGAGGACTGTGTGTCCTTAGCTCCAAGGGGAATAAGGTGAAGACGCGGTCTTCCGAGTTGAATCTCAGCCTCCCTAACTGCACGCATATTGTCATAGCAACCGGAACTGGTCCAACAAACTCGTGTGTCATCAACAAGCGACTGGTTCTATCCTCTCCCTCTCTTTACTTAGAGTTTGTCTTCGTGAAGTCATTGCCCATCTATCATACCTATTTGACTTCATTGCTTGAGAACTTTTATTGATTGGCTTCATACTATCTTCCATCGTGATCCTTACTACCTAGCTGCTATTAGTCTTGTACTTTCACGTTATTGCATACTTGACTATGGTTTGCTTGTTGTAGTTTACCTTCCGCTGCATATCAATTTGGTCATTTCTATTGTTTGTCTTTGAAACATCCATGTTTGGAAGACTTTCATAAAAATCGCCTATTCACCCCCCCCCCTCTAGTCGATAACTAGCACTTTCAATTGGTATCAGAGCAAGGTACTCCCTTGTTCTGTGTGATTCGGTTTAACCACCTGGAGTTTTAGCTATGTCGATCGCAGGATAATCAAAGTCTCCGCTGCTTGCCCCGTGTTCGATGGAACCGACTATCCCTCTTTGGAAGAATAAGATGCGCATGCATCTTGAAGCCATTGATGTCGACCTCGGTATGTCGTCAAGAATGGCGTTCCCAAAACTGGTGAAGGTGTCACCCTGGCCGATGTCAAGAAGTTCATTCAACTGGACTCAACCGCAAAGAACATCATCTCGTGGTCATCCGACCAAAGGGCGATATGGCCGTGTGAGTGCTCTGGAAACGCCAAAGCTAGTCTGGACTGGCTATCCAAGGTCAATGAAGGCGTCTCAACCCGGAGAGATCAAAGGATCGGTGTTCTTCGCAACCTCTTCAACTGCTTCAAGAGAAAGCGACAATGAGAATGTCCAGCTCACGTTTGATCGCCTCAATCGACATCACAAATGAGCTTCATGCTCTCGGCGCCCTTGAGATCACCAAGCATGAAATCGTCAAGACACTACTAAGATCACTTGACAGCTCCTTTGACACCCTTGCCCTCATGATACAAGAACGCCACGACTTCAAGACACTCGATCCGTCTGATATACTTGAGAGGCTCAACACACATGAGTTCCGACTTTACGAGAAAAGAGATATCTATGGCCCCAACTATGGCCGAACTCGCGCTTTGAAGGCAAAAGTTGTTTCCTCATCGAAGAAGAATCATTGCGATTACGGCGATCCCAAGACATTGGAAAGGAACTTGCCATGCTTGTGAAGAAGTTCCGGAAGTTCACTAGGAAGAAAGGCTTCAGAAAGTCTTCATGATCCAGCTTAAGAAATGATGAAGCTTCCACTCATGACTACAAGAAGAGAACCTGTCACAAGTGCAAGAAAAGTGGACACTATATCTCTGAGTGTCCACAGTGGGACAATGAGAAGAAGAAGAAGAAGAAGAGCAAGGAATATGATTTTGATGACAAGAAGAAGAAGAAATCTTCAAAGTCTTCTTCCAAGTCCTCATCAAAGTCTTCATCTCATAAGAAGAGCTCATCTGGCAAGGCTCGTGCTTTTGTTGGCAAAGAAATGGATTACGAGGAGGAGTCTGCATTCGAGGAGGTGGAGGTGGAGTCTCAAGAGGAGTCCGACCACAGCGTTGCAAGTCGGCTTTAGCCACGACCTATGTTGCCAAGTCCATCTTCAACATCAAGACAATGACTTCCACACCAACGCTGAAGTTGATGACAAGGACGACCCTGCTCCCACCCTCTTGCTTCATGGCACGTGGTGCCAAGGTAAAATCACGTGATGCTTACTTTCAAACATCAAGTGAAGATGACTCGATTGTGAATCCAAGCCCAGCTACAAAACACTTGCTAAAATTGCAAATTTGAACAACAAAAGGCTATGGAACATATTCAAAAACTGTTAGACAAAAGCGATGACCTGTTGGAATGGCTGAAATGACACGTTCACAGTCCTTAGTTGAAGACATAAAAATCTTCATACTAAGTACCAAGAACTTGAAAGTCTTCATGAAACGCTCTCAACCACTCATGAAAAGCTCTCCTATGATTATCTTCAAAGGAAGCAAGAGCTTGAGAAATTGAGAGCGGCTCATGAAGATCTTCAAAAAGAGAATGAGTCACTTCTCGCTCAACAGATCAGTTCCGCTCAGGATGGATTTGAACCACCATGTCTAAAATGCATTGAGCGTGATAACGCTACCTCTGTTGCTGAATCTTCCACTGCTGCTATTGTTGCATTGTCTTCAACTACTGATGTGGTAACTAACCCCTCTACGGAGGATGCCACTACTATTCTTGATGAAAATGCTAGGTTGAAGACATTGCTTGAAACGAGGGATGTATAAAAGTCCGAAAGGGCATCGAGACACTGCGATGTCCTCAAAAGCGTATTCTCAACCTAAACCCTAGGAAAGAGGGTGTTGGGTTCGAGAGCAAAATGAATGTTGATGGTTCCCTCCGAAGCCCGAAAAGTATCCCAAAACCACATGGGTTGCTTTGCAAAGGACCTTCAAGGATCCTTCCACCTTATCTGGATTTACATGCTAACCCTATTAT
Source organism: Aegilops bicornis (assembly GCA_021605145.1). Classification (NCBI taxonomy): domain Eukaryota; kingdom Viridiplantae; phylum Streptophyta; class Magnoliopsida; order Poales; family Poaceae; genus Aegilops; species Aegilops bicornis. Next base: position 1,005,390 of record JAHIAL010000046.1, read on the forward strand.
CATTGATGAATCCTTTGATGCAAACTATAAGCTGTTCAAGAATCGAGAATGGTGAAGTGTTTGCGGTATATTGGTACTAACTGCAGGAATGGACCTCCTATGAAGAAGATCTGGGTCCCCAAAAGCTGTCTTGAAAATCTTCCTGTGAATGTCATCATGACACCCCCTGGGAAGAAGACAAACCCCAGACCAAAGGCGTCATATGGTCCAAAGGCTTCATACAGACATGCAGGACTCACAGAGTCACCCTAACGCCAATGTTTTGCAGGAAAACCGTACTCAAACTTATGAATATGAGCGTGTGTCTTCAAACCGCTATGTTCATAAAACTAAGAACTTTTCTGCTTATTCATATGAGTATCATTCATCTCCTGTAAGGCTATATGCTAGGGCTCCAAAGCGAAGTTCTCGAGATGCTGCACTTAGACTCATTGCTTCTAAGCCACCCCCGAAGATGTGGGTGGTTAAGAAGAATTAACTCTCTTTTGCGGGAAAGGGTCTCCACCAAAATCAAAGGCGTGCGATGTCATTGCTTTGGGGTCCTAAAACATCTTGTAGGGCACAAGATCAAATGCCCAAATGGTCTCACTATGTATTTTGTTCCTGAATCGATTGCCATTCATCCTATCAGTCCTAATCTTGATTTAAGCTTCAATAATCCACTTGCTCATCAAATGTTTATGCTTCACAATGCTCTTGGTGAAGCCTATCCCCCTAATCAGATCTTGTAGGGTACGACACCACATGATTCGTAATGGATTATGGACGGTGGATGCACTAATCACATGATCGGTGATCGAAGTCTTCTCATGGACTCAACCTTACGTCCATCGGACAAGAGTCACATCACATTTCTTGACCTTTGGTAAAAGCAAGGTATTGGGTCTAGGTAGAGTTGCAATCTCAAGGGATCAACACATGGATAAAGTGATGCTTGTTGAATCCCTTGGTCTCAACTTGATGTCTGTCTCAATGCTTTGTGACTTGAACATGATTGTGATATTCAGAAAATATCGTTGCCTTGTACTAATGGAATCTGACAAGTCTCTAGTCTTTGAAGGATATAGAAAAGATGATCTATACGTGGTAGATTTTTCAATTTGGACCACAGCTTGCCGTATGTCTTCTTACAAAAGCTTGAATCTTTGGCTCGCATCGGAGGTTTGGGGCATCTTGGCATGAGGAACTTACACACACCGCCAAGAAGAAGCATGTCATAGGCATCAAGATGTCAAGTTCAAGAAGGATCATTTGTGTGGTGCCCGTGAAGTCGAAAGATGACTAGGGCAAAAGCACCCCTCGAAGACAATCATGACGACATCTCAACCCTTGAGCTATTACACATGGACTTATTTGGCCCTACTCACTACTCTACCTTCACAACAACTGCTTGTCTCTATGGCTTCGTCATTGTTGACGACTACTCAAGATACACATGGGTGCACATAATTATCTACAAGTATGAAGTACAAGATGTCTTCAGACCCTTCGCCAATCGAGCAATGAACAATTATGGCGTCAAGATCAAGCACATCAGAAGTGACAACGGCACTGAATTCAAGAACACTGGACTTGATCTTTATTTGGATACAATGGGAATCACTCATGAGTTTTCTGCTCCATACACACCTCAGCAAAATGGCATCGTGGAGCGAAAGAACAGAACCCTCATTGAGATGGCTCGAACAATGCTCGGCGAGTACAAGACACCAAGAAAGTTACGGCACGAAGCCATTGATACATCTTGTCACGTCATCAACCGTGTTTATATCCATAAGCTTCGAACAAAACTTCCTATGAGCTCCTTCTTGGCAAGAAGCCAAATGTCGACTACTTGAGTATTTGGGGCCAAGTGCTGGATCAAGGATCCCCATCACAAGTCAAAATTTGAACCCAAAGCTCACGAAGGCTTCATGCTCGATTCTGGAAAGGACTCGCACTCCTACGTAGTCTTCAACCTCTATCTCTACAAAATCATCGAAACTTGATGGACGTGCAATTTGATGAAACCAATGGTTCACAAAGAGAGCTGCTGCCAAACGCACTAGATGAAGCTTCACCCAGCGAATCTATCAAGCTAATGGGAACTGGTGAAATCATGCCTTCTGAAGCACAGCCTGAAGAGGAACTTATCATTTCTGCACCTAACCAACCTGAAGACAATGCTCAGCCTGAAGACAATCCTCCCAATGATGACAATGATCAGCAAGAGCAAAGTCTTCATCTAGTTCATCCTCGAGTTGCAAATGAAGTACAGATTGAGAAGATAATCAATAGCATCAACGCACTTGGTCCGCTTACTGCGCTCAAGAGCAACACAGCTAGCAAATTTACATGGGCACTTTTCTTTTGTGTCAATATCAAAACCCAAGAAAGTTCTTTGAAGCCTTTATGAAACCAGAATGGATACAAGCTATGCAAGAAGAACTTCAACAGTTCAAGCTAAATAATGTTTGGGAACTTGTCAAGCGTCCTGACCCTCACAAGCATAACATTATTGGCACCAAATGGATATATCGAAACAAGCAAGATGACATTGGTCAAGTCATCAGAAACAAAGCACGGCTTGTGGCTCAAGGATATACTCAAGTTGAAGGAATTGACTTCGATGAAACATTTGCTCCTGTAGCTAGGCTTGAAGCCATTCGCATACTACTAGCCTATGCTAACCACCACAATATCTTGCTATATCAAATGGATGTGAAGAGTGCATTTCTCAACGGCAAGATTGAAGAAGAAGTATATGTTGCTCAACCACACGGCTTTGAAGATCCAAAACATCCGATATGGTGTACAAGCTAAATAAAGCCTTTGTATGGCCTCAAACAAGCTCCTCGCGCTGGTATGATACAATCAAAGACTTCAAGAGCAAAAGGCTTCAAACACAGATCCCTTGATCCCACACTCTTCACGAAGACATATGATGGTGAACTGTTTGTATGCCAAATATATGTGGATGACATTATCTTCTACCGCACCAACCAGAAGTATAGTGATGAATTTGCATACATGATGCAAGAACAATATCGAGATGTCCATGATGGGAGAGCTCAAGTTCTTCCTTGGTCTTCAAATTCATCAAGAAAGGAATGGCATCTTCATATCTCAAGAAAAATACCTCCAAGATTGTTTGAAGAAGTTTGGAATGCAAGAGTGCAAAGGATACACGACGCCAATGCCGACCAAACACCATCCGGGTCCCGAAGCGACAATGGTAAAGAGTTCGATCAAAAGGTATACCGCTCCATGATTGGTTCCTTACTTTACCTATGTGCATCTAGGCCAGATATTATGCTTAGTGTTTGCATGTGTGCTCGATTCCAGCGGCACCAAAAGAATCGCATCACTTAGGCGTGAAAGCGAATTCTTCGATATTTGGCTCACACCCCAACACTAGGATTATGGTATCCAAAGGGCTCAAAATTTGTTTTGGTTGGATTTTCGGATGTTGATTATGCCGGTGACAAGGTGGATCGCAAGTCTACATCGGGCACATGTCACTTTACGGGGACGATCACTTGTCTATTGGTCTTCAAAGAAGCGAGCTGTATCACTCTCAAGCTTTGAATCTGAATACATTCTTCTTTGGATCTTCTTTATTGCTCGGCTTCTATGGATGAAGCAAACTCTCAAGGACTATGGCATCAATCTGAAAACAAGTACCTCTCTTACTGCGACAACGAAAGCGCCATCAAGATTGCCAACAATCCAGTTCAACACTCAAAGACAAAGCACATTGAGATTCGTCATCATTTTCTCGTGGATCATGTCATGAAGAAAGATATTGACATCATTCACGTCAACAACGAAGAGCAATGGCGAGATATCTTCACGAAGCCCTTGGATGAGAAAAGGTTTTGCAAGTTACTGATTGTGAGCTGAATATCTTGGAATCCTCAAATGTCCTGTGAACAAGCACACATCCTAACACTTATGCATGTTGATGACTTAGATGCGAACACATGAAGTAACGTATATCTTCAATCAATGAAGACTTACATTACGAGTGTGAATACATTAACGTGGAATTTGACTTGAGCGCCACGATAATTGTGCGCCATATGCAGGTCTAATATTTCTTATACGGTGGGTAATGCCACCACCAAATTTCTTTGTTTGAAGTGTTTCACTCATGGCGTTATTTCTACAATATCTTCGCATTTGATTTGTCTTCAACTTCAACCTATCCTCCTGATTTCCTTCACTATGTTGATTTGGTTGCTGACTGATATTGTTCTGTCCTCTACAGCATTCACTTATAGCTATGTCTTCAAGTTGAATCTTCTGAACTAAGTGAATGTGATCGGACCCCAAATCTCTCTATGCTTCCTATCTCAAACTCTATCTGTCCAAATCATATGCATTCTATTGAAACTATCGAATGTCTTCTCTGCGTCCTTGTCGGCTAGAAGACACGAGACAAACTTTTAAGTCTGTTTTAAATGATTCATCCATTCTGTTGAAATCCGGAGGAAGCGGAACGACCATCCGACAAACTTTGGCGTGCGTGGGGAACGTGGGACATCTCATTGCATGTTGCATGCCCGCCACGTGTCCCTCGGATGTGAACCGCCAGGGCACACCGGTAATTATTTGTTTGCCGCACACCTGCTTATAAATACATGTCCCTGCGGTAAAGAAAATCCTCTTCCACCTCTCCACCTCGTCAAAACCCTAAGCGCCACCGCTAGCTCTCGACGACGCCGGCGACGAAGCGCTTAGCTGCCGCGACTTCTCCGACGCCGTCCTCACGCCGGCCGCGAACATCGTCATCTCCGCCGCCGCCGTAGGTGTCCTCCGTCGCCAAGTTAGGGCACGGTGGACTGAACTGCTCGGCTTCCTCTTCTTCCCGTCTAGCAGTTCTTCGAGTGGTAAATATAACTCCATTTTTACCATCTTTTTGATCTTCAAGATTCATCCTACTACGCCAAAATTGGTTTACGCCCATACTATGTTAGATCTATTCATGCGCATCTCCTCTTTGCCTAGCATATTCACTTAAGCTTCACAACTAGTTAGATTCCTCACTTGTACTTATTCACGGATTCGTACAAATCTGGAACCAACTCCCAGCGTATAAGTGAATGTCTTCGCATCATGAGGTCAATGTCTTCAAACTGATTTATCTTCAAAATCTTCTGAGAATGCATATGACCTCTTCCCTTCCTCGCATCTCTAATCTTTGTCACGGTACATGTCCGTGGGAGAATCCCTTGGTTCTCATAGTGCGCATTAGTTTGCGAAATTCTTGCAAGACCAACTTAATTCTCCGGCAAGCCGCCTCGTCATACATCCGAGAACGCATAAGCCCTTGAAGCCTCTGAGCGTGTTGAAGCCATTCAGTTTGAAATTCATGGCTACTGAGACAAATCGATCGGGAAGAGGCGGCGGAGCGGCGTCGTGGGAAACCTCAAAGGATCTGCACTTTGATGACCTCGCAGAACTTTACAATCTGAGATCCTGAAGAGTCTTATGCTTAAGCGCCAAGACACGAATCCAATGGATTCGACACTATTGGGTTGAACAATGGTTTCAAGTACAAGTTCGTCACCAAGGAATATCTTTGAGAAGAGTGCTATCAAAAGCCCTTGGGGTGATATTCTCTTGAGAGGCCTTCCACCCAAACAGAGTGAAGCTATTGCACAAGGTTTCTATCCTTGTATGGTCCATGGACCTCGGCTTTGAGAATGCCGACCCAATGTCATTGCTCACGGTGTGCATTGTGACGATAATCTCTTCAAAGCGCAACTTCCGGCGCAAAGGCTTACGCAAGGAAAACAAGAAGTCATTGGGATTAGACTTCAACCCTGGTCCCTCTGCTCCCCGTGCTGACGGCTCACGTGACGCTGAACCCAATGTCATCAGTCCCTTTTCAAACCTTGATGGCCTCATCTCTTACATCTTGGTCCAAGGTGCCAAAGTGGATCACTCTGCGGCGATCTTTGATTACGATGAAATCCCAGCTCACCTTCTGCTCCTGCTCCAAAGCCGCGAAGCAAAATAAAGTCAAGGCTTCAAAGTCATTGCTCCTCCAAAAGCTTCACGTGTGAAGCCACTTTGGCCTCTTGCACCTCCACGAAGCTAGTGTGCGATGCGAAGATCAATCTCGTATCTCCAAGAAGACGGAGAAGAAAGAAAATTGTCAAGAACAACCGAATTGACCCCGACTCCTATTTGGCATTTTGCGCCAAGAGCACATTGATCTATCCGGTGATGAAGATCTTGCGAGATGATGCCCTTGAGCAAGCGATCAAGAGCAAGGAAGAAGCGAAGATCTTCAATAATTTGCCTCTCTTTGATATGGAAATCATCCATAACTTCATTGATGAGTGGTTTGACACACCAAATCTCAGCTTTGATGATCTGCAACTTCCAATTGGCCTCAGCATCGCCCTCAATGGTGCCATTGCTTCTGAGCTAGCTCTTGCTCAGCAGATTGTTGAACTGAAGCACAAGATTGACTATGAGAAGGCTCAGTTCAAGAAGCATATGGCCAAGCTCAGCGTGCAAGACGTCAAAAACTTCAAGGTCATGTTGCACGACCTCAAGGAAACCTTTCTCAAGAAGCGTGAAGAAGCCGAGAGGATCTCGCGGCGCATGAAGGCTCTGGGTGACAAGTGTGTGCTTGCCTACAATGAAATTTGAGAAGCGCCAAAGCACTTGGCCATCTGGCATTGACCCCCAGAATGGCTGCAAAGAAAAGAAGTCTTCAAGCGACCAAGCTGCACCTTCCAGCGAGGAAGAGCCCGCATAGTCTTCCCAAGAAGCATGGTAGCTCGAAGCCAAAGGTCCCGGTCAACCGCTTACGAGCGAGGAAGAAAATGAGGGCTGCCGAGGCTGAATCTGAAAAAGGAAACATCCACGAAGCCTCGTCTTGCTCCCTCCAAGAAGAAGCTCAAGACCAAGAAGAATCGGGCTGCTCCTCTGAGCCCTTGGTTGTTGAACCTATTTCTATGGTTACCACTGACTCTGCTATCCAAGAATGACGGATGATAGTTCATGAGCCTGCTCCCACGAAGCTCATGAAGTGAAGACATTCCAATGATTAACCCCATCATTTCTTTGAAGACATTGGTCCCCAAGACAATGTTGAAGATGATGACGTTCTTCCTCGAGATCGAACCAAACTGGTATCATCACTGTTAAATCGACGAGCGAACTCATCGACATTGGTCGTCCTTCCGACGCCAATTGCTCGAGATGCATCGTGGGCTGATCACCCACAGCAACAAGAAGACTCCCTAGTACTCCCCAACAACAAGTCACTCCCCAACAACAAGATGAAGAGGAAGACTTTGAGGCCCAAATTAACTCCATCTCCAAAGGCGTCGCTTGACATTTCGCAGCTTCGCAAAGGACAAAGGCCTCAAGCCCCTCTTTCGGCGTTCGAGAAGGGGAAGAGCACCACCAACCTGTTGCCCGTCAAGTGTTTTCAAGCCACTCCAAGCTGTGAATGTCTACGAGTCGGAAGCTAAAGCTGCTTGAAGACAATCCGGTACATCGGCGATGAACCTCAGAAGAAGCGGATCGTGTCCCTACACCCCTATCATTGAAGAAGTTATTCCCGATATCAACGTGCGATGTGACCGACCTCCAGCTTCTCAAGTGGAGGTTGAAAACATTGAGGCTGCCACCACCAACACCAATGAAGCCATCGGCGTTGTCATGGCTGAAAGCGAATGTAGCTGCACCAACCGCTCATGAAGCCAATGAGGCAACTGCCCACTGAAGCGCCTATTATGCGCAGCGAAGCCTCGATTGTAGCCATTGCTCCTGTTCCGCCACCAAGGCCTCATACAATTGAGCAAGCATACAACTATGGTCAGCTAATCACTGTCCGATGGCCTGTTCTGGTCCCTCCGCCTCATGCCTCTGGTCCCCAATTCGACTATCACATTGCGCATAGGCCTCTGGTCCAGAAACCAAAGCCAAGATCGCCAAGGTTCCCGAATCGCCACATCTACTTTGGGTCGTTCAATGCCAATGGTTTCAAGGCCCACAACACTTTCTTTGATAGAGCAAAGAACCCCTATACAAGGCCAAGGATATCATCGATCATACGGAGTTATCAACAACGAAGCTATTACTCCTGTGTTACCGTATGATCAAGGTCGCATTTCCTCATATGCGCCTCGACACTTTGAAGCCATTCTTGGGATTGCCGTGCTTAGAAGAAGCACTTGATTGCTTTCGTGATGCAGGTCTGCTTGGTTTAAAGAATGCATAAAAAAACCTTTGGAATGAAGAACTTGTGCTTCAATTCTATGCTACCCTCCACATCCGTGGCTACTACGAGACACGAAGACATGGGTTCTCGAGTGGATGACGAAATGTTCATCATGAAGCCAAAGCTCTTGACATCATTGAGCTCACAGGCCTACCCACTCCCGGAGAGCTGTTTGAACACGGATGTCAACTCCATCGCGATGGCTTGGAGAGCATATTTCATAAACGAGAACCCGACATGAGTCAAATGTTGAGTATGATGAAGCCAATCGCCACATGACCTTTGAATACCCTCGGCACTTCTTTGTTGATGACCTTGAGTATCCGCCTCGTACAATATATCACATCATCAAAGTAACTCTATGGCGGTCAAAGGGCATTCATAAATGCACTGAATCGAAGGAGCAATGAAGACATTGGTCTTCTACATCCTCAATGGCATCGGCTTCAACACGCAAGAATTCTTCATCCGACAATTGGCTGCATCTGGATCGACCTCTTGACTGAAATTCTATGCTCCATGGGTCATGCGCCTCATCAAGCAACACTCTGCCATCAACTATCAACCATCCGCTCGCCAATCATGTGATCTTCCTACTGTGAGGTTGATATGTCTTTTGAAGCCATATACCACGAACACGGCAAACGCCTCTTTGTCTTTAGAATGTCAACATCAAAGCTTCACTCAGCCTATGGAAGGAGTCCAAGCTGTCACGCGTGTCTATCCGATGGCTGGAAATATTAAATACGCCTCATCGTGCATCAACCGGAAGCCACTTTGGGAGCACGATTGGCCAAAAGGCCTCGAGCGCTCTCGAGTCCTCAATGATCGAGAACTTCTTGTGGCGCTGCATCAAAAGCAAGATAAGCATCACTCTGGCTCAAGCGTCAAATGCAAAGCCTCTTGGTGGATGTCAATCGCATTCAAACCTTGCCACCAAGAATGCTTTTGTCACTCACGAGACACTGTCGGCGCTCATGGAAGAGTTTGACTCTCGCTTTCGGTCTTTGAAGCAGATCTTCAAGGCGATGGCTTCACTTTGAGCGCTTCAAGTTTGACTCCACTCCTCCACGGAATGCAGTCCTCGACAAACTCCATCTCTTGAAGACTCGACTATTCTTCCTCCATGCAACCGTCAATGCCAGAGTGATCGATGATGAAGTCGATACAACTTCACCGCCCCTAATTACTTGCGCGCCGACACTGCGACAAGCTCGCTCGTCACCGCCAACCAACAACGACAACCTGTTGCATCACCTATAAGAGAACGAGTAGATGCTCTATGTCTTCAAACCTTTTTTGGTCATTACTGACAAAAGGGGGAGAAGCATATGAGTTGATAGTCTTCAAGCGGGTTCATAAGGGCGGTTGCACTATATTTTGCCTAGTGGTTACAACTCTCGCTTTTGATACATTTGGTTCTTTGAGTTGTAACAATAAACCTCGATGGTCGCTCGCAACTTATTTGCCTTACTCAGTGCGATGATAAATTCCGCGTAATGCGACGATAACTTCCACACTTAGATCATTCTGCAGACGTCCATTTTCATTATGCATGTCATTCTCTTAGTTATATCACTTCATGCATGATGAATTATCTTCATAAGTTGAAGAGGATCTCCACAAGTACAACCTGCCATGTGCATTTGCATTCCAAAAGCAAACTACTTATATGCACATCTTCGTGGGGGAGCCTTTGCCTCTTATGAAGACAATTCCTATCCTTTACAATTTCACATATTTTATCCCGTTGAAAACTTCAACCAGTTTGTCATCAATCACCAAAAAGGGGGAGATTGTAAGTGCATCTAGTGCCACCCCTAGCTGGTTTTGGAGTATTTACGACAAATGTGGTTGAGGGACTAATGCGTTTGTGAGAATTGCAGGATAACGCAGGTAGTGTCCCTCATTGATTCGGTTTACCTACCGGAGATGACCCCTAAAAATGTATGAAGATATTGATGACAATGGTGGTATGTGAAGATTTCACATTGAAGACTATGACATGAGAAGACATTGAGTGAAGACTATGGGCCTTGAAGGCGTAATCGTTTATTTGTTCCTTTTGTTCTTTGTTGAGTCACGGGAACCACCGTCTTTGTTAAGTGGGGTCCAAGTGATCATAGTCGTAATGATCAAGTGATGCTCAACCCAAATCCTATGTCTTTCGGCCGAAGACAATGAGAGCAAAACTTATCCGTAGCTGGATGAGTCAGCTTTGCTTGTGGCCAAGTAAAGTTGTCGCGTGTGTGTTTGAAATCGACCGTTGGAACATGCGCCATTCCTTAGTGACCCGTGATCATTCGGACATAACAGGTCGGGTTGCCTAGTGGCTATAAATAGCCCACCCCTACACCATAAATTGGTGGCTGCTCGAGTTAGTGCACGGCTTTTGTCGCTTGAGAGCAACCCACCTCGAACCCTTTGAGAGAGAGAAATCCTTGCGAGGACAAAGCCCAAACACCAGCCAAAGAGTGTTAGGCATCATGAAGTCCTTCTTGTCCTGTGGTGACTCAAGACTTATTACACTTGAGGACTGTGAATCCTCCAGCCGGTTAGGTGTCGCGTTACGAGCATCCAAGAGTCATTGTGGATTGCCGAGTGAACGCAATCTGTGAAGGTTCGGAAGTCTACCTTGAAGACTTACACGAGTGATTAGGCGAGGACTGTGTGTCCTTAGCTCAAGGGTAATAAAGGTGAAGACGCGGTCTTCTCGAGTTGAATCTCAGCCTCCCTAACGGGCGTATAGTTGTCACGACAATCGGCTGGTCCAACAAATCATGTGTCATCAACAAGCGGGTTCTATCCTCTCCCTCTCTTTACTTAGAGTTTGTCTTCGTGAAGTCATTGCCCATCTATCATACCTATTTGACTTCCTTGCTTGACAACTTTTATTGATTGGCTTCATACTATCTTCCATCCTGATCCTTACTACCTGGCTGCTATTAGTCTTGTACTTTCACGTTATTGCATACTTGACTATGGTTTGCTTGTTGTAGTTTACCTTCCACGCATATCAATTTGGTCATTTCTATTGTTTGTCTTCGAAACATCCGTGTTTTGAAGACTTCCATAAAAATCGTCTATTCACCCCCCCCCCCTCTAGTCGATAACTAGCACTTTCAGTCTCACAATTACTCATATCAATAATATAATCAGCTAGCGAGCCATAATAATAAAACTCGGATGACAACACTTTCTCAAAATAATCATAACATGATATAATGAAATGGTATCTCGCTAGCCCTTTCTGAGACCACAAAACATAAATGCAGAGCACCTTTAAAGATCAAGGACCCACTAAACATTGTAATTCATGGTAAAAGAGATCCGGTCAAGTCATACCCAAAATAAAACCAATTATAATGAATGCAAACGACGGTGTGCTCTCCAGTAGTGCTTTTTTCATAAGAAGGGCGATGACTCAACATAAAAGTAAATAGATAGGCCCTTCGCGGAGGGAAGCAGGGATTTGTAGAGGTGGCGGAGCTCGATTTTGAAATAGAGATAAATTATATTTTGAGTGGCATACTTTCACTGTCAACGCAACAACTATGAGATGGCTGTATCTTCCATACTACATGCATTATAAGCAGTTCCCAAACAGAATGGTAAAGGTTTATACTCCCCTTCCTCCACAAGCAATAATCCATGGCTTGCTCGAAACAACGAGTGCCTCCAACATTCAACGGGTCCTGTGGGAGTTTTGTTTAATTATTTTGATTTGCTTGATCTTTTGGACCATGGGACTGGGCATCCTGATTCTGAAGCCCTTTCTCATGAATGAGGAGGCGGAGTCCACTCCTCTTGAGAATAACCCACCTAGCATGGAAGATATAGGCAGCCCTAGTTGCACATGAGCTGCTCGAGCATACAAAATGTAATTTCATTTGAAGGTTTGGAGTTTGGCACATACAAATTTACTTGGAACGGCGGTAGATACCGTGATATAGGAAGGTATAGTGGACTCTTATGGAACAACTTTGGGGTTTAAGGAGTTTGGATGCACAAGCAGTATTCACCGCAAATGCAGGTGAAGGCTAGCAAAAAGGCGGGAAGCGACCAACTGAGAGAACGACAACAGTCGTAAACATGCATTAAAATTAATTTACACCGAATATAAGCATGAGTTGGATATAATCCACCATGAAAATAAATGTCATGAAGGCTATGTTGATTGGATTCAACTACATGCGTGAACATGTGCCAACTCTAGTCACTCAATTCATTTGAAGGAGGATACCATCCCATCATACCGCATCATAACCATTCTAATAGCATGTTGGCACGCAAGGTAAACCATTTTAACTCATAGATAATCAAGCATGGCACAAGCAACTATAATCTCTAAATGTCATTGCAAATATGTTTACTTCATAATAGCTGAATCAGGAATGATGAATCATCATATTTACAAAAACAAGAGAGGTCGAGTTCATACCAGCTTTTCTCATCCCAATAAGTCCATCATATATCATCATTATTGCCTTTCACTTGCATGACCGAACGGTGTGGATAATAATAAGAGTGCATGTGCATTGGACTAAGCTGGAATCTGCAAGCATTCAACTCGAGAGAGAAGACAAGTAATATGGGCTCTAAGTTAGATAAGCAATAAAGCATATAAGAGTCACTAAGCATTTTCAATATAGTCTTCTCGACCCCCAAAGAAAGGAAAAGAAATAAAAACTATTTACACGGGAAAGCTCCCAACAAGTAAAAAGAAGAACGGGAAATATTTTTGGGTTTTCTTTTTAATTATTACTACAAGCATGGAAAGTAGACTAACTAATTTTTTTGTTTTTTCTTAAGGTTTATCAAACACACAAGAAGAAAGCTAGAAAAAGAAATTAAACTAGCATGGATATTACAGTGAAAGAGTATGAGCACCGACATCTAGCAATGAGTGTGTGTGAACATAAATGTAATGTCGGTGGGAAATACATACTCCCCAAGCTTAGGCTTTTCGCCTAAGTTGGTCTATTGCCGAGGATAGCCTAGGCGATACCCGTAGGTGTAGCTGAGGTCGTACTCGATGCAGTGCCATCGCCTCCTGAATTGCAGTGTGGCGTCGAGCTGCCTCCGCTCTCCTCTCATATTCATCTGCCTCCTCTACTGGTAATAATATATTTTTCCTCTACTTTGAAAAATCAAAAAGGTAGGAGCAGAAGAGCAACACGGACCACATGCCATTTGTTAAAGATTAGTCGACATTGAAAAGGTGGTCCAAATTCCTCTCAATGAACTGGTGAGAAAACATAGAATCAAGATCTAAATAAGAAGGGGGTAACTCCATATCACCCTCACGAATGTCTACATCAAGAAAATTAGCTAAGCGGGTTGCATAAATTCCTCCAAAGAAATATTCGTTACGTCTATTAAGATGCAACCTACGAGCTACAATGGCTCCCATATGATAAGCTTGGTCCCCTAACACAGCGCTTCTGAGAATGCTGAGATCAGGGGCACACATGTGACATGCTTCATCCTTAGCATTTATACATCTACCAATGAAGAGAGCAAAATAATGTATAGCGAGGAAAGTGAATGCTCCCTATAGTGGCCTGCGCTATATCTCTAGATTCCCCACAGTTATTCTAGCAAGAAAGTCTCTATATTCAGATTTAGGGGATCCTGATACTACCCCAAGATGGAAGTTTGCATGCAAGAGTGAAATCTTCTAAGTCCATGGTATAAGATTTGTCATAAAGGTCAAACATGATCAAGGAGAATTACGCGAAGATGAAAATCAAACCTCCCCACAAATGAACTTGTGAGGTAACGATCTGGGGGCATTTATCACTTCAAAGTCCTCAAGACCGGCATTACGCAAATATGCGTAGAATTCTTCTTTAATTCCCACTTGATTCATAAAATTTTCCGAAGGCCATTCACGCTGTGGCCTCACGGGAGGCGTCTCTTGGTGGTTCCTCGTCACCATCACGCATTGCAAGCCTAGGACCTTGCTTCCTTGAAGAACCACCTTGGAACATCCTCCTAAGCATATTGTTTCCTCGAAAAATAATTTTGAAATTTTTAGTAACTTCAAACAAAAGTGAACCAACTTGAATAAAAGCTGATAGCAACTACTCATACAAGTGCCTAGAGCATATATCAAGCATTAGAACTACTTGGAACCATATAAATTTGACATGCAAGCTCAAGAACATGGTCACCTATGCAGCACAAATTTGCAATGAATAAAGAACTAGAACAAAAACTAATTGGACCAATGGAGGAGTCACATACCAAGGAACAATCTCCCCAATCAGTTTTGCGAGAGGTGCTTTAAGCAAGGAGATCGAAAATCGCAACAAAAGTTGCTGGAACACGAGCTTGAGTTGGTTTTTCGGGTTTGTGTGAGACAGAGGAAGAAGATGGGTGCGAGGATAAGTGGAGGAGGGCCACCGTGGGCCCACGAGGCAGGCGCGCCCTAGGGGGTAGGCGCGCCCTCCACCCTCGTGGCCAGTGGCAGCTCCCCCCGTGGTGATTTTTGCACAGTAAATTCTTAAATATTCTTGAAAACATCATATTAAATTGGCATGGCATTCTGAGGACTTCTATATTCGGGATATTTTTATATTGAGCGGATAAGTCAGGAGACAGACAGAAAAATACTATTTTACTTTATTTCTACTAAGTAACAGAAAATATAAAGAGGGTACAGAAGGTTGTGCTTCTAGTTTCATCCATCTCATGCTCATCAAAAAGAATCCACTAACAAGGTTGATCAAGTCTTGTTAACAAACTCATTCCGATAATCATGGAACCGGAGAAATTTCGAATAACACTATGTTACCTCAACGGGGATATGGACATCCCCAATAATAAGTATATCATATTTCTTCTTGGACGGTAGGAAGAGGAAATTCAAAACCTCCAAATATAATCGATGGAATTTTTCCAATAGAGTTGATACTATAAACTTGAGGTTGTTTCCTCGGAGAAAGTGTACCGTGTGCTCATTACCATTAACATGAAAAGTGACATTGCCTTTGTTGCAATCAATAACAGCCCCTGCAGATATGAAAGGTCTTCCAAGAATAATAGACATACTATCATCCTCGGGAATATCAAGAATAACAAAGTCCGTTAGAATAGTAACGCTTTGCAACCACAACAGCACATCCTCACAAATATCGACAGGTATAGAAGTTGATTTATCAGCCATTTGCAAAGATATTTCAGTAGGTGTATGACGCCTGGATAATCAAGCTACAGTAATTCCCTGCTAATGGCCACGTCACCACGATTACTGTTGTTAAACTCACGTTGGTTCGAAACCGATTCAAATTCGAATTCAAAATCAAGTCAAAGAAATAAAGGTTTTCAAATATTAAAACTAAAATGATAGGGATGTGCCAAATAATTCATAAGTAATATAGGTGGGTAAACCAAGTCTTTACAAAAATATTTAAATGCACTAAACTAAATAAAACAAGAACAAAAACAATTAGATAAATGCCTTTTATTAATTATAAAATATTAAACCATTTTATTTGAGGTTTAAACTTTTTGTGGCAGTGTTGTAATTAGTAGAACTAATTTTGGTACTACTAAAATATTTTACAGAACTAAAATAGATTGATGAATGTAATCAAACGGAAAAGAAATAATACAAAAAAAGGAAAGGGAGAAAACCCCCTGTGAATATGCAACGTCGGGCCAGTGGCAAACCCAGCCGGCCCACCCTGGCGATCCTCCCTCTCTCCTGCTCACGCTGACCGGGTCGCCACAGGGCGGGTGCCCCGACCACCTCACTTGGCGCCGGACGCTGGGAGGGATAAAGCGCCTCCCGCGCCTCCTCGGTCTCCCCACCTCCCCACTCAACCCCACTCACCTCGCCCTCTCGCCCAGATCCACCTTTCCCCTCCTGCCGATCTGGAGGAAGGGTCAAGGCCTGCCCGTCTCCGACGGCTTCCGCCCGTGGCCACCGCCGTCCCCGCGCCTCCGACTAGTCCCGAGATCCCAAGGCCGACCACCTCGTCTCCCTCGCCCACGAGGCCACGCCGAACCAACGAGATCACCACCATGCCGCCTTCTTCCTCCTTGGGACGTCGTCGACCTCGCCGACGATTCCGATCACGGCAAGCCCTCCCGAGCTTCCATGACTACAGGCCCGTGAGCTTACCTTCCTCCCCCCCCCTGTGCTTCCGTTCGCATGAATTCCCCATGTTCGAGCTCACCGCTGGCAGTCATGTCGACGCCCCTCTGCTGGCGCCGTGCTCCTCGCCCTCGATGTTACGGCCTCGCTTGCCGGCGCCTCACACGCCTCCGCTGTCGCTCAGCAGTAGCGCCTGCTCTCACGCGACGGGCAGGCTCACGCGAGGCCGAAGCTCGCTGCCCGCTCATTAACGCCGGCGCCCGCAGCCCACCTCCAAGAGCCCCACGGCCACCATCCGGTGCCCCTCGTCATGCAACGCTGAGCCCACCCACAGCTCCGGCCCAAATTGCCGCCGGAGATGACCGGCCCGACGAAGCTCTGCCGCTACCTGTTTAGCGTCGGCGGTTAGCCTGTCGTGAAGTGCTTGGCGTGTGCGTGGTTAAGCCACTAATGGCCCTAATTAATCTAAGCCTAGCCCTATGACAAATGGGGCCCATAGCTTAACTAATCCAACCCTTAAAAATAGATAATGTGTTAATTAAATCTTAGTCACTCACATCGGGTCCCACTAGGCTTTTTTGATCAATCAACCGTGGACCGATCCAACTCCAGATCGGCCCACAATTGCTGCCTCTAGTACACTTCCGTACGCAGAAATGGGTACCCGTAGCTTTTAAGTCTTTATTTTCGAATTATTAGTAATTTCAGAATATTAATAAAACTTTAAAAATTAATAGAAATTAAACCGTAGCTCGGATGAAAAAGTTTTCTACATGAAAGTTGCTCAGAACGACGAGACGAATCCGGATACGCAGCCTGTTCGTCCGCCACACACCCCTAACATATCAAACTCGTAACTTTCCTCCGGCCCTTCTCGCTTCGAAAACGCTAAACACCGGGATACTTTTCCGGATGTTTCCCCCTTCACCGGTATCACCTCATACCGTGTTAGGGCACGCCGTCGATCACACATTGCTTTGTCATGCATCGTTATGCATCCGCTTGCATTGTATTCATTGTTTCTTCCCCTCTTCTCTCCGAGCAGACTACGAGACCGACGCCGTCACGCCTGGGCCTCGACCACTACGAGTTGGACGACCTCTCCTTCTTGCCAAAGCAAACGTGCAAGCCCCCTTTGATCACCAGATATCGCCTATTCTTCTCTATATCGCTTGCATTAGAGTAGTGTAGCATGTTACCGCTTCCGTTAATCCTATTCTCGCCGCATAGCCCGTCATTTTTGCTAAGGGGCTTGTTACTCCTTACTGCTATCCTACTACTTAGTATAGGATGCTAGTTTTCCATCGCTGGCCCTACATTCTTGTCCGTCTGGCATGCTACACTATCGGGCCGTGATCACTTCGGAGGTGATCACGGTATATACTATATACTTTATACATGATACATGTGGTGACTAAAGTCGGGTCGGCTTGTGGAGCACCCATGCGAGTGATTCACTTGATTGGGGTGAAAGGACCTTTGTCCCAACGGCCCTCCTGTGTGGATCTTTGTGGCGGAGCGTCGGGGCAGGTTGAGACTACCGGGTGAGAGGTGGGCCTGGCCCTGTTCGGCGTTCATGGATACTTAACACGCTTAACTAGATCTTGGTATTTGATCTGAGTTGGTCGTTGACTTTATACACACTAACCGCCACGTGGGACAAGATATGGGCAACCGCGTCGTGGTATCACCGAAGCATTTCATGACGTCGTAATCGGCCCGGCCACGCGGATTGGAACGTAAGCCCGCTCTTGTATTAAGGGGTTGTTCTGCTTTTCGGCCGCCCTCGAATGTGCGGGTGTGCTATGGGCGATGGGCCTGCACTGTGCGCTTAGGTTTAGACCGGCGTGATGACCTCTCTCTGTTATGCCTAGGTGGGCTGCGACGTGTTGATCTTCCGCGGCCGGGCATGACCCGTAAAAGTGTGTCCTACCAAATGGGATCGAGCGTGGTCGGGTAATGTGGTGCACCCCTCAGTAGGGAAGTTAATCTATTCGAATAGCCGTGATCTTCGGTAATGTGGGATCTACTTGGAGTTGTACCTTGACCTTATGACAACTAGAATTGGATACCTAATAAAACACACCCTTCCAAGTGCCAGATACAACCCGGTG
This sequence comes from Aegilops bicornis, assembly GCA_021605145.1. Lineage (NCBI taxonomy): Eukaryota > Viridiplantae > Streptophyta > Magnoliopsida > Poales > Poaceae > Aegilops > Aegilops bicornis. The sequence continues at coordinate 1,023,835 of JAHIAL010000046.1, forward strand.
GTTGCTCTCTAACAGGGCATTGAGGAGGGGATCGCCGGGTAGGATTATGTTATGCGATGCTACTTGGAGGACTTCAGTCTACTCTCTTCTACATGTTGCAAGACCTGAGGCTGCTGTGTTTAGTAGTCTTGACGGGATTAGCTATCCCTCTTATTCGGCATTCTCGCAGTCACCCATCGATATGGCCCTTTACACATATACCCATGCATATGTAGTGTAGCTCGTTGCTTGCAGTACTTTGGATGAGTACTCACGGTTGCCTTGTTCCCCTTTTCCCCTTTCTATACACGATTGCTGCAACCAGACGATGGAGCCTGTGAGCGACGCCACCGTCGATGACGACTACTACCCCGGAGGTGCCTACTACTACGCAAGCAGCCTTCAACGACGACGCACTGTGAGTAGTTAGGAGGATCCCAAGTGAGGACTCTCGCCTCTTCGATCCAGATCCCGCTTTGTGCTAGCCTTCAGAAAGGCAAACTTGTTTAACTTATGTCCAGATTTCAGATATTGTTGCTTCCACGACTTTTCTATGATCGAGCACTTGTATTCGAGCCCTCGAGGCCCCGGCTTGTATTATGATGCTTGTATGACTTATTTATGTTTTAGAGTTGTGTTGTGATATCTTCCGTGAGTCCTCGATCTTGATCGTACACGCTTGCATGCATGATTAGTGTACGATTGAATCGGGGCGCCACAAGTTGGTATCGAGCCGATTGCCTCAGAGGGAATCACCTTCCACACTCCTTGGCCGAGTCGAGTCTAGACATTGCAAAATCTTTTACTAACATGGCTGTGTGCCTTTACGGGCCCACGCCGCCATTGGGTGGTACTAGGATATTTTACCTCTAACCTTTACTCGATTCTCGATCTCTTCTATTCGGGTTAAATGATTTTGCTAACTCGACTCTAGGTTCTCGTGAACTACTTCCACCGGAGAGCCCCTTATTACAGATGATCACCTGCTGCACCAGAAGTTTCCGAAGATACTCTCCGATGTTCTACCGAGAACTTGTGCTCATCGCTTTTGCAATTCCCCTTCCACCGTCAACCCTTATGGATAACTACATGCACTTTCCATTCTTACATTCATCCCCAGTTGGTCTTGTTATTACAAGATACCCTGTAATACTCGTCGTTGTTCCAAGAATACCTTGTGCCACTGCCTTGCGGTTCCTTGCCGCAAAAATATCCCTACGATTTGTTTCTTCACACTTATCGAGGAACCGTTCATTACTAGTTGTTCTTAGGATTCACTAGATACATTGAAATACTACCCGATCTTCCGGTAATCCTCTGCCAACTATTGCTCTGCAAATACTTGTCTTCTTGCAATCTGGACAATTCCATTTGTATAGCAATAACCATTAAGATTCTTGTGATTGACATTCCGATCCTGTTGATTCAACATGTGTGTGAATGCACGCAATCATCAGTTATTCCCTAAATTATCTTTCCGGCTCAGACGTCATTTTAAACATGAGCTGGATCTCGACCAATCAAATTGCCATCGATTGTACCCCTAAGCCTACTCAACTTATCCATCCTTGATCAGAGCGTTGCTTCTGATCCCCTGATTTGGAAATCATAATTCTCTTGCATTTGAACTTTGAATTAGTCAGATGTTTCTATAATCAGATCTCCTTGCATTCTTCTTCCTCTGGTTGAGTACCGATGCTCACATCAGATCCCTTGTGGACCATCGGTTCCTTTGTTGGATTTTATCCGACAGTGTCCTTCATATTGAATAACCTTGCGAGCCTTTCGATGGGTATATAATGCCTTTGGTAAATTACATCATCTGCTTTTGAACCATGCTCTACTTCCGAGCTTGAGTTATTTACCCCTGAAGTTGATGGTATACGTTCCTAAGATGCCTTGATGGGTTGAACCTATGCCTTCCTTAATATGTGTGAACTCGAAAATTTTCACGAGTCATACTCTTCTAGTGTTTTGCTAGATAAAATTTAAACATTACAACTTCTCCGAAAAATGAGAAGTGAATGAAAGGTTTTGCATTGGAGAAGTGGGAGTCGACCTTGAACTTTGTGTTCATGCCCATGGGCCTGATGTTGAACTTATCATAAAAGCTTCTTGTAATAATAACTATTTCCTTGGTATGATATCATATGGTATCTATGTATTGGTCCTTTGCAATCATGATCCACGACCACATTTTCTCCTTGATTCCATTTCTCGGACAAGTTAAAGCACTTGTCTTACGTTGATCGATACATCTCCGCAACCTCTGCTTTTGATCTTCCTCGAGTATTAACCTCGGTATCTCGAGAAGAACTGTCTTTACTTCCTCAAGCGAGTCTTCATCTAGTATTGTTTCTCACCGATCTCAGATTTCCCCAGGTTCCTGAGTTATTAGTCACCGAGAACACCGATAAGTGAATCGATTCCGCACTCTGATTCAATAACTCTAAGTAATTCTCGTTACTTACGAGTTTAATAATCCTTCAAGTCATTTCCAAGCCTTATCGGCTATATCATTATCGTGCAAACTTTTAACTGTGCTACCTGGTCCTTCTTCTCGGAGCATAATTTTTTATGATGAGCTAATCTTACGTTGATTTTCCTAGTCTTACCGTTTCACCTCGAACAACAAACTTGACCCCGAGTTTGTGTCGTATCTGTGGCTCCAATAATCTTTTGCTGCATTAGTCCTTTTGCTTGATGCAGTCGCTGTTCAATTGCTTCTTTGTGGATCCTCTCGACAACAAATTGTCGTGATCATCATCAACATTTTGACTCCTTCCAGGATATCAATGGAATTCTAGACGATAAGTGCCATCCTCGTTCCTTGGTAATTTGAGTTACCATCAACAACATCCTTACCTTCCTTTCATCACAAACTTGTTCATGTTATGGATGCAACTTTCTATCCAGCTTGTATTATGATCTACCTTGTCGTATTACTGCCTTTTGTCAAGGATTTTGTGAGAATCTCACCACCTCTTGAGAATTCTTGATATAAGTGATACTTCACCATCACCATTCTTTTCTTGGTCCCCGTGTTGATCCAAACAGGAATATCGACAGATGGACTAGTGAATTTAAAAAAAAAACTTCTAGCAACCTTATTGCTTTGAAGTTAATGGTCAACATTTCATTCTTAGACCATTGGTTAACGAATCGCCATTATAACATTGTTTGTGCTACCTAAGTCCGCATTTCGGGTGCACCGTCAACCAATGTTTAATCGTGTATGTTTCCTCGAGCATACCTCTTTATATCATTTGAACTCCATAAAAGCTATCTCCTTGTTCACATAATTGTGAAAATCCATCTTTTGGAAATCTCGATGAATTGTCGCTGAGTTCATCAGCCACCTCCTCATTCTCTCTTTGATTTAATAATGAACTCATGATTCTAACTTGCTTCCATAGTTCATTTACCGAGAATCTTACTATGTCGCCTCGCCAATTTGTGTTGCACCTTTCCTTCTCGTATCCTCGAGTATGAGGTATCGACATCAATCCGAACTGAATCTCGGTCGGATATGATGGTTGGGACATTTTCCAAAAGTCGTAACATTGGTCTTTATGTGACCCGGTAAGGTGATGTCGTGCCTAGAAAACCTGGCCGGAGGACCTATTTTTATAATTTCCTTTTAGCAAGGTTATCCATTCTTCCATGAGGAAATCGTAAGACTTATTCTTTAAGTTGTTCCTAATGGATCCTTTGTGCGTCCAAATGCTAAACCTTACTTGATGGCCATGTCAATGCTATCTTGAAGCATGTCTATGGTACTCTGATTTTCAACAAGAACATTTGAAGCCCAATGCTAAAATTTTCTTTATCAATTATCCAGACACCGTTGTTTGGGGAATGTCATGAAATTTCTCTCCCATTACCTAAAGGGTTTTCAACCTTCTATCCTGTTATGGATATCATGCTCTGCTTGTCCTAGGGAAGGATATACCCCTGAAATATGCGTTTAAACACATTTTCCTTTCCATTGTTCTGTTTAAACTGATGATCACATTTTCCTCTTCATTGGTTTGTTTGACCTTTCTTGTGATCTATATAATCTAAGCAGTAATAATTCACTGCTTATGTAAACATCTCGGTGTACAATTCTGTCAGAAAGACCCTGTTACTTTTGTTGATGACATTCCGGTAACCACCGATGGACGAGAACTTTGTTTCATCGGGTTCCGCCTCGCTCAACGAAAGCGGGAGAATGGTTCTCATCGTCCCTCGCCCTTGGTACCAACGATGCTGCCAACATAACTGACCGGTTATTCTCTCACATGCCTTGCTTACAGGATCGTGCAAGACGTCACCGCCCTTCCTACTTTTACCCCACATGGTGGGCACATAACCCGCAGTTCCACAGGATCGAAACCTGACTCTTCTTTATAACCCGGATTCTAATGTATCCTTTGCACCTGGCTTCGTATGTGATTCACGAGCTGAATGCTATACCATTGTTCATCCTGAATCAAACACCATGTTATTCTTGTGGTTCAAGCCCCCATTCCAGCTTCGCCTAGTCATCGAATGATTGCCTACCCGTTTGAAACTTTGGTACCATTGTGTATTGCACTCGGCGATTTCACTGAAATACAACTCATGGGGTACCTTATGTGTTCCCCATTGAGTTCACCGTCAGATGCCCAGCTTTGTGGAGATGCGTTCTTTCGGAGTTTTTCCCCTTGGTCGCGTTCGTAGGACGATGGAGATCCCGGAGAAAGGATGACGAATTGATCATGATGACCGGAGCAGAGAAATAAAGACTTCAACGTAATGGATCGACCTCTTGAGAAGAGCAACCAAGACCGAGGAGATCCGTTAGATTTTTTTCAGAACCCAATCCTCCCCTTGTTTCCCCTCTCCTAAATCTCGGACGAGATTTCTTGTAGTAGAGGAGAATTGTGACGCCTTGGGATAATCAAGCTACCAATTCCCACTAATGGCCACGCCACCACGATTACTATTGTTAAACTCCGTTGGTTCAAACCGATTCAAATTCAATTCAAAATCAAGTCAAAGAAATAAAGGTTTTCAAATATTAAAACTAAAATGTTAGGATGTGGCAAATAATTCATAAGTAATATAGGTGGGTAAACCAAGTCTTTACAAAAATATTTAAATGCACTAAACTAAATAAAACAGTAACAAAAACAATTAGATAAATTCCTTTATTAATTATAAAATATTAAACCATTTTATTTGAGGTTTAAACTTTTTGTATAGTGTTGTAATTAGTAGAACTAATTTAGGTACTACTAAAATATTTTACAAAACTAAAATAGATTGATGAATGTAATCAAACAGAAAAGAAATAATACAAAAAAAGGAAAGGGAGAAAACCCCCTGTGCTTTTGGCCCGTCGGGCAAGTGGCCAACCCAGCCGGCCCACCCTGGCGATCCCTCCCCTCTCCCTGTTCACGCGACCGGGTCGCTCTGGTAGGTTGCCCCGACCACCTCGCCCGGCGACGGCCTGGGAGGATAAGGCGCCTCCCGCGCCTCCTGGTCTCCCCACCTCCCACTCAACCCCACTCACCTCGCCTCTCGCCCAGATCCACCTTTCCCTCTGCCCGATCTGGAGGAAGGGCGGCGCCCATCTCCGACGACCTCGCTTTTCTTGCGTGGCCACCGTCGTCCCCGCGCCTCCGACTAGTCTGGAGATCCTGTAGTCGACCACTACGTCTCCCTCGCCCACGAGACCACGCCCGGAACCATCGCATCACCACCATGCCGTCTTCTTCCTTCCTCGGACGCCGCCGACCAGCCCGACGATTCCGGATCATGCAAGCCCTCCCCGAGCTCGCTTCGCCCGCGACTCACAGGCCCCGTGAGCTTACTCTTCCTCCCTGACCCCCATGTGCTTCCTGCTCACCCACAATTCCCCGTGTTCGAAGCTCACATGAAGCTTCATGGTCGACGCTGCCCCTCTCATCGCCGTCGTGCTCCACGGCCCCTGATGTTCGCTCGCGCTTCTTTGGCGCCCACACGCATAAGTCGCTCCTCATGGCTGCACCGCTCCCTTACGACGGGCGTGTTCGTCAGCTGCGAGGCCGAGCCCCGCTCCGCTAACGCCGGCGCCCTGCAGCCCCCGTCCGGCCCCCCATGGCTACCATCCGGTGCCCTCGCCGCGAGCGCGCGCTGAGCCCACCCACAGCTCCAGCTGCCGCCGGAGATGACCGCCGAGCTCTGCCGCCACTGTTTAGCGTCGGCGGTTAGTCAGCGTGAAGTGCCGACGTACACGTGGTTAAGCCACTAATGGCCCTAATTAATCTAACCCTAGCCCTATGACAAGTGGGGCCCATAGCTTAACTAATCCAACCCTTAAAAATAGATAATGTGTTAATTAAATCTTAGTCACCGACATCGGGTCCCACTAGGCTTTTTGACTAGTCAACCGTGGGACTGGGCCAATCGCAGACTGGCCCACATTGCCAGCCTCTAGTACACTTCCGTGCACGCAGAGCTGGGTACCCGTAGCTTTTTAGTCTTTATTTTCAAATTATTAGTAATTTCAGAATATTAATAAAACTTTAAAAATTAATAGAAATTAAACCGTAGCTCGGATGAAAAAGTTTTCTACATGAAAGTTGCTCGAGCAGCGGCGAGGAATCCGTCACGCAGCCCTGTTATCGCCACACACCCCTAACATATCAAACTCGCATCTTTCCCCTCCGGCTCCTCCGCCAAACGCGAAACACCGGGGATACTTTCCCGGATGTTTCCCCCCTTCACCGCTATCACCTCATACCGCGTTAGGGCACGCCTCGCATCACACATTGCTTTGTCATGCATCGTTATGCATCTGTTTGCATTGTATTCATTGTTTCTTCCCCCTCTTCTCTCTCCGGATAGACTACTGAGACCGACGCCGGCCGCCGCCAGTTCGACTACGGAGTTGGCGACCTCTCCTTCTTGCCAAAGCAACCAGGCAAGCCCCCCCCTTTGATCACCAGATATCGCCTATTCTTCTCTATACTGCTTGCATTAGAGTAGTGTAGCATGTTACTGCTTTCCGTTAATCCTATTCTGCCGCCTTTGTCATTGTTACTCTGATTTGTTACCCTTTACCTTTATCCTACGCTTAGTATAGGATGCTAGTTTTCCATCGCTGGCCCTACATTCTTGTCCGCCTCATTGCACATACACTATCGGGCCGTGATCACTTGGGAGGTGATCACGGGTATATACTATAAACTTTATACATGATACATGTGGTGACTAAAGTCGAATTCGGCTTGTGGAGCACCAGCAGTGATTCACTTGATTGGGGGCTGAAAGGACCTTTGTCCCAACGGCCCTCTGTGTGGATCTTTGTGGCGGAGTGTCGTAGGCAGGTTGAGACTACAGGTGAGAGGTGGGCCTGGCCTTGTTCGGGCGTCATGATACTTAACACGCTTAACGAGATCTTGGTATTTGATCTGAGTTGGGTCGTTGACCTTATACGCACTAACCGCCACGTGGGACAAGATATGGGCAAACGCGTCATGGTATCAACAAGCATTTCGTGAAGTCAAGATCGAGCGGCGACGCCGGATTGGGACGTAAGCCTGCTCTTGTATTAAGGGGCTAGTTTACGCTTTCTACCGCCCTACATAGCGTCAGGGTGTGCTAAGGGCGATGGGCCCCACTGCGGCGCTTAGGTTTAGTCCGCGGTCTTGACCTCTCTGTTATGCCTAGGTGGGGCTGCGGCGTGTTGATCTTCCGCGCGGGGCATGACCCGAAAAAGTGTGTCCGCCAAATGTGATCGAGCGTGTCGGGTAATGTGGTGCACCCCTGCAGGGAAGTTAATCTATTCGAATAGTCGTGATCTTCGGTAACAGGAAGACTTGGAGTTGTACCTTGACCTTATGACAACTAGAACTGGATACTTAATAAAACACACCCTTCCAAGTGCCAGATACAACCCGGTGGTCGCTCTCTAACTGGGCATTGAGGAGGGATCACGGGTAGGATTATGCTATGTGATGCTACTTGGAGGACTTCATCTACTCTCTTCTACATGTTGCAAGGCGGAGGCTGCTGTAAGTATAGTCTTGACGAGATTAGCTATCCCCTCTTATTCTCGGCATTCTGCAGCCAAATTAATCGATATGGCCCTTTACACATATACCCATGCATATGTAGTGTACCTCCTTGCTTGCGAGTACTTTGGATGAGTACTCACGGTTGCCTTGTTCCCCCTTTTCCCCCTTTCTATACACGATTGTTGCAACCAAACGATGGAGCCGAGGAGCCAGACGCCACCGTCGATGACGACTACTACCCCGGAGGTTCCTACTACTACGCAGCCACGATTTACACTGTGAGTAGTTAGGAGGATCTCAGGCGGGAGGCACCGCCTCTTTCGATCTCAGATCCCAGTTTGTGCTAGCCTTCTTAAGGCAAACTTGTTTAACTTATGTCCTGTACTCAGATATTTATTTAGCTTCTCGACTTGTCTATGATCGAGCACTTGTATTCGAGCCCTCTAGGCCCCTGGCTTGTATTATGATGCTTGTATGACTTATTTATGTTTTAGAGTTGTGTTGTGATATCTTCCCTGAGTCCCTGATCTTGATCGTACACGTTTGCGTGCATGATTAGTGTACGATTGAATCGGGGGCGTCACAAGGTGTCAAATTATTCAAGTCAAGTCTACGATATAAAGAGAGAGGCATAACACTTAGACCGGCTCCAAGATCACATAAAGCAGTTTTAACATAATTTCTTTTAATGGAGCATGGTATAGTAGGTACTCCTGGATTTCCAAGTTTCTTTGGTATTCCACCCTTAAAAGTATAATTAGCAAGCATGGTAGAAATTTCAGCTTCCTCAGATCTTTCTTTTATTTGTAACAATATCTTTCATATATTTAGCATAAGGATTTGTTTTGAGCACATCAGTTAATCGTGATACGCAAAAGATGGGTCTAATCATTTCAAAGCAAAGCGCTCAAAATCCTCATCATCCTTTTCTTGGATGGTTTGGGAGGAAAAGGCATGGGTTTACGAACCCATGGTTCTCTTTCTTTACCATGTTTCCTAGCAACGAAGTCTCTTTTATCATAACGTTGATTCTTTAATTGTGGGTTATCAAGATCAACAAAGCAGGTTCAACTTCTACATCATTATCATTACTAGGTTGAGCATCATCATGAACATCATCATTAACATTTTTACTAGGTTCATGTTCATTACCGATTGTGTTTCAAAGATCGACATAAAGATATCATTTGGATTATCGGGTGGTTCAGCAATAGGTTCACTAGAAGTTTGCACAGTTCTATCATTTTCTTTTTCTTCCTATTAGAAGAACTAGGCATATCAATATTATTTCTCCGAGAATCTTGCTCGATTCTCTTAGGGTGGCCTTCGTGATACAAAGGTTCTGAGTGATTCTACCAGTTCTAGTAGCCACTCTAACAAAGATAATCATTTTCTTACTATTCATTTCATTAAGCACTTCTTTCTCGAGCTTTAAGTACTTGTTCTACTTGAGTGGTAACCATAGAAGCATGCTTGCTAACAAGTTTAAGTTCACCTCTAATATCAGCCATATAATCACCCAAGCGTTTAATCATAAAAGTATTCTGTTTTAATTGTCTACCAAAATAAGCATTAAAGTCATCTTGCTTAAACATAAAGTCATCAAACTCATCCAAGCAATCGACTAGCAATTTTAGTAGGAGGGACTTCAGTTTTATCATATCTGTGGAGAGAATTTACCTTTACTACCCGTGGTCGGGATATCTGGAGGTTCTTGACAAATAAGTAATTGAGATCATATACTTCTTCAACAAAGCGGTGAATTAAGACCATGTATTTCTTCAATAGGAGGTAAATTCTTAACATCTTCAGCTTTAATACCTTTTTCTTTCATAGATTTCTTTGCCTCTTGCATATCTTCGGAATGAGAGAAATAGAACACCTCTCTTCTTGAGTTGGTTTAGGAATAGGCTCAAGAATGGTGGCTCAGGATCTGGCTCGGGAGTTGGCTCAGGAGGTGCCCAATTATTTTCATTTGTCAACATATTATTCAATAAAATTTCAGCTTCATCCGGTGTTCTTCCCTGAAAAGAGAACCAGCACAACTATCGAGGTAATCTCTGGAAGCATCGGTTAGTCCATTATAAAAGATATCAAGTATTTCAGGTTTCTTAAGAGGATGATCAGGCAAAGCATTAAGTAACTTGAGAAGCCTCCCCCAAGCATGTGGGAGACTTTCTTCTTCAATTTGCACAAAATTATATATATCCCTCAAAGCAGCTGGTTTCTTATGAGCGGGGAAATATTTAGCAAGAGAAGTAATGAACCATATCCTGGGGACTTTGCACACAACCAGGATCAAGAGAATTAAACCATATCTTAGCATCACCCTTTAATGAGAACGGAAATAAAGGTAGCGTGATCTCTCATTATTAGTAAATAGGGCAGCTATATCATCTAACTTACGAAGATGTGCCACAACAGTTTCAGATTCATAGCCATAAAAAGGATCAGATTCAACCAAAGTAATTATATACGGATCAACGGAAAAATCATAATAATCCTGATCAGAACACAGATAGGTGAAGTAGCAAAAGCAGGGTCAGGTCTCATCCTACCTCTAAAAGATTCTTTACTCCATTTAACTAGCAACCTATTACGTTCGAGACTATCCTAGCAAGCAAGAATAGCTTCAGTAGATTCAGCATTAAAAAGGTAACCCTCAGGAATAGCAGGCCCATTTTCATCATCACTAACATCATCGTGTTCAGTTTCAATAATTTCTCTTTCTCTAGACTTAGAAATTTGTTCATCTAGAAATTCACCAAGAGGCACAAGAGTATCAAGCATAGAAGTAGTTTCATCATAAGTATCATGCATAGCGTATGGCATCATCAATAACATGCGACATATTGGAGCGAATAGCGTAGCGAGGTTTAGGTGTCGCTAGCTTGTTTATAACGAAGGTGAATCAAGTGCGAGCTAGATGGCAATTCTTACCTCCCTCGTAGTTGAGGGATAAATAGTTGTCTTAGCGTCTTTCAAGTTCTTCATAGTGTCCAGCAGATATAAATCCCAAGTGACTCAAAGAATAGAGCTATGCTCCCCAAGAACGGCGCCTAAAAAGGTCTTGATAACCCACAAGTATAGGGGATCGCAACAGTTTTCGAGGGTAGAGTATTCAACCCAAATTTATTGATTCGACACAAGGGGAGCCAAAGAATATTCTCAAGTATTAGTAGCTGAGTTGTCAATTCAACCACACCGGAAACTTAGTATCTGCAGCAAAGTGTTTAGTATCGAGTAATATGATAGTGGTGGTAACTTGGTAACAAAAGTAAAGACAACAAAAGTAAATATTTTTGGTATTTTGTAGTGATTGTAACAGAGCAACGGAAAGTAAATAAGCGTAAACCAAAGATATGGAAAACTTCAGAGGCACCGGATCGCTGATGGATAATTATGCGGATGTGGTTCGTCATGTAACTTGGTCATAACATAGGGTGACACAGAACTAGCTCCAGTTCATCAATGTAATGTCGGCATGTATTCCGTGATATAGTCATACGTGCTTATGGAAAAGAACTTGCATGACATCTTTGTCCTACCCTCCCGTGGCAGCGGGTCCTATTGGAAACTAAGGGATATTAAGGCCTCCTTTTAATAGAGAACCGAACAAAGCATTAGCACATAGTGAATACATGAACTCCTCAAACTATGGTCATCACCGAGAAGTATCCCAATTATTGTCACTTTGGGGTTGTCGGATCATAACACATAATAGGTGGCTATAGACTTGCAAGATAGGATCAAGAACACACATATATTCATGAAAACATAATAGGTTCAGATCTGAAATCATGGCACTCGGGCCCTAGTGACAAGCATTAAGCATAGCAAAGTCATAGCAACATCAATCTCGTAACATAATGGATACTAGGGACCAAACCCTAACAAAACTAACTCGATTACATGATAAATCTCATCCAACCCATCACCGTCCAAATAGCCTACGATGCAATTACTCACGACGGCGGTGAGCATCATGAAATTGGTGATGGAGGATGGTTGATGATGACGACGGCGATTTAATCCCTCTCCGAGCCCCGAATCGGACTCTGCATCAGGCCTCCCGAGAGAGATTAGGGCTTGGCGGCTCCGTGATCGCAAAATGCGATGAAACTTTCTCCTGATTTTTTCTCCCGAAAGCCAATATATGGAGTTGGAGTTGGCGCCGGAGGGCATCCAGGGGCCCATGGTAGGGCGCACCCGGAGGGGCGCGCCCCACCCTCGTGGGATGTGGTGTGGCCCCTGGTCTTCATCTTTGGCGAGGATTTTTTATTATTTATTCTAAGATGTTCCGTGGAGTTTCAGGTCATTCCGAGAACTTTTGTTTTCTGCACATAAAACAACAGCATGGCAATTCTGCTGAAAACAGCGTCAGTCCGGGTTAGTTCCATTCAAATCATACAAGTTAGAGTCCAAAACAAGGGCAAAAGTGTTTGGAAAAGTCGATACGACGAAGACGTATCAATCTTGTTTCCTAATATGTAAGCAGCTTTACCATGTCTTCCTTTAAAAGACAACCCTTTATGCTTTTCTGAAATTCTACATCATTTCCGATCAACAATATGTCATCCACACATACTTATCAGAAATGTTGTAGTGATCCCACTCACTTTCTTGTAAACTAGATGATACCCCGTGCGTTGCTGCGGGAATTGCTTGCAATATATTTTGATGAGATTTGGTTATATGGGCATGAATATAAAATGAGCATCTGTAAACAACATAGGTAAGTGCAAGGTATTTTGGAACATGTACCTTAAGTCATCCACATTCAGATCACCATGAATTAAGAACTATATATGTTTGCTTAAAATGAATTGCTGATAGCATCATGAAGTTTCCCAGCTTGTCTATCATACTGATAAATTTTAGTTCACCATTTCTTAAGGTATGAAATGTTCTAAGAGAATAATACCGAGAACTTGTTGGTAAGCATAACTGTAATAAAAAAACACGAATTGGAAGTGGGCCTAATTGAGAAACTGTAAAAAATCTAGTGGGAGACTCACATATAAGTACAACAAAGTTGGAGAAGTGTGATTCTATGGCATGCTCTGTTTCATATGAAAAATTGAAAGTAACTTTAGGAAATTATCAAGTTCAAAACAATAATATTGTGCTTTGTTTGTTTCGATTGCTTGCATTTTGAATTTATGATAAACACAGCACAGAATTTTGCATCCAGTTCCACCATCCTACATAAATACAAAAAGTGATGTGTTACAAATATGAAATGTACTTTAGTTTAACATAGCAAATTAAAGAACTAATGATGTGGAATCTTGCAACAAAAACATAGACAATCCTTTATTATCATCAGTGAACTAACCATGATCCCTTCTCCGAAGGGTATTGATATCGGAATTATTAATTCATAAACTGTCGCAAAAACAAAAAGACTGTAATGTATGTAGATTGGTGGCCTAGCAGCCTACTGTGAACAGGGTTTAGATTGCACTCAAACAATCTTGCTGAAAAGCAATATTTTTTAGCTATAATTAGTACTATGAAGCATGTATAATAGAAGAAGATGCACACTACCTTCAGGTCTACAAAATCATGAAGTTGTGATTTTAATGGTTAGGTGAATATCTAAGTCAAGAAGCAACAGAACTGGGTTACGTCGTCCTGCTCCCCGAGCCAAACATAATTAAGATATCCGCATTGAGGAGATGAACTATTCATGGAAACAAAACTGTATTGATAACCCACAAGTATAGGGGATCAATTGTAGCCTCTTTCGATAAGTAGAGTGTCGAACCCAATGAGGATCTAAAGGTAGAACAAATATTCCCTCAAGTTCTATCGACCACCGATACAACTCTACGCACACTTGACGTTCGCTTTACCGGAAACAAGTATGAAACTAGAAGTACTTTGTAGGTGTTGTTGGATAGGTTTGCAAGAAGATAAAGAGCGCGTAAATAAAAAGTAGGGGCTGTTTAGATAAAGACACAACTAAGTTAGTTTTAGTAGAGAGCTTGTTGTCACGAGAAAGTTATTTGTCCCTAGGCAATCGATAACTAGACCGGTAATCATTATTGCAATTTTATTTGAGGGATAGGAATAAGCTAACATACTTTCTCTACTTGGATCATATGCACTTATGATTGGAACTCTAGCAAGCATCCGCAACTACTAAAGATCATTAAGGTAAAAACCAACCATAGCATTAAAGCATCAAGTCCTCTTTATTCCATACGCAACAACCCCCTTACTCGGGTTTGTGTTTCAGTCACTCACGCAACCCACTATAAGCGAATCATGAACGTATTGCAACACCCTACAGCGGGAATCCCTCACGCTTGCGCGACACAGAGAGCACCATAGGACAGCACCAATAAAAAAACATGCAACTCAAACCAATCTTGATCATCAAATAACCCATAGGACAAAACGGATCTACTCAAACATCATAAGATAGCCATACGTCATTGGGAAATAATATATAGCGTTGAGCACCATGTTTAAGTAGAGATTACACGGGTAAGAGAGAGGTTACACCGCTGCATAGAGGGGAAGAGTTGGTGATGATGGCGGTGAAGTAGTTGGTGAAGATTGCGGTGATGATGATGGCCACGACAGCTCCCGCGCCACCGGAAGAGAAGGGAGAGGGGCCCTTCGCCTTCTTCTTCTTCCTTGACCTCCTCCCTAGATGGGAGAAGGGTTTCCTCCGTCCTTGGCCTCCATGGCGTGGGAGGGCGAGAGCCCCTCCGAGATTGGATCTGTCTCTCTGTCTCTCTCTATTTCTTCCTTCTCCTTTTCTGCCCTTTCACCGTTTCGTATATATATGGAGATCCGTAACTCCGATTGGATTGAAACCTTCGCCTTGATTTTTTTACCAAAAAATAGCTTTCTTGCGGCCGAAGAAGGGCATCAACCGCCTTACGGGTGGACCACGAGGGTCAGGGCGCGCCTGCCTCGTGGGCCACCTCGTGCACCGCCTCAAGGTGGATTTTTCTTCCGGAATTTTCCAAATATTCCAAAAATAAGCTCATCTGCTTTTATCCCGCTTTGGATTCCGTTTGATATGGATATTCTCACAAAACATAAAACATGCAAATGTATGGAGGAACCGGCACTGAGCCAATCGGATCAATATGTTAGTCCCAAAAATAGTATAAAAAGTTGCCAAAAAGTACATGAAAGTTGTATAATATTGGCATGGAACAATAAAAAATTATAGATACGACGGAGACGTATCAGCATCCCCAAGCTTAATTCATGCTCGTCCTCGAGTAGGTAAATGATAAAAAAGATATTTTTTGATGTGGAATGCTACCTAGCATAATCTTGATAATTTGTCTAATCATGGCATAAATATTAAGACACGAGTGATTCAAAGCAATAGTCTATCTTTTGACATAAAAACAATAATACTTCAATCATACTAACCAAGCAATTATGTCTTATCAAAATAACATAGCCAATGAAAGCTTATCCCTACAAAATCATATAGTCTGGCTATGCTCCATCTTCACCACACAAAGCATTCAAATCATGCACAACCCCGATGACAAGCCGAGCAATTGGTTCATACTTTTTAACGCGCTTCAGCTTTTTCAACCATCACGCAATATATGAGCGCAAGCCATGGACATAGCACTATAGGTGGAATAGAATAATATGATGGGGGTTATGTGGAGAAGACAAAAAGGGAGAAAGTCTCACATCGCCGCGGCTAAACAACGGGCTATGGAGATGCCCATCAATTGATGTCAATGTGAGGAGTAGGGATTGCCATGCAACGGATGCACTAGAGCTATAAGTATATGAAAGCTCAAACTGAAACTAAGTGGGTGTGCATCCAACTTGCTTGCTCATGAAGACCTAGGGCATTTGAGGAAGCCCATCGTTGGAATATACAAGCCAAGTTCTATAATGAAAATTCCCACTAGTATATGAAAGTGATAACTCAAGAGACTCTCTATATGAAGAACATGGTGCTACTTTTGAAGCACAAGTGTGGTAAAGGATAGTAACATTGCCCTTTTTCTCTTTTTTTGCGGTCTTCATGGCCCCCTTTTTTATTTAGGCTTCTTTGGCCTCTCTCTTCCTTTTTTTGATGGGGCAATGCTCTAATAATGATGATCATCACACTTTTATTTACTTACAACTCAATATTACAACTCGATACTAGAACAAAGGTATGACTCTATATGAATGCCTCCGCGGTGTAATCGATGTGCAATGATCTAAGCGTAGCAATGACATCAAAAATGGACAAGCCATGAAAACATCATGCTAGCTATCTTAATGCATCATGCAAAGTAATATGACAATAAATGCTCAAGTCATGTATATGATGATGATGGAAGTTGCATGGCAATATATCTCGAATGGCTATGGAAATGCCATAATAGGTAGGTATGGTGGCTGTTTTGAGGAAGATATAAGGAGGTTTATGTGTGATAGAGCGTGTCGTATCACGGGGTTTGGATGCACCGCTAAGTTTGCACCAACTCTCGAGGTGAGAAAGGGCAATGCACAGTACCGAAGAGGCTAGCAATGATGGAAGGGTGAGAGTGCGTATAATCCATGGACTCACATTAGTCATAAAGAACTCATATACTTATTGCAAAAGTTTATTAGCCCTCGAAGCAAAGTACGCATGCCCCTAGGGGGATAGATTGGTAGGAAAAGGCCATCGCTCGTCCCCGACCGCCACTCATAAGGAAGACAATCAATAAACACCTCATGCTCCAACTTCATACATAACGGTTCACCATAATGCGTGCATGCTCACGGGACTTGCAAACCTCAACACAAGTATTTCTCAATTTCACAATTACTCAACTAGCATGACTCTAATATCACCACCTTTATATCGCAAAACTATTGCAAGGAATCAAACATATCATATTCAAAGTGATCTACAAGTTTTATGTAGGGTTTTATGACTAACCATGTGAATGACCAGTTCTGTCATCTCTCTAAATAGATATAAGTGAAGCACGAGAGTTTAATTCTTTCTACAAAAGATATGCCCAAGCTCTAACAAATATAAGTGAAGCAAAAGAGCATTCTACAAATGGCGTGTTGTCTATGTAAAGAGAAACAGGCAATCCAAACTTCAAAAGATATAAGTGAAGCACATGAAGCATTCTATAAAGCCATACTCAAAAGATATAAGTGAAGTGCAATGAGCATTCTATAAATCAACCAAGTAATATCTCATGCCAGCATGGTGCATAAAACAAAAATGAAAACTAAAGCAAAAGACGCTCCAAGATTGCACATATCGCATGAACGAAACGAATCCGAAAACATACCGATACTTGTTGAAGAAAGAGGGGATGCCTTCTGGGGCATCCCCAAGCTTAGACGCTTGAGTCTCCTTGAATATTTAGTTGGGGTGCCTTGGGCAACCCCAAGCTTGAGCTCTTGCCTCTCTTCCTTCTTCTCATATCGGAACCCTCTCGATCATCGAACACTTCATCCACACAAAACTTTAACAGAAAACTCGGTAAGATCCGTTAGTATAATAAAGCAAATCACTACTCTAAGTACTGTTGCAAACCAATTCATATTTTGTTTTTGCATTATTTCTACTGTAATATAACTTTTTCATGGCTTAATCCACTGATATAAATCGATAGTTTCATCAAAACAAGCAAACTATGCATCAAAAACAGAATCTGTCTAGAACAGAACAGTCTGTAATAATCTGAACATTCACCATACTTCTGATACTTGAAAAATTCTGCCAAAATTAGGACAAATAAACAATTTGTATGGAAAGTCAGTGCAAAAAGAATCAGAACCATTTGACGTTCCAGTAAAAAATATAAATCGCGCACTACAGCCAAAGTTTCTGTCCTGCACCGCACAAACCAACAAGCATTGTAAACATCCTAAAGGCAAACCTTGGCACATTAATTTTATAATAAAATGGAATTGTACAAGGGGATAATTATTTTTGTTGAAAATTTTTTGTAATCAAGATTCGCAAAGTTTCCGTGAGCATGAACAAAGTTCAAGGCTAGCTCCCACTTCAACAATGCTCGCTCTTTCTCACTTTCACTTTCGCTTTTCTTTTTGAAAAATTTTGGGTTCCCCTTTTTATTTTTGTTGTTTTAAACTATATGAAAGCACTAAACATAAATAAATGACTCTCTAAAACTTCCGGGTTGTCTCCTGCAGCGCTTTCTTTAAAGCCATTAAGCTAGGCATATAGTGCTCAAGTAGTGAATCCACCCGATCCCAAGGTATATCAAAGCCAATTTTAATTAACAATGATTTGTAATTTAGTAGTGAGCACAAAAGTAACATATATCATGTAATCACGAAGTCTAACTCTCTTCCTATGCATCGGCATGTCATAAAAGAACAATTCATGCACACATAGTAAAGGCCAATGCATAGTATAAAACAGTTTCTTGCAATTTTACCATGTTGGAAACATAGAGAGGTGGAGATATAGTTCCTCTCTCATAATAATTGCAAGTAGGAGCAGCAAGCACATGCATATTATATTCATCAAAATCATCATGTGCAACGGTGTAAGGCAACCCATCAATATAATCCTTAATAAGAGCAAACTTCTCCGATATAGTGTAGTTTGGAGAATTCAAAAAGATAATAGGACTATCATGCGTGGGTGCAATAGCAGCAATTTCATGTTTAACATAAGGAACTATAGCAAGTTCATCTCCATAAGCATAATTCATATTGGCATCTTGGCCACAAGCATATAGCAAGCATCATCAAAAAGGGATATTTCAAAAGAATCAACGGGATCATAACAATCATCATAGCAATCATCCTTCGGTAAGCACGATGGGAAATTAAACAATGTATGAGTTGAAGAGTTACTCTCATTAGAAGGTGGGCACAGGTGATCAATCCGCTTCCTCCTTTTGTTCTTCGCTCTCCTCATCATCTTTTTCATCCAATGAGCTCACAGTTTCATCAATTTCTTCTTCCATAGACTCCTGCAAAATATTAGTATCTTCTTGGACAGCGGAGTAGCCCTCAATATATGGTTCAACATAGGAATTAGAAGCATAATTATCATAGCAATATTTAAGTATGGCAAAATTTTCAGACTTGTAAAGAGTAGCACCATACTTTTCAATCAAAGAAGCAATTTCGTAAGCACCCTTAAAAGCAACAAATTCTTCAATTTGTTGAACATCATAGTAATTATAAACACCCTTAGCATAAGAAGATACAATTCCATTATCACTAAACTCACATTGATAGGGAAGGTGTTTCTTAGGGTTTTCAGAACAACAAGTAAAATCATATATTTCACATAAATTCCAAGCATAGCATTGCAAAGCGATGAATTTGACCCAATAGAATTTCCCTTTTCAGATATTGATTATGCATATAACAAGCATGCTCATCTAAAGATTTGCCCTCAACTAAGCTAGTTGGCGTTTCAGACGAGCACATAGGGATCAAGATGATCCAAGTAATAAGCTTCAAAGAAGGCGATAGATTTTGAGTGGTTCTTCAACCATTGGTTCAAGAGGTACAACTAATTTTTTGGTATTTTGAGTTTCCTACCCATAACTAAAGATATAAAACAACTAAGAACAACAAATAAAAATTACTTAGTGATAAAGCAAACAAGCACACACGAGAATATTCAACCCACGCGATGGTTCCCCGGCAACGGCGCCAGAAAAAGGTCTTGATAACCCACAAGTACAGGGGATCAATTGTAGCCTCTTTTGATAAGTAAGAGTGTCGAACCAAACGAGGAGCTAAACGTAGAACAAATATTCCCTCAAGTTCTATCCACCACCGATACAACTCTACGCACACTTGACGTTCGCTTTACCGGAAACAAGTATGAAACTAGAAGTACTTTATAGGTGTTGTTGGATAGGTTTGCAAGAAGATAAAGAGCACGTAAATAAAAAGTAGGGGCTGTTTAGATAAAGACACAACTAAGTTAGTTTTAGTAGAGAGCTTGTTGTCACGAGAAATTTATTTGTCCCTAGGCAATCGATAACTAGACCGATAATCATTATTGCAATTTTATTTGAGGGAGAGGCATAAGCTAACATACTTTCTCTACTTGGATCATATGCACTTATGATTGGAACTCTAGCAAGCATCCGCAACTACTAAAGATCATTAAGGTAAAACCCAACCATAGCATTAAAGCATCAAGTCCTCTTTATCCCATACGCAACAACCCCCTTACTCGGGTTTGTGTTTCAGTCACTCACGCAACCCACTATAAGCGAATCATGAACGTACTGCAACACCCTACATAGGGAATCCCTCACGCTTGTGTGACACGAAGAGCACCATAGGACAGCATCAATAATAAAACATGCAACTCAAGCCAATCTTGATCATCAAATAACCCATAGGACAAAACGGATCTACTCAAACATCATAAGATAGCCATACGTCATTGGGAAACAATATATAGCGTTGAGCACCATGTTTAAGTAGAGATTACATTGGGTAAGAGAGAGGTTACACCGCTGCATAGAGTTGGGAAGAGTTGGTGATGATGGCGGTGAAGTTGTTGGTGAAGATTGCGGTGATGATGATGGCCACGAAGCTGCTCCGGCCGCCACCCGAAGAGAAGGGGAGAGGGGGCCTTCATTCTTTTCTTCTTCCTTGACCTCCTCCCTAGATGGGAGAAGGGTTTCCCCTCTGGTCCTTGGCCTCCATGGCGTGGGAGGGGCGAGAGCCCCTCCGAGATTGGATTTGTCTCTCTGTCTCTCTCTGTTTCTGCCTTCTCCTTTTCTGCCCTTCCACCGTTTCGTATATGTAGGGAGATCCGTAACTCCGATTGGATTGAAACCTTCACCTTGATTTTTTACCAAAAATTAGCTTTCTTGCGGCCGAAGAAGGGCATCAAACGCCTTTATGGGTGGACCATGAGGGTCGTAGCGCCCTGCCTCGTAGCCACCTCGAACACCGCCTCAGCGTGGATTTTTCTTCCGAATTTTCCAAATATTCCAAAAATAAGCTCCATCCATTTTTATCCCGTTTGGATTCCGTTTGATATGGATATTCTGCGAAACATAAAACATGCAATGCATGAGGAACCGGCATTGGGCAATCGGATCAATATGTTAGTCCCAAAAATAGTATAAAAAGTTGCCAAAAAGTATATGAAAGTTGTATAATATTGGCATGGAACAATAAAAAATTATAGATACGACGGAGACGTATCATGTATCATAAAAAATAAGAGCCAAAAAGAGACATATAATAGGGTTGCCTTACCACTGAAAGGAGGATCGGGAGAACCATAACTTCTCAATGACTTGCAGATTATAGAAGAAGGGAAGGAAATGATAACCCAACCTCCCATTTCTGAATTTCCTAGAAGAAAAAGGTGTGTGGAAGCTTAGTTCCTCACCTGACTTGATTCCAGTGAACCTGCCATATCCGCGATTGCCTACAATAGTGCAGAGGTGTCGTGCGCCACCCTAGCTATTGCTGCTTCGCCACTGCCTGACGGTCGTCACCTTCCAAAGGGGCTCCTTGGCAAGGCTTGATGCGTGTCTACTCCTGACATTTGTATTACATTCAGAGCTTAGAGACTGCATGTAAATAAAACGTACAGAGGGGATCCCCCAAAATTAAGGCTGATTTAGCCTACAACGTTGGCCAAATACAATGAATCAATGGAGCAGCTTGTGTCGTGCATCTACTCTCTGTTCCATCCTAGACTGTAAAGAAAAATCAAATTGCTAAGGATGAGTGAAGCGAGAAACTTTCCTGCTCGCCTCGCACCAATAGCCACGTACTGGAGTCTGGAGCCATAGAATATCCCGGCTTCATGATGGGGAGGAGGATGAAACCTGAAGCTTGGGCGGCAGGGCTTGGACGGAGGAGCTAGCCAGAAACATGGGAGGCCATGCTCGCCAGCAACTTAATTAAACCGAGGTTGTGGGAGATGGCCTCAATGCCTCAGGTGTGCTCGTAGCAGCGACGACAGATCATGAATACAACCACCAAATCAGGGGGAGGGGCCCACTTTATATTTCCACTGAATCGTTGTCGTCACGATTTTATTCCACAAAGGACGCCTGGAGGCACCATGGTCGGAATGGAGACGAAAGGTAGAGTAGAATCAGTGCACCACGTACGCCGTTCGAGGACGGACGCATCACACCGGCAAGGAAGAATCCTAGTAAACGGCCAAGGCGACCACAACAGGTGGTTGTGCCGAAGGAGCGCCATCACACAGCCATAATGCGAGCACCATCACACAGGGATGGATACCCGCCTCCGTGAGTGAAGCCGGAGACAACGTTGCTGGAAGGGAGGCAAGAGATGATGAGAACCACACAGGTATCAATTCCCCGCTCATCCTGGACAGGCGGATTGTGCCAGATGAGTTCCACATGCGGAGACTTTGTGAGAGCGGTTGAATCAGGGAGGGAGATGACGCTCATGAGGCCTCAATCCTTGTCGCCGGAGGCGGTGGCGTCTGCATCAAATGTCAAGGGTTGCGGTGGCACCGCCGGTGGTGATTGCCATACAGCTTCTATGATGGTACAGGGAAGAGTAAGATGCGTAGAGATGAAGCGCTGGGCTTCTGTTGGGCTTCTTTATATCGGTACTGACTCTTCGGACCAAAGAGGCCTCTTCGGTTTCCAGAGAATCACACGATTTTTTCTAAAAAGAATGAGACATGGTGAGCTGCATGATCAAAATAATTAAAACTAACCGATGATGTGGCAAGGTTGCTGAGGTGGATAGGCTGCATGTCAACAGAAATAGGATAGTGGGGATGAACTATTTGGGTATTATAGATACAGGTTTCTTGCAAACTTTGTATAAACCCAAAAGCTTTGATCACCTCATCAAGCGTATATTCCAACTCCGAGATGCTTGCTCCAGTCCATAGAAGGATTGCTGGAGCTTGCATGCCTTTTAGCATCCTTAGGATCGACAAAACCTTCTGGTTGTATCACATACAACCTTACCTCACGAAAACCGCTAAGGAAACTTTGTTTTGACATCCATCCGCCAGATTTCGTAATCGAAAAATGCAGCAACTGCTAACATAATCCCAAAAGACTTTAGCATCGCTACGAGTGAGAAAGTCTCATCATATTCAACTACTTGAACTTGTCGGAAACTTCTTTGCAACAAGTCGATCTTCATAAATGGTGACATTACCATCAACGTCTGTCTTCTTAAAGATCCATTTATTCTGAATGACCTTTTGCCCTTCAGGTAATACTTCCAAAGTCCATACTTTGGTTTCATACATGGATCCCATCTCGGATTTCATGGCCTCTAACCATTTGTTGGAATCCGGGCCCACCATCGCTTCTCCATAGCTTGTAGGTTCACCGTTGTCCCACAACATGACCTCTAAGACAGGTTTACCGTACCACTCAGAAGCTGTGTGTACCCTTGTCAACCTACGAGGTTCGATAGTAACTTGATCCGAAGCTTCATGATCATCATCATTAGCTTCCTCTTCAACTGACATAGGTGCTACAGAAACATCTTTCTATGCTGCACTACTCTCTAGTCGAAGTAAAGGTTCAACAACCTCATCAAGTTCTATCTTCCTTCCACTCAATTCTTTTGAGAGAAACTCCTTCTTGAGAAAGGACCCATTCTTAGTGACAAACACTTTGTCCTCGGATCTGAGATAGAAGGTATACCCAACCGTCTCTTTTGGGTATCCTATGAAGACGCATTTGTCCGCTCGGGGTTCGAGCTTTTTCGGCTGAATCCTTTTGACATAAGCATCGCAGCCCCAAACGTTAAGAAACGACAACTTAGGTTTCTTGCCAAACCACAGTTCATACGGTGTCATCTCCACGGACTTAGATGGTGCCCTATTTAAAGTGAATATGTAGTTGTCTCTAATTCATAACCCCAAAACGATAGTGGCAAATCGGCAAGAGACATCATAGAATGCACCATATCCAATAATGTACGATTACGACGTTCGGACACACCATACGTTGTGGTGTTTCAGGCGGCGTCAAATGTGAAACAATTCCACATTGTCTTAAGTGATTGCCAAACTCATAACTCAGATTTTCTCCCCTTCGATCGGATCGTTGGAATTTAATCTTCTTGTTACAATGATTCTCAACTTCGCTCTGAAATTGCTTGAACTTTTCAAACGTTTCAGACTTATGCTTCATTAAGTAAATATACCCATATCTACTCAAGTCATCGGTGAAGGTGAGAAAATAACGATATCCACCACACGCATCAACACTCATCGGACCGCACACATCAGCATGTATGATTTCCAACAAGTCGCTTTCCCATTACATAGTTCCAGAAAACGGGGTTTTAGTCATCTTACCAATGAGGCATGGTTCGCATGTGTCAAGTGATTCAAAATCAAATGGCTCCAAAAGTCCATCAACATGGAGGTTCTTCATGCGCTTTACACCAATATGACCTAAGCAGCAGTGCCACAAGAAAGTGGTACTATCATTATCAACTCTACATCTTTTGGCATCAATGTTATGAACATGTGTATCACTACGATCGAGATTTAATAAACCATTCACATTGGGTGCATGACCATAGAAGGTATTATTCATGTAAACAGAATAACCATTATTCTTTGACTTAAATGAATAACCGTATTGCAATACACACGATCTAATCATGTTCATGCTCAACGCAGACACCAAATAACATTTATCTAGGTTCAACACTAATCTCCAAGGTAGAGGGAGCGTGCGATGGTGATCACATCAACCTTGGAAACACTTCAACACACATCGTCACCTCACCCTTAGCTAGTCTTCGTTTATTCTGTAGCTTTTGTTTCGACTTACCAACATTAGCAACTGAACTGGTATCTAATACCCAGGTGCTAGTAGGAGTACTAGTAAGGTACACAGCAATAACACATATATCAAATATACTTTTGTTGAAGTTGCGAGCCCTCTTATCCACCAAGTATTTGGTGGTAATTCTGCTACTAGTGACCGTTCTCCTTACAATAGAAGTACTTAGTCTCACGTTTAGGTTCAATCTTGGGTTTCTTCACTGGAGCGGCAACTGGCTTGCTATTCATGAAGTTTCCCTTCTTGCCCTTGCCCTTCTTGAAACCAGTGGTCTTCTTAGCCATCAACACTTGATGCTCCTTCTTAATTTCTACCTTCGCGACCTTAAGCACCGCGAACAACTCTGGGATCATGTCCATCCCTTGCATGTTATAGTTCATCACGAATCTCTAGTAGCTTGGTGATAGTGACTGGAGAACTCTGTCAATCACTATCTTATCTAGAAGATTAACTCCCACTTGACTCAAGCGATTGTAGCACCCAGACATTCTGAGCACATGCTCACTGGTTGAGTTATTCTCCTCCATCTTGTAGGCAAAGAACTTGTCAGAGGTCTCATACCTCTCAACATGGGCATGAGCCTGAAATACCAATTTCAACACTTGGAACATCTCATATATTCCATGGCGTTCAAAACGCCTTTGGATCCCCGATTCTAACCGTAAAGCATAGCGCACTAAACTATCAAGTAGTCATCAGAACGTGTTCTGCCATATGTTCACAACATCCATGCATTTACACTAGAGGGGTTGGCACACCGAGCGGTGCATCAAGGACATAAGCCTTCTGTGCAGCAGTGAGGACAATCCTCAGACTACGGACATAGTCCGCATAATTGCTTACAATATCTTTCAACTTAGTCTTTCTCTAGGAACGTATTAAAACAGGGAGCTATAGCGTGAGCTATTGATCTACAACATAATTTGCAAAGACAATTTAGACTATGTTCATGATAAATGAGTTCAATTAATCATATTACCGGAGAACTCCCACTCAAATCAACATCCCTCCGGTTGTCCGAGTTTAACACGATCCAAATTCACCAACCCAAGTCCGATCATCACATGAGATGAGGTGGTTTCAATGGTGTACATCTCCATGTTGATCATATCGACTATATGACTCGTGGTTTGACCTTTCGGTCTCTTGTGTTACGAGGCCATGTCTGTACATGCTAGGCTCGTCAAGTTTAACCCAAGTGCTCCGCATGTGCAAAACTTGCTTGCACCCGTTGTATGTGAACGTAGAGTCTATCACACCCGATCATCACGTGGTGCTTCAAAACGACAAACATTCGCACGGTGCACACTCGGGGAGAATACAATTTTATCTTGAAATTTTAGTGAGGGATCACCTTATAATGCTACCGCCGTCCTAAGCAAAATAAGATGCATAAAAGGATTAACATCACATGCAAATCATAAGTGACATGATATGGCCATCAATTTGTGCTTTTGATCTCCATCTCCAAAACACCGTGTCGGTGTACAAAAAGAGGGGCGCACTTTTGTACCCCTATACTGCATCGGCAGTCTGAGCTGCCAGCCCACTGGCACACACCAAGCGTAACAGGGAGGTGAGCCAAGGTAGGACCGAAGCCCAAGATAATCGTGAGCAATGCCAAGGCCAAGACCACAAAGAGCAGAGGGATGGCAGGTTCCCCTAAGAAGACCCTTGCCGGGCAGAAGCTTCGCCCACACCAACAGAGCGAGCCACCCTTGAGCCCACGGTCTCCAACATCACGTTGATCCAGGGCTCGGGAGGCACCTCCGTGGTGGCATGCAGATCTTTGTGAAGACAAGGAACGCTCAAGATCAGATGAGGATTAGAAGAGACAACCCTCGGCAAGATCCTTGTCGAGGAAGGCCACCAGACCCCCGGCAAGGTCCTTGCCGGGGACGACACACACACGGCAAGACCCTTGCAGCCACCAACAGAGCCCTCACCATGACGCCACGGGCCACCGCCAGCCCGTGCCAACCAAGTTTCCGCCCGCTCACATGCAGCTACCGCCCAACCAGGTGGGCGGGCACTGCGTGGCAACATGCAGCTCCTGTGCCAACTCATCGAGCGCCAAATGGCGGCATGCAGATCTTCGTGAAGGCTCCCCACCGCGCCACCTCACTGCCTGCCGTCATTTACATGGCACTGCATGCCTCAATCGCCGTATGCATGTCGAAGCAAGGAAGAGCGGCGACGGACGGACGGCCTCACCCCATCCCCAATAAAGCAAGGGGACACCTAAGCTCACGCATTAAATGCGTCTTGTCCTGTAATACGAGCGATAAGCTCAGTGGCACCGCGCCTTTCCACCTCCCTGTGCCACTGTGGCAGCCCCTTTCGACTATAACAGGAGGCCCATGGCATACTGCAGAAGGATTCGGCTCTTTCGAACCACGCACTCACCACAGCTAGTTTGAGAGCTCAAGAAATCTCTGAAATACACCCACCAAAGCAGGATTAGGGTTTTACGCATCCTCGCGGCCCGAACCTAGGTAAACGATCCTCGCGCTGGTTACTAATCCTGCTCTTCTCGCAACCCTGCGCCCCGGCAACCATAGTAGGGATTCTTGTGATCCCATAGGTGTCGTTTCCCCCGACATCTTTGGCGCGCCAGGTAGGGGGCGCAATTGTGAGAATCTGGCCTAGTAGCTAACCTAGCGGTTCTTCATCGCCCTGGCTCCTGAGAAGAAGGCAGCCGAAAGAATGACGCTGGCGCGGCGACAGAAAAGCTAAGTCATTCAGAGCTTTGAGTTATTTCCTTCTATATATAAGGTTATCATCCTCGGAGATTTTGCCTATGTATGAGAATCCTGCACGCAAAGGGGCCCTCCCGCAATTGGCAACGCCCTTGTTCTGTTTCGAGTCTGGTCAATAGATCAAGCGGACGCGTCGAGAGTGGCGGGGTAGCCTTCCGCACCTGGCAACGCTCTCGATTCTGACTCGAGTCAAGCTCGACAGTTCGGGCAGCCGCGCTAAGGGCGGCAAGGTGGTTTGCCTGGCAGCAAGCACACCCGGCAGGCCAATGGGGATCCGTCCCCAAGATGCCGCCCTGGTTTTACGCGCCGGAAAACCTACCCAGTTAACGTAGGGTGGACATACAAAGGAAAATCGAACAGGAAAATAACATGCATGATACAAAAAGTGTTGCAGAGTCATATTACATCAAATTGTTGCTGCGGTTCTAACTAGAGATAGCAATAGTCCTGGTTGTGAACCTGTAGCGGCGATAAGAAACGGGGTGCCTAGTCCCGGCGCTGGCCCTCCACCCTCAGAATTCAGCCGACACTACCGATGATGGGCTTGATGCGCCCCGAGCGGGCGCGAGGTCGATACCCTCCGACAAGCTCTCCAAATAAGGCGTCAAGTCGAGGTCGGGTACCGGCAGTGCCACCATGGTGAGAACCTTGGTCATGGCGCCCGGGCAAAGCCTCCGGGACTCGCTGCCGCCGAGGCCGCCAGTTGGTGTGAAGCCGCCCAAAGCACCGGCTAACCTTATCAAAGAACAGGTCAGGCTGCAGTTGGCGCCACGCTC
The DNA here is from genome assembly GCA_021605145.1 of Aegilops bicornis. Taxonomy (NCBI): domain Eukaryota; kingdom Viridiplantae; phylum Streptophyta; class Magnoliopsida; order Poales; family Poaceae; genus Aegilops; species Aegilops bicornis. The sequence continues at coordinate 1,052,148 of JAHIAL010000046.1, forward strand.
CGCCTCCGGACATACCTCACGTCCGGCATCCCCATGATGGCCAGCTGCGCGGCGGCCTAGTTGGCGATGGTGGCGAGGCGGTCGAGCCAGCGGTTCTCACCCTCCACGTGATCCGCAAAGTTGAGGCCCTCGTTCTTCCGCAACTGCTTCTCGGCCTCCAGCTCCTCGGCCAGGGTCCCCTCTCGGGTTTTGGCCTCCAACAACACCTTCTCGAGACCCTCCAGCTTCAGCTTAATGTCTTTGAAGGAGTTGTTGGCCTCGGAGAGCTCCCCAGCCCTGCTGACGGTCGCGCCCTGCGCCTCTGTCAGGGCGCTGTTAAGCGTGTCCTTCTCCTGGGACAACTTCAGGGCCTGCTCTTCACTTCGTCAAGGCCTCGGCCCAAATTCCTTCATCTTGCCGGGCGTGAACTCGGGCACAGGCATTGAGTGCCTCTTTGTGCCTCTGCTCCAGCTCACTGGTCTGCTGCAAGAGAAGCTTCTCCACCTCTTCATCCTTGCCGCGAAGCATGGCGGCAAGCTTCTCCTCACACGCGGCGAGGTCCTCCTCCTGGGAGTTCAGCACGGCCTCGTGCTGGGTCCGGGCGGCTTTGGCGGCCACGGCCAAGTTCCTCACCGTCTCTTGGGCTTTCTCGACGTCAGCGAGCTTCATGGTGAGCAACACGTCGCGCTTGTCCAGCTCGCCCTGGGCAGCCTTGAGCTCCTTGTGGGCCTCGCGAAACCAGTCCTGCATCTCGGCAACGCGCTTCTGGAGGTCCGCCTCCGCCTTCTCCACCACCGCCGTCCTGGACTTAGCCTTGTCCAGGCGAGCAAGGTGGAGCACTTGGAGCTTCCGGAAGCTGGCGCCCATGGTGTGGAGGAGCCGCTCTTCCTGCGAGCCGTCGCCACCAATGCTCGGCTCATCGACGACCACAAGCCCGGCGGCGGCAAGCACTTCGTCATCAAACACCTCTCCTCGACGAAAGGCCCCGGTGCTCGACGCGCTGGAAGGTGGACGAACAAGTCGCCACTCACCCTCGTACTTGCCGGAGCCAAGCAGCAGAGGAGGAAGGCTAGTCATCACCACCTCCTCCTCCCTCGGGCAGCCGACCATTGGCTTCCCCAACAGGCCCCTTTGCCGGTCTCCTCAACAAGGCCTTGCCAGCCTCCCCGGCCCCTTGGCGGCGTCTCAAGAAGCGCCCTGGCGGCCTCCTCCACAAGCGATCTTCGGCCCCGCCTCGGTGGCCTAAGCGATGCCTCGATGACGGCATCCACGTCCTCCGGGTTCACCGAGGAGGGATCTGGACGCCAAAGAAGGGAGTGAGGCAAGGCCAGGACCAAGAGCCAGAAAGAAAAAGGAACAGGGACGAATGGCGAACGACTTACCAGTGCCAACACCAGGCTGGGAAACGGAAGTCCCCTCCCCACCAACATTTGGCGTCGAGGCAAAGCCGTCGGCGCCCAAGTTCTCCTCCTCCTCCTCCATGTGCGTGGGCTCGGTGCTTGGCGCCCTTGCTGGGACGCCTGTCGGGCGGCGTGGTCGATGGGGACGGCGTGTTGGGAGTAGCCCTCTGCGGCTCCTCCCGGCTGCTGCTCTCCTCCTGCATACCACAGCAAGGTCAAGACCAAAGTGTCGTGTCCTCGACACATGTCGACGGGAAGAGTGATGAACTTACTGTTGGGGGGCTATGCTTAGGGCTGCTGTCCGGCTGCTCAACACAACCCGATGGCGCCCTCGAAGTACCAGTAGGCTGGCCACCTGCCAAGACCTTGGCCCTCTTCACTCTCTGGGCCAGCGTCTCCACGTCCCTGCAAAGACGAAGACAAGTCAAGACGAGCGACATAGATTGAGGAGGCAGAGATAACGAAAAGGAACTAGATACTTACTCATCTTCCGCCTCCTCCCCTGTTGTCTTCCTCTTCCTCCTCAGGCTGAGGGATCCATAATCGAAAGTAACCTCCGCGTCAACATCCGCCGGAGGAGGGGAAGGAGGTGGTGTCTGGGCACGCATGGACGAAGAAGGGGCGGTTGTCTTCTTCTTCACTGCGGCCTTTGCCGGCTTCTTTGCCGCTGCGGCCCTCGTGTGGCGCCCCGACCCCTCCAAGGTCAGCTGCGGCCGTGCAGCCCTGCCGGGCCAGACCGGCTTGCCGGAGCTGGCCGCCGTAGGACTCGCCCTCTCCCCATAGCCGGTGTCGGGCCAGCGGTCTCGGCCTCCTCCTCCGATGACTCGCCGACCACATCTTCAACCAGAGGAGCCTCGGTGCCGGCGCTGCTGGCTTCCCAGGCAGCCGCCGCCCACCGGGCGAGTTTGCTCCTCCATGGCTATCGCGTGCCTTGTCCTCCACACCGCCCGGCGCTGCCGGCCTCCTCGGCTAGCTATGCCTCCTCGCCTGGTGGCGATGTAGTCCGATTCACGCCGGTGGTGTCTCGGACAAGCAACCGCTTTACGTCGGCGTTGATGTACCCTCGTCGCAGTAGTATCAAAGAACCGCGCACCTCGGTGTCCTCCGGCTCCTTCCAGCTCGGGTCACATATAGTGCTGCGTTGCGGTCAAGATCATGGCAATGATATCGGACCGGCGCGAAGTTATTGCACAATGGGACCACCCCTCACGACAGCCTTTGAACAGAGGCCCTTGAGGACCTTGCGGCCTTCACGGCGGCCCTCGCGACCTTGCTGCGGTCCGCCGACCTCGCCATCGCAGCCCACGCTAAGCTGGAAGAGCCACCGCGAGAAATGGGCGTGTCCCATCATCGCGTGAAGTTCTGGTCGAGGCCGGACGGCCGCATGATGTCGGCGGGGTTCGTGAAGAGCCTGGCCTCCCCTTGTTATGCAGTGGAAGCGATCCGCGGCGGATGAAGTCCGCCTTTGATAATCTCAAGGGTGAGCCCGGCCTCGATGAGCCGGAGGATCCCGTGGTGGCGACGTGAGCTTCTCGTCACAAGATCGACGCCGCCCAATCACTTCGCAGACCGGCAGCAATACCGCAACTTCGCAGAACGCGTGCGGGTCCTTGTCCTCAATCCAGCACCACCGGCCCCGCCATTCTTCCCACCTCTCCTTCATGGCACCTCCTGACACGCTCCTTGGACCTTGAGACCCAAAGCGATGCAACCGAGATGGCGCCCCCTGGTTGGATCCGAGGGGAGAAGTAATGGCGAAGAGCGCCAGGTTGGGGTGCACCCAAAAGCCCTCGCGCGAGATGCACGAAAAGCCATATGCACGCCACCGCATTCGGAGTAAAATCCGTAAGGCGGAAGCCAAAGGTATGCATGACGCCGCTGAAGAAATCGGAGAAGGAGGACAGAGCCCGCAGGAAAATAATCGACAAAAAGGGGTATCGATTTGGGGCAGCCTCGGCAGCCGACGGATGACGCTACGTGGCTAGATGCCCCAATTCCCCCACCGCCTTTCACTTCCACAGGGGCTGAAGGAGTCCTGCTCGAAAACGCTAATCGCCGAGGGAAGAAGGCGATCAAGGCTCGCTGCACCGCTAACGACTCTCTCCGGCTGCCCCGCCGCCTCAAGGCTCCATGGCCACTCCCTTGCCCTTGGTCGATTTTGGAGCCATGGCGGCAGGGGGAGGGGGGCAAGACAGAGGGCGACGGGAACACAACGGCGGCAAGCAAGGGCAAAGCTTGGAAAAAAAGAGGAAGACGAGCGGAGGCTTTCGAGATTGGGATTGCGCGAAGGGTAAAGGAACAAAGGCCATGCGGTTATCCCTTTTATGGGGAAGCCGCGGTCGCTGCCCATTTATCGCGATGTGACGCATGCATGCAGAACCGCCCACGCATGCCGCCCCACGCCACTCGCACCCCTCCATGCCATGCAGGCCACAGGCGGGAGTCGTGGGAAGCGCACACAAAAGTTTTACCACGGTAAAACCGCCCACTTGCTCACAAGACCGCTTTGGGCCTAGCCCAACAACATGTCGCTTTATGTGTGGCCCAGGCCTGGGGCCTCTGCCGGTGCATGTAAAGAGGGCGACTTTGTACCCCTATACCTGCACTGCAATGGAGCCGCTACCACGATCACACACCAAGTGCACAGGAGGTGAGCCAATGTAGGACCAAGCCCAAGATAATCGTGAGCAACGCCAAGGCCAAGACCACAAAGAGCAGAGGGACGAGCAGGTTCCCGGCAAGACCCTTGCCGGGCAGTTTCGCCCCACACCATGGTGAAGCGAAGCACCCTTGAGCCCACGGTCTCCAACATCACGCTGGGCGTGGCTCGGAGGCACCTCCATGGTGGCATGCAGATCTTTGTGAAGACAAGGAGGATTAGAAGATTTACGACCCTCGGCAAGATCCTTGCCGAGGAAGGCCACTGCAGACCCCCTAAGAAGGTCCTTGCCGTGGACGACAGCGCCACAAGAAGACCCCTTTGCCGGGCCAACCCGGCAAAACCCTTGTCGGGCCACCCGGCAAGGCCCTCACCAAGGACGCCCAAGGGGCCACCGCCAGCCCGCGCCAACCAAGTTTCCACCATCAAGCTCACATGCGCGCGCCACCAACCAGCTGGGCGGGCACTGCGTGGCAACATGCAGCTCCAGTTAACTCATCGAAGCGCCAGCGTGGCGGCATGCAGATCTTTCGGTGAAGGCTCCATCAGCCACCACCTCACCGCCTACCGCCTACATGGCACCGCATGCCTCATCGCCGTATGCAGTGTGTCGAAGCAAGGAAGAGCGGCGACGGACGAGTCGGGCCTCGCCCCGTCCCCAATAAAGCAAGGGGACACCTAAGCTACGCATTAAATGTGTCTTGTCCTGTAATACAAGCGATAAGCTCAGGGCACTGTGCGCCTTTCCACCTCCTGTGTGCCACTGTGGCAGCCCATTTCGACTATAAAAGGAGGCCCATGGCATACTGGAGAAGGATTCAGCTCTTTCAAACCACGCACTCACCACGGCTAGTTCGAGAGCTCAAGGACTCTCTGAAATACACCCACCAAAGCAGGACTAGGGTTTTACACATCCTCGCGGCCCAAACCTGGGTAAACGATCCTCGCGCTGGTTACTAATCCTGCTCTTCTCGCAACCCTGTGCCCCAGCAACCGTAGTAGGGATTCTTGTGATCCCATAGGTGTCGTTTCCCCCGACACACCGCATGATCTCCATCGTCACTGGCATAACACCATAATCTCCATCATCATGCCGCCATCGGGGTTGTCACGCCAACCATGCTTCTACTACTACTGCTACCGCTTAGTGATAAAGTAAAGCATTACATAGCGCTTAATGACTGACACGCAGGTCATACAATAATTAAAGACAACCCTATGGCTCCTGCCGGTTGCCGTATGCATCGACATGCAAGTCGATATAAACTATTACAAACATGATCATCTCATACATCAAAATATATCTCATCATATCTTTGGCCATATCATATCACAACATACCCTGCAAAAACAAGTTAGACGTCCTCTAATTGTTGTTGTATATTTTACGTGGCTGCTATGGGTATCTAGCAAGAACGATTCTTACCTACGTAAAGCCACAACGGTAATATGCAAGTTGTTATTTAACAAGGACCGCCTTTGTCGAATCCGATTCAACTAAGGTGGGAGAGACAGACACCTGCCAGCCATCTTTCTGCAACAAAGTCACATGTCTGTCGATGGAACCGGTCTCATGTACGTGGACATGTAAGGTTGGTCTGGGCCGCTTCATCCCACGATACCGCTGAATCAAGAGAAGACCAAGGAAGGAAGCAATCTGAATATCAACGCCCACAAACTCCTTTGTGTTCTAGTCGTGAAGTCATCTACGCATAGACCTAACTCTGATACCAATGTAGGGGAATGTTGCATGGGAAACAAAAATTTTACTACGCTGACAATCTAGGAGATGACCATCTACGAGAGGAGATATTGCATCTACATACCCTTGTAGATTGCTAAGAGGAAGCGTTAAGAAACGCAGTTGATGTAGTTGAACGTCTTCGCGATCCAATCATGATCCGTCCCGCAAACTCCCGATCCAAGTGTCGTACGGACGGCACCTCCGCGTTCAACACACGTACGGCTTGATGACGCCTTCACCTCCTCGATCCAACGAGCGATGGTGAAGTAGTAGCTCGAGTCGTCTGGCAGCATGACGGCGTGGTGGCGGAATCTCAGCAGAGCTTCGCTAAGCACTACGGAGAGGAAGTGGGATGCGAGGGAGAGGAGAGGCAGTGTCGTTGCGTGGAGATGTGCTCTTCCAAAACGGGCCGCTCTCTCTACCTCTCTATATATAGGGAAAGGGAGGAGGGATGGCGCCCCTAGGGTTTCCCCTAGGGGGGTGGCGGCCAGGGGATATGGGATCTCCCCCAGGGTGACTTGCCCCCAAGCCGGGAGGTGGGAAGCCCTAGGGGAACGCCCCCAACCCTCCTGGTTACGTGAGATGGGATGAGGGGGGCGCTCAGCCCCTTAGTGGGCTGGTTTGTTGAAGGAAATATGCCCTAGAGGCAATAATAAATTTATTATTTATTTCCTCATATCATGATAAATGTTTATTATTCATGCTAGAATTGTATTGACCGGAAACATAATACATGTGTGAATACATAGACAAACATAGTGTTGCTAGTATGCCTCTACTTGACTAGCTCGTTGATCAAAGATGGTTGAGTTTCCTAGCAATTGACATGAGTTGTCATTTGATTAACGGGATCACATCATTAGGAGAATGATGTGATTGACTTGACCCATTCCGTTAGCTTAGCACTTGATCATTTAGTTTACTGCTATTGCTCTTCATGACTTATACATGTTCCTATGACTATGAGATTATGCAACTCCCGACATGGGAGGAACACTTTGTGTGCTACCAAACGCCACAACGAATCGGGTGATTATAAAGGTGCTCTACAAGGTGTCTCCGATGGTACTTGTTGAGTTGGCGTATTTCGAGATTAGGATTTGTCACTTGACATCTGAGAGGTATCTGGGCCTCTCGGTAATGCACATCACTATAAGCCTTGCAAGCAATGTGACTAATGATTTAGTTATGGATGATGCATTACGTGAACGGTAAAGAGACTTTCCGTAACGAGATTGAGCTAGGTACTGAGATACCGACAATCGAATCTCGCAAGTAACATACCGATGACAAAGGGAACAACGATGTTGTTATGCGGTTTGACCAATAAAGATCTTCAGAGAATATGTGGGATCCAATATGAGCATCCGTGTTCCGCTATTGGTTATTGACCGCAGACATGTCTCGGCCATGTCTACATAGTTCTCGAACCCGTAGGGTCCGCGACGCTTAAAGTTCGGGTGATTTACTCCAGATTATGAGTTTTTGTGTTTTGATGTACCGAAGGTAGTTCGGAGTCCCGGATATGATCACGGACAAGACGTGGAGTCTCAAAATGGTCAAGACGTAAAGATCGATATATTGGACGACTATATTCGGACACCGAAAGTGTTCCGGGCAATTTCGGAGAAAACCGGAGTGCCGGGGGGGGTTACAGGAACCCTCCAGGGAAGTATTAGGCCTTAGTGGGCCTGAGGGGAGAGATAGGGCAGCAGCCCAGGAGGTGGCGTGCCCCCTCCCTTGAGGAGTCCGAATTGGACTAGGGGAGGGGGGCGCGGCCCCTCTTTCCCTCTCCCTCTCCCTCTCTTTCCTTCCCCCTTCCCTTGTCCTATTTGGACTAGCAAAGGGGAGTCCTACTCCTACTAGGAGGAGGACTCCCCCCTCCTTGGCGTGCCCCAAGGGCCGGCCGGCCTCCCCCCTTTCTCCTTTATATACGGGGGCAGGGGGCACCTCTAGACACACAAGTTGATTTGTTGATCTCTCCCAGTAGTGTAAAGGTGTGCCCCCTCCACCATAATCCGCCTCATCATATTGTAGCGGTGCTCAGTGAAGCCTCGCATTGGTAGCAACATCATCACCGTCATCACGCCCGTCAGGTCGATTTTAACTCTCCCGTGAAGCTCTGCTTTGGATCGGAGTTCGCGGACGCCATCGAGCTGAACGGTACTGAACTCGGAGGTGCCGTGACGCTCGGTACTTGGATCGGCCGGATCGTGAAGACGACGACTACATCAACAGCGTTGTAGGTAACGCTTCGCTGGCTCACGAGGGTACGTGGACAACACTCTCCCCTCTCGTTGCTATGCATCACCATGATCTTGCGTGTGCGTAGGATTTTTTTTGAAATTACTACGTTCCCCAACAGTGGTATCAGAGCTAGGTTTATGCGTAGATGTTATATGCACGAGTAGAACACAAGTGATTTCTGGGCGATACAATGTTGGGGAACGTAGCAGAAATTCAAAATTTTCCTACGTGTCACCAAGATCTATCTATGGAGAAACCAGCAACGAGGGGAAGGAGAGTGCATCTACATACCCTTGTAGATCGCTAAGCTGGCTGCCTATGAGATCGGGGTTGAAGGAGTCATACTGGCTGTGATCCAAATCAATGGAGATCCTAGTGCGAACGGATTCGGCACCTCCGTTGCTCAACACACGACAGCTCCGGTGACGCCTCCCACGCCTTGATCCAGCAATGAGAGAGGGAGAGGTTGAGGAAGACTCCATCCAAAGCAGCAAAGACAACGGGCGTGGTGGTGGTGGAGGAGCGTGCATCCAAATAGGCTTCTGCCAAGCACCACGGGAGAGGAGGAGGAGGAGAGGGTGGCTGCACCAAGAGGAGAAGTTCTCATGTATCTGACAGCCCCAAAACCTCAAGTATATATAGGGGGGAAGGGGGCTGCGCCCCCTTTAGGGTTTCCCACCCCAAGGGGTGCGGCCAGCCCTAGATCCCATCTAGGGGGGGCGGCCAAGGGGAAGGAGTGCCTCCCAAGTCAAGTGGAGGCCTCCCCCTTTAGGGTTTTCCCCTTCCCATGCGCATGGGCCTTGGGGGGGCTGGTGCCCCTGGCCCATTAAGGCTAGGGCGCCCCCACAACCCATGCTACTGTATTGGACATGGTGGAACAATTTCGACCTCCCGACCTCCTCCGAATCCTCCTAACCTTCCGAAGCTTCCGGTACAACAATCAAAAACCCGAACTTTTCCGGAACCCAACAACAACTTTCCATATATAAATCTTTACCTCCGGACCATTCCGGAACTCCTCGTGACGTCCGGGATCTCATCCGGACTCAACAACATTCGTAACTACATACAAACTTCCTTTATAACCCTAGCGCCATCGAACCTTAAGTGTAGACCCTACCAACGGGTTCGGGAACCATGCATACATGACCGAGGCGTTTCTCCCATTAATAACCAACAGCGGGATCTGGATACCCATGTTGGCTCTACATGTTCCACGATGATCTCATCGGATGAACCACGATGTCAAGGACTCAATCAATCCCGTGATATAATTCCCTTTGTCTAGCGGTATTGTACTTGCCCGAGATTCGATCGCTTCAGATCCGATACCTTGTTCAATCTCGTTACGGCAAGTCTCTTTACTCGTTCCGTAACACATCATCCCGTGATCAACCGCTGGCCACATTGTGCACATTATGATGATGTCCTACCGAGTGGGCCCAGAGATACCTCTCCGCTTACACGGAGTGACAAATCCTAGCCTCGATTCGTGCCAACCCAATGCAGACACTTTCGAGATACCGTAATGCACCTTTATAGCCACCGCCACGTTGTGACGCTTGGTACACCCAAAGCATTCCTACGGTATCCGGAGTTGCACAATCTCATGGTCTAAGGAAATGATACTTGACATTTAGAAAAGCTTTAGCATACTGAACTACACGATCCGTAAGCTAGGCTTAGGATTGGGTCTTGTCCATCACATCATTCTCCTAATGATGTGATCCCGCTATCAATCGACATCCAATGTCCATGGTCGTGAAATCGTAACCATCTATTGATCAACGAAGCTAGTCAATAGAGGCTTACTAGGGACATGGTGTTGTCTATGTATCCACACATGTATCCGAAGTTTCCTATCAATACAATTATAGCATGGATAATAAACGATTATCATGAACAAGGAAATATAATAATAACTAATTTATTATTGCCTCTAGGGCATATTTCCAACAGCCTCCCACTTGCACTAGAGTCAATAATCTAGTTCACATCGCCATGTGATTATGACTCACAGGTCACATCGCCATGTGACCAACATTCAAAGAGTTTACTAGTGTCACTAAACTAGTTCACATCATCATGTGATTTAAGACTCAATGAGTTCTGGGGTTTGATCATGTTTTGCTTGTGAGAGAAGTTTTAGTCAACGGGTCTGCAACATTCAGATCCGTATATACTTCATAAATCTCTAGGTCATATTTTAAATGCTGCTTCCACGCCTCCACTTGGAGCTATTCCAAATGGTTGCTCCACTATTCGTATCCGCTTTTGCTACTCGTAGTCATTCGGATAGGTGTTAAAGCTTGCATCGACGTAACCCCTTACGCCTAACTCTTTATTACCTCCATAATCGAGAAACATGTCCTTATTTACTCCAAGGACAATTATTGATCACTGTCCAATGATCCATTCCCCGGATCATTCTTGTACCCCTTGATCGACTCATGGCAAGGCACACTTCCCAAGGGTACACAAAGATAGCATACTACAGAGCCTATGTCTGAAGCATAGGGACGCACCTTTCGCCCTTTCTCTCTTTTCTCATTCGGCCGTGGTCGAAGCTTTAACTCTTAACTTCATACCTTACATCTCGTGCAAGAACTCCTTCTTTGATCGATCCATCTTGAACACCTTCAAGATCATGTCAAGGTATGTGCTCATTTGAAAGTATTATTAAGCATTTTGATCTATCCTTATAGATCTCGATGCTCAATGTTCAAGTAGCTTAATCCAGTGTTTTCTATTGAAAAACATCTCACAAATAACCCTATATGCTTTCCAGAATTTCTACATCATTTCTGATCATCAATATGTCAACAACATATACTCATCGAAATTCTATAGTGCTCCCACTCACTTCTTTGGAAATACAAGTTTCACATAAACTTTGTATAAACCCAAAATCTTTGATCATCCTATCAAAGTGCATATTCCAACTCCGAGATGCTTACTCCAGTCCTTAGAAGGATTGCTGGAGCTAGCATACCTTTTAGCATCCTTAGGATTGACAAAACTTTTTCTCGATTGTATCACATACAACCTTTCCTTACTAAAACCGGTAAGGAAACCTGCTTTGACATCCATCCGCCAGATTTCATAAATGCAGCTTATGCTAACATGATTCCGACGATTTAAGCATCGCTACGGATGAGAAAAATCTCATCGTAGTCAAATCCTTGAACTTGTGAAAACTCCTCGCCACAAGTCAAGCTTCATAGACTGTGACATTACCGTCCACGTCCGTCTTCTTCTTAAAGATCCATTTATCTCAATGGCTTGCCGATCAACGGGCAAGTCCACCAAAGTCCATGCTTTGTTCTGATACATGGATCCTATCTCGGATTCATGGCTTCTAACCATTTGTTGGAATTTGGGCCCACCATCGCTTCTCCATAGCTCGTAGGTTCATTGTTGTCTAGCAACATGACCTTCAAGACAGGATTACGTACCACTCAAGTAGCACGCATCCTTGTCACCCCACGAGGTACGCCGCTGACTTGATCCAAACTTCATGATCATTATCATAAGCTTCTACTTCAATTGGTGTAGGTGCCACGGAACAACTTCCTCGTGCCCTGCTACACACTAGTTGAAGTGATGGTTCAATAACCTCATCAAGTCTCCACCATCCTCCCACTCAACTTCTTTTCGAGACGAACTTTTCCTCGAGAAAGGACCCGATTCAAGAAACAATCCCTATTGCTTCCGGATCTGAATTAGGAGGTATACCCAACTGTTTTGGGTGTCCTATGAAGATGCATTTTGTCCGCTTTGGGTTCGAGCTTATCAACCCAAACTTTTCCACATAAGCGCCGCAGACCAAACTTTTAAGAAAGCGACAACTTAGGTTTCTCCAAACGGTGTCGCCTCAACGGAATTACGTGGTGCCCCATTAAAGTGAGTGCGGTTGTCTCTAATGCCTAACCCATGAACGATAGTGGTAATTCGATAAGAGATATCATGGTACGCACCATATCCAATAGAGTGCAACTATGATGTTCGGACACACCATCACACTATGGTGTTCCAGCGGTATTAATTGTGAAACAATTTGCACAATGTCTTAATTGTGTGCCAAAACTTGTAACTCAGATATTCATCTCTATGATCATATCATAGACATTCTATCCTCTTGTCACGAAGATCTTAAACTTCACTCAAAATTACTTGAACCATTCAATAATTCAGACTTGTGTTTCATCAAGTAAATATACTCAACATCTACTCGAATCATCTCGTGAAGTAAGAACATAACGATATTCACCGTGCATGCCTCAAAGACTCAGTGGACTGCACATATCAACCTGTGTTACTTCCGACAAGTTGCTATCTTGTTCCATCTTACTGAAACCGAGGCTTTTCAGTCATCTTGCCCAAGTGGTATGTTTTGCATATCTCAAGTGATTCAAAATCAAGTGAGTCCAAACGATCCATGGAGTTTCTTCATGCGTACACACCAATAGACATGGTTCGTGATGTCTCAAATTTTTCAAAACGAGTGAGTCCAAAGATCCATCAACATGGAGCTTCTTCATGCGTTTTACACCAATATGACTTACATGGCAGTGCCACAAGTAAGTGGTACTATCATTATTATCTTATACTTTTGGCATGAAAATGTGTATCACTACAATCGAGATTCAATAAACCATTTATTTAGGTGCAAGACCATCGAAGGTATTATTCAAATAAATAGAGTAACCATTATTCTCCTTAAATGAATAACCGTGACATGCGATAGACATAATCCAATCATGTCTATGCTCAACGCAAACACCAAATGATAATTATCGTGGTTTAATACTAATCTTGATGGTAGAGGGAGCGATGTTTGATCACATCAAAATTGGAAACACTTCCAACACATATCGCCGGCTTCTCCTTTAGCTAGTCTCCGCTTATTCCGTAGCCTTTATTTCGAAAGTTACTAACACTTAGCAACCGAACCGCATCTAATACCCTGGTGCTACTAGGAGTACTAGTAAAATACACAATAACTTAATGTATATCCAATATACTTCTATCGACCTTGCCAAATTCTTCTTATCTACCAAGTATCTAGGGTAATTCTCGCCCAAAGGGCTGTCTCCCTTATTGCGTAAGCACTTAGTCTCGGGTTTGGGTTCAACCTTGGGTTTCTTCACCGAGCAAAGAATCGATTTGCCGTTTCATCAAGTGTCCCTTCTTGCCCTTGCCCTTCTTGAAACTAGTGGTTTCACCAACCATCAACAATTGATGCTCCTTCTTGATTTTTACTTTCGCGATGTCAAACAACGCGAATACCTCAAGGATCATCATCTCTATCCTTGATATGTTATAGTTCATCACGAAGCTCTAGCAGCTTGGTGGCAATGACTTTGGAGAAACATCACTATCTCATCCGGAAGATCAACTCCCACTCGATTCAAGTGATTGTTGTACTCGAGACAATCTGAGCACAAGCTCAACAATTGAGCTTTTCTCCCTTAGTTTGTAGGCTAAGAGAAAATCGTCGGGAGGTCTCATACCTCTTGGCGTGGGCACGAGCCTGAAATCCTAATTTCAGCCCTCGAAACATCTCATATGTTCATGACATTTTCAAAACGTCTTTTCGTGCCTCAACTCTAAACCGTTTAACTCGAACTATCACGTAGTTATCAAAAGCGTGTATGTCCGATGTTCGCAACATCCACAAACGACGCTTGGGGTTCAGCACAATCGAGCGGTGCATTAGGACATAAGCTTTCATCGTCTCGCATAATCGCTACTTTCAACTTTCAACTATATTTTCTCTAGGAACATATCTAAAACAGTGGAACTAAAGCGCGAGCTTACGGCATAATTTGCAAAAGGTCTTTTGACTATGTTCAAGATAATTAAGTTCATCTTATGAACTCCCACTCAGATAGACATCCCTCTCGTCATCTAAGTGATTACATGATCCGAAATCAACTAGGGCCGTGTCCGATCATCACGTGAGACGGACTAGTCATCATCGGTGAACATCTTCATGTTGGATCGTATCTACTATACGACTCATGCTCGACCTTTCGGTCTCTCGTGTTCCGAGGCCATGTCTCGTACATGCTAGGCTCGTCAAGTTAACCCCAAGTGTTTCGCGTGTGTAAATCTGTCTTACAATTCGTTGTATGTGAACGTAAGAATCCATCGCACCCGATCATCACGTGGTGCTTAGAAGTTTACGAACTTTAGCAACGGGTGCATCGCTTAGGGAGAACACTTCTTGAAATTGTTGTAAGGGATCATCTTATTTACTACCGTTGTTCTAAGTAAACAAGATGCATAAACATAATAAACATCACATGCAATTATATAGTAGTGACATGATATGGCCAATATCATATAGCTCCATTGATCTCCATCTTCGGGGCTCCATGATCATCATCGTCATCGGCATGACACCATGATCTCCATCATCATGATCTCCATCATCGTGTCTTCATGAAGTTGTCTCGCCAACTATTACTTCTACTACTATGGCTACCGGTTAGCAATAAAGTAAAGTAATTACATGGCGTTGTTTAATGACACGCAGGTCATACAATAAATAAAGACAACTCCTATGGCTCCTCGCAGGTTGTCATACTCATCGACATGCAAGTCGTGGAATCCTATTACAAGAACATGATCATTCTCATTAATAACATTGAATTCATCTCATTCTTCTTGTCAATATCACATCACATAGCATACCCTTCATAAACACGTTAGACGTCCTCTAATTGTTGTTTGCTTGTTTTACCTGGCTGCTATGGATTTCTAGCAAGAACGTTTCTTACCTACGCAAAACCACAACGTGATATGCCAATTGCTATTTACCCTTCATAAGGACCCTTTTCATCGAATCCGTTTCGACTAAAGTGGGAGAGACTGGCACCCGCTAGCCACCTTATGCACCAAGTGCATGTCGGTCGATGGAACTCGCCTCACGTGAAATGCACGTAAGGTCGGTCCGGGCCGCTTCATCCCACAATACCGTCGAAACAAGATTGGACTAGTAACGGTAAGCATATTGAACAACATCAACGCCCACAACTACTTTGTGTTCTACTCGTGCAAAGAATCTACGCAATAGACCTAGCTCGATACCATCGTTGGGGAACGTAGCGTAAATTCAAAATTTTCCTACGTGTCACCAAGATCTATCTATGGAGAAACCAGCAACGAGGGGAAGGAGAGTGCATCTACATACCCTTGTAGATCGCTAAGCGGAAGCGTTCATGAGATCGGGGTTGAAGGAGTCGTACTCGTCGTGATCCAAATCACTGAGATCCTAGTGCCGAATCGGACGGCACCTCCGCTGCTCAACACACGTACAGCCCGGTGACGTCTCGCACGCCTTGATCCAGCAATGAGAGAGGGAGAGGTTGAGGAAGACTCCATCCAGCAGCAACACAATGGCGTGGTGGTGGTGGAGGAGCGTGGCAATCCAAACAGGCTTCGGCCAAGCACCACCAGGAGAGGAGGAGGAGGAGGAGAGGCAGGCTGCACCAAGAGGAGAAGTTCTCATGTATCCGACAGCCCCAAAACCTCAAGTATATATAGGGGAAGGGGCTGCGCCCCTTTAGGGTTTCCCACCCCAAGGGGTGCGGCCAGCCCTAGATCCCATCTAGGGGCGGCCAAGGGGAAGGAGTGCCTCCCAAGTCAAGTGGAGGCCTCCCCCTTTAGGGTTTTCCCCTTCCCATGCGCATGGGCCTTGGGGGGGGCTGGTGCCCCTGGCCCATTAAGGCTAGGGCGCCCCCCTACAACCCATGCTACTGTATTGGACATGGTGGAACAATTTCCGGACCTCCGGACCCCTCCGGAATCCTCCGGAACCTTCTGGAAGCTTCCGGTACAATACCGAAAAAACCCGAACTTTTTCCTAACCCGAACAACAACTTTCCATATATAAATCTTTACCTCCGGACCATTCCGGAACTCCTCGTGACATCCGGGATCTCATCCGGGACTCAACAACATTCGGTAACCACATACAAACTTCCTTTATAACCCTTAGCGCCATCGAACCTTAAGTGTGTAGACCCTACGGGTTCGGGAACCATCTGCAGACATGACCAGACGTTCTCGGTCAATAACCAACAGCGGGATCTGGATACCCATGTTGGCTCCACATGTTCCACGATGATCTCATCGGATGAACCACGATGTCAAGGACTCAATCAATCCCGTATACAATTCCCTTTGTCTAGCGGTATTGTACTTGCCCGAGATTCGATCGTCGGTATCCGATACCTTGTTCAATCTCGTTATCGCAAGTCTCTTTACTCGTTCCGTAACACATCATCCCGTGATCAACCGCTTGGCCACATTGTGCACATTATGATGATGTCCTACCGAGTGGGCCCAGAGATACCTCTCCGCTTACACGGAGTGACAAATCCCAGCCTCGATTCGTGCCAACCCAATGCACACTTTCGGAGATACCTGTAATGCACCTTTATAGCCACCCGCCATTGCCAGGACGCTTTGGTACACCCAAAGCATTCCTACGGTATCCGGGAGTTGCACAATCTCATGGTCTAAGGAAATGATACTTGACATTTAGAAAAGCTTTAGCATACGAACTACACGATCTGTGCTAGGCTTAGGATTGGGTCTTGTCCATCACATCATTCTCCTAATGATGTGATCCCGTTATCAACGACATCCAATGTCCATGGTCGTGAAATCGTAACCATCTATTGATCAACGAGCTAGTCAATAGAGGCTTACTAGGGACATGGTGTTGTCTATGTATCCACACATGTATCCGAAGTTTCCTATCAATACAATTATAGCATGGATAATAAACGATTATCATGAACAAGGAAATATAATAATAACTAATTTATTATTGCCTCTAGGGTATATTTCCAACATACAAGTCATACTGCTTACTAGGATGTCATACTTTGGTTCGGCGGTATTGTTGGATGAAGCGGCTCGGACTGACATTACGCGTACGCTTACGCAAGACTGGTTCTACCGACGTGCTTTGCACACAGGTGGCTGGCGGGTGTCAGTTTCTCCAACTTTAGTTGAACCGAGTGTGACTACGCCCGGTCCTTGAGAAGGTTAAAGCAGCACTAACTTGACGAACTATCGTTGTGGTTTTGATGCGTAGGTAAGAACGGTTCTTGCTTAGCCCGTAGCAGCCACGTAAAACTTGCAACAACAAAGTAGAGGACGTCTAACTTGTTTTTGCAGGGCATGTTGTGATGTGATATGATCAAGACATGATGCTATATTTTATTGTATGAGATGATCATGTTTTGTCACCGAGTTATTGGCAACTGGCAGGAGCCATATGGTTGTCGCTTTATTGTATGCAATGCAATCGCCCTGCAATTGCTTTACTTTATCACTAAGCAGTAGTGATAGTCCTAGAAGCAATAGTTAGCGAGACGACAACGATGCTACGATGGAGATCAAGGTGTCGCGCCGATGACGATGGTGATCATGACGGTGCTTTGGAGATGGAGATCAAAGGTAAAAGAGGATGATGGCCATATCATATCACTTATATTGATTGATTGTTATTTTTATCCTTTATGCATGTTATATTGATTTGATTGATGTTAGTATTATAAGATGATCTCTCACTAAATTTCAAGGTAAAAGTGTTCTCCCGAGTATGCACCGCTATGAAAGTTCGTCGTGTCGAGACACCACGTGATGATCGGGTTTGATAAGCTCTCGCTCAAATACAACGGTGTAAGATAGTTTTGCACACGCAGAATACTCGGGTTAAACTTGATGAGCCTAGCATATGCGTATATGGCCTCGGAACACTGAGACCAAAAGGTCGAGCGTGAATCATATAGTAGATATGATCAACATATTGATGTTCACCATTGAAAACTACTCCATCTCACGTGATGATCGGACATGGTTTAGTTGAGATGGATCACGTGATCACTTAGATGATTCGAGGATGTCTATCTAAGTGGGAGTTCTTAAGTAATATGATTAATCGAACTTTAATTTATCATGAACTTAGTACCTGATAGTATTTTGCTTGTCTATGTTGTTGTAGATAAATGGCCCGTGGCCGTTGTTCCGTTGAATTTTAATGCCTCCTTGAGAAAGCAAAGTTGAAAGATGATGGTAGCAATTACACGGACTGGGTCCGTAATTCTGAGGATTATCCTCATTGTTGCACGTAAGAATTACATCCTGGAAGCACCGCTGGGTGCCAGGCATTCTGCAGTTGCATCTGACGACGTTAAGAACATCTGGTAGAGCAAAGCTGATGACTACTCGATAGTTCAGTGTGCCATGCTTTACGGCTTAGAACGGGACTTCAACGACGTTTTGAACGTCATGGAGCATATGAGATGTTCCAGGAGTTGAAGTTAATATTTCAAGCAAATGTACGGATTGAGAGATATGAAGTCTCCAATAAGTTCTCTATGCAAGATGGAGGAGAATAGTTCGTCATCGGTGAACATATACTCAAAATGTCCGGGTATAACAATCACTTGATTCAACCGGAGTTAATCTTCCGGATGATAGTGTCATTGA
The DNA here is from genome assembly GCA_021605145.1 of Aegilops bicornis. Lineage (NCBI taxonomy): Eukaryota > Viridiplantae > Streptophyta > Magnoliopsida > Poales > Poaceae > Aegilops > Aegilops bicornis. Next base: position 1,070,689 of record JAHIAL010000046.1, read on the forward strand.
TGTAATTCTTCAATCACTACCACCAAGCTACAAGAGCTTTGTGATGAACTATAATATGCAAGGGATGGATAAGACAATTCCCGAGCTCTTCGCAATGCTAAAGGTCATGGAGGTAGAAATCAAGAAGGAGCATCAAGTGTTGATGGTCAACAAGACCACCAGTTTCAAGAAAAAGGGTAAAGGGAAGAAGAAGGGGAACTTCAAGAAGAATGGCAAACAAGTTGCTGCTCAGGAGAAGAAACCTAAGTCTGGAGCTAAGCCTGAGACTGAGTGCTTCTACTACAAACATACTGGTCACTAGAAGCGGAACTGCCCCAAGTATTTGGCGGATAAGAAGGATGGCAAGGTGAACAAAGGTATATGTGATATACATGTTATTGATGTGTACCTTACTAATGCTCATGCATAGCACTGGTATTTGATCTTGGTTACATTGCTAATATTTGCAACTCAAAGCAGGGGTCTACGGATTAGCGAAGATTGGCTAAGGGCGAGGTGGCGATCTTGGCGTGGGAAATGGTTCCAAAGTTGATGTGATCGCAGTCGGCACGCTACCTATACATCTACCTTCGGGATTAGTTTTAGACCTGAATAATTGTTATTTGGTGCCAGCGTTAAGCATGAACATTATATCTGGATCTTGTTCGATGCGAGACGGTTATTCATTTAAATTAGAGAATAATGGTTGTTCTATTTATATGAGTAATATCTTTTATGGTCATGCACCCTTGAAGAGTGGTATATTTTTGTTAAATCCCGATAGTAGTGATACACATATTCATAATATTGAAACCAAAAGATGCAGAGTTGATAATGATAGTGCAACTTATTTGTGGCACTGCCGTTTAGGTCATATTGGTGTAAAGCGCATGAAGAAACTCCATACTGATGGACTTTTGGAATCACTTGATTATGAATCACTTGGTACTTGCGAACCATGCCTCATGCGCAAGATGACTAAAACACCGTTCTCCGGAACAATGGAGCGAGCAACAGATTTGTTGGAGATCATACATACTTATGTATGTGGTCCGAGTGAATATTGAGGCTCACAAGCGGTATCTTTATTTTCTGACCTTCACAGATGATTTGAGCAGATATGGGTATATCTACTTAATGAAACATAACTCTGAAACATTTGAAAAGTTCAAGGAATTTGAGAGTGAAGTGGAAAATTATCGTAACGAGAAAATAAAGTTTCTACGATCTGATCGTGGAGGAGAATATTTGAGTTACGAGTTTGGTCTTCATTTGAAACAATATGGAATAGTTTCGCAACTCACGCCACCTGGAACACCATAGCGTAATGGTGTGTCCGAACGTCGTAATCGTACTTTACTAGATATGGTGTGATCTGTCTCTTACTAATTTACCGCTATCGTTTTGGGGTTATGCTCTAGAGACAGCTGCATTCACGTTAAATAGGGCACCATCTAAATCCGTTGAGATGACGCCTTATGAACTGTGGTTTGGCAAGAAACCAAAGTTGTCGTTTCTTAAAGTTTGGGGCTGCGATGCTTATGTGAAAAAGCTTCAACCTGATAAGCTCGAACCCAAATCGGAGAAGTGTGTCTTCATAGGATACCCAAAGGAGACTGTTGGGTACACCTTCTATCACAGATCCGAAGGCAAAACATTCGTTGCTAAGAATAGATCCTTTCTAGAGAAGGAGTTTCTCTCAAAAGAAGTGAGTGGGAGGAAAGTAGAACTTGATGAGATAAATGTACCTTCTCCCTTATTGGAAAGTAGTTCATCACAGAAACCGGTTCCTGTGACACCTACACCAATCAGTGAGGAAGCTAATGATATTGATCATGAAAATTTAGATCAAGTTACTACCGAACCTCGTAGGTCAACCAGAGTAAGATCCACACCAGAGTGGTACGGTAATCCTGTTCTGGAGGTCATGTTACTAGACCAAGGCAAACCTACGAACTATGAAGAAGCGATGGTGATCCCAGATTCCGCAAAATGGCTTGAAGCCATGAAATCTAAGATGGGATCCATGTATGAGAACAAAGTGTGGACTTTGGTTGACTTGCCCGATGATCGGCAAGCCATAGAGAATAAATGGATCTTCAAGAAGAAGACTGACGCTGACAGTAATGTTACTGTCTACAAAGCTCGACTTGTTGCAAAAGGTTTTCGACAAGTTCAAGGAATTGACTACGATGAGACTTTCTCACCCGTAGCGATGCTTAAGTCTGTCTGAATCATGTTAGCAATTGCCGCATTTTATGACTATGAAATTTGGCAAATGGATGTCAAAACTGCATTCCTAAATGGATTTCTGGAAGAAGAGTTGTATATGATGCAACCGGAAGGTTTTGTCGATCCAAAGGGAGCTAACAAAGTGTGCAAGCTCCAGCGATACATTTATGGACTGGTGCAAGCCTCTCGGAGTTGGAATAAACGTTTTGATAGTGTGATCCAAGCATATGATTTTATTCAGACTTTTGGAGAAGCCTGTATTTACAAGAAAGTGAGTGGGAGCTCTGTAGCATTTCTAATATTATATGTGGATGACATATTGCTGATTGGAAATGATATAGCTAATTTCTGGATAGCATAAAAGGATACTCGAATAAGAGTTTTTCAATGAAAGACCTCGGTGAAGCTGCTTACATATTGGGCATCAAGATCTATAGAGATAGATCAAGACGCTTGATAGGACTTTCACAAAGCACATACCTTGACAAAGTTTTGAAAAAGTTCAAAATGGATCAAGCAAAGAAAGGGTTATTGCCTGTGTTACAAGGTGTGAAGTTGAGTCAGACTCAATGCCCGATCACTGCAGAAGATATAGAGAAAATGAAAGATGTTCCCTATGCTTCAGCCATAGGCTCTATCATGTATGCAATGTTGTGTACCAGATCTGATGCGTGTCTTGCTATTAGCCTAGCAGGGAGGTACCACAGTAATCCAGGAGTGGATCACTGGACAGCGGTCAAGAACATCCTGAAATACCTGAAAAGGACTAAGGATATGTTTCTCGTTTATGGAGGTGACAAAGAGCTAGTCATAAATGGTTACGTCAATGCAAGCTTTGACACTGATCCGGACGATTCTAAATCTCAAACCGGAACGTGTTTACATTGAACGGTGGAGCTGTCAGCTGGTGCAGTTCTAAACAAAGCGTCGTGGCGGGATCTACGTGTGAAGCGGAGTACATAGCTGCTTCAGAAGCAGCAAACTAAGGAGTCTGGATGAAGGAGTTCATATCCGATCTAGGTGTCATACCTAGTGCATCGGGACCAATGAAAATCTTTTGTGACAATACTGGTGCAATTGCTTTGGCAAAAGAATCCAGATTTCACAAGAGAACCAAGCACATCAAGAGACGCTTCAATTCCATCCGGGATCAAGTCCAGGTGGGAGACATAGAGATTTGCAAGATACATATGGATCTGAATGTTGCAGATCCGTTGACTAAGCCTCTTCCACGAGCAAAACATGATCAGCACCAAAACTCCATGGGTGTTAGAATCATTACTGTGTAATCTAGATTATTGACTCTAGTACATGTGGGAGACTGAAGGAAATATGCCCTAGAGGCAATAATAAAGTTATTATTTATTTCCTCATACCATGATAAATGTTTATTATTCATGCTAGAATTGTATTAACCGGAAACATAATACATGTGTGAATACATAGACAAACATAGTGTCACTAGTATGCCTCTACTTGACTAGCTCGTTGATCAAAGATGGTTGAGTTTCCTAGCCATAGACATGAGTTGTCATTTGATTAACGGGATCACATCATTAGGAGAATGATGTGATTGACTTGACCCATTCCGTTAGCTTAGCACTTGACCGTTTAGTTTACTGCTATTGCTTTCTTCATGACTTATACATGTTCCTATGACTATGAGATTATGCAACTCCCGATTACCGGAGGAACACTTTGTGTGCTACCAAACATCACAACGTAACTGGGTGATTATAAAGGTGCTCATAGGTGTCTCCGATGGTATTTGTTGAGTTGGCGTATTTCGAGATTTGGATTTGTCACTCCGTCTGTCGGAGAGGTATCTCTGGGCCCTCTCGGTAATGCACATCACTATAAGACTTGCAAGCAATGTGAGTAATGAGTTAGTTGCGGGATGATGCATTACGTAACAAGTAAAGAGACTTGCCTGTAACGAGATTGAGCTAGGTATTGAGATACCGACGATCGAATCTCGGGCAAGTAACATACCGATGACAAAGGGAACAACGTATGTTGTTATGCGGTTTAACCGATAAAGATCTTCGTAGAATATGTAGGGAGCCAATATGAGCATCCGAGGTTCCGCTATTGGTTATTGACCGTAGACATGTCTCGGTCATGTCTACATAGTTCTCGAACCCGTAGGGTTCATGCGCTTAAAGTTCCTGACGATCGGTATTATGAGTTTTTGTGTTTTGATGTACCGAAGGTAGTTTGGAGTCCCGGATATGACCACGGACATGACGAGGAGTCTCGAATGGTCGAGACGTAAAGATCGATATATTGGATGACTATATTCGGACACCGGATGTGTTCCGGGCAATTTCGGAGAAAACCGGAGTGCCGAAGGGGTTACCAGAACCCCCCGGGGACGTATTGGGCCTTAGTGGGCCTGAGGGGAGAGAGAGGGCAGCAGCCAAGGAGGTGGCGCGCCCCCTCCCTTGAGGAGTCTGAATTGGACTAGGGGAGGGGGGCACTGCCCCTCTTTCCCTCTCCCTCTCCCTCTCTTTCCTTCCCCTTCCCTCTTCCTAGTTGGACTAGGAAGGGAGTCCCACTCCTACTAGGAGGAGGACTCCCCCCCTTAAGCGCCCCAAGGGCGGCCGGCCTCCCCTTGCTCCTTTATATCACGGGCAGGGGCACCTCTAGACACACCAGTTGATCTGTTGATCTCTCCTAGCCGTGTGCGGTGCCCCCTCCACCATAATCCACCTCGGTCATATCGTAGCGATGCTTAGGCGAAGCCCTGCGTCGGTAGCAACATCATCATCATCATCACGCCGTCGTGCTGACGGAACTCTCCCGTGAAGCTCTGCTGGATCGGAGTTCGCAGGGCGTCATCGAGCTGAACCTGTGCTGAACTCGGAGGTGCCATACGTTCGGTACTTGGATCAGTCGGATCGTGAAGACGTACGACTACATTAACCGCGTTGTGGTAACGCTTCCGCTATCGGTCTACAAGGGTACGTGGACAACACTCTCCCCTCTCGTTGCTATGCATCACCATGATCTTGCGTGTGCGTAGGAAATTTTTGAAATTACTACGTTCCCCAACATTTGCCCCCTCCACTTGGCCCATGCCCCCCCCCAACACTTGTCGGGGCCCCCCGAAACCCCTTTCGGTGACGCTGGTCATCACCCGGTACCCCCAGAACAATTCTGGACTCCAATACCCTTCGTCCAATATATCGATCTTCACCTCCAGACCATTCCGGAGTTCCTCGTCATGTCCGGGATCTCATCCGGGACTCCGAACAACCTTCAGTAACCACCATAATGACTCAACTATACTTATATCGTCACCAAATGTTAAGTGTGTAGACCCTGCGGGTTCGAGAACTATGCAGACATGACCGAGACACCTCTACGGTTAATGACCAATAGTGGGACCTGGATGCCCATATTGGTTCCCACATATTCTACGAAAATCTTATCGGTCGAACCTTGATGTCAAAGATTCAGCTACTCCCGTATGTAATTCCATTTGTCTATCGGTATGTTACTTGCCCGAGATTCGATCGCCGGTATCTCCATACCTAGTTCAATCTCGTTACTGGCAAGTCTCCTTACTCGTTCCGTAATACAAGATCTCGTGGCTAACTCATTAGTCATATTGCTTGCAAGCTCATTGTGATCTCAGACATCGAAAGTGGGCCTGAGATACCTCTACATCATGCGGAGTGACAAATCTCGGGTCTTGATCCATGCCAACTCAACAGACACCCTCATGAGATACTGTGAGAGCACCTTTATAGTCACTCAGTTACGTTGCGACGTTTGGTACACACAAGGTACTCCTCCGGTGTCAATGAGTTGCATGATCTCATGGTCATATGAACATATACTTGACATGGAGAAAACCATAGCAATAAACTTGACACGATCACATGCTACGTTTATCGTTTGGGTCTTGTCCATCACATCATTCTTCTAATGATGTGATCCCGTTTATCAAATGAAAACTCATGTCCATGGCTAGGAAACCATAGCCATCTTTGATCAACGAGCTAGTCTAGTAGAGGCACTAGGGGCACGTTGTTGTCTATGTATCCACACATGTATTTGAGTTTCCGATCAATACAATTCTAGCATGGATAATAAATGATTATCATGAACAGGGAAATATGATAATAACTTATTTATTATTGTCTCTAGGGCATATTTCCAACAGGAACACCCACTTGCCAGTGATGACGTTGGCACGAGGGGGTCGCGGGACAAGATGCCACGTGCAGTTGCGCTGCAGGGCGTCGAACTCCTCCTGCATCGCGGCGAGCTAGTGGGTATCCCAAAGGGCAGCGCGAGTGGAGGTGGGGATGGGTGACGACATCAACGTCGAGGCGATGCACACATACTTGTCGGAGGAGTAGCGCATGCTCGGCCGTAGCACACCGGCCCAAGCACGGGTCGTCACGTCGAGAGGCGGGGCAGGGGCGGCAACGGGGCCCGTGGCGCGAGCCGGGCCAAGAGCGGGTGCAGAACCAGGAGCCGGGGCGGCCGAGGCAGCGGCAATAGGCGGCGGAGGCCGAGCCGACAGCAGGGTGGCGACGGGCGAGGGGGTGGTCGAGGCCGTTGCTGGGGTGGTGGCGCCTATCGGTATGGTGGGCGGGGTGCCCGCCGCGGCGCTGGGGTGGGGTTCCCGGTCCGATTCAACCTCGTGGGAGGGAGTCGGGGACCCAAGGCCTGGCTGCACCGACCTCCGGGAACGGGTCGGAAACCCAGGCGTGAAGGCGCCGTGCGAGGGACACTGGGGGCCGCGCCAAGACGCTTCCAAGCAGTACGAGGTGGTCGGCGCCAAGGAGCCGGGCCAGGAGATACCTGAAAAAAAGGGAACACCATCGCGACAAAGTACACGTGCCTCGAGGTGTACACGACGAGTGACAGGATCATAGCACCGGTAACCTTTGGTGTTAGAGGGATAGCCAAGGAAGACACATGGGACGGAATGTGCTGCGAGTTTATGTGGAGTGGTGGACGCGGTGCTAGGATAAGAAAGACACCCAAATATGCGAAGACCGTCATAGGATGGCAGTGTACCGAAGAGAAGGTGGTGAGGGGTGTAGTTCCACCGAGGGCGACATGGACGAATGTTAACTAAAAGAGTAGCGGTGGCGAGAGCATCAGGCCAAAACCGAGCAGGCACATTAGAGTGAAAGAGTAGTCTACGAACACAGTCATTAAGAGTGCGGAGGATGCGCTCGGTGCGACCGTTCTGCTGTGAGGTGTATGGGCAAGTCAGACGGAAGATGGTGTTGTGAGAGGCGAGGATGGTGCGGAGAGCGACGTTGTCAAACTATTTTCTGTTATCAGTTTGGAGTGCAAGGATGGGTTGACCGAACTGTGTGGTGACATAGGAATAAAAAGAGGTGAGTGTGGCTAAAGCATCGGATTTACGACGAAGGGGAAAAGTCCACACATAATGGGAATAATCATCTAAAATCACCAAGTAGTATAGATAGCCCGTGTTACTCGCAACGGGAGACGTCCAAACATCACTATGAAGTAATTGAAACGGAAAAGTGGAAACTGTGGTAGACGCACTAAAAGGAAGACAAACGTGCTTGCCCAAACGACAAGCCTCACAAGTATGCTCGTCGAGCTTATTACATGAGAAAGAAAAACTCCTAAGAATCTGACGCAAAACGACGGGGTTGGGTGGGATATGGCTTTTGGAGCAACGGTGCCATGTCGCATGAGGTCGACAGACCGAGGTGAGCTCGTCTAGCAAAACGGTCTCAGAGGCCAGTTATGAGAGTTTCTTGATGGGTTGATTGACCCAAGCGAGCATGCCAAAGGTCGATGCCGGCAGCGAGGGCGACATGTGTGGAGGTGGAGGCGCCAGCGGGCACGGGATAGAGCTCATTAGGGCTATCACATCGGTGAAGTACCATCCGGGTACGGGCGTCCTTAACAGAAAAACCAACACCGTCAAATTCAACAGTAAGTGGGTTCTCACGAGTAAGACGACGAGCGGAAACTAAGCTAGTGACTAAGTCAGATGAAACAAGGACATTAGACATAGTGATAGGTGTGGAACTAGAAGGAAAACTAGTGCTACTGATGTGAGTGATAGGTAAAGAAGAACCGTTGCCAACGGTGATGCGAGTGGGTGTGTTAACGGGAGTGGAAGAGGATAGGTTACCGGGATGAGCGGTCATATGCGCAGTAGCACCTGAGTCCATGTACCAGTCGCCTCCACCGCCATACTTACTCGGCGACGATGCAGAGTGCAGGGCGGGATCCCACGGCGCAGGTACCACCGTGGCGCGCAGCTCCGTAGGGCGGTGCGATTGGGGGCATAACCGCCGAAAGCAACGGCGGCGCGAGGGGGGGCGCCAGAATCGGCTGGTAGGGCGCGCCGAAGAACGCCTGGTGGCCCGTGGGACGAGGACCGAGGAGACCCGGCGCAGGAGCCCATGGGACGGGCATATGATAGGCATGCACGACGCCCTTCGACGGGTTCTGCCCGGCCGTCCACGGCGGAGGGGCCTCGCTGGTAGCGTGCCCCCCGACGCCTCTGAACTGCTGCCTTCTTTGCTGGCGGCCCATCCGCAGTTCTTGTGACCCCGCCACCTTGCGGCTCTTTGAGGCGCCTGAAGCGCTGGTGGCGGAAGTAGCCGGTGGGCGTGGGTGGCATGGTGGGCGGCCTTGGATCGGTGGAAGCCGGGCCGCTTGGAGTGGTGCCGCGGCGAGGCGGTGTGTCTGGACCCGTTGCTTCACCTTCGTCATCCGACGCTCCTCAAGTTTGAGGTACGCGGCGACGCACTGGAAGGTGGGCTGCAGTAGCAAGGTGAGGTTGGACGCCGCGTTGCTGAAGTCCTCGTTGAGGCCGGCGGTGAGGGTGCTCAGCATGAGGTCGTCAGAGACATTAGTGCCGACGTCGCGAAGCTCATCGGCGAGCATCTTGAGCCTCATGCAGTACTCATCGATGGTGGAGTTGTCCTGGTGACAGCCGAAGAACTCCTGCTGCAAGAAATCAAGGCGCTGAAGTTTGTTGTCGGTGAAGAGCGCGTTGATCTTGGTCCACACGGCGTGAGCGTCGTCTTCCTCGGGGACGACCGTGTGGAAGATGTCCTTCGAGACGGTTTGGTAGAACCATCGGATAAGCGTGGCCTCAACGGCGGACCACTTCGGATCTCCCGTCATGTAGTCACCGTCCACGGAGCCATCGATGTGCTCAGTGAGATAGTACTCGCGGAAGACGAGGTTGAAGTAGGTCTTCCGCGCGTAGTACGACGTGCTAGAGTTGTCGAGGCGGATGGGGACCCAGGCCTCAATGTTGAGGTCACGGATGGCGGCGGAGGAGGGCTCAGGCCCGAGGAAGGGGTTCGACGAGCGAGTGGTGTAGGAACCAGGGGGGTCCATGGCGGCGTGCAGCCAGGGTTAGGGTTTTGGTGGGAGGGAGAGAGGAGGACAGCGGCGGGAGAGGCGGCGGTTGTGAGGTGCGGCTGCGGGAAGGAGCGGCAAAGGCGACGGGTGGGAGAGGGTGGCCCAAGGAAGTGGCAAGGCGTGGCGGCGATCAGCAGAGGCGCGACAGGGTCAAGCGGCACGGGCGGCGGCAACGGAGAGAAGGGCGGCGCAGCTCGCGAACCGTAGGATAGGAACAGAGAGGATAATACCATGTAGAGAGACAAGTTGGCAATACAATAATCGTTGTATTGATGGTGCCGTGCACGTATATATGAATGCAGGCAGGGTCTCAATCTCAACTGTACATATTTAAAAGGTGGGCAACAATATACAATGTACATGCAACAAATATATATTCAACACAGTGGACAGACCGCCGCGAGGCATGATCCACTTCGCCTCGCGTTACACCTGGGTTTGTAGAAAACAATAGTCATCCCGCAAAAATATCACCTACTCAATAGCCCTTTCCATGGCAGCTTTTCTTGATTAATTATAGGTTATATATCCGTACGATGTTTGGCCTTTTTATAAGAAATGACAGGACACAACGTTGTCATATTCACTCATAGTAGTAACACATGCTTTAGGTACCTGGCTAAATTATTAGCTGCCGCCTACATGCACGCGCAACACGCGCATGTAAAAAATTTCGGCATCGTCGTCGACCGCTTGTCGTTGGCCTCGGATCCATCGGAGACCGACATCGGGGTGGCTCTCCGTCGGTGGTGAGTTCAGGAAGGTCGTCGAAGGTGGTTTATGATCCGGTACCAGGTATTCCTTAGTGTCAAAAATGTTTTTAAATTTTGGAACAGAGGGAGTAAGTCGCACCCAGCTCCCTACTACTTCAGTTAGTCAGTTGAGAATCACATCACAGGAATAAAATAAATTGTTCCGACATTTCATCCGTAATAGACTCCTCGGCGGGTGTTGCAGGGATTTGGAGGCAATGTACATAATTAGATGATTTTAGCTGAGGCAAGGTAAATTCTCCATCGGCTCACAAAGCCCAATTAGGCAATTGGCATGACGCGGTCATGGCACTTTGCAGTTATTCCAAGGAACTTTGTTGCATTTTTTATTTTCTAAGAGAATTTTCTGCAAATGTTCTTGGACTCATATCTTCCTTCGTCCTTCTGAGTGATTCCATGTGTGTGATTGTACCACAACTTGTGATGAATGAATCAGTGGATATTCTAAGAAAAAAAAAGGTAAGCATGGAAGATTTACAGTGGAATTTCACAACATTGAGGTTTATCCAGGTTAGGGCCCTCTGTTTTAGAGGTAACATCCTGCTCGTTGTTTGGATGATTTATCTTTTTTCTTAAGCTGAGTGATTATAATATATCTGATCTAGTTTGTAGAGTTTTGCGTACGTGTTCATCTGTCTATCCCTCCCGCCGTTCTTACCTTACATACTACGATGAGGATGTGGAGTTATAGGGGTTGGTATGAGCCATGGTGGAATAACCAACCTTAATGACGGTCATTACTCGTGCAATTAGCTCCAACGTCATAATGTCAATGTAAGGGCGCCGCCGGTAACGTCTGTGTTGATTGATTAATCACGTTTGCTATGATCGGATGAACGATGTGATATTCAGCCGGATGGTCTTTGCGGTGTCTGTCCAGCTGAATGGTCCTACCCCGGGGTTTCCCTCCATCAGTAGCCCCGGGCCCATCAAGCTCTCGAGGATGGCGCGGATTCGTAGGATGAGGAGAGCTCTCGTGTGAGAAATTGATTGTGATCATCACCGGGCCACCTAAGGAAAGGCAATTATCATAATATGTCATATGATTTTCTCGTTGTATTTTTCTCACTAGTTTTGAAGGAGTTTTCAATGATATATCATATCACACTTTTTTCCCTTACGAGTTTTTCTCGAAGTTTCTTATAAAAGATTTTAATGAGGCAATATATACAATACTTTCAATTTTCCTCATAGTTTTTTTAAAGGAAAGTATCAAAACACACTTATTGTTCTCTAGATTGACCAATAAGTTTTCTTCTTCTTCAAATGTTTTCTCATATGAGTTATCAAGGAGACAATAATCATCATATGCTGCATCATTTTCTCCTTATTATTTTTTCATTGGGTTTAAAAGAGTTTTAACAATATAGCTGCACTATTCTCCTCATATTTTTCACACGGAGTTTTTGAGGAAGACTCTCAAGATTATACAACAGATTTTTCAAGATGGAATATGAATATACAAGAAGCCTTCAATGGTAAATCATTCAAGAAGCGTTGTGTTCTATAAGGAGTGTTAGGAATTAATTAGTTAATTAGCACGTCTAATGTTAACTAGCACAAGCTAATTGATGAGCAATCATTAGCAAAGTGATATATTCAACCCCGAACAGTTATGTCTCTTCTCTCTATTGCCAACACACACCTATTCTAAAAGGATGCCTCTGAACCGGCACCTATTCTCAGATGTATATGTATTGAAGAATCAACAGAAATCAGTACTGATCGTCCATTCTTCATTTCAATCTCGTTTTACTCCACGAAAGAATATAAACGGAGCATATGCGTACAAACAAACCTATGTGATCTTTCGCCAAAAGCCCCTATGAGAACGTTCAATTAGTGACCCTATATGGATATAGTTATGTGTGACCTCACCAACCGCGCGTGGACATAATTAATTTTAAAAACACAGCCGCCGAGCATTGAATACATGCACCAACTCTGGATCAACACTCACTTGAGAAGAACAAATTGTGCAAAAAAAAAGAAACGTGGAGCTCCATCTTATGCGCGTGAACGGTCCATTCGACGCTGGATGTGTTACGACGTTCCTCGATGGCACGACAAGGACTTCGGCATAGTTAAACAAGCGAGGAAATTGCACACCAAGCCGGCCATGACCTTGAGCTGGCAAGCTCTTGCTTAGCTATTTAATGCCTGCCCTGGCTAACAGCGGTAGTCATTCGCTCGCATTCCATAAACACATACTCTACACATTAGCGGTACGTGTTACAAGGCAAGAGCAATGGCGGAACGTAGCAGGGCGCTTACATTTCTCCTCCTGGGGCTCTTCATCGGCCTCGCCGGATCCAGCCCGCCGCCGGAGCCGGTGGAGTGCGCCCGCGGCACGTCGGACTGCACCGTCACCAACGTGTACGGCTCCTTCCCGGACCGCACCATCTGCCGCGCGGCCAACGCCACGTTCCCGCGCACCGAGAAGGAGCTCATGGCCGCCGTGGCTGCCGCCGCCGCGTCCAAGCACAAGGTTAAGGTGGCCACCAGGCACTCCCACAGCTTCACCAAGCTGGCCTGCCCCGGCGGCCGCGACGGCATGATCATCAGCACGGAGCGGCTCAACAAGACGGTGAGCGTCGACGCTGCCAAGGGGCTGATGACGGTGGAGAGCGGCATGGTGCTCAAGGACCTGATCCAGGCGGCCGCCGCGTCGGGGCTCGCGCTGCCGCACTCGCCCTACTGGTACGGACTCACCATCGGGGGCCTCCTCGCCACGGGTGCCCACGGCAGCTCGCTGCGGGGCAAGGGCAGCGCCGTGCACGAGTACGTGGTAGGGATGAGGATCGTCACGCCCGCACCGGCCAGCCAGGGTTTTGCCGTGGTCAGGGAGCTCAGCGTCGGGGACCCCGACCTCGACGCGGTCAAGGTTTCCCTCGGCGTCCTCGGCGTCGTGTCCCAGGTACAACCTACGCGACTTCGTACAAACGCAAGAAAAAAAATTCTTTCGTGCATATATGTCGTGGAAAATATCAAATGCCGAGTATGTACTTTTTTTTTGTTTTTGCGGGGGACGCCGAGTATGTACTTGGCTACTTGCTGGTGCATCCATGCATGCAGGGATCTTAACTACTCTTCTAATTGCTTTGGAGTAAAAGATAAATTTAGATTAGTAGGCTAACAACTCTTCATGTCCATGGAATGAAAACTAAGTACGATTAATCAACCACCAGTCCACCACGAGCAAGGTATGCTAGCTAGTTTATGGGTTCGGGAGGCTTGATCTTCCATTTTCTTTTACGGATGAAAAAAGGGCTAATTTATGGGTGTGCTTGCGTGTGCAGGTTACGCTAGCCTTGCAGCCGATGTTCAAGCGGTCGGTGACGTTTGAGAAGCGCGACGACACGGACTTCGCGTCGCAGGCGGCCATGTGGGGAGGGCTGTACGAGTTCGGCGACATGGCTTGGCTGCCGCGGCAAGGCAAGGTGATCTACCGCAAGGACGATCGCGTGCCCGTCTCGACCAAGGGCAACGGCCTCAACGACTATCTCGGCTTTCGATCCAACCCGACGCTCGCGCTCATCACCGCCAGAGCCACGGAGGAGCACCTGGAGGAGGACGGCAGCGACATCGCCAGGTGCCTGGCGGCGCGGGCGCCGTCCGTGCTGTTCGAGCTGCAGGCCTACGGCTTCACCAACGACGGCTCATTCTTCACAGGGTGGCCGGTGGTGGGGTTCCAGAACCGCATCCAGGCGTCCGGCACGTGCATCAGCAGCCCGGAGGACGGCCTCCTCTCCTCCTGCACGTGGGACCCACGCATCCGGAGCCCTTCTTCTACAACTCCGGCTTCAGCGTGGCGCTCTCGAAGGCGCCGGCATTCATCGCTGAGATGCAGAAGCTCCGCGACCTCAAGCCGCGCGCCTTCTGCGGCCTCGACGCCAAGCTCGGCGTGCTCCTCCGCTACATCAGGGCCTCTTCCGCTTACCTCGGGAAATCTGAGGACTCGATCGACTTCGACGTCACCTACTACCGGAGCTACACTGAAGGCGAGCCGCGCGCAAACTCCGACGTGGTCGACGAGATCGAGCAGCTGGCGTTGCGCAAGTACGGCGCCGTCCCACACTGGGGCAAGAACCGCAACTTCGTCTTCGACGGCGTCATTGCCAAGTACCCCAAGGCCGCTGAGTTTCTCAAGGTGAAGGCCAGGTACGACCCCGACGGGATCTTCTCCAGCGAGTGGAGCGACCAGGTGCTCGGCATCAAAGGGAGCCCCAACATCGTCGAGAAAGGGTGCGCCATTGAAGGGCTCTGCGTCTGCTCCAAGGACTCGCACTGCGCGCCAGAGAAGGGCTACTTCTGCCGGCCGGGAACGGTGTTCTCGGAGGCGAGGGTCTGCTCGACCCGGGCCGCTTTCGGCGACGAAAGCGACGACCTTCTGGAGGAACAGTGATTCGAGGTGCATGCATGCGCCGGGTCAAGCGGCTGCGCATCTAAGTATAGATTGCAATGCTGACTTTAATGTTGCTTGTATGTGGCGTGTTCGTTTCTTCCAGAGATTGTATCGTCTCTACTGGTAGTAAGTTGGTTTGATACGAGCTACTTGATGTAATCTTATGGTTTGGCTATTGTTCTGATTGGAAGCAATTGAAATTGAAAATGAACGCCATGTTCTGATTGGAGGTTCCCTTCATACAGGTTAGACTCTAGGGCAGGTGACGCATGATTTGCTACAGGTTAGACTTTAGGGCGGGTGACGCATGATTGTTTGGTCAAAAAGCTTTACGATTCTAATATAATGGCGGTTGGTGACTTCAGAGCAACGTGCCGTGCTCTGCCCAGTGTTCATTTTTAAAGGTGAAAAAAAACTAACTTTGAACGATTCAGTATTGAGATTGATCTTGGAGATAGAAAAAGTGATATGTTTGGTGTACCAGTCAGTCATTAGAATTTGCAAACAGTTCGTGCGCGCAGGTTTTGTTCAAAAGGGAACGGAATACCGTAGTGGTGAGCTACCCTAAATCTATATTTATACTTACCTACTAATAAAGTACGGATCGCTTTTTTCTCCTAATTATTTGTCCGTCGTTATAGTTTTCGTCCATCCGTCGCTTAACCTACGAGGTTATTCTGATTTTCATAAGTCGTACCTCGCTTATGAAACTTTGTACTACGTTGGCCTCTCACGTAATGGGAGGCCTTCTCTGCATCGAATAGCTGCGCTAATGGGCCACAAGTCACGTTTCAGAATTTCTTTTATATATAGGCAAGTTTTACAATTCATAAAGAGGGCATTTTTATTTAGCAGTACTACAAACGAGAGAGGATGGATACATCTTGTTTGTTGAACTAGTAAAAAGACCCGTGTGTAACAACCGGAGGGAAAAAATACCACACACTCTTAATTTATAAAAAATGGTCTATAATATGACAATTTGTAGCTAGGGCCCAAACAAAGATGGTCTTAACCTATAAAAAAGCAGTTTAAGATTGTACATGTGTTTTATTTCACACGGCTTGCATGTAGATTTAATCCGTACAACGAAACGGGCAAGCAATCATGAATTTATTCATGTCATGTTTGGAGTGGGGTGTTGTTATGGGCGAGTAAAGAAAAAGACAAAAACAAACGATGGCATATTAGTACACTACGGAGACATGTGTGCATCAATGACAATTTTCAATTTAACAATAACTAACTTAGGGTAACTCTTGAACACTTTTTTCACATGCGTATTTTTTAAATACATGAAGAGTTGTTAAAAAGATTGTTAAAAAGATACATAATTTTTTAATCATAAAAGTAGATTTTTTTTTTGTCTGGAAAAGACATTTTTGTATAGTCTCCTGTCGACGCAGGTACTTGTGTCCCTATTTCATCACTATTTCTTGCCATACATGTCATAGGTATTGGTTCTTATTTCATCACTATTTATATCTTATCAAACTTGTCTTTTATTTTAATTTTTTGCCATGCATGCCTCATGTTTACCTTTTTTCATGCATGTCCACTTTGTCTTCTTCTTATATATTGGAGAATAGCGCTACATCTCATCTTTATCGGATCTCCTCTGCATTTTCTCTTTTATTTCTTTTATAGCGGAAATCCCATCTTTATTGAATCAGTACCTGTATGAAAAAAAGATAGATAATGCATTGTCGATTAACATTGCAGCCTCATAGTATTTTTAAATGGTTAACAAGTAAAATAACATCATATTCAGATTTTACATATTTTTCTAATTAAATTTCATATGTAACATGTTAAATTTGGAGTTACGGTTTAGAAGATATGAGTATTTAAAACAATATTTGATATGTACCATGGTTTAATATTAGAAACATTAGGGAGTTTTCTATAAAATACCAAAATGGACCAAGAATACCTATTTCTTTTATTAAAAAATATATATATATATAATAAAAAAATAAAAAAAGAATAATAATAATAATAATAATAATAATAATATAGGTATAGATATAGATACAGATAGTCGTATCTTGATTGGTTATACTGATTTTTACCAATTCATATACGCTGGCAAAGTTGCCTGAAATACCAAGAAGCTGCCTACACAAGAGGGTTACTAGTACATAAGAGAATCCCCTCGCAAAAAAAAAAAAGTACATAAGAGAATCCATTAGCAGAGGAATAAAATAAACAAAGGGTCGATACAAAATAGAAACCTGAATTCAATCCATTAGCAGAGGGGTTACATAAACAGAGTGTTAGTACAAAAGAGAAAAGTGCATCCCGTAGGTTTTTTTTTTTTTTTTTTGCGTGAAGGAAGATGAGCTGGTCGGCTAGACATCCGACGATGATGATGGTTGGGACGGGGTAGACCACGAGCTGGACTGCAGGCTGAGACGTGAATGGTGTTCGCTCGGGATTGTGAACTCTTCATGATGATTAATTTAAACTAAATTACAAGACGATGCTTGCTGGTGTTCGGGATGTAGGTAGTTGAAAGCATTCATGTGTTGCGCTAACGTTGTTGCACCATTACACCGAGGAAATTCAAAAGCCGTCCCTCATGTTCGGTTATCCGTTGCAACACAAAGACTTTTATTATTATTTTTCTTGCATACTTACTCTCTTGGAAAAATATAAGAACATGCACGCTCTGGCGAGAGTTGAATTGTATACGCATCTCTAATACACCGTTCCCATCATAAAAAAAAAAAAACTATCTTTCCAACACCTGTCTCTCCCCCGAGTAAACACCGTCATCGATCGTACTCCCTCCGTTCGAAATTACTTGTCGCAGAAATGGATGTATCTAGATGTATTTTTGTTCTAGATACATCCATTTCTGAGACAAGTAATTCCGAACGGAGAGAGTAGTTCCCATTGAAGGAAATATGCCCTAGAGGGCAATAATAAAGTTGTTATTTATATTTCCTTATATCATGATAAATATTTATTATTCATGTCGAAATTGTATTAACCGAAAACTTGATACATAGGCAAAACACAGTGTCCCTAGTATGCCTCTACAAGACTAGCTCGTTAATCAAAGATGGTTATGTTTCCTGTCCATAGATATGTGTTGTCATTTGATGAACGGGATCACATCATTAGGGAATGATGTGATGGACAAGACTCATCCGTTAGCTTAGCATTATGATCGTTGAGTTTTATTGCTATTGATTTCTTCATGACTTATACATGTTCCTCTGACTATGAGATTATGCAACTCCCGAATACCGGAGGAACACCTTGTGTGCTATCAAACGTCACAATGTAACTGGGTGATTATAAAAATGCTCTACAGGTGTCTTCGAAGATATTTGTTGGGTTGGCATAGATCGATATTAGAATTTGTCACTCCGATTGTCGGAGAGGAATCTCTGGGCCCTCTCGGTAATGCACATCACTATAAGCCTTGCAGGCAATGCGACTAATGAGTTAGGTGTGGGATGATGCATTACGGAACGAGTAAAGAGACTTGCCGGTAACGAGATTGAACTAGGTATGGTGATACCGACGATCGAATCTCGGGAAAGTAACATACAGATGACAAAGGGAACAACGTATGTTGTTATGCGGTTTGACCGATAAAGATCTTCATAGAATATGTAGGAGCCAATATGAGCATCCAGGTTCCGCTATTGGTTATTGTCCGGAGATGTGTCTCAGTATGTCTACATAGTTCTCGAACCCGTAGGGTCTGCAACAACGCTCAATTTGACGATTTGTATTATGAGGTATGTGATTTGATGTACCGAAGGTTGTTCGGAGTCCCGGATGAGATCATGGACATGAAGAGGAGTCTCGAAATGGTTAAGACGTAAAGATCGATATATTGGAAGGCTATATTCGGACATCGGAAAGGTTCTGAGTGGTTCGGGTATTTTTCGGAATACCGGAGAGTTACGGGAATCCGCCGGGGGAAGTAGTGGGCCTTAATGGGCCATACGGGAAAGGGAAAATGGGCCTCAAGGGTTGGCCGCGCGTCCCCCATGGCAAGTCCGAATTGATGGGGAGGCGGCGCCTCTCTTTCCTTCTCCCTCTCCTACTCCTTCCCTCTCTCCCCTCTTGGAAAGGAAGGGGACTCCAACTAGGATTGGGAATCCTAGTTGGACTCCCCCTATAGGCGCGCCCCTCCTAGGCCGGCCTCCTCTTCCCCCTCCTTTATATACATGGGCAAGGGGGCACCCCAAAGACACACAAGTTGATTTCTTAGCCGTGTGCGGTGCCCCCCTCCACAGTTTTCCACCTCGGTCATATTGTCGTAGTGCTTAGGCGAAGCCCTGCATCGGTAACTTCATCATCACCGTCACCACGCCGTCGTGCTGACGAAACTCTCCCTCGGCCTCAGCTAGATCTAGAGTTCGAGGGACATCACTGAGCTGAACGTGTGCAGATCGCGGAGGTGCCGTGCGTTCGGTACTTGATCGGTTGGATCGCGAAGACGTTCGACTACATCAACCGCGTTACTAAACACTTATGCTTTCGGTCTACGAGGGTACGTGGACACACTCTCCCCGCTCGTTGCTATGCTTCTCCTAGATAGATCTTGCGTGATCGTAGGAATTTTTTTGAAATACTACGTTTCCAACAAAGGGCATCCGAGCCAGGTCTATGCGTAGATGTTATATGCACGAGTAGAACACAAAGAGTTGTGGGCGATAATACCATATCGCTTACCAAAGATGTCATACTTTGATTCGGCGATATTGTTGGATGAAGCGGCCCGGACCGACATTACATGACCGCGTTCATGAGACTGGTTCTACCGCCGTGCTTTGCACCACAATTGGCTAGTGGGTGTCTGTTTCTCCAACTTTAGTTGAATCGAGTGTGACTACGCCCGGTCCTTGTTGAAGGTTAAAACAACACACTTGACGAAAAATCGTTGTGGTTTTTGATGCGTAGGTAAGAACGGTTCTTGCTAAGCCCGTAGCAGCCATCGTAAAACTTGCAACAACAAAGTAGAGGACGTCTAACTTGTTTTTGCAGGGCTTCTTTGTGATGTGATATGGTCAAGACATGATGATATATAAATTGTCGTATGAGATGATCATGTTTTGTAACAGTTATCAGCAATCGGCGAGAGCCATATGGCTGTCGCTTTATTGTATGAAATGCAATCACCATGTAATTGCTTTACTTTATCACTAAGCGGTAGCGATAGTCGTAGTAGCAATAGTTGGCGAGATGACCATGATGCTTCGATGGAGATCAAGGTGTCAAGCCGGTGACGATGGTGATCATGAGGGTGCTTTGGAGATGGAGATCAAAGGCACAATATGATGATGGCCATATCATATCACTTATATTGATTGCATGTGACGTTTATCCTGTATGCATCTTATTTTTCTTAGTACGGCGGTAGCATTATAGGATGAGCTCTCACTAAATTTCAAGGTACAAGTGTTCTCCACGAGTATGCACCGTTCGCTATGACAGTTCATCGTGCCGAGACAGTACGTGATGATCGGGTGTGATAAGCTCTACGTTCACATACAACGGGTGCAAGCTAGTTTTGCACATGCAGAATACTCGGGTTAAACTTGACGAGCCTAGCATATGCAGATATGGCCTCGGAACACTGAGACCGAAAGGTCGAGCATGAATCATATAATAGATATGATCAACATAGTGATGTTCACCATTGAAAACTACTCCACCTCACGTGATGATCGGACATGGTTTGGTTGATATGGATCACGTGATCACTTAGATGATTAGAGGGATGTCTATCTAAGTGGGAGTTCTTAAGTAATATGATTAATTGAACTTTAATTTATCATGACCTTAGTCCTGGTAGTATTTGCATAACTATGTTGTAGATAAATAGCTCGCGATGTAGCTCCCCGTTTATTTTTGATATGTTCCTAGAGAAAAACTATGTTGAAAGATGAAAGTAGCAATGATGCAGACTAGGTCCGTGATCTGAGGATTATCCTCATCGTTGCACAGAAGAATTATGTCCTTGATGCACCGCTAAGTGACAGACCTATTGCAGGAGCAAATGCAGACGTTATGAACATTTGGCAAGCTCGGTATGATAACTACTTGATAGTTTAGTGCGCCATGCTTTACCGCTTAGAACCGGGACTTCAAAAACATTTTGAACGCCACGGAGCATATAAGATGTTCCAAGAGCTGAAATAGGTATTTCAGACTCATTTACGAGTCGAGAGGTATGAGACCGCTGACAAGTACTTTGCCTACAAGATGGAGGAGAATAGCTTAACCACTGAGCATGTGCTCAGATTGTCTGAGTACTACAATCGCTTGAATCAAGTGGGAGTTAATCTTCCAGATAAAATAGTGATTGACAGAGTTCTCTAGTCACTATCACCAAGTTACTGGAACTTTGTGATGAACTATAATATGCAGGGATGACAAAAACAATTCCCGAGCTCTTTGTGATGCTGAAATCGATGAAGGTAAATCAAGAAAAGCATCAAATGTTGATGGTTGACAAAACCACTAGTTTCAAGTAAAAGGGCAAGGGAAAGAAAGGGAACTTCAAGAAGAATGGCAAGCAAGTTTCCACTTCCATGAAGAAGTCCAAAGCTAGACCCAAGCCTGAAACCGAGTGCTTCTATTGCGAAGGAAATGATCACTGGAAGCGGAACTGCCCCAAATACTTGGCGGATAAGAAGGATGACAAAGTGAACAAAAGTATATATGATATACATGTTATTGATGTGTACTTTACTAGTTTTCATTGTAGACCCTGGGTATTTGATACTGGTTCGGTTGCTATGATTAGTAACTTGAAACAGGAGTTACAAAATGAACAAAGACTAGTTGAGGGCAAGGTGACGATGTGTGTTGGAAGTGATTCCAAGGTTGATAAGATCACCATCACACTCCCTTTTCCTTCGGGATTAGTATTGTACTTAAAATAAATGTTATTTGGTGTTTGCGTTGAGCATAATATGATTGGATCATGTTTATTGCAAAATGGTTATTCATTTAAGTCAAAGACTAATTGTTATTCATTTACATGAATAAAACCTTCTGTGGTCATACACCCAAGGTGAATGGTTTATTGAATCTCGATCGTAGTAATACACATATTCATAATATTGATTCCAAAAGATGCAAAGTTGATAATGATAGTGCAACATATTTGTGGCACTGCCGTTTAGGCCATATTGGTGTAAAGCACATGAAGAAACTCCATGCTGGTGGTCTTTTTGAATCACTTGATGCTTGCGAACCATGCCTCATGTGCAAGATGACTAAGAATCCGTTCTCGTAACAATGGAGCGAAACAACGGACTTATTGGAAATAATACATACTGATGTATGCGATCCGATGAGTATTGAGGCTCGCGGCGGGTATCGTTATTTTCTGACCTTCACAGATGATTTGAGCAGATATGGGTATATCTAATTGATGAAACATAAGTCTGAAACATTTGAAAAGTTCAAAGAATTTCAGAGTGAAGTGGAAAATCATCGTAACAAGAAAATAAAGTTTCTACGATCTGATCGCGGAGACGAATATTTGAGTTACGAGTTTGGTCTTCATTTGAAACAATGTGGACTAGTTTTGCAACTCACGCCACCTGGAACACCACAGCGTAATGGTGTGTCCGAATGTCATAACCGTACTTTACTAGATATGGTGCGATCTATGATGTCTCTTACCGATTTATCACTATCGTTTTGGGGGTTATGCATTAGAGACAGTTGTATTCACGTTAAATAGGGCACCATCTAAATCCATTGAGACGACACCATATGAACTGTGGTTTGGCAAGAAACCCAAATTGTCGTTTCTTAAAGTTTGGGGCTGCGATGCTTATATGAAAAGGTTTCAACCTAATAAGCTCGAACCCAAATCACAGAAATGTGTGTCTTCATAGGATATCCAAAAGAAACTATTGGGTACACCTTCTATCACAGATCCGAAGGCAAGATCTTTGTTGCTAAGACTGGATCCTTTCTAGAGAAGGAGCCTCTCTTGAAAGAAGGGAGTGGGAGGAAAGTAGAACTTGATGAGGTAGTTGTACCTCTTCCCTTATTGGAAAGTAGTTCATAACAGAAATCAGTTCCAGTGATTCCTACACCAATTAGTGAGGAAGCTAATGATGATGATCATGAAACTTCTGATCAAGTTACTACCGAACCTCGTAGGTCAGCCAGAGTAAGATCCGCACCAGAGTGGTACAGTAATTCTGTTCTGGAGGTCATGTTACTTGACCATGACAAACCTACGAATTATGAGGAAGCGATGATGAGCCCAGATTCCGCAAAATGGCTTGAGGCCATGAAATCTGAGATAGGATCCATGTATAAGAACAAAGTATGGACTTTTGATTGACTTGCCCGATGATCGGCGAGCCATTGAGAATAAATGGATCTTCAAGAGGAAGACGGACGCTGATAGTAGTGTTAATATCTACAAAGCTCGAATTGTCGCAAAAAGGTTTTCGACAAGTTCAAGGTGTTGACTACGATAAGATTTTCTCACTCGTAGCGATGCTTAAGTCTGTCCAAATCATGTTAGCAATTGCCACATTTTATGAAATCTGGCAATGGATGTCAAAACTACATTCCTTAATGGATTTCTTAAAGAAGAGTTGCATATGATGAAACAAGAAGGTTTTGTCAATCCTAAAGGTGCTAGCAAAGTGTGCAAGCTCCAGCGATCCATCTATGGACTGGTGCAAGCATCTCGGAGTTGGAATATACGCTTTGATAAGTTGATTAAAGCATATAGTTTTATCTGCACTTGCGGTGAAGCCTGTATTTACAAGAATGTAAGTGGGAGCACTACAAACTTTCTGATAAGTATATGTGAATGACATATTGTTGGTCGGAAATGATGTAGAATTTTCTGGAAAGCATAAAGGAGTGTTTGAAAGGAGTTTTTCAAAGAAATACCTCGGTGAAGCTGCTTACATATTGGGCATCACACGGGTGCGTGTCGGTACTAAACAAACGGTTTTTAACCCCTTTCCGGGACGGCATTCGGAACCGTCGCCAAGTGAGTGTGGGCGATAGGGGGGTCCTTCCCACACGACCCATAAACCGTTGGGGATATGCCCTCCTGGCACACATGCTCGGCAAAATGAGGTCGTGTGCGACCGACGAGCACTCAAATACAGAAATACGTACAGTAGTGCTAAAAAATACAATTATACAGACGAAATCATTTCCAGTCGTAAGTATGATAACCCACAAGTATAGGGGATCACAACAGTTTCCGAGGCTAGAGTATTCAACCCAAATTTATTGATTCGACACAAGGGGAGCCAAAGAATATTCTCAAGTATTAGCAGTTGAGTTGTCAATTAAACCACACCTGGATAACTTAGTATCTGCAGCAAAGTATTTAGTAGCAAAGTAATATGGAAGTAACGGTAACGATAGCAAAAGTAATATTTTTGGGTTTTGTAGTGATTGTAACAAGAGTAACGGAAAGTAAATAAGCGAAGAACAATATGTGAAAAGCTCGTAGGCATTAGATCGGTGATGGAGAATTATGCGGATGCGATTCATCATGTATGATCATAACATAGGGTGACACAGAACTAGCTCCAATTCATCAATGTAATGTAGCCATGTATTCCGAATATAGTCATACGTGCTTATGGAAAAGAACTTGCATGGCATCTTTTGTCCTACCCTCCCGTGGCGGTAGTCCTAGCGAAACTAAGGGATATTAAGGCCTCCTTTTAATAGAGCACCGGACCAAAGCATTAACACATAGTGAATACATGAACTCCTCAAACTATGGTCATCACCAGGAGTGGTCCCAATTATTGTCACTTTGGGGTTCTTGCGGATCATAACACATAGTAGGTGACTATAGACTTGCAAGATAGGATCAAGAACTCACATATATCCATGAAAACATAATAGGTTCAGATCTGAAATCATGGCACTTTCGGGCCCTAGTGACAAGCATTAAGCATAGCAAAGTCATAGCAACATCAATCTCAGAACATAGTGGATACTAGGGATCAAACCCTAACAAAACTAACTCGATTACATGATAGATCTCATCCAACCCATCACCATCCAGCAAACCTACGATGGAATTACTCACGCACGGCGGTGAGAATCATGAAATTGGTGATGGAGGATGGTTGATGATGATGACGACGACAGATTCCCCTCTCCGGAGCCCCGGACGGACTCTAGATCAGCCCTCCCGAGAGGTTTTAGGGCTTGGCGGCGGCTCCGTATCGTAAAACACGATGAATCCTTCTCTCTGATTTTTTTCTCCCCGAACACGAATATATGGTGTTGGAGTTGAAGTCGGTGGAGCAACAGGGGGGCCCACGAGGCAGGGGGGCACGCCCCCCACCCTCGTGGATAGGTGGTGGGCCCCCTGGCCTTGATTCTTTCGCCAATACTTTTAATATTTTCCAAAAATGAGTTCCGTGGAGTTTCAGGTCATTTCGAGAACTTTTGTTTCTGCACATAAATAACACCATGGAAAGTCTGCTGAAAACAGCGTCAGTCCGGGTTAGTTCCATTCAAGTCATGCAAGTTAGAGTCCAAAACAAGGGCAAAAGTGTTTGGAAAAGTAGATACGACGGAGACGTATCAACTCCCCAAGCTTAAACCTTTGCTTGTCCTCAAGCAATTCAGTTGATAAACTGAAAGTGATAAAGAAAAACTTTTACAAACTCTGTTTGCTCTTGTTGTTGTAAATATGTAAAGCCAGCATTCAAGTTTTCAGCAAAGATTATGAACAACCATATTCACAATAACACTTAGGTCTCATGTTTACTTATATCAATGGCATAATCAACTAGCGAGCAATAATAATAAATCTCAAATGTCAACACTTTCTCAAAACAATCATGATATGATATAACAAGATGGTATCTCGCTAGCCCTTTTCTCGAGACCAAAACATAAATGCAGAGCACCTTTAAAGATCAAGGACTGACTAAGCATTGTAATTCATGGTAAAAGAGATCCAGTCATAGTCATACCCAATATAAATTAATAGTAATGGATGCAAATGACAGCCGTGCTCTCCAGCTGGTGCTTTTTAATAAGAGGGTGATGACTCGACCTAAAAGTAAATAGATAGGCCCTTCGCAGAGGGAAACAGGGATTTGTAGAGGTGCCAGAGCTCGGTTTTAAAGCAGAGATAAATAATATTTTGAGCGGCATACTTTCATTGTCAACATAACAACCAAGAGATGGAAATATCTTCCATGCTACACACATTATAGGCGGTTCCCAAACAAAATGGTAAAGTTTATACTCCCCCTCCACCACAAGAATCAATCCATGGCTTGCTCGAAACAATGAGTGCCTCCAACTAACAACAGTCCCAGGGGAAGTTTTGTTTGCAATTATTTTGATTTGATTTGCATAAAGCATGGGACTGGGCATCCCGGTGACCAGCCATTTTCTCGTGAGTGAGGAGTAGAGTCCACTCCACTTGAGAATAACCCGCCTAGCATGGAAGATACGGACAGCCCTAGTTGATACATGACCTATTCGAGCATACAAGACAGAATTTCATTTGAAGGTTTAGAGTTTGGCACATACAAATTTACTTGGAACGGCAGGTATATTCCGCATATAGGAATGTATAGTGGACTCATTTGGAATAACTTTTGGGGTTTAAGGGATTGGATGCACAAGCAGTATTCCCGCTTAGTACAAGTGAAGGCTAGCAAAAGACTGGGAAGCGACCAACTACAGAGCGACAACAGTCATGAACATGCATTAAAATTAATAAACATTGAGTACAAGCATGAGTAGGATATAATCCACCATGAACATAAATATCGTGAAGGCTATGTTGATTTGTTTCAACTACATGTGTGAACATGTGCCAAGTCGAGTCACTTAAATCATTCAAAGGAGGATACCACCCCACTATACCACATCACAACCATTTTAATAGCATGTTGGCACGCAAGGTAAACCATTATAACTCATAGCTAATCAAGCATGGCACGAGCAACTATAATCTCTAATTGTTATTGCAAACATGTTTATTCATAATATCTTTGAATCAGGAACGATAAACTAATCATATTTACAAAAACAAGAGAGGTCGAGTTCATACCAGCTTCTCTCATCTCAATCAGTCCATCATATATCGTCATAATTTCCTTTCACTTGCATGACCGAACGGTGTGAAAATAATAAGAGCGCACGTGCATTGGACTAAGCTGGAATCTGCAAGCATTTAATAAACAGGAGAAGACAAGGCAATATGGGCTCTCGGTTAAATCGACAATACTGCATATAAGAGCCACTTCAACAATTTAATTATGGTCTTCTCCTATCGACTCCCAAAGAAAAGAAAAGAAATAAAACTATTTACACGGGAAAGCTCCCAACAAGTAAAAGAAGAACAGGAAATCTTTTTGGGTTTTCTTTTAATTATTACTACTACAGCAAGAAAAGCAAACTAACTAAAAGCTACAACTAATTTTTTTGTTTTTCTTAAGGCTTATCAAACACACAATAAGAAAGCAAGAAAAAGAAAATAAACTAGCATGGATATTACAGTGAAAAAGTATGAGCACCGACATCTAGCATTGAGTGTGTGAACATAAATGTAATGTCGGTGAGAAATACGTACTCCCCCAAGCTTAGGCTTTTGGTTGTCCTTAAATTTTACCCTAGGGTGCCTTGGGCATCCCCAAGCTTAGACTCTTGCCACTCCTTATTCCAAAATCCATCCAATCTTTACCCAAGGTCTCCAAAACTTCACAACACAAAACTTCAACAGAAAATCTTATGAGCTCCGTTAGTATAAGAAAATAAACCACCACTTTAAGGTACTGTAATAAACTCATTCTTTATTTATATGGGTGTTAAACCTACTGTATTCCAACTTCTCCATGGTTCATACCCCCCGATACTAGCCATAGATTCATCAAAATAAGCACACAACACACGAAAAACAGAATCTGTCAAAAACAGAACGGTCTGTAGTAAGCTGTATCAAACGCAAACTTGTGGAACTCCAAAAATTCTAAAAAAATAGGAAGACCTATATAATTTGATTATTGATCTACTGCAATTTGAATCAGTATTTTATCACTTTCTGGTGATTTTTAACAATTGTTTTCGTGAGCAGAAAGTTTCTGTCTTTTTCAGCAAGATTAAATAATTATCACCCAAGAAGATCCTATAGGTCCTACTTGGCACAAATACTAATTAAAACATAAAACCACATCTAACCAGAGGCTAGATGATTTATTTATTGCTAAACAGGAACAAAAATCAAAGAACAAAAATAAAATTGGTTGCCTCCCAACAAGCACTATCGTTTAACGCCCCTAGCTAGGCATTATTTTTGCTTTATTTAATCTAAATGACAAAAAGTAAAGGAAAGGTACAGAGAGTTGTGCTTTCTAACTTCATCCATCTCATGCTCATCGAAAGGAATCCACTAACAAGGTTGATCAAGTCTTGTTAACAAACTCATTCCGAATAACATGGAACCGAGAAATTTGAATAACACTCTGTTACCTCAACGGGGATATGCACATCCCCAATAATAAGAATATCATATCTCTTTTTGACAGTAGGAAGAGGAAATTCGAAACCTCCAAAAATAATCGATGGAGTTTTTCCAATAGAATTGATACTATGAACTTGAGGTTGTTTCCTCGGAAAGTGTACCGTATGCTCATTACCATTAACATGAAAAGTGACATTGCCTTTGTTGCAATCAATAACAGCCCCGCAGTATTCAAAAAGGTCTTCCAAGAATAATAGACATACTATCGTCCTCGGGAATATCAAGAATAACAAAGTCCGTTAAAATAGTAACATTTGCAACCACAACAGGCACATCCTCACAAATACCGGCAATTATAGCAGTTGATTTATCAGCCATTTGCATAGATATTTCAGTAGGTGTCAACTTGTTCAAATCAAGTCTACGATATAAAGAGAGAGGCATAACACTAACACCGGCTCCAAGATCGCATAAAGCAGTTTTAACATAGTTTTTTAATGGAGCATGGTATAGTGGGTACTCCTGGATCTCCTAGTTTCTTTGGTATTCCACCCTTAAAAGTATAATTAGCAAGCATGGTGGAAATTTCAGCTTCCGGTATCTTTCTCTTATTAGTAACAATTTCTTTCATATACTTAGCATAAGGATTCATTTTGAGCATATCAGTTAATCGCATACGCAAAAAGATAGGTCTAATCATTTCACAAAATCGCTCAAAATCCTCATCATCCTTTTCTTGGATGGTTTGGGAGGTAAAGGCATGGGTTTCTGAACCCATGGTTCTATTTCTTTACCGTGTTTCCTAGCAACAAAGTCTCTTTTATCATAACGTTGATTCCTTGATTGTGGGTTATCAAGATCAACATCAGGTTCAATTTCTACATCATTATCATTGCTAGGTTCAGCATCGACATGAACATCATCATTAACATTATCACTAGTTTCACGTTCATTACCAGATTGTGTTTCAGCATCAGAAATAGAAATATCATTTGGATTCTCAGGTGTTTCAGCAACAGGTTCACTAGAAGCATGCAAAGTCCTATCATTTTTCTTTTTCTTCTTCTTAGAAGGACTAGGTGCATCAACATTATTTCTTTGAGAATCCTGCTCAATTCTCTTAGGATGGCCTTCAGGATACAAAGGTTCCTGAGTCATTTTACCAGTTCTAGTAGCCACTCTAACAGCATAATCATTATTCTTACTATTCAGTTCATTGAGCAAATCATTTTGAGCTTTAAGTACTTGTTCTACTTGAGTGGTAACCATAGAAGCATGTTTACTAATGAGTTTAAGTTCACCTTTAACTCTAGACATATAATCACCCAAGTGTTCAAGCGTATCGGAATTGTATTTTAATTGTCTACCAATATAAGAGTTTAAGTTTTCTTGTTTAACAATAAAATTGTCAAACTCATCTAAGCATTGTCTAGCAGACTTATAACGAGGAATATCACCTTCATCAAATCTATAGAGAGAATTTACCTTTACTACCTGTGTCGGGTTATCAAGACCATGAGTTTATTCAATAGTTAACGGATTAAGATAATATATTTCGTCAACAGGCGGTAAATTAAGACCATGTATTTCTTCAATAGGAGGTAAATTCTTAACATCTTCAGCTTTAATACCTTTTTCTTTCATACATTTCTTTGCCTCTTGCATATCTTCAGGAGTGAGAAATAGAACACCCCTTTTCTTCGGAGTTGGTTTAAGAGTTGGTCCGGGAAGTGTCCAATTATTTTCATTTGTCAACATATTATTCAATAGAATTTCAGCTTCATCCGTGTTCTTTCCACGAAAATGTAACCAGCACAACTATCCGGTGGTCTCTGGAAGCATCGGTTAGTCCATTATAAAAGATATCAAGTATTTCATTTTTCTTAAGAGGATGATCGGGAAAAGCATTAAGTAATTGGAGAAGCCTCCCCAAGCTTGTGGGAGACTCTCTTCTTCAATTTGCACAAAATTGTATATATCCCTTAAAGCAGCTTGTTTCTTATGAGCAGGGAAATATTTAGCGAGAAGTAATAAATCATATCACGGGGACTACGCACACAACCAGGATCAAGGAATTAAACCATATCTTAGCATCACCCTTTAATGAGAACGGAAATATTTTAAGGATATAAAAGTAGCGAGTTCTCTCATCATTAGTGAACAGGTGGCTATATCATTTAATTTAGTAAGATGTGCCACAACAGTTTCAGATTCATAGCCATAAAAGGATCAGATTCAACCAAAGTAATTATATCGGAATCAACAGAGAATCCATAATCCTTATCAAGAATACGAGATAGGTGAAGTAGCAAAAGCGGTCAGGTTTCATTCTAGCATTAAGAGATTGTTGCTTCCATTTAGCTAATAACTTCTTAAGATCATATCTATCATTGCAAGCTAAAATAACTCTAGCATCTTCTTCATCCATAACATAACCCTCAGGAACAACAGGTAATTCATATATATTGTGAGAGCCTTCATCATCACTTTCATCAATATTATCAGTTTCAATAATTTCATTCTCTCTAGCCCTAGCAAGTTGTTCATCAAGAAATTCACCAAGTGGCACAGTAGTATCAAGCATAGAAGTAGTTTCATCATAAGTATCATGCATAGCGAAGTGGCATCATCAATAACATGCGACATATCGGAATGAATAAGCGAAGCGAGGTTTAGGTGTCGCAAGCTTACTCAAAATAGAAGGTGAATCAAGTGCAGACCCGGATGGCGGTTCGTTACCTCCCCTCGTAGTTGAGGGATAAATTTTTGTTTTCTCGTCTTTCAAGTTCTTCATAGTGACCAGCAGATATAAATCCCAAGTGACTCAAATAATAGAGGTATGCTCCCGGCAATGGCGCGGAAAATAGTCTTGATAACCCACAAGTATAGGGGATCGCAATAGCAGTTTTCGAGGGTAGAGTATTCAACCCAAATTTATTGATTCCACACAAGGGGAGCCAAAGAATATTCTCAAGTATTAGCAGTTGAGTTGTCAATTCAACCACACTTGGATAACTTAGTATCTGCAGCAAAGTATTTAGTAGCAAAGTAATATGGAAGTAACGGTAACGATAACAAAAGTAATATTTGTGGGTTTTGTAGTAATGGTAACAGTAGCAACGGGAAGTAAATAAGCGAAGAACAATACGTGAAAAGCTCGTAGGCATTGGATCAGTGATGGAGAATTATGCCGGATGCGGTTCATCATATAACAGTCGTAACATAGGGTGACACAGAACTAGCTCCAATTCATCAATGTAATGTAGGCATGTATTCCGAATATAGTCATACGTGCTTATGGAAAAGAACTTGCATGACATCTTTTCTCCTACCCTCCCGTGGCAGCGGGTCCTAGCGGAAACTAAGGGATATTAAGGCCTCCTTTTAATAGAGTACGGACCAAAGCATTAACACATAGTGAATACATGAACTCCTCAAACTATGGTCATCACCGGAGTGTTCCCAATTATTGTCACTTGGGTTGCGGATCATAACACATAGTAGGTGACTATAGACTTGCAAGATAGGATCAAGAACTCACATATATTCATGAAAACATAATAGGTTCAGATCTGAAATCATGGCACTCGGGCCCTAGTGACGAGCATTAAGCATAGCAAAGTCATAGCAACATCAATCTCAGAACATAGTGGATACTAGGGATCAAACCCTAACAAAACTAACTCGATTACATGATAAATCTCATCCAACCCATCACCGTCCAGCAAGCCTATGATGGAATTACTCACGCACGGTGGTGAGCATCATGAAATTGGTGATGGAGGATGGTTGATGATGACGACGACGACGGATTCCCCTCTCCGGAGCCCCGAACGGACTCCAGATCAGCCCTCCCGACAGGTTTTAGGGCTTGGCGGCGGCTCCGTATCGTAAAACACGATGAATCCTTCTCTCTGATTTTTTTCTCCCCGAACACGAATATATGGAGTTGGAGTTGAGGTCGATGGAGCAACAGGGGGCCCATGAGGCAGGGGGCGCGTCCAGGGGGGGCAAGCGCTCCCCCCAACCTCGTGGACAGGTGGTGGGCCCCCTGGCCTTGATTCTTTCGCCAATATATTTAATATTTTCCAAAAATGAGTTCCGTGGAGTTTCAGGTCATTTCGAGAACTTTTGTTTCTACACATAAATAACACCATGGAAAGTCTGCTGAAAACAGCGTCAGTCCTGGTTAGTTCCATTCAAATCATGCAAGTTAGAGTCAAAAACAAGGGAAAAAGTGTTTGGAAAAGTAGATACGACGGAGACGTATCAAAGTACATCCCACACAGTCAGTCACCACTAAACGTTTCCGTTCATATATACATCCCACACAGTCACTACAAGGAAAACGTTTGCGCAAGGTGGCGTAACGCAAACAGTTTTGGAGAGAATGTCGTGTGTGATTGTTCATTGATCCAACACGGTTTATTCCTAGAAACTATGTGTGTTGCTTGAGGTCATCGCCCACGGTGGTTTCTCATTAACCGTTTGCAATAGGAAACCCCAATTAGCAAGCTAATTGGCCAATTAGCAAGCTAATTGGCCAATTAGCAGGCTAATTGCCCTATTATTAATAATCCATTTACTAATCTAATTGACATTCATATTAAGCACATAATATATTCCATTTCCATATTAAGGAAGGATGGTGTCATAATTGAAATACATCAGAGTACAACATGATATAGCTTCAGCATTCAGCTACCCCGTTACACAACTGCGCCAGCAACAAGTTTCACATGCAACATC
Source organism: Aegilops bicornis (assembly GCA_021605145.1). NCBI lineage: Eukaryota > Viridiplantae > Streptophyta > Magnoliopsida > Poales > Poaceae > Aegilops > Aegilops bicornis. Next base: position 1,103,687 of record JAHIAL010000046.1, read on the forward strand.
TAGAACCTTTCGAAATTAGCATCATAGACGGTACATAGAGAGATGCATCTCATCTGGAAAAGCTATTTGAAGCGGAAGGCGAATATTGAGCCTTCATTCATGTTGAAGGTCTTTGCATTTTTAGGCCAGTGCCTGTGGATTATTAACCGTCCATTCTTCGACCTCTTCAGGAACACTTCAATATTGAACCGTGGGTGTTGTACGAAAACTTTCCTCGCCTCCTGACCACATAGGTGGTTTGAGAGGTAATCATCAGTGAAGCCTGAAAACAAGAATGTGCATAAATATCTTCTCTATATTGGAAATGGGGCAAAGGAATACAAAAAGGCAGGTATAATATTTAGTACCATCTTGTAAACCTCAGTGCTTCCCATTGTTTCCCTGCAACACATATAAGGTAGTTAGTCATCAGGTCAAGTAAGGGTTCACATGCTATCAGTAAAATATGTAGATGATAAATAAGCACATTGCAGATTCATAAGATTAATTCAAGCCACATGGAAAACCCATTTATCCAAACCAAGCATGATTAAGAACTAGGAAATATAGCGCTTGTATATGTTTCTCATGTATTAAGTGCAGCCAAATTCGATTTATTCCTCACATGGTATACAATAACAGAATGCAGCCACAACAATTGAACATCGCATTGCTGAATTGAACTAAGGAGTTAACTAAACACCACAACAAATGAACCAAATGTTAACTGAGCACCACATTGCACAATATAACATACTCCTGATAGAAGATCAGAAAGTTAACCAAACCAAGCATTCTTAACAACTTGAAAATATATCAATTGTATTTGTTTCTCATGTATTTATGATACGTCTCCAACGTATCTATAATTTTTTATTGTTCCATGCTATTATATATTCTGTTGTGGATGTTTAATGGGCTTATTTATACACTTCTATATTATTTTGGGGACTAACCAATTAACCGGAGGCCCAGCCCAAATTGCTGTTTTTTTTTTGCATATTTTAGTGTTTCGCAGAAAAAGAATATCAAACGTAGTCCAAACGGAATGAAACCTTCGGAAACGTGATTTTTGGAACAAACGTGATCCAGAGGACTTGGAGTGGACGTTAAGCAACAGACGAGGAGGCCACGAGGTAGGGGGAGCGCCTACCCCCCATGCGCGCCCTCCACCCTTGTGGGCCCCATGTGGCTCCACCGACCTACTTCTTCCTCCTATATATACCTACGTACCCCCAAACCATCAGAAGCGACCATGAAAACCTAATTCCATCGCCGCAACCTTCTGTACCCGTGAGATCCCATCTTGGGGCCTTTTCCGGCGTCACGGGAGGGCATTGATCATGGAGGGCTTCTACATCAACACCATAGCCTCTCCGATGATGTGTGAGTAGTTTACCTCGGACCTTCGGGTCCATAGTTATTAGCTAGATGGCTTCTTCTCTCTCTTTGGATCTCAATACAAAGTTCTCCTCGATTCTCTTGGAGATCTATTCGATGTAATCTTCTTTTGCGGTGTGTTTGTCGAGATCCATGAATTGTGGGTTTATGATCAAGATTATCTATGAACAATATTTGAATCTTCTCTGAATTCTTTTATGTATGATTGGTTATCTTTGCAAGTCTCTTCGAATTATCAGTTTGGTTGGGCCTACTAGATTGATCTTTCTTGCAACGGAGAAGTGCTTAGCTTTGGGTTCAATCTTGCGGTGTCCTTTCCCAAAGGATGTGTAGGGCAGCAACGCATCGTATTGTATTGTTGCCATCGAGGATAAAAGATGGGGTTTATATCATATTGCATGAGTTTATCCCTCCACATCATGTCATCTTGCTTAAAGCGTTACTGTTCTTATGAACTTAATACTCTAGATGCATCTTTGGATAGCGGTCTATGTGTGGAGTAATAGTAGTAGATGCGAGAATCGTTTCGGTCTACTTGTCACGGACGTGATGCCTATATACATGATCATACCTAGATATTCTCATAACTATGCTCAATTCTATCAATTGCTCGACAGTAATTTGTTCACCCACCGTAATACTTATGCTATCTTGAGAGAAGCCACTAGTGAAACCTATGGCCCCTGGGTCTATTTTCCATCATATTAATCTCCCATTATTTCCATTACTTTGTTTACTTGCTTTCTTTACTTTTACTCTTTATCATAAAAATACCAAAAATATTATTTTATCATCTCTATCAGATCTCACTCTAAGTAAGTGACCGTGAAGGGATTGACAACCCCTTTATCGCGTTGGTTGTGAGGTTCTTATTTGTTTGTGTAGGTGCAAGGGACTTGAGCGTGACCTCCCTCTTTGGATTGATACCTTGGTTCTCAAAAGCTGAGGGAAATACTTACGCTAGTTTACTGCATCACCCTTTCCTCTTCAAGGGAAAACCAACGCAGTGCTCAAGAGGTAGCAATTTAGTACAACCAAATTCGATTTATTCCTCACATGGTATACAATAAGAGAATGCAGCCACATCAATTGAGCATCGCATTACAGAATTGAACCAAGTAGTTAACTAAACACCACAACAAATGAACCAAATGTTAATCGAGCACCACATTGCACAATATAACATACTCCTAATAGAAGATCAGACGATTAACCATACCAAGCATGCTTAACAACTTGGAAATATAGCAATTGTATTTGTTTCTCATGTATTTAGTACAGCCAAATTCGATTTATTCCTCACATGGTATACAATAAGAGAATGCAGCCATAGCAATTGAACATCGCATTACAGAATTGAACCAAGCAGTTAACTAAACACCACTACAAATGAACCAAGCGTTAATCGAGCACCACATTGCACAATATAACATACTCCTAATAGAAGATCGACGATTAACCAAACCAAGCATGCTTAACAACTTGGAAATATAGCAATTGTATTTGCTTCTCATGTATTTAGTACAGCCAAATTCGATTTATTCCTCACATGGTATACAATAACAGAATGCAGCCACAATAATTGAACATCGCATTGCGAAATTGAACCAAGCGATTAACTAAACACCACAACAAGTGAACCAAGCCACAACAAATGAACCAAGCAGTTAAGTAAACACCAATTGAACAATATAACATACTCCTAATAGAAGATCAGACAGTTAACCAAACCAATCATGCTTAACAACTTGGAAATATTGCACCCTGAAGAATTGAACATCACATTTGCAGAATTGAACCAATCAGTTAATTGAACACCACATTGCATGACATATAGAACATATGCACTATAGTAGAAGATTGCATGGTGAAAGTAGATAGCACAATTCACTAGAATTTGTTAAGGAAAGGCAGTCGCTAGCAAACTGAACATGGGTCCTTATAGTGAGCTAATAAGACAAGCTACTCCTCATCGTCGGAGATATCGATGATGATTGGCTCCTTGGACATGGAAGAGGCGAGGCCTCGCATCGTGGGTGCTCTCGTTGTAGTGGTGAGTTGCAGAGCCGCTCCGGGCACCAACCTTCCGCCCTCGAGATGAGGTAAGCACGTGCATCTTTGAGAAAACACCTCGTAGTCTTCATCGAAGGCACCGACGGTGGCCTCGAGAAAACGCCATGAACTATCGTTTAAAGCAGCCAACCGCGCCGCGGCGTCGGCGCGCGAGGCGTCAATGGTGGCCTCGACGGCGAGGTGCTCCTCCAAGATCTGGGGGTCGGCATGAATGGCAGCCATCGCGACCTCATCTGTGTGTGCGGCCGCGATTTGCTTCTCCGCTGCCAAATGCTCCTTGAGGTCCTGGCTATACTACGTGCACCATGGCTTAGGCCGGCGCTTATTTGGTGGAGGGGTCGGTGATTTTGGTGGAAGGTGTCGGCGCTTCGCGCCCGGTGGTCGGGGCATGTGGGTTGTGGAAGGAGGAGGAGGATGGAGGTCGAGTGTGGATTACCGCACGGATAGGCGAGGCCGAGCAGCGTGAAGGAGGGTCGCCCGGCGAGGAGGTGGTCTGGCACCAAGAAGCAAGGAGTGAAGGTTTCAACTTGGAAATGAAGGCGGAAAGAGGGAAATGTGGCTTTTGGTAATGGGGAGGGGCGGGGAGGTAGATATTTCCGCAGGAGCCGAAAATTTGGAATCGTTTCAGACAAAAAACTGGCGCGCAAAGTGTCATCAGACACGGTCCCTTATTCAGACACGGTCCTAAGATATTTTGTGCTGCATATCACACGGTTAGTTATAATAAATTGTGTGGGATCTACTTGATTTTTGGTCTTCATCTGAATTACATAATGGGGTCACAGCGGCCATGGACGGTGTTTGAATTGCTAGACCTTTTATCTGCAGTGATCATAAAAGAATTGGAATTATTCAGGGTTTGTTTGGACATTTTTATGCATTAAGTGAGTTTTCAATGCATTTATGTGCATATTTCAAATTTGAACTACATGTGCATGCTCCAAAGGCATATAAATTCGTTGAAAAATCAAATCTTTGTCCTTGGGTGCATGCTTCGGTCCCATGCAAGAAATGGGAATGAATTTCAAACACCATGGCACCATTGATTGCCGGCAAAATATTGAGATGCCCGGTTTTTAAATTCTAGTAAATCCAAAACTCGTCTGAAATTCATGAAACTTGGCATGCTATCATGGAGCGGCATCAACATGCCGTGGTACAAATTTTGTCCCATTTGGGGCAGGTTTGGGTATATGCTTCTCACAAACCGGAGCTTCTCACAACAAGCATGATGGTTTTCGGTAGGGAGCGTCCCACCTTTGGGGATGAAACGATATCCATTGCCTCTTATTGCTTTCAAGTTTTTTCTTGTGTCAACATTGAACAACAGGAGTGTTGTGTGAATTTTTGTGATTTTTCGGGGTTCGTTTGGACATTTTTATGCATTAACTGAGTTTTCAATGCATTTATGTGCATAATTCAAATTTGAACTACATGTGCATGCTCCAGTGCATATAAATTGGTTGAAAAATCAAATCTGTGTCCTTGGGTGCATGTTTAGGTCCCATGTAAGAGATGGGAATGAATTTCAAACACCAGGGCACCGTTGATTGATGGCAAAACATTGAGATGTCTGGTTTTTAAATTCTAGTAAATCCAAAACTCGTCTGAAATTCATGAAACTTGGCATGCTATCATGGAGCGGCATCAACATGCCGTGGTACAAATTTTGTCCCATTTGGGGCAGGTTTGGGTATATGCTTCTCACAAAACGGAGCTTCTCACAACAAGCTTGATGGTTTTCGGTAGGGAACATCCCACCTTCGGGGACAAAATGATATCCATTGCCTCTTATTGCTTTCAAGTTTTTTTCTCGTGTCAACATAGAACAACGGGAGTGTTGTGTGAATTTTTGTGATTTTTCGGGGTTCGTTTGGACATTTTTATGCATTAACTGAGTTTTCAATGCATTTATGTGCATAATTCAAATTTGAACTACGTGCGCATGCTCTAGTGCAAATAAATTGGTTGAAAATCAAATCTGTGTCCTTGGGTGCATGCTTAGGTCCCATGCAAGAAATAGGAATGAATTTCAAACACCAGGGTACCATTGATTGCCGGCAAAACATTGAGATGCCTGGTTTTTAAATTCTAGTAAATCAAACTAAATGCGAAATTCATGAAACTTGGCATGCTATCATGGAGCGGCATCAACATGTCGTCGTCGTACAAATTTTGTCCCATTTAGGGGCAGGTTTGGGTATATATGCTTCTCACAAACCGAGCTTCTCACAACAAGCATGATGGTTTTCGGTGAGGAACATCCCACCTTTGGGGACGAAACGATATCCATTGCCTCTTATTGCTTTCAATTTTTTTCTCGTGTCAACATAGAACAACAGGAGTGTTGTGTGATTTTTTGTGATTTTTCGGGGTTCGTTTGGACATTTTTATGCATTAACTGAGTTTTCAATGCATTTATGTGCATAATTCAAATTTGAACTACATGCGCATGCTCCAAAGGTATATAAATTGGTTGAAAAATCAAATCTGTGTTCTTGGGTGCATGCTTAGGTCCCATGCAAGAAACGGGAATGAATTTCAAACACCAGGGCACCGTTGATTGCCGGCAAAACATTGAGATGCCTGGTTTTTAAATTCTAGTAAATCCAAAACTCGTCTGAAATTCTGGAAACTTGGCATGCTATCATGGAGCGACATCAACATGCCGTGTACAAATTTTGGCCCATTGGGGGCAGGTTTGGGTATATGCTTTTGACAAACCGGAGCTTCTCACAACAAGCATCACTACAAAAAAATACACTTCCGTGATGATACGTGTTTGTCACACGATGAGTCGCGTTTTTGTCATGCATGTACATCCATGACAAATTTATGATTAATCAAGATAGTCATACATGTCTTTGTCGTAGAAGTGTTCCATGACATTACCAAAATTATCATCACGGAAGTGTCCACTTCCATGACGATAAACCGCGCATCCTGAAGTGCTTTTCGTCAAGGGTGACCGACACGTGGCATCCACCATAACGAACGCCGCTAAGCTATCGGGTCGGGTTTTGGATCCGATAACCCGTTAACAGCCCGACCAATGGGGATTTTCCACGTGTAAAATCATCATTGGTGGAGGAGACACGATGTCGAGTCCGGCGTTGGCACGGTGTCACTCATCCAATGGGCGAGACGCCTATGATATGTTGACACGTGGACCGGCCCATCAAGTTTAAATGGGCCGGCCCAATCAAGGCCCACAAGATTTTGTAGACCATAATGGGCGGCCCGACTAAAGGCCCACAGATTTTATGACCATAATGGGCTGGCCCAGCTAAAGGCCGACAAGATTTTGCGGGCCATAATGGGCCGGCCCAGGTAAAGGCCCACAAGATTTTTGTGTGCCATAATGGGCTGGCCCAGGTAACGGCCCACAAGATTCTTGCGGATCATAATGGGCCGGCCCAGCTAAAGGCCCATGAGATTTCACCGACATTAATGGGCCGGCCCAGCTATAGGCCCACAAGATTTTGAGGACCCTAGTAGGCCGGCCCATTAACTGGCTGCCATGTTTTGGGCCAAATGCCGGCCCATATTTGATCCGGTCCATTAATGGCCTGGCACGCTCCGGGCCTAATAGTGGCCCATATGAGATCCGGCCCGTTAAAAGCCTACCATGTTCTGGGCCAAATTACGGCCCAGATCAGGTCCGGCCCTTTAAGAGGCTTTGGGCTCAATTATGGCCCATATCAGATTCGGCCCGTCAATTGGACACTATGCTTTTGGGCCCACTTGCTAAAGGCCCACTTAGTAATTCGACCTGATATTAGTTTTGGCCTGTTAAGGGCCGCCTGTTAAAAGCCCGTCATATAGTTGGGCCTAACTACGGCTCGGTTTGCATCCGGCCTACTCATGACCGATATCGATTGGGCCAAACAAGGACCGAGACAATTTAGGCTGTTAAAAGCCCGTGATTTGATTCGCACAATCATGGGCGGGGTTCATTTTCTTTGCCCGGCCGTGAGCTGTTAACGCGTTCGTGCCCAACCTACATCGTGATTGCATGACGCCCGATTATGTACCATAATTTTACGGTTTGGCGGTTTCTTTGCGAAGACAGGATATATATACTGATAAAATAAGCTGCAGCATCGTGAATAAGAAAAACCTAGACTATAAAATAAAGAAATTACGGCATATTACATCCCTTTGGGCATCAAAGTTCGCCACTATGATAATAAAGCACAAGCGAAAGAACGGTTTACATACACTTTGGGCATCAAAGATCGCCACCGGTGCAAATAAACACGCCGACAAAATAATATACAAAACCGACAACACTTCAATAGAGTTCAAGAAAGGTTAGCCTATTTGGGAGCCGCAGACAAGCAAATGAAAGCAAGATGATGAGGCTGGCAACTTGTTCAACACTTATATCTTCCTCACTCTGAAAGATAAACAAGCGAAGACGGATGACAGGTTTTGCACATAAAAGTATCAGTCTTTACAATTCATCACATTTCTTCTTGACGAATAAAGTGACAAAGTTTAGAATTGCATTAACACAATATGGTATTGTTCAGGTCAAGACATGGCAGGAAATGACACTTTGTGAAGGAGTTGGCGACTTCACGATACCAATGGATTACGATCAAGAACTCATAAGTATCAATGGTTAGTGTGCTGTCAATTTATACCATTTCAGATTGGCAAATAAAGACACGGTTTAAATAATAGTAGAATGATATGACATTGTTCATAGTTAAGACATTGCAGAATATGACATGTGCTATAGTGGGTAGGTTCGCCACACCACCGGATTACGAATTGAAGAAACGAGAAGCATACATGCAAAGGCAAAAGAAGATCACTTGCTCAGTATAGTTTAATTTACATGGTATGAAGAAGGAACTTGGTTGTACAACTGAAAACTTAAATTGAGAAAGGACAAACTTTTGTTTATGAACTACATAATAAACTTTAAACAAGCAATTTGATGCAAACACCAAAATAAGCAGTTGTTGCGGTCATGCCTAACCAAATATATACAACAAAGTTTGAAGGCTTGAGATGGACAAAGTTACATTATTGGTGAAGACGGGCTCTATAAAGGCCTTGTCCATCTTGATGGCGGGGCAATTCAAGAAGTTTACTACGTAATCTTCTTCAAAAGCATTGCCTTTATTCTACATTTTGTTAAGAGTAAATATAGATGTGATAATATACGAAAAAATGGAGAATAAGATGAAGAGTGATGCTACATAACCAAGTAGCTATAAATGTAAGTGCAGCTGTCGGTGTCAAAACCGGCGGATCTCGGGTAGGGGGTCCCGAACTGTGCGTCTAGGCGGATGGTAACAGGAGACAAGGGACACGATGTTTTACCTGTGTTCGGGCCCTCGATGTAGGTAAAACCCTACTCCTGCTTGATTAATATTGATGATATGGGTAGTACAAGAGTAGATCTACCCACGAGATCGAGAGGCTAAACCCTAGAAGCTAGCCTATGGTATGATTGTTGTTAGATCCTCTGGACTAAAACTCTCCGGTTATATAGACACCGGAGAGGGCTAGGGTTACAGAGTCGATTACAATGGGAGGAGATCTACATATCCATATTGCCAAGCTTGCCTTCCATGCCAAGGAAAGTCCCATCCGGACACGGGACGAAGTCTTCAATCTTGTATCTTCATAGTCCGTGAGTCCGGCCAAAGGTTATAGTCGGCCATCCGGACACCCCTAATCGAGGACTCCTCGGTAGCCCCTGAACCAGGCTTCAATGACGACGAGTCCGGTAGCGCAGATTGTCTTGACATTGCAAGGCGGGTTCCTCCTCCGAATACTTCATAGAAGATTTTGAACACAAGGATGTGTCCGCTCTCGCAAAACAAGTTCCACATACCACCGTAGAGAGAATAATATTTGCACAAATCTAATCTGGCGACGTATTCCGTAGCATGACATCACACCACAGCCAAGTCTTTATTGAATCGTTTCTTGTCCCACCTCGGTAGCGTTTAGCAAGGCGGTTTCCTTGGCACGTCTTGTCGAAGTAGAGATCGTGTCCCCTTATTCCGGGATTCTCATCAATACGGGCGTGGGTAACCCAATCGTGCCCGTTGGTATGTCTCCTCAATTGAAGGCGAGTCCCAAACGGTCACGGGGAGGGCTCTTGGTATTCAACCTCTTTATAAAGAGACCAAGGCTCTACTCCTTTCTTTCAATCTCAATCGAATCCGCCTCTCACCTCGAGTTCCAACACCCAAAGCTCCAGATTCAGGCGCTTCGGACTTTCGATGATGTCGGCTCCCGACCTTCAAGGCAGTGGATGCCTTCCTCCGTTACGGAAGAAGATTTGCTAAAGCTAAGAGATGCCAGGTATCTAACCGGCGAAATCCCACATAGGCTGCCTGCTCAAGGGCAGGTTATTCCCACTCACAAGCCTGGCGAGAGCGTGGCATTCGCGTCTCACTTCCTTCGGGGGCTAGGCTTCCGACGGACCCCTTCCTGAGGGGGCTCCTGTTTTATTATGGGCTGGAATTTCACGACTTGGCTCCGGAGTCCATCCTCCACATCTCATCGTTCATTGTCGTGTCGAAGCCTTCCCCGTATTACTCCTCACTTCGATTGTGGCTTAAGACCTTCAAAGTAGAATCGAAGATGATCGAGGGGCAAGACGCGAGTCTTGGAGGCGCCTATTATAAGCAAGAATGCTGACGCTCCATGGCCCGAGGGCTCTTTTCAAGAGGAGTTCAGCTTATGGCAACGAGAGTGGTTTTATATCACAGCCCCCAGGGGCACCAAGTGGGTGGCGCCACCTGCCTTTCGCTCGGGTCCCCCACGACAGCTAGCGTCATGGGTCAATAAAGGGTTTAACTGGGCATGCCCAAGGGCGTGCCCTTGTTGCCGGGCCGCATTCGAGATCTCCTAGAAAGAGACATCAATCTGGTCGTAGTGACGCAGGTCATGTTGATTCGCCGCACCCTGCCCTACAAACGTCGCCCCCTCCGCCTGTGGGAGTTTAATCCGGAGGGACCGCGAGCCCTCCAACATTTTATGGGCGCGACGCCCATGGAGATGTACAAATTGTTCTTTGGATCACAAGCAATGTGTCCGGACTCAACCGAGGACGCAGGTCTGAGTTGCAATCGCCCGGATACTCAAGTAAGTAGCCCTGTACCCGAACACGCTATCCGTATATTTATCATAAAATTGCCCTTAAAAGAGTTGTCCCTTAAGCAGGAGTGGATAGCGAAAGCAAAGCTAATCAGTGTCCGGCCCCCTCCACGAGACCACGCCCGGATCCCGTGTTAACCAGGATCTTTGGAGGTTGCGCCTTTGGAAGAAGAAGCGAAGGGGAACAAGGAAGGCTACCGCCTCCCCGAAGGAGGCTGTCGAGGAAAAGGAGGAATCGAGAATTCCTCTATCCGAGGAAGAAGAGGACCGCCTCAAGACCCGGAGATCATGGTCTCAAAGCGGGGAAGAAATCTTCGTCGAGAGGGTCTTATGGCAGGGGATACCTCGCCGCCTGTGCTGTTCCCCAAGGGGATCATCCCTCCACCGAGCCGTAAGTAGAGAGGGGAGTTTTAAAATGAGAGACATCCCTGTTCTATTTCGAGGAAGATAACCGAAATTTTACCTTGTAGTTCGGATCTCAGCCCTTCTCAGAGCTCATCTTGATGGATCTTCGTCCAGGAGATGATGGAGAGCGGAACGCCTCCCCTGCCGTACCGCCTTGCGGCGGGCGACCACGAGGTGTCGCCACGGAGGGTCTCTCTGAATCCGGTAGGGCGGAAGGCGATCGTATGGCCCCCAAAGCCCTTCGTGTGCGGCCTTGAAAAAGGCCATCGAACGAGTCCGGCATCGTCCGGTGCTGCGGTCGGAGGAGCTGAAGGATCTGCTCGGGCGAGCGTCTATCTCAGAAGAACACCATGCGTTGATGGGTATGGTGATTGAAAGGATTTCATCCGCGGAGAGCGGGTTGAACGGGGCCGTCAGGAGTTTACTGACAGGTTTTGAGGTACGCGAAATGATGTACCTTTTGATAGTTCCGCATATATAAGATGCGCCCTGTGTAGATAGTAGCCCCTGAGACTCTGTGCATTGTCAAAAATGACGGCGCGCCAAAGATCATAATCCCAGGTATAATATGTCGCCCTTCCTATGTAGGTGGCAAAGTGTCCTGTGGCTAGCCGGACTGATGAATTCGCCGAGCTAAAGCGGCAACTTGACGTGGCAGATGCCGACATTGCGCTTGTTAAGAAGCGGCTTGATGAGGCACAAGGTATGTAATTTCTCCGAAGACACCTGGTAAGAGGATCTTGATGCCCGTATCATACAACATGTGTGCTTGATGCAGATGGTGCCGCTGACATGGAGAACCTTGAGCGGAACTTGCCCGAGCTAAGGAGCAGGCGAGGAAGCGATGCGGCTGCCTTAAAAGTAATTTGAAGAGCTAAAAAGCGAACAGGCTGCTCCTTCTTGAAGCAACAAGGAAATGGCCGAGATGGCTGTGAAGTTGAGGAATGCTGCCGACCGCTGCAAGCTTCTTGAAAAGAAGATCGGGCGGAACAGAAGGACCTGGAGAAGGCCACATTCGAGGCCAAGGATACTCGCTCTGCGATGAGAGCTATGAAGGAGGAGCTACGTCGGGCCCGTAGATATCGCGGTGGAAAGCCCTTTATGTTGTGGATGAAGTTCGGGATCCTAAATATGCTCCGTTGGACCGGTATTGGAGTGCGGCGGACACTTACACGGACTTGGCGGCGAGTGCCACAGACGCGGCGAACACTTCCGGATCAAAAGGATCACGAAGTGGAAAAGCTTTTTGGTCGCGGTTCCACAATCCGGGCGTCCACTTCCATTAACCGATCGTTTGGCGCGCATGGGCGGAGCTGAATAGGTTATCCGGACTTCGCCATGAAGTATGTTGTGAGTCATCTGCGGGCTTCGGAAAAGGCCCGGAAGCCAAGAGTTATTTTAGCTTGGTGCAGCGGTTCCTTGGTGCGGTGCCGCATATCAATGCAATGAAGAGGTCGGCGTGCATAGAGGCTGCCTTGAATGGCTCTTGCCCGTGTCAAGACATCTTGGCGGAGATGAAGGCCATCATTGTTGCATCCCAAGATTCGGACGGGAGCCAGTACTGCCGAGCACTATTTTGAGGAAGTTACGCAGGCGCCGTTTAATAGAGACGCATGCTCGAAGGATATTATGTTTGAATAACATGTATTATTGCAAAACAATGTTTCGAGGGAATATAAAAGCTTTTTATACTTGTGCCTTCAAGAATTAAAATACCTCCTGTGCGGCCACTAATGTATATGTGTATATAACCTGAAAGATGGCGGTCTTGACTTCAGCCCCAAGCATATAATGCGGGGTGTTATGACGCATTTTCACACTTGATCCAATGTCTTGGTCCTATTAAGGAGGTGATAAGCGCAGCAATTAGGCAACCGGACTATAATGCTTTATCACTTTCACTTAGCCATATGAGTTTGGACAAGTGGGGCTACTATATAGCCCCTAGGGCACCAGCGCTCACCCGAATTAGGCGGCGTGTGTGCACTGGCGAAGCGGCCCGCCGTTAATGCGGAGGAATCCTAAAGATTCCGGCGGGTCATCGAGTGGTTGACCAGTCTCACGCTATATCATGACAGTCGATTTCGGCTTTCTCTCTTGAGGTGCTCTTTGGCGAACCGGGCACAATCGCGATAGTTCTCCGGTGCCGCCTTAGCCGATAGAGTGGAACGTAAGGCAGCAAAACACGTGAGGCCGGGCAAACCCAACATTTGACCAAAGACATGATTCGGAGCTGATGCATATAAGGCCAAACTTCATGACGCGAACACTCCCTAAGGTATTTGGTCTTTATGAAAAGCGGGCTGAACAACGCCCTTGGTAATAAGCCCACGGTGTCGGTGCACGCATAAGAATGCAGCGTGGCCACATGCCAAGACGCCAGCCTCCTCCGCGCTTATACCAAGAAACCAGGGGATGTGTATTAACAAGAGACAGTGAAAAAGGTTTACGCAGGATCTTAATCTAAAAAGAATCCTTGGAATGGGTCCCTACTGCACGTCTGCGCCTGCGTCTCTGTTGTGCCGTATCCTGGATGGGTGTAGCATGGTGTTCATCTGTAAAAGAGAGGAACTTAGTTGAAAAAGATCATGCGAAAATGTATGTTATATTAAATAAACAAAGTATAATTCAAAAAATGGATAAAATTGAGCTTTATTGTCTCTTGTTGTACATGCGCAGAGCCCCTTGTACGGGGGTATGCGGCTAGTAAGCCCTTAGCAATGCTTATCGCCGGACTCGTCTAGCCATGTCCGAGTCCTAACGACACTGTTTAGGTGCTTTGAATAGTGAAGCGGTTTAGTGTGTGGCTATCAAGGCAGCCGCACAGTCTTCAGCTCGAGGAACACTCGATATTTCCCTTTAATGAGATGATGCCTCCGCGGAGGGCATTTTAAGCGTAAGAGATGCATAATGCGGTATTGTGTTAAAAGCGGTAGCTTGGCGTCCGGTAGTGCTTGATAGCTACTTGTAAATGGGGCGATGTGGAAGGTTAGCTTTTAGCATAGCGGAAGTTGTCGGGGAGCCGAACATAACTTCTAGCAGGAGAGAACCCGTACAATGGGCATCACGGGCTGGCGTTACCCTTGAAAGGAAGTGTTGCTATGGCGAATTTTTGTTGGGTTTATCCCCATTTTGCGGATTATGTCACGATATAGCAGGTTTAGACCCTTTGCCGCCCGTCCATTAGGACTTGTGTAAAGTGGAGTCCGTCAATTATCGGATCTAATATCAAGGCGGTCGAGCCTATGTTCCGGATACTTCTAGAGTAATCCGATGGTCGGAAGGTGATTGGTTTTAACAACCCGGTGGCGGGACTCCTGCAGGATAGGCCGATATGCGCGTATCTCTATAGGCGCCACTCTGTTTTTCCCTTTTGTCACGTGAAGTGAGTTTACCGTTTTGACTTCTTGTGGGAAGTTCTTTTTTTCGGTGCTTTCTGCTTGTGGGGTTCGTCATCATCCTCGCTTGGTGTGTCGAGCCCCTTGTGTTCAGCGTTGAGTTTGCCGGATTGCTTGAAGACCCAACAATCTCTGTGGGTATGGTTTGCGAGCTTCCGAATCTTGTGGATTTGGCATATCTTGTCCAAGATTTTGTTTAGGTTAGATAGCTCGTCCTGTTATCCTTGAGGGGCAGCTTTTCTGATCTGCCGAGAGCTTTTGAATCCGGCGTTGATTGCCGTGCTCTTGGGCTGTTTCCTTGGTCCGACCTTTGGTCCTTGCTGCGTCGTGGTTTCCCGTTTCCATCCCTAACTTCGGATGTACTTGGGTCACTGGTACTGCATCTTGCCAACCAGCTATCCTCTCCTGCGCAAAAGCGGGTCATGAGGCTTGTTAATGCAGCCATTGTTCTTGGCTTTTCTTGGCCGAGGTGTCTGGCGAGCCATTAAATCTCGAACGCGTGTTTGAAAGCTGCTAAGGCTTGGCGTCCGGACGATCGACTACCTGGTTATTTTAGTAAGAAATCTGTTCCAGAGTTTAGGGCCGACTCTCCGGGTTGTTGATTTATATGACTTAAATAAATGCGCATCCGGAGGTCGGGCATAGGTCCCTTGAAAATTTGCGAAAAGCATCCTCGAGCTCTTCCCAACTTCCAATGGTGTTTTCGGAAGGCTTTTAAGCCAATGCGGGCTGGCCCTTTGAGCTTGAGGGGTAAGTATTTTTATGGCGTGGAGGTCATCTCCTCTAGCCATGTGTATGTGGAGGATATAATCCTCAATCCAAACTCGAGTCTGTTGTTCCGTCGTATGCCTCTATGTTTACGGGCTTGAATCATTGGAAATTCATGGTCCAGACCTCATCAGTGAAACATAGGGGGTGTGTGGCACCCCTATATTTGGGTGTGCCGTGATGTTCGGATACTTGTTGCATTGCATTGCTTACTAGAGCTTGCTTTCTTGGCCCGTAGATAGATCTGGCTGGGCCATCTTTTTGATGCAAATCCTTGTGCGGATCGCGTCTTGGCTTGTGTCTTGGCGCCGTTTGCCGCTCTATGTTGGCCATGGGGTTGTTTATCCGGTAGGGTGGCTTCCTTATTTTTTGATTCTTGCGGGGCTCTAAGGCCTCCTCATCAAATTCCGGCAGTAATTTTTGCTTTGGATAGCTCTTTGTGTGGCTTAATCGTCAGCCGTATTTGTCCTCCGTGGTGTTGAGTACTTTGCTCCATCTAATTCTGAGTGCATCTTCCGCTGTTTTGAGCTTCCGCTTCTCTCTTTTCAGGCTACTTGCAGTGGCGACGAGCCTTTTGTGGAGGTTCTTCTGCTCCAGCAACTTGTCCGGCGTGAGGTCGTCCGGACTGTTATCTTCACCAGGGACGGGTTGTTCGGTTTGTTTATCCAAGTTGCCTGTTTGGGACGGTTGCTTGATGGCATGTTAAATGTCGTCGCCGGATTCGACCTGCTCTGTGGCTGGAGTGCGTATGGTCTTTGTCTCTGTCGAGGTGGCGTCTGGGGCGGCGCTTACGCCACCGCTTTGACTGCTTTTTGAAGGAACGATCCCTCGTTGCGTCCCTTTGTTCCTCGTTGTCGTTTCTTTTAGGTGTGTCCACAATGTATACATCGTGAGATGAGGTGGTTGTCCGGTGCCCTATAGGCGCTGGTTCTGTTGTCTCCTACATCGGCGTCCATACCGCCGATGTCTTGAGTCAAAGTCCGCATGTCGGTTAAATAAATGCCGGCAATGACTACGAAGTGGGTGGTGGGTGGGCGTCGAATTTCCTCGTCGTCCGCATCCCAATCCTGCGGTCATAATCGGCCAGGACTCTCGACAAAGACAGAGACCTTAGTGAATTGAGAATGTCGCCCGAAGGCGAAGTCTTTGAAAAAGATGTCCGCGTGGCGAACTCTGGATCGGCGCCCGATCGGATTCGATTGCCGAGGCTCGGAAGGTTGAATGCGGAGAGGAGTCCGGCACCTTGGAGTCACGAGGCCGTAGAGACAAGGCTAGTATTGACTCGATCGCCGTGAGATTGCAGCCCCGAGGCGGTGTCCAGCCACCCGTCCTCGATTAGCGCGATCGGCTCCGAGCTAAGGGTCGGGCGATTCTTGGTGCGGCCTCGAGCCTTTGTTCGTGGCGAGCTAAATCATGCCCATCGTGGCGGTCTGGCTCGCCGGTATGGCTCGGATCCGTCGAAGATCAAGTCTCCAGCAGACGTCGGCCCGTTTAGTTTAAATCTTCAAATCGACCCGATGGCGAGCGTAGCTTCGATCTGCTCCGGATGGCCAAGAATTGGCCGCGATTGCAAAGCCGCCCGAATACGAAGATCTGTCCGGGAGAAAAGTCTCACCTGGACCGCATCGTTGTTGATGATCGGAGGAGCCATCGGGCCTAAGGATGGCGACAGAGGAACTCTCGTTGAAAGCACCAATGTCGATTGTCAAAACCGCGGATCTCGGGTAGGGGGTCCCCGGAATCAAGCGTCTAGGCGGATGGTAACAGGAGACAAGGGACACGATGTTTTTACCCAGGTTGGGCCCTCTCGATGGAGGTAAAACCCTACTCACGCTTGATTAATATTGATGATATGGGTAGTACAAGAGTAGATCTACCACGAGATCGGAGAGGCTAAACCCTAGAAGCTAGCCTATGGTATGATTGTTGTTAGATCCTCTGGACTAAAACCCTCTGGTTTATATAGACACGGAGAGGGCTAGGGTTACCACAGTCGGTTACAATGGGAGGAGATCTACATATCCGTATTGCCAAGCTTGCCTTCCACGCCAAGGAAAGTCCCATCCGGACACGGGACGAAGTCTTCAATCTTGTATCTTCATAGTGCAGGAGTCCGGCCAAAGGTTATAGTCCAGCCATCCGGACACCCCCTAATCCAGGACTCCCTCAGCAGCGATACAGGCAAAAGGTACAGCCAAGAGCAATGCACAGCTAAACTTCTTCAGTACCAACCTTATGGTAAGAGTAAATATAGATCTGATGTGTAGAAAATGGAGGGCAAAGGAAAATAAGCTGCGAGTGATGGTACATGAACAACTACCTGTCATTATAAGTACCTTTGATAAAGGACAGCATGTACTTACAAGAACAATGCGAGCTAAAAGAAATTTGTCGGCATTGGATATATTGTACACTAATGTAACCATTCATACATATCGGATAATTTGGGCCGAACAATTGATAAGCAAGCTATCATGCATCACTTTGTCACATAATGAACCAGGTATGTATACAAGTACATTGATACGAGACAACAGTACTAACAAGAGCAAAGCGGCGGGCAGCATATTTGCGATATCCTGTCATTCTTGTCAAATCGGAGTTCTTCTTGAGCAGATTTCACCGCAAAAAGATCCGTAAAGGCACATGCGGAAAAGTAGAAGTTCAAATTGTCATGTGATTTCATAGACAATACCTCATCCACAGGAACGAGACCGATTGCATAACAAGGTTTTTCCATTCAATGTCTTCTAAATTTAGCACGGAGACTTCACGAGAAATTAGTTTATAGGCTTGCCATCAAAGTGTGATTTCCTCGGGTAACACCGATCTTCTTTGCAATGCTTCCTTGAAAAGCACAAGCAAGCTTTTCGTCATGACTATCCAGATTGACCCTCGCCTAGTTACAACAATGTAATGTAAATCATTGATGTGTTCAATCAGAGAAAACAGAAAATAATAACCATGAATAATAGCACTTACACGTAAGTTGGGACAGAAGATGTGAAAATGGTATTTGTTTTCACAATAATCTTCCCATGATGGGAATATATGCACGTAGTCCCTAACAACATTGAAAGCATTGTCTTTTAAAGCTGGGAATAAATGGAATGGGGTTCCAATCTGCAGGAATTGGCCGTCTCTGCGGTTGGGATAGGTCTTCGGCGGTGGACTTGCTGTACTTTTTCTTTGGAGTGTGATTTTTTACGTAGTGCAGTATGGTGCTATGGCAAGCTGAAATCGGCATACCTTTTCTTTGGAGTGTAGGTCTGTGTGGTGGGGCTAGTGGTGTGGCCAGTGAAGTATGGAGTGCAGTCTGCTGGAGTCGGTCCCTACGTTTTGTGTCCTTTGGTTGTACAACCAATATAAGTGGGTTGTTGTTTGATTTCTCCGGCACAACCACGTTTTTCAAGGACTTTGTTGGTGCTCCTTCAGGTTCGGCAATCACCCTCTTCCTTTTTGATGTCTGATGCACAAGAACAACATTTGAGTGAAAAAACATGGTATGATGACAGATGAAATATGTATTGATAATGGATGGGCATGGCATCTCTCGACATATATGATGAGTAAACTAAGCGAGATGGCGGTGCAACAAAGTAGAAGAAATGCAAGACAACATATGCAAGATCTGGCGCAATCAATAAAACCTTGCCAAACTAGAACATGCACCTTGATGGGTGAACATGACAGCCATCGCCTTTGACTCCTCGAGGTTAGAATAGTCATTAGGATCATATTACGAACAAGAATCTACAATTGGGTAGCGTGTAGGTTTCATTGCATCCAGAATGGCACTCAATGCCTTGGTGCCAATTTTGTAAGTCATTGCAGTGTTCCACAATATTCTTCTGATGCAAGGATTCCGGTATTCACTGTAATTATGTATAATATCTGAGAACCATGAAAACATAAATAGTTGTGAGATTATCTTTGTAATGCAGAGGATATTCTAACATAGGTGCGCCCCTGTAAACACTTGTGTGCTATCACTGGATTCTGATGAGAGAGCTCATGTGTGCTGTAATATGGTGCGTGCATTTATATAATCTGGCATAAGTACACAAAAAATAGGCTCCAGAAGTAAGGGTAGTTGGCAGATGATAGGTTTAAAATATATTGTATAGAGAGTTTATTGCCAAACCATGATAACAAGAGCACCACGGCAACTAGGAAGATCATAGTGTACATAAAGGGGTACACCATATGACGATATATAAATCGGGAAAGTGGAACTGGCTTGAAAATACGGTGTTGTATTGCCGCTAGTAATTGAAAGCCTATCGATCACGCATCTGAGCCAGCTCTATGAGCTGTTGATTTCTGAATGTCCCTGCTCCCCTTCCTGACAAGGAACATATTGTATGTACTAAATACAGAATAACAAAAGAGGAACATGTTAAAGAATAGAAGAGGAAGCATATTCTTGAGGTTCCGCTTAATTGCATACAATGTTGGTTGCCCACTCATGATGAATCACAACGCCCAAAGAAATGCAATTCCATGTTGTCTCTCTATATGTGGCAATTTTGAACAAGAGTCATTAGGATCATATTCTTAACAAGAGTCAGCAATTGGGGGCGTATGAGTTTCATTGCATCCAGAATGGCACTCAATGCCTTGGTGCCAATTTTGTAAGTCATTGCGTTGTTTAGCTTCAAGAGTGGACTGCTTTGCTAGTGCGACACAAAGCAGCTACACATATCATAGTGTAGATATAACGGGGAAAACCGTAAGCATTCGAGTAAAATCAGCAAAGTGGAACTTGCATGGAATATATAATGCTCGTATTGCTGGTATGGCTAGAAAGGCTTGAATACCATCTCTCTTCAAATGAAGGTCTTGATCTTATTAATATCGATTAGTAACTCTCAAAGGCGGCACAACTCCCCTCATTTCCTTGCTATTCTTATAGGATTCAAGTGGGGTGCCACTACAAATCCTATTCCCATGTTTACAAAATCCTACGAATCAAAGAGGCCCGAAGAGTTCAAAGTGTCCATCACAACCGACCATATAGGCCTCTACACTGCAAATGTCCCTGCTCATCTTTACTACAAGGAACATTTGTACTACTATCATACTCCCTCCGTTCCAAAATATAAGTCTTGGTAGAGATTTCCACTATGGATCACATACAGATATATCCAGATACATTTTAGAGTGTAGATTCACTCATTTTGCTCCATATGTAGTCCATGGTGGAATCTATACAAAGACTTGTATTTAAAACGGAGAGAGTACTTATTAAATAAGAACGTAAGAGGAACATGCTAAAGAAGAGCAAGCAGATTTTGGATAATAAAATGTTAGATTCGTAGTGCCCACACATGATGAACGAGCGCATCAAGAAAGCAACTCCCTGCATCTCTCTATATGTGGTGCACGTGCTTTTGAAAGTAAAGTAGGAACATTAGCTGAACAATTAAATGTTTTCTGCTTTTAGTAATATCAGCATTATATTAGATTCATACTTGAGCAACAAGTTTGGAATTATGAGTGTAACGTTGTTTAGCTTGATGGATTAGGAGGCGATTGCTAAGTAGGTGCGATGATGGTCTTTGAATATAAAGGCATGTATGCATGCAAGTCGCATGACTTTTGTCATTTGGGTCGGTCGACCATTTTCGGATGATTGGATAAAGATCTCACGTCTCCTAACCCTTCTTCTTCCTCGTCTCGATTCTTCCCATACTGAACACCGCCACAGGGCCGCTTGGCGGACCACCCCCACACGCTGTGTTCCTCCATACCCCCCACCCCACCCCGTCCCACCCGAGCCCCTTCGTTCGCCTTTGGCGAACTCCGTGAAACTTCTGAAAAATCAATTGACCCAATTTTGAAATTTAGTCTCTGTGATTTAACTAGTGTGGAATATAAAAGGGAAAACCATAAGCATTGGGAGTATAGTGTTGAGCGTGCCATGGCGGATGCAGAAGGTGCAAACCGGACAAAGGCAACCAACCAAGACAAGAAATCGAGTAAAGCGTTGGCGATCTATTTTCTTCTTTGCGATAAATAAGTTGAGCAGAATCTGAAAAATACCGCCTGCAGTGCGGCGCCGATGTCGCATCTACTAAGAATTTGTGATTGCTTTGCGATGGCGATGGCTGTCGTGGCGTGGAAGCGAGATCTAGGAGGGTAGGCGGTGGCGGTGGGGGCGCGGTGGGCCAGAGACGGTCGTAGGGCCAGCGCCGACAAGGTGGACGACAGCGGGGATGTAGCGCGAGGGCGGGCTGCGAGGATCCCGGTCCAAAGCCGGGGGTGAGAGAGGTCGATCTCTTGTAATGGGCCGGCGGCGTGGGGTATCGACTCCGACATGGTGGAGGAAGGGCCGGTAGATGGGGTGGCGGACGGCGTGAGACGGAGGAGGTGGGGTGGAGAGGGTGTTTTGGCGCCCACGGAGTCTGAATGGGGAAAAGGAGGTAGAGAGGAAGGGAACCATGTATTCGGACGCGCTTGTCTTAAATGCGAGGAAATTTACAAACTTAGCCCCGTTCTAATTTCTACTACATCACAGCAACATTAGTCGGTTGGGGATAGGACGGTAATCTACGCATACACCGAATATTTGCCGGCGAGTTTGTTTTTGGCGCCCCTCGTGTATGAATATGAATCGGGGAGGGAGTCGATTTCGGCCGAGGACACACTGTGTTTTTGCGCCCACCGTGTATGAATCCGGGTGAGAGGCGGTTACGTCACGTTTGGGTGAAATTACAAACCTACCCCTATCGAAACCTATAGAAATCCAGCAGATAGGCTTTGCGTGGCGGAGGATAGGCGGTAGTGATTTCCATCTCGCAGATTTTGGTTTCGAGGCGTGATTCTGCGACTTTCCCCGTTCAAATTTTGCAGAGTGCCGCGTTTACCGTGCCAACTCAATTCGAATCCCGTTTTTATTCTATTTTTTTGGGCGGGATCCATTTTAAATTGGAATTAAATTATATATACATCATTTTTTATATATACTTTCAAAAGCAAAACACCATTTATACATAAATATGGTTTACAAATGGAATGATCTCAGATTCATAAGGTTGTATCCATCAATTTGGATTTTAAAAGATTTGAAACCAATTTATGTTGAAATCAAATGTATGCATTCCTCTCTAACTTTATCAAATTAATGTGTGTTTCATGCGGGTTTTTTTTACTTCTCAAACATGTATAATGTGTTTAACACATGCAACATATAGTGTAATCCCGTTTAGACATTAATTGCATATAAACCATACATTGTTTGTAATTGAAGAATCTATGGATCAACAATATTGATAAACTATATAACATTACACGTGTGCCCAAATTCAAATGAATATGCATGTTTGATACACCAATTTGCGTTATGATATTATCGATGTCGTGATCTCCAGTTTAAATATTTGAATCCTTTAATCCAGATATTCGTCTCATATAGCTATCACTCATGCTTATATAGGACTATCTCTACGGACCTATACTGCGTTCATCGTCTCTCGTGTATCTCTCGTGCTACACTGTATGTAAACAATGATCTTTTATCTTAAGTAACACTGCTTGGTACTCTCTCCCTCGACCTTCATCACTCTATCTCTCTCTAAGTATATCTCGCTCCCTGCTATGTGTCTCTAACTACGATTCTCCATGTGGAATCTCTTTCTCTCACACAAACACAAAACTTTGTCTCCCGGGGTCTCATTCTCTCTACTATTCCCATGTGTGCCACTCGCACCCCTCATCTGAGAGATGTCTTTGGCTCCTTAGATATGAGAACCTCTGACTCTTCCTCTTCAATATCTCTTTCTCACACACAAACACAAACTCTGTCTCCCGAGGTCTCATATTTCTCCATTGTTCTCTTGTATGTCGCTCACACACCCTCTCTCCCTAGAGATATCTTGCGTTCCCTCGTATGTCTCTCTAGCTATCACTCTCGTTGTGAAATATCTTTCTCTCTCGCAGACACAAAACTCCGTCTCTCTGGATCTCATTTCTCGCTGATATCTATTTGTATGTGACTCACATGCACCTCTCTCTATCTCTCTCACACCCACACACATAACCCAGCCTTGATCCACTCGACTCCTATCTCTAACGCACACTAGCTAGCATCTTTATCTTTCTATTTATCCTGCTTCTCCATCAACCTTCTTTCTCGCCCTCACTCTTGATTCCTATCACGCACACTACATATGTTTCTCTCTACATGCAGTCAAGTGCCCTCACACACACATATGTAACTTCACCCTTTGAACCACCCGACGGTCATCTCCAACACCCAAACTAGCGGATGTCCCTCTAGCTAGCATCTCCATCCCTGTATCTATCTGTAGTTTCTCCGTCAACATTTCTTTCTCGCACGAGTCTTGCTTCCTAACACCCACACTATATATGTCTCTCCATACATACGCATTTATAGGTTGGTCTCTTTTGCACAATCGTTGCGCCTCACTCCCTCTGCTCGCCATAGATGCATGCTCCAGCCCACGCCACTATCTCTTGAAGACAAAAACACATGCTCAATAGTCGGGCCTTCTTCCCTGCATTCTCACATGCATGCATATTGTCATACCGATCCGTCTCTCCCATGTCGTTGATCTTATGACTTATGTCTTCTTTCTTTTATCTCGATCATCTTGTGGCCACACACACATCCCACGTATACATGTATACCTCTCACACATGCACGTTCAAGGTCTCTATGTCTCCATACATAGTTAATTACCCTCAATCCTAACGCCACATCGAATCGTTTCTCCTCTTTTGTGCACATAACTTCCACTGGATGGGTAAAACACACACTCACACTTAACAATCTCCTTCTAGCTACCCCCGCCTCTCACTCTTCCCCTATATCCCAGAAACCAATAAGACCATCCCTTTGTTTAATTCCACTACATGCACCATCGATATATAGTAGTCTTCCTCGGTGTCTCTCTCGAACAAACACGTTCTCTCGATGTCGAATCCTCTCACGCGGACACACCTTCTCTTCCCTCTCTCTCTGGGCATTTTCTCTCTCGCACCCCATCGTTGGTGGCCTCTGCCATACACATCACCTCTCTATGATGAAGCCATACACACTTAAATTACATCCATACAGAGGACCCCGCGACACACACACACACACACACATGCACACACACGCACGCATGCACCCCCCCCCCCACACACACACACACACTAAGACTCCATCTCTCTCTCTCACACACACACACGCATGCACGCACACCCTGTTGGAAATATGCCCTAGAGGCAATAATAAAAGTATTATTATTATATTTCCTTGTTCATGATAATTGTCTTTTATTCATGCTATAATTGTATTATCCGAAAATCGTAATACACGTGTGAATACATAGGCCACAATATGTCCCTAGTGAGCCTCTAGTTGACTAGCTCGTTGATCAATGATAGTCATGGTTTCCTGACTATGGACATTGGATGTCATTGATAACGGGATCACATCATTAGGAGAATGATGTGATGGACAAGACAATCCTAAGCATAGCACAAGATCGTGTAGTTCGTTTGCTAGAGCTTTTCCAATGTCAAGTATCTCTTCCTTAGACCATGAGATCGTGTAACTCCCGGATACCGTAGGGAGTGCTTTGGGTGTGCCAAAGCGTCACAACGTAACTGGGTGACTATAAAGGTGCACTACAGGTATCTCCGAAAGTGTCTGCATTGGGTTGACACGGATCGAGGCGGGATTTGTCACTCCGTGTATGACGGAGAGGTATCACTGGCCCACTCGGTAGTGCATCATCATAATGAGCTCAAAGTGACCAAGTGTTTGGTCACGGGATCATGCATTCTGATGCGAGTAAAGTGACTTGCAAGAACGAGATTGAACGAGGTATTGGGATACCGACGATCGAATCTCGGGCAAGTAAAATACCGATTGACAAAGGGAATTGTATACGGGTTGATTGAATCCTCGACATCGTGGTTCATCCGATGAGATTATCGAGGAGCATGTGGGAGCCAACATGGGTATCCAGATCCCGCTGTTGGTTATTGCCCGAGAGCCGTCTCGGTCATGTTTGCATGTCTCCCGAACCCGTAGGGTCTACACATAAGGTTCGGTGGCGCTAGGGTTGTATGAATATGAGTATGCAGCAAACCGAAATGTTGTTCGGAGTCCCTGATGAGATCCCGGACGTCACGAGGAGTTCCGGAATGGTCCGGAGGTAAATATTTATATATAGGAAGTCTTATTTTGGTCGCCTAAAGTTTGGCGTTATCGGTATTGCAGGAGTGCGAAAGGGGTCCGAGGGTCCACCGGAGGGTCCACCTGCCGGGGGCCACATGGGCTGTAGGGAGTGCGCCTTGGCCTATATGGGCCAAGGAACCAGCCCCAAGAGGCCCATGCGCCTAGAGATCAAGGAGAGGGAGAGTCCTAAGAGGGAAGGCACCTCAGGGTGCCTTGGGAGGATGGACTCCTCCCCCTCTTGGCCGCACCCTTCCTTGGAGGAAGAGGGCAGGCTGCGCCCTCCCTCTCTCTTGCACCTATATAAAGGGAGGGAGGGAGGTGGCCGCACCATAAGCCTTGGCGCCTCCTCCCCCTGCTACACCTCCTCCTCCTCCCGTAGTTGCTCAGTGAAGCCCTGCTGAGTTTTGTGATCCACCACCACGTCGTGCTCTTTGGATCATCATCACCCAGTCCTTCCCGCTTGCTGGATCAAGAAGGAGTAGACGTCATCCGCTCCGTACGTGTGTTGAACGCGGAGGTGCTGTCCGTTCAGCACTTGTCATCGGTGATTTGGATCACGGCGAGTACGACTCCATCATCCCCGTTCCATTGAACGCTTCCGCACGCGATCTACAAGTGGTATGTAGATGCAATCACTCTCCCATGACTCGTTGCTTAGATGAACTCATAGATGGATCTTGGTGAAACCGTAGGAAAAATTTTAATTTTCTGCAACGTTCCCCACCGGTGGCATCATGAGCTAGGTCTATGCGTAGTTCTCTATTGCACGAGTAGAACACAATTTGTTGTGGGCGTAGATGTTGTCAACTTTCTTGCCGCTACTAGTCTTATCTTGCTTCAGCGGTATTGTGGGATGAAGCGGCCCGGACCGACCTTACACGCACGCTTACGTGAGACTGGTTCCACCGATCGACATGCACTAGTTGCATAAGGTGGTCAAGCGGTGTCTGTCTCTCTCCCACTTTAGTTGGAGCGGATTCGATGAAAAGGGTCCTTATGAAGGGTAAATAGAAGTTGACAAATCACGTTGTGGCTTTCATGTAGGTAAGAAAACGTTCTTGCTAGAACCCTATTGCAGCCACGTAAAACTTGCAACAACAATTAGAGGACGTCTAACTTGTTTTTGCAGCAAGTGTTTTAATGATATGATAAGGCCAAAGTTGTGATGCATGATGAATGATATATGTGATGTATGAGATCATGTTCTTGTAATAGGAATCATGACTTGCATGTCGATGAGTATGACAACCGGCAGGAGCCATAGGAGTTGTCTTTATTTTTTGTATGACATGCGTGTCATTGAAGAACGCCAAGTAAATTACTTTACTTTGTTGCTAAACGCGTTAGCCATAGAAGTAGAAGTAGTCGTTGGCGTGACAACTTCATGAAGACACGATGATGGAGATCATGGTGTCATGCCGGTGACAGGACGATCATGGAGCCCCGAAGATGGAGATCAAAGGAGCTATATGATATTGGCCATATCATGTCACTACTATATATAATTGCATGTGATGTTTATTATGTTTATGCATCTTGTTTACTTAGAACGACGGTAGTAAATAAGATG
Source organism: Aegilops bicornis (assembly GCA_021605145.1). NCBI lineage: Eukaryota > Viridiplantae > Streptophyta > Magnoliopsida > Poales > Poaceae > Aegilops > Aegilops bicornis. The sequence continues at coordinate 1,130,604 of JAHIAL010000046.1, forward strand.
ATCCCTCATAACAATTTCAAGAAAGTGTTCTCCCTAACTGTGCACCGTTGCTAAAGTTAAATGTTTGAAGCACCACGTGATGATCGGGTGTGATAGATCCTTACGTTCACATACAACGGGTGTAAGACAGTTTTACACATGCAATACACTTAGGTTAACTTGAAGAGCCTAGCATGTACAGACATGGCCTCGGAAGACAAGAGACCGAAGCCGAATTCGAACATGAGTCGTATGGAAGATACGATCAACATGGAGATGTTCACCGACGATGACTAGTCCGTCTCACGTGATGATCGGACCACGGCCTAGTCGACTCGGATCATGTATCACTTAGATGACTAGAGGGATGTCAAATCTGAGTGGGAGTTCATTAAATAATTTGATTAGATGAACTTTATTATCATGAACAATAGTCTAAAATCTTTGCAAAATGTCTTGTAGATCAAATGGCCAACGCTAATGTCACCATGAACTTCAACGTTCCTAGAGAAAACCAAGCTGAAAGATGATGGCAGCAACTATTCGGACTGGTCCTAACACGAGGATTATCCTCATAGCTGCCAAGAAACAATATGTCCTAGAAGCACCGCTAGGTGAAGCACCCATCCCAGCAGAACCAAGACGTTATGAACACTTGGCAGTCTCGCGGTCGATGATTACTCCCTCGTTCAAGGCGGCATGCTTTACAGCCTTAGAACCGGGCTCCAAAAGCGTTTTGAGCAACACGGAGCATATGAGATGTTCGAGGAGCTGAAACTAGTTTTCCAAGCTCATGCCCGGGTCGAGAGATATGAAGTCTCCGACAAGTTCTCTGATTGTAAGATGGAGGAAAATAGTTACATCGGTGAGCACATACTCAAAATGTCCGGGTTGCACAACCGCCTTTGTCCAAATGGACATTAACCTCCGGACGAGGCGGTCATTGACAGAATCCTTGATCGCTCCACCAAGCTACAAGAGCTTTGTGATGAACTACAATATGCAGGGATGGTGAAAACTATTCCTGAAGTATTTTCAATCTTTGAAGTCGTGAGAGGTAGAAATCAAGAAGGAGCATCAAGTGTTGATGGTCAATAAAACCACTAAGTTCAAGAAGGGCAAGGGTAAGAAGAACTTCAAGAAGGACGGCAAGGATGTTGCTGGCGCTACCGTAAGCCAGCTTGCCGTGAAGAAGTCAAAGAATGGACCCAAGCACGAGGCCGAGTGCTTTTATTGCAAAGGGAAGGAGTCACCGAAGCGGAACTGCCCCAAATACTTAGCGACAAGAAGGCCGGCAACACTAAAGGTATAGTTGATATACATGTAATTGATGTGTACCTTACCGGTACTGTAGTAACTCACAGGTATTTGATACCGTGCCGTTGCTCATATATGTAAATCACAAGCAGGAGCTGCGGAATAAACGGAGACCCGGCGAAGGGACGAGGTGACGATGCGCGTCGGGAATGGTTCCAAGGTCGATGTGATCGCCATCGTCGACGCTACCTCTACATTTACCTACGGGATTAGTTTTAAACCTCAATAATTGTTATTTAGTGCCAAGTTTGAGCATGAACATTGTATCATGATCTCGTTTAATACGAGATGGCTACTCATTTAAATCCGAGAATAATGGTTGTTCTATTTATATGAGAGAAATGTTTTATGGTCATGCTCAGATGGTCAATGGTTTATTCTTAATGAATCTCGAGCGTAATGTTACACATGTTCATAGTGTGAATACCAAAAGATGTAAAGTTGATAACGATAGTCCCACATACTTGTGGCTTGCCGCCTTGGTCACATTGGTGTCAAGCGCATGAAGAAGCTCCATGCTGATGGACTTTTAGAGTCTCTCGATTATGAATCATTTGACACATGCGAACCATGCCTCATGGGCAAAATGACCAAGAATCCATTCTCCGGAACAATGGAGCGAGCAACCAACTTATTGGAAATCATACATACCGATGTGTGCGGTCCAATGAGTGTTGAGGCTCGCGGAGGATATCGTTATGTTCTCACTCTCCCTGATGACTTGAGTAGATATGGGTATGTCTACTTGATGAAACACAAAGTCTGAGACCTTTGAAAAGTTCAAGGAATTTCAGAATGAAGTAGAGAATCAACGTGACCGAAAGATAAAATTCTTGCGATCGGATCGTGGAGGAGAATATTTAAGTCACGAATTTGGTACACACTTAAGGAAATGTGGAATCGTTTCACAACTCACACCGCTGGAACACCTCAACAGTAATAACGGTGTCCGAACATCGTAATCGCACTCTATTGGATATGGTGCGATCTATGATGTCTCTCATCGATTTACCGCTATCATTTTGGGGATACGCTCTAGAGACAGCTACATTCACTTTAAATAGGGCACCGTCTAAATCCGTTGAGACGACACCGTATGAATTATGGTTTGGGAAGAAACCTAAGCTGTCATTTCTAAAAGTTTGGGGATGCGATGCTTATGTCAAGAAACTTCAACCTGAAAAGCTCGAACCCAAGTCGGAAAAATGTGTCTTCATAGGATACCCTAAAGGAAACCATTGGGTATACCTTCTACCTTAGATCCGAAGGCAAGATCTTTGTTGCCAGAACGGATCCTTTTCTCGAAAAGAGTTTCTCTCGAAAGGAGTAAGTGGGAGGAAAGTAGAACTCGATGAAGTACTACCTCTTGAACCGGAAAGTAGTGCAGCTCGAGAAAATGTTCCTGTGGTGCCTACACCGAATCGGAGAGGAAATTAATGATGATGATCAAGGTACTTGGATGAAGTTGCTACTAAACCGTAGGTCCACTAGGACACGTTCCGCACCAGTGGTCCAAGCAACCCCCGCCCCGGAAATCATGTTGTTGAACAACGGTGAACCTTCGAACTATGAAGAAGCGATGGCGGGCCCAGATTCCAACAAATGGCTTGAAGCCATGCAATCCGAGATAGGATCCATGTATGAAAACAAAGTATGGACTTTAAAAGACTTGCCCGATGATTGGCGAGCGATAGAAAACAAATGGATCTTTAAGAAGAAGACGAACGCGGATGGTAATGTTACCATCTATAAAGCTCGACTTGTCGCTAACGGTTATCGACAAATTCAAGGGATTGACTACGATGAGACTTTCTCTCCCGTAGCGAAGCTTAAGTCCGTCCGAATCATGTTAGCAATTGCCGCATACTATGATTATGAGATATGGCAGATGGACGTCAAAACGGCATTCCTTAACGGTTACCTTAAGGAAGAGCTGTATATGATGTAGCCGGAAGGTTTTGTCGATCCTAAGAATGCTAACAAGGTATGCAAGCTCCAGCGATCCATTTATGGGCTGGTGCAAGCATCTCGGAGTTGGAACATTCTCTTTGATGAGATGATCAAAGCGTGTGGGTTTATCTGGACTTATGGAGAAGCTGCGTTTACAAGAAAGTGAGTGGGAGCTCATAGCATTTCTCATATTATATGTAGATGACATACTTTTGATGGGAAATGATATAGAACTTTTGGACAGCATTAAGGCCTACTTGAATAAGAGTTTTTCAATGAAGGACCTTGGAGAAGCTGCTTACATATTAGGCATCAAGATCTATAGGGATAGATCGAGGCGCCTCATAGGTCTTTCACAAAGCACATACCTTGATAAGATATTGAAGAAGTTCAAAATGGATCACCCAAGAAAGGGTTCTTGCACTGTATTTACAAGGTGTGAAATTGAGCTCGGCTCAATGTCCGACCACCGGAAAAGATATAAAAGAGATGAGTGTCATCTCCTATGCCTCGACCATAGGATCTATTATGTATGCCATCTTTGTGTACCGGACCTGATGTAAACCTTGCCGTAAGTTTGGTAGGAAGGTACCAAAGTAATCCGGCAAGGAACACTTTGGACAGCCGGTCAAGAATATCCTGAAGTACACGAAAAGGACAAAGGACATGTTTCTCGTTTATGGAGGTGACGAAGAGCTCGTCGTAAAGGGTTACGTCGATGCTAGCTTCGACCTGACATCTGGATGACTCAAAGTCACAAACCGGATACGTGTATATGTTAAATGGTGGAAGCGATGGTAGCTGGTGCATTTGCAAGCGAGCGTTGTGGCGGGATCTACATGTGAGGCGGAGTACATGGCAGCCTCGGAGGCAGCACATGAAGCAATTTGGGTGAAGGAGTTCATCACCGACCTAGGAGTCATACCCAATGCGTCGGGCCGATCAAACTCTTACGTGACAACACTGGAGCTATTGCACTTGCCAAGGAGCCCAGGTTTCACAAGAAGACCGAGGCACATTAAGCGTCGCTTCAACTCCATTCATGAAAATGTTCAAGATGGGGACATAGAAATTTCCAAAGTGCATACGGATCTAAATGTCGCAGATCTGTTAACTAAACCTCTTCCGCGAGCAAAACATGATCAACACTAGAACTCTATGGGTGTTCGATTCATCACAATGTAACTAGATTATTGACTCTAGTGCAAGTGGGAGACTGTTGGAAATATGCCCTAGAGGCAATAATAAAAGTATTATTATTATATTTCCTTGTTCATGATAATTGTCTTTTATTCATGCTATAATTGTATTATCCAAAATCGTAATACACGTGAATACATAGGCCACAATATGTCCCTAGTGAGCCTCTAGTTGACTAGCTCGTTGATCAACAGATAGTCATGGTTTCACGACTATGGACATTGGATGTCATTGATAGCAGGATCACATCATTAGGAGAATGATGTGATGGACAAGAACAATCCTAAGCATAGCACAAGATCGTGTAGTTCGTTTTGCTAGAGCTTTTCCAATGTCAAGTATCTCTTCCTTAGACCATGAGATCGTGTAACTCCGGATCTGGTAGGAGTGCTTTGGGTGTGCCAAAGCGTCACAACGTAATCGGGTGACTATAAAGGTGCACTACGGTATCTCCGAAAGTGTCTGTTGGGTTGACACGGATCGAGGCTAGGATTTGTCACTCCGTGTATGACGGAGAGGTATCACTGGGCCCACTCGGTAGTGCATCATCATAATGAGCTCAAAGTGACCAAGTGTTTGGTCACGGATCATGCATTACTGATGCAGTAAAGTGACTTGCCGGCAACGAGATTGAGCGAGGTATTGGGATACCGACGATCGAATCTCGGGCAAGTAAAATACCGATTGACAAAGGGAATTGTATACGGGGTTGATTGAATCCTCGACATCGTGGTTCATCCGATGAGATTATCGAGGAGCATGTAGAAGCCAACATGGGTATCCGGATCCAGCTGTTGGTTATTGCCCGAGAGCCGTCTCGGTCATGTCTGCATGTCTCCGAACCCGTAGGGTCTACACATAAGGTTCGGTGGCGCTAGGGTTGTATGAATATGAGTATGCAGCAAACCGAATGTTGTTGAGTCCGGATGAGATCCCGGACGTCACGAGGAGTTCGGAATGGTCCGGAGGTAAAGATTTATATATAGGAAGTCTTATTTTGGTCGTAGGAAAAGTTTCGCGTTATCGGTATTGTCAAGGGAGTGCCGAAAGGGTCCGGGGTCCACTGGGGTCCACCTGCCCGGGGGCCACATGGGCTGTAGAAGTGCGCCTTGGCCTATATGGGCCAAGGGCACCAGCCCCAAGAGGCCCATGCGCCTAGAGATCAAGGAGAGGAGAGTCCTAAGAGGGAAGGCACCTCCGAGGTGCCTTGGGAGGATGGACTCCTCCCCCCTCTTGGCCGCACCCTTCCTTGGAGGAAGGGGCAAGGCTGCGCCCTCCCCCCTCTCTCTTGCACCTATATAAAGGGAGGGGAGGGAGGGGTGGCCGCACCATAAGCCTTGGCGCCTCCCTCCCCCTGCTACACCTCCTCCTCCTCCCGTAGTTGCTCAGCGAAGCCCTGCCGGAGTTCTGCTGCATCCACCACCACGCCGTCGTGCTGCTGGATCATCATCAACCAGTCCTTCCCCCTTGCTGGATCAAGAAGGAGCAGACGTCATCCACTCCGTACGTGTGTTGAACGCGGAGGTGCTGTCCGTTCAGCACTTGTCATCGGTGATTTGGATCACGGCGAGTACGACTCCATCATCCCCTGTTCCATTGAACGCTTCCAGACGCGATCTACAAGTGGTATGTAGATGCAATCACTCTCCCATGACTCGTTGCTTAGATGAACTCATAGATGGATCTTGGTGAAACCGTAGGAAAAATTTTAATTTTCTGCAACGTTCCCCAACACACCCCCCCCACACACACACACTAAGACTCCATCTCTCTCTCTCTCACACACACACAAACTAAGACTCCATCTCTCTCTCTCTCTCTCTCACACAAACACACACCCCACAGACACACACTAAGACTCCATCTCACACACACATGCTCTAGGCGGAGCATTTGTTCCTACCACCCTTCATCCAACCTTACTCGTATGATAAACAATCACCTTTATTTACTTGCATAACATGGACAAATTCCACTTTACTTTAGTAGTCAAAAACTTATCATCCTGTGCCCTTATAAAAAAAAGCAGGTTGGCGATGATGGTGTGCCCGCCATCTTATGTCTGAGACCGTATGATCTATATCTGAGGATAGAAAGCAAACTATGATAATTTTACAAAAGATACCGCACCTCTCTCCACATCATTATCTCCCATAACCTCATTGCTCAGCAATTAAAAAAGGAATAAGTCTACGGAACAATCTAGCATGCATGGTGGCCAGCTGCCGCACGCGCAAATCCATCCCCATGCCTCCGCCCATTCCGACCACAAGTCACCACCACGCTCACTCCTCCTCGCCTTATCTCTCATCTTTCATTTTTTCGATGACATTCTCGAGATACCAGTTTTTCCGATAAAATTCTCGAGATATCATTAGTTTTACACATGGGATTACTCCTGCATGGGTCAATCACAATAGGTGTTTTGTAAAAAATGCATATTGATGTTCCGTGCAATGCACGAGAATCTTGCTTGTAATTATATAACGCAAATCACGAAGCGAGGAAGTGACATTTTTTGACACAACCACGTTAACATGGCCACGTAAATCACTAGCTAAAGTAAATACCATTATACTTATATCCCGACGCAAAGGTTGAGTACATGTCCGAAGAGTAGATTCACACACCGCACTCATCTCTCGTAATCTCTCTCACACACACACGATTCGTGGCGCCCACTTAAGCGGAACCACGTATGTTACAATTTGTGCACCCAGTACACGTGATGTCGTGCATTTATTTAAGCCGAAGGCGAACCCAAACAGTAGCTGCATTCATTCCCCTCCCGCCGCCTCTTCTCAGTCACCGTCGCCCGGTAGCCATGGGCCGGCGAAAGGTAACAACATACGCCATACTCGCCGGAGCGGGCGCTTAATATGGAAATTTTAGTGGTCATGCATGCATCTTTTTGTGCTAGCACTCCTATATAAGGGTTGACGATTAAGCTTCCAGCGACGTGCTTGACGGTGGAAAGAAGAAGGAAGGAGAGGAAGCGGGCTGTGGAGTAATGTTTTTACCACAGTTTCTTAGGAAGCCGAGTGCAATAATTGAGTAGTTTTGCAAACTACCGATTACTACACCTAAAGCGGTTCACAACCTATACTCCCTTGCCCGGTAGCAGCGCTTCCAGCGTAAACGGTCGGCGTCATACTGGAAGCGTTAGTGCCGCATTAATGCCCGGCGAGGCGGAGGCGACCTCTCACTTGGCGCCCGGCTTTGAAGTGGCGTGACGGCCGAAGAGCGCCCGCTTCCGGTGCACTTGTCGCTCTGCGTTGAGGCGGCCATAGGCCCTGTTTGGATCCATGGGTTAGAGTTAGTTTGAGCTAGTTGGGGCTCAAATAGCCTAAAGTATCCAAGCATGAGGGTTTAAATTGGAGCAAGTTACACCGAACCCACCAAAAAAAACTGTCCCACCCAAGAGGTGCTAACTGGAGATTGTTCTCATTGGGACCACTGAAAAATCACTTTTCTCTCTCCATGAAGTGCATTTATTGTCAATCTAACCCTGTCACCCAAACACCTCTTTGGCTACTGATTAGTTCGAGGGTTAGTCATGAGTTAGTCTAACCTCTAGCTAAGTTAGAGTATCAAACATGAGCGAGTATAGGACATGCAAGTTGCTCAAAGCATATAGGCAAATTAAATGCGTGAAAGGATTTTTTTCTTTTGAAAGCGGAACGTGAAAGGAATTTTTTAGAATGCTCTTGGCATGTCGCTAAAATGTGATAGTTAACCGACCTCAATAGGCGGCAAAACGCCAAATTTCACCGCACATTGATAGAGGCGAGGAGGGAGAAGCGATACGAGCTCTTTGGATTACTAGAGATAGGTGTCATACTGAAGCCAATAAATATGGTGATAGCGTGGGTTAGCCATGTACTAGTATGATGTAACTACATTGGGCTGCCGTGTTTACGTACTCTTCAGTCCAAGGGAGATGATTCGCTAATTTTATATCGCTGAATAATATTAAATATTATGAGTGCAGACGGCTCCAACACGAGGTTCCTTGCTCCTTCTCGGTCGTCCTAATCTATGTTCTTCCACTCTATTTTTTTACGTGAGCTTTGTTCATCCTTTTGCCAACACACGAGACATCTAGCATCAAGGTGCACGTGTTATGCAAGGATCGTTCCATCTATATGAAGAACACGTGGAGTGCGGAACTACGAGGCGGACATGTACCCAGGAGTGGACGTCTGAACCTGAGTAATGTAAGCGCGATGAAAGTGAAGTAGAAAGACACAAATGGTATGAACATTGCGTGGCATATAGGGTGTGTTTGGTTGCGTTCTCGTCTCAACATAGTTGTTCCCTCTTCATGCATGCTCAACTCAACACCTCTTCATGCATGCTCTCTTCAAGCATGCTTCTAGTGTATTTGTGCTAAACTAGTGTGGACTCATGCACCCTCCATACACTCTACCAAACACCCAAAAGTAGGTCGAGAAGGGAACTCTTGGCGGCATTTGTCTCTTACTACGTACTACCACTAAATGTTGTACGTGCAATGCACGGTGATGTTATGGAGTACGTGCCTAAGTACTCTACTACTACTATATTAGTTGGAGGCACATATTAACTTTTATATTTGTTTACGTGTATGCCTGAGACCTTCCAACTAGACGTGTCTTTCTCTCCGTGTCGCACTTTGTATCGTTCATACCACTAAGTACTACTACGTGTGGTCTCCGACCCGTAAGTGGAAGAAGTGGAGACGCTCTACCACGCTGTTTTTTTTTTACTGGGCTCTACCACGCTGTTCATGTCCCACTCCTTTCACGACGTGTGGGACATCCAAAGGCCGTCTTGTTTGGCACCCTTCGTCGTAAGAGTTGAAACGCTAGCATTCATCAGAAATAAAAAATAATTCTAAATCAGCAGTGATACTATTTTTTTGTGAACCAATCAGCAGTGATACTATACCACGAGGTTTCCTTGCTCCTCGATATCGGAAAGAATACTTTCGTTCGCCAACATGTGGGACGTCGACCATCACAGTCCACTTGCCATGCACGCAGAACTCCAAGGAGAGTCACCCAGTCGTCAGCCCATGATAACAATGACTAATGAGCCGTCAAATCACAGGCCCACTTCCCACTTTGAAGTTGCTCGGACGAAGGAACCATGACTTCGTTGAATTACGCTTCTTGAAGAAAACTCATTGTGCAATGATCTTGCTAGCTCTGATGAGTTACTCCAACAGAGGCCTCCTTTCGTTCATAGGATAGGGATATGAAAATCATAGGAAGTGAGATGACATGCATCTCAATTCCTATAGAGAAAGAGATGCCATTTGATGCTTAGGATAGGAATTTTTCCATTTAGTCTAGGCTAATGTACTGGTAATTTGCTCTAAAAACTACAGTAGTAACTAGTAGTATTGGTACATGCTCGTACTCAGACACAGACACACACACTAACTACTAGTACTACTACTTCTCACATGCTGGCCAGACGCCGTCGTTCTCCTTCCCGGCTTTGTCGGCGACACCCCACCGTGCTTGGATCTCCATGACCTCTCCCGCAGTGGCGTGCGTCCTTTTCTATCTTGCGGCGGCAGGCCTCTCTTTTCTTGAGTGCTTTCTGACTTTTCCGCTCCCTCTGTGCGGCTTTGGCCGCCTCTTACTCTACCGCCCATTCGGCCTTGGCATCTTCAAATTCCTCCCACATAGTTGTGAGGTCGCGAGCGGCGATGAACTCGGCACCGCGGGATGCCATCGCTTCCCTACCATTTTGTGTGCGGTCATGGGCGGCGAGGAACTCGGCGCGGTGGGATGCCATCGCTGCCTTACCGGTTATTGTGCGGCGCGGTGGCGTGAACGACGCTTGGTAAGAGCTCTGGGGTGGAGTGGCCGGACAACCGTATAGTGCATTGGTTTGTCAAGAGCTCAAGGACAGAAGACGAAGCAAATTTGGATTCCCCTTCAATCCTCGTCATTTATTACCGAGTAGAATGCATTGGCGGTCATCAAACTTGTCTTGATAGCTCACTTTGATCATTGTATACGAGATATGGTGATTATATGGTCACTGGCTCAGCGTATAGCTCCATATTTGTCTCGTTGACCAGTCAAATGATACGTCCATTTTGCATCATGCTTTTATATCAATATTTATCGCATTATGGGCTGTTATTTCACGTTATGTCACAATACTTATGACTATTCTCTCTTATTTTACAAGGTTTACATGAAGAGGAGAATATCGGCAGTGGAATTTGGAAATTTGGAAAAGGAGCAAATATTCAAGGCCTATTCTACATAACTCCAAAAGTCCTGAAACTCCATGGAATACCTTAAATTAAATAAAGAAAAATCATCATGAAAATGAAGGCTGGGGCCCACACCTGCTCACGAGGGTGGGGCGCGCCCTCCCACAGGGCGCCCCTACCTCGTGGGCCCCTGGTGGCTCTCCGACGTCCATCTTCTCCTATATGAAGTCTTTCGATGAGAAAAATCATAAGCAACCTTTCGACGAGACTCCGCCGCCCACGAGGCGGAACCTTGCGGAACCAATCTAGGGCTCCGTGAGCTGTGCTCCCGGGGACACTTCCCTCCGGGAGGGGAACTCATCGCCATCATCATCACCAACGCTCCTCTCATCGGGAGAGGGCAATCTCCATCAACATCTTCACCAGTACCATCTCATCTCCAAACCCTAGTTCATCTCTTGTATCCAATTCTTGTCTCCAAGTCCGGGATTGGTGCTAGTAGGTTGCTAGTAGTGTTGATTACTCCTTGTAGTTGATGCTAGTTGGTTTACTTGGTGGAAGATCATATGTTCAGATCCTTTATGTATATTATTACCCCTCTGATTATGAACATGAATATGCTTTGTCAAGAAGTTACGTTTGTTCACGAGGACACGGAGAAGTCTTGCTATTAGTAGTCATGTGAATTTGGTATTCGCTCGATATTTTGATGAGATGTATGTTGTCTAGCCTCTAGTGGTGTTATGTGAGCGTCGACTACATAACACTTCACCATTATTTGGGCCTAGAGGAAGGCATTGGGAAGTAATAAGTAGATGATGGGTTGCTAGAGTGATGTAAGCTTGAACCCTAGTTTATGCGTTGCTTCGTGAGGGGCTGATTTGGATCCATATGTTTCATGCTATGGTTAGGTTTACCTTAATAATTTTGTTGTAGTTGCAGATGCTTGCAATAGAGGTTAATCATAAGTGGGATGCTTGTTCAAGTAAGAACATCACCCAAGCACCGGTCCACCCACATATCAAATTATCAAAGTACCGAACGTGAATCATATGAGCGTGATGAAAACTAGCTTGACGATATTCCCATGTGTCCTCGGGAGCGCTTTTCCTATTATAAGAGTTTGTTCCGGCTTGTCCTTTGCTACAAAAAGGATTGGGCCACCTGCTGCACCTTATTTACTTTTGTTACTTGTTGCTCGTTACAATTTATCTTATCACAAAACTATCTGTTACCACTTATTTGATGCTTACGAGAGAATACCTTGCTGAAAACCGCTTATCATTTCCTTATGCTCCTCGTTGGGTTCGACACTCTTACGTGTCGAAGGACTACGATAGATCCCCTATACTTATGGATCATCAAGACTCTTTTTCCTGGCGCCGTTGCAGTGTAAGCGCCTTTGGTAGGTGGAATTTGGTAAGGAAAAATTTATATAGTGTGCTGAAATTTTACATCACTTGTTACTATGGAAAGTAATTCTATGAGGGGCTTGTTAGGTATCTTCACCCCTTCGATGAGAGCAAAGATTTGCCCTCAACTTACTGAACCTTTTGAAAATGAAACTCCTTTTGAATTTCCTTCGGGTATCATGGAAAAACTGCTGGCTAATACTTTTACAGGAGATGGAACAAAGCATCCTGATGAGCATCTTTGCTATGTGGATGATATTTGTGGACTATTTAAGCTTGCAGGTATACCCGATGATGTTGTTAAGAAGAAGGCTTTTCCTTTATCTTTGAAGGAAGACGCATTGACATGGTATAGGCTATGTGATACGAGATCATGGAACTATAAAAGAGTGAAATTGCAATTTCATCAAAAGTATTACCCTATGCATCTTGTTCATTGTGATCGCAATTATATATATAATTTTTGGCCTCGCGAAGGAGAAAGCATCGTTCAAGCTTGGGGGAGGCTTAAATCAATGTTATATTCATGCCCCAATCATGACCTCTCAAGAGAAACAATTCTTCAGAATTTTTATGCTCGACTTCATTAACAATCGCACCATGCTCGATACTTCTTGTCTTTGGCTCTTTTATGATGAAGACTATTGAATTCAGATGGAATTTATTGGATAGAATTAAACGCAACTCAAGATTGGGACCTCGACGAAGGTAAGGAGTCGTATGACACCTAAGTTTGATTGTGTTAAATCTTTTATGGATACCGATATTTTCCGTAAGTTTAGCACTAAATATGGACTTGACTCTGAGATAGTAGCTTCTTTACTGTGAATCTTTTTGCTACTTATGTTGATCTCCCTAAGGAGAAGTGGTTTAAATATCATCCTCCCATAGAAGTAAAAGTAGCTGCACCTATTAAAGTTGAAGAAAAGACTATCACTTATAATGATCCTATTGTTCCCACCTCTTATGTTGAGAAACCACCTTTCCCTGTTAGAGTAAAGGATCATGATAAAGCTTCAACTGTTGTTCGTAAAAGCAATATCAGAACTTATGTACCTCCTAAGCAAGTTAAAGTAGAACCCAATATTGCAATTGTTAAAGATCTCTTGTCTGATAATATTGATGGGCATGTTATTGATTCAAGGTGAAAGCGCTAGAATTGCTAAACCACATGCTAAAGATAAACATAGAATTTGTGGTAGGCGTGCACATTATTTCTGTTAAAATAGGAGATCATTGTTACCATGGCTTATGTGATATGGGTGCGAATGCTAGTGTTATACCACATACTTTATACGAAGAAATTAAGAATGAAATTGCACCTGCTAAATTAGAAGGTATTGATGTCACAATTAAACTTGCCAACAGAGATACTATTTCACCAATTGGGATTGTTAGAGATGTTGAAGTCTTGTGTGGGAAAACTAAATATCCTGCTGATTTTCTTGTTCTTACTTCTCCATAAGATAGCTTTTGTCCCATTATATTTGGTAGACCCTTCTTGAATACTTTGTTAATGCTACGATAGACTGCAAAAAGAATGTTGTTACTGTTGGCTTGGATGATATGGTTCATGAGTTTAATTTCTCTAAATTTAGTAAACAACATCGTGAGGAAGAATTTCCTAGTAAGGATGAAATTATTGGTCTTGCTTCTATTGCCGTACCTCCCAGTGATCCTTTGGAACATTATTTGCTAGACCATGAAAATGATATGTTTATGAATGAAAGAAGGAAATAGATGAAGTATTCTTTAAACAGGAACCTATTCTAAAACACAATTTTGCTGTTGAAATCCTAGGGGATCCTCCTCCACCCAAGGGTGATCTCGTATTTGAGCTTAAACCGTTGCACGATAATCTTAAGTATGCTTATCTTGATGAAAAGAAAATATATCCCTGTTCTTATTAGTGCTAACCTTTCAGAGCATGAAGAAGAAAGATTATTGAAAACTCTGAAGAAGCACCATGCCGCTATTGGATATACTCTTGATGATCTTAAGGGCATTAGTCCCACTCTATGTCAACATAAAATAAATATGGAAGCGGATGCCAAACCAGTTTGTGATCCTCAACGACGTTTGAATCCTAAAATGAAAGAAGTGGTAAGAAAAGAAATACTCAAGCTCCTGGAGGCGGGTATAATTTATCCCGATTCTTTGATAGTCGATTGGGTAAGTCCTGTCCATTGTGTCCCTAAGAAGGGAGGTATTACTGTTGTCCCTAATGATAAAGATGAATTAATTCATAAAGAATTATCACAGGTTATAGGATGGTAATTGATTTCCACAAATTAAATAAAGCTACTAAGAAAGATCATTACCCTTACCTTTTATTGACCAAATGCTAGAAAGATTATGCAAACATACACATTATTGCTTTCTAGATGGTTATTCTGGTTTCTCTCAAATACACGTGGTCGGCTAAAGATCAATCAAAGACTACTTTTACATGCCCTTTTGGTACTTTTGCTTATAGACGTATGCCTTTTGGTTTATGTAATGCACCGCCACCTTTCAAAGATGCATGATGGCTATATTCTCTGACTTTTGTGAAAAGATTTGTGAGGTTTTCATGGACGACTTTTCCGTCTATGGTTCCTCTTTTGATGATTGCTTGAGCAATCTTGATCGAGTTTTGCAGAGTGAAGAAACTAATCTTGTCTTGAATTGGGAAAAGTGCCACTTTATGGTTAATGAAGGTATTGTCTTGGGGCACAAAGTTTCTGAAAGAGGTATTGAAGTTGATAAATCCAAGGTTGATGCTATTGAAAGATGCCATGTCCCAAGGACATCAAAGGTATAAGAAGTTTCCTTGGTCATGCCGTGGATTTTATAGGAGGTTCATCAAGGACTTCTCAAAAATCTCTCGTCCTCTGACTAATTTATTACAAAAAGATGTACCATTTGTCTTTGATGATGATTGTGTAGAAGCATTTGAAATACTTAAGAAAGCGTTAGTCTCTGCACCTATTGTTCAAACACGATTGGAATTTACCCTTTGAAATTATGTGTGATGCTAGTGATTATCTTTGTAGGTGCTGTTCTAGGGCAAAGAGTTGATAAGAAATTAAATGTTATCCATTATGCTAGTAAGACTCTAGGCAATGCTCAAAGAAATTATGCTACTACCGAAAAGGAACTTTTAGCGATTGTATTTGCTTGTGATAAATTCAGACCCTATATTGTTGATTCTAAAGTAACTATTCACACCGATCATGCTGCTATTAAATATCTTATGGAAAAGAAAGATGCTAAACCTAGACTTATTAGATGGGTTCTCTTCTTTGCAAGAATTTGATTTGCATATTGTTGATAGAAAAGGAGTCGAGAACCCGTTCTGCATAACTTATCTAGGTTAGAGAATGTTCTTTATGACCCACTACCTATTGATGATAGCTTTCATGATGAACAATTAAATGTCGTAAGCACTTCTCGTAGCACTCCATGGTATGCTGATTATGCTAATTATATTGTTGCTAAATTTATACCACCTAGCTTCACATACCAACAAAAGAAAAAGTTCTTTTATGATTTGAGACATTACTTTTGGGATGATCCACATCTTTATAAAGAAGGAGCAGATGGTGTTATTAGGCGTTGTGTACCGAAAGCATGAACAGGAGCGGATCCTCACGCAAGTGTCACTCCGAAGCTTATGGAGGACACCACTGGAGATAGAACCGCACATAAGGTATTGCAATCTGGTTTTTATTGGCCTACTCTCTTCAAGGATGCACGTAAGTTTGTTTTATCTTGTGATGAATTTCAAAGAATTGGTAATATTAGTAGACGCCAAGAAATGCCTATGAATTATTCACTTGTTATTGAACCATTTGATGTTTGGGGCTTTGATTATATGGGACCTTTTCACGCCTCTATTGGATACACTCATATTTTAGTTCTTTGTTGATTACGTTACTAAGTGGGTAGAAGCCATTCCAACTAATAGTGCTGATCATAACACTTCTATCAAAATGCTTAAGGAAGTTATTTTTCCGAGGTTTGGAGTCCCTAGATATTTAATGACTGATGGTGGTTCACATTTTATTCATGGTGCTTTCCGTAAAATGCTTGCTAAATATGACGTTAATCATAGAATTGCATCTCCTTATCACCCGCAGTCTAGTGGTCAAGTAGAATTGAGCAATAGAGAGCTCAAATTAATTTTGCAAAAGACTATTAATAGGTCTAGAAAGAATTGGTCCAAGAAACTTGATGATGCATTATGGGCATATAGAACTGCATATAAGAATCCTATGGGTATGTATCCGTATAAAATGGTTTATGGAAAAGCATGTCACTTACCTCTCGAATTAGAACATAAGGCATATTGGGCTATTAAAGAGCTCAACTATGATTTCAAACTTGCCGGTGAGAAGAGGTTATTTGATATTAGCTCACTTGATGAATGGAGAACCCAATCCTATGAAAATGCCAAGTTGTTTAAAGAAAAGTTAAAAGATGGCATGATAAAAAGGATACAAAAGCGTGAGTTTAATGTAGGTGATTATGTATTGCTATACAACTCCGTTTAAGATTTTTTTGCAGGAAAACTTCTCTCTAAATGGGAAGGTCCCTACGTTATCGAGGAGGTCTATCGTTAGGTGCCATAAAATCAACAACCATGCAGCACAAATCCGAAGGTGGTAAACGCCAAAGGATCAAACACTATATCTCGGTAATCCTATAAATGTTGAAACTAATATTATTGAAACCGTAACCCGGAGGAATACATAAAGGGACACTTTCGAGCGTTCGAGACTCGAAAAGGAATAGGTATGTATTACGTAAGTAAACCGACTCCAAAACAAATTCTAAGGCAATATTTCTCCGTTTTGGAATATTTAGAAAATAGAAAAATAAGTAGCAGTCCGGGAGGACACGAGGCCTCCACGAGGGTGGAGGGCGCGCCTCCTCGGGCGCGCCCCCTACCCGTGAGCACCTCGTGTGCCCTCCGGACTCCGTTTTCTTGCACGATACGTATTTTGGTCTCAAAAATTCATTATATATTCTCCCGAAGGTTTTGGACGACCGTATCACGCAAATATCCTCTCTGTTTTAGATTTTGAGCTGTTTCCATTGCAGATTTGAGGATTAGGAGACTCGATCATCCTTCTATGAGGGTGAGCCTATGCCATGGAAGGTGGACGACAAGCTTGCATCATCAACAACACCTCCACCGCCAACAACAAAGAAGGAGACATAATCACATGGGTATGGGCACTCCCCTTGGCAATCGCCAAGCTTGGGGAGGTGCCCCAGTATCGTATCACCATCACAACTCCTATCTTTACCGCTTTTCTTAGTTCGATCCTATTAGTAGTATCTTGATATAGTAGAATAAAGTCATGGCATGATCTAGTTCTGAAGTTTTGCTTTATGATCCTTTATGCAATCAAGTCCGTGAGCTATATATAATAAAGATTAGTGTTGAGTCAAGGGCTTGATTACTTTGCCATGATCTTGAGTGAATAAAAGAAAAGAATAAAAAGAATCAAAGAGTTTATATTGATCTTAGTGAAAGTAATGACTCCACATAGAAAGAGTATGATGATTAAAAGTTGTTGGGAGTTGGAAAATATAGCGTTGGTCATCGTTGCAATTAATAGGAAGTAATAAAGAGAGAGAGGTTTCACATATAGATATATTATCATTGGCATCTTTTATGATTGGGAGCACTCATTAAAATATGACATGCTAAAGAGTTGATGTTGGACAAGGAAGACAAGATAATGAGTTATGTTTTCTTATATCTGAGATAAAGTATGTTGTCATGGTTCCTCTAACATGTTGAGCTTGCCTTTCCCCCTCATGTTAGCCAAATTCTCAGCACCAAGTAGAGATACTACTTGTGCTTCCAAATACCCTTAAACCAGTTTAGCCATGAGAGTCCACCATATCTACCTATGGATTGAGTAAGATACTTCAAGTAAGTTGTCATCGGTGCAAGCAATAAAAATTGCTCTCTAAATATGCATGACTTATTAGTGCAGAGAAATAAGCTTTATGTGAACTTGTTGTGGGACGCAATAAAAGCGGCGGACTGCATAATAAAGGTTCACATACAAGGGGCAATATAAAGTGACGTTCTTTTGCATTAAGATTTTGTGCATCCAACCATAAAAGCGCATGGCAACCTCTGCTTCCCTCTATGAAGGGCCTATCTTTTATTATTATCTTCTACCTTATGCAAGAGTCACGGTGATCTTCACCTTCTCCTTTTTATTTTATCCTTTGGCAAGCTCAGCATGTTGGAAAGAACATGATATATATATATATCTAATTGGATGTAGGGGAGCATGAATTATTATTGTTGACATTACCCTTGAGGTAAAAGGTTGTGGGGCAAAACTATAAGCCCCTATCTTTCTCTGTGTCCGATTAAAACTCCGTAACCACAAGTATTGCGTGAGTGTTAGCAATTATGAAGGACTAAGTGATAGTTGAGTATGTGGACTTGCTTTTAAGCTCTCACATAGACTCTTTCCAATGTTATGATAAATTGCAATTGCTTCAATGACTGAGATTATAATTTGTTGATGCTCAATAAGGTTTCTGATTCATACTTTGGCTTTGTGAAAAGATCATCACTTGAACATGAGTAATCATATGACAAAATTTATGTATGTTGCTGTTATGAGAATAATCATGATGCCTGCATGTCCGTATTTTATTTTTATCGACGGCTCTACCTCTAAACATGATGACATATTTATTGTTATCGGCTTTTAAGCGAGGACAAGCGAGGTCTAAGCTTGGGGGAGTTGATACGTCCATTTTGCATCATGCTTTTATATCGATATTTATCGCATTATGGGCTGTTATTTCACGTTATGTCACAATACTTATGGCTATTCTCTCTTATTTTACAAGGAGAATGCCGGCAGCTGGAATTCTGGGATGGAAAAGGAGCAAATATTGAAGGCCTATTCTGCGCAACTCCAAAAGTCCTGAAACTCCACGAAATACCTTAAATTAAATAAAGAAAAATTGTCGCTGAAGATGAAGGCCAGGGGGCCCACACCCTGCTCACAAGGGTGGGCGCGCCCCCTCCACAGGCGCCCCCTACCTCATGGGCCCCCTGGTGGCTCTCCACGTCCATCTTCTCCTATATGAAGTCTTCGATGAGAAAAAATCATAAGCAACCTTTCGGGACGAGACTCACCGCCACGAGGCGGAACCTTGGAGAACCAATCTAGGGCTCCGTGAGGCTGTGCTCCTCGGGACACTTCCCTCAGGAGGGGAAATCATCGCCATCATCATCACCAACGCTCCTCTCATCGGAGAGGGCAATCTCCATCAACATCTTCACCAAGTACCATCTCATCTCCAAACCCTAGTTCATCTCTTGTATCCAATTCTTGTCTCCAAGTCCGAGATTGGTGCTAGTAGTTTGCTAGTAGTGTTGATTACTCCTTGTAGTTGATGCTAGTTGGTTTACTTGGTGGAAGATCATATGTTCAGATCCTTTATGCATATTATTACCCCTCGATTATGAACATGAATATGCTTTGTGAGTAGTTACGTTTGTTCCCGAGGACACGGAGAAGTCTTGCTATTAGTAGTCATGTGAATTTGGTATTAGCTCGATATTTTGATGAGATGTATGTTGTCTAGCCTCTAGTGGTGTTATGTGAGCGTCGACTACATAACACTTCACCATTATTTGGGCCTAGAGGAAGGCATTGGGAAGTAATAAGTAGATAATGGGTTGCTAGAGTGACAGAAGCTTGAACCCTAGTTTATGCGTTGCTTCGTAAGGGCTGATTTGGATCCATATGTTTCATGCTATGGTTAGGTTTACCTTAATACTTTTGTTGTAGTTGCGGATGCTTGCAATAGAGGTTAATCATAAGTGGGATGCTTGTTCAAGTAAGAACAGCACCCAAGCACCGGTCCACCCACATATCAAATTATCAAAGTACCGAACGCGAATCATATGAGCGTGATGAAAACTAGCTTGACGATATTCCCATGTGTCCTCGTGAGCGCTTTTCCTATTATAAGAGTTTGTTCCAGCTTGTCCTTTGCTACAAAAAGGATTGGGCCACCTTGCTGCACCTTATTTACTTTTGTTACCTTTTGCTCGTTACAATTTATCTTATCACAAAACTATCTCATTACCACTTATTTTATGCTTGCAGAGAATACCTTGCTGAAAACCGCTTATCATTTCCTTATGCTCCTCGTTGGGTTCGACACTCTTACTTATCGAAAGGACTAGGATAGATCCCCTATACTTGTGGGTCATCATCAAACAGTCCGCATGCGCCTCATCAGCTCGTGTTCTTTATCTATCTACGCGGGCCTACCTGTCAATGGAGAAAGAAATACTGTAAAAACCAAAATTATGCGTATGTGGGAATCAAACCACGGACTCAAATCAAGCAACGCACCCTCATCAACCAAATGAAAATGAAATACTTCGTGTCAGACACTAACGCTCACGCTGTCAAAGCATGCTAATGCATGCACGTCGCCCTCTAAATCAAAGTCCTGCTCATGGCGCAATGCAAACGACGAGCCCATCACCTGCGCGCCCCGGCGATGCCTGACATTACTATTTAGACGTTTGATGGAGGCCTACGCGAACGCCGAGCATGTATTCACCTGGCTCAACACTAATGGTCATACTCGGACCGCCTTGCTCTTGTATTTCGTCCATCACAACGACAATCTATAAAACAGCCTAAGCTAGAGAGGGTACTATTGTAGTATGGTACGGAGTATGTACTATCGTGAGCGACCGATCTTAGTGCCACTGCACGCCGAAACCCCTTCCATCGCTAGCGCGCGCTTCCCGCCTGAAACGGTCACCATCTCTCCAAAATGTCAATGCCGCATTCACCGGACTTAATCATGGTGCAATTGGTGTGTCACTGACATGCGGGCCAGATGCCCGTTGGGCCAACATGTCAGTAACCCAAACGCATCTGCAGTTAAGTCACTGAAGCAGCATCTGCATTCACGCCCGACGAACCTACTCTGGCACCAGTTTTCCATCCGTCTGCCGCGGCTCATTGCCATTCGCCCGCTATATTAACTTGAGCCCCAGCTCCCAGCCATAGCCAAAGACCCACACTTATTCTCCTCCGGTCCCTTCCTTCTGTCGGCACCACTTCAACCATGGCCTCCTAGCGCTCCGAAGCTCTCTTGGACGTACTATCGCAGGAGTAGACGAGGGACATCGGCGGCTCCGCTCCGGGCGCGTTCCAAAGCTCTCTTCGACGTACTGTCGCAGGAGCAAACAAAGGAGATCGCCGGCACCCCCCGACCGCTCTCCGCCGCCACGACCACGAAGCCGGCATGCGTGCGCGGGCGCAACCGGCAGCGAGGAAGAGTAGTACACGGTAGGTCGCTGCCACTCTGGTCCCAGGAAGGCCACCGCTACTCCACTTAGTCGACGCCAAGCTTGGTGGGGTAAACATCGGCGGCCGATTAGCCGCTTGACGGCGACGTGGAGGCGGAAATCTTCAGAACCTTGTGCTCCGGAGGAGGAGGTTATTGAGGCGGATGAGGAGGAGGCAAAGGCAATGGCCGGCTTTCTCGGGTTCATGGCCGGACATGGTGGTCGGGCGCCGGCGATCGTTTAGATTAGGTTTACAGTAGGTTTTAGTACGGTTTGTGCGAAATATGTAATGATTTTCGTCAGCTTTGTAGGAAAAGTTTTGAAATGTAATGAATTTCATCCGGTTAATTTGAAATTTGCTTTGTTTGCACGAATTTACGTCGGTTAGTTCATATAGTTGTCGAAAAGGTATGCGGGCAGCATCGGATGGCATCCATCGGTGTCCTCGAGACAGATGTCGGTGTAAATTTGTGGGCCAAAGACTGGAGATGCCCTAACTATCATGCTATAATCGCTAACAATCCTCCATTATTTGGCGAGAACAGTTATCCCTCGATCAAAATCAGATCCGCTGTTTCGCCTCCTCCCGTGTAAGAGTGTAAACTCTTGCTTACATAAAAATGGAGCAAGTGGGCGGCAGAAAGCACGTCATATCACTCGAACTAGCCCACCTAACGGCGGAAAGCACCGCCCTCGTCATTTTGTTCTCGATTTCTATCGATCGATCATGCGAAAATGTTACGCTTCACAAGTTCTAAAGGAAAAGGCGGCACACTTACGACTCATACGGCCGCAACCCCGACAGTCGGCCCGCACGCCGCGCTCACCGTGAGGGGACACGCGTTGTCTTGCAATTTCAGCGACATGTGGGACCGTAATTGAATAAACCATCGATGGCGAAACTAATCGCTCGGGCGTCGGCCGAAAGCAGAGAGAAACGGGGAGGGAGAAGAGATCGCCCGCCCACAAGCACGGACTCCAAGAAATATATGGTGATAATGCGAGGTGGTCCATGCTGGAGTCCGAACCGCTTCCGGAGCCCGCTCTCACCGCCCTGGCCCCTCAAGACGCCAGCTGCCCGCCGCATGCATGCATAGCAAGTAGTACTCCTTATGTGGAGGAGAGAGAGGCATTGACAAAGTCAAGGAGTGGGCTCTTCAAGAGCCCGTCTCTACACGTGCTCCTAGGTATAAAAAAATAATTCTAAAAAGGCATAAAACAATTGTGTCTTAAAAAGAAAGGTAAAAACATTTGAGAGGAAATAGATAGAGAGAAAGTGAGAATAAGTTGTAACTTTGGGCATTACATGAGGAAGGAGGGAGTGGTGCACATGCCAAGTTCAGCTGGGTTGCCGTGTTTCACACTCCTCCGTCGTAAATAAATGGAGACAATAGCTTTCATCAAAAATAAACAATGAATACTCGTTGCTCGTCCTCTATATCGGAAAGAATACTTTCATTCACCGACATGTGGGACGTCGACCATCTGGTCCACCTGCCATGCACGAAATTATCTGGTCTACCCGGTCGTATCGCAGGCCCAACCTTTCCCACTTTAAGTTGTTCGGACGAAGGAACCATCACGACTTCGTTGAATTCCGCTTCTTCAAGAAAACTTACTGTACGCATAATCTGCTACCACACGTGAAGACCGGACGGCGACCGTACCACGTCATATCCCTGAAACCCACTAGGCCAAACTAGCCCGCCTAGGTCATCTATTTTGGAACGGAGGGAGTACGTCTCCGCACTGCTATGATTTTGTGTTGCACGTTCTCTGTACTTTTGCTACGATTTTGCTACCCTATGAACCAAATGAGGCCTGAATGTATGTCGACTATTTTCTGATCGATCGCTAAGCCTACAATTTTAGGAGCTAGGGCTATTGGTCGATCGACGAGGATAAGTATAAGCGTACCACGAGCTCCTTCACCCCAACGTTTCTCTTCGGTGAGTGTTTTGCAAGTACTATAGCTCGCACATGAGCTAGCCTACTAACACCAAGAATCATCAAACAAGCCTGGCGATATGATAAACAGTTCAAACTTACATCTAAGCATGCCATATATTACATCAATAGCTGGTGAGGATACATCTATTTCCATAACTCGGAGAGGGTTCGCATGATTCATCGCATGATTCACTATCAAACAAAAGTAGCAAGATCCGCCCACACAAGACAGTGCATGATAACCCACAAGTATAGGGGATCGCAACAGTTTTCGAGGGTAGACTATTTAACCCAAATTTATTGATTCCACACAAGGGGAGCCAAATAATATTCTCAAGTATTAGCAGCTGAGTTGTCAATTCAACCACACCTGGAAACTTAGTATCTGCAGCAAAGTGTTTAGTAGCAAAGTAATATGATAGTGGTGGTAGCGGCAACAAAAGTAAAAGACAAAGAAAAGTAATGTTTTTGGTATTTTGTAGTGATTGTAAGATGGCAATGGGGAAAGTAAATAAGCGAAAACCAAGATATGGAAAACTTCGTAGGCACCGGATTAGCGATAGATAATTATGCGGGATCACGGTTCATCATGTATGATCATAACATAGGGTGACACGTAACTAGCTCCAATTCATCAATGTAATGTAGGCATGTATTCCAGTATATAGTCATACGTGCTTATGGAAAAGAACTTGCATGACATCTTTTGTCCTACCCTCCCGTGGCAGCGGGTCCTATTGAAAACTAAGGGATATTAAGGCCTCCTTTTAATAGAGAACCGGAACAAAGCATTAGCACATAGTGAATACATGAACTCCTCAAACTATGGTCATCATCGGGAGTGGTCCCGATTATTGTCACTCGGGTTGCGGATCATAACACATAGTAGGTGACTATAGACTTGCAAGATAGGATCAAGAACTCACATATATTCATGAAAACATAATAGGTTCAGATCTGAAATCATGGCACTCGGGCCCTAGTGACAAGCATTAAGCATAGCAAAATCATAGCAACATCGGTCTCGAACATAGTGGATACTAGGGATCAAACCCTAACAAAACTAACTCGATTACATGATAAATCTCAGCCAACCCATCACCGTCCGGCAAGAAGCCTACGATGGAATTACTCACGCACGACGGTGAGCATCATGAAATTGGTGATGGAGGATGGTTGATGATGACGACGGCGGCGAATCCCCCTCTCCGGAGCCCCGAACGGACTCCAGATCAGCCCTCCCGAGAGGTTTTAGGGCTTGGCGGCGGCTCCATATCGTAAAACGTGATGATTTCTTCTCTCTTATTTTTCTCTCTCCGAAAGCAGATATATAGAGTTAGAGTTGGCGTCGGAGGGCATCCAAGGGCCCTGGTGGGGGCGTGCCCTAGAGGCGCCCCCACCCTCGTGGGAGGTGTGGGCCCCTGGTCTTCATCTTTGGTGAGGATTTTTTATTTTTTCTAAGATGTTCCGTGGAGTTTCAGTCATTAGAGAATATTTGTTTTTGCACATAAAACAACACCATGGCAATTCTCTTTGAAAACAACGTCGGTCAGGGTTAGTTCCATTCAAATCATACAAATTAGAGTCCAAAACAAGAGGCGAAGTGTTTGGAAAAGTTGATCTGACGGAGACGTATCAACTCCCCAAGCTTAAACCCTTGCTTGTCCTCAAGGAATTCAGTTGACAAAGCGAAAGAAAGAAAGAAAAACTTTTACAAACTCTGTTTGCTCTTGTTGTTGTAACTATGTCAAACCAGCATTCAAGTTTTCAGCATAGATTAACCACACTTGCAATAATTCTCAGGTCTCATAATTACTCATATCAATAGCATAATCAACTAGTGAGTCATAATAATAAATCTCGGATGACAACACTTTCTCAAGACAATCATAATATGATATAACAAAATGGTATCTCGCTAGCCCTTTCTGAGACCACAAAACATAAATGCAGAGCACCTTTAAAGATCAAGGACTGACTAGACATTGTAATTCATGGTAAAAGAGATCCAATCATAGTCATACCCAATATAAATTAACAATGATGAATGCAAATGACAATTTGTGCTCTCCAATTTAGTGCTTTTTAATAAGAGGGTGATGACTCAACATAAAAGTAAATAGATAGGCCCTTCACGAGGAGAAGCGAGGATTTGTAGAGGTGCCAGAGCTCGGTTTTGAAATAGAGATAAATTATATTTTGAGCGGTATACTTTCATTGTCAACATAGCAACTAAGAGATGGCGATATCTTCCATGCTAAACACATTATAGGCGGTTCCCAAACAGAATGGTAAAGTTTATACTCCCCTCCACCAACAAGCATCAATCCATGACTTGCTCGAAACAACGAGTGTCTCCAACATACATCAGGTCCCAGGGGGAGTTTTGTTTGCAATTAATTTTGATTTAGTTTGCATAAAGCATGGAACTGGGCATCCCGGTGACCAGTCATTTTCTCGTGAGCGAGGAGCGGAGTCCACTCCTCTTGAGAATAACCCGCCTAACACGGAAGATAAGTACAGCCTTGGTTGATACATGAGCTATTCGAGCATACAAAACAGAATATTTATTTGAAGGTTTAGAGTTTGGCACATACAAATTTACTTGGAACGGCAGGTAGATACCGCATATAGGTAGGTATAGTGGACTCATCTGGAATAACGTTGGGGTTTAAGGGATTGGATGCACAAGCGATATTCCGCTTAGTACAAGTGAAGGCTAGCAAAAAGGCTGAAGCGACCAACTAGAGAGCAACAATAGCCATGTACATGCATTAAAATTAATAAACATTGGATGCAAGCATGAGTAGGATATAATCCACCATGAACATAAATATCGTGAAGGCTATGTTGATTTGTTTCAACTACATGCGTGAACATGTGCCAAGTCAAGTCACTTAAATCATTCAAAGGAGGATACCACCCCATCATACCACATCATAATCATCTCAATAGCATGTTGGCACGCAAGGTAAACCATTATAACTCATAGCTAATCAAGCATGGCACAAGCAACTATGATCTCTAATTGTCATTGCAAACATGTTTGTTCATAATAAGCTGAATCAGGAACGAAGGGCTCATCATATTTACAAAAACAAAAGAGGTCGAGTTCATACCAGCTTTTCTCATCTCAGTCAGTCCATCGTACATGTCATCATAATTGCCTTTCACTTGCACGACCGAATGGTGTGAATAATAATAAGAGTGCACGTGCATTGGACTAAGCTGGAATCTGCGAGCATTCAATAAACAGGAGAAGACAAGGAAATATGGGCTCTTTGTTTAATTCAACAATAATGCATATAAGAGCCACTTCAACAATTAAATTATGGTCTCCTCCTATCGACCCCCAAAAGAAAAGGAAAGTAATAAAACTATTTACACAGGAAAGCTCCCAACAAGCAAATAGAAGAACGGGAAACATTTTTGGGTTTTCTTTTTAATTACTACTACTACAACAGAAAAGTAATCTACTACTAATTTTTTTTGATTTTTTCTTAAGGTTTAACAAGCACACAAGAAGAAAGCAGGAAAAAGAAAATAAACTAGCATGGATATTACAGTGAAAGAGTATGAGCACCGACATCTAGCAATGAGTGTGTGTGAACATAAATGTAATGTCGGTGAGAAATACGTACTCCCCAAGCTTAGGCTTTTGGCCTAAGTTGGTCTAATTGCCGAGGATAACTGGCGGATACCCGTGGTGTAAATTAGAGGTCGTCTTTATGACGAAGAATATTTGGGATCATCTTGATGTCGCGGCTTATAGCTCTTTGAGCTGCAGCGTGGAGTCGGGCTGCCTCCGCTCTCCTCTCGTACTCATCTGCCTCCTCTCTGGTGATAGTGTATCTTCCTTTTGTCTGTGAATCAAAGAGGGCAGGAGCAGGGAGAATAATGTGGACAACATGTCGTTTGTTAAAAATTAAGCGATATAAAAGAGGTGATTCGGGCCTCTCGACAAAATGATGTGAAGCCATGGAGTCATAATCTAAATATGCAGTGGGCGACTCCGTATCACCCTCACGGATGTGTATCTCAAGAAAATTAGCTAAGCGGATTGCATAAATTCCTCCAAAGAAATCTCCATTATATCTATTATGATGCAACCTACGAGCTACAATTGCTCCCATGTGATAAGATTGGTCTCCTAACACAGCATTCCTGAGAATGCTGAGGTCAGGGACACACATGTGACGTGCTTCATCCTTAGCATTTATGCATCTACCTATGAAGAGAGCAAAGTAATGTATAGCAGGAAAGTGAATGCTCCCTATGGTAGCTTGCGTTATATCTCTAGATTCCCCTACAGTTATGCTAGCAAGAAAGCTTCTAAATTCAGATTTAGGGGGATCCCTAATCCTGCCCCATGATGGAAGTTTGCAAGCAAGAGCGAAATCTTCTAGGTCCATGGTATAAGATTTGTCATAGAGATCAAACATGACTGAAGGAGAATTATGCGAAGATGAATACTCAAACCTCCTCACAAATGAACTTGTGAGATCATGATACTGGGGGCATTTGTTAGCCTCAAAATCCTCGAGACCGGCATTGCGCAAATATGCTTTGAATTCTTCTTTAATTCCCGCACGGTCCATAAAATTTTCCGGCAATGACCCACTTTCGCAAAGGCCGTCTTTGGGGCGTCTCTTGGTGGATCCTCGTCAGCATCGCGCATAGCAATCCGGGGTCCTTGCTTCTTAAAGGAACCTCCTTGGAACATCTTCCTAAGCATATTGTTTTTCTCTGAAAAATTCTGAAATTTTTAGTAACTTCAAACAAAAGTGAACCAACTTCAATAAATCTGATAGCAACTACTCCTACAAGTGCCTAGAGCCTATATCAAGCATTAGAACTACTTGGAACCATATAAATTTGACATGCAAGCTCAAGAACATGGTCACCTAGGCAGCACAAATTTGCAAAGAATAGAGCACTAGAACAAAAACTAATTGGACCAATGGAGGAGTCACATACCAAGGAACAATCTCCCCAAGCAGTTTTGCGAGAGGTGCTTTGAGCAAGGAGATCGAAAATCACAACAAAAGTGGCTGGAACTCATGCTTGAGTTGGTTTTTCGGGTTTGTGTGAGGCAGAGGAAGAAGATGGGTGCTGGAATAAGTGGAGGAGGGCCACTGTGGGCCCACGAGGCAGGGGGCACGCCCTAAGGGGGGGGGGGCGCCCTCCACCCTCGTGGCCAGGTGGCAGCTCCTCCCATGTAATTTTTGCACAAGAATCCTCAAATATTCCCGAAAAAATCATATTAAATTGGCATGGCATTCTGAGGACTTTTATTTTCGGGATATTTTTATATTGCACGGATAAGACAGGAAACAGACAGAAAAATACTATTTTTACTTTATTACTACTAACTTACAGAGAGTATAAAGAGGGTACATAAGTTTGTGCTTCTAGTTTCATCCATCTCATGCTCATCAAAAAGAATCCACTAACAAGGTTGATCAAGTCTTGTTAACAAACTCATTCCGATAATCATGAAATCAGAGAAATTTCGAATAACACTAAGTTACCTCAACGGGGATATGCACATCCCCAATAATAAGTATATCATATTTCTTTTTGACAGTGGGAAGGGGAAATTCAAAACCTCCAAACATAATCGATGGAATTTTTCCAATAGAGTTGATACTATGAACTTGGGGTTGTTTCCTCGGAAAGTGTACCGTATGCTCATTACCATTAACATGAAAAGTGACATTGCCTTTGTTGCAATCAATAACAGCCCTTGCAGTATTAAGAAAAGGTCTTCCAAGAATAATAGACATACTATCATCCTCGGGAATATCAAGAATAACAAAGTCCGTTAATATAGTAACGTTTGCAACCACAACAGGCACGTCCTCGCAAATACCGCAATTATAGCAGTTGATTTATCAGCCATTTGCAAAGATATTTCGGTAGGTGTCAACTTATTCAAGTCAAGTCTACGATATAAAGAGAGAGGCATCACACTAACACCGGCTCCAAGATCACATAAAGCAGTTTTAATATAATTTCTTTTAATGGAGCAAGGTATAGTAGGTACTCCGGGATCTCCAAGTTTCTTTGGTATTCCACCCTTAAAAGTATAATTATCAAGCATGGTGGAAATTTCAGCTTCCGGTATCTTTCTTTTATTAGTAATGATATCTTTCATATTTTTAGCATAAGGATTAGTTTTGAGCACATCACCAATCGCATACATAAAAGATAGGTCTAATCATTTAAAGCGCTCAAAATCCTCATCATCCTTTTTCTTGGATGGTTTGGGAGGAAAGGGCATGGGTTTCTGAACCCATGGTTCTCTTTCTTTACCATGTTTCCTAGCAGCAAAGTCTCTTTTATCATAACGTTGATTCTTTGATTGTGGGTTATCAAGATCAATGCGAGTTCAATTTCTACATCATTATCATTACTAGGTTGAGCATCATCATGAACATCATCATTAGTACTTTCATTAGGTTCATGTTCATTACCAGATTGTGTTTCAGCATCAGATATAGATGTATCATTTGGATTATCAGGTAGTTCAGCAATAGGTTCACTAGAAGTTTGCACAGTTCTATCATTTTTCTTTTTCTTCTTTTTAGAAGAACTAGGAACATCAATATTATTTCTCTGAGAATCTTGCTCGATTCTCTTAGGGTGGCCTTCAGGACACAAAGGTTCCTGAGTCATTCTACCAGTTCTAGTAGCCACTCTAACAGCATAATCGTTTTTCTTACTATTCATCTCATCAAGCACTTCTTTTTGAGCTTTAAGTACTTGTTCTACTTGAGTGGTAACCATGGAAGCATGTTTGCTAACAAGTTTTAGTTCACCTTTAATATTAGCCATATAATCACCCAAGCGTCTAATCTTATAAGCATTTTCTTTTAATTGTCTACCAAAATAAGCATTGAAGTCGTCTTGCTTAAACATAAAGTTATCAAACTCATCCAAGCAATCGACTAGCAATTTTAGTAGGGGACTTCAGCTTTATCATATCTATAGAGAGAATTTACCTTTACTACCTATGTCGGGATATCGGGATCGGGAGGTTCTTCAAGAAATAAAGAATTGAGATCATATACTTCTTGACAAAGCGGTAGATTAAGACCATGTATTTCTTCAATAGGAGGTAAATTCTTAACATCCTCGACTTCAATACCTTTTTCTTTCATAGATTTCTTTGCCTCTTGCATATCTTCGGGACTGAGAAATAGAACACCTCTCTTCTTCGGAGTTGGTTTAGGAATAGGCTCAGTAATTGGAGCAGGAGCTGGCTCAGGAGCTGCCCAATTATTTTCATTTGTCAACATATTATTCAATAGAATTTCAGCTTCATCCGGTGTTCTTTCCCTGAAAAGAGAACCAGCACAACTATCCAGGTAATCTCTGGAAGCATCGTTTAGTCCATTATAAAAGATATCAAGTATCTCGTGTTTCTTAAGAGGATTATCGGGCAAAGCATTAAGTAGCTTGAGAAGCCTCCCCAAGCTTGTGGGAGACTCTCTTCTTTAATTTGCACGAAGTTGTATATTTCCCTCAAAGCAGCTTGTTTCTTATGAGCAGGAAATATTTAGCGAAGTAATAAATCATATCCTGGGGACTACGCACACAACCAAGATCAAGAGAATTAAACCATATCTTAGCATCACCCTTTAATGAGAACGGAAATATTTTGAGTATATAGAAGTAACGCGATCTCTCATCATTAGTAAACAGGGCAGCTATATCATTTAACTTAGTAAAATGTGCCTAGCAGTTTGATTCATAGCCATAAAAAGGATCGATTCAACCAAAGTAATTATATCAGATCAACAGAGAATTCATAATCCTTATCAGAACACGTATAGGTGAAATAGCAAAAGCAGGGTCGGGTTTCATTTTATCCCTAAGTGATTCTTTGTTCCATTTAATCAATAACCTCTTAAGCTCATATCTATCCTTGCAGGCTAAAATAGCTAAAGAAGAATCTTTATCAAAAAGATAACCCTGAGGAATAACAGGCATATTTTCACCATCACTTTCATCATCGTATTCAGATTCAATAATTTCTCTTTCTCTAGCCCTAGCAATTTGTTCTTCAAGAAATTCACTAAGGGCACAAGATGCTCGTGCATAGAAGCAGTCTCATCATAAGTATCATGCATAGCGTAGTGGCATCATCAATAACATGCGACATATCGGAATGAATAGCGGATGCAGGTTTAGGTGTCGCTAGCTTACTCATAACGTAAGGTGAATCAAGTGCGAGCTAGATGGCGGTTCCTTACCTCCCTCGTAGTTGAGGGATAAATTGTTGTCTTAAGCGTCTTTCAAGTTCTTCATAGTGTCCAGCAGATATAAATCCCAAGTGACTGAAATAATAGAGCTATGCTCCCGAACGGCCTTGAGAAAAGGTCTTGATAACCCACAAGTATAGGGGATCGCAACAGTTTTCGAGGGCGAGTATTTAACCCAAATTTATTGATTCGACACAAGGGGAGCCAAAGAATATTCTCAAGTATTAGCAGCTGAGTTGTCAATTCAACCACACTGAAACTTAGTATCTGCAGCAAAGTGTTTAGTAGCAAAGTAATATGATAGTGGTGGTAAGCGGCAACAAAAGTAAAGACAACAAAAGTAATGTTTTTGGTATTTTGTAGTGATTATATGATGGCAGGTGGGAAACTAAATAAGCGAAAACCAGTATATGGAAAACTTCAGAGGCACCGGATTAGCGATGGATAATTATGCGGATGCGGTTCATCATGTAATGATCATAACATAGGGTGACACAGAACTAGCTCCAATTCATCAATGTAATGTAGGCATGTATTCGTATATAGTCACGTGCTTATGGAAAA
This sequence comes from Aegilops bicornis, assembly GCA_021605145.1. Classification (NCBI taxonomy): domain Eukaryota; kingdom Viridiplantae; phylum Streptophyta; class Magnoliopsida; order Poales; family Poaceae; genus Aegilops; species Aegilops bicornis. The sequence goes on from JAHIAL010000046.1 coordinate 1,162,809, forward strand.
GAACTTATGTGACATATTTTGTCCTACCCTCCCATGGCAGCGGGTCCTATTGGAAACTAAGGGATATTAAGGCCTCCTTTTAATAGAGAACCGGAACAAAGCATTAGCACATAGTGAATACATGAACTCCTCAAACTATGGTCATCACCGGAGTGGTCCTGATTATTGTCACTTGAGGTTGCTCGATCATAACACATAGTAGGTGACTATAGACTTGCAAGATAGGATCAAGAACTCACATATATTCATGAAAACATAATAGGTTCAGATCTGAAATCATGGCACTCGGGCCCTAGTGACAAGCATTAAGCATAGCAAAGTCATAGCAACATCAATCTCAGAACATAGTGGATGCTAGGGATCAAACCCTAACAAAACTAACTCGATTACATGATAAATCTCATCCAACCCATCACCGTCCAGCAAGCCTACGATGGAATTACTCACGCACGGCGGTGAGCATCATGAAATTGGTGATGGAGGATGGTTGATGATGACGATTGCGATGAATCCCCTCTCCGGAGCCCGAGCGGACTCCAAATCAGCCCTCCCGAGAGGTTTTAGGGCTTGGCGGCGGCTCCGTCGTAAAACGCGATTATTTCTTCTCGCTTATTTTTTCTCTCCTAAAGCAAATATATAGAGTTGGAGTTGGCGTCGGAGGGCATCCAGGGGCCCACGAGGTAGGGGTGCGCCCTAGAGGGGGCACCCTCGTGGACGAGGTGTGGGCCCCCGGTCTTCATCTTCTTGAGGATTTTTATTATTTTTTCTAAGATGTTCCGTGGAGTTTCAGGTCATTCCGAGAATATTTGTTTTCTGCACATAAAACAACACCACGGCAATTCTGCTAAAAACAGCGTCAGTCCAGGTTAGTTCCATTCAAATCATACAAATTAGAGTCCAAAACAAGGGCAAAAGTGTTTGGAAAAGTAGATACGACGGGGACATATCAGTGCACTAGCCCTAAGATGGTTTGATAACACGCATCGTTCTAATAATTAAACACAGGGCAATGCAAACTACCCTGAAGGATTAGCGCGACCAACTATTTCTTGTCATCGATCTCTCGGGCAATGACCACAAAGACGGACAGCGGCATGGGAATCGATTTCTGGGGCGATGTCCACAGGACTGACCGCGACATCGGAATCGATCTCTGGGGCGATGTCCACAGGATGGACAGCGGCATCGGAATTGATCAAGGACGTCCATCGGCACCTGCACAACCCTAACATATTAGCAAGCACATTGCAAATAATCAAAAACCACAACTATGGTAATAAGCCATTATTTTTTTTACCTTGTGCAGCTCACCGGGGGATCTCGTCCCTCCGGGGGCCATCACCTTGCCAGGGGAATACTGCTTCTCAACGGCGACTATCTCCTCAAACTCGGTCTTGAGCCTCACATTCTTTGGTGATCGAGTTCACAGGGTAGGCCGGTGGGGCCCTTCTTTGTTCTTCCAACTTTCTTTGAGGAGTTCGTCCGCCAACGTCCTCAACTCTTTGGTCAGTGCTTGTTTCTTAGAGTTCTTCGTCTCCATGGGTTGGCCCGCCAACATGGTCAACTCGTTGGTCGGTGCTCGCTTCTTGGAGATCGCTGTCTCCAGTGGGTTGTCCACCGGCAACTCTTTGCCTAGTGCTCTAGGATCCATCAATGAACTGACAAACAAAAAGCAATCGAAAGGAAACCACAATCGCAATGAAAACGGGAAAAGAAAAGGATGTGAGAATCGGTCGGTGCTTCGCAAAAACAGATTCTTGGAATGAAAATATAGCAGCATAACTGATTCGCCCACCTTTCCTTAAGTGCAGTAAAAGAAAAATGGCGAAGTGAGTAGCACAGGAGTGAGGTTTTCTTCAAGAAAGGGAAGAAAGGGCTTGAGCGAGTGTTCCAGTGAAATGATGGTTGCTTCTGCCCGGTCCAACTTGGAGGCCACCTTACCACTGCAGTAAAGGTGTGGGTTTTGTGATATGATGGTCATGACGGCCACACCGGGGTGACAGTGAGTCTCAACCTGTAGCACCTCATTGTGATTTGGTGGATGGCACGCGGCCCGGATGCTTTGAAATGTCCCTCATGTAGATAGAGCGACTAGTCATATAGGAGTGCTCAATATTGTGCACCGCGACCAAGGCGGAGAGGAAATGAGAGAACTACGTAATTAATGCATGAGTTTAATTAGGGTAGTTTTGTAAAAGCACGAGATACATTCCTCCAATCACAAAATGCCTTGGTTCATGAGATTTGAGATTTGAGCCCTATAAACCCAGGAAGGGAGGAGTACTGCACGGTGTAGTCTAGTCACTTGTTGAAATCTCTAGAAAGGCAAATACTCCTTTTCCGGTTTACAGGCTATACTACTCCCTCCGTCTAGGTGTGTAAGTCATCTTACGAAAACCAAATAGTCCCAAAACACTTAGGCGCGTGCATTAACTTCTACCTTGTTTCTTGTTTCTTGACATATCAACCAATAAGAGATGAGAGGTGTGCATGCTTTTAGTGACTTGCAATGGCTAGTTCATTGCATGCAATGCTATTAATTAGCAAATAAACATTGGTGACCCCGAGGAGGAAAGCGGTGCTAAGCGCGTGGACCTATGCAGAATGAGTATCAACCAATGGATAATGGAGTTTAATTGTTAAACAATAGCAATTTTGTCTCATGCAAGAGCCTGGCTAGTACTCAAGGAACCGCACCACGAGCATTCGCAGAATCGCCACGTTCGGGTTGCGGCTTTTGGCTCTTCGGGCCTCTTCGAGAAGGACGAGCAATGATGTTACTCCCTCTTTGGTGATGTCAAAACCGGCGGATCTCGGGTAGGGGTCCCGAACTGTGCGTCTAGGCGGATGGTAACAGGAGACGGGGGACACGATGTTTTACCCAGGTTCGGGCCCTCTCGATGGAGGTAAAACCCTACTCCTGCTTGATTGATCTTGATGATATGAGTATTACAAGAGTTGATCTACCACGAGATCGAAGAGGCTAAACCCTACAAGCTAGCCTATGGTATGATTGTTGTTCTTCTTGGTCCTACGGACTAAACCCTCCAGTTTATATAGACATCGGAGGGGGCTAGGGTTACATAGAGTCGGTTACAAGGAAGGAGATCTACATATCCGTATTGCCAAGCTTGCCTTCCACGCCAAGGAGAGTCCCATCCCAGGACCGCAGGGATCGAAGTCTTCAATCTTGTATCTTCATAGTCCAACAGTCCGCCAAAGGATATAGTCCGGCTGTCCGGATACCCCTAATCCAGGACTCCCTCAAGAGCCTCGAACCAAGGCTTCAATGACGATGAGTCCGGCGCGCAGTTTGTCTTCGGTATTGAGAGGCGGGTTCCTCCTCCGAATACTTCATAGAAGATTTTGAACACGAGGATCGTGTCTGGCTCTGCAAAACAAGTTCCACATACCACCGTAGAGAGAGTAATATTTCCACAAATCTAATCTGCTGACGCACCCCGTAGTGTGACATCACACCACAGCCAAGCCTTTGTTCGAATCGTTTACCATAACCAATCTCAGCGTGTTTAGCGGCGGTTTCTTAGCACGCGTCTTGTCAAGCGGAGATCGTGTCCCCTTTATTACGGGATTCTCATCAACACGGACGTGTGTAACCCAATCGTGCCCGTTGGTATGACCCCTCGATTGGAGGTAAGTCCCAGACGGTCACGATGAGGGCACTTGGTATTCAATCTCTTTATAAAGAGACCAAGGCCTATTATTTTCTTTCGATCTAGATCGAATCCGCCTCCCGCCTCGAGTTCGAACACCCAAAGCTCAGGTTTAGGCGCTTTAGACCTCCGATTATGTCCGGATCCAACCTTCAAGGTCGATGGATGCCTTCCTCCATCACGGAGGAAGACGTAATAAAGCTAAGGGATGCCAGGTACCTGACCAGCGAAATCCCGCATAGGTTGCCTGCTCAAGGGCAGGTTATTCCCACTCCCAAGCCCGGTGAGAGCGTCGTGTTCGTATCTCACTTCCTCCGAGGGCTAGGCTTCGCGCCAGATCCCTTCGTGAGGGGGCTTATGTTCTATTATGGGCTGGACTTCCACGATTTAGCTCCGGAGTCTATCCTCCACATCTCATCGTTCATCGTCGTGTGCGAAGCTTTCCTCCATATTACCCCTCACTTCGGACTGTGGCTCAAGACCTTCAAAGTGGAGCCGAAGATGATCGAGGGCAAAGACTGCAGAAGTGCGGAGCGCTCGTAATAAGCAAAAACGCCCGACGCCCCATGGCCCGAGGGCTCTTTCCGAGGTGTCCAGTTTATGGCAACAAGAGTGGTTTTATATCCACAGCTCGAGGGTACCAAGTGGGTGGCCCCACCTGTCTTTCGCTCGGGTTCCCCGCCACGACCAACGTCATGGATCAACAAGGGGCTGGACTGGGGGCCAGTAAAGGATGTGCCCATATTGCAGAGCCGCATCCAAAATCTCCTTGAGAGAGATGTCGGTCTGGTCATGGTGATGCAAGTCATGTTAATTCGTTGAGTCCTGCCCTGCAAACGTTGTCCCCTCCGCCTGTGGGAGTTCAATCCGGAGGGACCGCGAGCTCTTCAACACTTCCTCGGCATGACACCCAGGAGGTGTACAAATTGTTCTTCGGACCACAAATAATGTGTCCGGACACCACTGAGGATGCAGGTCTGAGCTGCAATCACCCGGATACCCAAGTAAGTAGCCCCGCATCCGCACACTTTAATCCGTTTATTTATCATAGCGTCGCCCTAAAAAAGCCGCTCTTTGACCAGGATTGGATAGCGAAGGCAAAGTTGATCAGTGTCCGCCCCCTCCACGAGACCTTGCGGATCCCGTGTTAACCAGGATCTTTGGAGATCGCGCCTTATCAAGCGCCTTGAGGAGAAGATAAAGGGAACAAGGAGGCTAGCACCTCCCATGAAGGAGGTTAGCGGGAGGAGGAACTAAAACTTCCTCTCCCGGGGAAGAAAGAGGACCGCCTCAGGGACCCGGAGACAATGGTCTCCAAGCGGGGAAGAAATCTTCACGGAGGTCCTGCCCAGGGGATACCCGGCCACACTATGCCCTCAAGGGATCAGCCCTCCACCGGTACATAAGTAAAAGGGTACCTTAATAATGAGAATATCTTGCTTTACTTAGGAAAATAACCAAAGCCTTTATTTTGCAGTTCGGATTTTCGATGGGGAAAGCTCGTCTTGAGGATCTTCTTCCAGAGATGATGGAGAGCGAAACGCCTCCCCCTGCCATACCGCCTCATGAGGCGGGCGACCCTGAGATGTCGTCGCGGAGGGTTTCTCCTGATCCGACAAGGCCAGAAGGTAATCGTATGGCCACCCGAAGTCCTCAGTATCCGGCTCTTGAAGAGAGCAATCAAAAGAGTCCGGCACATACTGAGGGATCTATTAGAGCAAGCGGCTATCTCAGAAGAGCACCGCACGTTGATGGGTACGGTGATTGAAAGGATTTCGTCCGCCGAAAGCGGGTTGCATGAAGACTTTACGAGTCTACTGACGGGTTTTGAGGTACGCAAAATGATGAACATTTTTGATAAGATGCAGCATTTTAGATGCTACCGTGTAGATAGTAGCCCTTGAGACTTTGGGTGCTGTCGAAGACGACGGCACATAGAGGATCATAGTCCCAGGAATAATCCTGCCGCCTTAATATGCAGGTGGCGAAGTGTCCGGTGGCCAGCCAGACTGATGAGTTTGCCGAGCTAAAGCAGCAGCTTGACGTGGCAGATGCCGACATCGTACTTGTCAACAAGCGGCTTGACGAGGCACAGGGTATGTGATTCCTTCGGTAACACATAGGAAGAGGAGCATGATGCCAGTATCTATAACGTGTGTGTGAATGCAGGCGGAGCTGCGGCCATGGAGAACCTTCGGGTAGAACTTGCCCGAGCCAAAGAACAAGCCAGGAAAAGCGATGCAGCTGCCCTAAAGGCAATCGAGGAGCTGAAAGCCGAACAGGCTGCTCACTGCCAAAGCAAGGAGGAAATAGCCAGGATGGCTGTGGAATTGAAGAATGCCGCCGACCGTTGCAAGCTTCTTGAAAAGGAAGATCAAGCGAAGAGGACAGACCTGGAGAAGGCCACGATGTCGGTCAAAGACACCCGCTCTGCAATGAGAGTGATGAAGGAGGAGCTGCGTCAAGCCGGGAATATCGCGGCTGGGAAGCCCTTTATGCTGCGGATGAAGTTCGGAGATCCTAAGTATGCCCCTTTGACCCGGTCATTGGAGTTACGTGGGCGCATATCACGGACTTAGCGGCGAAGTCTTGCCCGATGCGGTCGAATACTTCCAAGATCAAAAAAAGATCGCGAAGTGGAAAAGTTGTTCGGTCACAATTTAACGTTCAGGCGTCCGCTTCCATTGGTAGTCGGTTGGCCGAATGGGCCGAGCTGAATATATTGTCCGGACTCGCCATGAGGTCTGTTGTGGATCATCTGTGGCCAGAAAGGCCAAAGCTGAACAGTTATTTTAGTTTAGTGCGGCAGTTCCTTGGTGCAGTGCCGCATATCAACGCGATGAAGAGGTCGGCGTGCGTAGAGGGATCGTGGATGGCCCTTGCCCGTGTGAAGACATACTGGGCGGAGATGGAGGCCACCGACATTGCAGCCCAAGATTCGGACGAGAGCCGAGTACCTGCCGAGCACTACTTTCGAGAAGTTCTTGAGGGCGCTCGTTCAATAGAAGTGTAGTGCTCGAAGAATATTATGTTTTAAGGACATGTATTCCCATTGAAAAACAATGTTTCGCTGAATTGTAAAGGCTATTTTATACTTTTTCCTAAAAGAATTATAATACCTCTTGTGCGGTCGTTCATGTATATATGTATATAACCTGAAAGATGGCGATAAAACTTCATTACGCATATAATGCGGGTGCTCGCAGAAGACGCATGTTCACACTTGATCCAACGTCTTGGTCCATTAAGGAGGTGATAGCGCAGCGAACTAGGCAATCGGACTATAATGCTTTAACACTTTCACTTAGCCAGAGGAGTTTGACAATGGGGCTACTATATAGCCCTTGGTGGCTCCAGCTCATCCGAATTCGGAGCGCATTACATGCGGCGGCGAAAGCGACCGCTTCGTTAAGGCGGAGGAATCCCGAAGATTCATCTAGGTCATCGAGTGGTTGACCAGTCTCACGCTATATCATGATAGTCAGTTTTCGGCTTTCTCTACTGAGGTGCTCGTCCGGATGAACCAGGGCACAATCGCAGTAGTTCTCCTGGTGCCGCCTTAGCCGATAGACCAAAGCGTAAGGCAGCAAAACACGGGGAGCTGGCAAACCCAACATTTGACCAAAGACATGATTCGGAGCTGATGCATATAAGGCCAAACTTGCGACGCCGAACACTCCCTAAGGTATTCGGTCTTTATGATGTAAACCGGGCTAAATGGTGCCCTTTGTAATAAGCCCTGGTGTCCAGTATCGTGCAATATTACAGCGTGGCCACATGCCAATATTCGACATCCTTCTCGATTATCTTGAGAATCCGGGATGTGTATCAACAAGAGATGCAAAAAAAGGTTTACGCAGGGTCTTAATCTAAAAAGAATCCTTGGAACGGGTCCCTGCTGCACGTCTGCGCCTGTGTCTCCGTTGTGCCGTATCCTGGACGGGTGTAGCACGATGGTCATCTGTAAAAGAGAGGAACTTAGTTGAAAAGTAGTCGTGCAAAAAGGTAGGTTATACTAAATAAACCATGTACAGTTCAAGATGAGTTAAATTAAGCCTAATTGTCACTTGTTTACACACGTTGAGCCCCTTGTATTGTTGTAGGGGTATAGCCATCAAACCTGTATCAATTATGTATAGCTACACCGGACTCGTCTAATCGTGTCCGTGGTCTTAACGACCTGTCAGATGCTCTAGTTGGTGAGGCCGTCTAGTGTGCGGCTGCCTTCCGCGCGCAAGGAGCGCTCAATATTTCCATTTACTGTAATGATGCCACGTGGACTGGGCATCTTAAGCATGAGAGAAGCATAATGCGGTATTGCGTTAAAGCGGGCGAAGCTTCAGATCCGAGTAGTGCTTGATAGCCACTTTGGAGCAGGCGATGTGAAAGGTTAACTTTTCGCTTCGGAAGTTATCGGGAAAGCCAAATATAATCTCTAGTAGCAGGGAGCCCGTGCAATGGGCTTCTGGGCCTGGCGTTACTCCTTTAAAGGTAGTATTGCTATGGCCAATTTTTGTTGGGTCCATCCCAATTTTGCGGGAATGTGTCACGATATATCGAGTTTAAACTCTTGCCGCCGTCCATCAGGACTTGTGTAAAGTGGTATCCGTCAATTATTCGGTCTAACACCAAGGCAGCCCATCCTGCATGCCGGATACTGGCCGAGTAATCCCGATGGTTGAAGGTGATCAGTTGGGACGACCAGTGGCAGAACTCCGTGGTAACGGGCCCTGGGGCGTGTGTCTCTAGGAGCACCGCTTTGTTTCTCCCATTCGTCATGTGTAACACGTTTACTGTTTTGACTTCTGGTGGGAATTTCTTCTGTTCCCCAGTGCTTTGCTTGCGAGGCTCGTCCTCGTCTTCACTTGGTGTATCCTGCCCCTTGTGTTCGGCGTTGAGTTTGCCGTGGACTGCTTGAAGACCCAAACATTCTCTATGGGTATGATTTGCGGGTTTATCGAAGTCTTGTGGATCGACATAGTTTGTCTAGAATCTTGTTTAGGCTGGACAGTTCGTCTCTGTTGCCTTTGAGGCAGCTTTTCTTGACCGGCCGAGAGCTTCTGAATCCGGCGTTTACCGCCGTGCTCTTCGGGCTGTCTTCTTTATTCCGGCGCTTGTTTTTGTTGCGTCGTGGCTTCCCGTTTCCGTCCCTGGCTTCGGATGTACTTGGGTCGCTGGTGCCGCATCAGGCTAACCAGCTGTCCTCGCCCGCGCAAAAGCAGGTCATGAGGCTTGTTAATGCAGCCATTGTTCTCGGCTTTTCTTGGCCGAGGTGTCTGGCGAGCCATTCGTCTCGAACGCTCTGTTTGAAAGCTGCTAAGGCTTCGATTGTCCTGGACGATCGACTATTTGGTTCTTTTAGTAAGAAACCTGTTCGAGCTTTCGGCTGACTCTCCGCTGTTGAGTTATATGACTTAAATCGCGCATCCGTGGTGGGACATAGGTCCCTTGAAAATTTGCGGCGTCCTCGAGCTCTTCCCAACTTCCAACGGTCTTTTCAGGGAGGCTTTTAAGCCAGTGCCAGGCTGGCCCTTTGAGCTTGAGGGGTAAGTACTTGATGGCATGGAGATCATCTCCTCGAGCCATGTGGATATGGAGGATGTAGTCCTCAATCCAGACCCCAAGGTCTGTCATTCCGTCGTATGCCTCTATGTTTACGGGTTTGAATCCCTCTGGAAATTCATGGTCCAGCACCTCATCGGTGAAACATAGGGGGTGTGCGGCACCCCTGTATTTAGGTGTACCACGGTGTTCGGATTTTTGTTGTGTTGCATTGCGTGCTGGAGCGCGCTTTCTTGGCCCGTAGATGGATCTGGTTGGGCCATCCTTTTGATGCGAGTCCTCACATGGATCGTGATATCTTGGCTTAATGTGCTTGACGTCATTTGCCGCTCTATGTTGGCCACGAGGTTGTCTATTCGACCGGATGGCTGTTTTGTTTTTTGATTGCGGGGGCTCTAAGGCCTCATCATCGTATTCAGGTAGTAGCTTTCGCTTCGGGTAGCTCTTTGTGTGGCGACTGCCGCCATACTTTTCTGCAGTGTTGAGTACTTTACTCCATCTGATTCTAAGTGTATCTTGCGCAGCCTTGAGCTTTCACTTCTGCTTTTTCAGACTCCGTGCAGTGGCGACAAGCCTTTGAGGGAGATTCTGTTGCTCCAGGTGCTTGCCCGGTGTGATATCAGAGGACTGTTATCTTCGCTTGAGACGGGTTGCTCGGTTTGATTCCCCGTGTTGCCACGGTCGGACGGTGGTTCAATGCCGTGTTCGTCGTCCGCTGGCTCACCCTGCTCTATCGCTGGGTCTATATGATCGCTGTTTCTGCCGAGGCGGGATTTGGGCGGCGCCACGCGCCGCCTTTGACCGCTTCTCGAGGAATGATCCTTCGCTGCGTCCTTCTACATTCCTCGTAAATCGTTTTCTTTGGGTGTGTCCACCATGTATACATCATATGATGAAGTGGGCGTCCGATTGCCACAGCAAGCGATGGCTCCTTTTCATCTCCTGCATCGTCGTCCATATTGTCGATGTCTTCAGAGTCGAAGTCGAGCATGTCGGTCAATTCGTCGACAGTGGCTACTAAGTGGGTGGTGGGTGGGCGGCGATTTTCTTCATCATCCGCATCCCAATCCTGCCGGACATAGTTCGGCCAGGACTCTCCTGACAAGGAGAGAGAGCTTAATGAGTTCAGTATGTCGCCGAAAGGCGAGTGCTGAAAGATATCCGCGGAGGTAAACTCCATGATTGGTGCCCAGTTGGATTCGGTAAGCACGGGCGCAGGCGGTTCGGAGTCCGTGGCTGGGGAAGGATCCGGTAGTTTGTCAACATGGCTCTCGTGAAGGGTAAGGTCGATACTCGGCTCGATCGCCACTGAGAATGCGGCCTCCATGGCGGGGTCTATCCGCCCGTCCATGGATGGCGCAATTGGCTCCGAATTGAGGGTCGGAGCGGTCGCCGATGCGATCTTCCGAACACTGTCCGATGGTAGAGCTAAATCATGCCCACCGTGACCCGGCCGGCGCTTTTCGGCAAGGGCTCGAATCCGTCGGAGATCAAGTCTCTGCGGATGTCGGCCGTGTAGTTTGAGCTTCCAAACCTGACCCGGTGGTCAGGGGCGTAACTATCGATCTGCTCCAGATGACCAAGCGAATTGGCCCGCAGGGCGAAGCCGCCGAATACAAAGATCTGTCCGGGGAGAAAATTCTCACCCTGGACTGCGTCGCTATCGATGATCGAAGGAGCCATCAAGCCCTAACGATGACGGCAGTAGGAACTCTCAATGAAAGCACCAATGTCGGTGTCAAAACCGGCGGATCTCGGGTAGGGGTCCCGAACTGTATGCGTCTAGGCGGATGGTAACAGGAGACGGGGACACGATGTTTTTACCCAGGTTCGGGCCCTCTCGATGGAGGTAAAATCCTACTCCTGATTGATTGATCTTGATGATATGAGTATTACAAGAGTTGATCTACCACGAGATCGAAGAGGCTAAACCCTAGAAGCTAGCATATGGTATGATTGTTGTTCTTCTTGGTCCTACGGACTAAACCTTCCGGCTTATATAGACACCGGAGGGGGCTAGGGTTACACAGAGTCGGTTACAAGGAAGGAGATCTACATATCCATATTGCCAAGCTTGCCTTCCACGCCAAGGAGAGTCCCATCCGGACACGGGACGAAGTCTTCAATCTTGTATCTTCATAGTCCAACAGTCCGGCCAAAGGATATACTCCAGCTGTCCGGATACCCCCTAATCCAGGACTCCCTCACCTACTTCTACAGTATCGAATCCACTGCTGCATGTCCGTCCACCTCGTGCGGGAGGGATAGCATGTAGCGAAAGCTTCTACGTACTACTCCTGCATTTGCGTCTATGACAGGTGGGCCCAACAGGTGGTTGGCCCTCCTGTCATGCAGCCAAAGGCATGTGCAGTTAAGGCACCGGAGCTCAGTCCGCGAGGGAGAGGGCATTGTAGTAATCAAATTTCTCGGTCTTGTACGAGTTGACAGACACATCAAAGCACTGCACTCGATATAAGTCTTTTTACACATTTCAAATGGGCTACTTCGTATGTAGGAGTAGACATATTCTGCTTCGTATGTAGTCACTTGTTGCAATCTCTAAAAAGACTTATATTTGGAAACGGATGGAGTACAACGCATGCATGCATGCCGTGACTTTCCTTTTGATACTTGCATGTGTTGATTTGATGCACCTTGCCAAATTTTGACTATAAATTTAACTAACCAACTTTTCATGCATGTCACAAAAAATTACGGGCTGTTTGGATTGTGACTATGTTTGTCTTATGTTGCCACATTATTTTTCCCACACTTGCCACACTTGCCTAACCTGAGTTGCTCAAATTGTTAGGCACAATTTGGCTTGCCTAAGGGAATCTGGCCACAATTTTGTGTCTATGACATGTGGGGTTCACTTTGCTAATAAAAATTCTTGTCTTAGGTGTGGCTAATAAAAAAGACTTATATTTAGGAACGAAGGGAGTAGAAAATATAAATAATATTGCATGTTGGGGCAACCCACGTTTCCGCTAATTTTAGCCGTGGGCTTGTTCGTAATTTTTACGAGGGGGTGGTTGTTCATTTAACAGAGGGACTTGTAGTACCATACTTGAACGATACAAAGTGCGACCTGGCACACCGTAACACCACTTGGAACAAGCGGGCAGCTATCTCAAAAACAATCAACAACTAAAAAACTGCGACTGGCAAGTAGTAGTACATAATTTTAAACGATTGTTTTTATTGATTGAAAAAGGAAAACTACCCCACTACGTATATATAGGCCGGAGCCTCCGCGCTTGCTTGCTAGGGCTGCTCTATTCACACACTCTCATCCTCTCCAGATCTAAACAAGATAGGGGTAGTAACACTTTCTTTCTCCCTTCAAAAAACACTGGCTTTCTATCCTCACCGCTGGTTACAGATCCAGACGTATCCCCCTCCGCGGTGAAGGGAGGAGGGGCAGCGTTTAGGCCATCGTCGACAGCCGAGGAGGAGACCCCAGCTGGCCGCACCGTTATCTCGGCCGAGCGCCGGGCGCTGGAGGTCCTCCGATCCCTTAAATGCGTTGCTGTGGTGAGATCCGCCTCCACCGCCCACCTATCCACATCCCGACGACCTTCAGGTATATCTTCGTTCGAAACCGCCTTAGCTCTACTTCCCCAGCTCGCTACGTTGCTGCATGTGCATCATTTTCTACCTCTCAGCCCCTCTCGATCAGATGGTCCAACTTTTTTCTTCTATTGTTAGAGGTAAAGCTACTTCATGGAGTCGAATCTTGTACTCCCTCCGTCCGAAAATACTTGTCACTGAAATGGATGTATCTAGATGTATTTTAGTTCTAGACACATCGATTTTGATGACAAGTAATTCAGGACGGAGGGAGTACTTGGTTCAAACAAGAAATAAAGTGGGGGTGGGGGGATTTAGTATGTACATTGGACTTGGTACAAACAGGAAGGAAAGGGGTGAAAGTAGTACAGACGGGTCATCCAACCGGTCTCTTGGTCGAAAAAGGAAATATAGGGGTAACGCTGTACACAGTGGTATGACCAGACTAGATTTGCTATCCACACATAGGAGTAGGTGGCTAGAGTGAACAAAATGGGACCAACCCAGATATGTTTCTTGGATGTTTTCTTTCTCGGGGCAACAAACTACGAATCACCACTTTATGCCCCTGTTTACGTACATGGTGCTGGACTGCTGGTGCACCCACTGTCCCATGCCCTTATACTAAATATTTAGGCTCCATTCGGATTAAATGGGCAGAAAACATAGGTCTTGATCAAAATAGAGGAATAGGAAAGGAATGTAGGTATAAAACTATGGAACAGCGAACCGGAGGAAACTCTCAAGAGAATGTGTTCGGATGGACTACGAAATGTACAAATTTGTTTTCTAGAGTAGCATGCTTGGCAGTATGAGATGCTATTTGTTTATTCATTTCCGCACAAGGACTACTCTTGTCCTCACCTCAACGCATTCACACATAGGTTGATTTTTTATTCGGCAACACAAAGACAAAGAACCTGTCTAACGATGGCATGGCGAAGCGCTTTGCCTCGGGCTTCCGCCCAAAAAATGAGCAATGCGTGGATGTTTCTAATCCTATGGAATCAATACTACTGCACCAGCTTTCCTATGAAACACTATTCACCTTTCCCGTGTTCCGAGCGGTTGGAAGGAAAGAAAACCGTGAATTGTGTTCCTCTGAAAATCCTGCACCAAACACGTGAACTGAGCAGCCTTAAGCATTACGAATCTAATGTCCCTGGTAAAATGAAGCCATGCCACCGTTATAAGCCATCACAAGTTTAGCCAAATGTTTTTGCCTGTAATTGTTTGAGACTCATTTGTTTCCTCTGTGCCTTTTTGTGCAAACAGAGATATCCAATTCACACAGTTCTTTGTTGTGACCTTTTGGTGCCTTTGCACAAAACTCTTCTTAAAAGAAGTGACTTTTGTGTTGTTTAACTGGAATGTCAGAATGGAACAGTTGGTCCATTTTGGTGGAAGTGCACAAAGGGAGATCTGTGTTCCGATCCTCATCATCCATATTGGCGCCATAACCTTCCTTTAGGTAAGAATGATATTTAATGCATGTGTTCATCTCTATTTTCCGACTGCCATGAGAAAATAATGCAGTTTTTTACTAGTACACTTGTACTCCCTCACTGACAAAACCAATTCTGAATTAGAAGGCCAATCATGTACTTGGTTTCACCAATTGGTGAGGATAAAGAGAAAGCGAGCATGAAGAGGAAGAAGAAGAATAAGCAGTGTCAAAGGCGATCTTGTCAAGCCAAAGGCCTCAGTCGAGGCCATTCAAGGGCTCAGGCAACGACTACCTTACATGTGAGACGATCCTCCAGGGAGCCCTTCCACTTCTGCCGTCTCACTTAATTAATTAGGAGTACTTAAGTACCACTAATTTATTACAAAGATAATTTTCTGTTGGAGTTAAACAAATCTTTAGTAGGACCCTATGCGAATCATGTACGTGTGTATGTTTGTCTATGGAGGTGAATCATGTGGTGGAGCAGGAGGGAATATTATTAGTGTCATGACATAATAGTGCTATTGTTTTGCATGTCAATTTATTGCCATTGGTTCAATGAGGCAATGTTTTATGTATTGTCCATCATGAATTTGATGCTACTGTTTGAGTAATATGCTAATGTCTTCCTATCCTTTCTCACTAAGCTAATGAAGGTTTCACCTTGTTCCTACTTGTGCAAACAAGGATCATGTTGTGCCAATCATACATTTTAGTGGAACTACACAAGACAATACAATGAATCGTATCCCAGCCAAAGGCTTTTAACTTTCTGTTGGAAGTTCTTGATAATCTTTCGATATAATCTCAAAGACCTTTGGTAAACAAGAGTGAGTTCAACCATACATTTGAAGTGCACAAAATATACTATTGTGTGATTCCAAAGGAGTGCTTTATCATCTCTTATGGGACTACATGAATAAGCTTTTTTTCTCAGTTGGTAATGGGCCCTAAGGCCTTCATCCATATTAGTTTCCTGTCATCTCTATTTGTATCGTGCTACTGTCATGAGAAACTCCTTTATCTTTGCACGTTAAAGTTTTGCAACCTATGATAAATGGCAATGCTTTGAGCGTTGAGTTGAGCTAATTGGCACTGATAAAATAAACTAATACCTCTCTTTAAGCAAGACTACTATGTTGCTAACTTTACCCATTAAGATAATGAGGGTGCTTCTATTTGTTAGTGTATGTTTCATCAACTAGTCCCACTATTACGATAATCTCACTCTCTCAATATATGTGCCAACAGGATGCTCGATTTTGGTGGAACTGCACAAAAACTTTGGGTGCTTCATTGCCTCGATAGCTTTCGTCCTTTCTGTCGTCACCGCTAATCTCCGCTTGCTTTCTTCCTTTCTTTGTCGATCACTTGGCTTATCTCGGCTTCCAAATAAAGGAAATAGTAATTGATATGCTACCTCACACAGGTTGGTACCGGTCTTTATCCTGATTATTGTGCTCATCATATGTATTGGTAATTTGGTATTGTGCTACTGTTTGCCGATTTCATAAAGGAGTAATTTGGAGCTGAACTCTTAAGCAAATCATTACATCGGGTGATTTCGGTAGAACTGCACAAAATGATCAGATGGACAGTACTTATGTCGCTTCTATGTACTCCAAAGTTCACTCAGACAAGCATCGATGTTGACAAGAAGTGCCTATATTCATTCGAGTATCAACCCGCGTCAACCAATTGTCAAAATCCAAGTATTAGGAGAGTGAACGCCAAAAATATTTCTTGGTGCATAGCCCGTAAAAACGCTAGCCCAGGTCTTTGGTCCCAACTTGTGCCTTTTGGTTATCGGCACATATGGTAGCGAACTATATGGCATGGAGTCTAAAGATTCCGAGACAAGTTGGTTGTGGCGTATATTCATCTCGCACTTAATCGGTCTGCACGCCAAGGATGCTCCATTTCGCTTGAACTGCACAAAAATTTGGGTGGTTCATTTCTCAACCGCCTCCTTTCTTGTCTGCAATGTAGAATTTTGGCGAGCTACAGAACCAAGATGAGCCAGTAAACTTGTTGGATGAAAGTAGTGGCCAAGTTGCTCAAACCTCCCTCGGACGAGGCCACTATTTGAGGATAAACCTACAAGCAAAGTTCAGATTATGCATCTTTGCCTCTTATGTACTCGAAAGTTTACTCGCATAAGAACTAATTTTAGTAAGAAGTACCTCCGATTGAACACCATTTACCATCTGTACCCTAGGTAATTAAAGTTCGTCCATGGATCATATTGGTTGTGATCTCAATCATTTGGATGCATAAACATCTTGAACATGTGTATATCTGAATCTTTTGTGAATTATGTATGAATATTGTCGTGTGATCTGTCAATCATTTGGATGCATAGATATGCTTTGAGCTTGTGTATATATGAATCTTTTGAGTTGTTGATAGTGAATGTTGGCTATGAATATGACCGTGTCCTGTGAACCTGAGTTTGATATGAATGTTTACCTTTTACATTTGTATTTGTGTGCGAACTTGTTAGTATGCCTCTTGTAAGTATAAAACAGGTCCCCTTTATAAAAGTAATGTTGTGTCCAATTTATGTTTTCCCTTCTAACCACATTATATATATTTATATTATTACTATTATCGTATGTTTTATAGAGACTTATATATACATTATAAAAACATCCCACGTGTTATTAACTTATAAAAGTAAATGTTTAACGAAAGTTGGCAAGGAAAATCCTGGTTGTTTTTGACTCACAGGCAAGGAAAATCCTGGTGATTGCGTACAAAGCTATGCGAAGATTTTAAGGACCAATTTAATAATAACGCGCTCATTTTTATTTTGAGCAATAACTCGCTAATTTCTTAATTATACATATATATAATGTGCCTCTCCGGTTTATTCTTTAATATTAATTGCTCCTTCTAACATAACATTATATATATAACGAGCCCACCTAATACGTGTATTTCAAGGAAGTGCAAATGTGCCGGGATTTCTTGGAAAATATAAATGGGCACGATTGACGCGAAATTATTTGTTCACCCAGCCCAGCAAATGGACTCTACATTCTAGAAAACATGGGTTAAATATATGCCACATTTTGCGGTCGACATGTGGGCCAATAGGTCGGCGCTCACGCAGTGAGCGTTGTCAACTTGGTCAACAAGCGATTGTGTCATCCACAGCCATTGAATTTATATCCAACGGCCGGCATGCACCTTCAATCTCTCGTCTTCTTCCTCCAGCGTCGCTGACCCGCTTTGGTCCGGACCTCCGGCGGCTAAGCGGCTCTGCTTAGCACGCATCGCTGCTGGCGCTACCCCACCGCCGGCGAGGCTATCCTCCACCCCTCGACACCACCTGTTATTCTCCACGGACTACACGCCTGCTGCAATGTAATCCGATTATAACCCTTCTCCTCCTCTCAATCTGCGACTCCACTTGCCAAGCGCTTTTCCCATCTCCGAGTCGTTCCGTCCAGGGGCCTCGCCGTCGTCCACCGCCTCGCTTCGTTCGGTGCGGCGCGATCAACAAACGAGTCATCGGAAGAGGATCAGATGCGTGGAGACGACGGCCGGGACCCACGAGGTCCATGGTCGCACGCATGAAAGTTCCTCCTTATTAAGCTGAAAATAATGTTTCCTCCACGACAATTTGGGACCCACCGGCTGTATCTTCGCACGGAAGGAAGTGCCTCCTTGCTTTGCAAAAACATTATTCATCCTGGCTGACAGTTTTGGACCCGCTGATTTGGTGATCGACTTGTGGGCCTACTAAGCGGACATGTACGCACGGCTTTGTCAACTTAATCAACAAATGATTCTAGCAATTGGACCGTCGAATGTTAATCCAACAGCCATGCTCCTTCTTCAACCTCTCGTTTGCTCCTGTCTCCCGTGGGCGGCACCACGGGTCAGGCTGCCGCTGCACCTTAACCGATGAAGTTTCCACTCCTCTCCATCTCGCGACTCCACTGCCCCGTCTTCCCCATCTCCGGGTTGTTCCAGTCTGGATGCGCTCGGAACGGTGTGGTCAACGTGGTCAATAACAGAGAGTCATCGGAAGATGACCGTCGTGAGAGGTCGACGGTGGGGGCGCACCACGCCCATGGACGCATGCATGCAACGGGCGTGGCGAGGTCAACGTGGTCAAGGAACGATTTCCATCTAAGTATACTCAGACATGGAGAGTCTCACCTGGGTCCACGGCCGACAAGTAAGTGCCTCCTTATTACGCGGAAAATAATGATTCCTCCAAGCCGACAATAGGGACCCACCGGACGGGCCACCGTATTTTGCGAAAAAAGTTTGCCCCCGACCGTTGGGACCCACCGACGGGCCACCGTATTTCATGAAAAAACGTTCCCCGGCTATCATCACTGACCCACCGGAAGTGCCTCCTTATTACGCACAAAAAAATGAATACTCCCCGGCTAGCTGGGACCCACCTTGGTGGGAGGCTGACTTAATGGGCCTACTAAGTTGTGACGGGACGAAGGGCTTTGTCAACTTAGTCAATATGAATGATTCTAGCTCCAAAGGACCGTCGATGTCCATTCAACGGCCGTAGTGCTTCTTCAACCTCTGGTCTTCTTGCTCCAAATTACCGCTAAAGCAGCGCCGGTCGTGTGCCGCATGCTCCTGCCTCCCATGGCCGGCCAGGCCGCTGAGGCCTCACCACCCCTACTATTCCTACCACGTCAGGCCTGCGGCGACGGCAGCCTCACACCGCAGCCGAACCAAGTGAACCTCAGATTCTCTCCGCTGCTGGCTTCCCATTGCAGCGTCTTCCCGGCTCGCGTCGTCCCCTTCCTAGGCCTCGCCGTCGTCCACCGCCGTGGTGCTCTCCATGTGGCGTGGTCAACGTGGTCAAGGAATGACTTCCATCGAAGAGTAATTGACGTGGAGAGGCTGAC
Source organism: Aegilops bicornis (assembly GCA_021605145.1). Taxonomy (NCBI): domain Eukaryota; kingdom Viridiplantae; phylum Streptophyta; class Magnoliopsida; order Poales; family Poaceae; genus Aegilops; species Aegilops bicornis. The sequence continues at coordinate 1,181,954 of JAHIAL010000046.1, forward strand.
CGGTGGGTCCTGTACCACAGCCCGATTTTTGTGATTTGCCAAGTAAGTCACTTTGTCGAGCTGTTGGGCTGCAAATCTTTCAAGACGAGGAGAGCTTTCATTGGTGGCCGAGAAAATGGCCCGTCAGTAATGAGAAATGGGTTGTACATTTTAAAAACACATCAAACCGGCAATTAGTTTCAAATATCTTTTGTTCATTTCGAGATTTTAAATTACATTAATTTTTATGCGTGGAGAATTTTTTGGGTTTTACATTGATATACATTTATTTTTTAATATCCAGTTTGAATGTGAGTCGAAATTTCGGATTAAAAACAGTTCGGACCGCACCAAAATATGCAAAATTTCCTCAGATATAATTTTTTAACCGTGGCCACAATATGGGTTGTAATGCTAACAAAAAGAATAGGGGCTCCAAAAAAAACCTTAATAATTAGCAAATGGGCTGTAAATTATTAGAAATAATGGCAGATGGGATGTATGTTGTTTTCCACAGATCTGAGGCTTTCCTAAAAAAGGTTGGCCTTGCAAGGATCGTTGGATGGCCATCGAGCGGCCGTCATGCTTCTTCAATCTTCTGCTCTTCCCGGCCCGCTCAAACAAGCGCCGACGGACTGCACCTCCCTCCTCCTCAAGGGCTGCCATACAAGACAGCCTCGACGCCCCCATGCAGACTCCATCGCTGGCCTAGCCATCCCTCTACTCACCCACACCTGCTGTTATTCTCCGGCGACGGCAGCATTTAACCAAGAACCCTTATGCAACAGATTCCCCTCCAGCGTGGGGAAACAACAACTGCCGAAGTCTTCCACCTGCCTCCGTGTCGTTTCCCTTCCTAGGCCTCGTAGTCGTCCACCATACTGGTGCTCTCGGCCTTGACCTGGTCAACGTGGTCGTGACGACATGCATCTGAAGTGGAAAGTACGTGGAGAGGCCGACAGCTGGGTCCATGCTACCTCTTGAGCTTGCGTTGGATTTCCCCGAAGAGGAAAGGATGATGCAGCAGAGTAGCGTAAGTATTTCCCTCAGTCTTTTAGAACCAAGGTATCAATCCAGTAGGAGGCCACGCGCTAGTCCCTCGTATCTACACAAAAGCAATAGCTCCTCGCAACCAACGCGATTAGGGGTTGTCAATCCCTTCACGGTCACTTACGAGAGTGAGATCTGATAGATATGGTAGATAATATTTTTGGTATTTTTGATATAAAGATGCAAAGCAAAAAGTAAAAGGCAAAGTTAAAAAGCAAAGCAAGAATAAAGTGATGGAGATTAATAAGATGAGAATAGACCCGGGGGCCATAGGTTTCACTAGTGGCTTCTCTCAAGAGCATAAGTATTCTACGGTGGGTGAACAAATTATCGTTGAGCAATTGATAGAATTGAGCATAGTTATGAGAATATCTAGGTATGATCATGTATATAGGCATCACGTCCGAGACAAGTAGACCCGACTCCTGCCTGCATCTACTACTATTACTCCACTCATCGACCGCTATCCAAAGATGCATCTAGAGTATTAAGTTAACAGAGTAACGCCTTAAGCAAGATGACATGATGTAGAGAGATAAATTCATGCAATATGAAATAAACCCCATCTTGTTATCCTCGATGGCAACGATACAATACGTGCCTTTGCCCCTTCTACATCCGGGAAAGGACACCGCAAGATCGAACCCAAAGCTAAGCACTTCTCCCATGGCAAGAAAAACCAATCTAGTAGGCCAAACCAAAACTGATAATTCAAGAGACTTGCAAAGATAACCAATTATACATAAAAGAATTTAGAGAAGATTCAAATATTATTCACGGATAGACTTGATCATAAACCCACAATTCATCGTTCTCAACAAACACACCGCAAAAGAAGATTGCATCGAATAGATCTCCACAAGAGAGGGAGAACATTGTATTGAGATCCAAAAGAGAGAAGAAGCCATCTAGCTACTAACTATGGACCCAAGGTCTGAGGTAAACTACTCACACTTCATCGGAGGCTATGATGATGTAGAAGCCCTCCGTGATGACGGCCCTCTCCGTGAGCTCGAACAGGCCCCAAGATGGGATCTTGTGGGTACAGAAGGTTGCGGCGGTGGAATTAGGTTTTTGGCTCCGTATCTGATCGTTTGGGGGTACATAGGTATATATAGGAGGAAGAAGTACGTCGGTGGAGCTTCGAGGGCCCCACGAGGGTTGGGGGCACGCCTGGGGGGTAGGGCGTGCCCCCCTACCTCGTGCACACCTCAGAGCTTTCTTGACGTAGGGTCCAAGTCTCCTGGATCATGTTCGGTGAGAAAATCACGTCCCCGAAGGTTTCATTCCATTTGGACTCCGTTTGATATTCCGTTTCTTGAAACACCAAAATAGGCAAAAAACAGCAATTCTGGGCTAGGCCTCCGGTTAATAGGTTAGTCCCAAAAATAATATAAAAGTGGAAAATAAAGCCCAATATAGTCCAAAACAGTAGACAATATAGCATGGAGCAATCAAAAATTATAGATACGTTGGAGACGTATCAGGCATCCCCAAGCTTATTTCCTGCTCGTCCTCGAGTAGGTAAATGATAAAAGAGAATTTTTGATGTGGAGTGCTACTTGGCATAATTTCAATGCAAATCTTCTTAATTGTGGTATGAATATTCAGATTCAAAAGATTCAAAACAAAAGTTCATATTGACATAAAAATAATAATACTTCAAGCATACTAACAAAGCAATTATGTCTTCTCAAAATATCATGGCCAAAGAAAGTTATCCCTACAAAATCATATAGTCCTGCTGTGCTCTATCTTCACCACACAAAGTATTTAAATCATGCACAACCCCGATGACAAGCCAAGCAATTGTTTCATACTTTAACATTTTCAAAACTTTTTCAATCTTCACGCAATACATGAGCGTGAGCCATGGATATCGCACTTGTATGTGGAATAGAATGGTGGTTGTGGAGAAGACAAAAGGAGGGGAAGATAGTCTCACATCAACTAGGCGTATCAACGGGCTATGGAGATGCCCATCAATAGATATCAATGTGAGTGAGTAGGGATTGCCATGCAATGTATGCACTAGAGCTATAAGTATATGAAAGCTCATCAAAAGAAACTAAGTGGGTGTGCATCCAACTCGCTTGCTCACGAAGACCTAGGGCCATTTGAGGAAGCCCATCATTGGAATATACAAGCCAAGTTCTATAATGGAAAATTCCCACTAGTATATGAAAGTGACAAAATGAGAGACTCTCGATCATGAAGATCATGGTGCTACTTTGAAGCACAAGTGTGGTAAAAGGATAGTAACATTGTCCCTTCTCTCTTTTTCTCTCATTTTTTTATTTGGGCCTTTTTTTATGGCCTTTTTTTTATTTATTTTATTTTTCGTCCGGAGTCTCATCCCGACTTATGGGGGAATCATAGTCTCCATCATCCTTTCCTCACTTGGGACAATGCTCTAAAAATTTATGATCATCACACTTTTATTTTTCTTACAACTCAACAATTACAACTCGATACTTAGAACAAATATGACTCTATATGAATGCCTCGGTGATGTACCAGATATGAAATGAATCAAGAGTGACATGTATGAAAGAATTATGAACGGTGGCTTTGCCACGAATACGATGTCAACTACATGATCATGCTAGCAATATGACAATGATGGAGCACGCCATAATAAACGGAGCAGTGGAAAGTTGCATAGCAATATATCTCGGAATGGCTATGGAAATGCCATGGTAGGTAGGTATGGTGGCTGTTTTGAGGAAGGTATATGGTGGGTGTATGATACCGGAGAAAAGTGCGCGGTATTAGAGAGGCTAGCAATGGTGGAAGGATGGGAAAAGGTGCATAATCCATGGACTCAACATTAGTCATAAAGAACGCATATACTTATTGCAAAAATCTACAAGTTATCAAAGCAAAGTATTACGCGCATGCTCCTAGGGGGATAGATTTGTAGGAAAAGACCATCGCTCATCCCCGACCACCACTCATAAGGAAGACAATAAATAAATAAATCATGCTCTGACTTCATCACATAACGGTTCACCATACGTGCATGCTACGGGAATCACAAACTTTAACACAAGTAATTCTCAAATTCACAACTACTCAACATCACCATCTTCATATCTCAAAACCATTATCAAGCATTAATCTTTTCTTTAGTATTCAACGCACTCAAAAGAAAGTTTCACAAATCTTGAACACCAAGCATATTATTATTAAGCAAATTACCATGCTATTAAGACTCTCAAAATAATCAAAGTGAAGCATGAGAGATCAATAGTTTCTTTAAAACAAATCCACCACCGTGCTCTAAAAGATCTAAGTGAAGCACATAGAGCAAAATTATGACGCTCAAAAGATATAAGTGAAGCACATAGAGCAAAACTACATAACTCAAAAGATATATGTGAAGCACATAGAGTATTATATCAAATTCCAATTCATGTATGGCTCTCTCAAAAGGTGTGTACAGCAAGGATGATTGTGGCACACTAAAAAACAAAGACACAAATAATACAAGACGCTCCAAGCAAAACACATATCATGTGGTGAATAAAAATATAGCTCCAAGTAAATTACCGATGGAAGTAGACGAAAGAGGGGATGCCTTCCGGGGCATCCCCAAGCTTTGAATTTTTGGTGTCCTGGGACTATCTTGGGGGTGCCATGGGAATCCCCAAGCTTAGGCTCTTGCCACTCCTTGTTCCATAATCCATCAAAAGAATTCACCCAAAACTTGAAAAACTTCACAACACAAAACTCAATAGAAATCTCATGAGCTCCGTTAGAGAAAGAAAACAAAAAGACCACTTCAAGGTACTGTAATGAAATCATTCTTATTTATTTTGGTGTTAAACCTACTGTATTCCAACTTCTCTATGGATTATAAACTATTTTACTAGCCATAGATTCATCAAAATAAGCAAACAACACACGAAAAACAGAATCTGTCAAAAACAGAACAGTCTGTAGTAATCTGTAACTAACGCAAACTTCTGGAACCTCAAAAATTCTACCAAAATTGGACGACCTACAAATTTTTTTTATTGATCAGAAGCAATTGGAATAAGTATTTTATCACGTTCTGGTGATTTTTAATAATTCGGGCACTGAGCGCAAAGTTTCTGGAAATTACAGCAAGATCAAATAACTATCATCCAAGAAGATCCAATAGGTCTAACTTGGCACAAGCACTAATTAAAACACAAAACCACATCTAAACAGAAGGTAGATGGGTTATTTATTCCTAAACAGAAGAAAAACACAAAAAACTAAAAATAAAATTGGGTTGCCTCCCAACAAGCGCTATCGTTTAACGCCTCTAGCTAGGCATAAAAGCGAGGATAGATCTAGGTATTGCCATCTTTGGTAGGCAATTCTTCAATGAGGCATCTATCTCCCTTAGAAATTTCTTTATTTCTAGTAATTATCAAACTTTTAGGCACAAGATCGAAAAATTCATTTGTAGCAAATGGTTCCTTAATGAAAGCAAAAATATCGGGATGAATACTTATAGATTTAAGATTCGCAGTTTCCTTACTAGATGATTCACCCTTATTCTTAGGAACATACATAAGCTTAGCAATTTTAGTGGGAGGACTAGAAGTATTCTTTACGGAAGAAAAAGCGGTTCCCAAGTTGGTAATGATACCCTCAAGTTTATCAATTCTAGAGGAATCTAGATTTATTTTCTCATTAACCATGGGTTCCTTCTCCTTAATATTTTTCAAAGTCATTCCTACCTTAGATCCATATTGGGTAATTTCATTATGGATCTTTTTATCTAGATTTTCAATGGATTCAATAGTAGCAACTTTGTTTTCAATAATTTCGAGCCTTTGCATAACATGCTCCAAAGTTAACATAGTTCCATTAACCAAAAGAGGTGGTGAGCCAAATAAATCTATCATAGCATTATAAGAATCAAAAGTATGGCTACCCAAGAAATTCCCCCCGGTAATGGTATCAATGATATATCTATACCAAGGACTAGCACCTACATAAAAATTGCGAAGAAGAACTGAAGTAGATTGCTTCCTGGTAGCTCTGTTTTGAGCATTGCAAATTCTATACCAAGCATCTTTTAGATTTTCTCCCTCCCTTTGTTTAAAATTTAGGACTTCATTCTCGGGAGACAACAGAGAAGAAATAAGACTAGCCATGACGACAAGGCAAGCGAGAAAAAGGCAAACGGAGAAAGAGAAGGAGAAAGAGATTGGGAGAGAGAGGGCGAATAAAACGACAAGGGTGAAGTGTGGGAGAGGAAAACGAGAGGCAAATGGAAACTAATGTAATGCGGGAGATAGGGATTGTGATGGGTACTTGGTATGTTGACTTTTTGCGTGAACTCCCGACAGCGCCGAGAAATTCTTCTTGCTACCTCTTGAGCTTGCGTTGGATTTCCCGAAGAGGAAAGGATGATGCAGCGAGTAGCGTAAGTATTTCCCTCGCTTTTGAGAACCAAAGGTATCAATCCAAAGAGGAGGCCACGCCAAGAAGTCCCTCGTATCTACACAAAAGCAATAGCTCCTCGCAACCAACGCGATTAGGGGTTGTCAATCCCTTCACGGTCACTTACGAGAGTGAGATCTGATAGAGATGATAGATAATATTTTTGGTATTTTTGATATAAAGATGCAAAGCAAAAAGTAAAAGGCAAAGTTAAAAAGCAAAGCAAGAATAAAGTGATGGAGATTAATAAGATGAGAATAGACCCGGGGGCCATAGGTTTCACTAGTGGCTTCTCTCAAGAGCATAAGTATTCTACGATGGGTGAACAAATTACTGTTGAGCAATTGATAGAATTGAGCATTGTTATGAGAATATCTAGGTATGATCATGTATATAGGCATCACGTCCGAGACAAGTAGACCGACTCCTGCCTCGCATCTACTACTATTACTCCACTCATCGACCGCTATCCAGCATGCATCTAGAGTATTAAGTTAAAAACAGAGTAACGCCTTAAGCAAGATGACATGATGTAGAGAGATAAATTCATGCAATATGAAATAAAACCCATCTTGTTATCCTCGATGGCAACGATACAATACGTGCCTTGCTGCCCCTTCTGTCACTCGGTAAAGGACACAGCAAGATAGAACCCAATTCTAAGCACTTCTCCCATGGCAAGAAAAACCAATCTAGTAGGCCAAACCAAACTGATAATTCGAAGAGACTTGCAAAGATAACCAATCATACATAAAAGAATTCAGAGAAGATTCAAATATTGATCATAGATAGACTTGATCATAAACCCACAATTCATCGATCTCAACAAACACACCGCAAAAAGAAGATTACACCGAATAGATCTCCACAAGAGAGGGGGAGACCATTGTATTGAGATCCAAAAGAGAGAAGAAGCCATCTAGCTAATAACTCTGGACCCGGAGGTCTGAGGTAAACTACTCACACTTCATCGAAGAGGCTATGATGATGTAGAAGCCCTCCGTGATGACGGCCCTCTCCGGTGGAGCTCCTAACAGCCCCAAGATGGGATCTCGTGGATACGTAAAGTTGGCGGTGGAATTAGGTTTTTGACTCCGATCCGATCGCTTAGGGGCAATGAGGTATATATAGGAGGAAGAAGTACGTCGGTGGAGCTTCGTGGGGCCCACGAGGGTGGGGCGCTGAGGGGGTGAGGGTGCGCCTCACCTCGTGCCCACCTCGGAGCTTTCTTGTCGTAGGGTCCAAGTCTCCTGGGTCATATTCTGTGAGAAAATCACGTTCCCGAAGGTTTCATTCCGTTTGGACTCCGTTTGATATTCTGTTTCTTCGAAACACTGAAATAGGCAAAAGACAGCAATTCTAGGCTGGGCCTCCGGTTAATAGGTTAGTCCCAAAAATAATATAAAAGTGGGAAATAAAGCCCAATATAGTCCAAAACTCTAGATAATATAGCATGTAGCAATCAAAAATTATAGATACGTTGGACGACGATTACCACGGTCAAGACGCAAGGAAATGCCTCCTTATTACGCGAAATAATGATTCCTCCACCGACATCGTGACCCATCGAAGGGCCTTCAGATTTCACGAAAAAACGCTATCACGGCTAGCGGCTCGGACCCACCAGCTATATCTTCGCATCGCAAGGAAGTGCCTCCTTATTACGCAAAAAAATGAATACTCCCGGTTGCTAGTCGGGACCCAAAGATAGTGGCAGGCTGACTTGTGGGCCTACTAAGTTGGCCGACGGAGGGCTTTGTCAACTTAGTCAATATGCACGATTCTAGCTCAAAGGACTGACAGACGATGTCCATCCAATGGCCGTAGTGCTTCTTCAACCTCCGGTCTTCTTGCTCCGGCCGCCCAAACCAGCGCTGGTCGTGCCTCGTGCTCCACGCCTCCCGTGGCCGGGTCATGCGATGCGGCGGAGGCCTCACCGCCCCTACTACTCCCACCGCTGGCTGTGCCATCCCTCTACTCACCCACACCCCACCGTTATTCTGCGGCGGCGACGGCAGCCTCACACCGCAGCCAACCAAAGGAACCCTCGTACTCCTCACGCTGTGGGCATCCATCGCTGCCTTTCCCGTTCGCGTCATCCCCTTCCTAGGCCTCGCCGTTGTCCACCGCCACTGGTGCTCTCGGTGCGGCGTGGTCAACGTGGTCAAGGAACGGCTTCCATCGGACGTGGATCAGACGTGGAGAGACCGACACCGGGTCCACGGCCGCAAAGAAGGAAGTGCCTCCTTATTACGTGCAAAATAATTATTCCTCCACCGGCAATGGGACCCACCGGACGGGCCACCGTATTTCGCAAAAAAAGTTTGCCCCGACGGCTGGGACCCACCAGCTACATCTTCGCACGCATAAGGAAGTGCGTCCGCAAAAAAATGATTCGCCCCGATCTGCCGGGACCCACCAGCTACATCTTCGCAGGCAAGGAAGTGCTTGATACCGGACCCACTTGGTCGGCGTCACGTAGCATTGTCATTCTGGTCGCGAACGGTACGCATATATATACCGTGGATGTAGAGGCGCCGCACGTGTCGTAAGTAGAGGCGCCAGACGTGTCGTAGTAGAGGCGCCGCACATAGCATGTACACGCACGTCTGGCCGTGGTGCAAGAAAGAAAATACGCCATGTATGTGTACATACCGGGCGGGTCTCGAACGCCTACTCGCGCGACAATGCGGCGTGGCTCGTGTACATGGCTGGGTCAGAACAGAGAAACAACGTCGTCGTCATGTTCATGGGGAGGCAACGAAATGCGTCGTGTTCATGGGGAGGCAACGGAATGCGCCGTGTTCATCGGGAGGCAAAGGAACGCATGGGAGCCAACCGGCTGGGTTAGAACGGAACGCGTGGTCGTGTTCATGGGGAGGGCTTAGACTGAACAGGCGATGGAAACCAGGCGCATCGCACAACGCTGAGGAAACGGGCCTCACGTTGGAACAGGGTCCCGCTGATCGGAGGGGTCTCCGGGCGCATCAAAACGGAGGAAACGGACCTCCACGGCCAAACGGGGTCCTGTTGATCGGGAGGGGTGTGGCGCATCGCAAAAGCAGATTTAAACGGACCTCCCACGGTCGAAACGGGGTCCTGATGATCGGGAGGGGTGTGGCGATCTTGCAAAACGGACGAACGGACCTCCTCACGGTCAAACGGGGTCCTGTTCATCGGGAGGTGTGGCGTCGCAAAACGGACTCCACGGGATACTATTCATCTCCACCGTCGACCTCCTCCAGCCTCCACGGCCACCGCCGACCTCCTCCAGCCTCCACGGGCTCCTGTTCATCCAGCCTCCACCGCTACTCCACCGGCCATCGCTCAATCACCCCTCCACGGGCACCCCTCCACCGCTTCATCGCTCATCCAGCCCTCCACACCATGGGGTCCTGTTCAACCACCTCCACGGGCACCCCTCCACCGCTTCATCGCTCATCCAGCCCTCCACCATACCACACGGGTCCTGTACATCCAGAGGCAACACCACCGCCATCGCTCATCCACCCCCGCAACGCCACTGCTCATCCCAGAGGCAACATCGATCGGCTTCAGTTAGCGAAGATGGCGAAGGAATCGCCGATCGGGTTTAGTTAATGTACCATCGATCGATCGCTCGGGTTCGATGAACGCGTAACTGCGGTACAATCACTCGGGTTCGATTAGAGCCCAACGCCTCGCTTCGAGTTCGATTAGAGCCAACGCCTCGCTTTTACGCGCTTACGTGTATGAGAGAAAGCAGCATCGCTCGCCCCCGACCTCCCACCGTGAACGGGAACTCCCGAAATTTTCCTCGCCCTCGCTTCTACCATGGTTTTTTCTCATCATGGACGGCCCAAAGAATGTCATGCAAGGCGTCTCGCCCGCCCAGATGAAAAGCCCATTTTCTATCATGATTTTTGTCATAGAAGTAGGAGCCCACCACATCTATGATGATACCGGGTTTTGTCACAATTATCGTCATAGAAGTGTCATATGTATGACAGAAAAAAAATTCGTTCGGCCCAAAATGTCACGGATGTGTCTTTTTTTTTTGTAGTGCATGATGGTTTTCGGTAGGGAACGTCCCACCTTTGGGGACGAAATGATATACATTGCCTCTTATTGCTTTCAACTTTTTTTCTCGTGTCAACATAGAACAATAGGAGTGTTGTGTGAATTTTTGTGATTTTTTGGGGTTCGTTTGGACATTTTATGCATTAATTGAGTTTTCAATGCATTTATGTGCATAATTCAAATTTGAACTACATGTGCATGCTCTAGTGCATATAAATTGGTTAAAAATCAAATTTGTGTCCTTGGGTGCATCCTTAGGTCCCATGCAAGAAATGGGAATGAATTTAAAACACCGTGGCACCGTTGATTGCCTAAGAAAACATTGAGATGCCAGGTTTTTAAATTCTATTAAATCCAAAACTCGTCTGAAATTCATGAAACTTGGCATGTTATCATGGAGCGGCATCAACATGCCGTGGTACAAATTTTGTCCCATTTGGGGCAGGTTTGGGTATATGCTTCTCACAAACCAGAGCTTCGACAACAAGCATGATGGTTTTCGGTAGGGAACGTCCACCTTTGGGGACTAAACGATATCCATTGCCTCTTATTGCTTTCTAAGTTTTTTCTCGTGTCAACGTAGAACAATAGTAGTGTTGTGTGAATTTTTGTGATTTTTCGGTTCTGTTTGGACATTTTTATGTATTAAGTGAGTTTTCAATGCATTTATGTGCATAATTCAAATTTGAACTACATGCGCATGCTCCGGTGCATATAAATTGGTTGAAAAATCAAATATGTGTCCTTGAGTGCATGCCTAGGTCCCATGCAAGAAACGGGAATGAATTCCAAACACCAGTGCACCGTTAATTGCCGAGAACATTGAGATGCCTGGTTTTTAAATTCTAGTAAATCCAAAACTCGTCTGAAATTCATGAAACTTGGCATGCTATCATGGAACGGCATCAACATGCCGTGGTACAAATTTTGTCCCATTTGGGGTAGGTCGGGTATATGCTTCTCACAAACCAGAGCTTCTCACAACAAGCATGATGGTTTTCGGTGAGGAACGCCCACCTTTGGGGATGAAACGATATACATTGCCTCTTATTGCTTTCAATTTTTTTTCTCATGTCAACATAGAACAATAGGAGTGTTGTGTGATTTTTTGTTATTTTTTGGGGTTCATTTGGACAATTTTATGCATTAATTGAGTTTTCAATGCATTTATGTGCATAATTCAAATTTGATCTACATGCGCATGCTCTAGTGCATATAAATTGGTTAAAAATCAAATCAGGTCCTTGGGTGCATGCTTAGGTCCTGTGAATGAATTTCAAACACCGTGGCACCGTTGATTGCCTAAAGAAACATTGAGATGCCTGGTTTCTAAATTCTAGTAAATCCAAAACTCGTCTGAAATTCATGAAACTAGGCATGGTATCATGGAGCGGCATCAACATGCCGTGGTACAAATTTTGTCCCATTTGGGGCAGGTTTGGGTATATGCTTCTCACAAACCGAGAGCTTCTCGACAACAAGCATGCTTTGGTTTTCGGTAGAGGGGAACGTCCACCTTTGGGGACGAAACAATATCCATTGCCTCTTATTGCCTTCAAGTTTTTTTCTCGTGTCAACATAGAACAACAGGAGTGTTGTGTGAATTTTTGTGATTTTTCGGGGTTCGTTTGGACATTTTTATGCATAAACTAAGTTTTCAATGAATTTATGTGCATAATTCAAATTTGAAGTACATGCGCATGCTCCAGTGCATATAAATTGGTTGAAAAATCAAATATGTGTCCTTGGGTGCATGCCCAAGTCCCATGCAATAAAAGGGAATGAATTCCAAACACTAGGGCACCGTTGATTGCCGACAAAACATTGAGATGCCTGGTTTTTAAATTCTAGTAAATCCAAAACTCGTCTGAAATTCATGAAACTTGGCATGCTATTATGGAGCGGCATCAACATGCCGTGGTACAAATTTTGTCCCATTTGGGGCAGGTTTGGGTATATGCTTCTCACAAACTAGAGCTTCGACAACAAGCATGATGGTTTTCGGTAGGGAACGTCCCACCTTTGGGGACGGAACGATATCCATTGCCTCTTATTGCTTTAAATTTTTTTTTCTCATGTCAACATAGAACAATTGGAGTGTTGTGTGAATTTTTTGATTTTTCGGGCTTCGTTTGGACAATTTTATGCATTAACTGTGTTTTCAATAAATTTATGTGCATAATTCAAATTTGAACTACATGCGCATGCTCTAGTGCATATAAATTGGTTAAAAATCAAATCTGTGTCCTTGGGTGCATGCTTAGGTCCTGTGAATGAATTTCAAACACCGTATGCTGATTGATTCTAAGCAAAACATTGAGATGCCTGGTTTTTAAATTCTAGTAAATCCAAAACTCGTCTGAAATTCATGAAACTAGGCATGGTATCATGGAGCGGCATCAACATGCTGTGGTACAAATTTTGTCCCATTTGGGGCAGGTTTGGGTATATGCTTCTCACAAACCAGAGCTTCTGACAACAAGCATGCTGGTTTTCGGTAGGGAACGTCCCACCTTTGGGGACGAAACGATATCCATTGCCTCTTATTGCTTTCAAGTTTTTTTCTCGTGTCAACGTAGAACAATAGTAGTGTTGTGTGAATTTTTGTGATTTTTCGGGGTTCGTTTGGACATTTTTTATGTATTAAGTGAGTTTTCAATGCATTTATGTGCATAATTCAAATTTGAACTACATGCGCATGCTCCAGTGCATATAAATTGGTTGAAAAATCAAATATGTGTCCTTGAGTGCATGCCTAGGTCCCATGCAAGAAACGGGAATGAATTCCAAACACCAGTGCACCGTTAATTGCCGAGAACATTGAGATGCCTGGTTTTTAAATTCTAGTAAATCCAAAACTCGTCTGAAATTCATGAAACTTGGCATGCTATCATGGAACGGCATCAACATGCCGTGGTACAAATTTTGTCCCATTTGGGGTAGGTCTGGGTATATGCTTCTCACAAACCAGAGCTTCTCACAACAAGCATGATGGTTTTCGGTAGGGAACGCCCCACCTTTGGGGATGAAACGATATACATTGCCTCTTATTGCTTTCAATTTTTTTTCTCATGTCAACATAGAACAATAGGAGTGTTGTGTGATTTTTTGTTATTTTTTGGGGTTCATTTGGACAATTTTATGCATTAATTGAGTTTTCAATGCATTTATGTGCATAATTCAAATTTGATCTACATGCGCATGCTCTAGTGCATATAAATTGGTTAAAAATCAAATCTGTGTCCTTGGGTGCATGCTTAGGTCCCAGGAATGAATTTCAAACACCAGGGCACCGTTGATTGCCGGCAAAACATTGAGATGCCTGGTTTCTAAATTCTAGTAAATCCAAAACTCGTCTGAAATTCATGAAACTAGGCATGGTATCATGGAGCGGCATCAACATGCCGTGGTACAAATTTTGTCCCATTTGGGGCAGGTTTGGGTATATGCTTCTCACAAACCAGAGCTTCTGACAACAAGCATGCTGGTTTTCGGTAGGGAACGTCCCACCTTTGGGGACGAAACAATATCCATTGCCTCTTATTGCCTTCAAGTTTTTTTCTCGTGTCAACATAGAACAACAGGAGTGTTGTGTGAATTTTTGTGATTTTTCGGGGTTCGTTTGGACATTTTTATGCATAAACTAAGTTTTCAATGAATTTATGTGCATAATTCAAATTTGAAGTACATGCGCATGCTCCAGTGCATATAAATTGGTTGAAAAATCAAATATGTGTCCTTGGGTGCATGCCCAAGTCCCATGCAATAAAAGGAATGAATTCCAAACACTAGGGCACCGTTGATTGCCGACAAAACATTGAGATGCCTGGTTTTAAATTCTAGTAAATCCAAAACTCGTCTGAAATTCATGAAACTTGGCATGCTATTATGGAGCGGCATCAACATGCCGTGGTACAAATTTTGTCCCATTTGGGGCAGGTTTGGGTATATGCTTCTCACAAACTAGAGCTTCTGACAACAAGCATGATGGTTTTCGGTAGGGAACGTCCCACCTTTGGGGACGAAACGATATACATTGCCTCTTATTGCTTTCAATTTTTTTTCTCATGTCAACATAGAACAATAGGAGTGTTGTGTGATTTTTTGTGATTTTTCGGGGTTCGTTTGGACAATTTTATGCATTAATTGAGTTTTCAATGCATTTATGTGCATAATTCAAATTTGATCTACATGCGCATGCTCTAGTGCATATAAATTGGTTAAAAATCAAATCTGTGTCCTTGGGTGCATGCTTAGGTCCCAGGAATGAATTTCAAACACTGTAGTAGATTGATTGCCTTCAAAACATTGAGATGCCCGGTTTTTAAATTCTAGTAAATCCAAAACTAAATGCAAAATTCATGAAACTAGGCATGGTATCATGGAGCGGCATCAACATGCTGTGGTACAAATTTTGTCCCATTTGGGGCAGGTTTGGGTATATGCTTCTCACAAACCAGAGCTTCTGACAACAAGCATGCTTTGGTTTTCAGAGGGAACGCCCCACCTTTGGGGACGAAACAATATCCATTGCCTCTTATTGCCTTCAAGTTTTTTTCTCGTGTCAACATAGAACAACAGGAGTGTTGTGTGAATTTTTGTGATTTTTCGGGGTTCGTTTGGACATTTTTATGCATTAACTAAGTTTTTAATGAATTTATGTGCATAATTCAAATTTGAAGTACATGCGCATGCTCCAGTGCATATAAATTGGTTGAAAAATCAAATATGTGTCCTTGGGTGCATGCCCAGGTCCCATGCAATAAAAGGGAATGAATTCCAAACACTAGGGCACCGTTGATTGCCGACAAAACATTGAGATGCCAGGTTTTCAAATACTAGTAAATCCAAAACTCGTCTGAAATTCATGAAACTTGGTATGCTATCATGGAGCGGCATCAACATGCCGTGGTAAAAATTTTGTCCCATTGGGGGTAGGTTTGGGTATATGCTTGTCACAAACCGGAGCTTCTCACAACAAGCATGACGGTTTTCGGTGAGGGAACGCCCCACCTTTGGGGATCTAAACGATATCCATTGCCTCTTATTGCTTTCAAGTTTTTTTCTCATGTCAAAGATAGAACAACAAGAGTGTTGTGTGAATTTTTGTGATTTTTCGGGGTTCGTTTGGACATTTTTATGCATTAACTGAGTTTTCAATGCATTTATGTGCACAATTCAAATTTGAACTACATGCACATGCTCCAATGCATATAAATTGGTTGAAAAATCGAATATGTGTCCTTCGGTGCATGCCTAGGTCCCATGCAAGAAATGGGAATGAATTCCAAACACCAGGGCACTGTTGATTGCTGCAAAACTTTGAGATGCCTCGTTTTTAAATTCTAGTAAATCCAAAAGTCGTCTGAAATTCTTGAAACTTGGCATTCTATCATGGAGCGGCATCAACATGCCGTGGTACAAATTTTGTCCCATTTGGGGCAGGTTTGGGTATATGCTTCTCACAAACCGGAGCTTCTCACAACAAGCATGATGGTTATCGGTAGGGAACGTCCCACCTTTGGGGACGAAACGATATCCATTGCCTCTTATTGCTCTCAAGTTTTTTTCTCGTGTCAACATAGAACAAAAGGGGTGTTGTGTGAATTTTTGTGATTTTACGGGGTTCGTTTGGACATTTTTATGCATTAGCTGAGTTTTCAATGCATTTATGTGTATAATTCAAATTTGAACGACATGCGCATGCTCCAGTGCATATAAATTGGTTGAAAAATCAAATATGTGTTCTTGGGTGCATGCTTAGGTCCCATGCAAGAAATGGGGATGAATTTCAAACACAAGGGCACCGTTGATTCCTGGCAAAACATTGAGATGCCTGGTTTTTAAATTCTACTAAATCCAAAACTCGTCTGAAATTCAGGAAACTTGGCATGCTATCATGGAAGGGCACCCGACATGCTGTGGTATTTTTCTTGTCCATTTTGAGAGAAGGCACACTCGAATAATGACAGCCAACAAAGGCATTTTGAAAAAAATAGCTGCCACTTTAATATCTCAAACGTTTGTATAATTCAAACCGTGTGCGTTCGGTTAACCATTCACATGACGCCACGTGTCTTGGTTTTAATGGCTATAGGAGGTGCCGTGTGGACAGCTGCTTGAGTGAACGGGAGGTGTGCGAGCGCAGTCCGGTGCGTGGGCTCACCGGAAAGCGTACAAGTTGTTCAACGCAGGATCTGTGCATTTTTTCAATGCAAACGGTTCAGATTATGGTATGCAAATTAAAGCCAGGCTTCGGTGCTAAGCCAAGAGACACTGCGATTTGTCAAAATATGCAGCTAAAAATCAATATCACTATCTATTTTTTGCAACTAAAATTCAGTAATTAAGCATAGATTTCATTCATACTAGAGAATAAGCAGTCGTTCTCACCGGGAAGCGAGATAGCCTTGGACCGCCGCCCGCCTCGCTCCCACTGGTCTATATTAATGGCGCCGCCGAGCGGCTGCACCCCCCATCCTTGCCACACACACAATTCCTCTCTCTTTGCCCGCATCCTCAACGCCGCTCTGAGTCCTCAAAGCCGTCAGTGTACGAGGATGCCGCCGAAGCGCCCCATCGGAGGGAGTGGAGACACCGGGGCTGCTGAAGCACCGAAGCACGGCGTGAATATGGAGACAAAGGTTCCCGTCCCCACCGACGAGGTGTAGAACGAGGCTGCCAACAAGCGGAGGCGGGTCGATAAAGAACCGCAAGCGACTCCAGTAGGCCTAGACTTCATCAACAACCTCCCCGATGATATGTTGATAGTCATCATATCCCTCCTCCCAATCAGAAATCGGGCAAGGACAGCCGCCGTTTCCCGGCGGTGGCTGATACGTCTCCAACGTATCTATAATTTTTGATTGTTCCATGCTATATTATATTCTATTTTGGACATTAATCTGCTTTATTATACACTTTTATATTATTTTTGGGAGGCCCGGCGCAGAATTGCTGTTTTTTTGCCTATTTCAGAGTTTCGCAGAAAAAGAATATCAAACGGAGTCCAAACGGAATGAAACCTTCGGGAACGTGATTTTTGGAACGAACGTGATCCAGAGGACTTGGACCCTACGTCAAGAAAGCAACCAGGAAGGCACGAGGTAGGGGGTCACACCTATCCCCGTGGGCGCGCACTCCACCCTCGTGGGGCCCATGTTGCTCCACCGACGTACTTCTTCCTCCTATATATACCTACGTAACCCCAAACTACCAGATACGGAGCCAAAAACCTAATTCCACCACCGCAACCTTCCATTCGTGAGATACCATCTTGGGGCCTTTTACGAACTCACGGAGGGGCATCGATCACGGAGGGCTTCTACATCAACACCATAGCCTCTCCGATGATGTGTGAGTAGTTTACCTCGCACCTTTGGGTCCATAGTTATTAGCTAGATGGCTTCTTCTCTCTATTTGGATCTCAATACAAAGTTCTCCACGATTCTCGTGGAGATCTATTCGATGTAATCTTCTTTTGCGGTGTGTTTGTTGAGACCGATGAATCGTGGGTTTATGATCAAGTTTATCTATGAACAATATCTGAATCTTCTCTGAATTCTTTTATGTATGATTGGTTATCTTTGCAAGTCTCTTGAATTATCGGTTTGGTTTGGCCTACTAGATTGATCTTTCTTGCAATGGGAGAAGTGCTTAGCTTTGGAGTTCAATCTTGCGGTGTCCTTTCCCAAAGGATGAGGGGCAGCAAGGCACGCATTGTATTGTTGCCATCGAGGATAACAAGATGGGGTTTAAATCATATTGCATGAGTTTATCCCTCTACATCATGTCATCTTACTTAAAGCGTTACTCTGTTCTTTTGAACTCAATACTCTAGATGCATGCTGGATAGCGGTCGATGTGTGGAGTAATAGTAGTAGATGCAAGGCGAGAGTCGGTCTACTTGTCGTGGACGTGATGCCTATATACATGATCATACCTAGATATTCTCATAACTATGCTCAATTACATCAATTGCTCAACAGTAATTTGTTTACCCACCGTAATACTTATGTCTTTGTCGAGAGAAGCCACTAGTGAAACCTATGGCCCTCGGGTCTATTTTCCATCATATTAATCTTCCAACACTTAGCTATTTTTATTGCCTTTTATTTTACTTTGCATCTTTATCATAAAAAAACCAAAAATATTATCTTATCATATCTATTAGATCTCACTTTCGTAAGTGACCGTGAAGGGATTGACAACCCCTTTATTGCGTTGGTTGCGAGGATTTTATTTGTTTGTGTAGGTGCGAGGGACCCGTGCGTGGCCTCCTACTGTATTGATACCTTGGTTCTCAAAAACTGAGGGAAATACTTACGGTGCTTTCTTGCATCACCCTTTCCTCTTCAAGGGAAAACCAACGATCTTTGAAGAGGTAGCAAGAAGGATTTCGCGCCGTTCGGGAAGCTTACGCCAAGTCAAGTCAAGATTTGCTCTCCGACAACGAGCCATTTACGGCGCCGTTCTTGGGAGTCTACGAAAAGTCAACATACCAAGTACCCATCACAAACCCTTATCTCCGCATTACATTATTTGCCATTTGCCTCTTGTTTTCCTCTCCCCCACTTCACCCTTGCCGTTTTATTCGCCCTCTCTTTTCCATTCGCCTCTTTTTCGCTTGCTTCTTGTTTGCTCGTGTGTTGGATTGCTTGCTTGTCACTATGGCTCTACCTAGATCTGGTGATCTTTACCTTAAAAGGTTAGAAGAGATCGAAAGCAACGTCAGGAGTTTTATGGTTTTACAATTTGAGCATAATAATTTCTTTAGGAACGAGCTTAAGGAACAAAAAAGCTTTATGGGTTACATGAATAAAGAGCTCGATGATATGTCTAAAGAATTTTACGGTTTGAAATCTCAGATTGCTCATCTAGAGAAGTTAATAGCTGAAGTTTCGAATAAGCAGGCCACCTTAGTTAATAAGATGGCCGCTAAAATTTGGAAAATTTCTATGAAAATAAAGATGAAGATCTAAAAGTTATTGATGTGTCCCTATTAAATATTTGTTTTGCAATATGAATCTTGATAATGAAGGGATTGAATATGATCCACCTTTACCTAGAAGGCGTTCCAAAAATTCGGAGTTTTTAGATCTTGATGCAAAAATTGGTAAAAGTGGGAGTGAAGAGATCAAAACTCTAGATATTACTAAACCCACTATTTTGGATTTCAAGGAATTTAATTATGATAATTGCTCTTTGATAGATTGTATTTCCTTGTTGCAATCCGTGCTAAATTCTCCAGATGCTTATAATCAAAATAAAGCCTTTACCAAACATATCGTTGATGCTTTGATGCAATCTTATGAAGAAAAACTTGAGTTGGAAGTTTCTATCCCTAGAAAACTTTACGATGAGTGGGAACCTACTATTAAAATTAAAATTAAAGATCATGAATGCTATGCTTTGTGTCATTTGGGTGCTAGTGTTTCCACGATTCCAAAAACTTTATGCGATTTGCTAGGTTTCCGTGATTTTGATGATTGTTCTTTAAACTTGCACCTTGTGGATTCCACTATTAAGAAACCTCTGGGAAGAATTAATGATGTTCTTATTGTTGCAAATAGGAATTATGTGCCCGTAGATTTTATTGTTCTTGATATAGATTGCAATCCTTCATACCCTATTATTCTTGGTAGACCTTTCCTTAGAACGATTGGTGCAACTATTGATATGAAGGAAGGGAATATTAGATTCCAATTTCCGTTAAGGAAAGGCATGGAACACTTCCCTAGAAAGAAAATAAAATTACCTTATGAATCTATTATGAGAGCCACTTATGGATTGCCTACCAAATATGGCAATACCTAGATCTATCCTTGCTATTATGCCTAGCTAGGGGCGTTAAACGATAGCGCTTGTTGTGAGGCAACCCAATTTTATTTTTAGCGTTTTGCTTTTTGCTTCTATTTAGGAATAAATATTTGATCTAGCCTCTGGTTAGATGTGTTTTTATGTTTTAATTAGTGTTTGTGCCAAGTTTAACCTATAGGATCTTCTTGGATAATATTTATTTGATCTTGCTGAAATATCCAGAAACTTTCTGTTCACGAAAATAATTGTTAAAAATCACCAGAACGTGATAAAATATTGATTCCAATTGCTGCTGATCAATAAAAAAAATTCTAGGTCTTCCTATTTTGGCTGATTTTTTGGAGTTCCAGAAGTTTGCGTTAGTTACAGATTACTACAGACTGTTCTGTTTTTGACAGATTCTGTTTTTCGTGTGTTGTTTGCTTATTTTGATGAATCTATG
This sequence comes from Aegilops bicornis, assembly GCA_021605145.1. Lineage (NCBI taxonomy): Eukaryota > Viridiplantae > Streptophyta > Magnoliopsida > Poales > Poaceae > Aegilops > Aegilops bicornis. The sequence continues at coordinate 1,202,727 of JAHIAL010000046.1, forward strand.
GCTAGTAAAATAGTTTATAAACCATAGAGAAGTTGTAATACAGTAGGTTTAACACCAATATAAATAAAGAATGAGTTCATTACAGTACCTTGAAGTGGTGTTTTGTTTTCTTTCGCTAACGGAGCTCACGAGATTTTCCGTTAAGTTTTGTGTTGTGAAGTTTTCAAGTTTTGGGTAAAAAATTTGATGGATTATGGAACAAGGAGTGGCAAGAGCCTAAGCTTGGGGATGCCCATGGCACCCCAAGATAATCTAAGGACACCTAAAAGGCAAAGCTTGGGAGTGCTCCGGAAGGCATCCCCTCTTTCGTCTACTTCCATCGGTAACTTTACTTGGAGCTATATTTTTATTCACCACATGATATGTGTTTTGCTTGGAGTGTCTTGTATTGTTTGACTATTTATTTGTTAGTTTGCCACAATCATCTTTGCTGTACACACCTTTTGAGAGAGACACACATGATTCGGAAATTGTTAGAATACTCTATGTGCTTCACTTATATCTTTTGAGCTATATAGTTTTTGCTCTAGTGCTTTACTTATATCTTTTAGAGCACGGAGGTGGATTTGTTTTTATAGAAACTATTGTTATCTCATGCTTCACTTAGATTATTTTGAGGGTCCTACAAAATAGCATGGTAATTTGCTTCAATTATGATATGCATTCAAGATTAGTAAAAAAAATCTTAAAAGTGTGTTGAATACTATGAGAAGTTTGATACTTGATAATTGTTTTGAGAAATGAAGATGGTGATATTAGAGTCATGCTAGTTGAGTAGTTTTGAATTTGAGAAATACTTGTGTTAAAGTTTGTGATTCCCGTAGCATGCACGTATGGTGAACCGTTATGTGATGAAGTCGGAGCATGATTTATTTATTGATTGTCTTCCTTATGAGTGGCGGTCGGGGACGAGCGATGGTCTTTTCCTACCAATCTATCCCCCTAGGAGCATGCACGTAATAGATTTTTGCAATAAGTATATGAGTTCTTTATGACTAATGTTGAGTCCATGGATTATACGCACTCTCTTCCTTCCACCATTGCTAGCCTCTCTAACACCGCGCACTTTTCATGGTATCATACACCCACCATATACCTTCCTCAAAACAGCCACCATACCTACCTATCATGGCATTTCCATAGCCATTCCGAGATATATTGCCATGCAACTTACCACCGTTCCGTTTATTATGACACGCTCCATCATTGTCATATTGCTTTGCATGATCATGTAGTTGACATTGTATTTGTGGCAAAGCCACCATTCATAATTCTTTCATACATGTCACTCTTGATTCATTGCATATCCCGGTATACCGCCGGAGGCATTCACATAGAGTCATATTTTGTTCTAAGTATTGAGTTGTAATTGTTGAGTTGTAAATAAAAGTGTGATGATCATCATTTTTTTAGAGCATTGTCCCAAGTGACGAAAGGATGATGGAGACTATGATTCCCCCACAAGTTGGGATGAGACTCCGGACTAAATAAAAAAAGAGTGGCAAAAAAAAAGAGAAAAGGCCCAAATAAAAAAATGAGAGAAAAAGAGAGAAGGGACAATGTTACTATCCTTTTACCACACTTGTGCTTTAAAGTAGCACCATGATCTTCATGATAGAGAGTCTCCTATGATATCACTTTCATATACTAGTGGGAAAATTTTCATTATAGAACTTGGCTTGTATATTCCAATGATGGGCTACCTCAAAATGCCCTAGGTCTTGTGAGCAAGCGAGTTGGATGCACACCCACTTAGTTCCTTTTGTTGAGCTTTCATATACTTATAGCTCTAGTGCATCCGTTGCATGGCAGTCCCTACTCACTCACATTGATATCTATTAATGGGCATCTCCATAGCCCGTTGCTACGCCTAGTTGATGTGAGACTATCTTCTCCTTTTTTGTCTTCTCCACAACCACCATTCTATTCCACATATAGTGCTATGTCCATGGCTCACGCTCATGTATTGCGTGAAGATTGAAAAAGTTTGAGAACATCAAAAGTATGAAAAATTGCTTGGCTTGTCATCGAGGTTGTGCATGATTTAAATACTTTGTGTGGTGAAGATAGAGCATAGCCGGACTATATGATTTTGTAGGGATAACTTTCTTTGGCCATGTTATTTTGAGAAGACATAATTGCTTAGTTAGTATGCTTGAATTATTATTATTTTTATGTCAATATTTAACTTTTTTCTTGAATCTTTCGGATCTGAATATTCATACCACAATTAAGAGAACTACATTGAAATTATGCCAAGTAGCATTCCCCATCAAAAATTCTGTTTTATCATTTACCTACTCAAGGACGGCAGGAATTAAGCTTGGGATGCTTGATACGTCTCCAACGTATCTATAATTTTTATTGTTCCATGCTATATTATATTTTGTTTGGACATTAATGGGCTTTATTATACACTTTTATATTATTTTTGGGACTAACCTATTAACCGGAGGCCCAACCCGTAATTGCTTTGTTTTTTGCCTATTTGAGTTTCGCAGAAAAAGAATATCAAGCGGAGTCCAAGCGGCATGAACCTTCGAACGTGATTTTTGGAGCGAGCGTGATCCGTGAGGACTTGGACACTACGTCAAGAAAGCAACCAGGAAGGCACGAGGTAGGGGGCGCGCCTACCCCCCCTGGGTGCGCCCTCCACCCTCGTGGGGCCCACGTTGGTCCACCGACGTACTTCTTCCTCCTATATATACCTCGCATTGCCCCGAAACTACCAGACACGGAGCCAAAACCTAATTACACCGCCGCAACCTTCTCGTAACTGCGTGAGATCCCATCTTGGGGCCTTTTAGGAACTCACGGAGGGGGCATCGATCACGGAGGGCTTCTACATCAACACCATAGCCTCTCCGATGATGTGTGAGTAGTTTACCTCGAGACCTTTGGGTCCATAGTTATTAGCTAGATGGCTTCTTCTCTCTCTTTGGATCTCAATACAAAGTTCTCCTCGATTCTCTTGGAGATCTATTCGATGTAATCTTCTTTTTGCGGTGTGTTTGTCGAGATCCGATGAATTGTGGGTTTATGATCAAGATTATCTATGAACAATATTTGAATCTTCTCTGAATTCTTTTATGTATGATTGGTTATCTTTGCAAGTCTCTTCGAATTATCAGTTCGGTTTGGCCTACTAGATTGATCTTTCTTGCAATGGGAGAAGTGATTAGCTTTGGGTTCAATCTTGCGGTGTCCTTTCCTAGTGACAGCAGAGGGCAGCAACGCACGTATTGTATTGTTGCCATCGAGGATAAAAAGATGGGGTTTATATCATATTGCATGAGTTTATCCCTCCACATCATGTCATCTTGCTTAAAGCGTTACTCTGTTCTTATGAACTTAATACTCTAGATGCATGCTTTGGATAGCGGTCGATCTATGGAGTAATAGTAGTAGATCTTGAGAATCGTTTGGTCTACTTGTCACGAGCGTGATGCCTATATACATGATCATACCTAGATATTCTCATAACTATGCTCAATTCTATCAATTGCTTTACGACAGTAATTTGTTCACCCACCGTAATACTTATGCTATCTTGAGAGAAGCCACTAGTGAAACCTATGGCCCCCGGGTCTATTTTCCATCATATTAATCTCCCGTTATTTCCATTACTGTTTACTTGCTTTCTTTACTTTTACTCTTTATCATAAAAATACCAAAAATATTATTTTATCATCTCTATCAGATCTCACTCTCGTAAGTGACCGTGAAGGGATTGGCAACCCCTTTATCGTGGGCCCCTCGTGGCTCCACCGACCTACTTCTTCCTCCTAATATACCTACGTACCCCCAAACCATCAGAAGCGACCACGAAAACCTAATTCCGCCGCCGCAACCTTCTCAGATTCGTGAGATCCCATCTTGGGGCCTTTTTTCGCTGGCCCCGCCGGAGGGGGGGCGTTGATCACGGAGGGCTTTTACATCAACAACATAGCCTCTCCGATGATGTGTGAGTAGTTTACCTTAGACCTTCGGGTCCATAGTTATTAGCTAGATGGCTTCTTCTCTCTCTTTGGATCACAATACAAAGTTCTCCTCGATTATCTTTGAGATCTATTCGATGTAATCTTCTTTTGCGGTGTGTTTGTCGAGATCCGATGAATTGTGGGTTTATGATCAAGATTATCTATGAACAATATTTGAATCTTCTCTGAATTCTTTTATGTATGATTGGTTATCTTTGCAAGTCTCTTGAATTATCGGTTTGGTTTGGCCTACTAGATTGATCTTTCTTGCAATGGGAGAAGTGATTAGCTTTGGGTTCAATCTTGCGGTGTCCTTTCCCAAAGGATGTGTTAGGGCAAGAACGCACGTATTGTATTGTTGCCATCGAGGATAAAAAGATGGGGTTTATATCATATTGCATGAATTTATCCCTCCACATCATGTCATCTTGCTTAAAGCGTTACTCTGTTCTTATGAACTTAATACTCTAGATGCATGCTGGATAGCGGTCGATCTGTGGAGTAATAGTAGTAGATGCAGAATCGTTTCGGTCTACTTGTCACGGACGTGATGCCTATATACATGATCATACCTAGATATTCTCATAACTATGCTCAATTCTATCAATTGCTCGATAGTAATTTGTTCACCCACCGTAATACTTATGCTATCTTGAGAGAAGCCACTAGTGAAACCTATGGCCCCCAGGTCTATTTTCCATCATATTAATCTCCCGTTATTTCCATTACTGTTTACTTGCTTTCTTTACTTTTACTCTTTATCATAAAAATACCAAAAATATTATTTTATCATCTCTATTAGATCTCACTCTCGTAAGTGACCGTGAAGGGATTGACAACCCCTTTATCGTGGGCCCCTCGTGGCTCCACCGCCCTACTTCTTCCTCCTATATATACCTACGTACCCCCAAACCATCAGAAGCGACCACGAAAAGCTAATTCCACCGCCGCAACCTTCTCGTAATTCGTGAGATCCCATCTTGGGGCCTTTTCCGTCTTCCACGAGGGGGCATTGATCACGGAGGGCTTTTACATCAACACCATAGCCTCTCCGATGATGTGTGAGTAGTTTACCTCAGACCTTCGAGTCCATAGTTATTAGCTAGATGGCTTCTTCTCTCTCTTTGGATCTCAATACAAAGTTCTCCTCGATTATCTTTGAGATCTATTCGATGTAATCTTCTTTTGCGGTGTGTTTGTCGAGATCCGATGAATTGTGGGTTTATGATCAAGATTATCTATGAACAATATTTGAATCTTCTCTGAATTCTTTTATATATGATTGGTTATCTTTGCAAGTCTCTTCGAATTATCAGTTTGGTTTGGCCTACTAGATTGATCTTTCTTGCAATTGGAGAAGTGATTAGCTTTGGGTTCAATCTTGCAGTGTCCTTTCCCATTGACAGCAGGGGCAGCAACACACGTATTGTATTATTGCCATCGAGGATAACAAGATGGGGTTTATATCATATTGCATGAGTTTATCCCTCTACATCATGTCATCTTACTTAAAGCGTTACTCTGTTCTTTTGAACTTAATACTCTAGATGCATGCTGGATAGCGGTCGATGTGTGGAGTAATAGTAGTAGATGCATGCAGGAGTCGATCTACTTGTCGCGGACGTGATGCCTATATACATGATCATACCTAGATATTCTCATAACTATGATCAATTCGCCAATTGCTCAACAGTAATTTGTTTACCCACCGTAATACTTATGCTCTCGAGAGAAGCCACTAGTGAAACCTATGGCCCCGGGGTCTATTTTCCATCATATTAATCTTCCAACACTTAGCTATTTTATTTGCCTTTTATTTTACTTTGCATCTTTATCATAAAAATACCAAAAATATTATCTTATCATATCTATCAGATCTCACTTTCGTAAGTGACCGTGAAGGGATTGACAACCCCTTTATTGCGTTGGTTGCGAGGATTTTATTTATTTGTGTAGGTGCGAGGGACTCGTGCGTGGCCTCCTACTGGATTGATACCTTGGTTCTCAAAAACTGAGGTAAATACTTACGCTGCTTTACTGCATCACCCTTTCCTCTTCAAGGGAAAACCAACGCAGTGCTCAAGAGGTAGCAGTGGCGCACCCTATGGCTTCGCACCCCTGTCGACCTCCTCCATGCCCACAAGCTCTGCCATGGCTATCGCCAAAGCTTGCATGTGTTCTCCCAGATCCTCGACAGTCAGCATGGCCCAATCAAAGGCCTTATTGCGGGCAAGTTCCGTTCCAATGGCAAGGAGCAAGCCAAGCTTGACGACTGGTTCCGATCCCATGCCATAGATCAGCTCGAGAAGCTAAGTTTAATGATGGCCATATGAGCTTGCTGCCAATGTCCGCGCTCCGCTTCGCGCCCACGCTGCGCCTCGCCAAGTTCATGAACTCCCATCCCCCCCCTTAATGATGCGCCCGCTCTTTTTCTACCACGACTGAAGCACCTCGAGCTCGTCGTCGTCCGCATCCCAAAGGATGACATGGAGCGCCTGTTGCGCGACTGTACTGCACTCGAGTTCCTTCGTCTTCAGGCGATGAATTGGTCGAGTATCTTGCACATCACCTCCAGGACTCTCCACACTATTTATGTGTGTTCTTTGGTGCTTTACGAGAGATCACAAAGGTGGACCACAATATGGTCATCCGGACACACTTTCACTTGAGAGATTACTTGTAGTTGATCAACAAGGTCCAACAAGAATCAACGTCATTTCTGCTTTTGAAATTGAAAGTGGTGGGCTACTCGTCATCAAATACTACAACTTTCGTGTACAACGATGCCTTATATACCTCTCCTTCTTGATATCAACGTTATTTCTAGTTTTGAAGATGTATGTTTGTCTGTCATCCAGCGAAGCTTCACCCAGACTCTGGGCATAGTGAAGGTCTTGGCACTAGAATCTGTCATCCCCAACCCGGACCAAGTTTTCAGTTGCCTGAGATGCTTTCCGTGCATGAAGAAGTTGTATATCGAGGTGATGTTCTTTCCTGTTAAATGTTAAACATAAGGGAGTTCAATTTTTTGCACCTTTTCCCAAGTTTACAATGACTATGTACTATGATTTCTGAAGGAATTTTGGAGGATTTTAGGACATAGACCCCCACCCTATATTGGTTGCTTCATTTATATGGTTACAATCGTCCATAAGCATTTCTCCTTTGGATTCATCTGTACTAGTTTTCTTAGGGATTTTTTCATCCAATCCAACCTCTTATGAAAAAGGCTACATGTTTCTAGATTGTAATCAAATTAATGCCCATGTTAATCATGACAGATCGAAGATGGCACGTTGGTGCATTTTACAAATCCTGCAAACCAAATGGGTGTGTAGCAGTGTTCAAAACTGCATGTAGGCACTAACACGTTCTCTTCTTTTGCAGTGAATATTAGGCTCGGTGGAAGATGTTGATAACGACAATCACATGGAATGCCTGGATCAGCATCTCTCAAATATTACTTTGAACTCCTACCGAGGGACCCCACCGGAGATTACACTCGCCATGTTCTTTCTTGCCAGAGCAAAGGTGCTGAGGGTACTGAGGTTGAACACGCATTTAATTAGGAAAGATCAATGGTATGATTATCGAGGCGGCCGGTATCGCTGGAACGGAAGTGCCTCCAAAAATGCCAAACTTCGTATTGGAAGAGCATATGGCAAAGCAATTGGAAGTTATTGTGTCAAACCCATACATGACTTGTCAGCGGCTGATCCCTTTTCGGAAATTACGTGGTTTGCAATGTTTGAATTTGGGCGTTGTAATCTTTGAATTTGAACGTTGCAATATTTATGGTATTTGTTATATTGAACTGTTTCTGTTCTCTTGTCTCAATGCAGACAGTTCATCCGGTTGAACTGCATGTCGTACATCGCACACACCTTGATCTGGCTGACCGTTTCTTTTGTGTTGCCTAATCACAAACAGTTCATCCGAGTGAACTGTATGTTGTACATCGCATACACCTTGATCTGGCTGACCGTTTCTTTTGTGTTGCCTAATCACAAGCAGTTCATCCGAGTGAACCGTATCTTTGTACATCGCACACGCCTTCATCAGGCTGCCCGTTTCTTTTGTTCCTCCTCATCGCAAACAGTTAATTAAACTGAACCGTGTGCCCTGCATCGCAAATGCAACTAAAATCTAAACCATGTTTGATTCATCCTCCATTGCAAACATTTTGCACCTTTTTTGACAGTTTTTTTACATCCCCGTTTGTGATTAATGCATCGCACACAGTTTCGTGAAAGGGTCTCTGGTCGTAGTGTCGCGTTAGTAGCATCCTGCACTAGTGTCAAGATCTATAGAGATAGATCAAGACGCTCGATAATATTTTTCAATGAGTACATACCTTGATCAGATTTTTGAAGTAGTTTAAAATGGAACAGTCAAAGAAGGGGTTCTTGCCTGTATTACAAGGTGTAAAGTTGAGTAAGACTCAAAAACACGACCACGGCAGAAAATAGAAAGAGAATGAAAGTCATTCCCTATGCCTCAGCCATAGGTTCTATAAAGTATGCTATGTTATGTACCAAACCTTTTGTGTACCTTGCCATGAGTTTGGCAAAGGGGGTACGATATTGATCCAGGAGTGGATCACTTGATAGCGGTCAAAATTATCCTTAGAAGACTAAGAGATATTTCTCGGTTGTGGAGGTGATAAAGAGTTGCGCCGATGCAAGTTTTTACACCGATCCAGGTGACTCTGCTTCTCAATCTGGATACATATTGAAAGTGGGAGCAATTAGCTAGAGTAGCTCCATGCAGAGCATTGTAGACATAGAAAATTTGCAAAATACATACGACTCTGAATGTGACAGACCCATTGACTAAGCTTCTCTCACAAGCAAAACATGATCACACCTTAGTACTCTTTGGGTGTTAATCACATAGCGATGTGTACTAGGCTATTGACTCTAGTAAAACCCCTTGGGTATTAGTCACATGGCGATGTGAACTAATCACATGGTGATGTGAACTATTGGTGTTAAATCACATGGCGATGTGAACTAGATTATTGACTCTAGTGCAAGTGGGAGACTGAAGGAAATATGCCCTAGAGGCAATAATAAAGTTATTATTTATATTTCCTTATATCATGATAAATGTTTATTATTCATGCTGGAATTGTATTAACCGGAAACTTAATACATGTGTGAATACATAGACAAAACAGAGTGTCCCTAGTATGCCTATACTTGACTAGCTTGTTAATCAAAGATGGTTATGTTTCCTGACCATAGACATGTGTTGTCATTTGATGAACGGGATCACATCATTAGAGAATGATGTGATGGACAAGACCCATCCGTTAGCTTAGCATTATGATCGTTGAGTTTTATTGCTATTGCTTTCTTCATGAGTTATACATGTTCCTCTGGCTATGAGATATGCAACTCCCGAATACCGGAGGAACACCTTGTGTGCTATCAAACGTCACAACGTAACTGGGTCATTATAAATATGCTCTATAGGTGTCTCCGAAGATGTTTGTTGGGTTGGCATAGACCGAGATTAGAATTTGTCACTCCAATTGTCGGAGAGGTAGCTCTGAGCCCTCTCGGTAATGCACATCACTATAAGCCTTGCAAGCAATGTGACTAATGAGTTAGTTGCGGGATAATGCATTACGGAACGAGTAAAGAGACTTGCCGGTAACGAGATTGAACTAGGTATGGTGATACCGACGATCAAATCTCGGGCAATTAACATACCGATGACAAAGGGAACAACGTATGTTGTTATGTGGTTTGACCGATAAAGATCTTCGTAGAATATGTAGGAGCCAATATGAGCATCCAAGTTCCGCTATTGGTTATTGACCGGAGATGTGTCTCGGTCATGTCTACATAGTTCTGGAACCCGTAGGGTCCGCACGCTTAACGTTCGACGACGATTTGTATTATGAGTTATGTGATTTGATGTACCAAAGGTTGTTCGGAGTCCCGGATGAGATCACGGACATGACGAGGAGTCTCGGAATGGTCGAGACGTAAAGATCGATATATTGGAAGGCTATATTCGGACATCGGAAAGGTTCTGAGTGGTTCGGATATTTTTCAGAGTACCAGAGAGTTACGGGAATTCGCCGGGGGAAGTAGTGGGCCTTAATGGGCCATACGGGAAAGAAAAAATGGGCCTCAAGGGTTGGCCACGTGCCCCCCATGGCAAGTCCGAATTGGACTAGGGAGGGGGCGGCGCCCCCCTCTCTTTCCTTCTCCCTCTCCTACTCCTTCCCTCTCTCCCCTCTTGGAAAAGGAAGGGGACTCCAACTAGGATTGGGAATCCTAGTTGGACTCCCCCTATAGGCTCGCCCCTCCTAGGCCGGCCTCCTCTTCCCCCTCCTTTATATACGTGGGCAAGGGGGCACCCCAAAGACACACAACTTGATTTCTTAGCCGTGTGCGGTGCCCCCCTCCACAGTTTTTCACCTCGGTCATATTGTCGTAGTGCTTAGGCGAAGCCCTACGTCGGTAACTTCATCATCACCGTCACCACGCCGTCGTGCTGAGAAACTCTCCCTCGGCCTCAGCTAGATCTAGAGTTCGAGGGACGTCACCGAGCTGAACGTGTGCAGATCGCAGATGTGCCATGCGTTCGGTACTTGATCGGTTGGATCGCGAAGACGTTCGACTACATGAACCGCGTTACTAACGCTTTTACGCTTTCCGGTCTGAAGAAGATGCGTGGACACACTCTCCTCGCTCGTTGCTATGCTTCTCCTAGATAGATCTTACGTGATCGTAGGAATTTTTTTAAAATACTACGTTCCCCAGCACCCATCCGGTGTCGGCTCTGCCCACACCGCTCTGTATGCGGCCCAACGGCTAACTCCGGCGAATACCCGTGACTTCTCTGTATGCGGCCCAACGGCTAACTCTATCTGCTCGGGTTTCCAACACGGTGTTTCCCTGGACTTCTACACGGCCTTCCCCTGCTAGACTTGACGATCTCCACAAGGTTTAGACCATGCTTATTGGGCTGGTGAGTGCATTGTTTTTTGTCCCGTTGCAACGCACTCGCCTTTTTCTAGTAATAATGAAATAAAAAAGAAGATACGCAAACTAGGATCAACTTGCTTATTTGTTTTTCTAATAACTTGCTTACAGGGCTTTCAGGCAATCGAATGTTAGTCGTAGTTTTTTTTCCTCTAGACTGAAAGGAGAGCTCCAATTCAACAACCTTTTTTAGGTGAACTAGGGATTTTATTCAACATTCAAAAAAGCCGGAATACAAGTAATGTACAGGGTAATTCCTGTCCACTCGTGGCGACCTACCGAACATGGATGTTATCTTGAACTTCTCGCTTAGTTCTCAAGTCCTATTCAGCGAACTTTTTTCTTTGAGAAATTCATGTTCAGCGAATCGCGTTATGCAAAGTCAGCAAACACACAAGTGCTCGCTCAAGCCTCTTTTCTGTGTGGGTTTGCCCATACCAAGATGGTACGGGGTTGTATTCCTCCCCCTGGCAGCTGGGATCCACCCGGTCGAAGCATATGTAGCGTTGTCTGTCTGGAATATAACGTTGCTTTTCTAAAAAACAAATATAGCGCTACTGAATTTTTTATTTCAGATATTTTTTGGCAAAAAAAAGTTAGTTTGGTTGTTTTCAATAAATCTATTTTCTAAGTTTGGAAAAATGTTTAGGTAACTAAAAGTGTTCGTGAATTCAAAATATGATTATGAATACAAAAAATCTTCCCAGTTTCAAAAATTATTTGCAAATTGAAAACATGCCATGAATTCAAAAAATGTTCTCGACTTCAAAAATTGATGTGAATATAAAAAATGTCCGTGAATTAAAAAAATGCAACTTTTAAATTGTTTATGAATTTAAAAATGGAGAACTTTGGAAAGTTTTTGTGATTTCCGAAAATGTAGGTGTATTCCACAAATATGTTCACATATTCAAAAAATACTGCGAATTTAAAAAATGTTCTTTAAATCTAAAAAATCATGGATTTCGATGAATATTTAATATTTCAAAAAGGTCACAAACTTGAAAAGGTGTTCTTGGATTTGAAAGTTGTTCTTGAATTTGAAAGAAGTTTCTGCATTTCTAAATTTTCACAAATTTGAAAATGTTCATGAATTTAAAAAATATCACAAAATTAAAAAAATAAAAACAAAGAAGAAGAAAAAAATAAGGGGAAAACAAAAAAAATGGAGAACCCCCATAAGAAAAAAAAGGAAAATGATTTAGAAAGGTTCTAGGACCTACCCAAAAAGAGTGGGGAAAGCAAAGCAAAAAACCAGAGAAACAAGCGAACGGGTGAACGGGCCAGCCTATTACCACGGGCGGGCACGTGTGTAGCGCACTATCTCCCGACCTGCGTGGGGAATGGGATCGGGCGATCCTATTTGCCGCTTCAGCGCCCATTACTGAACGGGCGCCTAAAGGCGCTTCTAAATGGGCTCGCCCATCTTGCGTTCATAAACTGCAAGAAACTGGACATGTACACGCGATCTGCATGTTTAGAGTTCGCTAGGGATGCGAGCTAGACAAGTAACTTGCTCCGATTTCTTACATCCTCTTTCCTCTTTTCTTCCTTGTTCTTTTAGTTTACTTTTTTTTCTCCTTTTTCAAATGCACGAACTGTTTTCATCAAAATCGATGATTTTTTTCAAAATCCGATGAAATTTTTGAATTTGTGGAAATAAATTTGATGAACTTTGTTTGTGAAAATGAACCTTTTTCAAATCCATGAACTTTTTTCAAAATCCGGTGAACTTTTTTATATGAGTGAACTTTTTTTCAAAATCTGGTTAACTTTTTTTCAAAACCGGGTGAACTTTTTCAAATTTATGAACTTTTTTCAAAATTGGTGATTTTTTTTATTTTTCTGAACATTTTTAAGAAAATCGATGAACTTTCTAAAAATTTCTAAATTCTTTTTAAAAAATTATTATTTTTTTCTTTTTAGTAACAATTGATAATAGGACTCAAGCAAGGGTCAAATAGAATGTTTTTGGATATCACACATCGCAGTGACCGTTGTGGAGTGGTTAATGCGCTAAGTGCGTCGATGATGGCATGCGAGTTCAAATCTCACATCTCGCAGAATTAATCATGTTGATTTTTTCCTGGCTGGAGGCGATTAATGTTGGGCCGGCCCACTAAGGCTCGCATTCGAGCGCCAAGTAGCCTACGCGATGCTGAGGGTGACGAACAGGGGCGCCCCTATTTCTAGAAAACCCTATTTGTCGCTATCTGCGGCAAACAGTCAGGGTTCCACACATGGCTATAAACCCAGGGCTCATGGGTGGGCTGGTCAGGCCGGCATGTTAAGCATTCCAACTGGTTTTGGGAACCTTCTATGAATGTTCCTAGCCGTTTTTTCCGGTTTTGGGACCTTCTAGAAGGTTCGTGAACCGGTTTTTTTCTTTATATATATTTACATTTCATTTTCATTTTTTATTTTTCTTTCCTTTTTCGTTTTTTCTCGTACTTTTTCTATCTTCTTGCTCTTTCCTTTTTGATTTTTTTCTATTTTCATTGAATGTTTCAGAAATTAAAAAAAAATCATATTTGATCATTTTTCAAATTTTTATTCAGAAATTTCATATATGTTTATAATTTCAGAAATTGTTTGCTTATTTTCAAAAAATTGTTCAAAATTTCAAACAGTGCTCATCATTTTAAGATTTGTCACAAATTAAAAAAATGTTTGGTTCAATAAATATATTCCCGTTTTGGAAATTTGTTGAAAAATTAAAAACATAAACTGTTTCAAAATTTGTTCACAAATTCAAAAAGTAGTTGCATTTTTAAATTTTGTTCACGAATTAGAAAATTCTCAGGAATTTAAAAATATTCCCATTACGAAGAATGTTCAAAATTTTTAGAAAATGTTTCCGCTTTACAAATTTGTTCAGAAATTCAATAAATGTTCATTTTTTGAAATTTCTTCACAAATTAAGATATGTTTGAGAATTTTAGAAAATGTTCCAGTTCCGAAATTTGCTTTGAAATTCAGAATATGTTTCTGTTTTAAGAAATTTGGTCACAATTCAAAAATGTTCGAAAATGTATGCCATTAGAAACAGGTTCATAAATTCAAAAACAATCCTATTTTCAAAATTTCGTTCACAAGTTCAATTTGTTCTCAGGTTCAAGATTTTGTTCTTCATTTCAAAAGTTTTACCTGTTTTCATAATTTGTTCACCAATTTAAAAAATATTTGCGTTTTCCAAAAATGTTCCGCAATTTGAAATTTTGTTCGCATTTTACAAAAAATGTTTCCATTTTAGTTTTTGTTCACGTGTACAAATAATCTTAAGGATTTTCAAATTATTCTCATATTCAGAATTTTGCTCTGCATTTCAAAAGTAGTACCCGTTTTCAAATTTTGTTCAGCATTTAAAAAAATCGCATTTATAAATTATGTTCTGGAATTTCGAAAATTTGTTGACGTTTTACAAAAAAAGTCCGATAATTTCTGAAATGTTTTTGTTATAGAAAATTGTTCGGATTTTCTAAAGATCTACAATTTTCCACGTTTTTTTACAAATTCAAAAAATGTTCAGGAATTTAAAATTATTTGCAGTCTCAAAAGATGTTCGGAAATTTAAAATTTGGTTCGCGCTTGTCAAAAAGTATTCATAATTTTTAAAAAGTGTTAGCAATTTTTAAATAATGCTCAATTTTAGCTGCGGTTTTTAGCTCATTTGACTTCTCGCCACACTGATGTCATGAAGGCTTAGTAGGTGTGGTGGCTAGGATGTTAGTTTCTCAAACTGGAGGTCTGCAGTTCGAATTCCAGGTCGGGCATTGCTTTCCTTTTACGCATTTGTCAACCGACCGTTCGCGTGAGGTCAATCCACATGGGCCGGCCCAGTTGCGCAATTCCTATGCGAACGGACATCCTTTTGACCCAGAATGCGTCAAATAGGTGCTCCCCCTATTTCTCGCGAGACCAACTAATTAACGAGCGCTCCTTCGGGAGCCTCACAACGATCAGCGTCACTTGGCGCGCTCTCAGCCACCCGCCATGTGTCGCGCCCTGGGCGCTCCCTCCGGATTTTTTCCGCACACGTTCTCGGCTTTTTAAACGGTTTTTTCTTTTGGTCTTTTTATGTTTCGCTTTTTCATCGGTCTTTCTTAGCTTTTGGGTCAAAAAAAAATTTGGAAAAAAAATCCTGAACAACACGCGTTTTTGTTTGTTTCACGAGAGTTACGGTTTTGTTTTCGCGGAAGGCACGGTTGTGCTTTCGCGAGAGTAACGGCCGTGCCTTCTGGAACAGAATAAAACGCGGTTTCTGTTTTTTTCCTTCCGCGAGAGGCACAATTGTGCTTTCGCGAGAGTCACGGCCGTGCCTTTCGGGAACAAAAAAAAACATGTTTTCTTTCCTTCCGCGAGAGGCACGGTTTTGCTTCCGCGAGAAGCACGGTTGTGCCTTCACGAGAGTCACGGCCGTGCCTCTCGGAAACAGAAAAAAATGTGTTTTCTATTTTTTTCCGCGAGAGGCACGGTTTTGCTTCCGTGAGAGGCATGGTTGTGCTTTCGCGAGAGTCAAGGCCGTGCCTTTCGGAAAGGAAAAACATGTTTTTTGTTTTTTTTCTTCCGCGAGAGGCACGGTTTTGCTGCCGCGAGAGGCACGGTTGTGCTTTCACGAGAGTCACGGTCGTGCATCACGGAAGCGAAAAAAAACATATTTTCTGCTTTTTTTCCTTCCGCGAGAGGCATGGTTGTGCTTTCGCGAGAGGCATGGACGTGCCTATTTCGGAAAGCGAAAAAACCCGTGCTGTCGGTTCGATTTTTTTGTTTGGTTTTTTGGTGAAAAAACAGTTCATCAAAACCTATCAACATGTGATCTAATTTTGAAGATCTCGACGCGAGGAATCCAACGGTGAAAACGGTTAAAGATTTGGACGCACGGTTTAAGAAATAAAACGTTTTGAATAAACGGATCTACGAAAAAAAGGGAAAACTCCCAGGTTGCGACAAGTGGTGCACACGCAACGCGCCACTTGTCGCAACCTGGGTGCGCTACTTGTCTCAACCCGCGGAGGGTGGAAGTGATCTTTGTAACGAGTACTCCTCAACTAGTGATTTCGACTTCTCGCTTTCTGTGAAGCGAGCGAACCCCTCGGTGAAGGGGAACCGCCACTTGGGCCGGCCAACGTGCGGGGGATACACCAGCATGTGTTTCTGTTTTTCTTCATGTTTTTTGTTTTCATTTTTGGCTTTTTTACTTTTGTTTATACTTAATAATATTATATATGTGTGTATTATAAAATACGCTAATTTCCTGTACCTCTGAGAGTATGTACTCCCATCTTTAATATATCTCATATACGCATTGATTATACGTCTTTATCATTTTCAATATACTTCAATAAATATTTTAAGATACCTCAATACGAGTTTTTTTAAATATCATTTGTGACGTACTTTTTTTAATATACCCTTTTCACATACAAATAAATCAGTATATATGCAAAGCTTCGAATATATGAGACACACATGATTTTTTTTCATTAAACTCATTTGGAGGTATCTAGTGATTATTAATGAAGTATGCTAAAAATAATATAGTGGTATGAAAGATTCATCTATGTGGTATATGAGGAGCGGGAGTACTCCTGGGAGTATGCAGTCCTGCTCCTCATACGCCACATATATAGATAAATCTTTTATACTTCTTTATTATTTTTAATATACTTCATTAATAGTTACTACATATCCCTAAGTGAGTTTCATGAAAAAATTGAAGTGAGTCTACACATTTTTCTAAAGGTTTAGATATATACTGATTTGTTCATACGTGAAAAAGGTATATTACAAAAAGTATATGGAAAATAATATTTTTTCAACAAGACTTGTACTGGGGTATCTTAAATATGTAATGAAGTATATTGAGAATGATAAAGAGGTATAATCAATGCATACACAAGGTATAATGAAGTATATTGAGTGTGCGTGTGTGTGTATGACAAATTTTTCCTACTACCGGGTATAGTTACTCCCACTTTTGTTTCATATGTTGTAGGTAGTATCTATCATATCGGAGAGTATGTACGCGTAGTATGTAGTATGTAAAAATGTTTAGGTAGTATATATACTACTTTTTATGTAGTATATAGTATATTTTGAGCATCTTTCTTTTTATCGTATTTCACAAATATTATAAAAATATGGACTCACATGCAATTTTTTCACATAGCTCGCTTTGCAGTATCTTAGATATAGTATATGAACATACTAAAAATAATAGTAGAGTATATACTACCACATGGTAGTATATGAGAAATGAGTATAACTACACCCAGTAGTAGGATGCATTTTATAGTGTTACTATTCATCACACAGGGTGCAGAATAAGTTATTCTTCACCCGAGGTAATCTTACGATTGTACGTAACATAAAATATTTTTTACGGTGATTACATATTTTGTTACGTTCTTTTATTATGTATGAAATAAGACAAACATTACAAAACATAAAATTACGATGCATTGATGTTAAAATAAAGGGTGTGAAGAATGACTATTCCTCATTCAGGGTGACGAATAGTCCATTCCTATAGTAGCACTATTCTGATCCAGAATAGCTATTTGGATCACGGGGCCCTATATAAGAGAGATATGTTGTTCCCGAACTCTCGAATCCATAGCGGAAAAAAAATCCCACCCGCGATCTCTCGTCCACCACTTCTTCCCTCGATCCTCAACGCCCCCCGATCCCATCACCGCCGCTGCCTACCACGCCTCCTACCGTGCGCCTTGTGCCCGCCCCTAGCCGACGTGCCTCGTCCCGCCTCACTCTCGGCGGGGAGGCGCCCCGAACTCCTCCTGGGCAGCCGCCCTGCCTTCTTCTAATTGCAACCGTGGACCACCACCTCTGCCCCGATGCACCTTGGTAGTGGATCTGCCGCAGCAATGCGCCGACCATGGATCCTGGCGCGCCTTTGTCTTTTGATCCCGGCCATTGTCGGTGTCAAACCGGCGGATCTCGGGTAAGGGGTCCCGAACTGTGCGTCTAAGGCGGATGGTAACAGGAGGCGGGGACACGATGTTTACCAGTGTTCGGGCCCTCTCGATGGAGGTAATACCCTACTTCGCTTGATTGATCTTGATGATATGAGTATTACAAGAGTTGATCTACCACGAGATCGTAAAGGCTAAACCCTAGAAGCTAGCCTATGGTATGATTGTTGTTGTCCCTCTTGGACTAAACCCTCCGGTTTATATAGACACCGGAGGGGGCTAGGGTTACACAGAGTCGGTTACAAGGGAGGAGATCTACATATCCGTATTGCCAAGCTTGCCTTCCATGCCAAGGAGAGTCCCAACGGATACGGGACGAAGTCTTCGATCTTGTCTCTTCATAATCCAACAGTCCGGCCAAAGGATATGGTCCTATCAGTCCGGAGACCCTAATCCAGACTCCCTCGGTAGCCCTCGAACCAGGGCTTCAATGACGATGAGTCCCAAGGCAGATTTGTCTTCGGCATTGCAAGGCGGGTTCTTCCTCCGAATACTCCATAGAAGATTGTGAACACAAGGATAGTGTCCGGCTCTGCAAAATAAGTTCCACATACCACCGTAGAGAGAATAACATTTCCACAAATCTAATTAGCTGACACGTTTGGCAGCATGACATCATACCACGGCCAGGCCATTATTCGAACCGTTTTTCTCAACCAGCCACTACACATATCGCGAGGCGGTTTTCTTGGAACGTCTTGTCGAAGCAGAGAACGTGTCCCCATATCACGGGATTCTCATCAATACGGATGTGGGTAACCCAACCGCGCCATCAATTACGGCACTTGGGGAATAAGAGGTATTACCAGTGATGGGAGGCGACGCCTCTTCCGCCTCTTATAACGACAAGGATTTACTCTTTTCACCCACGCCTTCTTCCCGATTCATTCCCTTCGCTCAAGCTCCAGTTGCCGTTCATCTTTTCGCCCACAAAAGCTCCTCGAAGATGTCCGGGATCCCGGAGGCGGAAGGCAAATGGATGGCCTCTACCGTCCGGCTGAAGGATATCAAAGCCGGAGGCCGGGTACAACCAAGGAAATCAGCCACCGTCTCTCGATGGCGGGACAGATCGTCCCTACTCCGTAACCCCACGAAAGGGTTGTATTCCTCCCTCACTTGGTCCGCGGGCTAGGGTTTCCCCTCCACCCGTTCGTTCGTGGCATCATGTATTATTATGGGATCGATCTACACGAACTGTCCCCTAATTCCTTCCTCAACATCTCGACATTCATTGTCGTGTGCGAGGCTTTTCTCCGCATTTCGGTTTATGGCTGAAGATTTTTAATGTGAAGCACAAGGTGGTGGGCAGCGAGCACGCCGAATGCGGGGGCGCTATGGTGAGCAAGATGCCCAACATCATATGGCCAACAGGAACCTTTAATGATTCTATCAGGGAGTGGCAACAACAGTGGTTTTATATCCTTTGAGCCATACACGCAAGGAATGGGCCGCTTCTCCCGAAGTTTCGATCCTGCGGTCCCCCTGCGACTTACATCCTGGATTGAGAAAGGCCTGGACTGGTCCTCATCCGACAAAGTGTCAGCGCTCCAGACGCGCGTAGAGGATATGGGAGACAAGAACATTGAACTTGTCAATGTGGTCCAGGTGATGTTAGTTCGCCGGATCTTGCCTTGTCAGCACCGGACTTGCAATTTATGGGAATTTGATCCGGCTAGGCATCAGAGCTTGCGGGAGCTTTTCGGCTCCTCGCACAAGGACATTTGGAAGGTGCTTTTCAAGTCCAGCCAATCATGGCCGGACCCCGCCGAGGACCGTGGGTACCAACTGTCCCGCCCTGCAAGTTCGGTAAGTCATCGAAACTTTTTATCCGCATAACCCAAGGGAAGCGCTTAACGCGTTTTATACAATTCTCCAGGGCTGGACGAAGAAGGCGGAGCGGATCCACTGTCCGGCCCCGCTGCCCGAAGAACCAGACATCCCACTTCTGACGAAGATGCTGGTCCCAGCGCCTTACAAGGTGCCGAAGAAGACGGCCGAGAAGGAGGCCAAAAAGATCCGGGGCGGCCTTCGTCGCCGCGACACTTCAGACACAATATCCGAAGGCTCCAATGCCCATTCCGCCCCCGAAGAGGACGACGGGGAGGAAGATGAATCCCCTGCAGGGGGAAGAAAGAAGAGGACGGCCTCGCAAACTTGGGGCCAAGCTGCCTAAAAGGGAAAGGCTCTTCTTAGGAGGAGTCCACTGCCGCCGACAGCCAATGACCCAAAGATGGGATACCAGGCCCAAATTTCCGTGAACTAAATAAGTATATAAAATCCGAGTACGTTTTAGGCGCCCCGGACTCATCGTGGCTTAGTATTTTAACCTAAGCCATATTTTTGTATAGTCCGGCGAGGTCCCGTACCAAACAGTCCTCATCAGAGGATTTGCTGAGCTCAAATGCTATAGAGAGCGGGACGCCCCCAAAGGCCCCTTCCTCCAAATAGGTGCATTACACCGAGGCTTCGTCCCAGAAGGACCCCGGCCAAGGAGGAAAGGAAAAAACCGTGAAGGCGACGCCTGGAGGTCAAACCTCAGGGGCCGGACACATGGGGGAAAAGATTCCTATCGGGGCCGATGGCGGGCGATCTGAGTTCGGCTCAATGGATGCAATTCCAGAGACCTATACGGCTCGAGAATCAAGCAGCAGCCTCCTTCGGCCGAGGGGCGTGCACTGCTCCACCAACGACCTCTATCTATCCGTATGTCGGATGCTTTGATGGTGGCGTTGAAAGACGCCCATCGTTGATGAACACCGTGCCCTTATGGGTGCGGTGATTGAGAAGATTCGGTCAACTAAGAGTGGACTGAACGAAGCCTGTATCAGCCTTATAAGAGGCCTTGAGGTATGTTTTATGAGTTGTCGAAGAGTGTCATAGTATAGATAGTAGCCCCTGATACACTGTTCGGTGAGAGAAAGAACCGGATAGGGGATCGAATTAATGATCGCAGGACAGCTCATTGAATGATATTGATTTCTCTTTTGTTACAAGCAAGGCTCAGAAGCTGTGCCGCCTCAGATCATGGAGATCTCCGAATCAAGCAAAGTTCGAGCGGGCCATGGAAGATCATGGCCAGTTGAGAATGCAGTTGAGAGATAAACAAGGTATGCACAAGCTTTGCTCGCATTTACTGCAGAATAAATTTTCAGTATGAAATAAGCTGCATAATTTGTGCTAGGGGTTATGACCGAAGTCGAGGCCCTCAAAAGGGCCATTGCCGAGGCCGAGAAAAAGATGGCCACAGAGCAGACTCTTCGTGAAAAACACGAGGCTAGAGTTATTAAAGCTGAGCAGGAGCTACAAGAGGCCATAAGGAAATGCGAGACCTTGGAGCAGAGTTTAACGAAGAAAGAATCCGAACTCACCAAGGCGCGTCAGGCCACGAGCGACGCCCGGGGGGAAACCCAAAGCGCCCTGCAGGGGATCCAGGAGGCGAGAAAGATCGCGGCGGGTAAGGCTTTTTCCATGTAAAGCAAGTATTTGAAGGAAAACTCTGCTTCGATTTTGAATCCGGATTTCGTGGGTATTTGCCGAGCTACCTCATGAAGATATCGATGCTTGCCCAATTCTACCGAGCCGAAGAAAGGAACACGGCAGATAAGCTCTTCTGGTCGCAGTATTTGGCGCCGCATTATCCGATGCCTTTTGCCGATCAACTGAAACAGCTAATCGAACTATATAAGCCGTCGGAACTAGCCGTGAAAGATCTGGTTATCCAGCTGTGGCCTGCCGAGCCGATTCCAAACAGCTATTTCGGGCTCGTGAAGCGGCTTGTAAGCGCCAGTCGTCGACTTGACGTCATCAAGCGGTCGGTCTGTATAGAAGGTGCGTGAATGGCCTTCGCCCACGCAAAGGTGCACTGGGGGAAGATGGATGCCGAGAAGCTGATGACCGAAGGACCTCCAGAGGGGAAGGAGCACCGCAAGCCCGAATTATATTATCAGAGTGTCCTGAAGGGATCCTACCTTGTAGCGGAGCTATGCACCAAGGACATTATATTTCCATGAATGCCAATCATGTTGTCCTTTGTAATGTTTGAACAAGGTCGTTTATTTGTCGCCTGTTATATAAAAGTTTACCCTCCTGTGCGGCCGTTTTATATGTTAAACCTGAGAGTTGGCCAGTCGTCGGCTTCTGCCCCCACGTAAGAAGTACGGGGGTGTTCGGGATAAACCTGAGCACTCTTTATCCCAGTTTTGGGTCCTTCGAAGGAGGTGCTCAGCACAACGAACCAGGAAATCGGACTATAGGGCTTTATCGCTCTCACTTAGCCATAGGAGCTTTAGTATGGTAGGCGTAGCCCCTCGTGTTCGGAAGACCGTACTAGGGACTCTATAAGCACCTGATCGGAGAAAAACCGATCCATCGCACGCTGCATTGGTTATGGCATTATGCGGGAGAAATCCTTAAAGATTTTGTGACCTCTCGAACGGTGACCGGCTCTCAGTATCATGACAAATCAAGGCTTTCTCTACTGAGGTGCTCGTCCGGAAGAACCGGGTGTTGGAAATATGCCCTAGAGGCAATAATAAAATGGTTATTATTATATTTCTTTGTTCATGATAATAGTCTATTATTCATGCTATAATTGTGTTATCCGGAAATCGTAATACACGTGTGAATACATAGACCACAACGTGTCCCTAGTGAGCCTCTAGTTGACTAGCTCGTTGATCAACAGATAGTCATGGTTTCCTCGACTATGGACATTGGATGTCATTGATAACGGGATCACATCATTGGGGAGAATGATGTGATGGACAAGACCCAATCCTAAGCATAGCTCAAAGATCGTGTAGTTCGTTTAGCTAAAGCTTTTCCAAATGTCAAGTATCATTTCCTTAGACCATGAGATTCTACAACTCCTGATACCGTAGGGAGTGCTTTGGTGTGTAAACGTCACAACGTGAATCGGGTGACTATAAAGGTACACTACGGGTATCTCCGAAAGTGTCTGTTGGGTTGGCACGAATCGAGATCGATTTGTCACTCCGTGTATGACGGAGAGGTATCTTCTGGGCCCTTTGCAATGCATCATCATAATGAGCTCAATGTGACCAAGTGTCTGGTCACGGATCATGCATTACAGACGCAGTAAAGTGACTTGCTTGCAACGAGATTAAACGAGGTATTGGGATACCGACGATCGAATCTCTGCAAGTAACGTCTTCATTGACAAAGGGAATTGTATACGGGTTGCTTGAATCCTCGACATCGTGGTTCATCCAGTGAGATCATCGAGGAGCATGTGGGAGCCAACATGGGTATCCAGATCCCGCTTTTGATTATTGACCGGAGAGGCGTCTCTTCCATGTCTGCATGTCTCCCGAACCCGTAGGGTCTAAACACTTAAGGTTCGGTGGCGCTTAGGGTTGTAGAGATATGAGTATGCAAGAACTCCGAAAGTTGTTCGATTCCGGATGAGATCCCGAGCGCCACGAGGAGTTCCGAAATGGTCCGGAGGTGAAGAATAATATATAGGAAGTCGTGTTTTCGCCATCGGGAAAGTTTCTGGGTTACCGGTATTGTACCGGGACCACCGGAAGGGTCCCGGGGGTCCACCGGGTGGGGCCACCTATTCCGGAGGGCCCCATGGGCTGAAGTGGGAGGGGAACCAGCCCTTGGTGGGCTGGTGCGCCCCCCTTGGGCCCTCCTGCGCCTAGGGTTGGGAAACCCTAGGGGTGGGGACGCCTCCACCTGGCTTGGGGGGGAAGCCACCCCACTGGCCGCCGCCCCCCCCTTGGAGATCCCATCTCCAGGGCCGGCGCCCCCCTAGGGGGCCTATATAAAGGGGAGGGAGGAAGCCGCACCCATGCTCTTGGCCTCCCTCTCCCCTTGCTACACCTCTCCTCTCGCAGACGCTGGCGAAGCCTCGCCGAGATCGTCAGCATCCACCACCACGCCGTCAGGTCACTGGATCTTCATCAACCTCTCCTTCCCCTTGCTTTGGATCAAGAAGGAGGAGACGTCTTCCCAACCGTGCGTGTGTTGAACACTTGGAGGTGCCGTCTGCTCAGACTAGGATCATCGCTATTTGGATCACGACGACTACGACTCCTCAACCCCGTTCTCTTGAACGCTTCCGCTCGCGATCTACAAGGGTATGTAGATGCACTCCTCTCTCTCGTTGCTAGATGAACTCATAGATTGATCTTGGTGAAACCATAGAATTTTTTTATTTTCTGCAACGTTCCCCAACAGTGGCATCATGAGCTACGTCTATGCGTAGTTCTCTTTGCACGAGTAGAACACAATTTGTTGTGGGCGTAGATGTTGTCAACTTTCTTGCCACTACTAGTCTTATTTTGCTTCAGCGGTATTATGGGATGAAGCGGCCCGACC
Source organism: Aegilops bicornis (assembly GCA_021605145.1). Lineage (NCBI taxonomy): Eukaryota > Viridiplantae > Streptophyta > Magnoliopsida > Poales > Poaceae > Aegilops > Aegilops bicornis. The sequence continues at coordinate 1,227,045 of JAHIAL010000046.1, forward strand.
GACCTTACATCGTGCGCTTACGTGAGACAAAGTTCCACCGACCGATATGCACTAGTTGCATAAGGTGGCTAGCGGGTGTCCTGTCTCTCCCACTTTAGTTGGAGCGGATTCGATGAAAAGGGTCCTTATGAAGGGTAAATATAAGTTGACAAATCACGTTGTGGCTTTTACATAGGTAAGAAAACGTTCTTGCTAGAACCCTATTGCAGCCATCAGAAACATGCAACAACAATTAGAGGACGCCTAACTTGTTTTTGCAGCATGTGATTGTGATGTGATATGGCCAAAAGTTGTGATGAATGATGAATGATATATATGTGATGTATGAGATCATGTTCTTGTAATAGGAATCACGACTTGCATGCCGATGAGTATGACAACCGGCATGAGCCATAGGAGTTGTCTTAATTATTGTATGACCTGCGTGCCATTGATTCAAGGCCATGTAATTACTTTACTTTATTGCTAAACTGTTAGCCATAGTAGTAGAAGTAATAGTTGGCGAGCAACCCCATGGAGACACGATGATGGAGATCATGATGATGGAGATCATGGTGTCATGCCGGTGACGAAGATGATCATGGAGCCCCGAAGATGGAGATCAAAGGAGCTATATGATATTGGCCATATCATGTCACTATTTGATTGCATGTGATGTTTATCATGTTTTGCATCTTGTTTACTTAGAACGACGGTAGTAAATAAGATGATCCCTCATAATAATTTCAAGAAAGTGTTCCCCTAAGCATGCGCGCTATGCGAAAGTTCGTTGTTTCAAGCACCACGTGATGATCGTGTGATAGATTCTAACTTCACATACAACGGGTGTAAGACAGATTTACACATGCATAAACACTTAGGTTAACTTGATTTGTGCCTAGCATGTACAGACATGGCCTCGGAACACAAGAGACCGAAAGGTCAAACATGAGTCGTATGGAAGATACTATCAACATGGAGATGTTCACCGATGATGACTAGTCCGTCTCAACGCGTGATGATCGGACCGCGCCTAGTCGACTCGGATCATGTATCACTTAGATGACTAGAGGGATGTCTAATCTGAGTGGGAGTTCATTAAATAATTTGATTAGATGAACTTAATTATCATGAACTTAGTCTAAAACCTTTGCAAATATGTCTTGTAGATCAAATGGCCAACGCTCTTGTCCACCTCAACTTCAATGCGCTCCTAGAGAAAACCAAGCTGAAAGATGATGGCGGAACTATACGGACCGGGTCCTAACCCGAGGATCATCCTCATAGCTGCAAAGAAATATTATGTCCTAGAAGCACCGCTTAGGTGAAGCTCCCATCCCGTAGAACCAAGACGCGTTATGAACGCTTGGCGCCTCTGCTTGATGATTACTCCCTCGCTCAAGGCGGCATGCTTTACGCTTTAGAACCGAGGCTCCAAAAGCATTTTGAGCAACACGGATCATATGAGATGTTCAAGAGCTGAAAATGGTTTTCCAAGCTCATGCCCGGTCGAGAGATATGAAGTCTCCGACAAGTTCTTGCTTGTAAGATGGAGGAAAATAGTTCTCACAAGTGAGCACATACTCAAAATGTCAGGTTACTGGCCAAGCTTAAATTTCGGTAGGAGTTAATCTCCGGATGACGCTGATTATTGATAGAATTCTCCGCCGCTTCCACCGAGATACAAGAGCTTTGTGATGAACTTCAATATGCAGTGGGATGGAAAAGACCATTCTGAGGTATATTCAATCTTTGGGAAATCAGCAGAGGTAGAAATCAAGAAGGAACATCAAGTGTTGATGGTGAATAAAACCACTAAGTTCAAGAAAGGCAAGGGTAAGAAGAACTTCAAGAAGGACGGCAAGGGAGTTGCCGCTACCGTCAAGCCGCTTGTCGGGAAGAAGTCAAAGAATGGACCCAAGCCTGAAATCAAGTCTTTTATTGCAAGGGAAGCGGACTCGGAAGCGGAACCGCCCCAAATACTTAGCGGACAAGAAGGCCGGCAACACTAAAGGTATATGTGATATACATGTAATTGATGTGTACCTTACCCGATTACTCGTAGTAGCTCCTGGGTATTTGATACCGTGTCAAGTTGCTCATATTTGTAACTCAAAGCAGAGCTGCGGAATAAGCGGAGACCGGCGAAGGACGAGGTGACGATGCATGTCGGGAATGGTTCCAAGGTCGTATGTGATCGCCGTCAAGACGCTACCTCTACATTTACCTACGGGATTAGTTTTAAACCTCAATAATTGTTATTTAGTGCCAGCTTTGAGCATGAACATTGTATCTGGATCTCGTTTAATACGAGATGGCTACTCATTTAAATCCGAGAATAATGGTTGTTCTATTTATATGAGAGATATGTTTTATGGTCATGCCCGATGGTCAATGGTTTATTCTTAATGAATCTCGAACGTGATGTTACACATATTCATAGTGTGAATACCAAAAGATGTAAAGTTGATAACGATAGTCCCACATACTTGTGGCACCGCCGCCTTTGGTCACATTGGTGTCAAGCGCATGAAGAAGCTCCATGCCGATGGACTTTTAGAGTCTCTCGATTATGAATCATTTTGACACATGCGAACCATGCCTCATGGGCAAAATGACCAAGACTCCGTTCTCCGGAAAAATGGAGCGAGCAACCAACTTATTGGAAATCATACATACCGATGTGTGCGGTCCAATGAGCGTTGAGGCTCATGGAGGATATCGTTATGTTCTCACTCTCATCGACGACTTGAGTAGATATGGGTATGTCTACTTGATGAAACACAAGTCCGAGACCTTTGAAAAGTTCAAGGAATTTCAGAATGAGGTAGAGAATCAACGTGACCGGAAAAATAAAGTTCTTACGACGATCGTGGAGGAGAATATTTAAGTCATTTAATTTGGTACGCACTTAAGGAAATGTGGAATCGTTTCACAACTCACGCCGCTTTGGAACACCTCGGTAATAACGGTGTGTCCGACGTCGTAATCACACTTTATTGGATATGGTGCGGTATATGATGTCTCTTATCGATTTACCGCTATCATTTTGGGGATACGCTCTAGAGACAAATTTACATTCACTTTAAATAGGGCACCGTCTAAATCCGTTGAGACGACACCGTATGAATTATGGTTTGGGAAGAAACCTAAGCCGTCGTTTCTAAAAGTTTGGGGATGCGATGCTTATGTCAAGAAACTTCAACCCGAAAAGCTCGAACCCAAGTCGGAAAAATGCGTCTTCATAGGATACCCTAAGGAAACCATTGGGTATACCTTCTACCTCAGATCCGAAGGCAAGATCTTTGTTGCCAAGAACGGGTCCTTTCTGGAGAAAGAGTTTCTCTCGAGAGAGAAAGAGTTTCTCTCGAGAGAGAAAGAGTTTCTCTCGAGAGAAGTAAGTGGGAGGAAAGTGCAACTTGATGAAGTACTACCTCTTGAACCGGTGAGTAGAGCAACTTTCGAGAAGATGTTCCTGTGGTGCCGCACCAACCGAAGAGGAAGTTAATGATGATGATCAAGGTACTTCGGATCAAGTTACTCTTGAACTTCAGAGGTCCACGAGGACACGCTCCACACCAGAAAGTGGTATGGCAACCCTGTCCCGGAAATCATGTTGTTAGACAACGGTGAACCTTCGAACTATGAAGAAGCGATGGCGGCCCAGATTCCAACAAATGGCTTGAAGCCATGCAATCCGAGATAGGATCCATGTATTAAAATGAAGTATGGACTCGGCAGACTTGCTCATGATCGGGCGCAGCGATAGAAAACAAATGGATCTTTAAGAAGAAGATGGACGCAGATGGTAATGTTACCATCTATAAAGCTCGACTTGTCGCTAAGGGTTATCGACAAGTTCAAGGGGTTGACTACGATGAGACATTCTCTCCCGTAGCGAAGCTAAAGTCCGTCCGAATCATGTTAGCAATTGCCGCATACTATGATTATGAGATTTGGCAAATGGACGTCAAAACGGCATTCATTAACGGCCATCTTAAGGAAGAACTGTATATGATGCAGCCGGAAGGTTTTGTCGACCACGAGAATGCTAATAAGGTATGCAAGCTCCAATGATCCATTTATGGGCTGGTGCAAGCATCTCGAGTTGGAACATTCGCTTTGATGAGATGATCAAAGCGTTTGGGTTTATGCACTTATGGAGAAGCCTGCGTTTACATAAGAAAGTGAGTGGGAGCTCAGAGCATTTCTCATATTATATGTAGATGACATACTTTTGATGGGAAATGATATAGAACTTTTGGACAGCATTAAGGCCTACTTGAATAAGTGTTTTTCAATGAAGGACCTTGGAGAAGTCAAGCTACGTGTTAGGCATCAAGATCTATAGGGATAGATCAAGACGCCTCATAGGTCTTTCACAAAGCACATACCTTGATAAGATATTGAAGAAGTTCAATATGGATCAGTCCAAGAAAGGGTTCTTGCCTGTATTGTAAGGTGTGAGATTGAGCTCGGCTCAATGCCCGACCACGGCAGAAGATAAAGAAGAGATGAGTGTCATCCCTATGCCTCGACCATACGATCTATTATGTATGCCATCTTTGTGTACTGCAGACTGATGTAAACCTTGCCGTAAGTTTGGTAGGAAGGTACCAAAAGTAATCCCGGCAAGGAACAATGGGTGATGACAAAGGGTCAAGAATATCCTGAAGCACCAAAAGGACAAAGGACATGTTTCTCGTCAATGGAGGTGATTTAAGAGCTCGTCAGAAGGGTTACGCCGACGCTTAGCTTCAACACAGATCTGGATGACTCTAAGTCACAAACCGGATACGTGTTTATTTTGAATGGTGGGGCAAGAGTCTGGTGCGGTACGCAAGCAAAGCGTCGTGGCGGGATCTACATGTGAAGCGGAGTACATGGCAGCCTCGTGAGGCAACAGATGAAGCAATCTGGGTGAAGGAGTTCATCACCGACCTAGGAGTCATACCCAATGCGTCGGGGCCGATCGCACTCTTCTGTGGACAACACTTGAGCTATTGCACTTGCCAAGGAGCCTGGGTTTCACAAGAAGACCAGTGCACATCAAGCGTCGCTTCAACTCCATTCGTGAAAATGTTCAAGATGGAGACATAGATATTTCTAAAGTACATACGGACCTGAATGTAGCAGATCCGCTGACTAAACCTCTCCCTAGGGCAAAACATGATCAACACCAACTCTATGGGTGTTCGATTCATCACAATGTAACTAGATGATTGACTCTGGTGCAAGTGGGAGACTGTTGGAAATATGCCCTAGAGGCAATAATAAAATGGTTATTATTATATTTCTTTGTTCATGATAATAGTCTATTATTCATGCTATAATTGTGTTATCCGAAATCGTAATACACATGTGAATACATAGACCACAACGTGTCCCTAGTGAGCCTCTAGTTGACTAGCTCGTTGATCAACAGATAGTCATGGTTTCTCGACTATGGACATTGGATGTCATTGATAACGGGATCACATCATTGGGAGAATGATGTGATGGACAAGACCCAATCCTAAGCATAGCTCAAAGATCGTAGTAGTTCGTTTAGCTAAAGCTTTTCCAAATGTCAAGTATCATTTCCTTAGACCATGAGATTCTCGCAACTCCGGACACCGTAGGAGTGCTTTGGGTGTGCCAAACGTCACAACGAATCTGGGTGACTATAAAGGTACACTCACGGGTATCTCCGAAAGTGTCTCATTGGGTTGGTACGAATCGAGATCGATTTGTCACTCGTATGACGGAGAGGTATCTCTGGGCCCACTTTCGGTAATGCATCATCATAATGAGCTCAATGTGACCAAGTGTCCGTCAAGGATCATGCATTACTAAGACGAGTAAAGTGACTTGCCTAGAATCTAGATTAAACGAGGTATTGGGATACCGACGATCGAATCTCGGGCAAGTAACGCACTGATTGACAAAGGGAATTGTATACGAGGTTGCTTGAATCCTCGACATCGTGGTTCATCCGATGAGATCATCGAGGAGCATGTGGGAGCCAACATGGGTATCCGGATCCCGTTGTTGGTTATTGACCGGAGAGGCTCGGTCATTATGTTCAAGCATGTCTCCCGAACCCGTAGGGTCTACACACTTAAGGTTCGGTGACGCTTAGGGTTGTAGAGATATGAGTATGCAGAACCCAAAGTTGTTCGTAGTCCCGGATGAGATCCCAGATGTCACGGAGTTCCGGAATGGTCCGGAGGTGAAGAATAATATATAGGAAGTCAGGTTTTAGGCCATCAGGAAAGTTTGGGGTCATCGGTATTGTCTGGGACCACGGAAGGGTCCTGGGTCCACCGGGTGGGGCCACCTATCCGGAGGGCCCCATGGGCTGAAAGTGGGAGGAACCAGCCTGGTGGGCTGGTGCGCCCCCTTGCCCCTGCACCTAGGGTTGGGAAACCCTAGGGGTGGGGCGCCTCCCACTGGCTTGGGGAAGCCACCCCGCCGCCCCTGGAGATCCCATCTCGGGCTTGCCGCCACCCCTTTGGGGGCCTATATAAAGGGGAGGGAGGCAGCCGCACCCATGCTCTTGGCGCCTCCCTCTCCCTTGCTACACCTCTCCCTCTCATGAGGCGGCTTGGCGAAGCCTCGCCGAGATTGTCACAGATCCACCACCACGCCCGTCGTCTTGCTAGATCTTCATGAACCTCTCCTTCCCTTGCTGGATCAAGAAGGAGGAGACGTCTTCCCAACCGTGACGCGGTGTTGAACGCGGAGGTCTTTGTCCGTTTCAAGACTAGGATCATCGGTGATCCGGATCACGCATTTAGTACGACTCCCTCAACCCCGTTCTCTTGAACGCTTCCGCTCGTGATCTACAAGGGTATGTAGATGCACTCCTCTCTCTCGTTGCTAGATGAACTCATAGATTGACCTTGGTGAAACCGTAGAATTTTTTTATTTTCTGCAACGTTCCCCAACACCGGGACACAATCGCAGTAGTTCTCCCAGTGCTACCTTAGCCGATATAGCGGAACGTAAGGTACCAAAACATGGGAGCCGGGCAAACCCAACTATTGACCCAAGACATGATTCGGAGCTGATGCATATAATGCCATAGGTTTGGGGTGCCGAACTTCCATGAAGGTGTTCGGACTTTTATTGCCGTGTTACGGGTAAAACGAAGCCCCTGTCATATTTTAAGGCATATCGATGTGTACGGATGCCACTTGACAAAATGATTTCGATGAGAAATAATCAGCAGGTAAATGTCATATAAATCCACATGTTGTATTTGAATAGTACGTCTATGCGTATGGGTACGAGTAATGTGATAAAAAAGGATTATGATGGCGGAACCGGCTATGACCAGGGGGAAGAGGTTGAGTGCGGATCCGTAATATAGCCGGACGGTCACTGCGGGGAATGTCTAAGGATTCCCTAACGCATTCAAGCTGCCTCCGTGTAGCCCGTCCTGGTCGGTGCAAAGGTGAACCTGCGAAGGAAATGTAAGAAATGTTTACGTCTTGGAGGGCGGTTGAACCGCCGAAGTTCGGCTGTCACGGCCTTCTCACGGAGTGTTTAGTTGAGCTCGACGGGCCAGCGGTATCCTTCCGTGAAGTAGTTCGGAGTCCCTTGATGGTGTCCGGGAGCCTGAATGGCGACTCGAGGTTCGGCTGCAAGATGATGCTCGTTGTTTCTGCTGCTAAGGCAGTGATGTATTTGGTGGTGCCGAGGGAAGGTTCAGCCTTGCCATGAACCGTGATGATGCCGCGTGGACCGGGCATCTTGAGCTTACGGTAGGCATAATGTGGCACCGCGTTGAATCGAGCAAACGCGGTTCGGGTCTCGAAAGCGATTGCTTGATAATTATCGCGAAAGGGACGATTTCAAGATTAAGTCTTGATGCATTAATTTTCTAGTGATCCAAGACCACCTCAAGGGCAATGGAGCTCAGACAAATAACCTCCACACTCGGTATAATGCCTCAAAGTGGCTTTAGTGGGTTTGATCGCCGAATGATCGATGCCCATCTTGCGCGATCGTGCTTACACAAAGCGATTTAGGCTGCTCAGCCTCGCCCATAAGGACTCGAGTGAGGTGGAACCCGTCTATTATTGGGTCGAGGACTAGTGCGGCCGGATCGCCTTACGATTGGCGTTGACGCATTTATCCGTATGGTTGAAGGTGATCGGCCCTAGTTTATATTGTGGGACGACTAGTTCCGTTGAGTTGCCATCCCTAAGGATGCATATCTGGTCCGCGTTGGTAATTTGGGTGGTATTTACCACATTCACCAATTGGATATGCGGGGGAAATTTCTTTTGCTCTCCTCTGTTCGGTGATTTGGGCTCTTCATTGCTATCGTCGCTTTGAGACCCCCCTTCATCTTTAGGCGCGCCCGCTTGGCTTGTTTGAAGACCCAACATTCTCTGTTGGTATGGGTGGTGGCGTTTACGGGGTGCCATGAATTTGGCATTGGCGATCGAAAGTATGCGGTCCAGACTGGATGGACCCAGATTTTTATTTTTGGGTGGCCCCTTCCGCTGACCGGACTTTGAGCCCCTGAACCCGGCATTAACTATCGTATTTTCGATGTTTGCACCATATTTGCGGCGCGTGTGTTTGTTGCGTCGTGGTTTGCCGTTGCTATCCGTGGCTTCTGGTATGCCAGGTTTGCTTGTTGTATTGGTACTACGAGCCAACCTGCTATCTTTGCCCGCACAAAAATGGGTCATAAGTGTCGTGAGGGCTGCCATGGATTTTGGCTTCTCTTGGCCGAGGTGCCGGGCGAGCCATTCATCATGTATGTTATGCTTAAATGCCACTAAAGGCCTCGCATCCCGGACAACCGACTATTTGATTCTTCTTAGTTAGGAACCGTGTCCGTAATTGCACAGCCGATTCCCCGGTCACTGAGTTATATGGCTCAAGTCATCGGCATCCTGGTCGTACATAAGTGCCCTGGAAGTTGTCGAGGAATGCACCTTCCAAATCCTCCCAACTGCCAACGGAGTCTGCTAGCAAGCTATTCAGCCAATGCCGAGCTGGTCCTTTGAGTTTTAGTGGGAGGTACTTGATGGCATGTAGATCATCACCGCGAGCCATGTGGATGTGGAGGAGGAAATCCTCGATCCATACCGCGAGATCTGTTGTCCCATCATATGATTCAATATTTAAGAGTTTAAAACCCTCTGGGAATTCGTGATCCATTAATTCATCAGTGAAGCATAGGGGTGTGCGGCGTCTACATCGGGCTATATCAACGACGCAGCTCAGATGAGTCTTGTCTCCATTATTCGCCCTACCGGATTTACTTTTTAGTGTATCCGCGTGGCAGTCATCGTCCGCGTTGGTGCGCTACCTGTGATCCGTAGATCGATCTTGCATGTTTTGCCTTGTTTTCCCATACGTCTCGCAGGTCCCGCGTGTTGCCCCGGGCCTTGGTATTTTTGTTTGAGTGGCAGCGGGGTGCAAGCTGAACTTCAGGCTGAAATGCCTCTCTGTCTCGGCCGCGAGGTGGCCGATCAGCCGCATCGTACGCTGGTGATGTAGGTCAATGCTTCCTCCTCGAGTCGGGGTAGCAACCTGCGCTTTGGGTATTTCTTGGAGGGGCGTTCGAGTTCAGATTCCTCACCACAAGGACTTGATCCATCCGTCTCTAGCAAATCTTGATCAGCTCGAAGTCATTGTTGCTCTTTCTTCAAAGCTATTTGTTGTGGCTATAAGCGGCGCTTGAAGCGCTCCTCGCTCGACGGGATCCTCGAGCACGATAAATTCTTCGTCAGCCGAGGCTCACCTTGTCTTCGGAGAGAGGCATGTAATTGTCATCCTCCGCTTCTCCATCTCACGACCTGCTCGAGGGCTAGCTTGTTCACGCTCCCGCTCTAAATCGTGTTGGAGGGGATTGTTGTCGTCTTCGGCACTATCCAGAGTGTTATTGTCTCTTGTGTCGGTATCACTACTTTTGCTATGGCGGGACTTAGAGCGCGCCACCGACGCCGATGCTTGGGTTGCTTCTTGGAGGGGTCATCCTCCGCACGTCTTGTCGCCATTGCCTTCTTTGGGGTATCCACCATGTATATATATCATATGATGAGGTGGCGGTCCAGCCACGCGGGCGATGGTTCCTGTTCGTCTCCTGCATCGTCGTCCATACCGTCGATGTCTTGAGTCAAGTCGAGCATGTTAGTTAAATCGGCGATGCTGGCTACTAAGTGGGTGGTGGGTGAGGGGCGAATTTCTTCGCTGTCGTCAAGATCCCATTCTAGCCGGACATAGTTCGGCCAAGGTTCTCCTGACAAGGAGAGAGACTTTAATGAATTTAGCACGTCGCCGAAAGGCGAGTGCTGAAAGATATCCGCGGAGATAAACTCCATGATCGGCACCCAATCGGATTCGATAGTCACGGACGCAAGCGCCTCGGAGTCCGTGGCCGGGGATGAATCCAACGATTTGGCAACACGGCTCTCGTAAGGGGTGAAGTCAGTATTCGGCTCTATCGCCACTGAGAGTGCGGCCTCCATGGTGGGGTCTATCCACCCGTCCTCGGATGGCGCAATTTGCTCCGGATTGAGGGCCGGAGTAGTTGCAGGTGTGATCTTCCGAACACTGTTCGAGGGTAGAGCTAAATCGTGCTCGTCGTGATCGTGCGGCGCACCTGACATGGGCTCGAATCTGTCGAAGATCAAGTCTTCTGTAACATCCCAAATTTTCAATTTGGAATGTTATACATAGGTCATTCATGCATATCATATTTTATTGCATTTCCATTCCGCAAATCCTCGAAATCCTAAGCAACTCAAGGACCCACGGAGAGAGTTGGGGATTTTCCCGGTTCTCATATTTGATTTTTATCAAATAATGGGACGAGGATTTTGATTTTAATTATTTTTCTCTCCAAAAACTATTTCATATTAAATTAAATGAGAGGAGATAATATGACTTCTCCAAAATAATTGAAATATTGGAGGAAAAATATTAAAACCATTTATTTGATTTATTTGGTTTTATTCGGATTTTTATTTGCATTAGAAAAATTGCATGTTTTCAAAATTGCATTTTAGGGCCAAGAAAATGTTCATCTCGTTTTAAATATTTTATTTAGACGGTGAAAATTTGTTTTGGCATTTTTAGGCTTTTTATTTTATTTTCTAGGATTTTATTTACATGGGGCGAGCCCAGCTGAAGCCCAGGCCCGGCCAGCTTGCCCGCCTGCAAATCCCGTCTTGCCGCCTTGACTCGGAGAGTCCGAAACGCCGCCGCCCAAACCCCCTCCCAGTCGGAGCCGCCCGCGCCTCCCCCTTTAATGCAACCCCGGGACCCCACAGAGCCCCAAGTCAGCCCGCTGACCCTGCTACTGTACACACGCCCTGGCCTTGGCCCGCCCGAAGTCCCGCCCGCCTCCATCCGCGCAGCCTCGCCACCCGCCGCCCCGCCGGAGCTTGAGCCGAGGTAGTCGCCCACGCCGCCCAGTTTTCTAAAAGAAAATCGTTGCTTTTTTAGAAAACCCTAGGTTTTTAGATCGGATTTTTCGGTTTATTTGTTCAATGAAATGTTATTTCGTTGCTTCGTTCCATTTAACGCGTTCATCGCTTAGTTACAGTTAACGAACGTCCGCTCGTTAAACTGTTCTTCGTTTTTTCTTTTTCTCAGTTTTATCCGCGATTATTTCTGATCGCAATTTCTGATCCGATCTTAGTTTCTGTTTATCTTTTCGCTCGTTAGTCGGAATTAGGCGATTCAAGTGCCTAGATCCTTGTCTCGAGATCCTCTTTCTGTTTAACCAACTTAAACAAGATTTTGGTACTGTAAAATTTGACCTTAGTTCATATTAGTAAGCGGATCTTGTTTCTTTCGCCGTTTGAGTTTCGCTGCTCCGCTTGATTTGATTCTTTTTGCTAACCGGAGTTCTTAAGTTGAACTTTCCGGTCAACTCTCTTATTTGAGTTTTGCTTGTGCATCTTTGCTTGTTGCTTATGTATGTTATTGTTTGTTTGCGATAGAATTCACGTGCAAAAGCGTGCTACTACGAAGTCCCTAGGTTTCATGGATCGCCGCCAAGGCAAGTAACACATTGATCATACTCTTTTCATACCCAGTTTTTATGCATTAGTCAAATCCTCAAACATTGCATGATTAGGATGTCATTAACTTGTGGGTTGGGAAGTAGTTGATGAGTTAGAACCTATTGCCCTGTTATATTCAAACCCTTGGGAGTTACTCTACGCGTTGCTTATATTGCCATGCTATGCTCGTAGACGTGGTTCGGGTTTGAGTGAAATTCATGACAGATGTGAGATTATTAATTAATGGTTCAACTTAAGGTGGCAACTTAAATTAACATCTGGGTGGATTGAGGCACTTGGAGAACCCAGTGTTGTCTGTATTTTTTGGAAATCCCGGAGTACCCGTGTGATCTTCCTATGGACCGCCACCTGTGCTCAAAGGGAATCGAGATGATTCATGCTAGAAACTTCCGTGTGCGACCACAAGCTATTATGGGCTCTAGCATAGTTGAGTAAGTTATGTGAAGCTCTTGAAGAGGCAGCTCAAGCAGGTAGTGGGATGTAGGTTTGGTATGGTCTCGTCCGAGTAGAGAGTTAATGTTTCGAAGATCGTGTCTCGGCCATCCGCTTCTCGACACCATGTAGTGCGAGAAATCCAACGGAGGCGATCGAGTCTTGTGGGGAAAAGTGCACAAACCTCTGCAGAGTGTACAATCTAATCATGGTTAGCCGTGTCCCCGGTTATGGACAAATCTTGAGTATCTAGTTCTTGGGTTATCACATGTATCTCATCACTCTTAATGAATACTGTTGGGATGTCAATTACTTTAATTGGGATTGAGTTAGAGGAACCTTCTCAAATGTTTCAACCACCATGATAGTTAAATTAAAATATATTCCTTTGTTGTAGGAAAAAGTTGGCTTTTCGCAAAAACTATAACCATAGAGCTTTCCACCAGCCAAATATGCATGTAGTGATAGCATTATTCTGTTTCTTGCTCTCTTGTGTTATATTGCCGCATATTCCATGTAATCTTGCTTTTAGTCGCAACGTGTTATGTTGCGGACTTTTCGAGAACGAGGAGTAAGGTTAGTTGGAGGTCGTTGCCGTGCAGCTTCATATCCGTTGGAGTTGATGGACTCACTTTATCTTCCAAGCCTTTCATTTGGTATCGCATTAGATGTCCTGAAGCCATATTATTGTAATAAGTTCTCTCTTGAGACATTCGATGTAATAAGTGTGTGATTGCTACTCTGTTATAAATCTTTCGAGTACTGTGTGTGTCAGCATTACCGATCCAGGGATGACACTGAAGCACAGAGACTTGACCATCTGAGGTCGGGTCGCTACATCTTCGCGGATGTCGGCAGTGTAGTTTGAGTTTCCGAACCTGACCTGGTGGCCAGGGGCGTAGCTCTCGATCTCCTCCAGATGGCCAAGCGAGTTGGCCCGCAGTGCGAAGCCACCGAATACGAAGATCTGTCCGGGAAGGAAAACCTCACCCTAGTTCGCATCGCTACTGATGATTGAAGGAGCCATCAAGCCTTACAGTGACGGCACAGTGGAACTCTCAATGAAAGCACCAATGTCGGTGACAAAACCGGCGGATCTCGGGTAGGGGGTCCCAATCTGCGTCTAAGGCGGATGGTAACAGGAGGCGGGGACACGATGTTTACCTGTGTTCGGGCCCTCTCGATGGAGGTAATACCCTACTTCCTTCTTGATTGATCTTGATGATATGAGTATTACAAGAGTTGATCTACCACGAGATCGTAGAGGCTAAACCCTAGAATCTAGCCTATGGTATGATTGTTGTTGTCCACGGACTAAACCCTCCAGCTTATATAGACACCTGAGGAGGGCTAGGGTTACATAGAGTCGGGTTACAAGGGAGGAGATCTACATATCCAGATTGTCAAGCTTGCCTTCCACGGCAAGGAGAGTCCCATCCGGATACGGACAAAGTATTCAATCTTGTATCTTCATAATCCAACAACATACGGCCAAAGGATATAGTCCCAACGTCCGAGACCCCCTAATCGAGACTCCCTACTTTGCCACACGCCGGGTCCCCATTGAAGACAAGCAAGCCGTAGATCCTGGGCGGCATTGCGAGGCATGGATCCTGGGGCACCATCGCCTAGCTCTGATCCCGCCGGCCGTCACCGAGGTTCCCGACTGAAGATGCCCTACCACCGCGGCACTCAGGTCTTTCGCCACCGCCACCTCTAGCAGTTCACCGCCACCATCCAGCGTGCCCCCTGTCGCCCCGATTCTTTCCTGAGCGATGGCAGGAACCACCTAACTCCCCTAGTTTGCCTCCATCGTGGGATCACTTCGTGCCGGTTCGCGAGGCCACAACCCTCGCCCTCCAGTTTCATCACTTTTTTGTGTTTATCCTCTGAAAAAATTGGCCATCGTTGTAGGTGAGCTTCACAGATTATTCGGATTCGACTCTAAACAAATGAGCATTAAACTTTGTTGTCCAGTTTGCTCACTTTTTGGAATGAAAAAAGGCTAAAGGTAGAAATTGTTCCAGAAGGTGAAAAATATGTTCGAGTATGTTTTCTAGAACACCGACACTCTCTGGACATCATTGGCATATGCATGCCAATGTTATCAACCAACTTTGACATATATGCTACAATTATCCCTCGAGACAGAACTGTTGTAGTAGACTTGTATCCATGCTGGATGTAAAAAATAAATGTTCATGTTAATGAATATTGATAAAAGCTGGGAGAGGTTCTCTCCTTTTTGTTTCAGAGTGTGTTGTTTCAGAGAGTGTTCACTTTTATACTATAATGTACATGTTATTAAAGCATTCATGTGGGATTTCCTCATTTGCGAAAACAGAAAAATGACACAAGTTAAAAAAAACATGTAGCTAAGGGCATCCAATTCCTATGTTTACAAAATAATAAGGAAGCCATTTCGTCGAGGAAAATCTAGAAGCTCAACTAAGAAAAATAAGCAGTACTGTGTGTGTAAACGAAGAAGAAAGTCAGTCCTTATCTAGAAAAATATGAACTATGAACGTTCAAAATTAATAAAATGGAGAGGATAAGGAAAATGAGAAAACAAAAAAGTTCAAACAATTCCCATGGATTCCGAAGGATTTTTCCAATTTATAAAAAACCTAGAAGTTCAAATTAAAATAGAGGAGTGTTTCAATGTTTATTACAAAACTCGGATTTTTTTTCTCTTACTAAGAAATAAAACCAAGAAGTCCAAATTGCAAAGATGGAGCAGTTCGATGATTATAGAAAACTCAGACTGTCCTTGTTATTAGAGAATGGAAACAAGAAATTCAGAATAAAATAACATAGTAGTTCGAAGTATAAAAATTGAAAAAATTGAAATCTACTAACAGGAAGATCATAAGAAGTTCAAACAAAAATAACAGAGCACTTTGAACTGGATATTTCACTGTTCCTAAAAAAGAAGTTCGAATTTTAAAAATATAGAAGTTCAAAAATCATAAAACGGACTTTCATCATTTCTAATGTTTAAAAACCTCTAAGAGTTCAAAATTAAATAACGGACGGTCCAATATTTATTACAAATCTAAGATATTTCCGTTACTAAAAGAAATAAACCAAGAAGTCCAAATTACAAAATTAGAGAAGTTCGATATATATAAAAAAGCTTTGATTTTCCTTGTTATTAAAGAATAAACCAAGAAGTTCAGTTTAAAATAACCAAGAAGTTGTACAATGTTTATTACATTTCTAAAAAAAATACACAATGAAGTTCAAAATAAAAAATATAGAGCGGTTCAATGTCTATAAAAATCTTAGATATTTTCATCTAACTTAGAGAAGTTCAGATTGATAACAGCCAGAAGTTCACGTACTGCACAGTGTGCATTTTGTATGAAAAAAAGAATGAAAAGGCAAAGGCTAAAATTTTTGTTGCTAGAAGTTCAAGTGCTCGGCTGGAGAGAGTTCAAAAATTCTTATGAGAGAGGTTGAACAAAAATACGTGATAGAAGTTTAAGGTAAAAGCATCGGGAAGTTCAACTACTACACGGAATGTGTTTCAGGTAAGAATATAAGAATAGAAAATTAAAAGCTTAAAAAATTGCAAGAAGTTCACGTGCTCCTCCTAGCATAGTTCAAAATTCATGTGCGAGACGTCCGGTTCATTTACATGTTGAAAAAAAGACAAAAAACAACGTTGTTTTGCTATTTTAAAAACTGTTCTGAAACAGCAACGAATTTGTAACTCATGTCGATATTAAAAACTTGTTGCTATTCATAAGCTTTCCAACGGTATATTATGTGCTACATTCCGATGAACGGTCTAAAATTTTCATTTATACCGCGTAAAACACGTTTTTATGTATTCAAAAAATTCTTTTGAACCATCGCGAGCATGAAAAACTGATCAACACGGGAAAGTTGCGTGCTTTCAACACCTTTCCTTCGGTATATTATTTGCTCAATTCGGTAAGTGGTTGGGGAATTACGGGCGAAAAATAGTACATAAAAAACAGAGTGAAGTTCAAACAGAATTGCCACAGAAGTTCAAGTACTTCACGCAGTGCATTTCCCTTTGTGATGAAGGCAGAAATCCTGATCTCGCCATTTCTAAATTACTTGAAAATGGCAGGAATATCATTTGTGTAAGTTCAAGTCCACGGTCGGAGAAAATTAAAAAATTATCGTGAGAGAGGTTTGTACAAAAGGGATATCATTTGTGTTACACCGACGAGTGGATGAGAAAATTACAAACGAAAATACGTCACAGAAGTTCAACGTGAAAACAGCAGGAAGTTCAACTACTACACTGAATGAATTTCAGATGAAAAACTTCTAAAATCGTCACGAGTATGAAAAAATGATCAACACGGGAAAGTTGTGTGTTTACAGCAGCTTTCTATCGGTATATCACTTGCTCTATTTCGGTGAGTGGATGGAGAGCTACGAGGAAAAAAAGCACGTGAAAAACCGAGTGAAGTTCAAGTAGACATGCCCAGAAGTTCAATTTCTTCACGCGGTGCATTTTAGACGAATCTGTTTCGCAATAAAGGCATAACGCATGATCTCGCAGTTTTCAAAATTAGTTGAAAACGGCTAAGAATAAGAGAAACCCATCTACATGAAAAAGTTTCGCATTTCCTCAAGCTTTCCAACGCCATGTCAATTGCTACATTTGGACGTACGATTAAAAATTACCTTGAAAATACAAACTCGATGGAACTTGTACCATTTTCTAAATTACTTTTAAAACGTTTAAAATTAGAAAAAACTTTAAAGATGAAAAAGTAGTCATTTTTATAAGCTTTCCAACGCCATATCATTGGCCTCAAATGGATTAGCCGTTTAGAAGTGGCATTGAAAATACGAACTCGGTTGTTCGGTTTGAGAAATTTTATGATTTTCCAAATTACTCTTTAATCGTAAGGAATCAGAGAAAGCTTTCAACATGTGGAAGGAGCGGTTTTGCAGCAGCTTTCAAATGCCATATTATTTGCCTTATTCCGATAAACGGTTTAGAAGTGCGATCAAAAATACGGTTCACATTTTTTGTTTGAAAAAAAAACGGTTTTCAAAACTGCTCTTAAACCGCTTACATTTTGCCAAAAATTTAACTTGGGTCATGATACTGGTGTCCATAGCTTTCCAACGGTATATCACAAGCCCCATTTGGGCAATATTTGTGGAAATTCAACCTAGCACTGGGGGAAGTTCAGGTCGAACAAACTCGAACAAAGAAATTGCAACTATTTATGTTCATCATTTAACCGAGAGCAAATCCGCCAATGAGCGAGATTCCTATTTAAAACGGGCATTTAATTGCTAAAAACTGGTTGCAGATTACACTTACATCACATAGAACACGATCGACTGCATTAATTCAGCGTGGGAGACACGATTCAAGATAGCCGAAGGTCGGGTTCCTACAGAGGGAAGTTCACATTGTGTAATTCAGGAAGTTCAGGTTGTGATGTAAAATGTATGACATAGTGACTTTTCAAATTTGTTTGCATGCCCTACAGCCATCAATGATCAATAATTTATTACCGAAAAATTAATATACTACTAGTTTCCTAGTATGATTCCTTTCCAAAAAAAGGTATGTATATACACTCCTATTTTTTTAAGGTATCATATATGACAAATAATATGAAACGTTGTCCCAAAGGTTGGTATGTATATTAAGGATGTTTTTATGCTTTTTTTCTCAAGTTTTATTTTTCAAGGTATCTAGTATTTTTTTTAATTAAGACCGGGTCACATTTTTTAATGGCTAATATTTGTATACAAATTAAGATGACCAAATAATATAAAATGTGATCCAAAATATTATTTTACTTGTAGGAATGTATGATGCATGCTGATACACATGAGTTTTTCCAATGTACATATACCCACTGACGATAATTTTTAGTTTTAGGAATGTTTGTTACATATAACCACACACGATTCGTTACGGTTTAAGAGCAGTTCTAAATTTACTAAATCGCGAAATTCTGTTTTTCGTTTTTTTACAATTTTCGTACTGTTTTGGCTCTAGTTTTTGAACCGTCTGTCGAAACAAGACGTGCGATACGCCATCGAAAAGCTACGGACGAGGCGCAACTTTCATATGTTGAAATGTTTCTGAGATTCCCTACGATTTTAAGTTAATTTTGAAAATTGTGCGGTAACGACAAGAGCCAGCGGACGTTTTTCACGATTTTTTTCAAACCTCTGGTCGAAATGATTCAAATGATACGCCGTTGGAAAGATATCAACGAGGCGCAACTTTTTCATGTAGAACACTCTCTCTAATTCCTTCTAGTTTAAGAGAAATTTTAAAAATACCGAAACACGAACACTCAGTTTTTTGCAACACCCAAATCTTCGTGTGTACTGCATCAGGCAGAAGAATGCACTGCTTCAGATCGAAAACCGCAATGCATCAGATAGTCGAGCGAACTTCATGATTTCTTTTTGTCGGATGTAAACTTTCTCGGACGAGTTTTTGTTGTCTTTTTTCAACATTTTTTATGAAGGAGAGTGGACTGCAGAGACGAGGGCGAGTGAACCGCGACATATATTGAAGTGAACCACATTACTATTTTTTTTGTTTCGCTAAGTTTTCGCACTTTCCATGTTGTGCGCAAGTGAACCTCATCACTCTCAAAAGTGAACCACATCCGAGGACCAAACGCACTACAAGTGTTAATGTAGTCGACTAATTTTTTAAACACGCAAAACAAATTGCACTTCATACATAGGGGTAATGAAACATCATTCTTTTTACACAAACTGAGTGCACTTCAAAAAAAGATCGCCAAAAAATGCAAAACATGGATGGAGTGAACTGCGTCACTCAACTTTTTCATAAAAAATGTACTGCACGCATGTGTCGGACGGTGTGCATCGCAGACGCTTGACGGCCATGGACTGCAAGGTATGGGGCACTCCACAAGAGCATCGAGTAAACTGCACGGTGAGCCAACATACATACAACACCGATGTTTCTGCACTACAAGAACACACATGCTGCACTGCACGGGAACATGCCCGTGCACACCGCACCACACATCTGTCAAACTACACACCACTCCCACACCATGTGCACTTCAAGTTGATGCCTCGAGGAACCCTCACGCTGGGTGCATCATGTTTTGTGGTCGCCGCCGACAATGATGGCAGCCGTCATCCCGAGCTTGGTGGGCGGGGCCACCGGACGGGCGTCATGAGGCTAAGCCGAGGCCATGGGGCCGGGCCTCTGGGACGGGTGAGGAGTCCTGGATTAGGGGTCCTCGGCCGTGGGACTATATACTTTAGCCGATTTGTTGGACTATGAAGATACAAGATTGAAGACTTCGTCCCGTGTCCGGATGGGACTCTCCTTTGCGTGAAAGGCAAGCTTGGCACTACTTGATATGTAGATCTCCTCCCTTGTAACCGACTCTAGGTAACCCTAGCCCCTCCCAAGTGTCTATATAAACCGAGGGTTTAGTCCGTAGGACAACAACAATCATACCATAGGCTAGCTTCTAGGGTTTAGCCTCTACGATCTCGTGGTAGATCAACTCTTGTAATACTCATATCATCAAGATCAATCAAGCAGAAGTAGGGTATTACCTCCATCGAGAGGGCCCGAACACAGGTAAACATCGTGTCCCCGCCTCTGTTACCATCCACCTTAGACGCAGCTCGGGGACCCCCACCCGAGATCTCGGCCGGTTTTGACACCGACATTGGTGCTTTCATTGAGAGCTCCAACCGTGTCGCCACCGTAAGGCTTGATGGCTCCTTCGATGATCGGCAACGATGCGATCCAGGTGAGGTTTTCCTCCCGACGAGATCTTCGTATTCGGCTTCAGTACTACGGCCAACTCGCTTGGCCATCCGGAAGCAGATCAAGAGCTACGCCCGGCCATCGTGTCGTTCGAACTTGAACTATACTACCGATATCCGCGGAGACTTAATCTTTGACGCGATTCGAACCCATGTCAAAAGTAGCCGCAATCACGACGAGCATGACTTAACTCTCGTCGTCGGACAAAGGTTCGGAGATCACACTGCAACTACTCCTACTCAACTGGAAAAATTGCACCATCTATGATCGGTGGATAGACCTCGCCACAGAGGCCGCACTCTCAGTGGCGATGGAGCCGAATACTGACTTCACCTCCTACGAGAGCCGTGTTGCCGAACCATTGGATTCGTTCCCGGCCACGGGCTCCGAGCCTCCTGCGTCCATGCCTATCGAACCCGACTGGGCACCGATCATGGAGTTTACCTCCGCGGATATCTTTCAAAACTCGCCTTTTGACGATGTGCTAAATTCATTAAGGTCTCTCTCCTTGTCAGGAGGACCTTGGCCGAACTATGTCCAGCTAGAATGGGATGCGGACGACGAGGAAATTCGCTCCCCACCCACCATCGACTTAGTAGCCACTGTCAATGATTTAGCCGACATGCTCGACTTCGACTCAAGACATTGGCCGGTATGGACGGCGATGCAGAGCGAGGAACCACCATACGGTATTTACCGGACCGCCACCTCATCACACGATATATACATGGTGGATACACCCAAAGAAAACAATGACGAGGAACGGAAGGATGCATCAAGGATAGCTCCCTCGAGAAGCAACCAAAGCGACGGCGTAGGCGCCGCTCAAATCCCACCTCGACAAAAACAAAATAATAAATAAGAGAAAATAACACCCGGTCGACTCAGAAAGTGCATTTACAATCATCGACCAATGATAGAGCAGGATGAACCAGCAAACGGCGAACATAGTACGGAGCAGCTGTCCAAACACGTCGATGCCCAGGATAAAGCTCATCAACCTCTCTCCCGAGAGAAAACAGTCCGGATGACGACGCACACGTCATCCCGGAAAGACACTTGGAACAAGAGAACCTCCGTAGAAGTCTCATTGCCACCGCGAGGAGTCTGAAGAAGCAGAAGCAAAGGCTTAAGGCCGCGCAAAATACGCCAACAAAGAGATGGAACAAAGTGCTCGACATCAAGAAAAGTATGGTGGTAGGCGCCATACAAAGAGCTATCCAAAGCGCAAGTTTGCCGCTCGAAGTTCGATGATGAGGCCGAGAGCCTACACAAAGAAGAATAAAGCGGCCGATCAAATGGATCGACCACCTCGTGGCCGCGATAGGGCGGCTAACGGGGCCGCACATAAGTCAACACACGATTTATGTGAGGACTTGCGCCAAAAATCCGATATTACCAGGTCCATCTATGGATCTAGGAAGCGTGCTCCGGCACAAAATCAAAACCAAATACTATAACCGTCCGAACGCCACGATACATCCAAATATAGGGTGCCGACACCCCTATGCTTCACCGATGAGGTCTTGGATCATGAATTTCGAGGGATTCAAGCCCGTGAACATAGAGGCGTCTGACGACAGCGGACCACTGGGTGCGGATTGAGGACTTCATCCTCCATATCCACATGGCTCATGGAGACGATCTGACGCCATTAAATACACCGCCTCAATTTGAAAGGACCAGCTCGGGACTGGTTGAAGAGCCTCCCCAAAAATTCAATAGGAAGTTGGGAGGAGCTTGAGGATGCTTTTAGGGCCAATTTTCAAGGGACTTATGTCCGACCTCCGGACACGGACGATTTAAGTCATATAATTCAACGGCCCGAGAGTCACCAAAGCTTTGGAACAGATTTCACTAAGAAGAACCAAATCGTCATTGCCGGACGCCAAGCCTTAGCGACTTTCAAACACAAATATCATGATTTAATGGCTCGCCAGATACACCTCGCCAAGAAAAACCAAGGACAATGGCGGCCCTAACAAGCCTCATGACCCGCTTTATGCGGGCGAAGATAAATTTGGTAGCTCGTAGTAGCACCAATGACCGAACATCTGAAAGTCGAGGATGGTAATGGAAAACCATGATGCAAGAAAAGCAAGCGTCGAAATAACGAAGACCCAGCCAACACGGGCGGTAAACGCAGGATTCAGGGGCTCTCTACCCGGTCGGCGGAAGAAGCCTTTCAAAGGCAACAGAGATGGACCGTCCAAATTTCAACAAGATTCTAGACAAATTATGTCGATTCACGGCACCTCGAGCAAACCCGCTAATCACACCCACGAGAGAATGTTGGGTCTTCAAGCGGTAAGCAAGCTAAACGCCGAACACAAGGGGAGGGAGACACCAAGTGAAGACGAGGATGAGCCTCGTCGGCAAAGCATTGGGGGATGTAAAAAATTCCCGCACCAGAGGTCAAAAGCAGTGAACATGATTCACATAATGTAAAGAAAGGGCAAACATGCACTCCAAGACACATGCGTCAGAGAGCCCACACCCCCTAAGTTCAACCCTTGGTCGGCCCGCCCAATCACCTTTGATCGCAGGGATCACTCGACAAGTATCCCAGACGGAGGATTGGTCATTTTTGGTGCTAGACCCAATTATCGACGGATACCATCTCACCCAAGTCCTCATGGACGGCGGCGATGATCTTAATCGATATATCGTGACACAAATTCCGCAAAATGGGGATAGACCCGACAAGAATCTGCCAAGTACTACAACCTTTAAAGGGTAATAACCGAGGCCCGGAAGGCCCATTGACGGGCTCTCTAGTACTAGAGGTTGTATTCGGGTTCCCAAACAACTTCCGAAGTGAAAAGTTAACCTTCGACATCGCTCCATTCCGAAGCGGCTATCAAGCACTACTCGGAAGAACATCTTTCGCTCGTTTTAATGCAGTACCGCATTACGCTTCTCTTAAGCTCAAGATTGTCGGTCCACGTGGCATCATCACAGTTAGTGGAAATATTGAGCGTTCCTTACATGCGGAAGAACGTGCGCCGGCTTTAACAGCCGAACACTAAACGGCCTCTCCAACCAGAATAAATGATCGGTCGTCAAGACCGCGGACATGGCTAGACGAGTCCGCCAGACATTAGTCAGAATACTTAGATAAACTGAGATTGGTTTGATGATTATACCCCATAGGCGATCAGGGGCTTCCGTGTAAAAAGGACTAGTTCAAATTTCAACTTTACTTATCTTGAATTTTAATGGTTTATTGAGAATAACCAATTTCTCGCCTGACAACTTTCACTTAAGTTCTTCTCTTTTCTGAGATGACAATCGTGCTACACCCTTCCGAGGATACTTGCAGCGGAGACACGGTAGACGTGCGGTGAGGACCCGCTCAAAGGTTTCTTTTTTAGATTAAGACCACTGTGTAAACCTTTTTTTTGCCTTTTGTTGCTTCACATCCTCCTGATACTCAAGATAACCGAGAAGGATCTTGGCGTTATTGGCATTTCGCCACGTCGAGAATATTGCGATACACTGGACACTCGGGGTTCATTATCAAGGGCATTGCTCGGCCCGGTATATGTTATAAAGACCGAATACCTTAGGAGTGTTCGGCGTCATGAAGTTTGGCCTTATATGCATCAGCCCGAATCATGTCTTTGGTCAAATGTTGGGTTTGCGGCTCCGTGTTTTGCTACCTTACGCTCCGCTCTATCGCTTAAGGTGGCACCGAGAGAACTCTTCGCGATTGTGCTCGGTTCATCCGGACGAGCACCTCAGTAGAGAAAGCCGAAAACTGACTGTCATGATAAAGCGTGAGACTGGTCAACCACTCGAAGACTCATCAGAATCTTCGGGATTCCTCCGCATTAACGAAGGACCGGTTTTCCTGGTCATGAACACATGCGCACCGTATTCGGATAGCCGCGGAAATACCAGGGGCTATATAGTAGCCCCACTGTCAAACTCCTATGGTTAAGTGAAAGTGTTAAAGCAATATAGTCCGATTGCCTCGATTAAAGCGCTACCACCTCCTTAATGGACCAAGAGGTTGGATCAAGTGTGAAGACGCGCTTTTGCGAACACCCCCGCATTATATGCGTGGGGGCTGAAGCCGACGACTGCAAACTTTCAGGATACACACACACACACACACACACACACACACACACACACAAACGACCACACAGGAGGCATAATAATACTTTCAGCCAAAAGTATAAACACAGCCTTTATAATTCAAATAACATTGTTCTTACAATGGGGATACATGTCACTAGAACATAATATTCTTCGACCACTGAGCCTCTATTAAACGGGCGCCTTCAAGGACCTCTTCAAAGTAGTGCTCGGTCGATACTCGGCCTACGGCCGAACTCTGGGTTGCAATAGCGGTGGACTCCATCTCTGCCCAAGATGTCTTGACACTGCAAGAGCCATCCACAAGCACCCTCTATGCATGCCGACCTCTTCATAGCGTCGATATGCGGCACAACATCAAGGAATCGTTACACTAAGCCAAAATAACTATTCGGCCTTGGTCCTTCCGGACAAAGATGATCCACAACAGACCTCATGGCAAGCCCGGAGAACCTATGGAGCTCGGCCCACTCGGCCATTCGCTCATTTAACGGCGGCGGACGACCTTTGGAACATTGAATCGTGACCGTAATGCTTTTCCACTTCACGATCTTTTGAACTTTGAAAAACTTCGGCGCATCAATGACTTCTGTTCGCCAAATCCACGTATGCGTCTGCGAGAACTCCATAATTGATCAAGAGGGCATACTTAGGATCTCCGAACTTCATCCGCGAACAAAAGGGCTTCCCACCGCGATATCTCCGGCTTGGCGTAGCTCCTCAGCCAGCCTTCCGATTTTAGAGCAAAGGCCCTTGGTCGCTACCATGGCCTTCTCCAGTCCATCATCTTCGATCGGCTTTCCTTTTCAAGAAGCTCGTAGCATTGACATCTTTCAATTCAATGACCATCTTGGCTATTTAATCCTTGCTTTGGCAATGCGCAACTGTTGTTCGGCTCTCGACTCTTCGACCCTTTAGAGCGGCGCATCACTCTTCTGGCTTGTTCCTTGGCTCGGCGCAAGTTCCGCTCGAAGGGTCTCCACGGTGGCGAGACCCATCTGCAGTCCTAACATATTAAAGATACTAGCATCATGCTCCTCTTAATATGTGTTGATCACCAAGAAAACACATACCACTGCCTCGTCAAGCCGCTTGTTTACAAGCACAATGTCGACATCTGTCGGATCAAATTCTTGCCGCTTCAAATTTCGGCAAACTCACCGATCCCTTAGCCATCGGACGTTCAACCACCGCACATGAAGGTGGCATGATTATTACACAGGACTATGATCCTCTGCTTGCCGTTTTCGGCAAAGAACCGAGTCTCGAAACTACTATCTACATAGGGCACACCTAGCGTGTGCGATGCAAATCAAAAACATATACTACTTTATGCCTCAAAGCCTCTCGGCGGGCTCATAAAAGCTTCATGCAACCCACTTTGGCGGATGAAATCCTCTCAACCACCGTACCCATTAGCGTCTGATGCGCTTACGAGATAGCCGCTTGCTCCGGAAGATTCTTGGTCGCGTCGGGTCACGCCTTGGGATAGTCCGGCCTCTTTCTATTGCTTTCTCCTTAGGAGCCGAATACTCAGACTTGGTGTAGAAGGGTTACCCTCTGGCCTTGGCGGATCAGGAGAAATCCTCCCTGACGACACCTCAAGGTCGCCTGCCT
Organism: Aegilops bicornis; assembly: GCA_021605145.1. Taxonomy (NCBI): domain Eukaryota; kingdom Viridiplantae; phylum Streptophyta; class Magnoliopsida; order Poales; family Poaceae; genus Aegilops; species Aegilops bicornis. The sequence goes on from JAHIAL010000046.1 coordinate 1,253,004, forward strand.
CATGAGGCGGGAGGCATGTGGAGGTGTTTCGCTCTCCATCATCTCCTAAGAAGATCCTCAAGACGAACTGCATCGAGAAGGGCTACGATCCGAACTACAAGACATATGCTTCGGTTATTGTCCTCGAAATAAAGGTGATATTTTTACTATGAAGTACTTTTGTTTACTTACATTTCGGTGGAGAAATTTGATCCCCTTCGCACTTTGTCTTGATAAGGATACCCTCCGGCGAGGACCCTCTGGTGAAGATTTCTTCCCTTGTTTGGAAACCATTGTTTCCAAGTCTTGAAGCGGTCCTCTTCCTTCCCCGGGAGAGGGAATTTGATTCTTCTCCTGTTATCCTCCTTCACGGAGGCGCTAATTCCCGGTTTGGATGAATAATGAGTGAGGCCCGCTTTGACCTCTTTATTCCCCTTTATCTTCCCCGAGGGCGCTTGATAAGGCGCAAGCTCAAGCATTCCGCCAAGATCGATCTCACGAGCCTTCGGAAGGGGCGAACACTGATCATCTTCGTCTTTTTTACCCACAGTCAAAGAGAGACTTTTCAAAATGATGTTGTGATAAATAAAGAGACAACGTGTTCTAGAAGGACTACTTACTTGGGTATCTGGATGATTGCACTCGGACCCGCATCCTCGGTGGTGTCCTGGACACTTTATTTGTGATCCAAAGAACAATCGTACATCTCTTCGAGCGTCATGCCGAGGAAGTGTCAATAACTCATCGCGGTCCTTCCGGGTTGAACTCCCACATACGGAGAGGTCGGCGTTAAAAGGCGAGGACTCAGCGAACTAGCATGACTTGCATTACTGCGTGACCAGCCGACATCTCTCTCGAGGAGATCTCGGATGCGACTACTGCAATATCGGCACATCATTTATCGCCCCCATCGGCCCTTGTTGATCCATGACGTCGGTTGTGGCGGGGGCCCGGCGAAAAGGCGGCGGCCACCCACTTAGTATAGCGGGAGTGATGTAAATCCACTCCGTTGCCATAAGTTGGATACCTCCCGGAAGGAACCCTTTGGCCATGGAACATCGGCGGCTTTGCTTATTACGGCTCCTCGCATTCTGCGTGTCGCCCATTAATAAATCTTCGGCTCCACATTAAAGGTCTTGAGCCTGGCCAAAGTGCGGGGTGGCGTGGAGGAAGGCCTCACACACGACGATGAACGGCGAGATGTGAAGGATGGATTCCGGCCAGTCATGGAAATCCAAATCGTAATAGAACATGAGCCCCTAACAAAGGGATCTAGACTAAGGCCTAGCCCTCGGAGGAAGTGAGAGATGAATAGGATGCTCTCGCCACGGATTCGAGTGGGAATGACTCCGCCCTCGGCGGGTAGCATGTCTGAGATTTCGGCCAGTCGGATATCCGGCTTCTCTTAGATTCTTGATGTCTTCCTCTATGACAGAGGAGGGCATCCACCGACCTTGAAGGTTGGATCCGGACATGGTTGAAGGCTCGAAGCGCCTGGCCTGAGCCTTGGGTGTTGGAACTCGAGGTGGGGGAAGGGTTCGATTGAGTGCTAGAAGAAAAAGGACAGGCCTTGGCCTCTTTATAAAGAGGGTGAATATCAAGCGTCCTCCGCGTGGCCGCTTTGGGACTTGCCTAAAATTGAGGAGTCATACCAACGGGCACGATTGGGTTACCCACATACGTATTGATGAGAATCCGTGATAAGGGGACACGATCTCTTCTTCGACAAGACGTGCCAAGAAAGCGCCTCGCAATATGTGAAGTAGTGGTTGAGAAAAGCAGTTCGAATAATGGCCAAGCCGTGGTATGATGTCATCTTCTTAGAACGTGTCGCCAGATTAGATTTTGAAATATTATTCTCTCTACTGAGTACGTGGAATTTGTTTTGCGTAGTGGACACTATCCTTGTGTTCAAAATCTTCTATGGAGTATTCGAAGGAAGAACCCGCCTTGCAATGCCGAAGACAATCTATACACCGGACTCATCATCATTGAAGCCTGGTTCAAGGGCTACTGAGGGAGTCCTGGATTAGGGGGTCCTCGGACGGCCGGACTATATACTTTAGCCGGACTGTTGGACTATGAAGATACAAGATTGAAGACTTCGTCCGTGTCCCGATGGGACTCTCCTTGGCGTGGAAGGCAAGCTTGGCACTACTGGATATGTAGATCTGCTCCTTGTAACCGACTCTGTGTAACCCTATCCCTCCGGTTTCTATATAAGCAGGAGGGTTTAGTCCAGAGGAGAACAACAATCATACCATAGGCTAGCTTCTAGGGTTTAGCCTCTACGATCTCGTGGTAGATCAACTCTTGTAATACTCATATCATCAAGATCAATCAAGGTGAAGTAGGGTATTACCTCCATCGAGAGGTCCCGAACCTGGGTAAACATTGTGTCCCCCGCCTCCTATTACCATCCGCCTTAGACGCACAGTTCGGGACCCCCTACCCGAGATCCGCCGGTTTTGACACCGACAACGGGACCGAGGTCGTGGACAATTTTTTGTCCCTGAACTTTTGCACAAATAGCCCTGAAATCAAATTGAAACTTTACTGAAATCCACTTCGGCTGATGGATTCAGTGACCTTCTCATCTGCATCAGGTGAATGAAACTAAAAAAAGCAAAGAACCAACCGGTGGGTGAACTGCATGTCCACGGCCGCCTAATCACAGTGAATACACAAGAGAACGGCATAACTATCGGTCGTGAGCCCGTGCTCGGGTTAACCACTTGCAGAGGAGCAACGGGCCGCACTTGCCGCACCGCCGAGCTGCACAGAGAAGAAAGTCGTTGGGTCAGCAGGATGTGGCACTTCGGGTTCCTTTCCTCTCTGAGGTTGGGCTCCCTGTCATGGTCAGTAGGCAGAGGAGGGTGTCACAGGGGAGCTGCTTGCCGGGGCGCGACAGGTTGGATCCATCACCAGATGAGGGGAGAAGGTGGAGCCAGAGGAAGGTTGCAGGCAGAGGGGTCAGAGCGGTGGGATCCAGGGTGGCCGGGTTGGAGAGGCTAGCCGCACTGGAGGAGGGGGGCTCAAACTGGCGCGAGGTAACCACACTGCAGCACCGGGGCGACCTAACCACATCGGGAAGCAGGGGAGAACTGCACCTGCGTGGGCCACCACGAGCTAGACGGGGCAAGAGGCTTGGTGGGGGAGGTGGGTGCGCCGAGGAGCGTCTCCTGGTTGGGGTTGGGGTTGAGGCCGAGGTCTCGCCGATGAGCACCACCATGATCCCACCGAACTGCGGAGGAGGTGGGGCTCAATCCACAGCTATGAGTGCACAGCGGCACGGGCCAGATCCACCGGGATTGGATGACGAGGAGGAAGGGGAAGTGGGGGGTGGGCGGTGGCTGGCGGATGGATCGGTTGTGGCCGCACTGATGGTCGTGGCGGCCGGATCCGGTGGAGGAGGCCTCGCCAGGTGGTAGCCAGCATGGGGGCTCTCGGATCTGACCACCGACGACACACTAGGGAGGGAAGGGGGAAGCTCCGCTGTAGGAGGAAGGCGGCGCTGGCTCACGGCGGCGCTGAAGATTGGTCGGGCCGGCGGTAGGTTGCTGAGGAAGGTGGGAAGGGTAGGGCGGCGGCTCGGGCCGGAGAAGGTAGACTGGCGACTTGGGTGGGCTGCATCGCATAGGAGAGAAGAGGGGAGGATGGGTCGGGTCGCGGTTGGGGATGTGGGAAGGTGGGAATCGAGCATGGGGGAGGAAGAGTGAGGTAGTGGGGTTGACTGGTTCGGGAGTGTTAGCAGAATAAGGGGTAGGTGTTAGCGAATAAAACAACTTGGGGTGTTATAAGTAGTAAATACCATATATATATATATATATATATATATATATATATATATATATACATAAACACTATTCTGATCACGAGATCAGAATAATATTCTGATCACAACCTGAACTGACTGAGAAACGCGTCTGAACTTCCTTGTGTACGAACACGACCTTCGGGCTATCTTCGCAACCGTTGCTTCCCCCGTGAATTATTCCTACTGGTTGTGTTATGCAGGATGTGACTATAATCCAGATACCCATACACGTATCTAAATGCTCGTTTTATTCGTAATTTTGCATTTTGGCGGATTCACTCCTGGCGGATGAACCTGTGTCTGTTTACAAGTTTAATGTGTTCATTGGATGTTCTAGAACCTCTAACATGATGGGAATTTGGTGTAGTTACGAGTTTCGTGGACAATTTGTCGTTAATTTCAACGGATTTGATTCCGCGTTCTGTGTTCTTCGTCCGCAGGAGTGGTTCCGCGGCTTCTATGGATTTGTTGTTTTTATTTGAATATAGAGGACGGATTTGATTGCAGTAGTGAGATTGGACCGTTCATGCGTTGTTAATTTGATCGGGCAGGCGAATACACCCCTGAAATCGGGCGATTGGATCTCGTGTCCGCCCGTGTTGGTTCCGGTTCTTCGATGAGACAGCTTGGTGGCTTTGTCGTTTTGATGTTTGGGCGTATTAGGATATTGTTTGAGGTCGCGGACTGAGAAGGTTAGTCACCCAAGTAATTAAATCTAAAAATCGATAGCGTGTATTTTTCCAATGATTCTACTGTCTGTCTTACGAGTTGGACTTCTGCACCTTTTGTGCTAGAACTTCCGTCGTTTTTGTTTCTCAGAGTACTCATAATACGTAAATGTGGAGCTGGTCCATAGACACACAAATCATCTTTTTTATATTTATTCTGTCTTTGGGATTATTTTTTTGGATCATCCACATCATGTGGTATTAGTTGGACTTCTATGGTACCAGTGACTAAACTTCCTGGTTTCCACATTGCAAGGCGGTGCAGCATCGCGCTCTATTTTTTTTGTTTGTTTTTTTTTTGTAATTTTCAAATTACTAGTTTGGGTTTGAGTTTGTTCCGTGGGCAACTATGGGATTATTCCCAAATATAAATGCATATCTTACTTTATTTTTTGTAACATGATTGCATACTTGAGCAATGGTAGAACTTCGATGTGTTTAACATGAAACTTACAAGATCTTTGCCCAAGTATGCATGCACTTTTTCCGAGATCATGTAAGGGTTGTTGTAGAAATTTGGACTTCTATGTTGTTTATACGTGAACTTCTGCTTTTACCTTCTTTGCAAAGTAATAAAGCAAGTCCTCTGTATTTCCTTCTTTTTTATGTTACTTTTCATTCTTTGCATTGGTTTGGATTTTTTTGACTTAGTCCCGTGAACAGCCATGTAATTGGGCGATGGATATGCGTATTTTTTTATTTTTTCTAGCACGTTTTGTACTTATAATAGTTGTTGTTCTTCACCTTTGAATAACTATCCCGAACTTACGTGTGATAATCGTTTTAACATGTTAATTTGAGGTTGTAATTTTTTGGATTTAAATATTTTGTAGACATTGAAATCGGCATTATGCAGATCTTGACAAATGCGGTAATGTCGAGGCCGAAAGGTGGGGAGGGGGGGACCCCCTCCTCCCCGTGAGGCCCGACAGAAATGACAAGCCTTGACGCAAATATGTCATCAGAGGACCTTGAAGTATGTCTAGAGGGGGGTGATTAGACTACTTGACCAATTAAAAACTTAACCTTTTCCCAATTTTAGACTTTGGCAGATTTTAGCTATCTTTGAACAAGTCAAGCAATCAACACGCAATTCAAGCAAGCATGCAAAGAGTATATAGGCAGCGGAAAATAAAGCATGCAACTTGCAAGAATGTAAAGGTAAGGGTTTGGAGGATTCAAACGCAATTGGAGACACGGATGTTTTTGTTGTGGTTAGATAGGTGGTGCTATCGCACATCCACGTTGATCGAGACTTCAACCCACGAAGGGTAGCAGTTCTTGCTTGAGTCCACGGAGGGCTCCACCCACGAAGGGTCCACGAAGAAGCAACCTTGTCTATCCCACCATGGTCGCCGCCATGAAGGACTTGCCTCACTAGCGGTAGATCTTCACAAAGTAGCCGATCTCCTTGCCCTTACAAACTCCTTGGTTCAACTCCACAATCTTGCTCTGAGGCTCCCAAGTGACACCTAGCCAATCTAGGAGACACCACTCTCCAAGAAGTAACAAATGGTGTGTTGATGATGAACTCCTTGCTCTTGTGCTTCAAATGATAGTCTCCCTAACACTCAACTCTCTCTCACAGGATTTGGATTTGGTGGAAAGAAGATTTGAGTGGAAAGCAACTTGGGGAAGGCTAGAGATCAAGATTCATATGGTTGGAATGGAATATCTTGGCCTCAACACATGAGTAGGTGGTTCTCTCTCGGACTGGTAAGTTGGAAGTGTAGGTTTGTTACGATGGCTCTCTCCACGAATGAAGAGGAGGTGGAGGGGTATATAGCCTCCACACAAAATCTAACTGCTACACACAATTTACCAAACTCGGTGGGACCGAATCATCAAACTTCGGCGGACCGATTTAGTAAACCTAGTGACCGTTAGGGTTTTGATTGGGAGTGACATGCAACTCGGTGGGACCGATATTATTAGGGTTAGGGCATAACGTAATCTCGGTGAGACCGATTACACAAACTCGGTGAGACCGAATTTGGTAATTAGCTAAACAGAGTTTTTGTCATGTAAACTCGGTGGGACCGATTTGCTCTTTCGGTGAGACCGAAAAGTTCTGAAAGGGAAGCAGAGAGTTTACATTGCAATCTCGGTGGGACCGATCGCTCACTTTGGTTAGACCGAAGCGTTACGAAGGGAGGCAGAGAGATTACAATCCCATCTCGGTGAGACTGAGATCCCTATCGGTGAGACCGATTTGCCTAGGGTTTGTGGCGGTGGCTATGACATCCCCGAACTTCGGTGGCTGAATAGAAAGAATCGGTAGGGCCGAGTTTGACTTTAGGTTTAGGTCATATGTGGATGTGAGAAAGTAGTGGAGGGTTTTGGAGCATATCACTAAGCACATGAAGCAAGAGGCTCATTAAGCAACACCTCATCCCTCCTTGATAGTATTGGCTTTTCCTATAGACTCAATGTGATCTTGGATCACTAAAATGTAAAATGTAGAGTCTTGAGATTTTGAGCTTGAGCCAATCCTTTGTCCTTGATATTTTGAGGATCCACTTTCATCATCCATGCCATGCCATTCATTGAGCTTTCCTGAAATATTTGTCTTGGAATAGCATTAGCTCAATGAGCTATATGTTGTTATGAATTACCAAAACCACCTAGAGATAGTTGCACTTTCAATCTCCCCTTTTGGTAATTGATGACAACATATAGACCAAAGCTCGACAAATGATAATAAGATTGAAAAAACATCGTCAGCTTTGAGAAGTATGTGATAAGCAAGAGCTCCCCTAAATTTGTGCATATTTTAAGATTTGCTTTGGACTGCAAATGCACAAGGAATTAGGCTCATGGGTTACTCTTCCATGTCACATACATCTTGGTGGAGCGCTCAAAATAATAAAGATTGAATACATGCATTCATCACCAAGCAAAGTGAGTGATCATATAAGGATAAGTAAGATAATATCATAACAAGCATAAGTGTAGCTTATGATCAAACACATGATCATCAATGTCTCACAGGTACAAGCATAGTATCTCAAGCAATCAAAGCAAACGAAGTTCAACCAAGAAGACAAGAGAGAACAAAAGCAAAACTCTCTCTCTCTCTCTCTCTCTCTCGAAGCCTATGATCTATACATTTTTCTCCCCCTTTAGCAACAAGTTATCAAAAAGTTCCTAGAAAATGCATAGGACTATATCGTCTCTCAGGCTTGGTCTTCTGGCGGTGGTGTCTGGAGAACTCCAAGAACGAAGGCTTCAGTCGATGTAGAAGGAGCTGAAGGAGTTGGTCTTTGGAGGCTGGTTGAAGGCTGGAGTCATGGCTGGAGCTGATGAAGTGACTCTGGTGTCTTGTACTGGCTCTGCAGCTGATCTCTGAGCTCGTGGCACTCTGGCAAATGCATCAGTCGTTGTCCTACCCTTCCTCTCCTGCATATCATCCTATAGCTGCTCCACAGCTGACTGAATCTCGGTTACTTTGACATCAAGATAATAGAATTTTTGTTCCACGATTCTTTCCAGGCTCTCCTGGTTTTGAGTTAGGGTGGCCAACCCCTTCTCAATCCGCAGAGTTGATGCTATCAAGTAACCAAGCTGCTCACTGCTTGTTCTTGAAAAGTAATCGGATGCCTCTGCTTGTGTTGGCATCTTGGCAGCCTTCTCTTTCCTTGCTTTCTCCTTCTTCTCTTGCGCTTGTCTTGATGATGGTTCATTCTTAGTCATGACAACTTGATTGTCCTCAAAGTCGGATAGAGAACCATGTGTTCCTTATCCAATGAGATACTTCCATGTGCCCATCTTTGAGTTAATCAACTCCACGAATCATGGGGCATATCCACGGCTCCTCTTCTCTGTCTGCTGTTGTCCTCTTGATAGTTTCAACTATGAGGCTCATGACCTTGAATTTCGAGGCACATCAAATATGTGAAGCAAATTGATTGCATGCCCTCTGATCATGTTGTGGTCACCGATTTGGGCAATGACGAGTGTGCCTTAGGATCCGATTGATCGTAGGCATACTGATGAGAAAATGAACTGATCCAAACTTGAAAGTCTCAAGTGCATCATCTGGGATCTCCTTGTACATCTGTGACATTGAGTTGTGACCCATCTTCTTCTTGGCATAAATGTCCAAGTCATCTTCACTTTCCTTGGGGGCATTGATCAGACTTGCCCATTCCTCTATGGTTGACTGGTATCTCGTTCCTTCTGACATCCAAACTATCACGCCATCTGGATAGAAATGTGTTGTGGAGTAGAATTGCATAATGAGCTCGTCATTCCGGTTTGTGAGCTTACGCCCAACAAAATCTGCAACTCCACACGACATGAAGCATCATACACTCCAGGATAGTGTTACGCATTCTCCTGAATGTAGGTCCATCGACCCATCTCATATCACAAACTATGGGCTTCTTATCCAATAAGATGGTCTCATAGAAGTCCTGCTTTGCTCCTTGGTGTGGAACACCAGAATCTCTGACAGCCCTTCTCACAGTGGCATATGGATCGACTCTCTCCATAGCCTCAACCCTTGATCTCTCCTGATCTTCATGTTCTCGACCACAGGATGAGCATCATTGTGGTCTCGGAATCTTGGGCTTGAGCTTCCTTAGGACCTGCCCTTCTTCATCTTCCTCGGCATCAACATCGGGCATTGGGGCCTTGTTCTTCTCATTCTTTGGTATACTCACGGTATTCCTCTTTGGTGCACTCTTGGGCTTGAGGGGCAGCTTTGGGCTTTAAAGTTGCAGCCCACGATTTTATGGCATCACCCATCGACTTTTGTGCCTTGGGTCTTTGGCTCGACAACCTCTTCTTCTTCCTCTTCCTCCATCATAGAAGGCTTCCCAATCACTCTGGCCATGGTCTTCTTGACCCTTTCCTTCCTTTTCTTTCCTTCAACAGCCAGGTTCTTTGGGTTGGGATTCCAAAGAAGCTTGAGTGGAAGACTCTGGCTTTTGACATTGGTTGTCTACCTGCTGGCCTTTTGATCTTCATTCCGAGGCTTAGCTTGTTGTTGAGTTGTACTCCTTCTTGAGCACTTTCTTCCTTGAACTGGCCTCATCCTCAACTGCCACATAATCTTCATCCTCAGACTCTGAGGTCTTCTTCTTTCTTGTCCTTGTGGCAGCCTTGGGCAAATTACTGGGAGTGCTTCTGCTCCCCTCATCTGAGCTGCTAGAGGGACTAGTGCCCTCACTCATGTGAATCTGCTCTTCTGACCCGTTACTGGCCACTTTGGTGCGACATGTCGCACACTGCTTGACCACCACAGAATAGTTATAGATGAGGTAGAGTGGATGAGCATCACAAAATGCAGAGATTTTTGCAAAGAATGATTTAAAAACTTAGTTTTAGTTTTCCCATGAAAGCATTTCGGATCTACCGATTTTTTAACTCGGTGATACCGGCAGTTTGGAACCTAAACTAGTGAACTCGGTCGAGACCGAGTCACGGATTCAGTGTGCCAAAGACTGCTAGGGTTTCACAAAGTTCTAAAATCGATCACACCGATTTGTAATTCTTGGTCAGACCGAGACTAACTAGTGCAATGGCGTTAGCCAAATCGGTGGGACCGAGTTTTTCAACTCGGTGGGTCCGAGATGGTTTCAAGTGAAACCTAACCCCAAATTTTGAATCACACCTATTCTAAGGATTGTTTTGACTGGATAGAGGTGTTTCAATCATGGCAAGATGCATTACGAACACAATGTCTTTGAGAATCGGACGAGGATAGCTTTGTGATCGAGTTCATACCCTAGTTCGGCGGTGAACTCGCTTCACGGCTGACAGCGGTGGAGAAGAATTCCGTTGGCCGACGGCGGCGGAGACTAGCGACAGGGAGGCGGTGGCGATGAAGTCGACGATCCGTAGACCTAGTTGGCGGAAGCGAGCTATGCTTGAGCGAAGAGTTTCGGAGAAAGTTTTCCAAAATTTGCCCGTGTGAATATATAGCCCGACACATGTCGGTGTACCGAAAGTGGAACAACTTCGGTGGCACCGAGATGCATAACTGATATGATTCTGACAACTTCGGTGTGACCGAAAAGTTCAAATCGGTTGCACCGAGATTGAAAAACCTAGATCGACTTAGTAATCTCGGTATGACCGAAATGGAGGAATCGGTCAGACCGAAAATCACAAAGAAGTTTTGGAAGTTTAAGTCTATGGCCGAATCGGGGACTCAAGTGCTCCTCACCTGAGTGGTTCGAATCTGACTTGATCAAATTTTGTGATGTAGCATGAATAGAGTTTGAGACGATAAAAGCATAGATAGCTAGAGAAGGTTCTTAGGCATTCTTGTCCATCCACTTGGCCAAAGAGAAAGAAACCAATCAATCAAAACAACAAGTGGATGTCCTCGAATGAGTAAAATATGCAACCAACATGCTCACACAATAAAATGACAAATGAAATATGTGCCAAAGCATGCACAACCAATTCTAGCATCTATCAAACAATTGGCGATGACTAGGTCATCTATATATGAGTATATTGACTTAGGAGTCAAATGAGAACATTTGATCATAGGTCATACTCATCGTTTAAGCTCAAGTGGGGTTACCACTTTTACATAAAAGCATTCATGTGTTCACATCATTAGAGTTGCTTTGACTCAATTCTTAGAGTTAAGCTCCCCCTAGATGTGAGATCCCCCCTTAGAGGGATAAACTAACCTTGGGTTTTGTCGATGATGACTTCATGTAGGTGTTGAAGATGTGGATGCTCAAAGTTGATGTAGATCTTTTGGAGCATTCCTTTGGAGTGAGTTGCACTTTCAATACCTACACAGGTTAGTCCCACAAGGAACAAACAAGAATATCCATAGACATAGACTGATGCACACACAGAATGATGTCCATGAAAACATTAGGTTACCTTGTCCCTTGCCTTACCAACATGAGGGTTTGTGACTCCTTGAACTAGTGCAAGATATGGAAGTTGATTGCACTTGTCCTTGCCATAATGATATGAGTGAAAAATGTTGGCGGAGTCACCCTCAAGAACTCTCTAGTTCTTCTTCTTTGGGATCCACATCATCTTGATGGGTATCCTTGGTGTAGTAGTTGTGCTTGATGAAGTAGAACTTGACGTAGTCTTGGGAACCCACTTGACCAAGGCTTTAGGTGCTTCTTCAAATGCATCAATCTCCTCTTGAAGCTTGTCCTTGCCTTTGTTCTTGTGGTCTTGTGGTGGAAGATCATCTTGTGCTTGTGTTCCCTTGAAGGAAGTAGGATCATACTTCTCTTGTTGAGGAACAAACTTCATCTTGGGGTATTGATCTTCTTCCCACTCAACTCCATTGGCATTGAACTTTCGTTCAAAACCAACACCTTGAGTCTTCCAGGTGCCTTCCTTCCTTGCGTACAATTTCCTCAAATTGCTTACTCCGACAAGGCACTTGTATACACCTTTCTCTATAATTCCCTTCAATAAGCTGTTTTCTTGCTCAAGTGTAACTTGGCTAAGAGAATCATTAGTGGAATCAAGAGAACTACTAGAAGCAACAATATTGGGTTTAGCATTGTTATTGTTACTACTAGAAGAAGAATCTTTCTTGTTCTTGTTACTAGACTTGACTTGAGGCATGTAAGTAGATAAGAGTAAACGGCTTGGCAATATAAGAAGAACTTTTCTTACGAAGATCATCATTGATTGCTTTTAGGAACTCATGCTCTTGCTCAAGATTGAGCTTTTCAAAGCGTAACTTCTCATGAGCCCTTAAAAGTTCTCGATGATCTTGAAGATAGTTTCATGAGCTAACTTAAGAGTGTTTAGTTCTTTAGTTAGGCGCTCAATTTTCTCCTTATCATTGTCATTCGTTTCATCTTGATTAGCATGATTAATTGACATTTCATCATAGTATTCATCACTAGAGTTGTCAACAAGTAAATCATCATCACCTAGCAAGTCATCTTCATCACTATTAAAATCAACATACTTGGGTGTGTTACCTTAGGACCTTTGGCCATGAAGCATCTTCCAATTCCTTCATTTGGTGAATCAAATATGTCGTAGGAGTTGGTTGACACAAGTGCTAAACCGGCAACACCTTCATCTTGAGTGTATTCAAGTCGGAGTGATAGCTTCTCTCGGAGTGATTGTCGGAGTTCGGGCCGGATACCCATTCACCAACATGAGCTTGATGTCTTCGTTTTGTGTAGCTCTTTGATGACTTGTCCTTCCTTTCCGAATCCTTGCTTCTCTGTGAGGGTCTTCGTTCATATCGATCATCTCTACTCCTTCTCTCTCTTGGTGGTGAATCTTCTCTTCTACTTCTTCTCTTAGGAGAATCTTCTCTTCTTTTGTATGGTGCCGTACACTCATTGGAATAGTGTCCGGGTCTCCCACAATTGTAGCAATTTCGCTCTCGACTAGAAGATCTTTTGTCATTGTAGGACCTTGACTTGGAGCTTCTTTCTTTGCTTCTACTCTTGTAGAATGTGTTGAAGTTCTTCACCAATAAGCTCAATTCTTCATTGAAGGTTTGTTTCTCACTTGATGATGTGGGGGCTTCACATGAGGCTTTGTAAGCACCACTTGACTTGTTGTGAAGTTCCTCCTTATCCTTGAGTGACATCTCATGAGCAACGATTCTTCCAATGACTTCCGTTTGCTTGAGATCTTTGTAATTTGCCATCATTTGGATCAATGTGCACACGGTATCATATTTTCCATGCAGTGCTCTTAGGATCTTCTTGATGATGAATCTGTTGGTCATTTCTTCACTTCCTAAGCCGGCAATCTCATTTGTGATAAGAGCAAGCCTAGAGTACATTTCAGTGACACCTTCACCATCCTTCATTTTGAACTTGTCAAGCTGACTTTGGAGCACATCCAACTTGGATTCCTTGAAGGAGTCGGTACCTTCATGCATATCAATCAAAGTATCCCAAATCTCCTTTGCGTTCTCAAGACGGCTGATTTTGTTAAATTCTTGAGGGCACAAGCCATTGAAGAGGATATCACAAGCTTGAGCGTTGTATTGCAACATCTTCAACTCTTCCGCACTTTTAGCTTCACGGTTAGGTTCTCTCCCATCAAAGAATTCACCTTGCAAACCAATACACACAATAGCCCAAAGCAGTATGGGGTTATGTCCGAGAATATGCATTTTCATCTTATGCTTCCAACTAGCAAAATTAGTGCCATCAAAGTAAGGACCTCTCTGGTAATAATTTCCCTCGCTAGACGCCATACTCTCCTAGGTTGTGAAACCAAGGCTATGACCACCAAAAGCTATAGAAATCAAAGCAAATGGAGACCAAAGCTCTGATACCACTTGTAGGACCTTGAAGTATGTCTAGAGGGAGGGGTGATTAGACTACTTGACCAATTAAAAACTTAACCTTTTCCTAATTTTAGACTTTGGTAGATTTTAGCTATCTTTGAACAAGTCAAGCAATCAACACGCAATTCAAGCAAGCATGCAAAGAGTATATAGACAGCGGAAAATAAAGCATGCAACTTGCAAGAATGTAAAGGGAAGGGTTTGGAGGATTCAAACACAATTGGAGACACGGATGTTTTTGTTGTGGTTCCGATAGGTGGTGCTATCGTACATCCACGTTGATGGAGACTTCAACCCACGAAGAGGGTAGCAGTTGCCTGTGAGTCCACAGAGGGCTCCACCCACGAAGGGTCCACGAAGAAGCAACCATGTCTATCCCACCATGGCCGTCGCCCACAAAGGACTTGCCTCACTAGCGGTAGATCTTCACGAAGTAGGCGATCTCCTTGCCCTTACAAAGTCCTTGGTTCAACTCCACAATATTGTCGGAGGCTCCCAAGTGACACCTAGCCAATATAGGAGACACCACTCTCCAAGAAGTAACAAATGGTGTGTTGATGTTGAACTCCTTGCTCTTGTGCTTCAAATGATAGTCTCCCCAACTCTCATATCTCTCTCAGGATTTGGATTTGGTGGAAAGAAGATTTGAGTGGAAAGCAACTTGGGGAAGGCTAGAGATCAAGATTCATATGGTTGGAATGGAATATCTTGGCCTCAACACATGAGTAGGTGGTTCTCTCTAAGAACTAGTAAGTTGGAAGTGTAGGTTTGTTCTGATGGCTCTCTCCACGAATGAAGAGGAGGTGGAGGGTTATATATAGCCTCCACACAAAATCTAACCGTTACACACAATTTACCAAACTCGGTGGGACCGAATCATCAAACTTCGGTTGGACCGATTTAGTAAACCTAGTGACCGTTAGGGTTTTGATTGGGGACTGACATGCAACTTCGGTGGGACCGATATGGTTAGGGTTAGGGCATAACTAATCTCGGTGAGACCGATTACACAAACTTGGTGAGACCCGAATTTGTTAATTAGCTAACCGGAGAGTTGGTCGTAAACTTCGGTGGGACGATTCGCTCTTTCGGTGAGACCGAAAAGTTCTGAAAAGGGAAGCAGAGAGTTTACATTGCAATATCGGTGGAACTGATCGCTCACTTCAGTTAGACCGAAGCGTTATGAAGGGAAAGCAGAGATTATAATCCCATCTCGGTGAGACCGAGATCCCTATCAGTGAGACCCGATTTGCCTAGGGTTTGTGGCGGTGGCTATGACATCTCGAACTCGGTGGCGCCGGATAGAAAGAATCGGTAGGGCCGAGTTTGACTTTAGGTTTAGGTCATATGTGGATGTGAGAAAGTAGTGGAGGGTTTTGGAGCATATCACTAAGCACATGAAGCAAAGAGGCTCATTAAGCAACACCTCATCCCTCCTTGATAGTATTGGCTTTTCCTATAGACTCAATGTGATCTTGGATCACTAAAATGTAAACTGTAGAGTCTTGAGCTTTTGAGCTTGAGCCAATCCTTTGTCCTTGATATTTTGAGGGATGCACTTTCATCATCCATGCCATGCCATTCATTGAGCTTTCCAGAAATATTTGTCTTGGAATAGCATTAGCTCAATGAGCTATATGTTGTTATGAATTACCAAAACCACCTAGGGATAGTTGCACTTTCAGCCGCGTCGTCGCATGCGGAGGCGAGGCCGTCACATCCATGACCCCACTATCTATCTTAGGGTTTTTAGGGTTTAGGGTGCATGCGGTGGGGCTGGAAACAGAATAACCGCATTGCGGCCTGTCAAATCCTAGCGCAAAGCAATGCGATAGCGCAGGCCGAGAGGGGTGGGGGTCGGGCCCCTCCCTCCTCTCTTGAGGCCAAGACGGGGAATGAGCGGAAGCAGCGGTGACAGCCTTGTCGCATGCGGTCAGCAGCGAAATCCGTCACATCCGTGACCCACTATCTATCTTATGGTTTTTAGGGTTTAGGAGTGCGTGCGGTGGGGGTGGAAGCAGAATAACCGTGACAAGGCCCCGTCAAATCCTAAGCGCGCAAAGAATGCGGTAGCGCGAGGCCGAGGCAGGGGAGCGGAGGGACCCCCTCCTCCTCGCGAGGGCCGAGACAGAACGAAGCCGAGTAGCCACGGCGCTGCCGCGTCGCCGCATGCGGAGGCGAGTCCGTTACATCCGTGACCCCACTATCTATCTTAGGGGTTTAGGGTTTAGGGTGCATGCGGTGGGGTGGAAACTGAATAACCGTGACAATTGCGTCCCTGTCAATCCTAGCGCTGACAATGCGGTAGCGCCAGGCCGAGCACGAGGGAGGGGCTCGGGCGCCTCCCTCCCCTTCGCGAGGCCGAGACAGGAACGAAGCCGAGCAGGCGACGCACGCCAGTGCGTGCACGCCGTCGCATGCGGAGGCGGTAGTCCGTCCATCCGTGACCCCATTATCTATCTTAGGGTTTTAGGGTTTAGGGTGCGTGCGGTGGGGTGAAGCAGAATAAACCGTGATTGCATCCTGTCAAATCCTAGCGAGTAATGCGGTAGCGCGAGGCCGAGCAGGGGAGGGGTTGGGACCCTCCTCCCCCGCGAGGCCGAGACAGAATGAGTCGGAGCGGTGACGGCCACGCTGGGCGCGCACGACATCTTGAGGCGAGTCCGTTACATCCGCGTGGACCCCACTATCTATCTTAGGGTTTTAGGGTTTAGGGTGCGTGCGGTGGGGTGGAAACAGACATAAGATTAAGCGTCTGTCAAATCCTAGCGCCAGCAGAATGCGGTAGCGAGGTCGAGGTGGGGAGGGGGGCTGACCCCCTCCCTCCCCCCACGAGGTCGAGACAGAACGAAGCTGAGCAGTGCGGACACGCCACAGCGGCCGTGTCGTCCGCATGCAAGTGAGGCTTAGCTGCACTACATTCGTGACCCCACTATCTATCTTAGGGGTTTTAGGGTTTAGGGTGCGTGTTTTAGTTAGATATGAACTTCATCTGTTTTTGTACTTGAACTTCTTATTTTTGTTTCTTTGGGTTTATTTATTCTTATTTCTTTACTTCTTTTATAGAGTACTTGAACTTCGTTCTTATTTTTTTGAACTTCTTTCTCTTGTTTTTTAGGTGCATATTTATGTATGTATTTTTCTTCCTTTGGTAGTGTATTTGCCATCTATTTTGGTTTTAAGGATTTCAGCAGGTCTTTGTTGTGTGATCTTATCTTATTATAATAGATGCATTCAAATGGTGCATTCACTTATCTATAGATGTATTTACTTTTTTAGCTGTTGAGGGGGTAAAACTGTAATTTCTCCTGCGTTGCAAGTCCCACGACAGAGAGGCATTAATTGACCATCTCCCTCGCCACCACCTGTCAGAAAACCCCTCTTCCCCTGTCGCTCGCTCTCTCCCCCCTCTCCGTCGCTCCGCTGCCTTCGTCGCCTGCAACTCCTCCCGATTTCTCCGCCCCTGTCCCCTGCCCTCGTGAGTGGAGTAATGCAAGACGCCTCCTCCTATTTCTCCCCCACGCCCCGCTCTCCCTCGCCCAACCCGTTCTCTCCTACTCCGAAGCGAGGGCGGCAACTGCCTGCGCGGTTGCAAGGTGTGCATGGCGTCGTGGGGAGTTGAAGAACCGCCGCGGATTCGTGCGTGCGAGGGTCGTCTGGAGAGGTACAAGTGCTGCCCCTCCCTAATGCTTGCTTCTAGTTTCTCCAGATCTGTCGAGTCCGCCTCCTGTGTGCTCTTGCCTCCGCCTCTCTACCCCCTTCTTCTGATGGTTTGGTGGTAGATTAGGTAGGGTTCTTGTGCGTGTGGTGGGTGGATTGCATTCCCCCGTGGTCAGTTGTCTATGTGATGCTTGTGTGTGCTATTTGTCCGTTCAGGGCTTGTGTGGATTTCATTTCCCCTTTCTTGATTTCAGCATTCAGATGCATGTAAGAGAGGGTGTTGTGTGATGCTGGATCTGATGTATCTAATTTGTTTTAGTTTTTTTGATTTCGAAGTCTATATTGTGTCTCTCACATGCTAGATAGTTTATGGATTTTTTTTGTGCTTGCCTAGATGTGCTACTGTTCATCTTTTTATACTTGTTGGTATGTTCTGGTTGTTTCATTCTAGGGTTTGATTCAGTTTCTTTTTGTATTTTGTTGTATGATTTTGTACTTGCTAACTATATGCATTCAATCCCCTGTTTTTAGCAGGTTGTTCTAGTGTTTGGAGTTGCATTCATCAAGGCGGTTGTGTTGTCATGGCTTCAAAACCTTCTCCAGGTATCTTGATGTAGTTGTATCTTGTATTTTAAATAGCATTATTCTTATATATGTCTGCCCATATCTTCACTTAGTATTCATGTTGGACTGCCATTCTTAATAGTGTGAACTTCTAGGAAAGGTTATGTGTATGCTTTTTACCATTAGTTTGAGTTAGAATAGTGTTTGCTTACTTTGTAGTTGATGATTTTGCAGGTGAAACTATGTCACCAAGTGTTGTTGGACTTCCCAGGATGTTTCATATTTGTAGTGTATATCTTTTGTTTTTTGTTATCATGTTGATGGTATTGATATTTAGTTTGCCTGTGAAATACTATTTGTGGTCATGCTACATCTTTTTTATGTGCTACTTGCTTGGGTCACATAGTTGAACTTCTGGTTTAATTATTGTTTGTTTATAATGAAATTTGGTTGAACTTCTGTTATGCACATTTTGTTTTACTGCTTTGTTATATATCATTGAACTTCTGGACATTCATGTTATATGTAGTAGCCCCTCTGGTGTAGATTGTTTTTATATTTAGTTTGTAGATTTTTAGTTTGTTTGTTGTGTTTACTGCTTTGTTAGGTATTGTTGAACTTCTGGGTATTGGACATTGTTGTCAAAGTAGAAGTCCCTTTGGTGTAGGATTGTGCATTAGAACTCAGCTGCCTTTTTACTTGCATTTTTTTTAGTTGGTGATGAGTTGAATAGTTCTGGAAAAAAATGCCTGCGATCAAGATGGGGCTTCAGAGGTTAATACTGATGCTCCAATATCTGATGCGGCTAAATCACCCACTATCCCTTTGACCGTGATTGCCGAGGTTGCTTCGAGTATTGAGAATTTTTCAAGCCTCGAGGATCTTTCTTCTGCAGCTCTTGCTTCACCTAGTATGTGAAACCCCTTTTCTTTTCATTTTATAGTTTTGAGCCATGTTTTTTTAGCTTGTTCATATGCCGGTTGTTTTGTTTTGTTCCTGACTTTTTTATTTTTTCTTTGATTTTTGTGTTCTTTGCAGATGTGTCCACAGAGGAGGAAGTTGTGAACACCATCAACGATGTTTTATCTGAGTTGGGTTTATCGAAACCCTACTGCTTTCTTTGAGGAGGGGCTCCGTCGGTCAAAGGTTGTGATTTCGTTCCGGATCCTTTGTGCTCTCTTGGATGTCGAGAGAGCAGCGATGCTTGATCTGTTGATGGCCTTGAACCTGTCATGCAACCCGAGGATGTGCCTCTTGACTTCTCTGGAGGACCAACGTAAAGGAAGAAGCAAGAAGATTTTGACTGTAAGAGGGCGTGCCCGCCTTGAGAAAGGTTCTGATGTTCTGGATCTATTCATGCGGCTGAGCTCCTTTGTTGAGGAAGACGTGTCGTGTGGCAGTGATGGCACGGTTGTCCCTGTTAAGAAAAAAATCAAGAAGACCGCTGCAAGGAAGTTAGTAGTTGGTGAAGTTACTCCTCAGAGGAGCCCACGTGTTTCAAGGCCTGCAGAAGTTGTTCTAGATGAAGGGCTAGGCCTTGGTGGTACGCCACGCCATAGTCCTCGTGTGCTTGCCACTGCCGCGCCTACACCTTCTCCGCTTGGTGCTGGTGCATCTGGTAAGGGGAAGAAATGCGGCGTGAAGCGCAAGGTTCCACCTGCAAAGGTCGACAAGGGTGTGAATAAAGCGTTCTCGTGTTAATCCGGAGGACAAGGATGATCTTGATTTCAATCTTGATGATGAGGACGACGGTGATCTTGCCGCTAATAAGGTATGAATGTCTCATGTTTCTTGTTTTTAGAGCATTTGTCGCTATTGTTGTAGTTTTATTGTTTTAGCACTCCTTGGCGTACATAGTGACCTTCACTCCATATAGGCGAATAAATTAGTCGATGTGCTTTGCTTTTATGGTATTACTGCCTTTGTGTACATAGTTGGACTTCTGGGTATATACATGAAGAAATTAGCTTAACTTGTTGGTATACATGTTTGATTACTGCCTTAATGTACATGGTTGAACTTCTGCTTCGTAAGTTTCCAACATTTTTGAAAGCATGTTAACTTGTGGTCATACATGGTTGTACTGCCTATGTAGACATAGTTGGACTTCTGAGATACATGTTTGATTACTGCCTTGGTATACATGGTTGAACTTCTGCTTTGTAAATTTCCAACACTTTGTAAGCATCTTTACTTCTGGTCATACATGGTTGTACTGCCTATGTAAACTTAGTTGGACTTCTCAGATGTATTGTGTATGTAGGCATTAGTGGAATTTTGGTGAAGCTTGTGTATCTCATTGTTACTGCCTTTTTTCCTTGTCAATGTATTTTTTTGATGTCGACTTGTGGAGCAGCTGAGAGGGAGGAAGAGAGAGGAGGCAAAGCGCTAAGAAGGTGGCCAAGGAGGAGGTGAGGTAAAGCGTTTTAACAAGACGGTTGGCTTCTCACTAGGAGAGGTCAAGACGTGTGCGAAAATGCTACAAGCTAGGCACAAGACGAGGGTTATCAAGGCTGGTTTTCGTTGTGTGTTTGACTTGAAGGTTGATTCAACATTTCTGCGTCCTTTGATGGGCGACATCTACACGAGGATTGACCCTTCAACCATGATTTTGGACATGGGTGAGGCGAACAAGGTTATACGTATTACAAGTGATGCTATTCACCATCTCTTTGGGTTCCCTCAAGGTAATCGTACCCCCCTAGGCCCTCAAATGATGGTTTCGATGATGCTGTTATGAGGTTGAAGGCCAAGCTTGGGTATGCTAGGAGTGACGACATCAAGACAAAGGATTTGTGGAATATCCTTGCTGAACTTGTGAAGGATGAGACGAAGGATGATCTTGCTCTGCAGGTGTTTTACCTTATTGTTTTCATGAAGGTGGTTATCCTCGAACGTCTACACGAGTGTCCGTGAAGGCGACAATGGCCGAGAACCTTGTGTTTGAGGATATGGCGGAACATGGACTCTTGCCAGCTTGGTTGTTGTGATATTCGAGATCTTTGTTGTTAGGTATCGCAAGGTACTAGCAGAGGAAAAGCTGTCATAGGATGTGCCATCACGCCGCTTCTTATGTATCTGGACTGCCTTATCATTGGCAAGACGCCTAATATTGACTTGAGGACCCCTCGCATCAATTTCATGGATCAGGCCAAGCTTCTCGAGCTTGCTACGGCTGACTTGATCACAAAGGGTGATGATGACCCAGCCAAGCGGGTGTTTGGGAGACCTACTGTGAGTGTTTCTATGCATTATTCTTTCTGTGTAGTTTAACTTGAACTTACGGTATTGTCTTGTATATTTTTGTTCCCGAGTTCCTTCATTTGTTTTTTCGACGTGTTGACTTTTGTTTTTGTATGCAGTGGAAGACATGAAATTTGAGGTTGTGTTCTTTAGGGTTATTGAGCGTCTGTTCTAACTATGCCTCATTCTGCGGCCTAGGGAGTGGAACTTCCCAAGATTTGAATTCTCCCGGGATGTTAATACCGGTGCCCCCCTGTAGATCCAGGAGGTTCTTCTGCCCGTGTGAGTGCTGCAGGTGGCGTTTCTTCCAAGAATTTGTTTGAAGCTGCCAATGTTTCTCTAGTTAGGATTGACAGTCTTCTTGAAACTGTTTGTGGGGGAGATGGCTCATGTTCCTTCAACTCCTGAGCGTCTTAGTCGCGTTGATGGGATTCTTCCTCCCGGACACGGTTTTGATGCTGAGTCTTCGAAGGAGGCCTTATCTATTGAAGCTAGATTTCTTAAAGAGCTTCGTCAGAGCACTTCCCACCTCCGGACTAGCATTGGGTTGTTCAAGGAAATGCAGGATGCTCGTCGCAAGCCTTTTGAAGATGAGGCAAGTGTTGTTGTGAGGATGTATTGAGGCGGGATTCTGTTCGTCCGGGTCGTGAAGGAGGCCACGTGGAGCATACCAAAGAGGTTTGTTTATGTTGGCTTTTGATATTTCTTTGCACTAATGTTCAATGTTAGCTTTCGATTATTCTTGTTTGTAGTCATAAGCGACCGTTATTGATTTCATGTGTCGAAATCGCTTTCTTTTTAGCACTAGTGTTCCTAGGTGACCTTCTCTGTTTATAGAACACGAACTTCAAATTGCTACAACACTTGAACTTCCATGATCGGCCTTTTTGTTCCCTTTTGTATCTTAGAGTAGTTTGATATCGACTGCTATGTTGGTATTTGGACTTCCATTATGTGTCGGTTGTGATAGTTGACCTTCTCTGTTATGCAATCCCCAATCTGAACTTCTGTTGATTAGGTATTTGTTTTCTACATGATTTTTTTGTAGGTGTTGATGATGATGCTAGGGTTGAGGAGGATGTTTTACTGCGCATGAAGTCTGCTCCATGCATGAGGCTGCCCACAATGCATGAAACCTGCTCCGCTAGTGGCGTAATAGTTGATGAGGTTCATGGCGGTGAAAATAAGGTACCATTTTTCTTGTCCATTTGTCTTGTTGCCCACAGAGACGGACTTGCTTCCCTTGTGCATGAGGTTGATCCGGCCCTTTGTAATGACTTTTGTTTCTTTTTGGCAGCAGTGAGAATGATTTTGTTAGTGTTCCTCGAGGAGAAGGTTGCGGACATGTCCGTCTCAGCACCGGTGCTCAAGCCGAGGTGGACTGGCCGAACCTCGGTCGTCCATTGGCGCCGAGGTTTCGATCTTTGAGCAGGAAAGACAACTAGAGACATCATTTTGGAGAAAGATCCTGTTGAGTCTGCTATTGAAACTGGTGGTAGTCTTTGCTGCAAACTGGAGAAAGTCTCCTGCTGGCCAGAGCCATCGATTGGCGTTGATCTTTGTCTGAGCACAACCAAAAGTTTTCTTGTTTGATTCTCCGGTTGCTCCGGCTATTGCTTTGGTGTCCTTCAAACGACACTGCAACGTCTACTGGAGACGACGATGAAGATACCGAAAGCGATAGCTATGGAGAGGAGGTTGATCATTCCAGTGCTGCCACTGGTCTAGGCAAGGATCCATGAAGAGAGGAGCATGCTTCTCTCTTCTTTCCCCATCCCCTTCCCTTTTTGTTGTTTGGTTTAGTCCATGATATCCCCTGTGAACTGCCTGTGTGGTCTAAGTTGAACTTCTGGTTTTGTCGTTTGTCGTGTGGGGTGTAAAAGAATGTTAAGTGAACCTGTTTTTCTCGTGGGTGGAGGTTTGTAATGCATGGGTTGTGATGTCTATGATGTTGTGGTTTTATCTTTTACGATGTAGCGGTGAGATGTGCTTATGTTTTGAATGTTTGTGCTTGAATGTTGGTCTTAATTGAAGCGTCGTGAATCTATGTGCTTGAGTGTTGCTCTTAATTGCTATTTCTTTTGGTGAGCGAGATAGCGACCTTCTTTGTCGTCTTGAAAGAAGGTTGATGACTTTTATTACAGTGTAACTAGGCTTAAGAATGATCGTTCCAAGAGGTGAGTGCAGCTGCTCAATATTTTACATCATCCATGTACCCCCTGTGAACTGCCTGTGGTTTCATACCTGAACTTCTCAACTCTTTTTACCTGAACTTCTTGTTTTACTTCTCTGGTGCTGAACTTCTAGCCTCTTTTGTACTGTACTTCCTGTTGTGATATAGCTGAACTTCTGTGCTAACATGTGTTATGAACTTCCTGAGTTCCTGCTACTGAACTTGTTTTACTTTCTATTCGCTTGTTTTAGAGAAATGATTATGTTCCAAAACAAGGAGTGTGAAGCTTCTGTCGAAGAAGTTGCAATATCTTTTTGGTAAATGCGTGGAATGCTTCGATCTAATGTGGTCGAAGTGTGCACTCTCACCGTCTACGTATGGCGCAAGTACCGTGGATCTGATAAACTCATCCTGTAGTATTGGGTTTGTGTAAGTCAACCATACAATTGATTTCTTTTACATTTTGTTCCTTAGCATTTTAGTTAAAACTTGTTTGTCTCATTTTGTATTTTTTCATATGTTGGTGTTGTTCGCATTATTTTAGGACAAGATTTTCAGAGGTCAATTTGATACCCGTGTGAGGAAGTACTTCATGGCAAGTGGTCCAGATAGCATGGATGCACATGATTCGGTATGCAATATCTTGTTCTTTGCCTCTGTATTAGTTTTGCAGTGCGATCCACTGTGTTAATATTTGTTTTATTTTTCTTTGTACCGTTTGATATTAATTTCAGTTTTTAATGATTCGTGTGTTTATGATGCTTCAGGTTGTTTTCCCCACTTTTGACCCGCCTGAGATTCCTACTTCCATGGGTGGTGTTGGTCATTGGGTTTCAATATTTGTTGACCTGAAGAATTCAAGGTTCCAGCTTCTTGACTCCTTTTACGGACCAGAAGATGAATGTGTGATGCCTTTGTTTGGCGGATAATGAGCAAAACATCAAGAGGCTTTGGAAGGATGCGGCTTAACGGCGAGGAGACACCCTTGGTCCTCTTACCATCGACCATTTCCCTCTGGTGGATTGATGTCCCCAAATGACAAAACAAGTATGAGTTCCACTTTTCTCTTTATCACATCTGTTTAACTGTAGTTGTACTTAAGGCTGCGGCGTGTTTAATTCATTCGCTTTCTTTTTACATTCTAACACTATTCTTTTCCTGCGTTTGATGGCGATCGATCATTGATTCTTCATGCTTACGAATGTTAATTCAGATCATGAGGAGTTCTTACAAATTATTCCCATGAGAATATCGCGGATATCGAGGAAGGCGTGGTCGTACTCAATCGCTTCTTCTAACTTTGTTTGAGACGGACTTCAAACTCTGTTTGGCTACTACACATGTAAGTATTTGGAACTTGGACCCGCTTACCTGACCGCATCTTTTATTCTACCCGAACTTCATATTTTTCTCTGAACTTGGACTTACGCTGAGATCCGGCCGGGATGCTAGTTTCGGAAGGAGAGGAGCATTTTCTTTGTACATGAACTTCATTTCTATCTTTTAATTTTGCTTGTGTGTTTTGTTTCGATTAATTTCATCCTTCCATTGCTTAAATGGACATGAGCATTTTCTTTCTAATTGAACTTCAGAGATGATGCCTTTCTATGGTTTTGTTAGTAGTAGTTGAATGATTTCCAATTCATTGGTTTATCTTGAACTGTGCCTTTGGTTGGGCCTGAACTTCATTTAGTTTTTTACTGCAACTAATTTTTTTAGGTCAGCTTGAGTAATAACCATGTCATCTTTATTAGTTGGACTGCACATTGTGTTGTTCCTGAACTTCAGTTGTATTTAATGGTGATGTTTTCTTCCTTTTTTCTTTGACAGTGGATCCATTGGAGTTGACCGATTACCACTACTCATTCCTCGTGTCACAGGAATACCAGCCTAGGGAGGAAGCGATGAGTACAGCTCCGATAGAAGATGAAAGACCTCGGACCCTTATTCCTTCCAAGTTGGGGAAGCAGGCTGGTGGTATTCGTGGTACTCCAAAAACCCCTTTACTGAGGTGAAGGGTGATCTGCGGTCCGAAATGGCCAAGCGGAAGTGATTTCGTCAGATAATGATTTTGAGAAGATTGCTTAGAAAGAATGTTAAATGTGCTTCTTTGGTCTTTATTCTTTGGTAGAGGTGGGAAGAATGTTGTCATCACCGGAGGAAACCAAAGATTGAGTCTGGAACATAACTTCCTCCAAGAGAGCATCAAGATTGCCTTTTAATAGGCGTTCTCCTGTCGCTCCCCTGAAAAATACAATTACCCTCATCTATCCGAGGCCCGGAAGTTGAAACAGAGTATGTCTTTGAGTAAAGACGGGTCCGAGAAGTAATACGAGTGAGTTTTTCTTCTTCTTAACTTTGTTCTTGCCGGAGATGCTACTCATGTCTGAAACCATTGTTGTAGTATGTGGGCTTCGTTCATTTCTCCCTTACCTTGGAGTTATAATGTATGCGAACTTACATTGTTGTATTATGCTCGAGCTGCCGTTGTTGTAGTATCTGAACTTGCTTTATGTCTCCTCTTGCCTTTTGAGTTATAGTATCCCGAACTTCTATTTTGTTGTTGTATCTGAATTTCTAATATTTTTACCATCCTTTTGTATTACATGGGACAAGCTCTTGCATGTTTACCATCCTATGAATGTGATTGACCTCACAGGACATGTCCTTTATATCGCTTTTCGGTGAAGGGCGCAGATGGAAGGAGACATAATGGATTATCTCATAAATTTGTGGAAGGATGAGTAGGAGACCTCCCAGATATTCACTAGTCTTGTGTGGTTGTACTTAGTCCCTACTCATACAGGTTTTAGTTCTTTGCACCCCTATTTCCTTTTTTTGCCTTAGTTTTGTTGTAGTGGCATTTGGGAGGTGTTTTAATTGTGTTTTTTTGAATGCACAAGATCTTGCCTCAGTATGATTTCTGTATTTGCAACAGTTCCAAAGTTTGATGCAAAAAAGTCTGCTGGTCTCCTCCCAATGTTTGTTCGCAAGGAAGAAGACCTTCTTGACGGAAAGCTGGTTAGGTTTTCATAACTCTTGCTTTTTTAATTTCATGTGAATCCCTTTGCTGAGTTTGTCAAGAAGTTTTTGTTCATGCCGGTTCTTCAGTACATATGCTTTTATAGTTTGTATTCACCGGTCCTTTCATTCTTGGCAGGTTTTCTTGATTCTATTCAAGCCAATTGGCACAATGGCGCACTACTGTGTAATGCGTGGTGAATAGATATCGTAGGGAGCATTGACATCCTTGATTCACTTCCTTACGCTTAATATGGAAAGCGTCAGCGTAACGAGTTTCCACGGGGACTGTCAAAATATCGTGAGTGTTTCTTAGCCTGAACCTCCTTTCACATTCTCTTGTTTAACACAAAGTTTATTATGCCTTGTGTTGACAAAATATGTTGCTGTCTCTGTTTTGGTAATACTGCTTGAACTAAGTATCATTTGGAAGTTGAACTTCTGCTATTTGTTTAGGTGGATCTTATGCAAGTGTCGCTTTTTTCTGTACACGAACTTAACTATTTTTGGTTAACATGTTTTTGACTTCATCTAATTTTGTTATTTCCGTGCCAGATCAAGAGATTTGTTGGGTTTTGCTCGAGGAGGTGTCACGACAAGGCTTTCATTACCATGCATAAAGCGACAAGCGGCTAAAGTAGGTGACTATTGCAAAGAGGCCGACCTTTATCGATGTTAAAGCAAAAAAGAATAATGATTGTGGTTTCTTTCTTTGTCAGTTACGCTATTCATATGATAGCGATGAGATTGTTGAAGATTTTGGTGATGTGGAAGTATGTTACATCTTTGTTCTTATCTCATCATCCTTTAATTTTTTCTTGTGTGTTTTTCTTTGAGACGCTCCCTACTGTGGTTTTACATATACATTTGCACTAAACCATCATTTCATTTTCTTTGTTAGCGAAAGGCTGCTGCGAGATGATCGGAAAGGTGAGTTCATGCACACTCTGATTTTTTAGCGAGAAGAATGAAGTCATGCGTTGAGCTCCCTAAAGAGATCCAAATTCCTTTGGCTAGTGAATTCGAAGCATTAGTTTCATTGTAGGTTTGATTTCGTACAGATTTTTAGGTTTGATAATGATTGGAACAATTCCGTAAAGATTTGGTTGTAAGAATGTTTTAGTGATTTGTGTATCTATAGGTGCATCACTATTACTTATGATATTGTTGACAAATGTATTTGGTGTGAAAAATGATTTGGCTTTGTGAATTTCAATGTCTTTGCGTCGTTTCGAGATCCATGTGTTGAATGTTTTTGCCCCAACAGGATGTACGAACTTCTCCTCGGTTATGGTTGAACTGCTTGATTTTTTTTGTGTTGTTTATTTTGGGCCCCAACATATGATCGTAGACTTGAACTTCGCTTTGAGATGTGGGTACATTGGGCTGGTTTCGGATGGAGAGGATATTACGTGTTGTGTAATGTATTGGTAATTTTCAACCCAACCAATATATATGCTTTTGCATAGAATCTATATTTGTTTTTTGTGTTTTTTCAAGTGCGAATGTATTTCAAATTGTAACTTTGTGCAGAAATATTGTTGACGTTTCTTTATCTTTTGTCGGCATTGTACATGAACTTCTGCACATATCCAAGCAGAACTTCAAATTTGAACGCGTTGTCTTAGGCTTGCTAACCTTAGTTTATGCGGTGAAACTTTATTTTTTAAGCATATTTTTTCCTACATCGATTTTATATACCATAACTTCTTCTGTAAGCTGACCTGAACTTCAAAACCGTATGATTATTTGTTGGTTACTCTTTTATGGAATACAACACGAGCACCTCTTGCCATAATATACCAGAACTTCCACTGTAATCTTACTTGAACTTCACAATGTATTTTTTTCATTTTTTTTCTTGCTTGCACTTTCATGCAATACATCACCAGCACATCACTTCCTCTCATAACATACCAGGACTTCTGAAGTAATATTACTTGAACTTCACAGTGTATATTTTTCAATTTATTATCGCTTGCACTTTCATGCAATACATCACCAAAGACATCACTTCCTCTCATAACATACCAGACTTCGCAGTAATATTACTTGAACTTCACGGTGTATATTTTCAATTTATTATCGCTTGCACTTTCATGCAATACATCACCCGACATCACTTCCTCTCATAACATACTAGGACTTACGCAATAATATTACTTGAACTTCACAAAGGTATATTACCGGGATGACATTATATTACGCACATTGACATGACATAAGTTTGCATTGTGTTAATTGACCTATTCTAACTGTTCATCAGCCTTACGCTCCTCCTAGGCTTTGGTGGTAGAGGTTTTTGCTTGACATGTACCTCTTCCTCTTCATCGTCCTCTTCCTCTTCATCGTCGACTTCCTCTTCCTCTTCGTCGTCCTCTTCCTCTTCCTCTTCTTCGACGGTGTCTTCATCTTCGTCTTCCTCTTCATCTTCCACCACTTTCTTTTTGATGGCTATAGGTTTTGCTTTATGTTTCTTCTTTGTCTTTTTGCTTGTCTTTTCAGCATCTGCGTGCTTCGGGCATGTTCTTGCATTATGTGGTTCATACTCCTTGCATATGCTACAAAGTCTGGTGCTTGCTTTCTTTGGGTGTGGTCCCTTCTTTTGTTCCATAACTTTGGGTTGCTGTTTTTGAGATTTGGGTTGCTTGGCCTCCTCAGCATTGTTTCTTTCCAAGAGTGTTGGATGTGTCACTTGTTGTGTCCCATAACTGGTTGCACACACTACATTTCCTGTGTCCAAGTGGCACTCCGTTCTCATCAAGCACGACTGACTCTTCCCTGCGGTGTGCCTTTTATTTGAGCTCTCTTGTCACTTTTCTTTACTGCAGTAATTTTCTTCCTACCCTTTGTTTCGATTATCTGTTGGCGGTTCATTGTCTCTTCATCATTGCTCCATTGATTGGGCCATCACCACCTTGCATTGGTTGGCTTCGTAAGCGGCGTTGAGCATTTCACGTGACATAATAATGAAGGTCATCTTCAATTTCAGTCCATTCTCTTCCACTATGGCATCCTTTCGTCAACATCTCGCTTGATTTGTCAATGTATTGCATCAAGCTCTTCCACGAGCCTCTTGAGAACATAGTAGGATTACATCATATTCTTTGGTCACATCTCATCGCTTTCTTGTTAACCATCAGAATTCGGTACTTGACCAAGATGTCTTTGCTTCGATAGCCTTGAGCCGCCATCCCGATCCGGTTGTGTTGTAGTCCCTTGTATCAAAGGTTGGTTGTGATTTTGCGCCTTTGTGTACCGCTTTGAGGATATACTTGTTTGGAAATTTGTCGCTTGAGGTAGTCCGATTTTGTTCATGATGTGAAGGCGAGCAGAGCCCGCATTTTGTGATGAATGCGTAATACATAGTTTGTGAACCAAAGAATGAGTTTCATAAATTTTGATATGATACTACTAGTCTAGCTATTTAATGAGTTTGTTTTTTCGCTCACTGTGTGTGTCCAGAGCTTGCATTCACACTCGTATATTTCATTCTCCTCGGTCACCATACAACCCGAATTCATGCTCGACTGTGAAAATCTTTCTTCATCATCATGGCGGGCTTGTTGTGGTAGTACACAAGGTACTTAGTGGGCTCTGCTATGACGCTTTCTGTGAAATAAGCGTGGCCTTTCTCATCCTATTCCTCATCTCGGTGTACCTACGGCTCGTGTACTTGATAGACATGTCTTCCTCATAGCCGTAAGTTGTTTTTGTCACAAGATTGGTCTGCACATGTCAAAAAGTGAGATATTAGTCGAAGCAGAATCATGGGTTTCATTTTTTAAAATTCAAAGTGCACATGTTGATGGTAAATAGAACATGATGGGGGTGTTTTGTACTTGTCATCATACCATGCTGGTCATTGTTTGCTCGTTCTCCTTCTGCATCCGAGTTTGTATGCATGCATTGACCCGCCTAGCAAACTTGTGTAGGTTCTGGGTCCCCTTGACAAACCCTTTCTTGAAGACGTGGTTCATGCTCTCGCTTCGTTGTGTGGAAGTCATTCTAGCATAGAAAATGTTCTTGTAATATCTTGAAATCCACATCTTCCTATCACTCAGAAATGCATCATCATCCGGTCGTTCTCCGTGTTGTAGTTGTGCACGAGTTTAGCCTGCATCTTCAAACTCCGTTGGCATCAGTGCCGCTTTAATATAATTGTGAACTCCTCTTTGAATGTTTTATACTTTTTGTGCAAAGAACGCGAGGTATTTCCTGACTTCTTCATGATGTGCCAACGACATAGCTTGTGGACGGTGTTTGGAAATGATTGTGGTATAGATTTCGCCATCGATGGGCATTGGTCTGCATGAATTAAAAAAATGAAACTTGATTCTTTTTTGTACTGATGGTGAACTTATGTTGTACAAGTACTTGAACTTCACATCTAGCAGTATGGTATCCAAGAATGTCACATGTATTTTTTCTTTACAACAGTGTTGCTGAACTTCTGTGGTACCAGTGCTTGAACTTCATAGTTAGTAGTAGGACAAACTAGTAGTGTCGCACTCAAAATTTTTTCTTAAAGCATTGTTGTTGAACTTCTGTGGTAGTAGTGCTTGAACTTCACATAAATAACTATATTTTTCTGAACATGCTACATATATTTATCTTGCGCCTTTGTCCTTGAACTTCTATGATTCATGTATTTGAACTTCACATTCATAACTAATTTTTTTCTAAACATGTGACGGATAATTTTGCTTTCTTGTACCTGCTAGTTGGACTTACGTGCTAATGCTGGTTGAACCGCATTCTTTACATTATTTTCGCACAAAACCAATGTACCCAACATACGGACCCATAGACCTGAAAAGATGATGAAACTTGAAGAGTTTTTTTTGAAATCACCTATTAGAATGCAAGTTGGGTGCTTGTTGTTCATGCACTGCATAAATGTATCAAAATGTACCACTTGAATGACTTTGCATCTTCGTCTCTTATCGTAAGCAACATCAAATATCGTTGATCGTAAGTGATGGTTTGTTCCAACAAACACTCCAGAGGCATATGAAACTGCTGGTCTTGTAAGTTGTGTCGAATGTTATGCAATCGCCGAAGTCTTGATAGGCTCCTCGGCAGCTTGCATTGGACCGTAAAATGTTTTTGATTGACTTGTCCTTGTCCACTTGGATGTCATAGAAAACTCATCATTTATTGCCTTCATGTCTTTGAAGAATGAAACAAGTTTCAATACATCATCCAAATCATCTTTCGTTGCATTCATGGCTTTCCTGCAAATCACATGCAAACATGCATTTGTTATTTTTGCTAGCAAAGGGTTGTGAGCTAGGATGCTATTTTACATTGCGGTATGTGGGTGTTTGAATACTTACCGGGTTTAGTAGGTCTCGTCCGGTCATGCTTAGGAAGTAGCTTCCATCTTCATTTTCGAGATAGCATGGACATGATTGTTGTGTGCTTGACATCATGGTACTACAGAGCTTTACGCACTCCAAAATAGTGGGGTCATAATTCTTGTGTGAGTGCAAAATACCAAAGATGTCATCGGTTTGCATGAGTTTGTGATTATGATTGTACTCAATGTCCACCGCCACGCATGTGTCATCCTCCTGCACCTTCACCTCATTCTTGCATTGCAGCCCGTCCTCTGCGATGTTTTGTTTCGCTTCCGTTGGCCTCTAAAAGCAGGAAGATGTGTGTATCCCTTGGAAGGCTTAAACAAAATACTTGTGGTTGTCCTTTCCCCGTCTTCCCGATTCCAAAACCAGTAGCATACATTATAAAATTCCCTTGCTTTCTCTACATCTTTGATTCGCATCTTTAGTCTTGGTATTAGATAATCCGGTAGATCCGGCGTCTGCAGAAAAAGAAAAAAAATAATCCAAACAGCACGTTAAAATGCAGTTTATGAACTTGTTATCCTGGAGGGAGCAGAAAATTTGCAGATAATACAAGATGCGTATATCAATATTTTTTGTTTCACCTACGTGCATGTATGATCGCAATTCCACGGGGTGTCATTCTTGTCCCTCCGGGATGGGGCATGGCGGAGTAATCATAGCATGATGCAAAGATGGATCACGAGGAGGAAGGAGGGTGAAGATGGCCTCTCTTGTTTGTGTCCTTTTTGCTTGAGGTGGTTGTGGAGGTATTGCGATCCTGGTCTTGGTTTGCTCTTTTGTTTTGTGAAGCAATCCATCTACCTTATGCCCCGTACAATTCTGACTTGTAGCAGCAGCAGCAGGATCCAACGGTGGTAGTGTGCAGAGCACTCTCCTCCGTGTGTGTGTGTTGCTGTTGGATTTGTCCTGAGATCCGTTTAGTTGCTTCGCTTTGGCATTGATGAGGCACACGAGATAACCTCGAGTTACACGCAGGACTTGAGCTAACCCCCTCCTCCATCGGCGTGCTTGGGAGTCTGCTGGTGGATACAAAGAATCCACGGGGGATTTCCGGCGTCACCCAATTAGGTGGAGGCGCAAACTTGTGCGGATAGGGCTGTGACCCAGCATCTTGGAAGTATCCGTGTGTTTCGGGTGTCATCCATTTTTGGTCTGGAGCAGGTTGGTAATGCTGTTGGTGCGTTTGAGGTGTGACCCATTGAGGGGGTGGTGCAACGCGTACAGGCTTTGGATTGTGTACTTGCTGCTGGGAACTTCTAAGCTTCTTCATGCGTCTCTCGTCTTGCTGACATAAAAGAAAAAAATGTCTATTAGCACACAAGTTATATCTGTCTATACCTCTGTAACTGAAATTAGCATTATTAATAGCCTGAACTTCTCATATAAAAGTGGTGAGAGCCATCACACTATGCACTGAGCTGAGCATCTGCCAATACTTTTGTATTACGAAGCCGAAAGCACCCTTCATGTAATGAACGCTACATCCTGCTTAATTCTACAATATTTGATTACTTATATGTACACCTGAACTGAGCAACGCCCACAACTCGAACTTCTTGTTTTGCAAAGAGGAAATACATCTCTGACAGCTAAAAACCTGAACCTTCATGAGTTTGAATGGTTGGACTGCTAGTGCATACCAACCTAACCTTCATGTGATATCACATGCATGTTCTATTTTCCTTTTATTTTTTTTGCACAGAACCATATACATACCAACCTAAACTCTAGCACACTTACTAGTTGAACTTCACATGGCTTTTCCACATGTGAATGTGAATGCGGGCAGATTTTGTAGTGTTTGTAGCCTGGACTGAGGCTGACACACTACCGTAACTTCACATGGTTGTAAAGGTGCAGATTTTAAAAAGCTTTTGTAGCACAGACAGATGCTCACACACCACCTGAACTTCACATAGCTGTAAGCAAATAACAAACCAAAGGAAGGAAGGAGTTCAACCATACCCTGGCTAGAAGTTCGGCCAAACTTTTTCCAGCAGCTGATAGGCCACCTTGAGAACAATTTGTCGTGGAGGTAGGAGAGGAATTCCATGGCAATACATGTCTTGCAGGGGGCGCGAAGTTCATCTGCACGAAGCAAGAAGGTCAGAGAAGGCAAGATTGAAGAAGAAGGCAAAATTGGGAGGAAGTTCATGTACTTTTACCGCTGAATTTGAGGGCGCACTGGATACCGCTCCATGTGAGGAGTTGCTCAGATTAGTCGCGCCGCTCACCGTAGCTTCCGTCGGGGCCGTCATCTGGTATGCCAAGGCTTGGGGTGGTGACGATGGGACGAGGATGCGGCTTCTTGGCGTCCGACATCGCTCGCTCGCCCGCGCCAGTGGTCGGCCAGGAGCTGGAGACGGAGGGGAGGCGGCGGATCCGTAGACAGAGCTGGGGAAGGAGGGAGGCGACGATCTGCCGGGCCAGAGCCGGGAAGGAAGGGAGGCAGCGGATCCGCCAAGATCGGCGGCGAGAAGGGAGGTCGGGATCGAGGGAGGAGGGGTCCGGGCGGCTCGGGATCGGGATCGGGATCGGTGGATCCTGTCGGGGGCCTCGGGATCAGTGGATCCTGTCAGGCCTGGCAACGATTCGGAAGTTCGGGAGGGGCCTGCCGGGCCTATATAAGGGTTGTTGTGATCCAAATAACTATTCTAATCTGGATTAGAATAGTGTTATCCTATATATATATATATATATATATATATATATATATATATATATATATATATATATATATATATATATATATATATATATACACACTAGCAAAAGGCTCTGTGCGCGTTAACGGTGAAAATCGCATCGCCGCATAATCTAGTCAATGTGAATCATAAAAAAATAAGTGTGACCTAAAACATAATGATGATTTGATTTATGACCCACCTGAAATATCTGTAACATGAAGAAGAATTTTCTTTGAAATTCTTTGTAAAAGTTCTTAACGTATGTGTGATTTTAAAAAAAGAAAGTCTTAACGTATGCGTTGTTGGACTTGTGGGCCATGCGGCGTGGCTTTCTCCTCTTTTGAGAACTAGGGCTTTCATCACAATTTTTTTT
Source organism: Aegilops bicornis (assembly GCA_021605145.1). NCBI lineage: Eukaryota > Viridiplantae > Streptophyta > Magnoliopsida > Poales > Poaceae > Aegilops > Aegilops bicornis. Next base: position 1,287,883 of record JAHIAL010000046.1, read on the forward strand.
ATTTTACAAATGTCGCGCTTTTAGGGCCGCTGTTTGTAAGCATTTTTTAGGTCTGCACTCTTTTTTCATCCATCGATCCGAGGGTATTTATTATACCTATACCCGACCATCTCTTTCCATATGCAACTTTTGCATGTCTTCCTCACACGTGCATCATATGTACTGCATGAATTTCTCCATCATGTTAATTAGCCGACCATATATATAGATCTCTTCCTCCGCGTTATCCCTCTCTTGCCGGGCCAGAGACTTCATCTTTCCTTATTATCTCATAATTATCCAACCATATATAGGTATGTTCTTCCATCAAATCCTCTTTAATTTCTTTATTAATTTTCCATCAACGGTGTGGCTGCGTGCCTATTTTAATTGGTTAATCGATTTCCTTTTTTTCAGGGCCTTCTTAATTCTTCCATTAAAGCACGCAGCTGACCCGCTTCCTTTCAAGTCTCTTGGTTCTTTCCAGGGAAGAACGGGCCCATCGTTTACCCTCTTCTCCTTTTTAATCCTTAAGGCGGCTTATTGATTTGAATTCGCAGATGTATATAAACTGGTGTTATTGCAGGTAAAGACGCGAGGTGGTACTATATATAAAGAACTAAGACTGTTGTTTTCAACAACCATGAGATAGGTCAGTTGGACCATGTAATTTTATCCAAACGTAGGTCGTGAGTTCGATTCCTGCCGCATCTTTTTTTGGCAGCAACTTAGTCCTCGAGCGACAGCCCAACTTGGCCCATATGCGTGAGACCTGAAAAGAAGAGACCTGAATTACTTGATTTCGTGGACAGGTCAAGGTGGGCCGGACGTACGAGACGGGAGGATGCTCGACCCATCAGGCAACGCACGAAGCTCAAAATTTAGTACCACCTCGCATATATGTTTTAAATTCAAACTGAAAGCGTAAATTCACAGAAAGAAAGCGTATTGTCATGGTGAACCCACGGAATCAATCCGTACTTTATTATTAGGGATATATATATATATATATATATATATATATATATATATATATATATATATATATATATATATATATATATAGGAAAATGGGTTCATACACCTAGGTGTACGTACTCCCAACACCAAACAACTAACGCGAGGAAGCTATCGGGGCACACACCCGTTTAATTATCCCGCATTCAAATTAATTATATAATTAAGTTGTTAACTATCAACCTCTCTTTGCATGGATAAGATTTAGTTCAAAAAGTTGTTACGTGAAAGTAGGGAGTTGAGATGCACATTATATTTACTCACTACCAACCTAGGCTAGGAGCTGACGACTCGTTTGGCCGTCCAATGGCTCTAGCCAACAAAATCTCCGGCGGCGGCGACGGGCAACGTGCACCTTAACTGGCCACCATGGAAGCTTCAAGCAAGAGATGTAACATATTTCTCACATCAATTTATACATCTTGGGTGTTGGTTCCTACAATTTATCTCCCACTACTCTCGCTTGTTACAAATCTCACTAGTGAAGTTGGGCAGCCCGGCGACTCGACGATAAAGGCGAGATCGATGCATGGCTATGCTGCAGGCAGGGCTCAATGAAGTAGACAAGATGCTGACGGCAGTAGATCAACGATAGAGATGAGATGCCGACGGCGGCGGCTCGAGGACAATGAGGACGAACATCTTACAAGGTGCGGCTGCACACCAACGGTGATGAACGTGCTTGGCAATCCGTATGGTGGGTTGCTGGCCAGTGTTTCAACATGACGCGGACGGGCGCTGTGGGCGTGGTTAAACGAGTTCATCCATGGCATATCATATAAATTGGTTGATGCACCAGGCGGCCGATGAACATGCATGCAAAGTCAATGTACATATAGCTATCCAGTATAATTGTTCGTTTATTGGAGAACACATACTTCTTTGGATCTTTCCGGTGTATACTTCTTCATTCAAGATTGAAGCATACAGTCAACAAAAAAATCAGTATATACCGCCCTAATCTAGATTTTAGTATATACCTCTCTGGGCTTTGTGTGTAGTATAGTTTACTTCAGATCTGAAGTAAAAAAGAAGGTACTATATTATTTGGAACAAGTATGTATACTCCCAGTTGTTCTAGTTGTATAAAAAAAGAACAGTATAATCCAGATTTCAAAACAACAGTACATACATCAAAGCTATTGGCATATATAGCCCTTAAAAAAGGTATGTACTTTTCTAAAAATAGGTATATACCACTTAAAAAGGATAATATATACTCCATTACAAAACATTGTAGTATACCCCTTGATGGAAGTACTCCCGAACATATACTGAGATTATTATGGCCATACTCCTTAGTTATCCTTTTTGCAGGATATACTCCTTAAATTATCCTTCTTTTTGCAGGATATACTCCTTACTTATCCAATACAATATTAGAGTATATTAACAGATGTATCAGTATGTTACTTCTATCAAACATATGCGTACATATACTACCCGAAGAAAAATATGTCGGTTTCATACTGTAAAATGTACGACCACGGTTTAAATAAAAGGACAAGAGGAGGCGTGTTATACTTCCCAATAAATAATCATCGTGTTTCTTACGTGGAAAAATTGAAAGATAGACACCGATTCCTTGCATGTAGGATTAAGTTGTTGCATGCAGCCATTCTCACATCCGGTAGAGATAAAATCAGTTACACATACGACAATTTAGCATTAATCTGTTCCCCAAAAAAAATAGTGTCAATCTTTTCCGTTAGTTCGGTTTGCTACTGGGGCTGGGAGTATGTACCCTGGGAGTACAAAACAGATGTCCTATATATATGATATATATGAATAGTATTAATATAGGGTTGCGCTATTCGTCACCCTGGGTGAGGAATAGTTATTCTTCACCCCTTTCTATTTTGACATCAATGCACCGTATTTTTAGGTTTTGTAAATTTTGTCTTATTTCATACGTAAAAAGAGAAAATAAAAAATATACTCGCCGTAAAAAATATTTTATGTTACGTAAAATAACAAACACAAAAACATAGTGTAAAACATACATAAAATGCGATATTTCTGGTCTTATAACCTATATTTTTGTTTTTCATACCAAATTTTACGTAGTGAATCAATATGAATGTAACCATTTGTATTCCAAACAAAATTTATTTATGAAGCGATCGTAAGATTACCTCGGATGAAGAATAACTTATTTTGCATCCTGGATGATGAATAATATTTATATATATATATATACACACACACACACACACACATACATAAACACTATTCTGATCATGGGATCAGAATATTATTCTGATCACAACATGAACTTCCTGAGTTACACGCCTGAACTTTCCTCTGTAGGAACCCGAACTTCGGGTTATCTTCGCAACCGTGTCTCCCCGCTCGAATTACTCTGATTAGTCGTGTTCTACATGATGTAAGTGTAATCTAGAAACGATTTTTAGCAACTAAATGCCCGTTTTGAATAGGAATCTCGCTTGTTGGCGGATTTTGCTCTCGGGTCGTGATGAACTTGTGTTTTTTGCAATTTTACTGTCTGAGTTATTCGACGTGAACTTCCTCCTGTGCTAGGTTTAACTTCCGCCAATGTTTCCCAAATGGGGCTTGCGATATATCGTTGGAAAGCTATGGACACGAGTATCATGACCCAAGTTAAACTTTTGGCAAAATGTAAGCGGTTTAAGAGGAGTTTTGGAAACCATTTTTTCTTCACACAAAAAACGTGAATAGTATTTTCAACCGCATTTCTAAACCATTAATCGGAATGAGGCAAATAATATGGCATTGGAAAGATGCTGCAAAACCGCTCCTTCCACATGTTGAAAGTTTTCTCTGATTCCCTACGGTTAAAGAGTAATTTGGAAAATCGTAAAATTTCATAAACCGAACAGCCGAGTTCGTATTTTTGATGTCATTTCTAAACGGCTAATCCAATTGAGGCAAATGATATGGCGTTGGAAAGCTTATGAAATGCGCTACTTTTTCATGTTGAATGTTTTTTCTATTTTTGAACGGCTTAAGAGGAATTTGGCAAACGATACAAGTTCCACCGAGTTCGTATTTTTGAGCTAATTTTTTAACCATGCGCCCGAATCCAGCAAATGACATGGCGTTGGAAAGCTTGAGGAAATGCGAAACTTTTTGATATATATTGTTTCTCCCAATTCTTTACTGTTTTAATTCAATTTTGCAAATGGCTAAAAACGTATTTTTGCTGTAATTTCTAAAAACTTTGTCGGAATGGGGCAAATAATATACTGTTGAAAAGCTACGGAAAATGTGAACTTTTTGATGTTGATGGTTTTCTCTGATTCCTGGCAGTTTTCAAGTAATTTCGAAAACGGCAAGATCATGCGTTTTGTCATTATTGCGAAACAGATTCTTCGGAAATGCACCGCGTGAAGAACTTGAACTTCTCGACATGTGTACTTGAACTTTACTCTATTTTTCACCATCTTCTTTTGGTCGTATCTCTCCATCCACTCACCGGAATTGAGCAAGTGATATACCGATGGAAACCTGATGTAAACATGCAACTTTTCTATGTTGATCACTTTTTCATACTCGCAATGGTTTTAGAAGTTTTTCATTTGAAATTCATTCAGTGTAGTAGTTGAACTTCCTGTTGTTTTCATGTTTAACTTCTGTGACGTATTTTCTTTTGTAATTTCTCATCCAATTCGTCAGTATTACACAAATGATATTCCTTTTGTACAAACCTCTCTCACAATAATTTTTTTAACTTTCTCCGATCAAGGACTTGAACTTATAGCAACAAAAAATTTGGACCTTGCCTTTATTTCATTTTTCTCATATTAAACACATACTATGTAGTCCCTGAACTTTTTCCATTTTTATAATTTGAATTTTTTTTCTTTTTGAAATCAAATAGCTCCCAAATAGTAACTGGTCTTCTTTGTGGATTGAGAGAATTATTTTAAAACGCAAAAAACAATTTTTTGTGTGTGTTTTTGAACATGGAAATACAAGATGAACCTCTCTCGCAATAATTTTTGTACTTCCCCGGACAGAGCACTTGAACTAATACTTTTATTCAAGCTTCTATTCTTTGCAGTAGTTGAACTTCTCGTTGTTTTCACCTTAAACTTCGGTCATGTATTTTCGTTCAACCTCTCTCACAAGAATTTTTTAACTTTCTCGGGTCGAGCACTTGAAATTCTAGCAACAAACTTTAGGCTTTGCATTTTCATTCTTTTTAATACAAAATGTGGTGTACGTGAACTTCTGTCAGTTATCAATCTGAACTTCTGAGATCATGCGTTCTGCCTTCATCAGAAAAAACAGAGTCTCCGAAAATGCAGTTCGTGAAGAGGTTGAACTTCTGGAGCAGGTCTTTTTGAACTTCACTCTGTTTTTCATGTGTTGTTTTTTACCCCCTAACTCCCCAACCACTTACCGGAATTGAGCAAATGATATACCGATGGAAAGCTGTTGAAAACACGCAACTTTGTCGTGTTGATCATTTTTTCATACTCTTGACGGTTCAAAAGAATTTTTTTCAATACATAAAAACGCGTTTTCATTGGTATACATGGAACTTTTAAACCATACATCGGAATGTAGCCTATAATATACCGTTGGAAAGCTTATGAATAGGAGCAACTTTTTCATGTAGACAGTAGATTCAAATTCCTTTGCCGTTTGAGTGAAGTTTGACAAATGGCAAAAAACAACATCATTTTTTGCTTTTTTAACATGTAACTGAAGGACAGACGTCTCGCACTAGAAATTTTGAACCATGCAGGGAGGAGCATGTGAACTTCTTGCAACACCCCTTTTATGGTTTTAGTTTTCTATTCTTCTTAATCTCACCTAAAATGCATTCCTGTAGTTGTTGAACTGCTCGCGGTTTTCATCTTGAACTTCGGTCGCGTATTTTTTTCGTAGTTCCCCACCATGTTCGACGGAGTTGCACAAGTGATATACCTGTTGAAACTTGTTGAGAAGACTCAACATTTTTCTAATACAGCTAAACTTTTGTTCGAACAACATAAACTAATTTATTTTAATGGTTTATTTTGGAATAGAGCATACGATACACCCTTCGAAAGTTTTCGAACAGGATGAACTTTTTTCATGTTGGGATTTTTTGTTCCAAATTTGTAATGGATTGAGAGAATTATTTGAAAATATGATAAACAACATCTTTTTTGTGTTTTTTGAACATGTAAACACACGGTGAACCTCTCCCTCAGGAATTTAGAACTTCCGAGGGCAGAGCACATGAACTTCTACCAACAAAAAATTTAGACTTTGGTTTTTTGTCCTTTTTACCCATATGAAATACGCATCATCCAGTACGTGAACTTCCGATTGTTATAAATTTAAACTTCTCTCTGTTTTGCTTTATTAACGTAAAAATCTGAGTTTTTTTATAGACATAGAACCGCTCTAACTTTTTTATTCTCATCTGAAACGCATTCCGTGTAGTAGTTGAACTGCTCGTTGTTTTCAATTTGAACGTTTGTCCCACATATTTGTTCGTAATTCCTCAACGATTTGTTGGAGTTGCACAACATTTTGGGTGTGTTTTTGCACATGTAAATACACGGTGAACCTCCTTTAGAATAACTAGCACAGTGGCCCGCTCGATGCGCGGGCTAGGAATTTAGAAAGTTAAGTTACAAACGAAACATATTTGGCTTGTATCATGAGAACATCTTATTATGATTTCTCTAAAAAAAATTGAACCAAATGTCGTGACATTTGCAAATTTGTGTTTTTTGCCAACATAGATTTGTGTTAGATGTGTTTTCACATTGGACGGGCAACATCATCAATTATTATTATTATCACATTTTTTAAATATTAAAGAGATTTTTTGCATGAAGATATTAAAGAGTTTGTATATTGTAAAAGTCATTAAGATACTTTGGCTTTGGTATCCGTTATGAGTACCAATATTTTTTAAATCCAAAGTAATCTTGATGCAGTCCTAGAGAATGCAACTACTTTCAAACATGTAGAAGTATATGGGTAGGATAATCTATGACGTCGAATAGCTATATTAGTAGTACCACTAATATTTGGCATTACAGACTATTTATCTCTAGCGTATTTCAAACACCGGTTTTGTCTTAAGTCTTAAGCCCACGCTTAATAGATAATAGATACTTAGGATAATATAAAATAAGAACTCAAATTGTGTTTAAGTTAAGTTTACTGGTACTACATCATTTTACTTAGGAAAACCATAATAGAAATTTAATTAACAGTGAAAACTCTAGAAGTTATTATGAATATAAGTTTGTAATTCAACTAACCTTGGAATAACCATCTTAATAATCAATTTCGTGTTTTTGAGATTACATTCTTTTCAAAGGTCCATACTATTATGCTAGTTTTAGTGTCAATCATCTGCATCCCTTACACCCCTTTCACGGTATAGTATAATTTGTGGGATAAGTGATGTCTATTTGTATTGTCTCCATTTGCTCCAATAAATTATCAGAGTGGGCCTCACTAACGTTGTTTTACTACTAACAGATCATAACTATCTTGAATGTAATTCTTCCACATAATATTAGGTGAAAATGACGGTCTGTCACACGTAAATGAGTATTGAATCTATGTACAAACCATCATCATTATAAGTTTGTATAGAATCTCTGTTGACCAAATACGTATTACTCTATAGTATCCTTGAGAATAGTCAACTACCATGATCTAGAAATATGTATGGTCGTGTTGTCTATAGGTAAAACTACGCAAACCAGATAATAAACATCTTTTTGTAGAGGTGGTTCTACTTTGATCATCTTTGGAAGATAAGATTATTCCATTAGCAGATATTTCTAAAGTTAGAATCCACTATTTTGTTATCTAGATTATTCTGAGATTATTACTTCTACAAAGGAAAACATTGTTAGTTGAAATGTGCAAAAAATAATGCATGTCACATCAAATCTGTACAACCAACACTATAAAGCTTTGATTCGTTGTATAACCAAAAGTATATTGGGTGATAATCTGTAAATAATGGATGAATGCCATGCATTAGAACTGTATGTAGTGCAATGTACTATAAAGCATTTCTAATAAAAAATGCAGACATGGTAGGTCCGAGCAAAACAAAAGACTGGTTGTGGAATGACACGCCATATGAGTTGCATTGTGCAGAATAAATAAGAAGGAAGTGAGGAAAAATAACAAAAAAAATTGGTGTCTTGAGAAGCTATAAAGTGTAAAATATGTATTTCCTTTAAAAGAAATTAGTCTCAAGAGCTTATGTTTCATATATTCATATAAATCATCAAAAAAAAAGTTGATTATATTAGTAGGATTTTTTCTCCATATATACCACGGATATGTTAGAATCAGAACTAAAGCTATATCAAGTCTATCATAGTTCAGGCTAAAACTTGGCTAACCGCAAATAAGTAGTGAAGGGTCTCTTATGGACGTGGTATTTGTAATAATTTATCTCTCAAGATGTTGGACTCAAATAATTTCCAACTCTCAAGCATTTAGTCGGCGCTAGATACAAAATAAATAAATAATAGTTTAAGACCAAAGCACACATAGAGAGCAAGTTTTGTAGCGATTAAAATTCTGGCAATTATGGTTTTTATTGTAAAGATGTAAACGCACGTGATAATATTTGTCAAAAGGAAAATGTTTTGACAAGTCTCATTGTAATTGATTGTTCCTATAATAATGCTCCTGCATGATCATCTAGAACTGAGTAGATGATCAAACATATAAATCCTTCCGCTATACAGTGACCCTTTTTTTTTTTTGCTGGTGACCCTATATTAATATTACTGTTATATCATCACATAGTTGAGCAACTGGAGTGAATTCAATAAAAATACATCAAGCAAGGTTACTTACACTGTTAATAAACATCTGTGCATTTACACTTGATTACTTCTAAGTTAGTAAACTTTATATACCGGTAGAATATTTCGGCGAAGTATAATATTGAACTGCGGAATTGCCACATAAATGATCATCTAAAATTCCAATAACCTGAGCTAATGCATCCAAAGGAAGGATTTTAGTGAAAATAAAACAGTGTCTGTACATAAATGGGATAACAACAATTTCTTCTTTTATCAATTATAAATTTGACAACAACTATTTTTTTATGAAAGCAAGTATGAAGTCTTTCTTTTCTTAATTAAATGGCAATGCATCGAAATTATGTATCAAAGCAAACCAATACGTTATTAGAACTGTAAACTGCATTCTTGCTTGCCGGTCATCATAGTCCTTAGGTACTACTCCTTCCGAATTACTTGTCGCAGGTATGAACGTATCTAAATGTATTTTAGTTCTAGATACGTTCATTTCTGCGACGAGTAATTTGGAACCGAGGGAGTATATGATGTAAATGAGCTTGCTTTTCAAAAAGTACAGAACAATGGCCATTAATATTTGTCGGCAGTCTTATAAAAATCTAAGGTCATTAGCTTATAAAGCAGACTACTTACCATTATCAATTCCACACGAACCATGGGTAGTACTTTCCAAGTAGATAGGGGATTCCCGTTAGGTACCTGCAGGTCAGCACGTACCATGAGCGACAAGTTGTTCCATAGTTGGTCTCTCTGCTCTATCTTACCGCCTTCTGTACGTCTGTACCATGTGTGCAAAGTTGTTCGATAGATCGTATCTTTGCTCCTTCGTTACTTCCTTCGCTGCCGTATTCGAAGGCTGTTGGCACTTGACAGAGATTGTGCGTTGCTCCCGGACGATAGCTTTCCGCCGAGGTCGTACACACACCAACCTAGACTGGAGACACCCTGATGGATTCAGGCTAGATGCAGAAGTGCACACATCAGCTGATTGGTTTCATATGTGCATTTTACACCGGCCGGATTACTTCTATGTTACTCCCTCCGTAAACTAATATAAGAGCGTTTAGAATACTAAAATAGTGATCTAAACACTTTTATATTAGTTTACAGAGGGAGTAGTAAACTTTATATACGATAGAATATTTTTTGTGAAGTATAATATTGAATTGCCACATAAATGACCAACTGAACTTCAAATAACTTGAGCTAATAAATCCAAAAGGAAGGATTTTAGTAAGAGGTAAAACTGTGTCTGTACATAAATTGGGATTACAACCATTTTTATTTTATTACTCCCTCCGTCCGGAAATACTTGTCACAAAAATGCATAAAAATGGATGTATCTAGAACTAAAATACATCTAGATACATCCATTTCTCTGACAAATATTTCCGAACGGAGGGAGTATTTAAATGTGACAACTGTTGGCGCAGCGGGCTCGAGCACTCGACGGCGATCACTGGAGACAAGACCAGAATGGAGGAGGAAGAACACAGAGAGTTTGCCGGCGCACGAACGCCCCCTGCACGAACGGGATTTTCTGATTTTTCTCCTCAAGCTCGCACTCGATCTCCTCAGAGATTACACAGGGAGGGAGAGGGTTTTATACCCGAGCGCACGGACATGCCCGAGCTGCTCCACGGCTCACCCACCTCCCACTCACCACGCCCGCAGACGCCCGGCTCGCTGCTGCTCATCGCGCCTTCGACGCGATCGCCGCTGCCGCCCACGCGCTTCTACGCTGCCCGTGCCCCGGTCCTACGCTTAACCAGACTCCACACACGCACGCACTAACTCACGCGACGCACACACCTACGCTTGGGCACGACGACGCACTCCAAGCCCGCTCGGCTCGAGCCCGACACGCCCATCACAAGGCAAGACGCGCGCTGCCGCGTCTGGCCCGTGCCGAGGCTTATTTGCCCTACATTTCTCCCCTAAGCCGAGGCTCGTAGGAGACCGTTGTCTCGACGCCGGCATCCGCCACCAGTGCCCGCTTCCTCCGCCCGGCGCCTTCCGCAGCTCTGGGCAATCGGCGCCCTGAAATGGCCGCGCTCGCCGCACTTGTAGCAGCGGCCACGCCTGTTTCCGCCATCCCGCGTCGCCACGCTGCGCGCGTCGTCGTCGTCCGGAGCTCCCCCTTGACGCCGCTCCCGTGCGCGCCAGCGTCAGCGCCGTGTCAGAAGCTGCCCGTCCGCCCGCTTCGCCGCTGCTCGCCCATGACGCCGCACCAGCTCATCGAATGCACACAGCCGCCCGGCGCCTCGTCGTACGTCAACTCCTCCAGAGCGCAGAACTGTTCGATGCCGGCGACGGCGGGGAAGAGACGGTCCGACACGGTGTCCAGGAGCTTCTTCAACACTCCGTCTCGCCGAGCGTCTCCCCCAGGCCCGCGAACCGCGCCGCCATGCCCGCAAGACGTCCGGCGTACGCATCCAGGGACTCGCCGTCCTCCATCTTGAGCCGATCCAGCTCGTCGCGCAGCGTCGCCCTCTCGCCCAGCGCCTTCGGCTGGCGCCCGGCAAAGCGCACCTTCAGAGTCACATACCTCTGGCGGTGGCTTTTCGCCGCCATCGAGCAAAGACGTCCTCCGGCAGCCCCGGCAGAACGCCGCCCTCGCCGTCTTGCACTTTTTGGCGTTTCATCGCCGCGTCGCCACGGGCGCCACCGCCTCACAGTGTGTGGGCATCAAGGATCGCCTGTGCCTTGATACGCCCACACGGTAAGCGCCGTCGCGAAGCACCGGCATCCCCATGGACACCGTTCCGCCCGCGCTCCCTCTGTCGTGTGGAACCAGAGCCATCGCCGGCGATCTCCGTCACCTCGCTCCCTCACCTCGCTCTGATACCAAATGTTGGCGCAGCGGGCTCGAGCACTCGACGGCAATCACCGGAGACAAGACCAGAGAGGAGGAGGAAGAACATAGAGAGTTTGCCGGCGCACGGACGCCCCCCGCACGAACGGGATTTTTTGGTTTTTCTCCTCGAGCTCGCACTCGATCTCCTCAGCGATTACACAGGAAGGGAGAGGGTTTTATACCCGAACGCCGGACATGCTCGAGCTGCTCCACGGCTCACCCACCTCCCACTCGCCACGCCCTGCACGCTTCGCTCAAGGCTACCATCGCGGCCTCGACGCTGAGTCACAAGGCCAGTCCATCGCCTACGCTGCCCGCGTGCTCCTGGTCCCTACGCTAACAAACCCACACACGCACGCACTAACTCACGCACGCACACACACCTACGCTTGGGCACGCACGCACGCACCCAAGCCCGCTCCGGCTCGAGCCCGACACGTCCACCGCGCGCACGGACGCGCTCGCCGTGCCCGAAGCCTGGCCGAGGCTTATTTGCCCTACAACAACAACTATTTTTGATGAAAGCAAGCATGAAGTCTTTTTTTTATTAATTAAATGGCACTGCATAGAAATTATGTATCAAAGTAAACTGACACATTATTAGAATTGTAAAGTGCATTCTTGCTTGCCGATCATCATAGCACTTAGGCACTATATGACGTATTATGAGGATGCTTTTCAAAATGTACAGAACAATGGACATTAATAGTCCATGGCAGCCTTGCAAAAATTTAATGTCGTGTGCTTCTAAAGCAGACTGCTTACCATCATCAATTCCACACGAACCATGGGTAGTACTTTGCCATGTAAATAGGTGATTCCTGCCAGGTACGTGCAGGTCAGCACGTACCATGAGAGAGAAGTTGTTCCATAGCTGGTCTCTCTGCTCCGTTTTACCTCCTTCGTTTATGATGAGTGCAAATTTGTTCGATAGCTCGTTATCTTTGCTCCACTGCTACCTCGTTCAGGGCCGAATCGTGCATTGCTCCTGGACGATAGCTTTCCGCCGAGGTTGAAGCACGTACACGCACCAATCTAGATTGGAGACACCCCTGATGGATTCAGGCTAGATGAAAAAATGCACACATCAGCTGATTGGTTTCCGGCTAGATGCATGTTGTAGGCTGCCTGATCCATTATGCGATATGCGAAGCAACCATGAGTGCTTAAAATCCAGTAGTCTAGATAATTTTGAGCACCGTATAAACCCAATTTAAACATCAACAGTTTGACAGGAGACTTTTTTTTAGATAAAAGGCCATAGCCCGATTTTATAAATAAAGACATCAGGCAGAGTTACCACAGACCCAAAAAACCAGCACGAGAACAAGCATAGTATCAACCCAGACACACTAGAGAATAGTCTAAGTACATGGCTCTCAGGCCAGTACACGGCACGCAGGCCGGACGCGGAAAGATAACGAAAGCAAGGCAACAGCGCCTAAGTGCCTGCTTGGACTGGGGAGATGGAGATAGCAGAATTTCGGATCTTGGCCAACATGGCGTCGAGGGCGTCCCTGTCTTCCTCCTTAGTCAATAATCTCCACTGCTGCAGGAATATACAAATCTTAAATAAGCAATCAGCAGGCTTAGAAGGAAAAACATGTTCGATAGTAAATTTATTCCTTGCCGTTCAAAGGGACCAGCACATGGCTGCGAAGCCCACCCAAAACAATCTCCTCTGGGCCCCAACCAACGAATTAACCAGGATGCGCAGGTCAGAGAAGGAGGTCGGAGCCCAGGATACATGCATCCAGGATCTGATACAGCACCAGAACAGATTAGCCAACACACAGTTGAAGAAAATATGTGACGTGTCTTCTCTCATACCACACAAAAGCACACCTATCCGATCCCAGGCCATTTCGCTTGCGAATTTGGTCACCCGTCGGCAGACGCCCACGAGAGGCTTGCCAGAGGAAAACCTTGACCTTAGGAGGAATACGAGCCTTCCAGATCCAGTTGAATTTGGATGTATTGGACCCAGCAATGAGCTTACCATATAAAGATTTAACCGAGAAACGAGCAGAGGGGGAGTGGGGCCAAACAACCGTGTCATCCTCCTCCGAGAGTGAAGGGAAGAGGGCAACAAGACGCTGCCAGTCTTCCAACTATGCGGGAGAGAGAGAACGACGCAGACGCAAGTCCCAATTATTCGACGCGAGCTCAAAGATTGAGATCTCAGGGTCCGGGCAGTAAGAAAAAAGAACTGGAAAGGTAGTAGCCAGCGAAGAGGAACCACACCACCAATCAAGCCAGAACTTGGTGGACCTACCATTGTGAACAACAAATTTGACGAGGCCTTGAAAAATAGGCCTGAGTTTAACAAGGTCTCTCCAGAATTGAGATGCCCCCGAAGCACGAGCAAACATAGGACTAGAAGAGGGAAAGTACTTTGCCTTGAGGATGTTGAACCAGAGGGGCTTGTCCTGGGGAATGGTCATGATCTTCCACCACCATTTGATGATCAGACATTTGTTCATTACAAGAGTGTTAATAATGCCCAGCCCCCCAAGGCTTTTTGGCTTACAGATAAGATCCCATTTAACCAGGCGATATTTGCGCTTGTTATCAGCCGCGTTCCAATAAAAGGTACCTCTATGCTTATCAAAGCCAGCATGGGTTCCCATAGAAAGAAGGTAAAATCCCATCAAGAACATCGGAAGAGATGAGAGACACGCATTAATCAAGGCCACTTTACCCGCCCGAGTGTTGTATCTGCCCCTCCAGGGCATTACGCGATTACCAACCTTGGCCACCGTAGGAGCAAAATCTTTAGCATGGAGCTTGTCAGAAGTAATAGGTAAACCCAAGTACTTAATAGGGAACGAGCCAAGAGAGCAATTCAAGAGGCGGGCCACCCGTAAGGCCTCGGTGCCCGCAACACCAGTGACAATAACTTCACTTTTGGAGAAGTTGATCTTAAGACCCGAGAGAGCTTCGAAGCAAAGGAGAAGAAATTTGAGATGGGCAATACAATGGTCATTCAGTTCCACCAAAATAATAGTGTCGTCTGCGCACTAAAGGTGAGTAATACCCTCCGGGATGAGGTGTGAGCTAACGGAAGAAATATGCCCGGCCTCCGCGGCTCTAGATAGGATATTAGAAAGAGCGTCATAACAAAGTTAAAGAGGATGGGCGAGGCCGGGTCACCTTGCCGGAGGCCTCTAGAGTTCTTAAAGAAGTTACTAACAGTCCCATTGACATTAATGGCAGTATGACCCCCCATGACCAACTGCATAATGCGATGAACCACCTCACTTGTTTGACAGGAGATTTGGGGCGCTACGATCCTTATTAGTCAAAAACTCATACATGAGAGACAGGGATTCTGGACCAGCTGCTGCAATAGCAAAGGATGCGGAGAAGATGGCGTGATGGTGCTACGCGCCAATGATTTTTTGTGGCGTTGAACATTGATTTGCGGGCAGATTTGGTCATGCTGAATTGAGATCGGTGCATGCATGATTTAATTCGTCTGCTGATCGAAGCCAAAGCAAGCTAGGTATATAAGAAAACGTATACGATCTGAGCGAGAGAGAAATTGAGGTGACCTTTCTCCTGCTGCTGGCAAATCGTACGATTTAACCATGCCTGCTAGATTGTTGTACCGAGGACACCATGACCTGTTTCATAACGTGTTAATCAGACCATGCTTCCTAGATTGTTGTAAGCTAGCAGAACCAATGAGATTGACCAAAGTCAAACTGGCCGGTCTTGACCTTGCCCGCTAGTAGATTGTTGTGTGCATACCACCAGGGGACAACTACAATAGAATGTGGGCTTGTGATAGAAAAATAGAAAAATGGATCTGGACCATCAGATGCGAGATTGATGGCCCAGATTGGAGTGGAGCAATTTGTGAGCACAATTTGTGAAAAGGTCCCTCCCTCCTCGTCGTTCTAGTCCAAATCACCTACGCAGTGGCAGCACACAAAATCTCCCTCAACAGTGGCGGCAGCGGCGGCGGCGGCCCAGATCCCTTCTCCAAGCTGGGCGAGTATGCAGGGTGGAGTTGCTGTACCATCTCTCCGATGGCTCCTGGCCGTTGTGTCGCTGGAGGCGCTGTTTGAGGCAGATCAGATCGTAGTTCGTCTGATCTGAATCTCCAGCAGTGGTCGGTTGGTCGCCTCCTCTCCCTCTCTTCTCTCAAGCTCCAGGATCAGCTCGTGTACTCCTCCCCCTCGTTGGCGGCAAGCCGTTCATCAGCTCATAGGCTCCTTCTCGACCAGTAATGCGACGTCGTGCGAACCTACAAATCTTCAACACGGTGATTCATTTTCCCGGTAAATACTCCCAATTTTACTTTGAAGTAAATTTATTCATCCCTGTAGTTCTATTTTCCTTTACTTGTTCATGTCAAATCTGCTCATGTGTGAACGATGCACTTTAACTTCGATTTTTAGGTGTGTTGCTACTGTCCTTGGTGGTTTGGTACTCTAATTTGCAACTTCTGTTTTTGTTGATAAGTACTTTGCAGAACCAAGCTGGGAGGTTGAGGGTGATTCGATAATCTTAGGGTTTTGAACTTTAGGACAATTCACTAAAAACATATACAGGGTCAATAGCTTGACAAAGCTGTAAAGAAAGTAATTCATTTTACTAGGCAAAAAATTGAAATAGACCCATTTGTGAGCATATCAAAATTTGGATTCATGTTGCTTCGGATTTTTCCACTAATAGCTCCTTCTTATCTTTCAAAGGAAAACTAAGAAGCTCTCTTCAAAACTTGGACTTGTGGATCAGGTAGGTACTACTTTTTTTATGCATATATAGAAGCTGCCTCAGACTACGAGTAAAACAACATCACTAGCACTGTTGCAAAGGAAGGTACCATGAAACAACCATGAAGCTTTTTGCTCGTTCCAAGCTCCTTTAGATGTGCAACCACAGCAACATGATCGATGGCATTAAGCAAGCCAACGAGCAAGAATGGTATTCCAAGTTCCAACAATAGCCGCGACAAATGAACTAGCTGTCAAAGATTAAAGCCGATGATATACATCCATTTTAATTGCAAACTGAGGCACCTTGAGAGCAGTGCCAAGTAAAAATGTGGCACATCCATTTTAATCTATGACACTTACGTACATGGACCTGTGCTAACTGAATCATATTTGTTATGTTTGATCTCCCAGCACAAGAAGCTTGATGAGCAAAAAGCACTAGAACTTGAAGCAAAGGCTGGACGCAAGCTAGCAAAGTTGATGCAGTTTTTTTAATGGCAATGCTTCTTTATAAGTGATTAGTTTAGTCATTCACACTTAGTTTTACCCATGATGTACCCAAGGTTATCCTCTCATGCAATGTAATATGTATGTGTGTCTCTTTTGTTGTGTCTTGTCTGGGTCGTGCAGTTCGAAATGTATGTTTGCTTAAAGTGGATGTATTAATTCCCATATATTCAAATATTTGTGGTGAGGTTCACATACTCCTTAGCGGCTAACATGTTTGGATTTCTTGCATGATATGTGACGTAGCAGAAGCTGCCAGAGAAATCAAATATACTACAGATTTCATGCAATAGATTTTATAAAACTAAGGGAGGAGGTATCAATGAAGTGAAGATTTGAAAATATTGTTTTTACTACGGTTAGAATGATTTGATATGAGAAACTTGAGGTGGTTACTGAAAAACTCCTGTTTTATATCTAACTGGTGGTAGGGGGTTTTCATAAAAGGTACTTTAAGTGGCCTGGGATCCCTCCACTACAATCTGTACCATGCATGTTCAATCCGATGGCCCAGATCCATTTTTTCTATTTTTCTATCACAAGCCCAGATTCTATTGTAGTTGTCCCCATACCACCATGACCTGCACAAAACACCATATAACTTGGTAATCTATATACACAGAGAACACCTTGAGGTGCCAATGCTTCGACCTAGGTGTGCGCAAGAGAATCACTGGTTGATGGACATGGGATAGATCGGTTATGGTCATGCGAGACATTTTTTATTAGGTTTATGTATACGGGAGGGTTTTAACTTTTTAGTGGTGGCATGGTGGGTAATTTTTTCTAACTTTAATAGCAATTGTTTTTTTGATCTATCGGTTGTGATTTGGCAATTTATTATATTAACGGTCGGATGTTTCTGATTATTGTGGGATTTTCTAGAATTTTTACCTTTTTTATTAACCCGTTAAGCGCTTTTTATATATAATAGATTTTTGAACTTTCCCGGGCCGACCACGTGAACTTCTAGCAAAAGTCTTTTTAGACTTTGTCTTTTTATTCTTTTTTCTTATATGAAACACACTTCATGTAGTGGTTGAACCTCTGGTTGTTTTTACCTTGAACTTCTCTTTGCTATTCTACCCATAAAACCTAAAACACTGATTGAATTTGAGCAAAAGATATATCGTTAGAAAAGCCATCGAAAAGGCACAACTTTTAGGTGTCGGGAAGTTTTTCTAATTTACACCAGTTTAAGAGCTTTTTCTAAATATGTTAAAACTTTTTTAATGATACAGACCAAAATTTTAAACCACTTTAACAGAATAAATCTTATGATATCTTGTTTGGAGAGAGGTTGAGTAGGAGAAACTTTGGCACGTTGAGAGATTTCTCAAAATGCATCGTTGTTTATGAGTTGTCTTTAAAAATGGCCAAAATGACGTTGTATTGTTTTTGTTTTCTGAACATGCAAATCCTAGGTTTTAATAAACTTTAAACTTCTGTGTTATTTTAATTTGAACTTCATATTTTTTATTTTTTAGTAAAGAATTGTTTTTCATTTTTAAGTAAACATCGAATTTCATAGTTTTTCATGTTGACTTAATGGTTGATTCTGACTTTTTTTTACTAACGATGAAATCCTAGATTTTTTAGTGAACATCAATCCACTTTGTTACTTTAGTTCGAACTTCTAGCTTTTTAGAAAAGGGCAAAAATCTATTTCAACTTTTTTAGTAGTCACTTTATTTTAATTTAAACTTCTTCGTTTTAGTCTTTAGTAATAAGAGAAAAGTATGAGTTTTTTATAAACTTCGAACTTCTCTATTATTTTAATTTGAACTTCTTAGTTTTATTCTTAGCAAAATACGGTTTTTAAATAAGCATAAACATTTTTTTAAATGAACTTCGTACTTTTAGAAACGGGAAGAATTTGAGTTTTTTTTTGTATACATCAAACTACTCCATTATTTATTTCGAACTTCATGATTTTATTCTTTCGTAACGAGAAAAATCTGAGTTTTTATAAACACTAAACTTCTTCATTTTTTTAATTTGGACTTCTTGTTTTTATTTCCTTTAGTAATTTAGTAATGGATAAATCCTACTTTTTTATATACATTGAGGCGCTCCGTAATTTCAATTTGAACTTCTGGATTTAAAAAAAGAGGAGAAAATCCATTCAAAAGCTCTGTTATTTTAATTTGACCTTCTTTGTTTTTTACAAATATATGTGTATCTCATTTTTCTCCATTTTTAACTCTTCAATTTGTTAAATTTAGACTTCTAGAGTTTACATTTTTCTAGTTAGGTTTGTTCTCTTCTTGGTATATAAACACCGAACTCCCCCATTATTTCAATTTGAACTTCTAGGTCTTTAGTTTTGTAAACAGGGAAATTCCTTTTTTTATAAAGAAACTAGTTTATAATAAGCATTGAACTTTTCCTTTATTAAATTTGAACTTTTAGGTTTTATTAGAAATCTTTTCAATGAACGATAGCCATCCTAGTTTAATGTCTCGTTTTTTTAGAAATGTGAAAATCCAATTTTTTTTATTAGACAAGTTTTAAAAAAAATTGAACTTCTTTGTTTTATTTGTAGAAAATATAAAACTATTTTTTTAATAAACATTGGACCGCTCTGTTTTATTAATTTGAACTTCGTGGTATTATTTTAGAAAAAAGTTGAGATAAATTTGTAAACAACAAAAAAATATTGGAATTCCTTTTTTGGAAGTTTCTTTTATTTTCTACGAATCCCCTGGTTTGAACTTCTAGACCTTTTTGTACTTGAAGTTCCATTTTTTGGGTTGTCTTTTTTGAACTTTTATTCTTTAACTTTAACTCTCTCGGGGGCTCACTTTTTTTGTGAGCATATTTGTAGATACCGAATATATTCTTTTACTATCTGACCAACACAAGCTCATACAACTTGCTGTAAGAAACATCATTTAAAGTATGGTGCTAGTAGAGGAATTTTCTCGAGCACCTTTCGTGCACACAAGTACACAAGGATCTCCGCCTGAATTAAGAAAAACTTGCATTCAGGTTGCTATGGACTTTACACTTTGTACACTGAACTCCCTCGCTGGATAAAAGAGAATAAAAGAGATCACCATATGAAGTTGCAAAGATCCAAAATTTTATTATGCCACAAGCAACCACATTTGAACTCTCTCAGGATCAGTCTATGAACTTCCATAGTTTTCTTTTTCTCTAAAAAAAGAATCAGCCGTTGTTGAATTGCAACTCAAAATTCTGTCTGTACATCTGTAATTTGCTAGAAAATGATTGCTAGTCAATCTAACAAAATTCTAAACGAATCAGCTCATGGCATGTGGATCTTTTTTGCATCCTGTCGTAGCTGAAGCCGTTCTGTAGTCACGCAACAAATTACAAGAGAAATGCAAGTGTCAGGAAGAAATAGAATCTCAAAAAAGGTTGCAAAAAATCATGTAAAGAGAGAAGGGAACAGGAATATGAGGATGAAGGTGACCTCGGCTGAATCAGGGGATCCGACGACCACTCGTCCAGTTCAAGGTGGACCGATGGTTCAGGCAAAGTGGGACTGCCCCTGGTTCTGCGGCAGTGGAGCCCCATCGGGAGGAGGCACCATAGTTGCGGGTCCCCACTGGGATGAGGTGGAGGGCGACGTGCAAGGGTGCGGAGGTGCAAGGGCATCTCTGGCGGAGGACGGCGGCAACACGCAGGGATGCATGTGTTCAGCGGCGGCACGTGGTGATGTTGGGTCCCGGCGGCACGCGGGGGGTGCGGGGTTTCGGGGGCGTGCGTGGATCCTGAGGTCCGGCGGTGGTGGAGCAGGGGAGCAAAGACCCCAACAGCGGTGGAGGTGCAGGATTCCCGGCGGCGCGTGATGACCCACAAGTATAGGGGATCTATCGTAGTCCTTTCGATAAGAGTGTCGAACCCAACGAGGAGCAGAAGGAAATGATAAGCGGTTTCGACAAGGTATTCTCTGCAGTAATCAAATAAGTGGTAACAGATAGTTTTGTGATAGAATAATTTGTAATGAGCAACAAGTAACAAAAGTAAATAAAGTGCGGCAAGGTGGCCCAATCCTTTTTGTAGCAAAGGACAAGCCTGGACAAACTCTTATATAAGGAAAAGCGCTCCCAAGGACACATGTGAATATCGTCAAGCTAGTTTTCATCACGTTCATATGATTCGCGTTCGGTACTTTGATAATTTGATATGTGGGTGGACCGGTGCTTGGGTGCTGTTCTTACTTGAACAAGCATCCCACTTATGATTAACCTCTATTGCAAGCATCCACAACTACAACAAAAGTATTAAGGTAAACCTAACCATAGCATGAAACATGTGGATCCAAATCAGCCCCTTACGAAGCAACGCATAAACTAGGGTTTAAGCTTCATCACTCTAGCAACCCATCATCTACTTATTACTTCCCAATGCCTTCCTCTAGGCCCAAATAATGGTGAAGTGTTATGTAGTCGACGTTCACATAACACCACTAGAGGCTAGACAACATACATCTCATCAAAATATCGAGCGAATACCAAATTCACATGACTACTAATAGCAAGACTTCTCCCATGTCCTCAGGAACAAACGTAACTACTCACAAAGCATATTCATGTTCATAATCAGAGGGGTAATAATATGCATATAGGATCTGAACATATGATCTTCCACCAAATAAACCAACTAGCATCAACTAAAAGGAGTAATCAACACTACTAGCAACCTACTAGTACCAATCCCGGACTTGGAGACAAGAATTGGATACAAGAGATGAACTAGGGTTTTGAGATGAGATGGTGCTTTGGTGAAGATGTTGATGGAGATTGCCCTCTCCCGATGAGAGGAGCGTTGGTGATGACGATGGCGACGATTTCCCCTCCCGAGGGGAAGTGTCCCTGCAGGAAGGCTGCCGGAGCCCTAGATTTGTTCGCCAAGGTTCCAGCCTCGTGGCGGAGTCTCGTCCCCAAAGGTTGCTTATCAATTTTTCCTCGACGAAAGACCTCATATAGCAAAAGATGGGCATCGAGGGCCAGGGGCCCACGAGGTGGGGGGCGCATACAGGGGTAGGGCGCGCCTCACCCTCATGGACAGGTGGGCCCCCTCTGGTGAACTTCTTCCATTGGATATTTTTTATTATTTCCCAAATAACTTTCGTGGAGTTTCAGGACTTTTGGAGTTGTGCAATAGGTCTCTAATATTTGCTCCTTTTCCGCCAGAATTCCAAATTTGCCGGCATTCTCCCTCCTTATGTAAACCTTGTAAAATAAGAGAGAATAGGCATAAGTATTGTGACGTAACGTGTAATAACAGCCCATAATGCGATAAATATCGATATAAAAGCATGATGCAAAATGGACGTATCAACTTCCCCAAGCTTAGACCTCGCTTGTCCTCAAGAGGAAGCCGATAACGATAAATATGTCCACATGTTTAGAGGTAGAGGTGTCGATAAAAATAAAATACGGACATGAAGGCATCATGATTATTCTCATAACAGCAACATATATAGATATTGTCATATGATTTCTTATGCTCAAGTAATAATCTTATTCACAATGCAAAGGTACAAATCATAAACTTTATTGAGAACCAACAAACTATAATCTCAGTCATTGAAGCAATTGCAATTTATCACAACATCAAAAAGAGTCTATGTCAGAGCTCAAAAGCAAGTCCACATACTCAACTATCATTTAGTCTTTCATAATTGCTAGCACTCACGCGGTACTTGTGGTTACGGAGTTTTAATCGGACATAGAGAAAGATAGGGGCTTATAGTTTCGCCTCCCAACCTTTTACCTCAAGGGTAATGTCAACAATAATAACTCATGCCCCCTACATCCAATTAGATACATATATCAGGATCCTTCCAACATATTGTGCTTGCCAAAGGATAAATATAAAAAGGAAAGGTGAAGATCACCATGACTCTTGCATAAAGTAGAGGATAATAATAAAAGATAGGCCCTTCGCAGAGGGAAGCAGAGGTTGTCATGCGCTTTTATGGTTGGATGCATAAAATCTCAATGCAAAAGAAAGTCACTTTATACTACCACTTGTGATATGAACCTTTATTATGCAGTCCATCGCTTTTATTACTTCCACATCACAAGATCGTATAAAGCTTATTTCTCCCACACCAATCAATCATACATATTTAGAGCAATTTTTATTGCTTTGCACCGATGACAACTTACTTGAAGGATCTTACTCAATCCATAGGTAGATATAGTGGACTCTCATGGCAAAACTGGTTTAAGGGTTTTTTGGAAGCACAAGTAGTATCTCTACTTGGTGCTGAGAATTTGGCTAGAAAGAGGGGGAAAGGCAAGCGCAACATGTTGGATGACCCATGACAACATACTTTATCTCAGATATAAGAAAACATAATCCATTACGTTGTCTTCCTTGTCCAACATCAACTCTTTAGCATGTCATATTTTAATGAGTGCTCCCAATCATAAAAGATGTCAATAATAGTATATTTATATATGAACCCATATTTCCTTATTACTTCCTATTAATTGCCATGATGACCAAAGCTATGTTTGCCAACTCCCAACAACTTTTAATCATCATACTCTTTCTATGTGAAGTCATCACTCTTAATAAGATCAATATAAACTCTTTGTTTCTTTTTGTTCCTTTTCTCTTTTCTTTTATTCACTCAAGATCATAGCAAAAGTAATCAAGCCCTTGACTCAACACTAATCTTTATTATATATATATAGCTCACGGACTCGATTACATAGAGAGATCATAAAGCAAAACTCAAAACTAGATCATGCCATATACTTTATTCTACTAGATCAAGATACTACTAATAGGATCAAAGTAAGAAAAACGGTAAAGATAGGAGATGTGATTGTGATACGATACCGGGGCACCTCCCCAAGCTTGGAAGTTGCCAAGGGGAGTGCCCATACCCATGTGATTATGTCTCCTTTTTTAGTGATGGTGTAATATTCTTGGTGATGATTCCTCTTAGGATACGATTCTCCTCCTCGAGCTTATTAACTTGCTGCTTAAGGTCCATTATTTCCATACGAAGCTTTCCTCAGAATTCGCTTAAGGCTCCTTGCACCCAAGGGTGTTGCATAGCTCAGGAGAACAAGTGACACTCCTCTTCATATTTTCATAAGAAAGAAATATAACATTGGAAGGGATAACCGAGTTTGGAATAGTGAGCTCTGTGGTTCCCCATCGTGAACCCAAATTTCGAAAGCGAGAAGTGACTTCTTGATCCTCCATGGCATCTACCATCATCAAGTCAGCCTCCATCTCTTCCTCCGTTCTGTTGGCCCAAAGTGGTCAAGATCGCTATTTGCCCTTATGGTTAGATGCGGATGAGACACCCGGCTCTCCCCAACCGACTCTTGAGAAGACATCTTGCTCTAATCTGCAGCAACATTTCGCAACAAAAAACAGAGGATATTTGCGTGATACGGAGTCAAAACCTTCGGGAGAATATATAATGAATTTTACCGACCAAAATACGTATCGTGCAAGAAAACGGAGTCCGGAAGGCACACGAGGTGCCCACGAGGTAGGGGGCACACCCAAGGGGGTAGGGTGCGCCCTCCACCCTCGTGGAGCCCTCGTGTCCTTCCCGGACTGCTACTTATTTTTCTATTTTCTAAAAATTCCAAAACGGAGAAATATTGCCTTAAAAATTGTTTTGGAGTCGGTTTACTTACCGTACCACATACCTATTCCTTTTCGGAGTCTGAAACGTTCTGGAAAGTGTCTCTTATGTATTCCTCCGGGGTTACGGTTTCAATAACATTGGTTTCAACATTTATGGGATTACCTGAGATATAATGTTTGATTCTTTGACCGTTTACCACCTTCGGATCTGTGCCCTCGAAGTTGTTGATTTTTATGGCACTAGAACGATAGACCTCCTTGATAACATAGGGGCCTTCCCGTTTAGAGAGGATTTTTCCTGCAAAAAATCTTAAACGAGAGTTGTACAGCAATACATAATCACCTACGTTAAACTCACACTTTTGTATCTTTTGTCATTGCCATCTTTTAACTTTTTTTTAAACAACTTGGCATTTTCATAAGCTTGGGTTCTCCATTCATCAAGTGAGCTAATATCAAATAATCTCTTTTCACCAGCAAGTTTGAAATCATAGTTGAGCTCTTTAATAGCCCAATATGCCTTATGTTCTAGTTTGAGAGGTAAGTGACATGCTTTTCCATAAACCATCTTATACGGAGACATACCCATAGGATTTTTATATGCAGTTCTATAGGCCCATAATGCATCATCAAGTTTATTGGACCAATTCTTTCTAGACCTATTGACAGTCTTTTGCAAAATTACTTTGAGCTCTCTATTACTCAATTCTACTTGACCACTAGACTACGGGTGATAAGGAGATGCAATTCTATGATTAACATCATATTTAGCAAGCATTTTACGGAAAGCACCATGAATAAAATGTGAACCACCATTAGTCATTAAATATCTAGGGACTCCAAACCTCGGAAAAATAACTTCTTTAAGCATTTTAATAGAGGTGTTATGATCAGCACTACTAGTTGGAATAGCTTCTACCCACTTAGTAACATAATCAACAAAGAACTAAAATATGTGTATATCCATTAGAGGCAGGAAAAGGTCCCATATAATCAAAGCCCCAAACATCAAATGGTTCAATAACAAGTGAATAATTCATAGGCATTTCTTGACGTCTACTAATATTACCAATTTTTTGACATTCATCACAGGATAAGACAAACTTACGGGCATCCTTGAAGAGAGTAGGCCAATAGAAACCGGATTGCAATACCTTATGTGCAGTTCTATCTCCCGCGTGGTGTCCTCCATAAGCTTCGGAGTGAAACTTGCGTAGGATCTGTTCCTGTTTATGCTCAGGTACACAACGTCTAATAACACCATCTACTCCTTCTTTATAAATATGTGGGTGATCCCAAAAGTAATGTCTCAAATCATAGAAAAACTTTTTCTTTTGCTGGTATGTGAAACTAGGTGGTATAAATTTAGCAACAATGTAATTGGCACAATTAGCATACCATGGAGTACTACGAGAAGTACTTATAACATTTAATTGTTCATCAGGAAAGCTATCATCAATAGGTAGTGGGTCATCAAGAACATTTTCTAACCTAGACAAGTTGTTCGCACGGGGTTCTCGGCTCCCTTTCTATCAACAATATGCAAATCAAATTTTTGTAGCAAGAGAACCCATCTAATAAGTCTAGGTTTAGCATCTTTCTTCTCCATCAGATATTTAATAGCAGCATGATCAGTGTGAATAGTTACTTTAGAATCAACAATATAAGGTCTAAACTTATCACAAGCAAATACGACTGCTAAGAATTCTTTTTCAGTAGTAGCATAATTTCTTTGAGCATTGTCTAAAGTATTACTAGCATAATGGATAACATTTAATTTCTTATCAACTCTTTGCCCTAGAACAGCACCTCTGACAAGATAATCGCTAGCATCACACATAATTTCAAAGGGTAAATTCCAATCAGTGTGGTCGAACAATAGGTGCAGAAATCAATGCTTTCTTAAGTATTTCAAATGCTTCTACACAATCATCATCAAAGACAAATGGTATATCTTTTTGTAAGAAATTAGTCAGAGGCCGAGAAATTTTTGAGAAGTCCTTAATGAACCTCCTATAAAACCCGGCGTGACCAAGGAAACTTCTTATACCTTTGATGTCCTTGGGACATGGCATCTTTTCAATAGCATCAACCTTGGCTTTATCAACTTCAATACCTCTTTCATAAACTTTATGCCCCAAGACAATACCTTCATTAACCATAAAGTGGCACTTTTCCCAATTCAAGACAAGATTAGTTTCTTCACATCTCTGCAAAACTCGATCAAGATTGCTCAAACAATCATCAAAGAGGATCCATAGACGGAAAAATCGTCCATGAAAACCTCACAAATCTTTTCACAAAAGTCAGAGAATATAGCCATCATGCATCTTTGAAAGGTAGCAGGTGCATTACATAAACCAAAAGGCATACGTCTATAAGCAAAAGTACCAAAAGGGCATGTAAAAGTAGTCTTTGATTGATCTTTGGCCGATACAGGTATTTGAGAGAAACCAGAATAACCATCTAGAAAGCAATAGTGTGTATGTTTGCATAATATTTCTAGCATTTGATCGATAAAAGGTAAGGGGTAATGATCTTTCTTAGTAGCCTTATTTAATTTACGGAAATCAATTACCATCCTATAACCTGTAATAAATCTTTGTGGAACTAATTCATCTTTATCAGTAGGAACTACAGTAATACCTCCCTTCTTAGGGACACAATGGACAGGACTTACCCACTGACTATCAGCAACGGGATAAATTATACCTGCCTCCAGAAGCTTTAGTATTTCTTTTCTCACCACTTCTTTCATTTTAGGATTAAGCCTTCGTTGATGATCACGAACTGGTTTGGCAACTGCTTCCAAATTTATTTGATGTTGACATAGAGTTGGACTAATGCCCTCAAGATCATCAAGAGTGTATCCAATAAAAGCACGGTGCTTCTTTAGAGTTTTCAACAATCTTTCTTCTTCATGTTCTGAAAGGTTAGCACTAATAATAATGGGATATATCTTCTTTTCATCGAGATAAGCATATTTAAGATTATCAGGCAATGGTTTAAGCTCAAACACGGGATCACGATTGGGTGGAGGAGGATCCCCTAGGATTTCAACAGCAAATTGTGTTTGAGAATAGGTTCCTGTTTAAAGAATACTTCATCTATTTCCCTTCTTTCATTCATAAACATATCATTTTCATGGTCTAGCAAATATTGTTCTAAAGGATCACTAGGAGAATGCGGCAATAGAAGCAAGAACAATAATTTCATCCTTACTAGGCAATTACTCTTCACGGTGTTGTTTACTAAATTTAGAGAAATTAAACTCATGAATCATATCATCCAAGCCAATAGTAACAACATTCTTTTCATGATCTATCTTAGCATTAACAGATTCAAGAAGGGTCTACCAAATATAATGGGACAAAAGCTATCTTGTGGGGAACCAAGAACAAGAAAATCAGCAGGATATTTAGTTTTCCCACACAAGACTTCAACATCTCTAAAAATTCCCATTGGTGAAATAGTATCTCTATTGGCAAGTTTAATTGTAACATCAATATATTCTATCTCAGTAGGTGCAATTTCATGCATAATTTCTTTATATAAGTCATAAGGTATTGCACTAACACTAGCACCCATATCACATAAGCCATGATAACAATGATCTCCTATTTTAACAGAAATAACAGGCACGCCTACCACAGGTTTATGTTTATCTTTAGCACAAGGTTTGGCAATTCTAGCAGTTTCACATGAGAATTGAATAACATGCCCATCAATATTATCACCAAGAGATCTTTAACAATAGCAATATTAGGTTCTACTTTAACTTGCTCAGGAGGTGTATAAGTTCTAATATTGCTTTTCTTAATCAACTGAGTTGAACCTTTAGCATGATCCTTTATTCTAACAGGGAAAGGTGGTTTCTCAACATAAGAAGTAGGAACAATAGGATCATTATAAGTGACAGTCTTTTCTTCAACTTTAATAGGTGCAGCTACTTTTACTTCTATGGGAGGATGATATTTAAACCACTTCTCCTTAGGGAGATCAACATAAGTAGCAAAAGATTCACAGAAAGAAGCTACTATCTCACATTCAAGTCCATATTTAGTGCTAAATTTACGGAAAACATCGGTATCCATAAAAGATTTAACACAATCAAACTTAGGTGTCATACCTGACTCCTTACCTTCGTCGAGATCCCAATCTTCAGAGTTGTGTTTAATTCTATCCAATAAATTTCATTTGAATTCAATAGTCTTCATCACAAAGGAGCCAGCACAAGAAGTATCGAGCATGGTGCGATTATTTTCAGAAAGCCGAGCATAGAAACTTTGAAGCATTATTTCTCTCGAGAGCTCATGATTGGGGCATGAATATAGCATTGATTTAAGCCTCCCCAAGCTTGAGCGATGCTTTCTCCTTCGCGAGGCCAAAAATTATATATATAATTGCGATCATGATGAACAAGATGCATAGGATAAAATTCTCTGATGAAATTCCAATTTCAATCGTCTCAGAAGTTCCATGATCTCGTATCGTCACATAGCCTATACCATGTCAATGCATCTCCCTTCAAAGATAAAGGGAAGACCGTCTTCTTGACAACATCATCGGGTATACCTGCTAGCTTAAATAATCCACAAACTTCATCCACATATATTAGGTGCTCATCAGGATGCTTGGTTCCATCTCCTGCAAAAGGATTAGCTAGCAGTTTTTCTATCATACCCGAAGGAAATTCAAAAGGAGTATTCTCATTTTTAGTAGGTTGAGTAGGTTGAGGAGAAACTCTTTGCTCTATTGGTCTGGGTGAAGATACCCCGAACAAGCCCCTCGGAGGATTACTTTCCATAGTAACAAGTGATAGTAAATTTCAGCACACTATATAAATTTTCCCTTACCAAATTCCACCTACCAAAGGCGCTTCACTCCCCGGCAACGGCGCCAGAAAAGAGTATTGATGACCCACAAGTATAGGGGATCTATCGTAGTCCTTTCGATAAGTAAGAGTGTCGAACCCAACACGGAGCAGAAGGAAATGATAAGCGGTTTTCAGCAAGGTATTCTCTGCAAGTACTGAAATATGTGGTAACACATAGTTTTGTGATAGGATAATTTGTAACGAGCAACAAGTAACAAAAGTAAATAAAGTGCAGCCCTTTTTGTAGCAAAGGACAAGTCTGGACAAACTCATATATAAGGAAAAGCGCTTCCGAGGACACATGGGAATATCGTCAAGCTAGTTTTCATCACGTTCATATGATTCGCGTTCGGTACTTTGATAATTTGATATGTGGGTGGACTGGTGCTTGGGTGCTGTTCTTACTTGAACAAGCATCCCACTTATGATTAACCTCTATTGCAAGCATCCGCAACTACAACAAAAGTATTAAGGTAAACCTAACCATAGCATGAAACATGTGGATCCAAATCAGCCCCTTACGAAGCAACGCATAAACTAGGGTTTAAGCTTCATCACTCTAGCAACCCATCATCTACTTATTACTTCCCAATGCCTTCCTCTAGGCCCAAATAATGGTGAAGTGTTATGTAGTCGACGTTCACATAACACCACTAGAGGCTAGACAACATACATCTCATCAAAATATCGAATCTAATACCAAATTCACATGACTACTAATAGCAAGACTTCTCCCATGTCCTCAAGAACAAACGTAACTACTCACAAAGCATATTCATGTTCATAATCAGAGGGGTAATAATATGCATATAGGATCTAAACATATGGTCTTCCACCAAATAAACCAACTAGCACCAACTACAAGGAGTAATCAACACTACTAGCAACCTACTAGTACCAATCCCGGACTTGAGACAAGAATTGGATACAAGAGATGAACTAGCGTTTTGAGATGAGATGGTGCTGGTGAAGATGTTGATGGAGATTGCCCTCTCCCGATGAGAGGAGCGTTGGTGATGACGATGGCGATGATTTCCCCCTCCCGTAGGGAAGTGTCCCCGACAGAACAGCTCTGCCAGAGCCCTAGACTGGTTCCGCCAAGGTTCCACCTCGTGGCGGCGGAGTCTTGTCCCGAAAGGTTTCTTATCAATTTTTCCTCGACGAAAGACCTCATATAGCAGAAGATGGGCATCGGAGGGCCAACAGGGGGCCCACGAGGTAGGGGCGCGCCTTGGGGGTAGGCGCGCCCCACCTCGTGTGGACAGTGGGCCCCTCCGTGAACTTCTTCCACCGGATATTTTTTTTTTATTTCCCAAAATGACTTTCGTGGAGTTTCGTGACTTTTGAGTTGTGCGTAATAGGTCTCTAATATTTGCTCCTTTTCCGGCCGTAATTCCAATTTCTAGGCATTCTCCCTCCTTATGTAAACCTTGTAAAATAAGAGAGAATAGGCATAAGTATTGTGACATAACGTGTAATCACAGCCCATAATGCGATAAATATCGATATAAAAGCATGATGCAAAATTGACGTATCAGCGCGTGAGGGTGCAAGGTTCGGTCTTGTGGGACAAGTCTTGGGGATCCCGACGGTGGTGGGTCAGGTCGTCGGCGGAGGCTGGAGGTGCGTGGGTGATACGTCTCCAACGTATCTATAATTTTTTATTGTTCCATGCTAATATATATTCTTTTTTGGATGTTTAATGGGCTTTATTATACACTTTTATATTATTTTTGGGGCTAACCTATTAACCGGAGGCCGAGCCCGAATTGCTATTCTTTTTGCCTATTTCAGTGTTTTGAAGGAAAGGAATATCAAACGGAGTCCAAACAGAATAAAACCTTAGGGAATGTGATTTTTGGAACAAACGTGATCAACAGGACTTGGAGTGGACGTCAAGAAACGGACGAGGAGGCCACGAGGCAGGG
This sequence comes from Aegilops bicornis, assembly GCA_021605145.1. Taxonomy (NCBI): domain Eukaryota; kingdom Viridiplantae; phylum Streptophyta; class Magnoliopsida; order Poales; family Poaceae; genus Aegilops; species Aegilops bicornis. Next base: position 1,319,163 of record JAHIAL010000046.1, read on the forward strand.
GGCGCGCCTACCCCCCCTGGGCGCGTCCTCCACCCCCATGGGCCCCTCGTAGCTCTCCTGACCGACCTCCTTCGCCTATATATATTCGTATACCCTAGAAACATCAGATACGGAGCCAAAACCCTATTTCCACCGCCGCAACCTTCTGTACCCGTGAGATCCCATTTTGGGACCTTTTCCGGCGCTCCGCCGGAGGGGGCATTGATCACGTAGGGCTTATACATCAACACCATAGTCTCTCCGATGATGTGTGAGTAGTTTACCTCAGACCTTCGGGTCCATAGTTATGAGCTAGATGGCTTCTTCTCTCTCTTCGGATCTCAATACAAAGTTCTCCTCGATTCTCTTGGAGATCTATTTGATCTAACTCCCTTTTTGCGGTGTGTTTGTCGAGATCCGATGAATTGTGGGTTTATGATCAAAATTATCTATGAACAATATTTGAATCTCCTCTGAATTCTTTTATGTATGATTGTTATATTTGCAAGTCTCTTTGAACTATCAGTTTGGTTTGGCCTACTAGATTGATCTTTCTTGCAATGGGAGAAGTGCTTAGCTTTGGGTTCAATCTTGCGGTGCTCGATCCCAGTGACAGTAGGGGAAACGACACATATTGTATTGTTGCCATCGAGGATAAAAATATGGGGTTTATATCATATTGCATAAGTTTATCCCTCTACATCGTGTCATCTTGCTTAAAACGTTACTCTGTTCTTATGAACTTAATACTCTAGATGCATGCTGGATAGTGGTCGATGTGTGGAGTAATAGTGGTAGATGCAGGCAGGAGTCGGTCTACTTGTCACGAACGTGATGCCTATATACATGATCATACCTAGATATTCTCATAACTATGCTCAATTCTATCAATTGCTCGACAGTAATTTGTTCACCCACCGTAATACTTATGCTATCTTGAGAGAAGCCACTAGTGAAACCTATGGCCCCTTGGTCTATTTTTCATCATATTAATCTCCCGTCAACAAACTATTTCTATTACCATTTACCTTGCAATCTTTACTTTTACTCTTTACCATAAAAATACCAAAAATATTATCTTATCATCTCTATCAGATCTCACTCGTAAGAAGTGACCGTGAAGGGATTGACAACCCCTTTATCGCGCGTTGGTTGCGAGGTCCTTATTTGTTTCTCAGAGGTGCGTGGGACTCGGCGTGGTCTCCCTACTGGATTGATACCTTGGTTCTCAAAACTGAGGGAAATACTTACGCTACTTTCTTGCATCACCCTTTCCTCTTCAAGGAAAACCAACGCAGGCTCAAGAGGTAGCAAGAAGGATTTTTGGCGCCCGTTCTTAGGGAGCCTACGCACAAGTCAAGACATACCAAGTACCCATCACAAACTCTTATCCCTCGCATTACATTATTTGCCATTTGCCTCTCGTTTTCCACTCCCCACTTCACCCCTTTGTCGTTTTATTCGCCTCTTTTTTCGTCGCCTCTTTTCGCTTGCCTCTTGTTTGCTCGTGTGTTGGATTGCTTGTTTGTCACGATGGCTCAAGACAATACTAAATTGTGTGACTTTACCAATACCAACAACAATGATTTTCTTAGCACTCCAATTGCTCCTCTTACCGATGCCGAATCTTGTAAAATTAATGCTGCCTTGCTGAATCTTGTCATGAAAGATCAATTCGCCGGCCTTCATAGTGAAGATGCCGCTACCCATCTAAATAGCTTTGTTGATTTGTGTGATATACAAAAGAAGGAAGATGTGGACAATGATATTGTTAAATTGAAGCTATTTCCTTTTTTGCTTAGAGATCGTGCTAAAACTTGGTTTTCGTCTCTGCCTAAAAACAGTATTGATTCTTGGAATAAGTGCAAAGATGCTTTTATCTCTAAGTATTTTCCTCCCGCTAAAATCATCTCCCCTAGAAACAATATTATGAATTTTAAGCAACTTGATCATGAACATGTTGCACAAGCTTGGGAGAGGATGAAATTAATGATACGTAATTGCCCTACTCATGGTTTGAATTTGTGGATGATTATACAAAAATTTTATGCCGGATTGAATTTTGCTTCTAGAAATCTTTTAGAATCTGACGAGGGAGGCACTTTTATGGAAATCACTTTAGGAGAAGCTACTAAACTCCTAGATAATATTAAGGTTAATTATTCTCAATGGCACAATCGAAAGATCTACTAGTAAAAAGGTACATGCGATAGAAGAAATTAATGTTTTGAGTGGAAAGATGGACGAACTTATGAAATTGTTTGCTAATAAGAGTGTTTCGTATGATCCTAATGATATGCCTTTGTTTACTTTGATTGAGAATAATAATGAATCTATGGATGTGAATTTTGTTGGTAGGAACAATTTTGGTAATGATGCTTATAGAGGAAATTTTAATCCTAGGCCGTATCCTAGTAATTCCTCTAATAATTATGGTAATTCCTACAACAAATCTTATGGAAATTTTAATAAGTTGCCCTCTGATTTTGAGACTAGCGTTAAAGAGTTTATGAATTCACAAAAGAATTTCAATGCTTTGCTTGAAGAAAAATTGCCTAAGATTGATGAGTTGGCTAGGAACGTTGATAGAGTTTCTCTTGATGTTGATTATTTGAAGCTTAGATCTATTCCACCTAAGCATGATATCAATGATTCTCTCAAAGCCATGAGAATTTCCATTGATGAGTGCAAAGAAAGAACCGCTAGGATGCGTGCTAAGCAAGATTGCTTTGTAAAAGCATGTTCTTCTAATTTTTATGAGAATAAAGATGAAGATCTAAAAGTTATTGATGTGTCTCCTATTAAATCTTTGTTTTGCAATATGAATCTTGATAATGATGGGACTGGAGATGAGTCAACTTTAGTTAGAAGGCGTCCCAAAAATTCAGAGTTTTTAGATCTTGATGCAAAAATTGGTAAAAGTGGGATTGAAGAGGTCAAAACTTTAGATATCAATGAACCCACTATTTTGGATTTCAGGGAATTTAATTATGACAATTGCTCTTTAATAGATTGTATTTCCTTGTTGCAATCTGTGCTAAATTCTCCTCATGCTTATAGTCAAAATAAAGCTTTTATCAAACATATCATTGATGCTTTGATGCAATCTTATGAAAAAAAACTTGAGTTGGAAGTTTCTATCCCTAGAAAACTTTATGAGTGGGAACCTACTATTAAAATTAAAATTAAAGACCATGAATGCTATGCTTTGTATGATTTGGATGCTAGTGTTTCCACGATTCCAAAAACTTTGTGTGATTTGCTAGGTTTCTGCGAATTTGATGATTGTTCTCTAAACTTGCACCTTGCGGATTCCACTATTAAGAAACCTATGGGAAGAATTAATGATGTTCTTATTGTTCCAAATAGGAACTATGTGCTCGTAGATTTCATTGTTCTTGATATAGATTGCAATCCTTCATGTCCTATTATTTTTGGTAGACCTTTCCTTAGAACGATTGGTGCAATTATTGATATGAAGGAAGGAAATATTAGATTCCAATTTCCTTTAAGGAAAGGTATGGAACACTTTCCTAGAAAGAAAATAAAATTATCTTATGAATCTATTATGAGAGCCATTTATGGATTGCCTACCAAAGATGGCAATACCTAGATCTATCCTTGTTTTTATGCCTAGCTAAGGGTGTTAAATGATGCGCTTGTTGGGAGGCAACCCAATTTTATTTTAGTTTTTTGCTTTTTGCTCCTGTTTAGGAATAAATCTTTGATCTAGCCTCTGGTTAAATTTGTTTTCGTGTTTTAATTAGTGTTTGTGCCAAGTGAAACCTATAGGATCTTCTTGTATGATAGTTATTTGATCTTGCTAAAAATTCCAGAAACTTTCTGTTCATGAAGACAATTGTTAAAAATCACCAGAACGTGATAAAATACTGATTCCAATTTCATAAGATCAATAAACAAATTATTTAGGTCTTCCTATTTTGGTCGAATTTTTAGAGTTCCAGAAGTTTGCGTTAGTTACAGATTACTACAGACTGTTCTGTTTTTGACAGATTCTGTTTTTCGTGTGTTGTTTGCTTATTTTAATGAATCTATGGCTAGTAAAATAGTTTATAAACCATAGACAAGTTATAATACAGTAGGTTTAACACCAATATAAATAAAGAATGAGTTCGATGCAGTACCTTGAAGTGGTGTTTTGTTTTCTTTCGCTAACAGAGCTCACGAGATTTTCTGTTAAGTTTTGTGTTGTGAAGTTTTCAAGTTTTGGGTAAGGATTTAATGGATTATGGAACAAGGAGTGGCAAGAGCCTAAGCTTGGGGATGCCCAAGGAACCCCAAGGTAAATCCAAGGACACCAAAAAGCCAAAGCTTGGGGATGCCCCGGAAGGCATCCCCTCTTTCGTCTTCGTCCATCGGTAACTTCACTTGGAGCTATATTTTTATTCACCACATGATATGTGTTTTGCTTGGAGCGTCTTGTATGATTTGAGTCTTTGCTTTTAGTTTACCACAATCATCCTCACTGAATACACTTTTGAGAGAGACACACATGATTCCGAATTTATTAGAATACTCTATGTGCTTCACTTATATCTTTTAGAGCACGGCGGTGGTTTGTTTTATAGAAACTATTGTTCTCTTATGCTTCACTTATATTATTTTGAGATTCCTACAAAACAGCATGGTAATTTGCTTTAATTGTGAAATTAGTCCTAATATGATAGGCATCCAAGATTAGTAAAAACATTCTTATAAGTGCATTGAATACTAAGAGAAGTTTGATGCTTGATAATTGTTTTGAGATATGAAGATGGTGATATTAGAGTCATGCTAGTTGAGTGGTTATGAATTTGAGAAATACTTATGTTAAAGTTTGTGATTCCCGTAGCATGCACGTATGGTGAACCGTTATGTGATGAAGTCGGAGCATGATTTATTTATTGATTGTCTTCCTTATGAGTGGCGGTCGGGGACGAGCGATGGCATTTTCCTACCAATCTATCCCCTAGTAGTATGCACGTAATACTTTGTTTTGATAACTAATAGATTTTTGCAACAAGTATATGAGTTCTTTATGACTAATGTTGAGTCCATGGATTATATGCACTCTTATCCTTCCACCATTGCTAGCCTCTCTACTATCACAAGACTTTTCACGGTATCATACACACCCACCATATACCTTCCTCAAAACAGCCACCATACCTACCTATCATGGCATTTCCATAGCCATTCCGAGATATATTGCCATGCAACTTACCACCGTTCCATTTACTATAACACGCTCCATCATTGTCATATTGCTTTGCATGATCATGTAGTTGACATCGTATTTGTGGCAAAGCCACCGTTCATTATCTTCATACATGTCACTCTTGATTCATTGCATATCCCGGTACACCGCCGGAGGAATTCATAAAGAGTCATATTTTGTTCTAAGTATTGAGTTGTAATACTTGAGTTGTAAGTAAATAAAAATGCGATGATGATCATTATTAGAGCATTGTCCCAAGTGAGGAAAGGATGATGGAGACTATGATTCCCCCACAAGTCGGGATGAGACTCCGGACTAAAAAAAAGAGGCCATAAAAAAGAGAGAAAAGGCCCAACAAAAAAAGAGAGAGAAAAGAGAGAAGGGACAATGCAACTATCCTTTTTCCACACTTGTGCTTCAAAGTAGCACCATGATCTTTATGATAGAGAGTCTCTTGTCTTGTCACTTTCATATACTAGTGGGAATTTTTCATTATAGAACTTGGCTTGTATATTCCAATCACGGGCTTCCTCAAATTGCCCTAGGTCTTCGTGAGCAAGTAAGTTGGATGCGCACCCACTTAGTTTTCATTATTGAGCTTTCATACACTTATAGCTCTAGTGCATCCGTTGCATGGCAATCGCTACTCACTCACATTAATATCTATTAATGGGCATCTCCATAGCCCGTTGATACGCCTAGTTGATGTGAGACTATCTTCTGCTTTTTGTCTTCTCCACAACCACCATTCTGTTCCACCTATAGTGCTATGTCCATGGCTCATGCTCATGTATTGCTTCAAGATTGAAAAGTTTGAGAACACCAAAAGTATGAAACAATTGCTTGGCTTGTCATCGGGGTTGTGCATGATTTAAATATTTTGTGTGGTGAAGATAGAGCATAGCCAGACTATACGATTTTGTAGGGATAACTTTCTTTGGCCATGTTCTTTTGAGATGACATGATTGCTTTATTAGTATGCTTGAAGTATTATTACTTTTATGTAAATATTAAACTTTTATCTTGAATCTTTCGGATCTGAATATTCATACCACAAATAAGAGAGTTACATTGAAAATTATGCTAAGTAGCATTCCACATCAAAAATTCTGTTTTTATCATTTACCTACTCGAGGATGAGCAGGAATTAAGCTTGGGGATGCTTGATACGTCTCCAACGTATCCATAATTTTTGATTGTTCCATGCTATTATATATTCTGTTTTCGATGTTTAATGGGCTTTATTATACATTTCTATATTATTTTTGGGACTAACCTATTAACCGGAGGCCCAGCCCGAATTGCTGTTTTTTTTGCCTATTTCAGTGTTTCGAAAGAAAGGAGTATCAAACGGAGTCCAAACGGAATAAAACCTTCGGGAACGTGATTTTTGGAACAAACGTGATCCAGAGGACTTGGAGTGGACGTCAAGAAATGAACGAGGAGGCCACGAGGCAGCGGGCGTGCCTACCCCCCTAGGCACGTCCTCCACCCTCGTGGGCCCCTCATAGCTCTCCTGACCGACCTCCTTCGCCTATATATACTCATATATCCTGGAAACATCAGATACGGAGCCAAAACCCTATTTCCACCGGGCCGCAACCTTACTGCACCGTGAGATCCCATCTTGGGGCCTTTTTCCGGCCCTCATTGAGGGGCATTGATCATGGAGGGCTTCTACATCAACACCATAGCCTCTCCGATGATGTGTGAGTAGTTTACCTTAGATCTTTGGGTCCATAGTTATTAGCTAGATGGCTTCTTCTCTCTCTTTGGATCTCAATACAAAGTTCTCCTAGATTCTCTTGGAGATCTATTTGATGTAACTCTTCTTTTTGCGGTGTGTTTGTCGAGATCCGATGAATTGTGGGTTTATGATCAATATTATCTATGAACAATAGTTGAATCTCCTTTGAATTCTTTTATGTATGATTGGTTATCTTTTGCAAGTCTCTTTGAATTATCAGTTTGGTTTGGCCTACTAGATTGATCTTTCTTGCAATGGGAGAAGTGCTTAGCTTTGGGTTCAATCTTGCGGTGCTCGATCCCAAAGTGATGAGGGGAAACGACACGTATTGTATTGTTGCCATCGAGGATAATAAGATGGGGTTTATATCATATTGCATGAGTTTATCCCTCTACATCATGTCATCTTACTTAAAAGCGTTACTCTGTTCTTATGAACTTAATACTCTAGATGCATGTTGGATAGCGGTCGATGTGTGGAGTAATAGTAGTAGATGCAGGCAGGACTCGGTCTACTTGTTACGGACGTGATGCCTATATACATGATCATACCTAGATATTCTCATAACTATGCTCAATTCTATCAATTGCTTGACAGTAATTTGTTCACCCACCGCAATAGTTATGCTATCTTGAGAGAAGCCACTAGTGAAACCTATGGCCCCCGGGTCTATTTTCCATCATATTAATCTCCCGTCAACAAACTATTTCTATTACCGTTTACCTTGCAATCTTTACTTTTACTCTTTACCATAAAAATACCAAAAATATTATCTTATCATCTCTATCAGATCTCACTCTCGTAAGTGACCGTGAAGGGATTGACAACCCCTTTATCGCGTTGGTTGCGAGGTTCTTATTTGTTTGTGTAGGTGCGTGGGACTCGAAGCGTAGTCTCCCTCATGGATTGATACCTGGATGGTAGTGGGTGTGTGTGTCTATATATATATATATATATATATATATATATATATATATATATATATATATATATATATATATATATATATATATATATTAGACACACACATAAATGAGCACATAGTCCTATATATATCGAGTGTAGTTACTCTCATTTTCTTTCGTATTACATTCTAGGTATTATCTATCATATCAAAGAGTATGTAATGCTGTAATATGTAGTATATAAAAATATTTAGGTATAATATATATACCTTTTGGTAGTATGTGTATCGTATTTTGTGCATAGTTCATTTTGCATACAAATATGTATGTGTTACACAAATAAAATGAAACTTTGGGCTCATTTGCAATTTTTTCATAGAACTCAATTTGGAGTATCTTAAATATAGTATATGAACATACCGTATGGCAATATATACTCTACTTTATTATACCATTTGACATTTGTATGTTCTATGTAGTATTTACCAAATCGGAGAGCGCGTAGTGTGTAGTATATAAAAATGTTTAGGTGATATATATAGTGTTTTTTTAGGTAGTATGCATCATATTTTCAGTGTGCTTCAATTTACGTATAAATATATACGTATTTCACAAATATAATAAAATCATGGGTCAACTTGCAATTTTTTCATGTTATCCACTTTAAATTATCTTATATATAATATATAAACATATTTATAATGATAAAATAGTATATAGAATACCATACGTTAGTATATTAGACATGTGGAGTAACTATCCCTTATGGTATTATATATACTATTTTATCATTATAAATATGTTCAAATATTATATATAACATATTTCAAAGTGAGTTACATGAAAAAAATTGCAGGTTTCGACCAATGGTTTTAATATATTTGTGAAATACGTATATATTTATACGTAAAAGAGCATACTCAAAACACAATACATATTACCTAAAATTACTATATATATATATATATATATATATATATATATATATATATATATATATATATTGTTGGGGAACGTAGTAATTTCAAAAATTTCCCTACGCACACGTAAGATCATGGTGATGGCATAGCAACGAGAGGGAGAGTATTGTCCACGTACCTCGTGAGACCGTGGCGGAAGCGTTATGACAACGCGGTTGATGTAGTCAGACGTCTTCACGATCCGACTGAGCCAAGGCACCGAACGTCACGGCACCTCCGAAGTTCAAAGCACACGCTCAGCTGGCGACGATCCCGGACTCGATCCAAAGAAGTGTCGGGATGAGTTCCACAAGACGACGGCATGGTGACGATGATGATGCTCTACCGGTAGCGAGGCTTCGCCTAAACTCCGCGACGATATGACCGAGGTGGAATATGGTGGAGGGGGGCACCGCTGCAGCTGAGGAACGATCCGTAGATCAACTTGTGTATCCATGGGGTGCACCCTGCCCCGTATATAAAGGAGTGGAGGAGGAGGGCGGCCCTCTCTATGGCGCGCCCTAGGGAGTCCTACTCCCACCGGGAGTAGGATTCCCTTTCCTAGTCCAACTAGGAACCCTTCCATGTAGTAGGAGTAGGAGAGAAGGAAAGGGAAGAGAGAAGGAGAAGGAAGGAAGGTGCGCCCTCCCTAGTCCAATTCGGACTAGTCCAAGGGGAGGGGTGCGCCACTCTTTTGGCCCTTTCTCTCCTTTCCCGTATGGCCCAAAGAGGCCCAATACGAATTCCCGTAACTCTCCGGTACTCCCAAAAATAATTCGAATCACTCGTAACCTTTCCGAACTCCGAATATAGTCAGTCAATATATCGATCTTTACGTCTCGACCATTTCGAGACTCCTCGTCATGTCCCCGATCTCATCCGGGACTCCGAACTCCTTCGGTACATCAAAACTCATAAACTCATAATAAAACTGTCATTGTAACGTTAAGCGTGCGGACCCTACGGGTTCGAGAACTATGTAGACATGACCTAAACTATTCTCGGTCAATAACCAATAGCGGAACCTAGATGCCCATATTGGCTCCTACATATTCTACGAAGATTTTTATCGGTCAAACCGCATAACGACATACGTTGTTCCCTTTGTCATCGGTATGTTACTTGCCCGAGATTCGATCGTCGGTATCCAATACCCAGTTCAATCTCATACCGGCAGAGTCTCTTTACTCGTTCAGTAATACATCATCTCGCAACTAACTTATTAGTTGCAATGCTTGCAAGGCTTATATGATGTGTGTATTACCGAGAAGGCCCAGAGATACCTCTCCACAATCGGAGTGACAAAACCTAATCTCGAAATACGCCAACCCAACATGTACCTTTTGGAGAGACACCTGTAGTACTCCTTTATAATCACCCAAGCTATTGCCAGGACGTTTGGTAGTACCCAAAGTGTTCCTCAGTAAACGGGAGTTGCATAATCTCATAGTTACGGAACATGTATAAGTCATGAAGAAAGCAATAGCAATATACTAAAGCGATCAAGTGCTAGGCTAACGGAATGGGTCATGTCAATCACATCATTCTCCTAATGATGTGATCCCATTAATCAAATAACAACACATGTCTATGGTTAGGAAACATAACCATCTTTGATTAATGAGCTAGTCAAGTAGAGGCATACTAGTGACTATATGTTTGTCTATGTATTCACACATGTATCATGTTTCCTGCTAATACAATTCTAGCATGAATAATAAACATTTATCATGAAATAAGGAAATAAATAATAACTTTACTATTGCCTCTAGGGCATATTACCTTCAGTCTCCCACTTGCACTAGAGTCAATAATCTAGATCACATCACCATGTGATTAACATCGATATTCACATCTGTATGTGATTAACACCCATAGTTCACATCGTCATGTGACCAACACCCAAAGGGTTTACTAGAGTCAATAATCTAGTTCACATCGCTATGTGATTAACACCCAAAGAGTACTAAGGTATGATCATGTTTTGCTCGTGAGAGAAGCTTAGTCAACGGTCTGCATTACATTCGAGTCGTATGTATTTTGCAAATTCTATGTCTACAATGCTCGCATGCAGCTACTCTAGCTAATTGCTCCCACTTTCAATATGTATTTAGATCGAGACTTAGAGTCATCCATATCGTGTCAAAACTTGCATCGACGTAACTTTTTACGCATTTAACCTTTTATCACTTCCATAATCGAGAAACATATCCTTATTCCACTAAGGATAATTTTGACCGCTGTCCATTGATCTACTTCCTAGATCACTATTGCACACCCTTGCCAAGCGTAGTGCTAGGGTATGCAATAGATCTCGTACACAGCAAGGCAGAATTTATAGAACCTATGGCGGATGCATAGGGAATGACTTTCATTCTCTTTCTAATATCTGCCGTGGTCGGGATTTGAGTCTTACTCAATTTCACACCTTGTAACACATGTGCAAGAAACTCTTTCTTTGATCGTTCCATTTTGAACTACTTTAAAATCTTGTCAAGGTATGTACTTATTGAAAAAACTTATCAAGCGTCTTGATCTATCTCTATAGATCTTGATGCTCAATATATAAGCAGCTACACCGAGGTCCTTCTTTGAAAAACTCATTTCAAATACTCCTTTATGCTTTGCAGAATAATTCTACATTATTTCCGATCAACAATATGTCATTCCCATATACTTATCAGAAATGTTGTAGTGCTCCCACTCACTTTCTTGTAAATACAGGCCTTTCCAAAGTCTCAGATAAACCATATGCTTGATCAACACATCAAAGCGTATATTCCAACTCCGAGATGCTTGCACCACCATTGATGGATCATTTGAGCTTGCACATTTTGTTAGCTCCTTTAGGATTGACAAAATCTTCTGGTTGCATCATATACAACTCTTCTTTAATAAATCCATTAAAGAATGTTGTTTTGACATCCATTTGCCAGATTTCATAAAAATGTGGCAATTGCTAACATGATTCGGACAGACTTAAGCATCGCTACGGTGAGAAAGTCTCATCGTAGTCAACCCTTGAACTTGTCGAAAACCTTTTGCAACAAGTCGAGCTTTGTAGATAGTAACACTACTATCGGTGTCCGCCTTCCTCTTTGAAGATCCATTTATTTAACTTGACTTGCTGATCATCGAGCAGGTCAACCAAAGTCCCCACTTTGTTCTTATATATGGATCCTATCTCAGATTTTTATGGCCTCAAGCCATTTCGCTGAATCAGGCCCATCATCGCTTCCTCATAGTTCAGAGGTTCATCATGGTCAAGTAACATGACCTCCGGAATATGATTACCATACCACTGCAGTGCGGATCTTACTCTGGAAGACCTCACGAGGTTTGGTAGCAACTTGATCTGAAGTTTTATGATCATCATCATTAACTTCCTCACTAATTGGTGTAGGAATCACTGGAACTGATTTCTGTGATAAACTACTTGTTGGGGAACGTAGTAATTTCAAAAAAATTCCTACGCACACGTAAGATCATGGTGATGGCATAGCAACGAGAGGGGAGAGTGTTGTCCGCGTGCCCTCGTGAGGCGTAAAGCGGAGCGTTATGACAACGCTGTTGATGTAGTCGCATCGCCTTCACGATCCGACCGATCCAAGCATCGAACGACGGCACCTCCGGAGTTCAGCACACGTTCATTTCGATGGCGATCCCGGACTCCGATCCAAAGCAAAGTGTCGGGATGAGTTCCACAAGACGACGGCATGGTGACGATGATGATGCTCTACTCGGCAGGCTTCGCCTAAACTCTGCTGACGATATGACCGAGGTGGAATATGGTGGAAGGGGGCACCGCACACGGCTAAGGAACGATCCGTAGATCAACTTGTGTGTCATGGGGTGCCCCTTGCCCCTCAGATATAAAGGAGCAAGGGGAGGAGGCCGGCCCTAGGAGGGGGCGCCAAGGAGTCCTACTAGGACTTCCTGGTCCTAGTAGGATTCCACCTCCCTTGTTGGAGTAGGAGAAGGGGAAAGAGGGGAGAGGAATAAGGAAAGGGGCTGCGCCCTTGTCCACCTCGGACCAGAGGGGCGCAGCCTCCTTCCTTTGGCCTCTCTCCTCTATTCCCGTATGGCCCAATAAGGCCCATATACTCCCCGGCGAATTCCTGTAACTCTCCCAGATTCGAAAAATACCCGAATCACTCGGAACCTTTCCGAACTCCGAATATAGTCGTCCAATATATCGATCTTTACGTCTCGACCATTTCAAGACTCCTCGTCATGTCCCCGATCTCATCCGGACTCGAACTCCTTCGGTACATCAAAACTCATAAACTCATAATATAACCGCTATCGAAACCTTAAGCGTGCGGACCCTACGGGTTCGAGAACTATGTAGACATGACCTAAACTATTCTCGGTCAATAACCAATAAGCGGAACCTGGATGCTCATATTGGCTCCTACATATTCTAATAAGATCTTTATCGGTCAAACCGCATAACAACATACACGTTGTTCCCTTTGTCATCGGTATGTTACTTGCCCGAGATCTCGATCGTCGGTATCCAATACCTAGTTCAATCTCGTTACCAAGCGAAGTCTCTTTACTGGATTCGTAATGCATCATTCCGTAACTAACTCATTAGCTACATTGCTTGCAAGGCTTATAGTGATGTGCATTACCGAGAGGGCCCGGAGATACCTCTCCAGAGCAATCGGAGTGACAAAACCTAATCTCGAAATACGCCAACCCAACATGTACCTTCGGAGACACCTGTAGTACTCCTTTATAATCACCCAGTTATTGCCAGACGCTTGGTAGCACCCAAAGTGTTCCTCCTAGAACGGGAGTTGCATAATCTCATAGTTACAGGAACATGTATAAGTCATGAAGAAAGTAATAGCAATATACTAAACGATCAAGTGCTAGGCTAACGGAATGGGTCATGTCAATCACATCATTCTCCTAATGCTGCGATCCCATTAATCAATAACAACACATGTCTATGGTTAGGAAACATAACCCTCTTTGATTAATGAGCTAGTCAAGTAGAGGCATACTAGTGACGTTATGTTTGTCTATGTATTCACACATGTATCATGTTTCCGGTTAATACAATTCTAGCATGAATAATAAACATTTATCATGAAATAAGGAAATAAATAATAACTTTATTATTGCCTCTAGGGCATATTTCCTTCACTACTTTCCAATAAGGGAGAAGGTACAATTACCTCATCAAGTTCTACTTTCCTCCCACTCACTTCTTTCGAGAAAACTCCTTCTCTAGAAAGGATCCATTCTTGGCAACGAATGTCTTGCCTTTCGGATCTGTGATAGAAGGTGTACCCAATATTTTGGGTATCCTATGAAGACGCACTTTTCCGATTTGGGTTCAAGCTTATCATGTTGAAACTTTTTCTCATAAGCATCGTAACCCAAACTTTAAGAAAACGACAACTTTGGTTTCTTGCTAAACCATAGTTCATACGGTGTCGCCTCAACGGATTTATATGGTGCCCTTTTTAACGCGTGAATGCAGTTGTCTCTAATGCATAACCCCAAAAGCGATAGTGGTAAATCGGTAAGAGACATCATTGATCGCACCATATCAAATAAAGTGCGATTCTGACGTTCGGACACACCATAACGTTGTGGTGTTCCAGGTGGCGTGAGCTGTGAAACTATTCCACATTGTTTCAATTGAAGACCAAACTCATAACTCAAATATTCATCTCCACGATCAAATCGAAGAAACTTTATTTTCTTGTTATGATGATTTTCCACTTCACTCTGAAATTCTTTGAACCTTTCAACTATTTCAGACTTATATTTCATCAAGTAGATATACCCATATCTGCTCAAATCATCTGTGTAGGTCAGAAAATAACGATACTTGCCGTGAGCTTTAACACTCATCAGACCGCATACATCAAGATGTATTATTTCCAATAAGTCATTTGCTCGCCCATTGTTAGGAGAATGTAGTCTTTAGTCATCTTGACCATAAGGCATGGTTCGCAAGCAACAAGTGATTCATAATCAAATGATTCCAGAATCCCATCAGCATGGAGTTTCTTCATGCGCTTTACACCAATATGACCTAAACAGCAGTGCCACAAATAAGTTGCACTATCATTATTAACTTTGCATCTTTTGGCATCAATATTATGAATATGTGTATCACTACGATCGAGATCCAACAAACTATTTTCATTGGGTGTATGACCATTGAAGGTTTTATTCATGTAAAATGTAACAACAATTATTCTTTGACTTTAAATGAATAACTATATTACAATAAACATGATCAAATCATATTTATGCTCAACGAACGCCAAATAACATTTATTTAGGTTTAACACTAATCCGAAAGTATAGGGAGTGTGCGATGATGATCATATCAATCCTCGAACTACTTCCAACACTCATCGCCACTTCCCTTCAACTAGTTTCTGCTCATTCTGCAACTCCCGCTTCGAAAGTTACTACTCTTAGCAACCGAACCAATATCAAATACCGAGGGGTTGCTCACGAACACTAGTAAAATACACATCAATAATCAGATATCAAATATACCTTTGTTCACTTTGCCATCCTTCTTATCCGCCAAATACTTGGGGTAGTTCCGCTTCCAAAGGACCAGTTCCATCAGAAAAGCACTTAGTCTCGTGCTTAGGTCCAGACTTGGGCTTCTTTACTCGGCAGCAACTTGCTTGCCGTTCTTCTTGAAGTTCCCCTTCTTCCCTTTGCCCTTTTCCTTGACACTAGTGGTCTTGTCAACCATCAACACTTGTTGTTTTTCTTGATTTCTACCTTCGCAGATTTTAGAATCGCGAAGAGCTTGGGAATTGTTTTCGTCATACCTTGAATACTATAGTTCATCACGAAGTTCTAGTAACTTAGTGATGGTGACTAGAGAATTCTCATCAATCACTATCTTATCCTGGAAGATTAACTCCCACTTGATTCAAGCGATTGAAGTACCTGCACAATCTGAGCACATGCTCACTAGTTGAGCGATTCTCCTCCATCTTTTAGCTATAGAACTTGTTGCGCACTTCATATCTCTCAATTCGGTATTTGCTTGAAATATTAACTTCAATTCCTGGAACATCTCATATGGTCCATGACGTTCAAAACATCTTTGAAGTCCCGATTCTAAGCCGTTAAGCATGGTGCACTAAACTATCAAGTAGTCATCATATTGAGCTAGTCAAACGCTCATAACGCCCGCATACGCTCCTGCATTAGGTCTCATCACCTAGCGGTGCATTAAGGACATAATTCTTCCAGGCAAAGAATGAGGATAAACCTCAGCTCACGGATCCAATCCGCATCATTGCTACTAACATCTTTCAACACAATTTTCTCTAGGAACATATCAAAATAAACATATGAAAGCAACAACGCAAGCTATTGATCTACAACATAATTTGCAAAATACTACCAGACTAAGTTCATGATAAATTTAAGTTCAATTAATCATATTACTTAAGAACTCCCACTTAGAAAGACATCCCTCTAATCCTCTAAGTGATCACGTGATCCAAATCAACTAAACCATAACCGATCATCACGTGAAATGGAGTAGCTTTCAATGGTGAACATCATTATGTTGATCATATCTACTATATGATTCACGCTCGACCTTTCGGTCTCCGTGTTCGAGGCCATATCTGCATATGCTAGGCTCGTCAAGTTTAACTCGAGTATTCCGCGTAGCAAAACCGGCTTGCACCCGTTGTAGATGGACGTGAGAGCTTATCACACCCGATCATCACGTGGTGTCCGCACGACGAACTTTGGCAACGGTGCATACTCGTGGAGAACACTTCTTGATAATTAGTGAGAGATCATCTTATAATGCTACCACAAACAAAATGTAATAAGATGTATAATGTATAAACATCATATGCAATCAAAATATGTGACATGATATGGCCATGATCATCTTGCGCCTTTGATCTCCATCTCCAAAGTATCGTCATGATCTCTATCGTCACCGCATGACACCATGATCTTCATCATCTTGATCTATATCAATGTGTCGTCACATGGTCGCCTCGCCAACTATTGCTCTTGCAACTATTGCTATCGCATAGCGATAAAGTAAAGCAATTATTTGGCACTTGCATCTTATGCAACAAAGAGACAACCATAGAGCTTCCGCCAATTGCCGATAACTTCAACAAAACATGATCATCTCATACAACAACTTATATCTCATCACGCCTTGACCATATCACATCACAACATGCCACCGCAAAAACAAGTTAGACGCCCTCTACTTTGTTGTTGCAAGTTTTACGTGGCTGCTACGGGCCGAGCAAGAACCGTTCTTACCACGCATCAAAACCACAACGATAGTTCGTTAAGTTGGTGCTGTTTTAACCTTCTCAAGGACCGGCGTAGCCACACTCGGTCAACTAAAGTGAGAGAGACAGACACCGCCAGTCACCTTTAAGCAACGAGTGCTCGCAGCCGGTGAAAACCAGTCTCACGTAAAGCGTCTGGCTGTAATGTCGGTCCGGGCCGCTTCATCTCACAATACCGCCCGAACCAAAGTATGACATGCCGGTAAGCAGATGACTTGTATCGCCCACAACTCACTTGTGTTCTACTCGTGCATATAACATCAACGCATAAAACCAGGCTCGAATGCCATCATGGGGAACGTAGTAATTTCAAAATTTCCTACGCCGCACGCAAGATCATGGTGATGGCATAGCAACGAGAGGGAGAGTATTGTCCACGCACTCGTGAGACCGTAAGCGGAAGCGTTATGACAACGCTGTTGATGTAGTCGTCGCCTTCACGATCCGACCGATCCAAGTACCGAACGTCTGGCACCTCCGAGTTCAGCACACACGTTCAGCTCGATGACGATCCCCGGACTCCGATCCAAGCAAAGTGTCGGGATGAGTTCCGTCGGCCGACGGCGTGGTAGCGATGATGATGCTCTACGGTAGCGAGGCTTCGCCTAAACTCCGCGACGATATGACCGAGGTGGAATATGGTGGAGGGGCACCGCACACGCTAAGGAACGATCCGTAGATCAACTTGTGTGTCCATGGGGTGCCCCTGCCCTGTGATATAAAGGAGTGGAGGAGGGAGGGCGGCCCTCTCTATGGCGCTGCCTAGGGAGTCCTACTCCCACCGAGTAGGATTCCCTTCCTAGTCCAACTAGGAACCCTTCCATGTAGTAGGAGTAGGAGAGAAGGAAAGGGAAGAGAGAAGGAGAAGGAAGGAAGGGTCGCCCCCCCTCCTAGTCCAATTCGGACTAGTCCAAGGAGGGTGCGGCCCACTCTTGGCCCTTTCTCCTTTTCCTGTATGGCCCAAAGAGGCCCAATACGAATTCCCGTAACTCTCCCAGAGACTCCCAAAAATACCGAATCACTCGGAACCTTTCCGAACTCCGAATATAGTCAGTCAATATATCGATCTTTACGTCTCGACCATTTCGAGACTCCTCGTCATGTCCCCGATCTCATCCGGGACTCGAACTCCTTCGGTACATCAAAACTCATAAACTCATAATAAAACTGTCATCGTAACGTTAAGCGTGCGGACCCTATGGGTTCGAGAATTATGTAGACATGACCTAGAACTATTCTCGGTCAATAACCAATAGCGGAACCTAGATGCCCATATTGGCTCCTACATATTCTACGAAAAATTTTATCGGTCAAACCGCATAACGACATACGTTGTTCCCTTTGTCATCGGTATGTTACTTGCCCGAGATTCGATCGCCGGTATCCAATACCTAGTTCAATCTCGTTACCGGCAAGTCTCTTTACTCGTTCCGTAATACATCATCTCGCAACTAACTTATTAGTTGCAATGCTTGCAAGGCTTATATGATGTGTATTACACGAGAAGGCCCAGAGATACCTCTCCATAATCGGAGTGACAAAACCTAATCTCGAAATACGCCAACCCAACATGTACCTTTGGAGACACCTGTAGTACTCCTTTATAATCACCCGATTACGTTGCCAGGACGCTTTGGTAGTACCCAAAGTGTTACTCCGGTAAACGGGAGTTGCATAATCTCATAGTTACCGGAATATGTATAAGTCATGCAGAAAGCAATAGCAATATACTAAAAGATCAAGTGCTAGGCTAACGGAATGGGTCATGTCAATCACATCATTCTCCTAATGATGTGATCCCATTAATCAAATAACAACACATGTCTATGGTTAGGAAACATAACCATCTTTGATTAATGAGCTAGTCAAGTAGAGGCATACTAGTGACTATATGTTTGTCTATGTATTCACACATGTATCATGTTTCCGGTTAATACAATTCTAGCATGAATAATAAACATTTATCATGAAATAAGGAAATAAATAATAACTTTACTATTGCCTGTAGGGCATATTTCCTTCATATATATATATATATATATATATATATATATATATATATATATATATATATATATATATATATATATATATATATATATATATATATATATATATATATATATATATATATAGGATTGACTATTCGTCACCCTGGGTGAGGAATAGTTATTCTTCACCTCTCTCTATTTGACCACCAATGCACTGAAATTTTTACGATCCGTAAGTTTTGCCTTATTTCTGGCGTAAAAGAGACCTAAGAAAATATATAATCGCAGTTATATATTTTTTATGTTAAGTAAATTTACATATGTAAAAACATATTATAAAATATACATAAACTACATCTTTTCTTGTCTTATGAACTTTATTTTTATTTTCTTATACCAAATTTTATGTAGTGAATCAATAGGAATGTAACTATTTGAATTCCAAATATAATTTCATTATGAAGTGATCGTAAGATTACCTTGCGTGAAGAATAACTTAGTCTGCACCCTGGGTAATGAATAGCATCACTATATATATATATATATATATCTATATATATATATATATAGATATATATATATATATATATATAGTGATGCTATTCATTACCGAGGGTGCTATATATATATAGGTAAAATAGACGGGGCACCTAGATTGTTTTGGAAACCGTGGTATATTTAGTTTGTTTCCTAACTATTCTTCATGCAAGACTTTCCATGCTTCATTTTGTAAATATTAGGCATGCAAGACTTGCCATACAATAAATAGTACTAACGTTGATTTGTTTTGAATTTCCGCGGGTATCTAATACGCGTATTTTTGTTTCCTAATACGGGTATCTAATACCTACAAACGAAATTATATGTATACGCAGGTGCGTATATATATTCAATAATTTATTTTTTGAACTATTACAGTTTGTTCGGATGTATGTTTTTAATATATATTCAGTATATCGTATGACTAATGTATGATACCTAAGATATAATATACCCTATGACGATAAGAGTACAACATACCTCCTATTTTGTATACCCAGTTTATCATATACCGTAATCTTCAAATTATACGTACATACCTATTAGGTATACATTGGATATACCTATGATATCGTATACCTAATGGATGTTCATATGTATGTTTCTTATGATATCGTATACATTGGATATACCTATGATATCGTATACTCAATATATCGTATACCTAATGTAAAAAAACATCTTTCACGGATGAGTACAACATACATCTTGCTAATACACGTATGAAAAATGTCTTCATACGCATTAATTTCTGATTTGTGTCTCTCCTATTTTTATTAATAGCTCTCAAATATGCAACATTGCCATGCATGGCATTCTCTTTCCTATTTGCTACTACTATATAATTATTGTCTTGCATGCTACTAATGGCCATATTTATGGTAGGTATTCTGCCATAATTATTTCCAAATCAGTCAATTGTAATGTAATACGTTAACACGCATCTAAATGCAATCGAGCGGTCGAAAGGCAAGGAGTCTGGGCACCTAGGTGTCTCAAAATGCCGTCCTATATATATATATATATATATATATATATATATATACACACACACACTAAACATTGTTATATAATACATACTACGCATACATACTCTCCGATTTAATATATACTACATATAACATACAAAACTGAAGTGATTGTAACTAACACCAGTGGTAGATAAAATTTGTTCTATATATATACATATTACAAAAAACACTCTTAGAAACACATTTGACAAAATGTTGAACAAGTATTTTGAAAATGTTAAATAATTATTAAAAATATTAAACAAGTATTTGAAAAAGGTTGAACAAGTATTAAAAATGTTGAACAAATATTAATAATTGTTGAACGAGTATCTGAAAAATGTTAAACAAGTATTTGAAAATGTTGAATAAGTATTAAAAATATTGAATGAGTATTTGAAAATGTTGAACATCTATTAAAAAATGTTGAAGATGTATTTGGAAAATGTTTGTAAATATTAAAATGTTGAATAAGCGTCCGAACAATGCTGAACATGTATACAAAAAAATACCTTTTTTTGACATATAAAGAATGTAAAGTGAAAAGGAAAACAAAAATAAGAATAAACAAAAGAAAAAATGGAGAAGAAATGTTAGACGCGTATTTGGAAAATATTGTTGACATATACAAAAAGTGTAGAATAATAACCAAAAGAACAAACAAACCCGAAAAAAGAAACAAAATAAACAAAAGAAAAAGAATAGAAACAAAGGAAAACGAAAAATGAAAAAACGCCTTGAGTCAACTCGAGTAGGACTCACTCCTACAAATAATCATGTATGGGAGCTGGGTGGGGCGGCTGTCAACGCACACGGTTATGCTGGTGACCAGGGATCGAGCCCTCTTTCTCTCCCCTTTTGATTATTTTTACTCGGTGCGCAAGCGCGAATGGGCTGCCCTCGAAGGAGAAACCTTCAGCAAGAGATGCTAGTTGTATCGCTTAAATCGATGAACTTTCTAAAAATTTCTAAATTCTTTTTCAAAAATACTTTTTCTTTTTACTAACAATTTTATAATAGGACTGAATCAAGGGCCAATCTTTCTCTCCCCTTTTTGATTATTTTTACTCGGTGCGCAAGCGCGAATGGGCTGCCCTCGAAGGAGAAACCTTCAGCAAGAGATGCTAGTTGTATCGCTTAAATCGATGAACTTTCTAAAAATTTCTAAATTCTTTTTCAAAAATACCTTTTCTTTTTACTAACAATTTTATAATAGGACTGAATCAAGGGCCAAATAGCCTGTTTTTTGATATCACCCTTGGTAGTGATCGTTGTGTAGTGGTTAATGCGCTAAGTGCATCGACGATAGCATGCTAGTTCAAATCTCACATCTCACAAAATTAATCGTGTTGATTTTTTTGCCTGGCTGGAGGCGAGTGATGTTGGGCCGACCCACTACAAATCGCCTTCGACTGCCAAGTAGCCTATGCGGCACTAAGGGCGACGAACGAGACCTCCCAATGTGATCCACCGGCTGAGAGATCATATAGGCCTCCTGGGTGCTCCTCTGCGGGACCTATTTGCCGCCCGCGGGGGCAAACAGAAGTGGCTTTGCTGAAACCGCCCGCGGCCCTATTAACTGTTTTAGTTCGCTAATGGTTCCTTAGCTTCTTTCCTGCGGGTTTTATTTCGTTTTTATTCCGTGCTATTATCCTTTCTGGTTTTTTCAGTTTTCAGTCCATTTGTTCCATTTTATTTTTATTTTTCTGTTTTGGTTCTCTTACCCTTCGTTTTTTTGTTGTATCTTTCTTTCTTTTGTTTCTATTTGTTTTTCTTTTACATTATACTAGATCATGGGTGGCGCGCGTTGCCGTGCCCATCTATTTTGACAATAAAATGATAGGAATTTGTGTAAATATATGTGCAAGATACATTGTCCGTTAAATTTATATATACTGGCATATATTTGTTTGCAATGGTAGAGGTGAAGTTTGACTATTGTTTGTATATATCCAGTTGCTGGAGGCTGGTTTACCATCCAAGCGTAGTACATATTAATTCGCAACGATGCAAACATAAAAATTCATTTCAGTATCTGAATATGAACAGAGAAGTTGTCCCCCTTTATTCTGGAGAGTTGCTAAGATTACTGGTGATATTTATTCAGTCATTAACCGTCCAGTAATTAGCATGTTTGATCAGTCAATGTAGCTTCCTGGGTTAGTGATCTAGCGATGATATACAAATTATTTTAGCCTCCAAATATATCACAAAAAAACTAAAAAGGGAGGCAGGAAAGAGAGGGTACATATTAGTATCACTACACAGCACAGTTATGGCAGGAAGTCTAAATGTGACGTTTAAATTAAAGACTGGAGATAAGACATCTTTCTTGTCCAGTATTTTTGCTATGCTTGATTTACAGATCACTTTAACCTCCAAGCTGACCTATAAAGGAGAAGGAATGAAAGAGAGATGATATATATTAGTACCCGTACACACCACAGCTATTGCAAGAAGTTTACATGTCAGTACAACATCCGAATTAAAGGCTGATGATGAGCACATGAAGAAAAAATGCTAATTATGTTTTTTAGTTCAAATTCACCAAACAGCCAAAAGCAAAAAATTAATCTTGAATTGTGCATTGAACTATTTCTGAATATTTATGTACTAACTGAGCACAGGATATCATAGAACTGGAAGACTACATATATGGAGAACAGTTGGTAATTGACATTTTAGAAGCGACACAAGAATATTGATAACAAGAAACAACAAAAAGTAGTACTGACCTTGGCAGGGTAATCTGATATGGAATAATAAAGTGGAAGATACACATAATATATGAGTGCTACTTCATGTCCTCCTGCTCGCTCCTCCTTGAACCTAGAGAGGACATCACGGCCAGCGGTGGTTAAAGGGCGGAACCATGGTCGCTATCTTGACGGCAGCGTGCAGGGTTGCCGCCTTCAACTGGCCATTAGAGGGCACCACCGCCGACGTGAAGGTCGAGGTTGGGGGAGCCCGAGAACATGCATGATGAGGTAGAATAAACTGGATCTTGGCAAGCCTCCACTCTCAAACTGTTACGAACTCCTGACTATGCGGACCCAAAACCTTTGGCTATCAAGGTAGGGGAACCTCCAACTCAACCTGCAATAGATGTATTTGATGGAACCTTAGAGATGTAACTTCACAGATAGAAATGCATCTAAAGTGAACTACTGCAAAGCGATACCCTTAGCATGCCTCAGAGATAACACTCTTAATAAGCTGCTCAGCCTTGTCAATACTCACATGACATGCAAATAATTCCACCGGACGAGTCCTGGCATCTGAAAGAAGATTTGCATCTTCTGTAATTTAATTTTTTTTGCACTTGAGCTCATTTCCAGGTTGTCTCAGCGCATTTGCTCCGCAAACAAAAGTATGATCTCTACCTTGTAGGCTAGTGGCTAGAAGTATGCATTTTTTGTCCAACGGACATTTTCAGGTTCATTAGCATTCTTTTGGGTTTATTGATTTCTACCAAATTTGTCACTAAATAATCTGTTGAATTTAAGCAAAAATATAGGGACAGTCTCACTTCTTTTGGCGTTAGCTAGAAAATGTACTCCCTGGGTTCACTGGTTAATTGTTAGTTTTGGAACTCAGTGACATACACTGAAATGGATTGCATCTATTGTTCCAAAGTATCTGCAGAGTATCAGCTGCTGCTTCTTCTCCTTTTCTGCACAATTTTTGCCATGATTTTGCAGCCAGAGCAAGGTCAGGCCTTGTGGTGCTGGTATGTCCTTGGTCGGTGTATCTGCAGCTTGTCGTATTAAGAAGAGTATCTATGCTTAGTCACAAATGTTGTATCTACTGATCAATGAGCATTCCAGTTCAAGCTCTGGTTAACTATAAGAGATGAACATATCAGCCGTTTTACATCACATAACAAAGAGAAATTTCGAGGGATGGTTGGTGTTGTTGTGACTACATATATAACATGGTGGCATTTGGGGCAAACTATCAAGATTCAGATAAGATTATTGAAGAAATCTGGAACAGGGAGTGGGGTTTGCTCCTTATGGATCAGGTGAGATCTCCATTCTTTGATAAATTAGGCTTGAAAATTTTGTTCGCACATGAGAAATCATAATACTGTACATGCCCATTTACTTATTTGGTATGGGAGGTTCAAGTTGTCCCTGAACATATGTTCAAAAAGGTCATCAGCATTACCAAGTCCGACTGCAGGCTTCTTTTTTTTGAGGGTATAAGTCCGACTGCAGGCTTGGTCTTACTGGTTTGTGACACTAAACCCTAGGTACAAGACACACGTGGATAGAGAGGGGTGGGGTGTTGTAGAGATTAACCGATTAACCTGTGGTTTGCCTTCCACGTGCGGTCGGTTGGCGTCCTCCCAGGCGCCGTTGGCCTCCGCGACTGCGTCGGCCTCCTTGAGCTTTCTCTTGTGGCCGCCTTCAGCCTTGGAAGCCTCTGAGGACGCCTCTTCAGCTGAAAGGGGCGGCGGCGAGCTCGGAAACAACATCTTCCTCGCACGACAATGACACCCATACTCTGGTGCTCAGCCTCTCATGTCCTCTCCCATTCGACCATCTCGGAGACCAGATCGAGCAAGCGCCTCGTAGAAAATAGGAGATGCATGTAAGAAGCGGATGTACCTGCAGACCTAGAGGATGGAGGAAGTGACGCCGGCGCCGCCATCGCCAAGATCCCCTTTTTTTCGTGCGCGATTTGGAGGTTCGGTGTAGAAGGGCAGCGATCCGAGCGGCACCACTCCGCATGATGTGCTTGGCGATCCGTTTGGCCCGCCGTTACCATTGTCATCACTCTCTTCCTCTCTCTCTGCGGCAACGACGACAGCGGCGCCTTGCACCGTCGGGGGGGTGTGGGTAGCGGCTGGTGCGGTGAGGGAGGAGGGAAGTTAGTGGGCTACGAAGACGCCGGAACAGACCTGTAGTATAGAGAAAGGTTGACTCATTGGGCCCAATTTAATACCAGAGGCCCAAAATGTCACCAGAAAGCAATGCCCAAAGACAAAGTGATCGTTGGTAGCGGTCAAAGCGAGCGAACGTGGGATCGAGGGACAATCGGCCAACAAACTCCCCAAGTGATGATCGGACAGCTACGAGTGCTGATGGCTTGGGAGGGCTGGAAAAGTGCTTGGTTATAATATCTCTAAATTCTTTGCCTGTTTATATACAAGGTCACCATGTATTACAAAAAAAATCATCTTATATTAATAAAATGTTCACTGTATATTATGAGAAGGTTCACCATAAATTATAAATGGTCTTCGTGTATTAGAAAATGTGAGCGTATATTACTAAATTGTTCAGCCTATATTTCCAACTTGTTCTTTGTGTATTTGAAATTTTTTCATCTTATATTATGAAATTGTTCAGCGTATACTTCAAAACGTTCACCGAGTATTTGACATTTGGTCAGCATTTTTGTACAAACCAGTTTACTCTTTTTTTAAAGAAAAAAATGTTATTTAAAAATGTTCGATATATACTCAGAATTTTTTCAATGTATATATTCATATTTAAAAAAAAATATTCCAAATAAAAACAGAGCCAAAAAACATGATGCTACAATTAACCGGATGGACAATATCATAAAATTTCAATAATTGTTCAGGAATTTCAAAAAAATGTTTGTGAATTCTTAAATGTTCATCAATTTGAAAAATGGTTCATGAAATCAAGAAAATGTTTGCCAATACTAAAAATGTTTGTGAATTTTAAAAAATGTCCATGATATTTTCAAAAATTTGCAGCTAAAAGAGGGTATCCTGAGCAATTGCAAGAATGGGGTTTAGTCTATTTTGGCTTTTACTGTCTACTTTTCTCAGGGTGATGGTTAAGGACCTCAGAAGATAGAGGAGAGCGCCAGGCCCAGCTTTTCTATTTGAATGGAACCAAAGCTCTCCGCTTTCTAGATGATCCTTATAGAGTAGGAGATAGAAATTCTATCTAAATCCATCTAATCTACTTACTTCGTTCCCTAATTTCATTCAAGAGATCCTGAGGAAAAGAATTGGGTTTCCAGTCTTGATCGTTACAAAGGACGATGCTATCACATCGAGCCTGTTGCTGGGGAAGACAACCAATGGATCTGTTATGTAGCTTATCCATTAGACCTATTTGAAGAGGGTTCCGTTACTAACATGTTTACTTCCATTGTAGGTAACGTATTTGGTTTCAAAGCCCTACGTGCTCTACGTTTGGAGGCCGAGATTACTCTACCACTAATTAAAAAAGCCCTTTATCGGATTTGAACCGATGTTTTTTTTGCAGCTTTCGTAGTTGCTGGAACTATGTGGTATGGGTCAGCAACGACCCCAATCGAATTATTTGAGCCTACTCGTTATCAGTGGGATCAGGGATACTTTCAGCAAGAAATATATCGAAGAGTTAGCAATGGTTTAGCCGAAAATCTTAGTTTATCAGAAGCTTGGTCTAAAATTCCCGAAAAATTCAAAATTGTTTGAAGCACGCACAGAACCGGAAGCGCCCCTTGTTTCAAAGAGAGGAGGACGGGTTATTCACATTTAATTTGATGGTCAGAATAAATAGAATAATGATCAATGGAAAAAAGAAAAAAATCCTTTAGCTGGATAAGGTTCCTAATTTTTCTGGACCAAACCTCCGCTCCGACCCAACGATACAATGAATTTTTTCTGTTCATATTCATAAATAAAAAAGATTCGGAATCGCAATGCTACTATATGCGTCCAGAGGAGTCAAAACACCGAACCATCCGATGTAAAGACGATTTTCAGTGCCACGCGAATCCAGATTGAGATTGAGGCAATTAAGTTAATTAAATTTTCGAATCACTGACTCAGGCCCATTGTCGAATCCTACTCAGCAATTGTCGAATCCTACTCAGCCGAAAAGGGGGTCGAAAGCTCCTCCATAGTCGACGGGGGCACTTCACTTGTCCTGGGGCGGCAGCAGCACGGACATGCACAACTGATTTCAATTAGTAATTCCAAATGTGAAGCAAGTCTCCGTATCTTATTGGTGAAACTGAAATAAGAAAAACTAACTAAATAAATGGAAAATGAAAATTAATAGAATTCTTTTTTTTTTCTTCAAATCCAAAAAATTCATAGCATATATCTTCTATGGATCCGCTTATTCTTTTTTTCAGAATTTGGATTTAATAAACTCTTTTTACAAAGGAAATCCTAAAAAAGAATTTTTAGATCAAGTAAAAAAAAGTTTTGGCATTTGAGTGTTTTTCATGGTCGATAAAAAAAATCTTTTGATGTCTTGCTAGTTCAATGTTTTGACAGAAGCGCGCGGTGTAATTCCATTGATTTTTGGATTTCGATCGTATCTAAGATCCTTTTTTTATCTGGGTTGCTAACTCAATGGTAGAGTATTCCTCGAGAAGTAGAAAGAATAGCAATTCCCATTCCACCCAAAACTTTAGGAATTCCTTGATAGTTGGTATAAATTCGTAAGCCGGGTCGGCTGATACGCTTTAGTTATTTATTTTAGATTTGCAATTCTTATAATTTGTACTTTTTTCACTTTAAATTGGTCCAAATACGCATAATTTCTGACTTTTCGCGGAGGACTAGATCCAGTAACCGGTGGTCTCTGGCTGGGTTCTCGTTTCTCATCGAGAGTGTTGAGACTATCTTTCAAGGAAGCTTCCCAGCATGACCTTTCCCTGAATTGGCGTATAGTGAGGTGAGTATCCGGGTTTCTTTAGCAGATCCCCCGCTAATCCGAGCGAGCTTTCAAATATTTGTCTTGCAGTCAAGCTCCCTTCTGCCTTTGCACTCGAGGACCAATGTCCGTCTGGCCCGAGGAAACCTTTGCACGCCTCCGCCCAAAAGCGTCCGGGTCGAAATATGGCTTTCAAATTAAGTTCCGAATTAGTAGATGCTGCCAAAGGGTTAAAACCTACTCCTTCAACTCGCTCTAAAAAAATTGGATTCTGTGTAATAAGTTGTTGATATTCAACAACTCCGCGTAAAAAATAATCACAGAAATCTAATTGTTGGTACCAAAAAAAGAGCAACATATTTAGTAGCATCAGCTGCAATAAACACATTAACCCGTCAATTTTGGATCCAATTCGGAATTTTTCTTGGGAAAAATATTCTTTTAAACGAGGGTATTCGTGCGTGGATGGCAGCTCAGGATCAGCCTCATGAAAATCTTATATTCCCTGAGGAGGTTCTACCACGTGGAAACGCTCTTTAATGGAACTTTCGGGTGAGTCTTGCAGTCAAGCTCCCTTCTGCCTTTGCACTTGAGGACCAATGTCCGTCTGGCCCGAGGAAACCCCCTTTTCGGCTGAGTAGGATTCGACAATTGCTGAGTAGGATTCGACAATGGGCCTGAGTCAGTGATTCGAAAATTCCATATATCACATTAGATAGATATCATATTCATGGAATACGATTCACTTTCAAGATGCCTTGATGGTGAAATGGTAGACAAGGAAACTTTACAACGTTACAAAGAACTTCAGGACATTATCGCAATTCTTGGCTTGGATGAATTATCGTAACATAGATAATAAATAAATAGGAGTTAATATCATTCCAATTGCCATTACAAAAGTAATTAGTGTTTTTGGCATTAACAGAAATTTTGGACTAGTAATTAGTCCAAAAAAGAAACAGTTTGAAAAGGTTCAATTGTACGAAATGAATTTCTAGGTCCCGGGATTTCTTACCATCAAGTTGGTAAAA